>JAZHFQ010000438.1:2444661-4889323 GCA_038387885.1 Spodoptera picta | reverse complement strand
AAATTACTATATATTAACAAAATTATATACCTAAAACATATAATTTGCGAAAAACAGAATGTTTTGTATACTATTTCTAATACATTTAGTACTTATCAGAAATAAAAACTACAATTATTTTTTGCACTATTTACAATCAAACAATAAATTTTAAATAAACTATTATATAATATTATAGTAATATCATAATTTTGCAATCAAAACAAATTTTGTATATACACACAGAAATAAAAGTAAAAAGTATTACACTTAACGTAATTTATAATGTCCCCAAGCCAATGTATCAATGTTGTTGTCCATAATACATCGTTTAGTATCATTATATGACAAAGATGTTTTATTTATTTTTTGTGTAAAAATAGTGTGTTTGATTGACTTAAATCGAAGCATACTACAATATAATACATTTTTATTAAACAAACACGATTTGTAATTTTCCATATTCATTTTTTTGGTAACACTTTTGTTAACTCCTTTTGCTTTTGCTATAAATTTATCTTCTATTTCTAAGGCATACATTTTTGATCGCAACCCTACAAATTCCTTCAATACTTTACCATTATTCTCATCTTTAAAAAAACCTAACTTTTTTTTATTTATTTTTGGATATCCGTAAATATTATTTTCCGGGTAATCTGATGTATCGAAATAGTGAAGTAGATCTGGTTTTATATCCTCATAAAAATTATCTGTAAAAATTTGATATATCAAACTATCGGTATCGGTGTACAATAACTTAATTTTATTATGAAACTTTTTAATCATGTAGTTATAATGAAATTCATACATAAGGGTCTTAGATATATCTAAAATACAAAATCCTAAATAAATCGGTTTATCATAAATTAACTTTGTTTTCCGTAATTGTATTGCGACTAAATGTTCTGAAAATATTGATAAACTATGGAATTCTGGTTTTGCAATCCAATCCTGAGCACCTAAAACTTTACCACGATTATCCCAGTGAGTTAGTAGTTTAACGTTTACTCTTTTTTCAATATTTTCCATAGTCTTACCGAAGACAGAATTATTCATTAATTTAAAAAAGTCTTTTTCAAAGTTTGATGTAGCTAACGTTCTCAAACTAGTATTTAAGTCTATGTATTTCTTTAACCAAGAACTCTGTTTAAATTTTAAAATTCTATGTACTTTCATTAATTTAATCCCCATTTCAACGCATTGTTTTAAATTCCTGTAATGAATGATGTATTTATTTTTATTATTTAAATTAGGAACTAATTTAGATTCTTTAGTATTACCCACACATATGTTTTCAGGACATAACGGAAAGTCAGAATGCAAATCATGAAGTTCATCAGGATATTCCAAATCAACTTCTAAAACATAACCGAAATCAGAGTTATCCGAAACATTATAATCTGTATTAGAATCTACCCATTCAAAACCACCAACAGGAAGAGATTGAGACATTGCCCAACCATATAAATTATTCGCATCACATTCGTATGACAACCATTGAATAGATTAGTACTGTAATAATTTGTTAATAACAGTAATATCATGGACACACTAGAATTACAAAAGCATATGAAAAAGATTCATGTCAGTGTAGAAAATAATGTTTATGCTGCTAATAGACTACCTATGTATACACATGTACCAACGTATATAATATGCAATTTGGATGCGGATGATAAACCAGGGTCACACTGGATAGCTGTACATATCGATGCGAATGGCATCGGTCAATATTTTGATTCATATGGACGAACACCTGAGCGATATCATCTTCAGTTTTTGAAAAGGAATTGTAAGAGATGGGACTGGAATGTTGATAGGATTCAGAATGATTGGACTTCAGTTTGTGGTGAATATTGCTTAATGTATTTGCTATTTAAGTTTCAGGGATGTTCAATGCATAGTTTTACGAACATATTTACAGGGAACACACTGTACAATGATATTTTTGTGGATGAGATGTTCCACTCATATTTTGTAGAAAAAAGTAATAAATTAATTAGAAAATTAAAATGAATGATTGTGTTTTATTGATGACATAGGAAATGAAAGATAATGAGGGTTACCAGTGAGTAATAGATAAGAACGCCAAAAGGGTGTTCGAAGTATAGATAAGAACAATGGAGCGTTGATGAGGGTCAGGAGCACCGGAAATGAATGAGATAACAATAAATGGATTTGCAATTGATTTGCATAACTCCAGAACCACGCATCCTA
Organism: Spodoptera picta; assembly: GCA_038387885.1. Taxonomy (NCBI): domain Eukaryota; kingdom Metazoa; phylum Arthropoda; class Insecta; order Lepidoptera; family Noctuidae; genus Spodoptera; species Spodoptera picta. The sequence continues at coordinate 4,887,127 of JAZHFQ010000438.1, read as the reverse complement.
CGCAAAAAAGGACTGCAGAAACGTGATCAGAGCATGCCAAAACCTTTTTTTTTTTTTTTTTAGGATTGGTGCGACTGATTCTCCCGGATTTGACCTGTCAAACGCGTGAGCCAGAACCGGTGAATCATCACTACTCTTAGGTGGCAGTAATTTTTGTCAAATAAATTTATATAATAATTTTATCAGATAAAACAGGAATCATATTCGACACGGATGAAGTCGCGGCCAACAACTAAGTAAAATACTATTTGAAACACCAACTACTAAAGTACCTATGCCCCAAGATCTCAGTCTCATTTTGTCAATCTCCAAGCCATCGCTTATACCAAACACCACTCACACATTCCTGACGAAGAATGATGCTTTCGGCTGCTCGCGAGTAGGTAGTGCTTTGTTCGAGTGATTAAGTGCCCCGGACGGCGTTGCTAAGCCCTTCAGCTAATGAGCCAAGTCTGTATTAATCATTGCATGACGAACTGGACGGGCGGACTTTCGTGGGTGGTGACTATTGTTGCCTTTAAACTTTACAGTCTAGGAACTAGGATGAGGCATGTTTGACAGACTTGTGGTCAGTTTCCTTAATAGGTGGTGTGTAGGTTGCTAATTTGAGTTTAGAAGTTCTTGCTCCCTCAGAAATTTACTCAAGCCCTGTATGGATTAACAAAGCTTTGATTAGAATTTTATTTGCTCTTTTAATCTAGGCAGACCTGTTAAATAAAACCACTGGCATAAAGTACCTACCTACAAATCTGCAATTCCATGAATGAAAATGTTGCATAAACTATTTGTATTTAAAGGCTTTCCTTGTATTTAGTTATTATAATAGTTACATGTATTATTAGAACTTGCATGATTTCTAACTACATTGTACGGTAGTCACAGGTCACATTTACGCAACCATAGAAATTATGTAAACAGCACGTTTTGTTATTCAAAACAAGCGGTAAGTTGCTGGTGATAGGCATCGAAAATCGGTACCCTGAGATATCAGAGGTCAATATCGTCACGCCATTAGTAAACATGTCGGCATTTAAATAACTGGCAAAATGCGCATGAAAGAGCCAAGACGTGTTACGCGGTGAGGCCCGCAGATGACTGATCCGTCGCACTAACTAATGTTCTTTTTTTAAAATACCCTTTTTATTTTTCAAACCGCACAAAAGGCAAAGACGCGTGAGTTATGCCGACTTGTAGTTTTTACGATACGCTCGGCTTGGATTAAATGTTTTATTTTTTTTATTATTATTTTATTCCTTTTCGTCGAGAACGTGATGGCATGTGACATTAAAATGACAAATTAGCTAATTATTCTTAATCCGTTTGAATGCTTTGATCGTATGGCTCGGAGTGATGGCCTGTCACGACGTATAAGTACATTGTCGCTTATTTTACGCTATGATTTGATTGCTTGTGGTTTGAGTTCATTGGCACCAGGATAAGCAATAAGCATGCAAAAAAGTCGTTAACTGTTGTTGTTTCGAAAGGGTTTATAAAGTTATAGGTCTTTAGACGTTATTGTTATACACTTTTAGGTACATTTAATGAGTCAAAACCATTTCAATAACCTTCAACTGAAACCTTTATAATAATTATGATTGAAATGTCATAGTTCATTTCTACAATTCGAATGAAATAACATAAACGTTGGCGTTGAGTTGTTTGCAAATATTTTTCAACAAGATCGAATCACAAAATTGTTAGGACAAGATTCATAATCTTCTTACTACAACAGTACCTACAACGAAAATCTAGACTCGTGCCTACAAAAATACTGGTTGTATGAAAATTTCTTACTTTTATTTGTGCATATTATTACGATGATAATAAGAACGCATTACCCGTTTAGCTTTCTACGGATGCGTTTGTTTTTCGTTGAAAATCTCGGCTCTGTGGGGTTAACGCGGGCGATACACTGATATACCAATTTTGATACTGGTAAGTACGTACTAAGATATTAAGGAGCTAGGATATTTTGAAACAAGTTGACAAAGAAATATATGCATGTACTTAAAAATGTTAGACCAAGTAGAATTGTTTGCTATTGACAAGTTTTATTTTAACCCCAAGCAGAACACATTGAGGACGTGTTTTGTCTCTATTTAAAGCAAAGTCTAAAGGCTCAAGTCGTTAATTTTCATTTATGTCTCCGAAGGGGTAGGCAGAGGTGCACATTACGGCACTAAATGCACATCACTTTCCAATGTAACACCCACTTTTCACTATTTATGTTATGAGTCCCATGTAATAGGGGGTGAGCCTATTGCCATATACCGGGCACATTTCCAGACTACTGAGATTTTTAAAAACCCAGTAATACTTTTCTGACCCGGGAATCGAACCCGAGACCTCTTGAACCAGCAGTCGCACTTGCGCTCACTCGGCCAACGAGGTAGTCGTTTTAACATTACAAACGTAAAAAATCAAGTATCACGTCTTTTAAATCCACATCACACAGGTACAAACGTGGAATACCTGAGAAACCACCATTTGCGAAAGCTTGACATATGTATATACGTATAGTAGGTATTTTATATTCGTCAAACTCTGTTCAGTTGGGCATAACAATTAATGAATTAGGTTTCCTGCATTTTTAGTCCGAAACAGTCCATACAAAAAACACTACATATTTGTAGTACCTGCTTAACTGAACGTGTAAAATCATTTCTTCGGAAAACATTTCGTACAAACTGCGCCTCGCTAATAAAATTGATTAGGTTCCGTTACTCTGAAATCGGTTCACTAGGATAGCACAATAATAATCAAATCCATCCAGCATTTCGGAGGATACATCGGAGGTCCTCGAGTATCCGTACAAAGAGACGTAACATCTCACATATTATTATGATCCAGTTTGCTAAGACATACGAGCTCCTCACTCCTGTCAGTGAACCGCATGTAACTTTGTGACAGAAATACAGTTTGTATGCAGGCCTCCTTTGAGCGCGGCCATTCACCAGTCACTGGGCAGGACAAAGCATTGTGAGCCAAGATCAATGTCTTCAATACCTATGTGGGCACTCAAGAACGGCTATGTGCACACGGACACCGGCGTGCTGCCATAATCGAGAATGTTACGAGGAACCTGTACATAGACAGCACATACGTGAGCACACTGTATAGAACCCTTTGTGCCGCTGACCGTTCATGTTGGCACTTGTGTCGTATAATTAGCGTAGAGCGATTAATTAATAGGTAATGCAGGTCTGTGGCGAATTTATGCACCATAGCTACGAGCGTATATGCCACCGTTATGCTCTAAATAGATAGCTCGAATATGCTGATTGGCGAGCCTTCCTTTGTCCTCCGAATATATACGAATTGGTTGCTATGAATTGGTTACGGTTGCAATTTGTTAATAGGCATTAATCATTGTAGTACCTAATATCTGAATGCGATATTTTGTGTGTACGAGTAAATTAGGCTGAACGATACTCGTCCCCTTTGTCAGATGGATTTGCAATTCACTACGTATTTGAAATGTTCGCATCAATTTGCAAATTTATTTTCGAAGCTGTTACTTTGAGAGTCCCCTCGCGGATCTGAGGACGCGGCAAGGTTGCCGTGTACACATTCGCGAATGTAAACTATTCCATTTAGCGCATCAGACAATGTACTTTACATTAGATCGTCCTGGCACGAGCGGTAGGGCGTTAATTCACCGGAGACACCCAAACAAACGCTTTGTGATATTCACCTGTTGGCTCTATAGGTCAATGTTACAGCACACAAGGAGTTTAGCGAAACAGACTTTTGTGGCTGGTGGTTGAATGGCACGCAGAGGCGCGCCGTCGCCATTGTCAGCACGGACAATGGGACATATGCGCGATTGAATCGTTTGGATGCGACTTGCGTCTCGATTGAAATTGAGAGTGCGATTTGAATCGTGTTTATTTACAGATTGTAAGTTTATTGTACTGTAATATAAGGCGGTAGTTAATGACAGGTGAACACGATTTTATCCTATATTGTGTTATAGAAAAGGTTTGATGAAGTGTTATAGAAGAAATTATATTGTGTATATGAAAAAATTTATGCATAAATAAAAATTCTAATTAGGTATTGATACAGGTCAGTATAGTCATTTTGCGAAAAGGATGTCTGGTAATTAGGAATTATATTTTTAGAAATTGTTTATAATATTATACTTGAATTTGTGACAACGTTGTGAGTATTGTATTTGTTAAATCTATTATTTTACTATTTCATTCAAATGTTATGTTTGTAGTTTTTTGTCCTTCACAAAATAAAATTATTCTGATTTTTGTTTGCAAAAGACAGATCCTATCTTCATAGGGACTTCTGCCTTGTGAACCTTCTGAAATATTTCAAGCTCACAGCCTGCGCTCAGGAAAGGATTGTTTAAGGATTGGCAGCCTACCAAAACATCCTGTCAAGCTGCAAAAATTTCAAACGCAAACACACACGGTATTATGAAGTCAGATTAGTAAATATTCCCAAATCAAACATTTACCAAGAAAACATGCTACTGGTTGTCCGGACAATAGTCGTATGGTACCCTCAAAACCACTTAACATGGGGCTGACAGGTTAGTTCAATCACTATTATATAGCCCGAGGCCAGCGATTGGAGTGTATTTTTTCAATGAAATATATTTTTTCATTCCGGGAGTCATATCGACGAGAGGTTCTCACGGTAACTCGGGTTTAACAAATAATTTTGCACGTCGCTACCCCCGTTTTGTGGGTTACATAACCGAGTCGCAACCAGAATCCTTAGGAGGTCGCTGATAAAGTTTACTTGTGTTAAGAAAGAAACGTGACGTCGGCGGAACATTGCAGAAAAATATTAAACAGGAATAGATTAGGGATTGGAGCGCAGCGGTTATGAAAGTGGTTGCGACGTCACGGGCCGGCCGGCTAATCGATCGCGAGAACAATGTGACGTAATACGGCGGGGGTGCGGTCCACAGGGAGAAGGGGACGCATCTCGCAGTCCAAATATTTACCCCGGCATATGTTTGGTTTCTTTTCCTTCGCCTCATATATTTTTACTTTGATCGTGTAATGGGGCCCCGAGGCGGTCTCGATTTGTCCGATATTAATTTCGCTCGCCTCGCTGCTGTGCTGTAACAATCACTAGGGGTAAATAAACTGTTAGGTTTACGAAGCCTTGTGTATGAGAGGTGTCTGACGGCTTCGAGGATTGCTTTGTGAAAAAAACAAACATGAGTGTAATAATTTGAGCGTACTACTTTAAATAAATAAGTCAATTTGAATGAGTTCCAATGATTTAATTTTAGCAAATTCCCCATTGTAATCGTGTCACCATTTTGTTGACAATCAAATTGAATATGTGCAATAAAATTAGTGACCATGCCCTCACGCAGTATGGTGACCAACTATTGTGTTGTAGTGTGGATATTTGTAACGATCCCGTTGAACTGGAAGTGTACCGTTATTTCATTACAAATTATTTCCTGAAATACAATTATTTAAATAGTAAATAATAATGTCAAAAACGAATCCATTTATTCCTCAATCGAAACTTTAGAAAACCAAAGCAACTATCTCGCAATTTCAGTACAAGAATTAGACTATCCTACAAAGTGCATGACTCCTCACCACCCCATCCGAGGGGCTAGGGTTGTGCACACTTGAATTGCACGTTTAATGAATTGCATTAATATTGCATTACTGGGTAACTAGCCGGCCGCGCCCTCCACAGTAAACAATCATTAGAGCGCCAGCGCTGCATAGCTGTTTGAACTACCAGATTTGTTTGCGAATACAAATTGACATTTAGATGTTTTGTGTTCTCCTATTGATGTAAAATTTGGAGTATGTGTTTCCGCTGTTACATTGCTTTATGTGAGTTGGGATTTAGGTTACTTATGCAAAATATAGAAGGACGAAATAACTTTTTAAATTGGTAATCGTTCTGAAATCCAAAACTAAGTAAAGGTGTTAATCTTAATCTACTCAAGTAGGTATGTAAACAATTCTAATATTACATACCTTTAACTAAGCAACGCAACGTAGCGATACCAATTTTCAATCACGCAACTATCAATCAGTGTGTACGTTGCGTCCGCGTCCGGCTACATACTCAAATATGTACGTCGGTTACTAAGCGACGGCTGTTGTCTGCCCAACTAATGCCGGCCGTCGCAACCGGAAAATTGGACAGCACCGTCTGCCCAATCACACGCGACACTCCACGCAGATTAGCACGCTCGACCAATGCCCAGTTTGTCCCGCACCACGCGACCGATACGCGACCGCGAAAATTCACACTCGTCGCTCTCCATTGAACTCTGAATACAGCACTCCCAGCTCCCCGTACCACTTATCGCAGTATTGTACGACGACAATTTTCACATTGCCGCCAGCCTCAGAACATCCAGCTTCGGATTACGCGTACAGGTATTGAAACCATACACGCCTTTCCGTCCCTCAGTCTGTCCTGAAATGATATTAGTGGACACCCTCGTCCATCTTTTTGTTCGTTTAGCTGACGCTCACTTGTAATTGCAACACTTAGGTGTATCTGTTTGCACAAACATTTATCACGATTAACAAAAGACCACACGACAGAATTTTAAATTACATGTGACCTGACTGCGATTTAAAACTGGGGCTCATTAATCGAATCCACTTCATATTGAAAGGTAGTCTTTAAGCACGTTCGACTTTCGACCAAAAAAAAAATAACCCACCGACGTGACATGGGTAAGTCGCCATCGTGTTGCGGAGAGCGTTCCGCCCCATTCAAATCTTTACTTAGCATTCTGAGTACCGTCGACGGCTTCAATTTTTTTAAGGTTCGCTACAGCGGCAACAGTGTATTCTGTGTACGTTCTCACCACTTACAGATATGTGCCTGGCTAATAGTGTTGCGGGTGTTGATTTTAATGCATTACGACATCTATTGATATGCATTAGTATAATGAGCTTAGAATCTGGTGCATTAAAGTTTAAAGTGTGTTGCGGAACGGTAGCTGTTATGATGTTTTGCAGGTAGACTATTGGGAGTAGTTTACATAGTCATGTGTGCGTTTATCTAAGCTATATCGGTAGGTAGCATGTTGCCTGGGCAGGTCACCCGGTGGTTGGCCGGGGTTTAATAAATGTCTGAAACAGCGGATCGGCTTAGCGTGCGCACATACAACGCTGGGGATTTCTAAGAACGTGTCTTGCTCCACAGATTGGATTCTGGCTATATTTAGCTCCTAGAAATGTTATATAATATATTTGTCGGGAAATAGATGTCTTATTTTAGATATTCATTTATACTAAAAGACTATTCACTTTTTTTTTGTTACCTACGTATAAGTAGAGTGAGAAAGATGCAATTCTATTGTGACATCATTCCTTTTTCAACTCCAGACTCCGTTCTAACAGTTAAAACTTCTATTTCCAAAACAAAGATTGTCTAAGTACCCTTTCTGAGGACCTACTACAGCACAGCATGTTTGATTGTCATGATTTATCACACGTTCAAAGTATCATGAAAGGAAAAGAAACAATCACCACAGTGTTATCAAAATGTGGTAGCATGAATGAAACATGCGTTGCCACAATATTACCTTCATTTTTAAAGCCTTCAACACTTTACAGTGCAATTGAGATTAGGTACAACAAGTAGGTATGTGTTGTATTTACTCCATTACCCGTGGAGGCCGGTTCGTATCAACTATTTATGGTGTTTGAGGCGCTTCATAAATATGCAGCGGTAGGCGCCCGCCTTGCCGACACCAGCTATTCAGCTAGCTCATGTGTGGTGCAAGTCATAAGCAGTCGACGAGATCAGGATAAGCAAAGACTTAAAACAATGGCTTGAGTACAACTATGATTATTGGAGATGAGGCCCTATGCTTTATTTTTGGGACACATAGAACTAGAACAAAATGTGATTTAACAATGAGTTGTGCTTGATTATAAGGGAATTTGCAGTACAATTTTAGGGTTCAAAAGGCATCTTGGTACGAAAAACACAAAGCATTGAATTGTAGGTACCCAGTGTCTTAGACGCACTACCTAAATACATGTATTAGATAGGAAATTACTTTATAATGCGTAATTTGTGTATTAACTTTAACGAAAATCAACTATTGCAATTTAAGTTAGCAATATCAATAAACCAATCAACAGAAAACAATAATAAATAACGAAGTATGAAAATCGTTAGTCGCCCTCGCCTATAACTGGGCACCGTCTCCTTAGCTCTACGGCTGGTTAGCTGCAACGCTCCATGCGTTACCTCACTTTCAAGAGAAACTTCGCGATGTATTTTCCAGTGCATTTTTTAGAGTATCGCTTTTGTAGACCTGGCTTGTTTTAATACTAGAGTTACGATTTTTCACATACATGTAGGAAACTGGTAAATAACTGAATGCTGTTTGTTTAGTTTTCTAAAAGTTCATGTCGTTTGTGGTGTTTGGAGTGGAGAAACGAAAAGTACAACATTATAGAAGAAAGAAAATATGAAATAATACTGCTGCTGTAATAACGTAATTATTTGCAAGTTTGATGATGTTAGGAGATAGATAGACAAACAAAAGTTTGGTCTACCTATGTATGTATGTCTCTTCAGAAGAAAATCCTAGTATGTCCTCCTACGCTTTATTAGTATGTTCTGTATTTATATTTGCTCATGTACTTTAGTACTTGTTAGCCTATAAATATTCATAAGTAACTTTCCGCCCATTACGTCAATTTTCTTCGCCTGTCGGTCAATGTCTCATCTGTCTATTATTTCAAGATGGCCGCGCGTTCTCTTCGCTAATTTTATTGGTCGATTTCAAATTTATTCTGTATGAAAAGTTAGTTAAAGTGCACGTTAGAATCGTGGGATTAATTTGTCGGCGGTTTTATTATAATAAAAATAAACACGAGATAGAAATACCAAAAAAAGGGACAAACAACGTCATAATATTACGTCTCTTATATTCGTGATATCTAAAAAACGATGTAGGTACCTACTACCGAAACACAAAAGCGCATTTAATACTACTCGTATTCACTGGAACAAGCAAACTATCTTATCAGGTCAAGTTCCCCAACTATTGAACGAAACCTCACTCCATTCATGCGGTTGACATGTCACCTGTCAGTAACCTCAGGTTTTTGATGATAATCATCGTCAGCCATTCATAAACCACCCGATTGTTCGTCAAAAACCGCCCCCGTAACGCAAGGGTTGATAAACATATCAAAGGATTCTAAGGACACCTGTTTTTTAAATACAAAGTTAGTCACCGGCTGTATTGTGTGGACACAATCGATAAGTATCGATAATCAACATTCGATGTCGGTGTAAGTTTATCGATAGTCACAAAGACCTCCCGCGAGTTGGCTGTGACAATAGACTCGGGTGTATTGATAAAAACTCGACCGTGTCAAGGTTAAACTGAATGTATTGTAAATTCTGTGTGTTTGTTTGTTTTTAGTAAAGTCCTAAAGAAAACAGCAGCCTTTATTTGTATTTGTATTTACGAATTGCGGTTTTCAATGTTTCTATTTCCCGAAATTTGTTTTCGTTCGAAAATGAAAATACAGTGCTTTTTTGTATTCAACCTATGAAAGAAAATCTGTAGTCACAATACGCAAACTTTACACAATTCCTATTTTATTAGCGGCCTGAGAAAAACAACAGAAATTTTTTCAGTTCCAAGAAATGGCGAACAATAATTTACCTCAAAATATTCCTGTGTTTTTGTCCAAATTTAGCGCGTTTGTTGTGTAATTTTTCGTGGCTACGTCATTACTTTAACATTGGGTAAGTATGCATAATACAGCGGATAACTTTCCTGACGTAATCTGTCACAATCCTTCATCAAACGTCTCGACTAAGTGAAGCAACATAAAATAATTAAAAGTTATAAATCATTATTGTACAATTCACGTGAACATTACGCAACATTTTATTGCGTAACTTTTTTATTTGTAAGACTATATAATGGTTCGTGGTTACAACTTCCCTTTGATGTTTAGTAAAACATTATATCAAAGGTAGAAGCTGGGATTTATTCGTTCTTGCGATATGTGTAGGATTGTTTGTGTTTGTAAATAGATACCGAATAAATGTTTTTTCGAAATAAAAATATTTGAGGTATTATATTATTTTTAATGAAGAACTACAGTTGTTAAGGAATGTTCTAATCCAGACATTTTTATGTATCAATATTTTTATTTGTAACAGAATCAATGCAAATATTTTTCATCGAATAGACGCTGATTACAATCAAAGAATCAATATTAAGGGCCGATTCTTTATAGGTTACAACCTTAAAACTATTAGAAAGTAATTTAAAATCAGTTATGGGTGTTTAATGACAATTTTTATTATATAAACCAATAAACAATTAAGGGCGAGTGCGTTGCGGTTAGCACGCACGCTTGCACGTGCCGTACCGTGCCTGTGCGTGACGGCTTGACAGAGTGGCGATTAGCCCGCTGCCAGTCCGACTACATACTTCTGGATAGGACTTGAGTTTAGAATGGAAAATTATTGGATACAGAATTTCTGGATAGTTTTTAAGTATTATACAATTTCTTTAAGTCTGGATTTTTTGAAAAAAGAAAGAAAAAACGTTTATTCAGTACCAGGCACGATGCAGCATAAATAAAAAATAAAAAAGACAATAAGAGTGTGACAGTGGAAGTAACATAAACATTAAGTAAAAAATTCATACAGAAGAATCAGAAAAGAGAGAGACGCTAAAAGGCTCATCGCTTCGTACGTGTCACCATCACATGGTATTATTTTGACATAATTTGTGAAAACTCAATGTTACATTGTTTAAGTACCCAAAATCTTCGGTCTTCGCCTTTGGAAATTATAAAAGACGTAATGTTGTATTTTGTTTTTCGAGCTTTGGAGAAAATAGTTCTTCTATTCTATTGGATTGTTTTATTCTGTTAAACCGTATTTCCTATAACTTGACGATAAAAGATATGACTGCATCTGACATAGAAAGTAGGTATATGCTAAAAAAAAATTACCAATTAAACAACACTTAACATTTTCCTCCATACCTATCATGATCTTATTGTTCTTACTCCCCTACATAGTATTTGTACATCCATATTTTACCAGCAGTTTTCGATATTATTCTCGTAACGTACTCTTGTAATTTCGCCTTTACCACTTTGTAATAGAGTCTATCATGTTTACATATAAACAACGCATAGTGGATTGGTCCCTGCGGGTGACAGCTTACGATAAAGTGGCGATTAGCCTGTCTCTGCCCACGATCTATCTATGCACAGCTAAACAAATGGACGCTTCTGAGGATCGACTTCCATTTTGCAATGTAATTGTGATATTGTTTCTAGAAAAGTTGGCTTTTTCCTAATTAGCATTCTAATTAGAAGTCCTATTTATTTATTTATTTATTTATTTATCAACGCTTCATGCACAAAGTGTACACAAGGTGGACTTAATGCCGCAGGCATTTTCTCCCAGTCTGACCTTTGGGTGATGCAGAGAAGAGTGAATGGTAGGAGCAAGAAGCAGGCAACGATTTAATTGAGAAAATAGAAGATTATACTAACATATTTCAGAAATGAACATAAATAGATATAATAGTAATACATATACCTACACACGAGTACAATACAATATACATACATACATACATACGTGCATACATACATACATACATACATGCATACATACATACATACATACATACATACATACATACATACATACATACATACATAGACTCATAGCATATAAATATGAACATAAATAACTAATACTCTGTAAATAATTAGCGTGATGATTCAGCCAACTCCTTCAAGAGAAGCTCACGTACTTTCTGCCTAAATGTTAGACGTGTCGACACCATCCTGACATCCAGGGGGAGCGCATTCCACAGCAAAATTGCCTGTACGAAAAAAGAAGAATGAAGGAAATCAGTGCGATGAGTGGGACATTGGAGAAGACGGTTATGGGAAGAACGAAGGTTTTTACTGTGGTTTGCGCACAAGTATTGAAAGTAAGGAGATAGATAACTGGGTAAAGAAGGTGAACAAAGAAAGGAGAACAAAGTGGTTAGCGCCCTTTGCTCCCTGCGCTGGCGTATGGGCAGCCACTTTAGTTGCAGCCGATGTGCCGAAACATGATCATATTTACGCAGGTTGAAGACGAATCGAATGCAGTTATTCAGAAGTCGGTCAAGTTTGTTGAGCAAATCTGCATTCAGGTCGAAGTAGCACACATCAGCATAATCGATAATAGGGAAAACCAAAGCCTGCACCAACATAGCCTTCGTAGCGGGAGGAAGTAAGTTTTTCGCACGATACAAAACTCGCAAAGATCCAGTAACTTTTTTGCACACACTGGTGACCTGAGCATGCCACTTCAAATTTTTATCCATATGCAGTCCCAGGTTTTTCACCTCATCACTATACGGGATTACTGCTCCATCGAAAACTACGGCCGGCAAGGAAGCCATGTCAACTCCATTCATCGTGCGGGGGCCACCTATAAGAATGGCCTGACATTTCCCAGGATTCACTGCTATGCCAAACCTATCGGACCAGTTTTGAATGACCGCCAGGTCATCGTTCATCTCCGAGATCGCGTCAGACAGCCCATCAACATCAGCTTGACGATATAGCTGCAAGTCGTCAGCGTACAGATGGTACGCACACCGAAGTTCAGAAGTTATAAAATTAATGAACATAGAAAATAGAAGAGGAGATAGTATACCGCCTTGAGGAACGCCAGCCCTTAATTCACGCCAATTAGACGAAACATCATCAAGCTTGACCGACTGCTGACGCTCCTGAAGATAAGAAGAGAACCAGTTCAGTGGTTTGTCAGAGATCATAAGATGGGATAGGACGGCTAGAAGGATGTCGTGACTGACCATATTGAAGCCATTCGAGAAATCAACTAAAACCAGAATTGTAACCTTGGTGTTCTCGAGGCCAGTTCTAATATCGCCAGTCACCTTAAGGAGAGCGGAGGTAGTGCTGTGACCTGGTCTGAACCCGGATTGGAGAGGACTAATAAGAGAATTCCGGAAAATGAAGTTGGACAGCTGTTTGTGTACACAGGCCTCAAGCACTTTGGAAAGGAAAGGAAGTATGGATATGGGACGGAAATGAGTGGGGAGAGAAGGATTTGAGATTTTCGGGAGAGGACGAACAAAGGTCTTACGCCACAAGGATGGAAAGGTTCCTGAAAATAGGGAAAAATTTACAATATGGGTTATTGCTGGCAGGATGTGATCCAGTACAGTTGTGATCATGTGACGAGAGATATTATCACATCCTACCGCTTTGGACTTAATGGACAGGATTATCTTTCCGACCTCCGCCGACTGAACCGGTGCAAAGCAAAAAGGACAAGAAATCTTAGGACGCTCCAGACCATCAATGAAAGATAACGTATTTTGTTTGACTAGACGATCCATGATAGGGACAGTGGAGAAATGGTTATTTAGATCATCTAAGCCAATTGTGTTAGGAAGGTCTGGATATTGCGTTTTACCGATACCCAGAGTTCCGAGGAATTTCCAAATATCGGCAGGAGAAGAAGAAGTGATGTTTTCGAGAATATGGCGGCGTTTAGCGTCTCGTACCATCTGGTTACATTTGTTTCGTGCTAATTTAAAAGCAACCCAGTTCTCGTCCGTGCGATCCCTTCGATGTTTGCGGAACGCGCGGTCCCGGCGTCGCATGGCCATCCTTATACCACGCGTCATCCACGGTGCAGGTGGCCGCTTGATCTTAATCCTCTTAATGGGAGCATGGCAGTCGTACAGCTCAGTCACCAGAGTGTTGAAGAGCGCAATCTTATCATCAATTGTAGTTGCTGTCATCAGAGGCTCCCAGTCAATTAAGGAGGCATCGACCTGAAGCTTAGCCATGTCTATTCGCGCAAAACAACGCCGGTACAGAACCTTGGCTCTCACCTTGGGCGGTTTCAGGATATAGGAAAGGAAGATCATGTCATGGTGAGAAAAACCCGGAGCATCATGCTGACCATGACAGGATACGAGGGAGGGATTAGAGACAAGGATAATGTCAAGCCAAGAATCATCGCCTACCGTGTTGTGGTGAGTAGGATTAAGTGGTAGTAACTGCAGGCCAGATGACTCAACTATGTGCAGAAGTCTACGGGAACGATGGGATTCATGGGAAACAAGATTTAATGCTTATTAAGTTTTTATATCTATAAACTAAACAGTGATTGGATTTTTATTTGGCTGACAAAGAGGTACATTCGTTGAGCAGTTATGTATATGCGAGAAGATATAATGAACATAGACCTACATAACCTACATAACTTAAATGCATTAACGCTATTGATAATGAATTTAATTGAGATCTGTTGAACCCAGGCGCTGCGTCCAACAAAACTAATTTGATAAAATCAAAATTCCGGACGAGCAACTTCAGGCGAAACAATTTGCAAACTCTCAGGCCAACTCACCAAAATAGTTTATCTTAGACGAACGCGCCGCGCAAACATAGTAAACGAGGAAAACAACCGCTTCGTGACACCTACCTACCGTTTTACACACAGAGATCGGTATCCTTAACTACACACTTCGCCGTAGCTGCGTCTCTCTCACGCTAAGAAAATGAAACGGACCAATGAGGGGGTGGGGTGACACGCATTTCCGGGCCCGGCTCCAATCAGCTGCTAGAACAAAGGAGACGCGATAGCTACTTACCTACAAGTAGCTGCGCGAGGGTCGGCTATAAGGAGAATTGTGTTTCACCTCACACATGTGCACTAAACACACACAGTCGACGTTTTTTACCTGGTGACGCGTTTTTGTGGGCGTACCATTTGTTTGTGTGCTGGTGTCTAGCCGGTGATTACTTGGCGAAGTTTGCGCAAGTCGCTGGAGTAATGGGTGGAATATATCGGCTTTGAGTTGAGCACAGCCAGCCACGCGATGCGCCTTTGTGACTACGTTAACAGCTTTGAATGAATCAGTCTAGTTTTAAAAAAAAATAATACAAGGAAAGAGAAACGTATTCAAAATATATTCGCAGAAACCTCTTACACAAATAGAATCATAAGTTCACCGTCATTTCCTCCAAAATAAGCTCTCCGATTTGTAATGTATTTTAAATGCCATGAAAAAGAAAATAAAACGAAGGAGGTATTATCCTGAACGACATCCTGTTACGGCTTATTTCTTCTCTCGACTCTCAGAATCCTCACGTCGTCGTTAAAGGTACATTTTTCTTTTGCAGTCCTCATGTGACGTACCTGCCATATCCCGAGGACCCTTCCGCGATCCGTTGTAATGCAAATAGTGCCTTATACGCACGTAACACAGTTGCAAATGTAATAATTTAATGGTAACACGCCCTGTAAGACTACAATTTGACTATCGCGAATTTCCTGCGTTCCTACAGCTACGAAATGTTTTATGGTGATAGGTATTTGTGTTGTAAAGTGGAGCCTATGTTTCAAGGTGAGGGTTTATTTTAGTTTGGAATCGGTTGAGACGCTGAGAAACAAATCTGCGTAAGGTACATGGTGTCGAGTAACTCGTGTTCTTACCCTCTCTCCTTTGTTCGGGCCGGAAGAGTGCGCTAGAATTACATGCTCGAGTCTGATGTGCGCTTATTTTTTACGGCGCTATATTGTGTTTCGTGAGCTCTCTTATAGTTATGCAGTTCAACGACTGAAGAAATGAGAGGGTGGATGAGGGAAACAAAACAAGTTTACAATTTTTATTTAGACAAGGAGGAGAGCCAAGAAAATCTACTTCAAACAAATGGCTGACGGAAAACTTACTTACGTTACGGTAGCGAGATTGTTTCAGAACTTTTTCTTGCGGTTATTAAATTTAATGTATTTTGGAATCAAATCATGTTGGTTTATATCAATATTCCCAAACGTTGTTTGCGACATAACAATTTCTTGAGACGCCACGGACGGTGCAGTTAGTCCGGGCGAGTCGTTCACGCTCATTGGCTCCCGTCTCTCGTAGCGGCGCGCCACCCCGCATACTGATATCTGGATTAAATTACTCTCCCAACTATTTTACACAAAACCAGAGGCCATAATTAAAGTCCAGGCGAAAATGGGTGAAATCAAACGTCTTATCTGACCAACGGGAAATAGCGTTTCTTCGCTGAATAGTTTCCACCGAGTCGGTTAGTAAGTGAGCGGAATAAATAATTATTGCGGCAATCTAAAGTTGCTACCGGTTGCGAAGCCGCAGTCTGAGATACCTAATGAACACAGTTTCTATTGGCTGTGCTTTTGTGAGCTATCGACTTAGACTGGTCATGCCTAAGCTGCTATACCTAAATAGCTAAGTATTTTAATTATTGTACCTACAATGATATTTGATATGTCATTATGTGCCTGATGACACTCATTGAAGAAGAAATAAAGCCTGGGTATATTAAAACATACGTTTTCTCCATCTTTGAATAATATTTAAGTTAAAATAAATAGTAAGATATCCTATTTACTCAATCGGAATATAATATTCAAATTCAAATATTTTACAACCACGAATCCGAAACATAATTCCCGTTTCACTTTCGAACACAAGGCTCCCATAAAATCAATGGCAACAGGAAATACAATTCACTTTCACGGTGTCTGAAATAAACCATTCTTTGCATTGAAAGGGGAATAATCTCAGTGTAGCAGCGGGGGCTTAATCAAAATCGGTGAATTGCTTTAAATCGGGGAAAACGCAGGAAATATCCTTTGTGTCGGCAATTTCCCGACATGCGTGCCGTTAATGTGCTATCGGGAGGTAATGACTTCCTTAATTAATTCGCGATATTAGATGGCATGCGGTATCTTAGCGGCTCTGCGAGGTGTGATGTGACGTCGCTTCTCTTAGGGATGCGAAAAGCTGTTCTTGGTTATACTCTCCTAGTACTTTTGTAGTATGGGTGTAATTTTGTGTACTTCAATTTATCTAGAGGTATGTTTCTAGAGAGGATAAGAAATAATTCGATAATATATGTAAATACTTAGCGAAGTTTTTGAAACGTCTATTTATTAAATAGTCATGTTAATCCAGTACGTTCTCATAGTTACACGTATTTTGATTCATATTTTTATGCTATTTTATCACAATTTCCATTCACTGTTAATGTATTGTATGCAGTAATTGCTACAACATTTCCACAAAGTATCATCAAAATTTTTCCAATTACAAGGCATCAAATTAGCTTCTAGTTTTACATAAACGATACATAGACGGAGGAGGGTAAGCCGTCGCTATGGCACCGGAGGCAGTAAGAAGTTATTTTAGGGGGATATTACGCGACATCAGGGGCTTATCTTTACGGCAGGTGTTCCGTCCCTCCCCCCTTTGGGGACAAATTTACGAAATATGTCGCGACTTACGCGGATCACGCGGTAATGGTGCTGGCAATCTGTGAAGCTTAGGTTTATGTCAACCGACCAGTGTACATAGTGCGTACTCATTGGTTAGGTTTTAAATATAGAGGAAAGAAGGTTGAATGCACTGATTCCTTGTACGATGGAAAGTGCGTAAAGTTTAGTAGCATACGTAACTAAGTAATTATATAGGTAAGTACATACCTACAGTGCAAAAAGTGACACAAAACTTGTATCTTTGCAATCAACCATGCGGTACGCCTCTCAATCAAATGTACCAATGTCTTAACACCCCGCAACCACAAACCCTCATAAAATAATTTGTAGCCAATTTTCAGCGTATTACATCTCAATGATCGAGTACGTAGCACACAGTGAACCATAACATACGTACCACCCTCCGATCAAACGCTTTACATTCCCATTAATGCGAACACGTTATAAAGCTAATAACCAATTAAATAGATTAATAAAGATATTCACGTCATTCCACCAATTTGCTATTGATTCGTATTTCACCTTTGAAGTTGTGAGGCTCCTTGAAATCATTGTTTGACAGTAGACATCGAGCTTCAATGATTGTGTAACGAACGTTGCGCTGTATTCAGACGTGGGCGTAATAATCAGCTTACATGTTCACGTATAATAATTTATTTTATTTCCAATAATAATTTTGTGTTATATTTTAACGCCTTATGATATTTCGCTTTGCTCTTCTCGAATAATTGGCTTGAATTTCCCAAGTTGTTTTTGTTTGAAGCCTTCGAAGTTGGGAGATGGTTTCACGCGCAAGTTTGTGAAAACAACGTACCTACTTACTTATAATAAGGAAGTACTACAATATGTTGTGTAACTTTTATGATACTGATCTATTATATAAAAGCTCCCTATCAATTTCTCTGTCACACTACAATAGCGTAATTATCGTATAACCTAAACATTGCCAAATAAACTGTTGCGCCAGTCAGTTAAATAAAAATTACGCGAGAAACGTCCCGGGGGTGTTCATTGTGGGACCACAATGAGCGCTCCTGATTGGCGGAAGGATGTTCTCACTAAATAAAAAATATCGACGCGTCATTTCGCGCAATTTTCGACGAATTTTCAAACGATAAAACCTGTCATTTCGCTGTTGACGCGCCTATAAAATATTCATGCAGACGGGCGAGATGAACGATTTTTTCTTCGATTTACGCCTCGAAATAAGATGTCATTTTCCGTATCATTAGCGGCGGCTTGGAACGTCGCGACGCCACTATTTATACGCAAATACGATAAAAATGATGCCCGGCCGATCGACTGTTTGACGCGCCATTGATAAATTGCGACCTTTTCAAATTTCTTATCTTTTTTGACGTTTTTTCTTCATTCTGTTTTTTCATGTCGGTAGCGACGAGTTTTAAATGTTCTTTAATGTATTCGAGGTTTGTGTTTGATGAGTAATGACGTCGTAGCTATTAAATATTTTATGGCCATTGTATTTTCTTACGACTCGAGGGGAATAGCCCCTGTAGAGTATTCTGTTGGTTTGATTTCTCAACTTGAAGTTTAATACATAGCAAGCCGCAGTGGCAATTAAGTATAATTAAAACTTGTATCTATACGCGATTGTGTCAAAAGAATTTACAATTCGAAGCTTTTACCACTAGACGTATTATGATTCGTTAATCTTCTTACGATACACGAGTCGCCCAGCGCAGCTTAGCACTATTGAAAAAAGTCATAAAACAGAAACACTATACATCCAATCATTTTGTAAGTTCCATCGATATGATTCACCCGACCGATACAGCAAGTACTCTACGATAGATTGGTGCTCGTATTTTCATAGCAAGGTAAATTCGATCGGAATAAAACTCCGTCGATGCCGGGAGCTATTCGTTGAGCCCTCTCTTTGCGGCGAAATCGTGCGGAGTAGTTTATCTCACCCCGTTCGTTTCAAAACTACCCGCACAAAGGATTCTCGTATGATAATCTGGAGATCTTTTTGATAAACGCCGTGTAATGTATTAGTATAGAGGTATAAGTTAAATCGGTTTTGTTGTTTTGTTTTTCTTTCTGAGTTAGTGTCGTTGTGTTGAGTTGTAATTTTATTAGGTGCTTTGATTTCGTAAAATAACTTTATTAGATTTCTATTGTAATTGAGTTAAGTACTTACAAATGAACAAGTTTCTTATATAAACATTTTAAACGGCGTTTATTAAAAGACCTTTACAGATACGAGATTTCTTAGCATATCTTATTATCTTATTGGTTTAAAATTACTTAAGCAATTAAGCCAAAAGTCATACTAGCTCAATAATTCCACTTTGAAAATTTTTTGTTCTTCACAAACCATAATACCTATAGTTGATGAAAATGAAAATAACGGTGTTAAGTTGCGCAGTGCACAGATGGGCTGGCAGCTTATTATGGCCCCACGTTGGGCGCCAGCGACAATATTGCTCGGCCGTCGTGTCCCGACTAATCCCCGGATTCATTTATTTTTGACAACGCAATACGATTTTATCTCACGGCTTCCGATGCTGTTTGCCTTCTGTTATTATACTGCTGCCATATTCGGTACACTTATTTATTTATTTAACGACCCCTATACCTAAGGGGTGGTTTGACTTTTAATACCAAGTTTAGTGGTTGGTTTCGTTTTAAATCTGCGCTTATTTAATTTAATGGCGATGTGAGATATTGATTCTGGGATTGTTTTGTTCTGTTCCTTGTTTAGGGGAAGTCTTGATAGGTTTTTTTGTTTGCTTTAACGCTATCTGAGTGTTACGTGTGTGAAGAGGAACTTTGTGCCCTTTTTTAAAGTTATCGCGATGTGTGTGAGATTTAGTATGGTTTAAGTTTAAATTTTAAACTATAGGTTAGAAATACATACTTAGCGTGGTGATGCAATAACTAACGTTATGTTTCAATTGTTTAATTTGTTGTGCGAAGTGCATGGTAAAATTCGTTTTTTTTTCGTATTCGGAGGAAGACTGGCCATAGTTCAATATGATTGCGCTACATAATATCTAGCACTGACATGGTAAAAATATTATAAATACCTACTTGTGCCTAATTAAGATTTGTTATTATGTCATGTGGTTTAGTAGTAGAGGTACATAGGTGGGTACATAGTGTTATTTATCCCAACATATGAAGTGAATGACGTCACAATGTATCCCCTTCAGCGCGCCACGTAACTGGGTCAACTTCAAACTTTACGTATATTTTAATTAATGCTTTTCAACCAATTTCATACTACTTTGAAAGTAAAAATTACTTTAAAAATGGTACAATGAATTTATAATATCACGTCGTCTGTTCATCGAACAGGAAGGCAGAGATGTGCCAAGGTATCTCTAGATTTCGCAACTTAAGTAATCTTGCTCTTTGTTATAATAGGTGTAGAAGTTTGCATTGGTTTATTTTTGCTAGTCTTTTCATGGAAACTAAAGATTAATTTCACTTAATGAACAACTTATATAGACTTCTTAAGCAGAACTTGTGTAAACTACAGTCCCTACTGTTCTGCCTTCTGTGCAGCTGTTTACGTAACAGAATGTCAATTTAGTAGAATGTTTGTCTCATCGTTTACAATCATAACCAGATTAAGACCTACCTACTAATAAAGCAGCACCTTATACTTACTGACTAGATCCACCAAACTACAACAACATTATGGACAAAAATACTACCTATTGTCCCGGTTGTTTTCTATCTCAAACTTGTCGTAAAATATCTCAATGTGTCGAGAGAATGGCTTCGCCCACGTGATGTCCTCTTCACTATCTACTCGATGTAAGTGGGTCGGTCTGAAACTGACAGTTGTCCATCTAATGTGTAAGGTCATTCACCTCTTAGTGTCCAGTGTCCACGCGAAGAATAAGGAAACGTATGTATTTATTGTAAGTAGTTTTTTCTCACGCAATCTTAGCAGCTATATGAATCTTAGATTAGGTCGCTTGTTTTGCGTTATTGTATTCTATTTACGAACAATATGGTGAAGTGTTATTTGCTTAAGAGGCCGCAAATGCGATTGCCTACCATCATATTATCGTGAGGTAGATTACCTACTGTCGAATAACGGCATCCTCCTCATCAAAGTAGTACATAAATAAAATATAGTCAATAATAGCATAAAACCTAACTTGGTATAGTTTGTATAGGTCAAACACAAGATATTACGATAACTAAAATATACTATTGTCTTTTCAAGAACTTTGATTTTACTGCCTCGTTGGCCGAGTGGTCGCAAGTGCGACTGCCGGGTAAGGGGGATCTCGGGTTCGATTCCCGGGTCGGTCAAAGTATTGCTCGGTTTTTTAGAAAACTCAATAGTAGCACGGAGTATGGAATTGTGCCCCGTATATGGCAATAGGCTCACCCCCTATTACATGGGACTCATAACTTAAATAGTGAAAAGTGGGTATTACGTTGTACATTGGCATTAAATGCCGTAATTTAATGCACCTCTTTCTGCCCCTTCGGGGATAAAAACCTTGATGTTATGTATGTCTTTTCAAGAAAAATTACACTTGTATTTCAATAGAAAGCAACACTATCTTATTTGACCTTCTGCAACGTTTCCTATAAGTAGTAGGTGAAGGTAGGGGTGCCTATAGGAGTGTATAAGAGAATACCGTCGCTCACGTGGTCCCCCCACTCGATGTAAGTGGGTCGACCTGGAACTGACAGTCGTCCGTCTAATGCATAGTTGTGCGTTTTTAATTAATTTTACGTTCTAATGGAGTCACTACGGAAGATTCAAGTGATTATACTTGTGGTTTGGTATTATATTTAGTTAGGTTCTGGTTATAAAGTGCCTTTGAGTTTCCAAAATGGCCAATAGGGTGATTTGTGATTTTATGTATTAGGGCTAGAAATGAAAAGATATAAAAACGACGCGACTGTTGGAATGATTTTTTTTTTTTTTAAGGGGGGAAAATCATCGAATGACTTCTCCCGCCTGGGTGAGGCGGGAGGGAGTGTCAGACTCTTACTGACTAAAAACCACCCCGTTCCTTCTCCTGCACGTCGAGCCGGAGCCCCGGTTACCCGTTAGGTTCTCCGCGACTGTTGGAATGATTACTATCAATTAATTTGCATGTTTCATAAACATTGGGTAGTATGTAGAGGTAGACTTCAATGGAGACAGCTAGAGGAGGCCTTTGCCAAAAGGCAAACTGAATTAAGAGATATACTGTAACATTTTTGTAACAACTCGTAATGTAAAAATTCAGAATAAAGGGCTTTATTATTACTATTAGTAGTAGACTGAAAGAAGTAAAAATAATAAAGTCAAAGTCAATGGCATTTATTTCAATTAAACCATAATTTGGTATTTTTGTAACGTCAACAAATACAAAATAAATAATAGTCTGTCAGTCAGTCCGTCAGTGAAGCTAGGTGCTCATTCCAAAATGTAGATGATGGAGAAGAACGAGCAAGAATCTCAATTCGTATTTCAAATGTCTCTGATATATATTCCAATACTGTACTTATGTATATGTGAGAACTTACATATTCTTAAGAATAATTGTCCTCAATCGACTCTAAAGAAAAGGTAGTAATTTTATTTATATTAAAAAAAATACTACCGGTAACGTATTTTTAAGTAAATCACTTCTTACTACTAGAAACACTAACATTCTGTCGATCATGGCTTCAATGTATTATCAACCATAATAATTTACAGCTAAGTTTGATTTACAAACAGCAAAACATTGAAATTTTATTGCTGTCAGCGTAATACATTTGTACTTAATATCGATATTTCGATGGCATATAAGACGTGACTTCAACAATGGCTCACGCTTATCATTAAATTTGACGAAGCAGTCGCTCCGTGTCACAGAAATTTGCATATCTTATTAAAACCTCGACGTCAGAGATAAAAATGAAAATAAGACACGTAAAAGAAAAAAATATAACGGACAAAACGCTCACGAGACAATGGTTATTTTGGGCGATACGGAAAAAAACTGTTTTGTCATGGAAATTTCGGGTGGACACTTTGCATTTTCTTTATTTCTCCCCATTCCTTAGTTAACGAAGAAATCTGTTTTTTTAATTATCGTGTTTGGTAATTAGTTTCGGGAAACGATCTCTTTCTTCCGTTTCCCTTTGCGCAACCAACTTGTCTGCTCCTAATGAGGTAATTCATAGTCTTACCGCTGCACTCGAAAATGTAGGCACTTTTTTGTTTTTAAATATTCGAAGATAAGTCTTAAAGCCTGCAAATATTTCAAGTCATATTTCTTCCTTCTAGTAATTTATGTAAATAGTTTTTTTAAATAGTGTCATATTTTATTTACAACTCGTGTAGCGTCTTGCGTGCAAGGCGTGCAATAAGATGACGTGCAAGAATAAGTACATTGCAAGCAAGAATCTTGAACATAGTCTTTTTGAAGTTAATTAATAAAATCTTATGAATGTTGTAACATATGTTGGCTGTTAATTATGCCTTAAATCAATGTTTTTTTAACGCGAACTAAGTTTTGACTGTACGAAATTGAACAACAATCTTATTAAAATAAGGATATAAGTAGATTGTTCAAAGTTTCTCAGTGAATTGTAGAGAACTTATAACACTTCGACAGTTAAATAAATTTTGGACGAAATTTAATACGGGGTGTAGCCAAATCTGGCTTTTGATGTCGCTAAACAAATTGTAGGACACTTGATGGGTTTCGCAGAGCTTTATTTTTCCCATACAACACTTGTGACATGGAGACCATGTCTTTTTTAATGTAAGTTTTCTACGAGTTTTTCTGATAGATTAGTGTTGGACACGTGTGTCTTGTATTAGTAATAGGTCAAAGTAAAAATATTACAAATGTGAGGCTTCTAAAACATTTTAGTGTATTATTATGGCTAGCTGTACAGTGTCATTCAGCCATAATAGTACACTTTCAGTAAAGACAAAACGAGAAATAATTTTATATGAAATTAGTGATACGATGCGTAGAAGAAATAAGATTTGTTTATTAAATTGGAAGATAAGTGTATATTGTATGTACAAAGCTAGGATTTATTTTAATTATCTTGACAAAGAATACATACAATCCTCAAATTCCTGATCCTTAGAAGGTCGGTAACGCACTTGTGTAACGCCTCTGGTGTTCCAGGTGTCCATGGGCGATGCCGATTGCTTACCATCAGGTGATCCATCTTATCGTTTGTTGGCTTATCCCATAAAAAATATGTACTCGATTTAGAAATTTGAATAAACATAAATTCTAATCAAAATCTGCTGGATTTAAAATGTAGGTACTCTTTTTTGCAGTTGGATGGTTAAAACAAAACTCTAAGGATTCTCTTTTTTATACAAAATCTATAATAATGACAGATGAGTAGATTTTTATGGTTGATATTTGCGAGACAAATGTCTCCCTTCGAATAGATTTCACTTATACGGGTTTATTATTATAATTACTTATGGAGACTTAATGTCAAATCATTTAGAGGGACTTTTTTGTTTGAGTATTTGCGCGTTTCTTTTTCCTCAAATTTTGTTACCATTTTAGTTTTTATAGTACGGTAGACGATATAATTTAATTATTAAATTATTTAGCGCTCTCTTGTGTGCTAGGGTTCCTTATCGTTAGGAGGTAATCAGATATCTTAAAAAATATAACGTTATAACTATAACTAAATCCCATATATCTACAGGGTAAAATTTCATTACAACTACTACTGAAATGACTTCAATTTATTCACAGCATAAAAAACAGTATGAATCAATCACACTACCCAATACTAGTCGTCAGTTGTACATAATAAAATGACATGCAGGTCTAAATTATCAACAGATGTACACAAGTGGCATATCAGTGTAAGCGACACTGCGCAATCACCGACATACCCTTGTTTTTTACGCAAGGGTCGGGTAAGCTTTCTAATGCCAAGTAATTTCATGACCCTGCCTTGTTTGGAGCCTTTTACCGACTTAATGTCCTCTGAGCCATATAAAACGTATATTTTAGACGGATTTTAATGTTCAGTAAGTTATGGTGTTGTCTATAAATTGGAGAGCCTTTGGTGCGGGATTGTCTTAGATCTATGTTAGTACAGTGTTACCAAAAGATTACTTTTACTGAATGATTGGATGATTCTATTGTCAGTCGCAAATTGAAAATATTGTGTAGAATGTTAATTAAAAATCCTCATTAAGTTCCCTCACAACATAGCGGTTTTCCAAAATATAATAAACGCGACGACGACGCGACGTACGTCAAAACGAGAACGTCTCAAGTCAAGGAAATTAAAATTCTCAAACAGAGGGCAGTTACAACAAATCCCGGCACTAAAACTCCTATATATCCCGGGCGAATGTTGTAAAAAATCATTGCCTCCATCCCTCGGCCCTCTCGGAGGGGAAAAATCTAATCTGTGCATTTTTTGCGGGACCGCGATGCCACAAAGAATTTCATTTCCCACTGTTCATCTATCTCTATTTTACTGACGGCTCTTGTTCTTGGGCCCTCTCCCCTCGCACTCCGCCTCAGACCCCGCGACCGTTTTTTTAGACTTCCTCGATCGGAGATAAGGTTAAGCGAGCTCTTCTTATTAGTGGTTTATACGAGACATTCGCAGCCTCCACCGCGCTTTAATTTGTTATGTACGACTTTATCGTCTGGCCCCAGAAAACAGATCAGTAAATGTTCTCGAATTCAGAACTACAAGAGGGTAATAAGAAAATCGGGTGTTTGTGTTCCCACGCAGATTTCACGAGGTAGCGAATGTAGGTGGGCAGTCTTCTATGTAATCAAATCACACAGTGCTACTATTTACGTCATAAAACCAAGTGGTCACTAAGAATTTTATAGCAATTCGATTAAAAAACTATAATCGTAAGTTAGTTTTATTGCAACGTTAATTGCCCAAAACGCTCCCAAATCAAGTAAAAATAAATAATATCAATAACGGAAACAGTTTATGGATTAAATTAATACACAATGGCCGAAGGTCTGTTTATCATAATAATAAAGACGACAAAAGAAACCGAGCCGGCAAAAGTCAACTTATAATTGTATTACTAGCATCAGAATCAAAATGAGCCTTCACGAAAACAGAATTACACAATTGTGTACAATTGACATTCAAATCTGTGGACATTGACGCTTTGTATTTTTATTGGCACTTATTGACGCGTAATTGTCAATAAATTCCTACGGGATCCAACTTTAATGTGGGTTTGGGTGAAAAAAGTTATGTTTTATTAATATTTTTACGAGAACGTTTAGGACGGACGATAAGATCTGCCGTTTGGGAAGTTTTTTTCTTTCAATTTCCGTCACGATTTGTACGCTCATTATTGGAGAGTAGATGGGGGCGATACGGGCAGTGGTCGCTTGCCTTCGGCTCTCGTGCGATTTTATCGTGTCTCTTAGCGACTTTCATCGGGGCTTTTGATTGTATGCGCCCTCCCCTACTTCCCCTGCTTGTGAAACATGCATTTGATGACGTTATGATTTATGTAGAGGTACGAGAAAAACTATTATTGTCTTGTACACTTTGCTCAGCAATCGTACGACTGTTGAACATGATATTCGGAGCTCATTACTATAGGAATCTAGACACTATTTATAGGAAACACCTGTTAAAAACAATTACACAAAGCCTACAAAATGAGTCAGAAAGTAGACTAGTAACCTTACAATATGAAGTATTCTAGATTAATGAATTACTAAACCTGTCTAGAAGTTAATTCACACTCTCGTATGAGACTTGTATGATATTTTGTATGACTTCAAAGTCTGATTACGGTGAATTATTAAGTTCAAAGTCAATTCTAAGTGGAGTGCTATTTTAAGCCTGTCGTAACTTAGTTCATTCAGAGCATAGTAACTATTGTATTACCTAAATTATTGTGATTTGTAGTTTGTAAGGCAGCTGTTATGCTGAACGGGATTTGGTGCTATTGATTTTTTTTATGAATGTATGTAACAAACAAAAATTCAAAAACTTACTAGGTTTTGGTTGAATGACCTACCTATAATTAATTGCGACTCTGTGTCCATGTTTGTTACTCAGTCGTTACATAACGGAGTCTGATATTGTTTCTATTATTTGTGTATATAGATATAAGGTCTAATAACATAAATATTACACTATTTATCCTCAAGTGACAGGTGCTTAAACTGAAGTCGAACAAACATTTTTGTACAACTTCTTTTTACTGTACAAAATCAAAACCTCCTCGATTCACCTTAAATTATATCTACAAACATTCACACCTACAAATATATATACATCTATAGTAAACAATATAGATACCTACATAGGTACATGTATCTATATGTACGCATTATTGTGATGTCATACAGAGGGATTAATTCAGGGCACGTCGTCTGATATCTGATCTTGGGGTTGTGGGGATCAGACCTTGATAGTGAGTGAATCTACCATCCTGTCCACACTCACTCACTCACTGATAAATGTAGAGATTGATACTTGAACAAGGCGGATATATTAGATTTTTGGCAGCTTTGCGAAATTGGGAAGACTGTGTTCGTCCTGCATGAGTATCATTTAGTTTATCTAGTGATAAAAATCAAAAATAATAGTATGAGAATATTGATTGCTTTGTTATTTTTAAATAACATAACATCACGCCTTTTATCCCGAAGGGATAGGCAGAGGTGTATATTACGGCACTTAATGCCACTGTACTTACAATACCTATAACACCCACTTTTCACTGTTTATGTTATGCGTCCCATGTAATAGAGAGTGAGCCTATTGCCATATACTGGGCACAATTCCAGACTCCGTGCTACTACTGAGAATTTTTTTAAACTCAGTAATACTTTGCCCGACGCGGGCATCGAACCCGAGACCCATTGCCCGGCAGTCATTCCTGCGACCACTCGGCCAAAGAGGCAGTCGATTTTTAGACGCAGCATTTTAGATACTGTTTCTTATAAATAAAAAAAATGCTACTTCGTTATTTTAGATGGAAGCGAAAGGTCTTAGAATTCCATATTTCGATTCTAAAACTGCATTGACTATAGGACTTTTTTAGAATTTCCTGAAATATGTAAAATGCGTATAGAGTTCGAATTCGTATAAAACAAACATAGTTTATTTCCACTTCATTCACCATTTTTGACAACAGACAATCACCATCTTAGCATGACATAGTACCTAACTCAGCACTTTATCACAAAACAGAACTGACGGACAACTACAACAAGGGCTCAAAATCTATTAATTTTTCGAAATACTGATACAGTGTGACGTTATATTAATTTCCCTACACGACAACTGTAAGACATGATAACGCTTATTAAACACGTCAGTCAGAGAGACAGTATCTCCCCTCCATCGGTAGGGGGCGCTGGTAGAACAGTGCTGTAATGGGAAAAATGTTCGGCCGTCGTGTTAACAGTTAACTCGTGTTGGTATAGTCATGTTGTTATGATTGTCATGTGGTTTTTTTTTGGGAATAAAGTTGTCAAAGTCCTCTTTTTGTCTTTACAAGGAAATGGTTTGGTGTTTATAGTGTGCCACTATACCTCTATATATATATGGTGTGCATAGCAAAATTTTAAGAGTAGGTATTTAGAACACATTTAGAATATGAACAATTCTGAGACACTAAGGGTAACGTTTCGATTTATTAATACTTTTCTCCTTCACTTTAGAGTCCTGTAACTATTTATGCGTCTTAATTAAAGTATCACACGATTACAATAATACATTAAAGCTTCCACTTTACAATATCATTTTACAATTTCCAATCTCTATAACTAATTTTCAATTTTCAAATACGAAAAAAAACGAAACTTAAATTAAATAGATTGAACATCAAGCACTTACGGCGAAACAATGATAAAGGTACCTATTCTCAACTCCCGTAACGTTTTGAAAAGAATCACGCTTGACGGGCGTCGCATACGACTGTAGGACGTCAAAAAGTCTGTACAGGGTTTTTTTGCAATCATCAAATTGATCTGTCCGCGCGCCATCTGGCCCGTGAGTAAAGCGCTTTCGGGTTCCCTCAGCCGAGGAATTAATTCATATAAAACACACATATCGTTTCGTTGGACCCGATTTGATGTCGCTCGTTACTGAAGATTTTCTAATGCTCGATATGGTGCTCTAGTTGTAGGGGTTATAGTTGTAGGTCAAAAGGTGTAAGAGGAAAGTGGTCTTATGGCATTATTTCGAAAGCTTTTTTTGATATTTAATAAATATTGTAGGTGAGTCTGACAGGGTCTCAGTCTGACTGAGTGGGATAGGCTTTTTACAGGCCGTGTTTTCCAACTAACACGCAACTTTTTAAACTGAATAAAGATCGCCAGAAATGTTATTAACTAAAATTCACTGATTCACTTCTTATTTTCTAGTCCTAACCCAGTGTTAGTATAGCGACCTCTTCAAAGTTATTAGAATAGCCCCCTTCTAGCTCGTTTCGTATGAAGCCCGCAGATCAAAGCGGGCATCGACAGTTGAGATACGTTGATAACTTTCACATTAAGCAGGTTAAATCAGTCAGATGGACCGATAAGGGACACGCAATACGCACTAAATGCCCAAATGGGTTGTTTAAATATATCTACATTTGTACACAGTCGTAATTTAGTAATCAAAATCTACTGAACTATTTTTAAAACAACAATATGTTGTGGATTGAAAACGTAAACATTTATACCTGTAAAACTTATCTTGCTTGTTCAAAACATTCCACGTTAGCAGATCTTTTTTCCATTATAAATTACTCCATATTATTGTTTTATTCTGGAACACGGCATACATGGTCAGAGTTTCTACGAAAAACTCATTGTGCGTGAAACGGCAGTTTTCCCAAAACATATTTTTAACAGAAAGCTACAAAACATTTTCATATTTCAGTTGGAAATTGTAACTGTTTCGCGGCGCAGTACGGCAGGGCGCGGGCGGCGTCTGGCGTAGGGCGTGTGTGCATGTGCGCTCATCAACTAATGGTCCGTGCGCGGCATTTGAACCAAGCCTACACTCGCTACAAAACAACCGCCCGCCTAGTCGCAGACCTGCTTTCGGCGCAAAATTATAACGTGTAAAACACGGCTCTCCTTGCATTCCGCGCACGAGATTTTTATGAATGCCGCGATTATTATTCGCATTTTAAACTCGAATGCGGTGCTATTCTCCCCGAGACGTATAGCAATATTCGTAACGAGTTTTCTCAACGCTGCTACCTAATTTCAGGTCGAGTGTAGCAACTGAATGTAGATTGTTGTGTAGTCACGAGTACAGAGCGCTACTATCGTTCGAGTCCACTCGAAGTGAGTGGGGTGAACGTCGTGATTGTCGACTGTTGGAATCGAACGCAATTGCAAATTTATTAGCGGGCGGGCGCCGGGCGCCGGCGACTCTGTCCGCGGCCGCACGTACGCCTAGTTGTTTTTACTCTTCATGTATTTTTTTCTCGACGAGGCTCGGCTCTCCCCTTTTGTTCTCAAGTGGACCAGCTGTCATTATACGCCATGTTACTGTTATTTTTTTCGACGTTTTTATAGAGTTTTGCGTCGAGAGGGCGTTCCGTTCGGAAAAATGTTCGTTTTGCGTGCGTCCTGGAGAGTTTGCGTGTCGAGTGATGTCGACGCCGCCGATTGAAAATGAGTTATGGAGTTTTATTTCAGAATTTTTCTGTTGTTGCATTTCAGTTTGAGTGTGTATTGTTTTGTAATCGTACGAAAGTTGTTGTATTAACTTTTCCTCATTTAAAATATTTTGCATGACTTCAATTTGACATCGGTTTGATTGACCTCACCCAAGCAAAGTTCTAAAACCTTGTAATAAAGTTACAAACTGAGTTGAGCAACTAGTTGTACAACTTGGCAATCACGCGGCGAAATGTTAACATGTGTCATTGCAGTTTTGAAGTGGCTTCTGTTTGATAATTTGAGGGAACCCTTTCATCTGCGGGACCCTTGAGAGTGTAATCATTGATATTATGTAGTTCGCCTGTTTGTATTGCCACGTCTATATGTAAATTAATTCGCTAGTGAACAAGGGAATATAATGTGTCTTATTTTAAATCATTGCTTCGTAATGTTTTATTCTACTGGCAGTACTTGATCATAGGAATTTTAAACATTAAAGTAAAATATTTAATTTCATTTCGCCAAGCTTAGCAAAACCAACCAAGAGAAACACCTTACACCAGTTTCTACCTCGAATCCACAAAACATCAACTGTCTAATTTTCACAAAAAAGTGCTTATCAAGAAAAGTCTAAGTACTTTCAGCTCATTCATAGTTTACATATAAAAATACCCACCGCATGATTAGCTGTCTCCCGCCGCAATATCTGGCCACTCAGCAAAGAGCGACCAACAGACGCAGCACAATGACTGTTTAGATTCTACCCTTCTCCCCCTAGTCGCGGAGAACCTAACGGGTAACCGGGGCTCCGGCTCGACGTGCAGGAGAAGGAACGGGGTGGTTTTTAGTCAGTAAGAGTCTGACACTCCCTCCCGCCTCACCCAGGCGGGAGAAGTCATTCGATGATTTTCCCCCCTTAAAAAAAAAAAAAAAAAAAAAAACCCTTCTCCCCCTCCCCTCTTCAGGATTTCCCCCACTTTAGAGACTTCAGTTTGATATAGTAAGATTTAAGATATTATTGACGCGTTTCAATAAAATCGAAATGTTTACGATGGTGTGAAAATAAAAATAGGAATGTCATGCTTTGGCGGTTCTGAAATTGCATTATTTTTGCAATTACATACATTGCCAGTAAAGCAGAGTACAGAAATCGATCTCAAAATGTCTAAATCATTTGATTACTTTCAGCGACTAGGAAAACTTAAACAGTTAACTTTTTAATTTGTATTTAAATTTAATTTTCCTCAGTCGGTAACTGGTGCCGTTACCCTATATTCTCGTGCCCTCGTTGGGTTAAAAAAGTTATCACATTTTTGTGTTTCTTAGCTCCAAAGTTAAGTAATTAATTCAAGTATCTAGAGGACTTTTAGTTATATAGTTTATAATTTGTTTTTTCTTTTTATTATTCTTTTGTTTGAGATAATGATAAAACCGAAGCCGAATTTAAGTCGATTTCTATTTATGTATAAAGTTGATGAATATATAAGTAAGTAGTACATACCTGTATTATCATTCACTATCGTTATTTATTGAAACCGTCTCAAGATCGCCTTAAAATATACAGAGTCGGCGATCGGTTTGAGGTTCTGTAGTTATTATTACCTAGATAAGTCGGTTCGAGAGGGCTCCGGTCTGAACTCAAGTTGCAATATTGCTATCTCACAGATTCTATACAACTTTCGAGAACCAACAAATTGTTTGATTGCATGGCTCAGTAGCTATGTGACTGGCAGCTATGCTACATGTCGTTCTATTTCAAATAGAACAATCCTTATATGCTCCAGAACCTGTATGCTCCAGAATAGTTATAAATTTAATTAACCTCGAACCATTTTAACAAATCAAACTTTTTACATTTCCAATAAACCAAATTGACGTCCCGAGAACTACTCAAATTTATCCAAAATCGGTCGAACCTGTCCCGTCTCAATCCACTGCATTTTAGGAAATTATTTCTCCATCACATTACGGCGTATTGGTGCTCTGCGGAGCGCGCCCTCTGGCGGTGCGTGAGGGAATTCGGAAACGAACCCCCTCCCCGTTCGTCTTGAATCTAAGTAATAGTGTCACTCAGGAAGATACGATGTTCTAGGAATATAGGCGTATATTGAGACAGGTGTGTATGTGTATGAGAGGAATCGTACTCAGTGATGCATAAGGACTGTCGGTGCTACCTTTGATGGTCTCTAGGAAGCCAATTGAGAAATAATCCTAGGTGTAGGTTCTACTATGTCTCTAGACGGTCTCGTTAGACCAATCTGTATTACTACAACTGTCTGATACCCACTTGCTAAATTTAAATAGGGTAAAGTATTGATATATGTATACCGCAGATGTAGTAAAATATTGATATATTTGGTGGCATTTTCAGGGTCTAATTTTATATAGCAACAAGAGTTTTTATTTGTTATTTAAAGAAAGTTATAAACGCATAGTTCTCATCAGGATGAATGACAACGATAAAACTATGCAGATACAAAGACAATTGTATGTACATACTTATGAGACCAAACCAAATATTTCGATCAGTCCATTTTAGGAGATCAGTCGTATGACCCTGATCCGCGTCCATTATGTCCGTGTCCCGATCTTCACGGTTATTTATTTTAACGACATTTGGCAAATCGCTCGGCTTCAACTGGTGTGACAGCTTGGTCCATTTTTAGAGTTCGGTCTTCCTAGTCACTACGTGGCGTTTACTAAGATGGCGATATAAATATGTGATTCAAGAGAAAAAATTCATCGTGACACGGTGACTTGATGATGAGGAAACTAATATTGGCTTTCAAAAATGCTCTATTGGACTAATTTAATTAAGTGACTTATGCCCGAATACTGAAACGTTTGTTAAATATTTAACGGCTGCTTAAATCATTGAGCAGCCCTCAAATTCTAGTTTGGTATACTCAAACGTCTGTTATCTTTTTAAAGGTCTGTTAAATTTAAGTCGTGCTCAATAGTCCACTTTAATGAAAAAAACCGTATACTGAAACGATACTTATTTTAAGTATGTGTCAATCTATTGTCAAAAGTCACCTCAAATGTACCGGAATACTGACGTTTGTTATATATGTAACGGCTGCTTAAATCATTGAGCAGCCCTCAAATTCTAGTTTTGTATCATGAATTGTCAGTTATTCTTTTGAAGGCCTGTTATATTTAAGTCGTGCTCAATGGTCCAGTTAAACGAAAAAACCGTATACTGAAACGATACTTATTTTAAGTATGTGTCAATATATTGTCAAAAGTCCACTCAAATGTAAGAGTGGTCTGAAGGCCTCAATGCTTTGAGCATTGTAGAAATTATAATTTACGTATAAAGTCGTGTGTTTAAAATGTCTCTATCAACGCTATCTTCTCTTTTGGCTGATGAAAGTCGTCCAACACGACACAATGAACTGAAATTGAACGCATTTGAACAACTAGCAAATGGGAATATTTATATATATTTTATTCCGCTGAAGAACTGAATGAACGAAGCACGGAGTATCCTCAGGAGTTGTTGACTCGGCGGCTCCCGCGGCCGCGGTCGAGCGATAAATATATCGAGTTTAGTTAGAGTGGTTTATTGCGTATCGTGTGTGTTTTGTGTCGCATCTCTGCTGCATGAGCGCATATCTACGGGCGGGAGGTCGGTGTTGCATACTATACATGCATCATACATGCCATTATTTGAACAATAATTATAGTGATGTGGAATTTCGTGTAAACTTCTGTGTTTCCAAAGAAAGAGTTTAGTGCTTGAACTCGGTATTAGAGGACGATGTTTAGAGCCTCTCTGAAGTATGGGATCCGTAACGAGGTAATCCGATAGAAAACTGAAGTTATCATCGTAGCACAAATGATTATCAAGCTGAAATGGCAGTAATGATCATTTGGGGTGTACTGAAGTGGAGAACGCGTCTAGACAGACGTACATAGTGTGGGGCGGTGGAGAGAATTTAACTACTAATAGAAAAATACAGTATCAGTTGTTTCAACTGCCTGCCTGAAATAAATAAATGATAATAATGCTGCGATTGGATGCCTAGAGTTAAAAATTGACCTTAGTGGCGTGCCATTAGAGAGGATATCCAGCAGTGGACGAGAACAGACTGATGATGAAGATTGCACAACCCATAGGTCTGGATAGCAATCAAAACTTTGTATACCTATTTGTATTAGGACTATGCTAATAAATGGACATGTTCAATCATAGTAAAATAGTTTTATTATTATAACTATGACAGTATAGGCGGCGACGGGGTATGCTGCCATGTTCTGGACAGCTACATCATGATTATAGTGCTGACACATAGAATCCCAAGCATCTTTCTTTTTTTTTCATATGGGCGTTGGTCTCTTTGTTCTCTGTAATATCATTATGCCTGCAAAAATAGCAAGAAGCATATAAATTAACAATAGATCAGATCAGTTCTATGTACCTATACGTATTAAGTTTCATTACATACTTACTTCTTGATCAGCCCTAAAAGGATATCCTTTTCGGTAGTCGTATATAATTGGACCCGCGATTCTTTTTTTCTTCCATAATAACATTAAAATTGTAGTATGCTATCTGAAGCCGGAGAAAATTCGTGTTTCATTAAATGCCAATAACGTCTGTATGTCAATTGACTTACAACATTTCACTACACGACAATCTAGTCGTAATTATTTATTTTTCATTTTAATATTATAATTCTGTGTAGGTACTTAAATTGTTATTTTTATTATGATATTATATGTTAATAAAATTAGTAATAGAATATTATAAAATTCATTACAGTGAAATTTATAAAATTGTAGTATATTTTAGTACATAAATTATCATCGAATTAGCTATTTAATCAAATCATGCTGCATGAAACGAATACGTAAAAAAACACAATTTATTTTGAAGATGGGTAGGCCTTTGGTGTGGGACGCGACGTGTGTAGACACCCTTGCGCCATCACATCTTTTAAGCACCGCTGCATGCGTTGGTGCAGCTGCTTCCGCGGCAGAGGCCCTCAAACGGCGTAAATATTCAAATCTAGTGGGTAACTACTGTTTTGAGCCGTTTGGGGTCGAAACACTTGGGCCATGGGGTCCCAGTGCACACTCTGTGTTTAAAGACATCGCCCGTAGGCTAATCGACTCTACACGTGACCAGAGGGCTGGCTTTTTCTTCGGACAGAAAATAAGCATTGCCATTCACCGTGGCAATGCTGCCAGTCTTCTAGTAACTTTCCCCTGTGATAGTGATGCGGACGAATACTTTGACGCTTAAATTAAGGGTATAATTTTTGTTGTTTTCTTTTACTTTCTTTTTATTTAATAGTTTAGTTGTATTTATTTTGTAATCGAGAATATGCTTAGGAAATGCATATTATAGAATGTTGCCATAAAGCAAACATTTAACGGCTGCTGCTGAGTAGACCAGAAATAAATTGATGGACGTTTCAGTATACCAGTTACATTTGAGGCGTGCTCAAATTTAAGTTGCGATTAATTGAGAGCTGTATTTGACAGACGTGACAGACGTTCGAGTGTCAAACGCTTAGAAGTATCTCGTGCGTATCTCTTTGAAAAATTATAAATTAGTGTGAAATGTCTTTATCGTCGTTATCCTCTCTTTCCGATAATGAAAGTCGTCCAATACCGACCCAATGGAGTAAAATTAAATGCATTCGAACTATATGATGGTGTGAAATTCCGTGCACGCTTTCGTGTTTCCAATAAGACAGTTTGAATTCAGCATTTGGAAGCAGCATCAAGCCTTTCACATGTGAAACCGAGCGCTGCAGCCAATAGACCAAATCCTGATAACTAAAGATTTTAGGCGACAAGCAGTTACCAACGCGTAACAGGAGACATTTTTCATGTCGAACAGCCAACTGTTCACCGGGTTGTGCACAAGGTAACGGCCATAATTGCGAGCATGAAATCTTTATTCATTAATATGCCAACTTCTGAAGAATTTGTAGACATTGCAAACGGGTTTTATGCAATTGCAGGATTTCCCACAGTAAGTGAGGCTGTTGACTAGACCAGACCTATTGCACCCATATTAATTAAAAGCCAAATAGCAACAAGGAATCCAGTAGAGAGTAGAAGTAATTTTGAAGGGTTTCGATAACATTGTCAAAGAAAATTGTAAATTTTGGGAATTTGTTTTTGTATTTACACATTTTTAGGAGGAGGATTAGGAGTTAGTTTTAATTTATTTGAAGGTCTCTTTTTATTTTTTTATTTTATTTTTAGTTTAGTTTCTATAGATATTTGTGACTTATGTAAGCTATTAAAAATGAATAAATTGTAAAAATAAAGAATTGAAAAACAAATCATAATAAAATAGTTTTATTATTACAACTCTTTTTATACACAACGTTGCTCCACACTAGGACTTTTTACCGTGTCGTGGGTGCGTTTACAAACATATACCTCTAATTACACATACACATGACACCCAGACCCACAAAAAGTGTTTGAAAGGTTCCCCTCGGTTTCCATGGGATTCCATCATCAGATCCTGACCTGGTAGAAATAAGACAAACCTGAGAGTATGACCTTACTACAAAAAAAGGATCATCATAATCTGTCCACAAAAGCACACAAAAAAAATATACAACCGAATTGATAACCTTCTCCTTTTAGGGAAGTCAGTTTAAAATGAAGTCGGTCATTATTTTTTAAACTAGCTGTTCCTCGCGTCTTCGTCCGCGTATAATAATGACTTTTGGCAAATTTTGATTTTTTTCATAAGTCTTTTCCAAGGTTAATTTCAATGGTATGGACCAAATCTCATCAGCATCGATTCAGTTATACCTCTATTTATTGTGAAATGTTGTTCATTTTGGTGATTTCAAAAAATAATCAATCTCACTGGTATTTCACCCGTATAGTATCCATACCCGTGAGGTTTCAGTGATTAAAACTTCATTGGAATTCCAATCGAATAGTTACAGCGGTTGAAATCTCTCAGGAGTCATTTTCCGAGTCTCAAACTATCGTTGCGTCGTTGTACCGAATTCCACTCAAATAATTTCAATGGTTTAAAAAATAGAGTGACCCAGAAGATTAACGCAGTTCCTGTCCTGTGGGATTTCCGGGATAGAACAAGCATACGTTATTTCCAGTGTCAATGTCTCACTCTCTTTAAACCGAATTACAATCAAATAGGTTAATAATATTAGTATTCAGCCTCTTTGCATACCTTAATGTTATATCGTGGTAATAAAAAAATAAAAAAAATAAATTGTCAATCATCCATTGGCATGAAACTTACTTGTCAAAAATATGTCAGATAGGTAATATAGAAATGTGTACATACTTAATATTATAAATTTGTGTCTGTTTGTTTGTTAGAAATTGGCGTGATTTTTTTATTGAGTGTAGATAACAGGGGGTCGAGGTTTGTGTGGAGAATTTCATAATTTTCAAGAAACCTAAAATGGTATTAGGTACATTTGTGACCAGTAAAACATCGGGCACCAAATATATTTTATCTTTTATAATCCTGCTCTCAATACTTTAAAAGAGCGCAAGCGAAACCACGGGCAGAAGCTAGTCCATAAATAAAATGAATTAACTAAAGTTAATTCAATTTACTTTTTCCTTAAAATTCTTGATTCAGATGCAGCTAAATACTATTATTAGTCCTTGAGTTTTTATTGGTAGTCAAAGGCTTAAGCAATATTCTTCCGAATCCTTTTTTAAGATTTTCATGCTGCCGTGTTCTAATGCTGTTTACTGCTACAGCATTATATTGCTGGCACACAGCATCCCAAGCATCTCTGTTTTTTCGTATTATATGGGCGCTGGTCGTTTTGTTTTCAATAATATCTGCAAATATAGCAATAAGCCATCAGCAATAGATCAGATTACCGTTATATTATATAAGTATTAAGTTTCATTGTATACTTACTTCATGATCAGCTCTAAAAGAATAAATATATTTTTCGGCGGTCGTATAATTGAATCCACATTTCATTTTTTTCTTCCATAGTTATCTAATAAAATTAAATTTTAGTAACGCGTATAATTGAAATATCGCGCTTTGATTCATTGTTGTCAATAATGTCAATTGACTTAAACGTTTCACTACACGACAATCTAGTCGTATAATGTTCCATTTTCATATTATAAATGTGTGTAGGTAGGTACTTAAAAATATTTTTGTTATGATATACATTAAAAAAAATGAACAAGACTGTGAATTCATAAAATTTTAGTACATAAATTATATCATCGGATTTAGCTATTTGGTCAAATCATGCTGCGTTAAACGAATACGTAATGTAAAAAAAATATTTTGTAATCGAGAACATGCTTTTTGTACAGAATGTTGCCATAGAGCAAACATTTAACGGCTGCTTACCTAAGTACACCTTAATACAAATTGATGGACGTTTCAGTATACCAGTTATATTTGAGGCGTGCTTAAATTTGAGTAGCGATTAACTGAGGGCTATATTTAACAAAGATTTCAGTATTCGGGCATTAGAATCGACTTGATTTTGAAATCATTTCATAACAGTATAGGATACATTTCGATTTAATATTTTACATTTTTACCCATGAGCTCGTCAACTGATCTTAATGACACGTTAAGACAGGCCATAAAAGAATAACTATGAAGTGCCTGACTTATTCTTCCTCATTACAATATGCGCTGTGAAATATGTAGATATGCTTTTGCTATCATTAAATTATTATTTGCAACAATTCCGATTAATGAAAAAATAAAATGTCGTGGTGGCCCGGAGGTTTAAGATGCCCACTTCTCATGCATGAGGGTGCGGGTTCGAAACCTACCAACGGCAAGTACCAATGTGACTTTTTCCGAGTTATATGTACTTTCTAAGATTATTTAGACACCACTGACAAACGGTGAAGGAAAAACATCGTGAGGAAACCTGAACTTATAATTTCTAATTATAAGTTTGAAATCGCCAACCCGCATTGAGCAAGCGTGGTGATTAATGCTCTAACCTTCTCCGTGTGAGAAGAGGCTTTGCTCAGCAGTGGGCATTTATAGGCTGTTGATGATGATGATGAACAATTCCGATTATGTTCTTCCAACGTTTATTGTAATGAATATGTAATTAAACAATACAGCCTTTTAGCTAAGATTCAATTGGAATATTTTTCTAAACATATCACTATCTATTCACACACATATTCTGATACAAAATCCCAAGTGACAGGTAAGAAATGTTTACCGAAAGGCTCGTATCTGATGCGATTACAAGCTCAAGAGGCTTGCACGTGACGAGAACACTTAGGCCGTAAACCTAGGACATGTACCAACTGCCTAGGAACTAGACCAGGCTTTGTTCTAAGCTCAAGCAAAGATAGATGCAAGGAGAACGTTTCCCTGGAAATTGAATACAAATTGAAAACCGGTTTGGTTCAGATTTGTAGACTTGTTGAAGGTATTTCTTGTTTACTGAGATTGAAGAAGCTGGAGTAATATTTTCTTATACAGGCTATTTTTTTTAACATTTGAAGATGTCTTAAATGAATGCTTTAAATGTTATTATTATACTGTAGGTACACTGCATTGTATAATAATATCATAGTAGATTAATCGCATACATTACAAATGATTTTGATTATCTACTTACTCTCCGAACCAGTTTTGATAAAGATGTACAATAGACCATCATCATGTGATAGTCAACAGTAGAGATACTTCAAGTAATGACTAACCAAACCCCTGAAAAATGCTCAAAACATCTACATACAACTCATCGTACATATTACCTACTCTAACTACTAGAAACTCTCAAAACAAAATACAACTAACTAGTTAAACTTAGAACATAAATTAAAACCGACCGCTGTAGGTAAACCTAAGTGGGTACTTATAAATGTGGGTACATGCATAGTCAAATTGATTTTAAAGTTCACAAGTTTTTGACCACCCCTGATATGCATACGTTAGTAGGGAGGTACTTATGCTTCATCATGAGCGTTACGAAAGGTATACATTGTCGTGGAGGTAATAAGTAGTGTATTATATGTGTGAGATGTCCACGATACGTGCGGTGCTTACACGCATACAGATCACATCTCAATAGTGATGTGCTTGCCACGGGATGGGGCGGAAGAATTAGCTGTTGAGTATGGCCGGGATTAGGGAGTGAATGGTAATGATTTTTGGTAGTTTTTAAGTTGCGTTGTCTGGTTACGTAGCAATTTTTTTACGTAACTGTTTTTTGTAAGCCTTGTAACTTCTAATACCGGTGATTTTTTAATTAAAAAAAACTCAAAAGTTAGACCAACATCAAAATAAAAAAATAATATCACAATATTTAACTACGCATTTGCTACGCAACATACACTCTTCTCGTAGCATTTGCTACGAGATTCGTAGCCGTCAGTTTTACAAGCGAAACAATTTCAATTTGTATATTTAAACTTTACATTCGCGTTCTAAACACTCATAGACATCGTCTAGTTACAGTACCATAATTTTTTTATCTTCCAAAAATGTTTTCATCTCTAATCCCGTTAACTGTAACAAAGTACCAC
This sequence comes from Spodoptera picta, assembly GCA_038387885.1. Taxonomy (NCBI): domain Eukaryota; kingdom Metazoa; phylum Arthropoda; class Insecta; order Lepidoptera; family Noctuidae; genus Spodoptera; species Spodoptera picta. The sequence goes on along the minus strand of JAZHFQ010000438.1, from coordinate 4,845,737 downwards.
ATCACTATTCGTGACTCACGTTCTTCACGCGCCACTAACAACTAATTTATGTTAATTGTGGCTCAGCACAGCATACTTATGAGCGGCACGTACTTAGTTCAGTTTGCTATGAGGAAAATAATGTACAGACCCACAGCGAACCTTATTGGTGGCGGAAGGTAATCTCTGTGTGTACACTTGTTTGGGTTCGGTAAGGAGGTGTGTAGTCATCTTTATGCCTAGGTTAGATTTTGAAGTAGTTGCTTAGTATATTATTAATGTAGATTTAATAAATAATTACAGTATTTTGAGAAAAATTACACATATTGGTTGTTTTGACGTGGACTGTAAAAATATATTTGATGTAAAGATATTAAAAAAAAAATGCAGTTCTTTTCACTGATCGTTGTCGTAGCTTCCTATAATCCTATAAGAAAGTAAGTATATTGTAAATAGAAAGATTTGCAACTACCTCAACAAATCCTGAAGTAGTGATGATTCACCGGTTCTGGCTCACGCGTTTGACAGGTCAAATCCGGGAGATTCAGTCGCACCAATCCTAAAAAAAAAAAAAAAAAAAAAAAAAAAAAGGTTTTGGCATGCTCTGATCACGTTTCTGCAGTCCTTTTTTGCGTACGATGCGTGGTTCTGGAGTTATGCAAATCAATTGCAAATCCATTTATTGTTATCTCATTCATTTCCGGTGCTCCTGACCCTCATCAACGCTCCATTGTTCTTATCTATACTTCGAACACCCTTTTGGCGTTCTTATCTATTACTCACTGGTAACCCTCATTATCTTTCATTTCCTATGTCATCAATAAAACACAATCATTCATTTTAATTTTCTAATTAATTTATTACTTTTTTCTACAAAATATGAGTGGAACATCTCATCCACAACAATATCATTGTACAGTGTGTTCCCTGTAAATATGTTCGTAAAACTATGCATTGAACATCCCTGAAACTTAAATAGCAAATACATTAAGCAATATTCACCACAAACTGAAGTCCAATCATTCTGAATCCTATCAACATTCCAGTCCCATCTCTTACAATTCCTTTTCAAAAACTGAAGATGATATCGCTCAGGTGTTCGTCCATATGAATCAAAATATTGACCGATGCCATTCGCATCGATATGTACAGCTATCCAGTGTGACCCTGGTTTATCATCCGCATCCAAATTGCATATTATATACGTTGGTACATGTGTATACATAGGTAGTCTATTAGCAGCATAAACATTATTTTCTAGACTGACATGAATCTTTTTCATATGCTTTTGTAATTCTAGTGTGTCCATGATATTACTGTTATTAACAAATTATTACAGTACTAATCTATTCAATGGTTGTCATACGAATGTTCAATTATAGTGATTTGTAAATATTAAATCGCATTCTTTTGGGAATCACAAAACAAGTTCATGCCTGTTGCGATGTGCGATAAATTTGTTGACTCATAGAGTTCAGATAAGAATGGTGCTATATAAGATCGAACAGTTGCAGTCATGCAGTCAGTCTATGGTCGTTTGACCACAGTGGATTGTGTACGTCTACCAATACTACGTTTGTGTTACTTACTTCAACGCATCAATGGTCATGGAGGTAAGTGTTTATTCTATTGACAAACTTACTTGTATTTCTGTTGTTGTTTCCTAACGTGTGTGTGTGTCAGATTAAGTGTAAACAAATTGATATTAACGTGATAACTCTGTTGTTGCAGAGATCATTCAACTTCGCAGACGATAATGAAAATACCTATAAACAGTATTACTACTCGCCACTCTCTCCCCAACACGAAGAAGAGAGTGATGACATCGTCGTTATTAACACAGACGATGGAGGAAAAAGGAAATCGCAACCGATTGATCAATTTTTTGAAGTGACACCAAAAATAAAAAGGAAGAAGCTGCTATCGTCGACTGTGGCACGAGCTGCTAGAGATGGCGTATCATACATCTCTACAAATTCTGACGACGGAGACCAAGCGACGCATCTCATAAAAATTGAAATGTATGATATGAAGAAACTATCCAAGATTCCAATTAGTGATCACTGGAAGCACGCTACCACGAGGATTAAATATTACGTAAAGAATAATAAGGATAGCATCTACGACAACACAAACGGTCTCGTATACAATATTACAAAGACAATAGCAGAAAGTGAAAAAGTTAAAAAATACTTTTTTAACAATGACACTCATTAGTGGATTAGTGAATGTGATTCTGTTTACTTAAAGTACTTCTGTGTACTCATTAGATCCAAGGAGCTGTCGCCTTGTGATGCTGAGAGAAAAACAATAGCAGAAGGAAGAGATGAGTGCGGTATACGTGTACAGAACACTTCATGGAAAAACAAAACTACAAAATTGATTAGAGAAGAAAAAGTGAAGAATATGCAGTACCTAAGAGCTGAATATCCATTTTTCAGTTCAAAATCTAGACGGTTGATGAGTTTCGAAAACTGGCCTCTCGTTATGCAGCAGACGCCCGAAGATCTTGCAGAAGTCGGTTTCTTTTATACTGGCCATGGAGACAGGACCAAGTGTTTCCATTGTGGTGGTGGTTTAAAAGATTGGGAAGATGACGATGATCCTTGGCAGCAGCATGTTCAGTGGTTTAGTCAATGTGCTTATGTAAAGTTTAAACTCGAACAGTGTTTTGTTTAAGATTAAATAGGGGAGGTATATAAAGAAATAAAAAATAATATATTGCATATAATTTGTTTTATTAATTTTATAATGTTACATTTAGTTACACACACACAAAAATGCATTAAGCATAACACATATATCTAAAACACAACACACATTATAATCCTAACTACTATAGTCTACAGTAACATTTCGATTTTTATCTATTTCAATAATATTATCAAACTCAGCATAAACAATACAGTTAATTGTTTGTATTAGTGAGGATTCAAATCGTACTTCTAATCTTACACTACCATGCTTTATGAGATTCCAATGGGCTGATGAGTTAGCTGATAAATCAGGAGTTAAATCAAATGCTAAAAGACAGTAACCTTTGGCATACTGTTCACGAGAGATTGCATTTCCTTCATTAAGAAAGTGAATACCAGTCCCCGAGAATAGAGTATGATATGCTGATGTAAACATATTATTATTAAAAGATGGTTGCAAAGCTTTGGAAGGTATTTGTTGACCATCAATATATAAGCTGAAAGAGTTAATACCATAGTTTTCAAAGTTAAATGGATTTTTAGTAAGTGAACCATTAAATGCGGAATTATTCACAAAACCAATAATACATCTTTTGGGTACCTGTCCTAAGAATATATTATCAAGAGTTTTCCCTTGAACACCCGATGGAATAGTTAAAACTTTAACTTCAGCACGAGTTATAGGATATTTAGCAGTGGTAGAAGCTAAAACTTTCTGATGTGCGAGTAATACACTTGGATTAATTCGTGCTCTTCGAACAATAAGAGTTGCATCCGTAATGCAAACTTTAAACTTTACATCATTTGATCCAGCAATTAAATTAAAACTCTCTCTTGACCGAACTAATTTTACACTCATTTCAACGCCATTAATTAAAAATTTATCTTGATTGAAAATATCACCATGAAGATGACCAATCATTTCTACTTCCCTGCTTTCATTAACGAATTCCTGTCTTTTAACAAATCCAATGTTTTTACCATCTGTGGAATCCATTTTTCCTGCTGTATCATCATACCAAAGACTACAAGTAAGATGAGATTGTTTAGCAGCAGGTGCATAGTTTAAAAGGGTTTCCATGTATGCTCGATAAGCATAGGTATTATTAGGTGGTGACACAAGTTTTTGGTTTAAATAGATATCGAGTTGACTAAAAAGTGAATGCAACCAATTATTTACAGGTGCTACTGCTGTAGCTGATATCAAGTTTGTTGAATCTTGATTTAATACTTTTGCCTTTATGTGGAGTAATGTATGAGACAAATCTATGTAGTCATCGCCTGTTCCAGGAACTTGAAACTCGATAGGTCCATCATCAGCAAGAGATGAAATTGGTTTATAATGAATCCACAATCCATTTTCAATGCTTGTTTGTGTAGACGGTAATGCAAACAAATCTAATTCTGACTTAACGCACTCACAAGAATGATTATGAAGGAAAGACATACTTAATTTGAAAATATATCTTTGATGTTTTTTGGTTTTCGACCAAGTTTTTTCGTAGCTTTCACTTTCGCTGTTAGTGGTGGAATGAACGAGGCCAATCGTTTTCTTTTAGTTATATACCCAGATCCTGTCATGTTAAATCGATCAATTTTGTCATCAGCCTTTCGTTTTAAGTTCGTACTAACTTGCTTTAGACGATTTTTTATTGAGGCTTCCATAGGACGGGCTTGAACCATATCTGATAAAAGTCCTACTCCAGCATTTAATGCCTCCTTACCAACCACTCGAACACCACTTGAAAGTAAAGGTAAAACTGATCTAAATAACCCTCCTAAGAAGCTCCCAATACCATGACCACGTTGGTATGGTGAACCCTTATAAATTACTCCAACTCCTGATCCAGCTTGATGAGAATAATAATTTTCGTATGGACATTTATGATGATCCTGATGAGAATACATTATTATAATTTGTGGAAATGTAGTTTAATACACACGGTTCCAAACTGGAATGGGATTTTTTGTCCTGTGCTCGATCTTATATCTATTTCTAACGTATCGAACTCTCTTCGCATAACAGGTAAGTAGTGAGGTGGAGAGAAAATGTGCATTTTATTCGCACCATAAATGTATTTTGAAGGATCATAATATTTCTTATTGAGTTTGTACTTCTAATACTTACATCAACGTTGTTTCAACCATCAAACATTTCTACTTCACTATTTCGATACATCAGATTACCCGGAAAATAATATTTACGGATATCCAAAAATAAATAAAAAAAAGTTAGGTTTTTTTAAAGATGAGAATAATGGTAAAGTATTGAAGGAATTTGTAGGGTTGCGATCAAAAATGTATGCCTTAGAAATAGAAGATAAATTTATAGCAAAAGCAAAAGGAGTTAACAAAAGTGTTACCAAAAAAATGAATATGGAAAATTACAAATCGTGTTTGTTTAATAAAAATGTATTATATTGTAGTATGCTTCGATTTAAGTCAATCAAACACACTATTTTTACACAAAAAATAAATAAAACATCTTTGTCATATAATGATACCAAACGATGTATTATGGACAACAACATTGATACATTGGCTTGGGGACATTATAAATTACGTTAAGTGTAATACTTTTATTTCTGTGTGTATATACAAAATTTGTTTTGATTGCAAAATTATGATATTACTATAATATTATATAATAGTTCATTTAAATTAAATGAACTATTCGTGTTTGTTTAATAAAAATGTATTATATTGTAGTATGCTTCGATTTAAGTCAATCAAACACACTATTTTTACACAAAAAATAAATAAAACATCTTTGTCATAATAATGATACCAAACGATGTATTATGGACAACAACATTGATACATTGGCTTGGGGACATTATAAATTACGTTAAGTGTAATACTTTTATTTCTGTGTGTATATACAAAATTTGTTTTGATTGCAAAATTATGATATTACTATAATATTATATAATAGTTTATTTAAAATTTATTGTTTGATTGTAAATAGTGCAAAAAATAATTGTAGTTTTTATTTCTGATAAGTACTAAATGTATTAGAAATAGTATACAAAACATTCTGTTTTTCGCAAATTATATGTTTTAGGTATATAATTTTGTCAATATATAGTAATTTTACACCGACATTTTCATTTTTATTTCATCCCTTTAAAACTCTAGACGTGTGAAATGTATCACTTTATCCATCCGTTTACTGCTATTGTGGCAGGACCAAGTGGATGTGGGAAGTCAAATTTTGTAACAAATTTCATAAAATCAGTTAAAGAAATATGTAATTGTGATTTTAATCAGATCACATGGTGCTTTGATGAAATGCAACCTTTATATAATTTACCAAATGTTAACTATCATCAAGGAATTCCAAATCTTAATATGTTTGATGGTGAAAACCCACACCTTATTATTATTGATGATCTAATGAGAGAGTCTGATGGAAGAATTGTGGATATATTTACAAAAGGTAGTCATCACAGGAATCTTAGTGTATTTTATTTAACACAAAATTTATTTCATCAAGGTAAAGGTCAAAGAGACATTTCTTTAAACTCAAGTTATATAATTTATTTTAAAAACCCTCGAGATAAAACTCAAATAAGATATTTAGCACGTCAAGTGTCACCAGATAACCCAAAATTCATTGAAGACGCCTACAGGGATGCAACTTTCGAAGCGCATGGATATTTAATGATAGATTTAAAACAGAATACAAATGATTTTTGTCGTATCAAGACAAATGTATTCCCATTTAATGGTTACTGCACAGTCTACGTCCCCACGAAAGAGTTTAAATACACCAAGAATCAAACAATTCAAATCATTTCTAAATGATGCATCGTCGACTCACCACGCATAAACATTTGCTAAACGCTTTGCATACGCTTAAACCAAAATATCAAAGAGCGTTACTTAAAACGTGTGATGAAGAAGAAATAAATTGTATTTGTGAATGTATTCATAACGTTTTACAAGGAAAGATACCTCTCAAAGATCAAGATAAACAAAAATTGAATAAACACAAAAATATACTCCGTAAACTGGTGCATAAGTGTACACATAAACTAAGAAAAAATATTATTATACAAAAAGGAGGGGCTTTCTTACCAATAATATTAGGTGCAATATTGAGTGGATTAGTAAGTGGACTAGCCAGTTAACATGGAAAATGCTAAGAAAATGATACTTATTGAACCTGGATTGATTGAAAAATTAAAACAAGAAAATAAGGTTACTAGTAATTTGTCTCGACTAGATATTGAAATGCAAAATATTATGAATAGTAAGACGGAAGACCGAAAGAAGTGGATGTTATATTTACAAACACTACAAAGATACCTTCACTTTACCGAAGAGGATCGTCAACCACTCAGATTACCAATTTATTCTGATACATCTAATGAAGATTCAAATGGATCTAAAATTGGTTTTAAAAATAAAGATAGAGATCTAAAAAGTTCAGTTGATGCTGAATCTTTGTTAGAGGAGAAAGGATCTATTAAAAGTATAGAAAGTGAAGCAAATCCACTGTATTCACCAACACAAATACTCAGTTTAATTCCAAAAACTTATAATAAAAAAGGTGAGTCATTATTAAACTTAATTGGAATAAGTAAAAGTAAAATACGTTGGGATAATGAAGGCACAGTCATAATTGATAATGAAAAAATTCCAGGAAGTAATATTGTTGATTTAATAAATGATTCACTTAGACCCTTAAAAAAAGTGATCCGATAGGGTGGGATAGATTTGCTAAAGCATTAAAAGATATTAAAGTACCACTTACTTATATTGGAAATCCAAAGAGATGTGAGTTTATTAACCAACTTCAAGCAAAAGATCTGAACAAAACCTCTGAGATTGAAGTTCAAGAGTTTTCTACACCGAGCAGTGGAGATAAAAGATCTATAACTAAAATACGTAAAAAGATCGATTGGGAAAAATGGACCCCGTACTAGAAGAAATTAACAGGATTTATTATGATCCATCTAACCCCGCTGGTTTTGGTAGTATTGATAAATTATCAAAAGCTATGAAGGAGAAAATGGATAAAAAGCAAGTAAAGGAATGGTTACAATCACAAGAAACATATACACTACATAAACCCATTCGGAAAAAATTCCCGCGTAATAGGTACATTCTATCAAACATTAATGAGTTGTGGCAAGCTGATTTAAGTGATATGCGAACTTATGCTCAATATAATGATGGTTTCAACTACATACTTTGTGTTATTGATGTATTTAGTAAATATGCTTTTGCAAGACCAATGAAAAAGAAAAACTCAGAAACAACTAAAGTATGTTTTGAAAGTATATTTACTGAAAGTAATTCAACACCTACTCACGTACAATCTGATAAAGGTACAGAATTTATTTCAAAAGATGTACAAAAATACTTTAAATCCAAAAATATAAATTACTATACCACTAACAATCCTGATATTAAGGCTAGTATTGTAGAACGATTTCAAAGAACTCTAAAAATGAAAATGTGGCGTTATTTCACTCATAATAATACTTATAGATATGTCGATGTTTTACAAGATTTAATATACTCTTATAATCACAGCATTCACTCGAGTATTAAGATGTGCCCATGTGATGTAAGTTCCAACAATATTATGACAGTTTGGACTAATCTTTATGATAGAGGATCAAACAAACTTTCTTTAGAAAATTCTAAACCAAATTTCAACGTGGGTGATTATGTTCGAATAACTAAATATAAACATGTTTTCCAAAAAGGATATGAATCAAATTGGAGTGATGAAATATTTATTATATCTTCAATAATTGATAGATCTCCATGGATTGTTTATACAATAACTGATTTACAAAATGAACCAATAGTTGGTACTTTTTATGAAAGAGAATTACAGAAGGTCACTTACAACCCCACCTCACAATATAAAATAGATAAAATAATTGGCACTCGTTATTCGGGTAACAGAAAAGAAGTATTAGTGAAGTGGAGAGGTTATCCAGATAAATTTAACAGTTGGATTTTAGCTTCTAGTTTACAAGAAATATGAATAAAGAAAGTTTTTATTTAACTTTGCTCAGCAATAGTTCAATGGAATACTTTCCTGATAACAAGACCACAAATTTTTCAACAAAATTACCAAAAGCTATGAAATTAGAAGGTGAATGGTCGGTTGGAGTTGTCGAGTTTCAATATCCATGCACCATGTTTACTGTTCAAGATCATGAAAATGTTGTATACATCACAAAAACCATGATAATGCCTAATGAAGATAAACCATCAACAGTGTACTACAAAAAACACATTCCCGCTACCAACTACGATAACGTTGAACATATTTTAAAAACGTTAAATAGTATCAGAGAGAACTTGAAATTTCGTTATGATGAAATAACAAAATTTGTGTCTGTTTCTGTTTTGGATAAAAATATAACTTCCATTACATTATCACCCAAATTAAGTTTACAACTAGGTTATGAACCAAATACAAATCTCCTAGACAGAAATTTTGGGAAGTGTCCTGCTAATTTACACTTAGGGTTACCATCACAACTATTTCTATATTGCGATATTATCGATCCTCAGATTGTGGGTGATGTTATGACTCCGCTATTAAGAGTCATTTCATTAGATCCTTCAAAATACATTTATGGTGCGAATAAAACGCACATTTTCTCTCCACCTCACTACTTACCTGTTATGCGAAGAGAGTTCGATACGTTAGAAATAGATATAAGATCGAGCACAGGACAAAAAATCCCATTCCAGTTTGGAACCGTGTGTATTAAACTACATTTCCACAAATTATAATAATGTATTCTCATCAGGATCATCATAAATGTCCATACGAAAATTATTATTCTCATCAAGCTGGATCAGGAGTTGGAGTAATTTATAAGGGTTCACCATACCAACGTGGTCATGGTATTGGGAGCTTCTTAGGAGGGTTATTTAGATCAGTTTTACCTTTACTTTCAAGTGGTGTTCGAGTGGTTGGTAAGGAGGCATTAAATGCTGGAGTAGGACTTTTATCAGATATGGTTCAAGCCCGTCCTATGGAAGCCTCAATAAAAAATCGTCTAAAGCAAGTTAGTACGAACTTAAAACGAAAGGCTGATGACAAAATTGATCGATTTAACATGACAGGATCTGGGTATATAACTAAAAGAAAACGATTGGCCTCGTTCATTCCACCACTAACAGCGAAAGTGAAAGCTACGAAAAAACTTGGTCGAAAACCAAAAAACATCAAAGATATATTTTCAAATTAAGTATGTCTTTCCTTCATAATCATTCTTGTGAGTGCGTTAAGTCAGAATTAGATTTGTTTGCATTACCGTCTACACAAACAAGCATTGAAAATGGATTGTGGATTCATTATAAACCAATTTCATCTCTTGCTGATGATGGACCTATCGAGTTTCAAGTTCCTGGAACAGGCGATGACTACATAGATTTGTCTCATACATTACTCCACATAAAGGCAAAAGTATTAAATCAAGATTCAACAAACTTGATATCAGCTACAGCAGTAGCACCTGTAAATAATTGGTTGCATTCACTTTTTAGTCAACTCGATATCTATTTAAACCAAAAACTTGTGTCACCACCTAATAATACCTATGCTTATCGAGCATACATGGAAACCCTTTTAAACTATGCACCTGCTGCTAAACAATCTCATCTTACTTGTAGTCTTTGGTATGATGATACAGCAGGAAAAATGGATTCCACAGATGGTAAAAACATTGGATTTGTTAAAAGACAGGAATTCGTTAATGAAAGCAGGGAAGTAGAAATGATTGGTCATCTTCATGGTGATATTTTCAATCAAGATAAATTTTTAATTAATGGCGTTGAAATGAGTGTAAAATTAGTTCGGTCAAGAGAGAGTTTTAATTTAATTGCTGGATCAAATGATGTAAAGTTTAAAGTTTGCATTACGGATGCAACTCTTATTGTTCGAAGAGCACGAATTAATCCAAGTGTATTACTCGCACATCAGAAAGTTTTAGCTTCTACCACTGCTAAATATCCTATAACTCGTGCTGAAGTTAAAGTTTTAACTATTCCATCGGGTGTTCAAGGGAAAACTCTTGATAATATATTCTTAGGACAGGTACCCAAAAGATGTATTATTGGTTTTGTGAATAATTCCGCATTTAATGGTTCACTTACTAAAAATCCATTTAACTTTGAAAACTATGGTATTAACTCTTTCAGCTTATATATTGATGGTCAACAAATACCTTCCAAAGCTTTGCAACCATCTTTTAATAATAATATGTTTACATCAGCATATCATACTCTATTCTCGGGGACTGGTATTCACTTTCTTAATGAAGGAAATGCAATCTCTCGTGAACAGTATGCCAAAGGTTACTGTCTTTTAGCATTTGATTTAACTCCTGATTTATCAGCTAACTCATCAGCCCATTGGAATCTCATAAAGCATGGTAGTGTAAGATTAGAAGTACGATTTGAATCCTCACTAATACAAACAATTAACTGTATTGTTTATGCTGAGTTTGATAATATTATTGAAATAGATAAAAATCGAAATGTTACTGTAGACTATAGTAGTTAGGATTATAATGTGTGTTGTGTTTTAGATATATGTGTTATGCTTAATGCATTTTTGTGTGTGTGTAACTAAATGTAACATTATAAAATTAATAAAACAAATTATATGCAATATATTATTTTTTATTTCTTTATATACCTCCCCTATTTAATCTTAAACAAAACACTGTTCGAGTTTAAACTTTACATAAGCACATTGACTAAACCACTGAACATGCTGCTGCCAAGGATCATCGTCATCTTCCCAATCTTTTAAACCACCACCACAATGGAAACACTTGGTCCTGTCTCCATGGCCAGTATAAAAGAAACCGGCTTCTGCAAGATCTTCGGGCGTCTGCTGCATAACGAGAGGCCAGTTTTCGAAACTCATCAACCGTCTAGATTTTGAACTGAAAAATGGATATTCAGCTCTTAGGTACTGCATATTCTTCACTTTTTCTTCTCTAATCAATTTTGTAGTTTTGTTTTTCCATGAAGTGTTCTGTACACGTATACCGCACTCATCTCTTCCTTCTGCTATTGTTTTTCTCTCAGCATCACAAGGCGACAGCTCCTTGGATCTAATGAGTACACAGAAGTACTTTAAGTAAACAGAATCACATTCACTAATCCACTAATGAGTGTCATTGTTAAAAAAGTATTTTTTAACTTTTTCACTTTCTGCTATTGTCTTTGTAATATTGTATACGAGACCGTTTGTGTTGTCGTAGATGCTATCCTTATTATTCTTTACGTAATATTTAATCCTCGTGGTAGCGTGCTTCCAGTGATCACTAATTGGAATCTTGGATAGTTTCTTCATATCATACATTTCAATTTTTATGAGATGCGTCGCTTGGTCTCCGTCGTCAGAATTTGTAGAGATGTATGATACGCCATCTCTAGCAGCTCGTGCCACAGTCGACGATAGCAGCTTCTTCCTTTTTATTTTTGGTGTCACTTCAAAAAATTGATCAATCGGTTGCGATTTCCTTTTTCCTCCATCGTCTGTGTTAATAACGACGATGTCATCACTCTCTTCTTCGTGTTGGGGAGAGAGTGGCGAGTAGTAATACTGTTTATAGGTATTTTCATTATCGTCTGCGAAGTTGAATGATCTCTGCAACAACAGAGTTATCACGTTAATATCAATTTGTTTACACTTAATCTGACACACACACACACGTTAGGAAACAACAACAGAAATACAAGTAAGTTTGTCAATAGAATAAACACTTACCTCCATGACCATTGATGCGTTGAAGTAAGTAACACAAACGTAGTATTGGTAGACGTACACAATCCACTGTGGTCAAACGACCATAGACTGACTGCATGACTGCAACTGTTCGATCTTATATAGCACCATTCTTATCTGAACTCTATGAGTCAACAAATTTATCGCACATCGCAACAGGCATGAACTTGTTTTGTGATTCCCAAAAGAATGCGATTTAATATTTACAAATCACTATAATTGAACATTCGTATGACAACCATTGAATAGATTAGTACTGTAATAATTTGTTAATAACAGTAATATCATGGACACACTAGAATTACAAAAGCATATGAAAAAGATTCATGTCAGTCTAGAAAATAATGTTTATGCTGCTAATAGACTACCTATGTATACACATGTACCAACGTATATAATATGCAATTTGGATGCGGATGATAAACCAGGGTCACACTGGATAGCTGTACATATCGATGCGAATGGCATCGGTCAATATTTTGATTCATATGGACGAACACCTGAGCGATATCATCTTCAGTTTTTGAAAAGGAATTGTAAGAGATGGGACTGGAATGTTGATAGGATTCAGAATGATTGGACTTCAGTTTGTGGTGAATATTGCTTAATGTATTTGCTATTTAAGTTTCAGGGATGTTCAATGCATAGTTTTACGAACATATTTACAGGGAACACACTGTACAATGATATTGTTGTGGATGAGATGTTCCACTCATATTTTGTAGAAAAAAGTAATAAATTAATTAGAAAATTAAAATGAATGATTGTGTTTTATTGATGACATAGGAAATGAAAGATAATGAGGGTTACCAGTGAGTAATAGATAAGAACGCCAAAAGGGTGTTCGAAGTATAGATAAGAACAATGGAGCGTTGATGAGGGTCAGGAGCACCGGAAATGAATGAGATAACAATAAATGGATTTGCAATTGATTTGCATAACTCCAGAACCACGCATCCTACGCAAAAAAGGACTGCAGAAACGTGATCAGAGCATGCCAAAACCTTTATTTTTTTTTTTTTTTTTTATATATATTTTTTTTTTTTTTTTTTTTTTTTTTTTAGGAATGGTGCGACTGATTCTCCCGGATTTGACCTGTCAAACGCGTGAGCCAGAACCGGTGAATCATCACTACTTCCTGACAAACGACAATCAAACAGGTGTACTTCCATTAATAGAACAGCCTCACCATTCAGTTGACACTGGTGACGCGTCGCCGTGCATACTCTTTGTGTAAGTACGCAACTGACGTCACGCTCTCGGCCGCTATCACGCGCATTTTGGACTACGATTTTCCACATCTCAGACAGTGTAGTGTCAGTAATACAATGGAGCATTCCCGTCGAGTGGGAGGCTCTTATCGATCTACGGGGACGTCATCGAGCGATAGCAGCCGCGGCGACGCAAAAAGCGTGTCAGTGTGGCGGCTACAAAGCCTTTGTGGTGCGACCGGACGCCGCTCGCCGCCGCCGATGTCTTTGTTTGCTGTTTAGTGTTCGTTCCCAGCTAAAAGTGGCGATTTCAGCGGTAAGTTTGTTAGTACGACCTGTCTAATGGCCGCGCATATCGGATGCATTACACGTTATGGTTATTACGATTATCGTTTATACTTATTGCCTGTTAAAGAGTTGAGATCAACAATTTTGGTTAAAGATTATGATTACTTTTTGTCCGATGAGTTGAAATCTACGTCATATCCCGTTCTGTAATCTAACACTACATTCTAAGCCACACACCCTAAAATCTTCTTGAATTTTCAATTTTATAAACCGCCTCGTTCATAGTTGATATCGCGAGAACAATTTTGCGATAGTGTCGTAATGTGTGTTTATCGAGTGTAAAGAGGGTGGCAGACTCGCTGGCAAACTTGGACGGAGGCGACGAAACTCCTGGATGTTTTCACTCAAAATAATAAGTTCCAAAGAGAGCCGGAGTCAATTTTTTGCGAAACTCGGTGTAATGGATTGTTGGGAAGTTCGATAACTTTCGGAAGCCGCTCTTCGATTTTATTTTGCTAAGGAATTTTTTAGCCAATTTCTCTTCGTGAAAGTTTGAAATCTTCCAGTCACCCTTCAGCAAATAACGTCGCTTGGGGGACTTATAAATATTTTATTAAAAATTAGGCGGACGCGTTTCGTTGTCCACCAAGTTTTAGTCATTATTCTTTGGTTAAAGTTATTTGTAAACAGATAGCATTGTAAAAACTGCGAATGTATTTTGCTAACAGGCCTAAGATATTTATGAAGAGTTTTTTACTGTATTGAATAATTAAAAATTAAAATGACTATATGTAAACAGAAGAACTTTCTCTGACCATCCAAGAGTTTATTACTTTTATTCCGAAGAATTCTTGTTTCCGTAAATTTTTCAGTTAAATCTATCCTAAGAAAGCAAACATTTTTTAATTTCATGTTTTAAACCTAACAATATAAGCAATTCCTACACAATTTTAACATTTCACAGGTTTAAACAATTCCAAATAAAATATTACCAAAACAAATCAGCCGGTACTAATTACCGAAACCACTGAAACACGCACATTCACCGTGATACCGTAACGTGTTTATTGACACCATAACCCCAGGGTTGTCACGACATGATGACGCGAAAAACAAACGCCATAACACCATCAGTCATGGGGAGCGAAAGTTAATAAAATTCATGTATTGGAAACTTATGGCCGAGAGATATTGTGCAAGGGTGCAACCCTAGGGCTTTCCTTTAAAATTAGCTGAAGATGCTATGAAGTTTATGACTGGTGAAATTTTGTTTGAATATTAAGTGAATTTCTTTGGAGTTGTGCTGTTTGAGTTGCGGTGGGTCGGAGATTATTTGCATTGCTGTGTTGTCGAGTGCGTTGTTGGTATTTTTGAAGGCTCGTAAGAAAGAGGGCTGGTTTTGAAAGTATTGGGCAATGTGTTATTTGAATATGTTTAAACCTCGTGTACTTTAATGGTCGAAATTGTATCTCCTCATGATACTCAAACTGTCAGAGAATTATCAATACTAAAACAAACACATTTTATTTGTCATGCAATTGGATAACAAACAATATCAGTATCCAAATCACACAACAAAAACACAGTATAAAACAGAGTAAACAGCGACAAGGAAGCCCTCAATCGCAGTCTACCAACGAGCCAGGGTGTCCAAAAGATTAGTCGGCAAACGAGACACAGCGGCACCGCGAGCATCAGCATTAAAATAAAAATAAGGGTAGCCATAAATACAGGCGCACAAAGACAAGATATACGGTTATAGCGGACTGCCGCTGGACCATTCGTGTGGAGACTCTACTAAAATTATGTAGGAATTGGTACTCGGTACAGCTCCAATAAACAAAAATAATGATACCTATTTAGGGAGATTGAGGGGCTCGATCCGATACCTTCCTAAATAAGGCTGGATCGATGGGAGTGAACAGTTAATCAGGTTTTGTAAATGTGTTTACATTTTTCGGTTTGAACGTGATTGTGGTTTTTGTGCCTATTGCTACAATTCTGATTATACCTCTATATTCTTTACTTAGTAGTTAGTTGTAGTAGTAGTAGTACTTTTTATACCTCTAGAATAGGAGGTAAACGAGCAGACGGATCACCTGACGGCAAGCGATCAGCGGCAAAACTCTAAGTTCAACAGCCTTAGCTTAGTCTTTCAGCAAAATACGACCAATCTAAAATATATAGTTTATACCCTAAAATGTCAAAGTCATCAGCCAAAAAGAATCTATCACCAAAAATATTACCTCTGAATAAAATATTCATGACCTAAAAGCGGCACCTATCGGTCACACTAGCCTACTCTCCCCTCGTCAGGAAAGGTCAACTTCGCCGTATTTTTGGCGCCAACAGGCATACACGGATAAATAAGAAAGGCTTCAATCGCCGTCAAACCCCGCTCTACCCTTTTAAAAGCCGCATGATAGATGACCCGTTCGTTATGTCACCGAAACTAAAATTAACGGGAGCACGAAATATTTTTTGGCAAACTATCGCTGAGGATTTTTGGACAGGTTTACAGCACTTTGAGCTTAGGATCTCTGAGGGCTAACGAATGAGTGGTTTTTTCGCTATAGAATGATTATCGCTCACGTAGTATCAATTAACTTTAATCGAATCCCTTAAATACAATGATTTGTACATTACGCATAAAATCTTTCTATATTTTTTCTCCCAAAGAAAGCTACATTTTTCTTCACGATTGTTATATCGAAATGCAAGCTCCTATCCATATCAATTTCCTGTCGATACCAACCAAAACATTACGCCTTCGTTCTTAAAAAATCATTCGTAATGGTTGTGTTTCAAGGGGTTCACAATCCAATACATTTTGGTCTCTCAACTATCAAGATGCATTTTCTATAGCGTATACATTGATAATAAAACAAAAAACCTTAATTTATTTTGAAAAAAGCATGTAATGAGAAAAGCAACATTATGTAAAAAGGTGATAACTATCTTAAAAAAGGAAATAAAATCAATAAAAAATCTAATGGTATTACTAAAATAGATAATTGTGTTCATAAATTAGTTCACCTCATCCCCAACCGGATTATCTTAAAATAGACGTTCATTAACCCTCTGCGACACCATTCATTGTATTACTTAGATAAAAATAATTTCCTTCTAAATACCTCTACAACATTTTCCTATTTCCCAATGAGTTTTCTACTAAGTCCTTTTCTACCGTGTATCGTTTCCTTGTAAAACTTAAAATAAAAGAAGGAGAGGTCTAGTTATAGTGGTCACTTTCTAACCCCTTTATGTAGCGTCGGATGAGAGGTGGCGGATAAATGGATAAGTCGTGTCGCGAGAGAGCCGGCTTCCGTGGCTCGGATAAGTTGAGCCACTGTGGAACAACTGTGGAGATTTTAATAATTTTAGATGAGAAAATTTATTTATTTTTGAAAATATGTAAATCTTGTCGGTATAATAAAATGTTAGGTGTAGATTCGTTTAAAATTATGAGGTGTTTTCCAATAAGATGATGTTAAGATAGAACGTTTGACTAAACTTGGAATCGCTTGTTCACAAAAATAAACGTGTAGTAAAGTTTGTCAGCATCACAAAATGCCACCACGAGTTCACACTGACGTTCAGATGAAGAAATTGTTTTCTTGCATCTTGTATTTACGCTGTCAACAACATCACAAAGACAAGCAATCAAACAAATAGTCAACACGTATAGAGAGTAAATCATCGTGATTACTACAAGTAGTGCACTCAACCGTCGGTCATTAGCGCCATTTTTACAAGAGTCCTGCAAAAACGTTCGGTGAAACGTTCGGCTAATCGTCGGAAATTGTGCCCATTATTGGAGCACTCACTCGCAACTAAAATTATTATTGTTCGCACTAAAAGTAGCCATTTATCCAGTGATTACTCCAGAGTGGCCTGTTTCTTGAACAGATATTGTACGGACTTTTAGTCTGATGCGCCCAATGAGTCTTTTCTCGCCGATTTTAACGTTTTCTCCTGATTCTGAAGCTTCCATCTAAGGCGTTGGTCCGGCTGATGGTAGTTATGAACACTTGTTGTGTATTTCAATACGGTGAGATACAATTTTTGGTTATTGAAAGATTCTTTGTTTAGAACATGATTGGGCTCTGCTTTGCCGAAAATAAAACAATACTCAGAAGAAATTGCTATTGAAATTAGAACCAAACCACATTGGAATTAATAAAACGGGCTTTAACCGTTGAAGTGCTCATTCCGAAAAACATTTGCATCCAAAATCACATTAGAAATTCGTGGCAAGTAATCAACAGCCACGCGAAGAATCTTGAAAATACCTCACAGTTGACATAACCCTCGGTCCTTGGAGCCCTTGGCTTCCGGTTATCGCTACACAAAGAGCACCGGCCCTCCCCCCTCCGGCTTCCCTGCGGCCCCCTCTGAACAGGAACCGGAAATACTACCCTTCTATCGTTAAGGTCTACCCACGTCACACCGCTGTGCTGGAAATTTTTAAAATATTTTAGCCCCCGGTCTTGAAGTGCGGTAATGATTCTGAGGAATGTCTAATGGTTGAACCCAGATTTTAACAGCTTCAAATATTTTTAGGGAATGTTAGAATTAGTATGGGGGGGCTGAGCCACCCCCGCTACCAAATTAATATTTTGTCTCGTATATCAAAGACCAGATTGCTACCTAAAGATAAATTTATTTTGAAGTCGTGATTGTGATGACTGATAATAGTGATAATACTTAATAGTAGTAAGAGCAATTTCGGTTAAATTACCATTGAAAGTTTGATTTTTGTAAGGCAATGCTGGTTCATCATAGGGCTATATTCTAAGGTTTAATGATTGTTTATTCACTCATAAAGAACATGGTTCACTTACAATGAGCTTAAATGACTAATTATAGCTAGGTATAAAGAGTTATGACCAAACGGTATTAATAAATATTTTCGGATACATACATTTTCTTTACTTATTTTTAAACATGGCAATCGACTGACATTCTTTAACTTCTTATTTAATTTTAACTCCACAGTACACAGTCAAGTAATTTATAGATATCCATATTTGCATTCTTCCTAATGCTTCATAGATGTATGTTTATAAAGCATTAAAGTAAAAAAGCTTAGGGTGATTCTGATTCGCCCCGGAAACACTGCTAATGCATCCGAATGCACCCGGGCCGCAGGTCGCCCCTACACGCGATCAATTCATTAGCCTTCTATTGTTATGCCAGAGTCTCCTAGTGAAAATATCACTGTTGAATTTAATAATCATTAATATTTGTTTTTAAAACATGACCAGTTTTGTGTCCTATTACGTCTCTGTTTCTCATAATACCTACACATATCTCCTCACTCAGTGTGCTGTCATACACTAGCCTTTATTTCAAATAACAGAAGATTTTTTATTCGATTAAGGATTTCTAATAGGTACAGTGCAATGTAGAAGTTTAAATAGTTTTCAGTTATTCGTAACACTAGAGGTCCGAAACTATAAAAAGGACCTTGTCTACTACAAGGTCCTTTTTATAGTTTGTAACTGTGTAAAATATTTACTAAACAATGTATGTGTATGTTTTTATAATAACTATCGTGAGACATACAAAGTTTTCGTGTGGTTCGAAACTAGTAGAGCTTTTCTCAGTATATTCACGTGATTAACCCATTTTAGTTAATGTGTGTTATTATATATTTAATTCATTACGAATTCCACGTAAAACCGAAAATGTATTTTTCCAACGAAACACGTAAATCCCCTGGTCAGAGAAAAACAGCATGTTTTTGTCTTGACTCACAAGGAAAACGTGATATATACCCAACTCTGAATTCAGAATACAATACCCAATACGAGTAGTAGCCATTTAAAAACAGCAACGCACTTGTGTCACTTAAATGAAAGTGCTAAATAGACTTCTAAAAGGGGATTTAAGTGATTAAAAAACAAAAACAGAACTAAGAGTCGGAGTCAAACACGGATTTAACTCGCAAAAACAACTTATTATCGTGTTACGAAATGTCAAAGCGTGTTTCAGTGGGAGTCGATGTAATATTTTCATAATTCGGCCGGCCCGCGGCCTGCGCAACCTCGTCGCTGTAAAACAAAATGTCCGCGCTCTACAACCTGTCGAGGCTTTAGTGGTGGGACTGTTGTTGTATCGATATCGATGCTGTATTCATTTATTGTGTTAGTATGCATGTTAGAAGGAATTTAGAACTAATTCTTGTTCTTAACAGGGTCAGGGCAAGTAGTGGATCATCCATTTGATCGGTGTACAGTCTTTTAGAAGGATTTTTTGGATATGATTAACTATATCTTGACGTTTTGGTAACAAATTGTACAGTTTAAATACAGCTCACATTTTATTTTGACCACAACATCGTAAATCTGTGACCTGTCATTTAATTTTTGTATTAAAAGTGACTAAACCCCACATTACGTTCCGTGTTAGGCACATAGCCACCACATCCCTCGCCCGCATCGGAAGCGGGGCTGCGTTTTGATAAATATTTGCGATTTATTTTATTCCTGGAGCCATTTTTTGAGAACGCGCCCGTAAAGAGGAGAAATGGCGTCGCACGCCATGTTCACCAGAGCGGCACTGAAGTTTTGGCGGGAAAATAAAAACGCGTTTAACTTTGTGTTAATATTATATTGTGCCATTATTGCGCCATTTATTATAATACCGCGGAAGGGATGGGGTTGAGAGTTCGGTTTAATGGACGTTTTGTTTGCGAGAAAAACAATTTTTTACTCTAACGATTTTCTGTTAAACCTTTCGGAAGGGAATGATTTTTCAGCGCGTATTTTATGCTTTGTTACAATACAGTACGTATGCACCAATCTGTATTCCTGTTTTGTTTTGATTACGCAGCGTGAATTTTTAGAATTCCCACGTGAATGTAATACGAATTGGTTGAACTAAAATATATTGCGTGCCTAGATTTATTTTGTACAAATGCGTGTGTGGAATTGTATTAGGCTGTGTACAATGCGGATTTTCGAATAGATGGTGTTTGAAATATTTTTACGAGTGACTATGTGTTCGTAGCATGCGCACGTATCTACTCGTAAAGGTTAAAAGTTTTAAGTGGCCATAAACACTTCATTACGGTCCGTCATAGAATTTGCAGTTTATTTTATGGCTTTAGAATCTTGTTTCATAATTTATTGTTAGTCATAACTTTCTTTGAAGTCAATTGTCGGTGACAACGAACAGCGGTGAGCGTCGTCACTTGTCTCTTTCTTTATCAACTATTCATCATTGTATGGACATACTGATTGTAAAGAGTTTGTGGTGTCTTTACCCCAAATACTATCTATAGGCACCCGAGTTGCTACAAGCATCAATTAGCATATTTTATACTATTATAAAAAGCGGAAGAGTTTGTTATTTTGTTTGTTTGTTTGAACGCGCTAATGTCCGTAACTACAAGTTTGATTTGAATGATTCTTTTTGTGTTGCATAGTGCATTTATCGAGGATGTCTATAGGCTATAAAACATCACGCTACGACCAATAGGAGCTAAGCAGAGCGTGTGAAACCGCGGGAAGTAGCTAGTAATAATAATAACAATATAAGTAACCCTTTATTCCGAACTTTTACAGTGTTTCTTTTGTTTTTATAAAATGTCCCTCAGTTCGGTGTGTTTTTTGACATAGGCCTCCTCCACTTGCTTCTATTGCACTCTGTCTATTACTACTCTGGTCCAGAAAGGTCCCAAGGCTAAGTGAAAGTCGTGTTCTCATCTTCTTATTAGACGTCCCCGTTGTCTGCTTCCGTTTCTTGGGTACCAGATTGGTTACCTGTTTACTACATTTTTCTGTCTTACACCATAGCATGTGATGCGTCCAACGCCATTTCAGTAGCATACTATTTCTTTTTATTGTGAAGCGTAGTCGTTACATATAGGTAGGTTCGATTCCCTCACGGAACAATTTTTTGTTCGATCCACAGATTGTTGTTCCGTTCCTAGGTGTCATGTCTATGTGAACTTGTATGTTTGTAAACGCACCCACGATACAGGAGAAAATCCTAGTGTGGCTCAATGTTTAAAAAAAATAAAAGTTATGGTGTGGAATAACACACTAACTACTTATTATTCCACAAGATCGCGGCCGAAACCGCTGACAGAAGCCTGATTAAGATTTTCTTTTAACACTGCATCTAACAACAATACCTAACAGACACAATAAAATTCATTGCAAATACATTCCCTATCATCATGTACAGACTGTCTTGTCGACCTTTCAGTCCGGATTGTCCCAGTTCCCGGGTGGTTGCAAAAATCATTAATTAATCAACGTAAACCTAGCATCCCCTGCCTCCCGGGTAGCCTCCGGCGAATCATTAATATACTGCTAAGTGTGCTATTGATTCATTAGGTACCTACTTTTTGTAATTAGTTTTGGAATGCTAATTAATCTTATGGAGATTCTAGTTGGCTTATGAATAGGTTGAAAAGAGGATGTTATGGTTTTTATTGTTGTTGCGAATATGAAATCATGAACACATTACGTTGTAGCAGACAAACTGCACTTTGTGACGTAATATTGATAGTTTTGAGAAAATTTACTGATGACCAAATATGTAAAAGTAACTTTTGAATCATCTCTTAAACTTGGTTGTCTGCCTCGTTGGCCGAGTGGTCGCAAGTACGACCGGCCGGGCAAGGGGTCTCAGGTTCGATTCCCGGGTCGGGCAAAGTATTAATGGGTTTTAAAAAATTCTCAGTAGTAGCACGGAGTCTGGAAATGTGCCCGGTACCTATGGCAATAGGCTCACCCCGTATTACATGGGACTCATAACATAAATAGTGAAAAGTGGGTGTTACATTTACAGTGTCATTAAGTGCCGTAATGTGCACCTCTGCCTACCCCTTCGGGGATAAAAGGCGTGATGTTATGTCTCTTAAACTTAATCACATTATCGAGCAACCATAAATAGGTACATCTCTTTACATTCATTAAAATAATAAATATCGCTTCACATGATTATCCGAACACAGTCTTTAAATGAACAAACTCACTACTTACTGAAAAACAAAGTCTAACAAACATCAAATTTAGAACTAGGTTTAAAACACCGGTAATTTACCAACTCGGTCTAATTTAAAAAACCGTTACTGGCCATTCAGATTTGCATAGGTGGGCACTTGGTTCCACGAAGTTGGACCAACGTTTGAAAAACTGTAAAAATAGCGTAAAACACACATATTCACGAACAGTTCATGCTTGTATTTAGGGCAAATAGAACTTCGTTTTTAAATGAAAATAAACATTATACATTTCTAGTTGATGGTTTGATAAAAGTTTAGCTTTGTGTAATGATCTGGTATTTTTCAAATGGTAATAACATAATATAACATCACGCCTTTTATCCCCAAATGGGTAGGCAAAGGTGCACATTATACCACTGTACAATGTAACACCCACTTTTCACTAATTATGTTATGAGTCCCATGTAATAGAGGGTGAGCCTATTGCCATATACCGGGCACAATTCCAGACTCCGTGCTACTACTGAAGTTTTTTTAAAAATCTAGTAATAGGTACTTTCTGTTTGTAATGTTTTCCATAAACGTAAATGGCACATTTAGGTAGGTAATGTTGGAGAAAAATTTGTATTTGCAGTAGAATAATGATTTTAATTCAATTATTGTCTTAAAAAATCTATCAAATTGCCATTTCAAACTTTATTGTAGCTATACATATGTCATACATGTCGAGCCGTTTTTTTGTGTTAAAAGTCAACACTAGCTTTTACGTGACCTACCAATTGCCTCTGTTAAAACAAAACCTCTAACACATATATGCAGACGTATTCTCATATAGTTTAAGTATTATTTGTATTTCTTGAAGGATATACCTGGGTGTCTTCAAGGCCCGAGTGAATAGGTTTCTTATAGGACGATGTGCTCCATCGTAGACCGCATAATCGCTTACCACAAGGCGAGATAGTGGTCAAACGTCGCCCCATTAAATATATATATATATAAAAAGTATACACATACTTATTACTTTAGAAACTACACAAAAACTCAGTACCGTCAGTATAATAATAAGTATAACAACAGCGGGCTAACCTTGCCTGAGCATCGACATTGACACGTCCAGCTCTCAGCTGGATGGTGCTCAGCGCAGCTCCACTTGAACCCTTCGAGCATCATCGCTGCACATTCATGCTTACCTAGTACCTCCATTCTGTCGGTAGGAGATAATAATATAACCAAATATATTAGAGATGGTGCTATTGTGTTAGCGCGATGACTATGAAAAGAATAGATAAATAAATAATTGACATTAACATAACATCACGCCTTTTATCCCCGAAGAGGTAAGCAGAGGTGTACATTTTGCTCTGTACAATGTAACACCCACTTTACACTATTTATGTTATAAGTCCCATGTAATAGGGGGTGAGCCTATTGCCATATACCGAGATTTAAAAAAAAACCCAGTAAGACATTGCCCAACCCGGGAATCGAACCCGAGACCCCTTGCTTGGCAGTCGCACTTGCGACCACTTGGCTAACGAAGCAGTCAGTATCTAATAAATAAATAATTATAAATTTTATTTATTTTTCCATCATATTGTAATATGTTATACTAACTTCTGCTGGCGGTTTTGCTCGCGTTTTTATGGGATGAAAAATAGTCAATGTGTTATTCCACACCGTAATCTACCTCTGTTCCAAATTTCATACTGGTCCCTTTAGCAGTTTTGACGTGAAGGAGTAACAAACAAACAAATATACAGACTTCACATTTATAATATTAGTAGGATGTAGGTATACGAAACAAGTAATTATATACTGTCCATAGTCGTTTATTCATGTTTATTTTTATGTGAGATTGTTAATGAATAATTCAATAAACTTTTAGGTATTTACTCAATCGCTGAAAAACGAAACCCAAAGAATACAATTTTAATAGTAACACCGTCTACTTTTAAAATCTTGAATTAAATTATGTCAGTAGAAATATAAGATTAAACTACAACTTCTATCTCTTGAAACGAATTGATTTGATTGATTTTCAATTTCGCAACTCAAATTTGGAAGGTGTGACCATAGATTAAATAAATAAAAGACTACGTTTTAACACAATATTTGTTACAACAAAATAAGCTACAACAATAATTTTTAACAAGATAATTACAATCGAACAAAATGCACCCTATCCCCGACTACTTATCACTTCCACGGGCCAAGCTAATTCATCCCTCTCGAGTAGCCAGCGAAGATAAAGCTACTACCCTTCTCTACCCCTCCCCCATCCTCCAACCCCCTCCCCCTCCGTCACCTGCCGAGTCTTTAATTGAATAATCCCCATCATTAATCATAGCGGCCGTCTGGTGGTGAACTTGAATTATTTTCAGTAATTTCTTGTGACTGTTTTGAATTCGTTCGATGGCCAATACGGGTACATGGACAGACGTTTTGGAAATTATAGGTAGCTTCGAAAGTGGTCGTTTGTCATTCGTTTTTTATTGGCTACTGAGATGTGACCAAAAATGTTTCCTTATAATTAAAATATATGCTAATGTATGTTTCATAAATCTTTGTTTGTGTGAATATACCTCTATACAGTCTGTGTAGTTAGTTTTAGATTAAAGAATACTATTACCTAGCAACTAGCAATAAATAAAACATACCTAGACATACAAAGTAAATAAGCATCAATAAAAATAAACAGTCCACTCGAGTTCACATAAGACGAAGGGCCGCACCTACATCAAAATCAGGAGCCGAGGCACGTACTACCCACATGAACCGACCCACACCTCTACTACATGCAGGAAACCGTTCCTTAACCCACACAAACAAACCAGCAACTCACATAACTAAATCACACTCACACATACAATCGCCCCTTTGTCTTAGCTAAGTGTCAACCAATAAAAACAAAGGATTCGAAAATGGAACAAAAAGTGTCGGCCAATCGCGCGGGGCGTCACGCGTGTTGATGCGCGGCTATTGGCTTGAAAAAATCCGTTTAGCTTCGATGACTCCGGCTAGACGTTGAGATTGATGCGCTGCTCGACCGGTATTTACTTGACTTTATTTACATAAGATACCGTTTTGTGCGCAGTACTATCCTGAACTGTCGTTTTGTTGATGGAACTAGTAAAGTGATCTTTCTTTAAGTTTTATAACGTCTCCAACTTTAATGTTAAATAAAAGTTTTGTAATTTTCTTAGCCGTGTACTTAGCTCGTAGACTTTATCACACCGTACTCATTACCTTTGTGAGCATGAACTGCTAAGTGAATCATGTTATTCGGGCTCACCGTGACTCACAAGATTCGGAGCCATCAGCGTGCTCCCGACAGCATTATTAACATAACACATTTACGATATCAATATTCGTCACGAGTTCTTTTTCATTCAAACGGTTATCACTTCTCGGCATTCACGGCACAGACTTAAGTAGGCATCCAGAGAGAACACCTCGGCGTGTGTTCACGTGTGAGAGGGGGACAAAGGGGGTGCGGGGCGTTCAGAGGGTCATTTATCATTCATATCATCTTCGCTCCACTTCGCTCGCCGCACCGTCGTAAATAAATAAGAACAGTCTCATCTTTTACAGCCGCTCAAACATTGCTAAACAAATATCACTCTTTGCCATATCAATCTAAAGTTCGAATTTCATTCTTGCTCACCGGTGGTTAAGTTCTTTCGGAGTTTCGAAGTTAGTTGGTGAGCGCGTAGGTAACTATGCATATGTTTTAGATATGTGTAGATAATAGCCGTGCTAGGTATAATAAATCTGTAGCTATGTATATGTACATCAGCTTTAAACTTTAGTTTGATGTTCTTTTTATGACTGCCATGTTAAAAGTATTGTACTTACCTAGTAGCCAGGCACTTACTTTACAAGAGAGGGGTAAGTACGTACCTCTATAAAACGTGGATCAGACGAGATAAGTATATAAGAATTTTAGGACACTTTCAAGTTTCATCATGTATATATTAAAAACTTTCGTGAGACATACTAAATTAGCCTCTAGCATGGCTTAAAACTAGTCGAGTTCCTCGTCAAACAGTTACGTGAGTAAGACAAAAAAATAATTTTTCCCGTTGTGTAAAAATAAAACCTAAGTATATCGGCGACATTCTATCTATATTAGGGATGGAATTGGCCCCAATTGTACTCACCTATTTTAATGGCCTAAATACGAAATAAACTAGTAAATCACAATATACGAAAGGAACATAACGTTACTGAAATTGCTCCCATTATTTTTATAACACAATCAAAATCGTAATTGGACCCAAATAATACACCCATAAGACGTTGTTACCGGCAGGAACAGAAGACATCCAACAAAGTCGCTCACAATTGCGAAACCTTTTATTATCTAAGCATATTAGGTGCTTAGATTCCAAATAATTCCGCTCGCTTCGCTCTAAGAAGATTAAGAACGATTGGATGTTCGGAGGAGGTCGGCACTCGCCGCCACGTGACGTAATGGCGAGGTATAGGTACGGCTTAGAGAATGGTCCATCAATCTAAACAGAGTCCCTCAGATCGATCACTGACCGCCCGAGAACTTATAGGTTAAAAACTTGCAGAATAGCCCAACGTACACGTAAAAGCAATTACCCAAAGAAGTGGTCGATAGTAAGCAGTTCGCTTGCAAGTCGGTAATTGAAAGGCCGTGTACGAGCTGAAGCCACGTTTGTTTAGTCCGTCATAATTGCTCTGCTGCACCTCCGAGCTGACGAGTCGCCGGCACAAAAACTCCTAAATCCAGTTCATTAGGGCTCTATTCACAGCCCACCCCTGGATGGAGATACGCGGTGATTACTGCAACCGCTCCCGACGGCTCACGAATAAAGACTGCATCATAATTTCACCAGATACACCCTCGTGACGCATTAAAAGGAATAGCGAACTTAATTCCGTGATATAGAGTCTCATTTCGAATCGTGTGTAGTCACGTCACTTGCACAATGACATGTAAAAATAATGAACAAACTTAGGCACTGTGCGAGGGAAGTTAAGTCTTGAATTGTAGTTGTGAAGGGTTAAATTCGTTTGGTTGTAGAGAAAGGAGATGCTTTGTAAATTTAATAGGAGGAAAAGTTTCGCGGGACGTCGCACCGGCAAGGTTGTCGCAGTTGTGATTCAATTTGGCCGCTAATTTAATGACGCTGTCGAGAAGGCAAACAAATTGATATTCATATGGGACCACCGCGAGTTTATTTGTTGTTTACATTTCTGTTTTACTGCGATTTCGCTAATAGTCAGGCAAACAATTGCTCGTTACTCAAGTGTCGTTTATGGCAGTAAGTTGCGGAGTGCTCCAGCAGTGATTGCCTACTTAAAATTTACGTTTATGTTACTAAGAAATACTTTGTATACACATTTTAAAATAAAAAAATGAAAATAGTTCAATGTCATTTTTTATTTCGTAATTACTGACATTGGTTCAAGACCTTGAAACGCAATGTTTTAAAACACATAAGTAGTTCATTAAACTAACCAAATACACAAGTCGAAACACACCTGTCGAACACTGAGCTACATCTTTGTTGACCTATTCGGAGAAAACAACTGATGTCCTACATTTAGTTCCTTCATCTCTTGGTCTAAGGTCAATATTCGCGCACCCCGGAACATTAATATTAGTTCCCAGGACACACGTAATAAGTGCACACAACAAGATAATTGAAGTGTCGGTCGCGGGCGTACTGCTTCCATTGTTGGTGTCGTTACACCGTCGTTATTCAATTCAAGTCCTGCGCTGGCGACGTTGTTTCGGTCGGATGTATTGAGGCTAATCTTAGGATGGTTAGTGATTTCTTGGGATCGGCGGATGCTTGAGTCATTCTGAATAATTTTATTAGAATTGAGTTTGAGTTAATGACATCAAATTTTGTTTGGGCTTGTAAGACTAGTGCGAGGAGGATGATATCATTGAACTAAATTAAAAACTGTATTTCAAACTTTGAAATATGGTTTTGTGATGAAAAGGGTATCGTATAAGCGTGTTTTCATAGCAGATGCAAATTTTCAAACATTCACTTCAAAACACAAAACCAAAAAACAAGTACACACATAGTGTAAAACGTATCCGCAAAACGAGCGTGCATTCACCGAACGTACTTAGAAGGCTAAGTCTCCCTGTAAAGTTCAGATAAACGCGGCCAAAATAATCCTCTTTGTATAAAAATGTCCCCGTGTCGCCCCCTGCCGGCAGACTTTATTAAAAAGCACGTAATCCTCACTAGTGGACTGGGTAACGCGATTATACTCTATATAACAACTCAATATGCGAGAACCGATATGAAATTGAATTTAAATCCGTTTTGCGTTGATGACAACGTTAGTAAATAATAAAGGTTGCTACGGGACGACTGATTGGGACTTGTTAATTAATACGAGGGCAATGCGACTAGTGACAGATTTTAGATTGATTTTCGTTTAGTTTGTAATTTTGTTTTGGTTGTAGCTTTTTGTGGTTGGAGTGGAGTAGAGTTTCGGTTTTTGTTGTTTATTATTAGTGGGTAGTTTTAATAAACGTTATGTTTTCTGTTCTATGTATTGTTAATAAGTCTTTGTCTTAGAAGACTGCTCCATGTTACTTTTTACGTACTTTATTTGATTTTTATACTAATAACCCAACGAAATAGCTTGGAACTAACTCGAAATCTAACTCGCACTGGTCAGTGTTTCTTCCAAGACTCCCCTGAGACATCACTGATCTATCTTCAAACTAATACCGATGTTTTCCACCCAGCTTAAAAGGACACATGAAAACATAGCAAAAGTACCATCTAATATGCAAACAGGAGTTGTCATTGCCCGTATCTTGACACCCCGACAGCCAGGAAGCGGGGAGAGGTGGCACACTTCATTACTCGCACATCAAACAATCGCGCCGCCGCCGCCATCTTGCCGGAAGTGACGTCACTGACGTGCCGCCGCGATCGCTTTGATCCTCACAAAAATAAGTCTCCATTTGGCTGCATCAAGTTCGCTCCAGTCTAAATGTAATTGCTTCGCCTCTCTGCGTTACGTACTGCTTAGAACCTGATGTTTATAGGGATTAAAACCTTGGCAAGTGTGTGGTACCTACATGAAAAAAAGAAACTTTAAAAATTATGATTCCTAATCGAGAATCGATATAGAACTCTCAACAAAACTGATTAAAAATCAATTCTATAAGCAATTTTTAATTCATTAAAGAACATATAACATCACGCCTTTTATCCCCGAAGGGGTAGGCAGAGGTGCACACGGAAGTAACACCCACTTTTCACTATTTATGTTATGAGTCCCATGTAATAGGGGGTTAGCCTATTGCCATATACCGGGCACATTTCCAGACTCCGTGCTACTACTGAGAATTTTTTTTAAACCCAGTATTACTTTGCCCGACCCGAGAATCGAACCCGAGACCCTTTGCCCGGCAGTCGCACTTGCGACCACTCGGCCAACGAGGCAGTCTCATTAAAGAAGAAATAGCATAATACAGATATTTTATAAGTATCTATTAGAACATCACACCATTATCTTTACTAAACTACACTGAACAAAAATATTTCCCTAATCGAACTCAAACTGGCGACCCCTGTCGATGTCGGCTAACGTAACAATACAATAATCAGTGCAAATATGATTTGTTCTCTATAGACGAAAATAAATAGTATGTAGGAGCATATCGAATTATTAATAAGTGTGAGTACCAACCCCTCTTTGGTGAAAGAGGGGCTTTATAAGAACAATTTACTAATCAAATCAAAATTCACATGTGAATCGTTTGATTGGACAATTTTGGAGAAAATGTCCACATTTTTAAAATGGATTTTTTTTTACTTCCATTTGAATCCAAATCCTTGTCAATCTAGACAATATATAAGTTGCCATTTTAATTTTAAAATTAAGAGTTGAAAAACTTATATTACTTGACATATAAGACAATTTTCCACAACACTTAATTTTAACAATAACCTAATTTCTATCATTTCAATTCTACGAGTATCAACATGATACAATTTTTCCCCAACCAAATAAAAGACGACCCTCGTTCCATTCCAAATTCAAAATAACATCAAGAAGTAGAAAAAAAACAAAATCAAAACCACAAATCCTCCTTCGTTGACAACTTTTTTTTTAATAATAAATCGTGATGATGAAAACAAAATACATCCTAAATCATGTTACTATTCAAAACATGACTTCTGGATTAAAAAAAAATAGATTTACTAAAGAAGTGTGTCATCTCACATCAGGAGACAATGGTATCACCATAATTGAGGAGGGAAGAGGTTCAAATGAGTACAAAGGCGTTAGTTGTCATGCCTTATCAATGGAATTAAGGGCATATTATGTGTGGTGAAAGGATTACACAGGTGTCCTGGGGCAGGCGTCGGGTTACTAAGGAAAAAACCGAACACTATAAGATCAACCGACAGATTTGTTTACGGAGCTTTGTTTAAGATTTTTGGGCCCATATTGCTATGAGCGTCTAAGTACGGTTAGGAGATTCTTTTGAGCTAAGATTATGGTTTGATAAATAAGTATGTTAGACCTAAATAAGACCTAAAATATATCCAATAGCAAGGAGTCCAACATTCTGCTCGTTGTATGACATAAAAAGATACTCAAAGCTGCTATTGATTAAAAGTGCGTTTCATATAAATTCTTATGCCAATTACTATTGGTCAATATATAAGTATGATGGTGTTATGCACTAATTAAACGAAAGTTAAAAGTAATTTATGCAACGTTGTAAACAAGTACTAATTCAAAGGTCGCTTAATAATCGTAAGTATGTTTAATCGATTCTTAATTGCAGTTGATTATGCACTTAGGTAAACAGTATAAGATAATGTAAATAACAACAGTCCACTTGGCTACCCATAACATTTTTTGTAGCAATTTATTTATTTATAATGACCTGTCAATGTTACCATACGCTTATCTATATTACTAGGAAAGATTAATGGATAATCCTATAATTAAACTATTCGTAACCTGGTTGAAACATTGAAGTAAACAGGTACGTAGTATCAAGCCATAGGTATTATACCTCTATAATTACATAAAATTAACTAACGGTAGAAACGGGCAGAAAGCCTACAAGCCACGATCACCTCGCCCGGCCGGAGGATCCTCCTTTTTCGATCTTAGGGAACTATATTCCCTAAACATCTCAATAGTAGCACGGAGTCTGGAATTTTTCCTGGATATGGCCAAGTGGTCGCAAATGCGACTGCCGGGCAAGGGGTCTCGGGTGCGATACCCGGGTCCGGCAAAGTATTACTGGTTTTTTTTTAAATTATAGCACGGAGTTTGGAATTGTTCCCGGTATATGGCAATAGGCTCACCCCCTATTACAGGAGACTGATAAAATAAATAGAGAAAAGTGGGTGTTACGTTGTACAGTGGCATTTAGTGCTATAGGTAATGTGCACCTCTGCCTACCCCTTTGGGGGATAAAAGGCGTGATCGTAACATCACGTTATGTTCATAAAATTAACTAAACCACTTTTTACCTGTTTTGTTGTGTGTCCAATGTAATACGAGAAGTTTTAGTACCTATAAACCTTTTGAAAGATTCTCCGTCATTTAAAAACAGATACATATATCTAAAAGTACTGAGTCAATCAAAATATCTTACTCACAATCAACTTGCAATGAAGATCAAACATTCAACAACATCTTAGAAACACATCGCAACTTCAATTAACAGAAACTTGGTCTGTATATGAAACATGGAGATATTTCATTAACCTCCATCGAGCTTCTGCTCAATGTGCTCACGTCATCTGCGATGCACTTTGTCTAGCTTCTCGCGTTACCTGTCACAGACACCCATTAACGTTCTGACCTCACATACCCTCCAACTTACCCTCCACAACTTGGCAACATGCCACCATAACTTTACAACCCAAAAACTCCCATCTCCAAAATAAATCCTCAGCTATAAAGGTCAGTTTTGTTTGCCCCGTCTTTTCTGTAAAGTTGCTAATACACAGTGACCCAAAAGTTGTCATTTGCTCCGTGATTACTCGCACGCGCACTCCATTTCATAGTTTGACAAGCGACATCGGTTATTAGTGAGTGTCGATTACACTGTATCGATATGTCTCGGGTTTTGTATCGATTTGTTCTACGAAGGAAATATAGTTGTGATCTTATATTTTGATATATTCAGATTCGAGTTTGATAGACGATTTTGATTGATTGGCAACGATTTTTGCAAGTTTGTTATAATTGACAAGTATATGGTATGTTAATACAATTGAATATTGGAGACTTGATCAGGAATACATACTTTTAATATCCCAACGAACAAATGTAAAACAAGATCAAAATCACTTGCATATCACGATTTAGCTGTACAACAGAGCATTATGACAAACCAAATTACATAACACCTTTATCAATACAGCAAGCATTGTTTCAATTGAAATGCAAACCATTATTGCATTCAGAACATATTTAACCCCTCAAGCGATCGTTTAAACTCTATTAAAGGATGTAATCGTCGAGAAAGTCC
This sequence comes from Spodoptera picta, assembly GCA_038387885.1. Taxonomy (NCBI): domain Eukaryota; kingdom Metazoa; phylum Arthropoda; class Insecta; order Lepidoptera; family Noctuidae; genus Spodoptera; species Spodoptera picta. The sequence goes on along the minus strand of JAZHFQ010000438.1, from coordinate 4,812,304 downwards.
ATATTCGCATCACGACATGACGCTTTACAATGATATGTCGCTGTATGCATATATCTTACAACAATATACACTTTTATGTCTCAGCGCCGCAGGAAATGACAATTATTTTTGCTCCAATCCTTGAGGCAGACAGAATGGGCGCTCTTTCACACGCGCAAAATAGCTCGAAGGACTAAAGAGCCCTTTGTGTATCGCGGCAACACAAAAAATCTGTCCATTCACAAAAATAGGTTAGTCGCGAAATTTTGGACACAACGCTCTGATATCATGCAGTGATTTTAAACTTTATTTGTGGCAGAGTATGGTTTCAATTGAATTGTTGGACACACAAAAGGATTTTTGGTGACATGGATTCTGAGATGTCCAATTCATTCATAGATTTGCAGGTGCGATAGCTTTATGGTATTTATATTACAATGCAATTAAAAGTGATGATGATTTTAAAATTGATCATAACTAATACACTATTATCGAGAAACACTACCTATTTTAACAGCGACATGTAAAAAAATATTGGTACAAAATTAAATAATCACATCACTTGACAGTTTAATGACGTTTCTTACGGCCGACACTTAATAACAGGCATAATAAACTCAGAAATTAGTTAATAACTTTATTATAGTACGTAAGTAAGTACAATTACTGCGTACCCGTGACTTGAACTCACATTGGGCTGTCGAAAATTAAAAAAAAACTCTCGGCAAAGGAACAAAGCCACGCTGTCTGGATGGACAGGTATATGACGGGGCACATTTTATTGGTTTTCCGAAACATTCTCTGCCCTATTAATAAATGAGTGAGAGAAAAAAATGCCGTGGAATCCATTTGTCAGGACTCTGGTGATTTATGAGCAAAGGACGCTTTCGGATTCCTAGAAGAGTTGGATTTTGTTCTTTTTGCCTACCTGTCACTTTGATTTAGAAGGGTACCTATGTATGTACCTGGTAATGGATTTTCTTTAAGTACATCATAGTATATAGGAGTGTTTTACCGCAAACTGTGGTTTGATTATTTGTCCTTGAAGAAGTCACACATTATTTACTAAGAATTTAAACTGACGCAGATATTATGGTATTATTTCCTACCGATTAGACAAGAATATTTCAAATAGCATGAATGAGAAATGCAGTTATGAACCCTATATACTATAAAGTCACCGAACTTTAATAAAACTTTTTAAAGCTAGATAAAAAGTACGCATACAATTTTGTTCTTACCACTATTTAACTTCATAGACAAATACAGATAAACACAAAAAGAACGAATACTGCAAAACATACGTACACTTAGTCCTAAAAACAATAATTACAAAATTACTATATCTATTCGGCAACAAAAAATTTCGATTCTCACGCATCGCAATAAATTACGTACAAATTGATGGGACAAGTGAATTCCCAATACATGATGGCAGGTAGCTAGATAGTTATCGTTACACATACTTCGAATTCTTTCTTTAGCGGTAACATGAAGTGGCAAGGTCCTTGTTTGACTGTAACATTCATGTTTCCATGGAAACATCCATTACCACCAAAGGAGTGGTCACTTTTGATGACCAAAACTACAGTTCTGAGTGAGTGTTTGTTGGAATCACAGAGACTAGTTTTTCAAAAACTAGTTAGCCATTTCAGATAAGCAATAGTTTCACTAAATAGAGGGTTAGTTAGAATACTGTTACCGGAAAAGTGGTCTAACTTACTTGACTTAAAGTTCTATGTCCATAAAGATTCTCCATCTTAAAATTGTTTACATAGGTATAAAAACACGTCTGAACACAATTGTTGCATTAAAATACTAGAAGACATAAGACATGCACCTACTGAACATAGTTCTCCCCCAATGGCTTCCAGACCAGCCTCTTGGAAGCGACCAGCATCAAGAGCGACTCTCTGCGATTATATCTCTTGTTATCTTGATAAATCATCTGCTTACCTTGTTGATAAACGTCAGAAATCTGCATAAAGCACAATAAAGTAACAAATAGATCTAGGCATATAACAAAAAAAATATTTAGTTTCACCAATAAAAAATATGGAATAATCCCAATACCAGCTCTAGACAGATATTTGCTTTTTGCCAAAACCTACTTTTACATTATCAGGTACCTAATCCGATACTGCTCACGAGACTAAGCTTCGAAACCACAGATGAGCAATCAGTGCAATCACCACTCGACGTAAATCCACAACTTTCTATTTCAAAGATGATATCAGAGTTAAAAAATGCAACAATAAGAACTAAACTAAATAACGATACGATATAACACGGCAATACGGCATTCCCTTTCTTCGGTCGCTGGACAGTTCAGGGTACGTATTATAGATACCGCCTCGTCACCGCGATCGGATCGATATGTCGGCGGTATCATGCCGCGATCGCTCCAACAAATGTGCTGACCTCATGTAGGTGTCGGACTGTAGTCAGAATATTCCTTCCGCTATGGTATTTTGATTGCATTCGCTAATGGTGTTAGGTTTGTGGTCGAAGCTTCCAGGTAACGCTTCTGGATATGTTTTTGGTTAAAGTTCTGCACTGGATTTGAATGGCGTATCACAGACCACAGGTTTTTTTTTTTTTTTAATATTATAGATTATTTCTCCACGGACTCTAGGTCCGTGCCCTTGTCATACAGTTTTTTAATTATAATACATCTAGTCAATTTTTATAAAGTAAAGAGGGAACCTAGTTACACACTACAATTAACTACATCTATAATTATTACCAAAAGTATAGGTTACATAATAATTAGGCACTATTTATTTATTTCTATTTCAAAGGCTTTATGAAACCAGCCCACCAACAAGATGGGAGAGCCGACCTGACCCAGCAGAAGGCACCCGTTCACGAGTATGACGTGTGTGTCAGCAATTGGTCCGGTCAACCTTTTTATTGGGAACGGAACAACCCAACACACAGCGCCACCGACTGTAGGACATTTATGTGTGCATGACGCCTCAACCCTTGCCACATGGGCCGATTCCAATAAAGCGTACAATAGTCCAAAGTCAATTGGTTATATTCTATTCTACTACAGACCACAGGTTAAAATGAACCTATTGCCTTTAAATGCAATAATAACTTATATTTTAATTCGATGTCCTGGCTGGAGGTAGAATGATTGTCCTTTCAGAACTTTTTTTTTTTCCATCGGAATCATTAGCTACATATGTTTGGCAAAGGTAGGCCCTCCGCCGCCCCTGCCGTTACCGCTGCCGCCGCCGCCACTGCCACCGCAGTCGCCGCTGCCGCCACTGAGGAGGTCGGAGTGGTCTCCGAGCCGTACTTTGTCCTGCCCAGGGATCACTGGGTGGCGGACCTGGACGGCTCGGTGACCATCATCTCGTCGGCCGCCGCCGGTACCCCGACTCTTGAGGCTGCTCAAAGAGGCCGGGGTTGTGTCGCAGCACGGTTCGGAGAGCTCGCTGTGGTGGGCGTGTACTTCTCTCCGAACCGAACTCTCGCCGAGTTCCACAACTCCTTGAGGGAGTTGGTCACTGTCGTCGTCGGGTTCCGTTCCCTCCCCGTGCTCGTCCTCGGGGACTTCAACGCCAAAAACTTGGCTTGGGGTTCCCGGTTCACCGACGTCCGGGGTAGGATGGTGGAAGACTGGACCCTTGAGACGGGCCTAGTCGTCCTGAACCGGGGTTCTGTCCCCACGTGCGTGCGGATGCAGGGCGAGTCGGTGGTGGACATCTCGTTCGCCAGCCCTGCTCTGTCACCGCGTATTGTTGACTGGCGCGTCATGGAGGAGGTGGAGACGTATTCCGACCACCGGTATATCCGGTTCGACGTCTCCGCCGAGTCCGCAGACCCGCCGGTCAGACAGGCCCCATGTGGCCCGCGTTGGGCGCTGAAACAGCTGGACCGGGAGCTGCTCCTGGAAGCCGCCATCGTGCAGGCCTGGGTGATACCACCGGTCAGGCCTGCCGACATTGACGATGAGGCCAAGTGGCTCCAGGACGCCATGTCCAGGATCTGTGACGTGGCGATGCCCCGGATCCGGTCGAGGCAACAGAAGCGCCAGGTTTACTGGTGGTCGCAAGAGCTGGCAGCTCTACGCAAGGCGTGCACTGCCGCGCGACGCCAGTACACCAGGCACCGCAGGCGCCGCATCCGTCCTCCGAATGCGGAGGCGAGAGAGGCGGAGTTGTACGAGGGATACAGGGCGGCCAGGGCCCTCCTCAAGGTGGAGATATTGTGGGCCAAGGAGGAGGCCCGCCGAGAGATGCTGGGGACTCTGGACAGAGATCCGTGGGGACGCCCGTACCGGATGGTACGCGACAAGCTCCGCGCCTGGGCTCCCCCGCTCACCCAGAGTCTCCGGCAAGAAGTCTTGGAGGGGGTGATTGGCACCCTGTTCCCTCGACTGTGGAGGGGGTTCACCCCTCCGTATATGACTCCGCCCCCTGCGGTGCCCGACGCGGGCTACAGCGACGACGACGACGACATCGTCCCAGAGGTGACCGAGGCAGAATTGAGAGCGGCGGTGCGCCGGATGGGCGCCAAGAACACCGCCCCAGGACCCGACGGCCTGCATGGCAAGGCATGGGTCCTGGCCTCAGAGGCTCTCGGGCCTCGATTGATTGGTCTCTACAGCGCATGTCTGGAGAGAGGCCAGTTCCCGCTTCTCTGGAAAGCGGGAAAACTGGTCCTCGTGCGGAAGACGGGGCGCCCTGCGGACTCTCCGTCCGCGTACCGGCCCATAGTGTTGCTCGACGAGGTGGGGAAAGTCTTCGAAAGAATCATTTCGAACCGCCTCGTCGCGCACCTGACGGACATTGGGCCGGACTTGTCGGACGGCCAGTTCGGCTTCCGCAGAGGGCGCTCCACGGTGGACGCCATCATGCGCGTTAGAGACCTCACGACGGGGACTGCAGTGTCCAGGGGTAAGGTCGTAGTGGCGGTGTCTCTGGACATCGCCAACGCCTTCAACTCCCTGCCCTGGAGCTGCATCTTGGAGGCACTCCGATATCATCGGGTGCCTACCTACCTCCGTCGTGTAATCGAGGCTTACCTGACGGACAGGTCCGTCAGCTACCCCGGTCACCGGGGCGAGTGGAACCGGCGAGAGATGGCACGCGGTGTTCCACAGGGTTCGGTTCTGGGGCCGCTCCTGTGGAACATCGGCTATGACTGGGTGCTGCGCACCGACCTCCCGAACGGCGTCAGCACAATATGCTACGCCGACGATACGCTGGTGCTAGCGCACGGGAGGTCACACCAGGCGGCGGCCGACTTAATGGCGACAGCGGTTGCGACAGTCGTTGAGAGAATCCGGCAGTTGGGACTCGAGGTGGCGCTCCACAAGTCCGAGGCCATGTGTTTTCATGGCCGCGGGAACGCGCCACCTCCGGGTGGGTCCCAAATAACGGCGGGAGGAGTTACCATCGACGTCGAGACGACGATGAAGTACCTAGGACTCGTCCTCGACAGTCGGTGGAACTTCATAGAACACTTCCGACGTTTGGCCCCAAAGTTGGAGAGGACGGGGGCTGCGTTAAAACGCATCCTCCCCAACCTCGGGGGCCAAACGCCTCCTGCCGGAGGTTATACGCCGGGGTCGTGCGGTCCATGGCCCTCTACGGCGCCCCTGTTTGGGCGCCAAACCTGTTGCGGCGTCCCGCTCGGACGCTGCTCATGGCACAGAGGGTCATGGCGATCCGAATGATCCGCGGATACCGCACGATCTCTGGGGAGTCGGCGAACCTCCTTGCCGGATTACCGCCGTGGGATCTGGAGGCGAAGGTGCTCGCGCGCGTGTACGGCATGCGCGCGGAGGCACGTCGCCGGGGTGAAACCCCGCTGCCGCGCCAAATAGGTGCGTGGCGGGATGAGCTCCGGCGCGATCTCATGGCGGAATGGCAGCAACGACTGTCGCAACCGAGGGCTGGGCTCGCTGCCATCGCAGCGGTAAGTCCCCTCTTTGAGGAGTGGCTTGAGAGACGCTACGGCGTCCTCACCTACCGCCTGACGCAGGTCCTCACCGGACATGGAAGTTTCGGGAGGTACCTGTGTCTGATGGGGCGGGAGGAAACGCCCGGGTGTCATCACTGCGAGGACCGCCCTGAGGACACGGTGGAACACACGGTGGGAGAATGCCCTTCGTGGGCTGAGCACCGCCGTGTCCTCAGGGAAGTGATCGGCGATGGCGACCTCTCGCGTCCGGGCCTAGTGCAGGCCATGATGCGGAGCGAGGGGGACTGGGATGCCGTCTCCTCCTTTTGCGAAGCAGTCATGCTAGCTAAGGAGGAGGCGGGACGCGTGAGGCAGCGAAGCGCTGCCTCCTCGCAACCCAGCCATCGCGAAGGACACACCGGGCGTCGGGGATCGCGAGACGATCTCCGGCCACCGTAAGCGCGGGCCTGCGGACGGCGAGCATGGGTGGCTCCCCGTCCGACCAGAAACAGACCCGAGCGTACGGCGCGTCGCGTTCCGCGCGCGCCTCAAAGAGCCATCAGACCACCACAGATGGGGCCCAATACGGCCGATGCCGATTCGGAGTCGCGGAGAACCTAACGGGTAACCGGGGCTCCGGCTCGACGTGCAGGAGAAGGAACGGGGTGGTTTTTAGTCAGTAAGAGTCTGACACTCCCTCCCGCCTCACCCAGGCGGGAGAAGTCATTCGATGATTTTCCCCCCTTAAAAAAAAAAAAAAAAAAGCTACATATGTTTGCATTCCGCCAGTCATTGCTCTTCTTTTATCTCTCTCTCGAGCCATCGTTGATCCTATGGGGATATCGACAGCCCTCGCCGTGATGTCTACCAAAAATAAATTCTTCCAACGACTAAAAATTGTAAAAGAGATAAATGTATGTATATTTAGCAGAACTAATCTAGAGAGGACGAGTTCTAAAAAACTTTTACTTTTTTTTTTGTTTTCGAGTTATATTTCCTATGTCTTATCCTTAATCTTTGATAACTAACTTTTCTTTGTTGACAGAACACCCAAAATAATCTCCAGCCTCAAGATGATTTAAAACAAGGACTTCACTAATCGCCTGTGACTTTGCATAAGTACCATAATTTAAGATAAAAACGGATAAATTCCTGTGAAAAACTTGATCTCCACTGCTTATTCTCTACACGCAATATTTTGAGAGTTAGTCCCCGGAAGCCTTTTGTTCGCTAAACCTCCGAAAATATAGGGACGCGCCAAATCTTTCGTTAATCGAGAAACGTTTCAAATTTTACACACACAACAAAAAATAGTTCACTAATCCGCGGTGTCTTTGACTCCGGCTTTGAGCGCATAGAAATATATTTGTTTCTGCTAGGATATCTTTAAAAAAGCCTCGGATTATTGATTTCTGCGAAAAGTCGTTGGGCCGTAAGGATAATGTTCCTTTACGGGCCGGGAACGAATTACTCGTTGAGGGATAAACTCACCTCTAATTTCGGCAGAAATATCGCAATCTCGTATTCGGTAATCCGAGAAAAAATTACCTGAAGTGCTCCCAAGATTTTGTTCTCGAAATAAGTACTTACCTATGTATTATAATATATTTTCGCAATTTTCTCAGAACATAATGTAGTACTTCGGCAGATATTACATCGTAGATTAGGTGACGACTGACAAGATGAAATATTTACGTAGAAATATACCTACCTATTTACTTAAAAAGTTTTGTTCCTTCGAAAACTTAATCGGAACACCTGACCGAAAATAACTAAGATTCCACTAGAAGTATCATCACTCGCTGGTATAATTAATAATGCTAAGAAAAACTTAACATCGGAACCTAATGAAATAACACGAAGCGTGATCGATCAAAATAATAATTAATAATAGATCGGCATCGAGTGCCGACCGTGATGGATCCCCGCACTTAGTCATCGCGTTTAATTAAAAATGGCGGCTTAAAATTAACGGTTATAATTTCAAATTTTGAGAGTCTCGTCATTAATATGTGTAGTTATTATGTCTATTGTGTTCGAAATCTTTACTTAGTTTGCTGAACGTAGAGTGGACATCTCCTGGTCAATCAATCGATATTGCGTTAGTTTTAGTCATTAATCAAGTATTATTGCTAGAGAGGTGACTGACATTCCATGTCGAAATCATCACATTTGACAAATAATATGTTCCGACACTCAAGTCAATTAAAGTTATTGGCTCATATTCGTATCGTTATAATTACTGTCTTTGTATAAATCCATTAACCTTTGAACCCATATTTTTATTTCAATATCATTGATATGATCTTGATGTTGCGAAATTTTAGGACTGTCACTGTTTGATTAATAATGCGGATTGCTTAACTCAGTTAAAATTGAGTTTAGGTAAAGTTTCAAAGTATTTAAAAGGACGTAACAAGGATCCATAATCGATTTTGTAAAAGAAACAATAGTTATTTTTTAAATAATCTTGCCGCAGAATAATTTGTTGCAATAAATATGAATCAAAGCAATCGTCATTATCTTCGAAATCAGTCAATTATCAATCAAAGACAAATGCGATGGGGTTAGATGGTTACATAATTGGATTAGTTCGATGTTACGATAGGGAGTTTAATTGCAGTGCGCACACGCATCGGACGCCGGTGATCGACGCGCGCCGCGGGGTGCGCTTTGCTGCGCTCGCGCCGCAACCGCACCAATTAAAGCGAGCCGCCCATTAGATCTGTATGGATTTACTTTTAGATATCAATAACAATATTCTAATTAGTTAATATTAATCACAAATTGACTAGATATAACCTTCAAGTAATATGTACAATGTCAATGATGTACGACGGAAAGAAAAATAAAATTTGCTTAAAATTACTAGCAGATTTTATTACTAATCATACAATTAACCACAAAACGACTAACAGAGAAGCGTCTTAAAGCATCAAATTAAAAATAACACAAAAACTTGGAATGACCCGTCGATAATTTCAAGTACTTGGCTGTGGTCACGATTCTCCTGCACCGTCTGTAAATAAGTAATATCCACAGTAAGAGTGTGTTGGAAGGCAATCTGCGGGCCCGCGGGAGGTGTGCGCGATCGAACTAATGATATCACCCGATCGACGGATTATTACATTAAACTTGGATGTTTTATCGACGTTGCCGCCGTCACCACTTCACACCTTCGGCTGGCGAATTTTGTTGATTGCCTCGACACACCAGCTGCGGACTTCGTTTGTTTTTTGTTTTCGCGAAACGTGTTTAGAAATATTAATATTTTCTTTGTCTGACGCGCGATGCCGTAAAGTTCCTTATAGACGTCAATGGAAAATACATTCCTCTAAAACATAGGCCAGTTAAGCAATTGGTATATTTTTATATTTTTAGAATCTTACAGTGTACCAAGTAAGAAATGTACGTATAGGTCTCATTTAAGATTCAAACGTGCTACGAATTGTTAGTCGGGGCAGGTGCCCGAAAAAGATCTTCAAATTCTGCTCTCGGAAAGTGTTCGATAGAATCGCAGTTGATTAGCACTGGCGACGTCGATGAATGGCCGAGCGGAGGGCGCCGCGGCCGACAAAGACTCACGCACGCCAGCCGTAGACAATCCGCCGAGTATCGATCTCCCGCGACCCTTCGAACGAACGCCGAGCGTAGCACAATGCCGCGGCTCTTTATTATAGCATCTCACATTGTTGTCATTGTTATTATTATGATTCTTTACCGCTTTCCATTGTCGGTCGGCGTTGTGGCGGTGCTTTTTCACGGCTCGCGTTTAGTCTGGGCATTGGGAGCGCGTCGCTCGCACGTTCAGTCGCGGAAAACGAGTGTTTTCCTCGCGGAAATTTGGTTTGCTGTGTTTCATCGTGCTGTGCTTTGCTAGCGCACGGTCGGATGACGGACGGCCGAGTGACAGCCAGCCGGCTGCGGTCGTCAGCTGACTGACGTACCTACCTATACTTGTATGTATAGGTGCCGCCATAGTGACATTAAGAGTGTTTAAGACTAAGTTCCAAGTGTTACAGTGTATTTGTTGCTTTGAGGCCGTTATTCAGGTATTTTGTAAGGTTTCTTGTATCATATTATTAGCGATTAACGTGATAAAACGAGTTCATAAATATGTCAATCATTTTCCTTGTAGATTGTAGTAGATAATAACGTAGTTCATGGGTCTATAGATAAATAATTGAAGTTAATTTACCGTCGGTACATTATACTTTCTTATAGGTTTATAATATTTTCTTATTAGAAAATCATTCAAAGCAATTGAGATGTTGAAACGCCATCTTTGATCGTCCCAACTACCACTAATCCATTTTCAGTAAAGTGTAGCTTTTACATATGACAAAATTATATAATTTACTTTATATTGCCAAATACTTGCACTAGACACGTGAAAATGAAAACACACACACACACAAACCTATATAATGTTTTGCTGGCTATTTTCCAATGAACAAAAAGAATTTCTTTACTTTTTTATTTACATCTACCTACATCAGTGTCAGTGATCTTTTAGTTTTAGGAGTGCGATTGTTCAAGTGTTAGACGATGCATGTGGTCACTTCATCAGAATTTTTCATGAAATGACGCTTAAGAGTGATTTCATTTTCAAATAATGAAATGTAAATTTTTACCAGGTTTTCTCTATTCAAACTTTTTTGATTTAGGTACTTACATCTGGTATATGGTATTAACTGTCCTCTATAACATAGAATTCATTTTTGTAACTGATGAAATGTATATGTTACATTGTATGTCTGTCACTTCTTGGGAATTAAAGAGGTCGATGTTGTGTTGTACAGTATGCTAATTTATCTCTATATATAGTCAATCTATTACTATAAGACTTGAAGCTATAAACGAATAAATTTTATATATAAAAATATTACTCAATAAAATCTAAAACAGTTTTCATATGTAATAAGCAAATATGTGAATAAATTACAGCTATGTAATTTGAAAACGCTTATAATATAATAGAACTTTCATTTTAATATCATTATATTAATAATATGAATTATATAAATTATTATTTTAGTATTAAATACCAATTTAAACGCGAACCTAATGAGATCAAGTTCCAAGAAAAATCCTTTTGAAAAATGAGTCCAATATAAGTTTTAATATTATTGTTTTTTTACAATGAATGTTAAGTATTTAAACTACAAATAATGTTATTCTAAGAATCAAATCTGTATGAAAGAATTTTCATAAAATAGATTAGTATTTTTATTATTTAACGAGTATTTTGAAATAATTTAAGTTCTGATAGTTACGTAATTTAACTTGACAACTGTTATATCTGAAGAGGTGTGCGGAGATGTAATAAGTCATTATAGTCTCGCTGTTTCATCCCTGAAATACATAAATACATTTGCAATGCGTGTGTGCCCCATGTAAGTACAGACCAAGCCTATTGTCACATACCGGGCGCAATTTCAGACCACGTGTTATTTTTGCAAAATCTCTATAAAACTTTTGACCAACCCAGAAATTGAAACCTTATTCGCAGTAACATGTGATTCAATAAATGAGATAGTATAAAATATATTTTTATTTCAGTTTCATATTCAAACAAGGGCAAGTAGCAAGTAATTAATCGAAGGCAATTACTTATAATATATTCATCCTACAACTCTTTACTTAAAGACTATCATTATTTAAGACTTAGATACAATAATTAAAAGAAGCTAAAATTAGTATCTTCAGTTTCTGATCAACAGAACAGACAAAAACAAACATCGATCGATCATGACATTGAATTTCTAAAAGTTTTGTAAATAACCACAAAATGGTCGACAACACAAAAATAAACACCATGAACAATGAGTCAGCAGTAGAAGTACCTGGTACAGACAGCTATTTATCAAGCTATGCAAAACCAGGTTCAACTGAGCGTTGAACATACTGAACGATCCTACAAAGAGAGATCTCGATAATCTGGTTTGTATGGCTTGATATGTGTACATAATTTGGTATCTGCAATGTACCAACGAATTGAGATGTTAGACAGCCATTTGTAATTTCAATGTACCTCTATGTATGTAATTGCCTATGTCAGAGGTCCGCATTAGAAATTAACTTTCTTCTTTACCCATAAATATTTATTATTAAAATAATGCCAATATCCAATTTCGATCTTATGATTAATGTGTTTGTACATATTTTCGAATGTTTTGTATACAAATCGGTATGATCGGTTTGATGTTAATGTTATTAGTTGAATTACAGGTCATGTTATTACTGACATTCGATTGGAATTTTTAGTTTATTATGTTTGAGTTGTTTTCAAAAGACGGTTTTTGTCGTCCAATTTTGTGTTAGTGTGAAAAAAATTAATGTGCAGTGATATACCCATATAAGTTTGTAATTAAGAATACTGGTTTGTAAATTAGCCTTAGAAATAAGTATAAAATGTAGATGAGAACCGGCAAATTATGTCTAGTACTCATTTTTCTGACCTGAATACAACTGAATCCAGCATAGAAATAGCTGTTAGCAAACTAACAAGAAACTTCTAAAATGTCAAACACCACGTAGCGATATTACTTCTAAATATAGGTAACACATTCTACCACAAGTTAGAACAAGTGCGAACCGATATCAATACTACAAACTAATCTAGAACTATATTTCAATACGTGGTATGAGGCTGAGTACTCACGCACGTACGGTCGTACGTTACTATTTAATTTGCGGGTAGCTCGCCCAAGATAGGCCTGATGAGACGGAGACAGCGGCCGGAAGTGGACCCTCCCCCTAAGCCACCCCAGTGGACGCAGATATGTACTAGGTCTATTCAAGTGTGACGGTGAGGTATTAAAATGTTGATAGTGTCGACGTTGAAGACGGCACGGATGGTTCGTGAATTATTTTAGCATTATGTAGAGTTTTTTGTTCGGTTTGTCATGGACTGTGTGATATTTGGAAGGTCGTTCGGATTGTATGAAGGATGGAGGTTTAATTCTGCAACATTTTATTTAAGGGTCGTTGATAAATTGATTGGAATTGTAAATCTTACTAACAATTAATTGGTATAAATTCTCAATTCGTGTCATTATCCTTTATAACATACGGAAAGCTATATTCTCGTAAAAACGTAATTAAAACTAAAACTCTAGTTTTACAACAATATCATAGCATCTCGTGCACATATCCTTAAAGCCAGGCACATCTAAACAATCACTTGCAATATCTATATTCGTACAATTCTCTCGATTTCAATATCTCTGTGTAGGGGGCACCCCTCTTCCCCCACTTCTAGGAGAGATGATAGCTCCCTCTTACGTGTGCGGTCTTGTTTGTGTCCAGACTGTCCTGCCTAATATTGGCCTTTCATTATGACGTACGAGCCTTGGATTCCGACTTGTGATGCATAGCCGACGACAGAATATTCTCAGGTATATTCCGTAGAATTGAACGTCTTAGATTTATAACACATAGGTATCTACACTACATAATAGGTATCTAGAACCGCTAGTGAATTCATACGCATTGTGTCCTTCCAGTAATTGGGTTGTCACCGCTTTTGTAAAGTAAATAAATCATACCTATTTAAGGTTCGATGATGAGCTCGGTCCGTAAAGGAAAACAACCTCAGAAATAAGTTGTTGACAGAATATTAAAACGGCCAGTTATCGGGATTACGTCTAGACGCTTCAACTCTTGTATTTCCAAACACGAGGTAATTGACTTACCTTCTCATACATTTTGTAAACTTGAATAGGTACAGCTCAAATGACTAGGGATGCCAATTAATACGACGGATACCAACCAATTAACTGTGCTCTCATTATCCATACAAATTCGACGCACATACAAAGCATTCAAACTGAATTTGGTGTTTGTAAACGACTAAAGAATTTCACACGACTGCCTCATTGGCCGAGTGGTCGCGAGTGTGACTGCCGGGCAAGGGGTCTCGGGTTCGATTCCCGGGTCGGGCAAAGTATTACTGGGTTTTTAAAAAATTCTCAGTAGTAGCACGGAGTCTGGAAATGTGCCCGCTATATGGCAATAGGCTCACCCCCTATTACATGGGACTCATAACATAAATAGTGAAAAGTGGGTGTTACTTCTGTGTGCACCTCTGCCTACCCCTTCGGGGATAAAAGGCGTGATGTTATGTTATGTAAAGAATTTCACGGAAATATGACATTATTAAACCAAAATAACTTAATGCAATGATACCCGACAAAAATCACAAACCGCATCGTAAAGCATTGTTAGTTAAACAATTAAACTATAATTGTGTGATACGCCACAAATTGATAATCGAAAATTAAAATGACGAGTTCCCGCCAACAATGCTCGGCGGCCATATTGCGGCGCGCGCTCGGTGTTGCCATGCGCGATAATTATTAATTTGCAGCGGCACTCGCGACTGTCATTAGCGACACCTCGCGCCAATTACGAAGCTCAGGGAGTTTGATGAGCACTTTTTTATTTAGCACAAGCGTTACTCCGGCAATTATTGAATGACTCGCGACGCGTAAGCCTCTAGTGGTTTTCATTTGTGGAAGAGTGCGATTTTGTAGTGTTTGAGCGTTGACTCTTTTAATGAAATGTTAATTGTAAAATTGATGTCACCTCCCAATGAAATTAACAAATTGATTGCAGTTACTTACTTGTCTGTTTAAATGCTTTATTGTTTCCGATATTGATTTGTATTGGAGCTGTAGTTTTTTAAATTTATTATTGTTAATTGACTTGTTAAACGAGTCAACAGTTAACCTTATCTTCTATAGGATAAATATAATAATATGATTCGCCAACTCCTTTCACTGTGTACAGAATCATTTTAACTAGATCGGGGCAAGTAAAGATTATCGCGGGTTTCCGAGGGATTCCCACATTTAACGCCACGGACTCAAAACCGGGATTCATTAAATTGAAACTGGAGCAAAATGGCGTCGGCACCAGTCGGCGCGAACCGTTTCACGCTCTGACAGTTTTGTAGTCTGAATGCAGAATAGACCTAACCTATCTGCGATCTGCGATTTACTTGTATGTCTGACAGACCTAGGGGATTATTAACATGTTACATTTCCAACTAGAAATTTATTTTATAATCAAAATCATTGGACTGTGATGGTGTTTATATGTATTTGTCTAACTTTAATTTAAAATATTTTATTATTTATCTATTAACTCACAAGCGATATGAAAAATTACGGAATAATGGTTGTTAGTGGTAACTGGTAATGTCGATAGAGGTCGCCCTGGGATGCCAAATGCCACCCTTATTCAGAATATTCTTGAAAAATGTCTTATATGACCTTCTTGTATCGATGACTGTAATGGAAGCTAAAAAGTATATAAGGATCGTACTAGATGGCGCTATGGAATTACGATTCACCCCTATCCGATGAAGGCGTGAGTTTATGTACCTAAGTATGTGTTATGTAAGTACTTGCGTTAGAAATCTAAATTGATATCGAGACCAAGTATCTATACTAAGTAGGTATACAAAAATATTATGTATTTTCATTGTTCCGATATGATATGACCAAAAAAATCACCACGCTCACTCGAGGCAGATTGACAGTATGAAACGTAAAATGTAAAACTGTTAATAAAGTTTTCAATACAATATTGTCCCCGTATGTAAATAGACATCATTTCATCCTTAGAAAGAACATATAACTAACTTGGAAAACGTCACATTGGTACTTGCTAGATTTAGATTTGCCTAAACCTCTGGGCCAAAGTATCGCACTGAATCATTTGCCAAATATTAATTCTATTGTAATAGCTCAAAATTCCTTTTCAATTGATCTGCACTATAATTCATACACGCATTTGTAACCCATGTGACTTAGTACCATCTAAAACTGAGTTAGGGGAACTTGAAGGTTATAAGTACAAAGGTACAATACACCCGCTGAGTACTTATATGCGTAATATATAGCCACATATAGAGGTATAACTAGTGATGTTAATATGTATGACGGTATGTACTCCATTCAATTTATTTGTGAACTGTTTAAACTTTTAATCTGTACTGTAACTACGTAATCATTAAATTAATGCGTCACCTCATCATATTTACCATCGTAAAATACAATAAAAATACATATTGAATTTGTAAAATACAATCTACGTTTACCTTTAAGAATAAAAACTGTATTAAATTCAATATTTGCATATAAATATTGGATATTATTACTCATAAGGTATAATATAAGTGTGTGAGTGAACTGCACAGGATCGACACCTGTGCACAGTTCGTTTACACTAGTAATGTACTTCACAAGTAAACATCTATGAAATGTACTGACAATAATAATAATATGATGATGTTCTTCAAGAAATAATTAAATACATTTGAAAAATCACCACATGTGTTTTATTACCTTAACTCCTTGCAAAAAGTGAAAGTATCTATCGGTAGCTCAACAAACGAAATGCTAACAATAAAAGGTACCAGACCCATTTTTATGGCCCTAAGAACTAAACAATAGGTGCCAAGCTTAAAACAAGAAAAGTTCCTACAGCAACTAGACAATAGCCCAAAACTTTCAAGCAATTTTGACCATAAAATCATTCTATTAACGGGTCAAAATAGCATAAAAGGACTACAGGTAATAACCATTACTAAGACGTCAAAAATAATCTTTTTCTTAGAATTTTATCATTACATTGGATGCGAGTTTAAAAAGATTTTGGCTTAAATTTACAACGTAACGGTAAAAACGATAATATTTGTGGGAACGTCTTGTTTCAAAAATTAACATGAGTCAACACAAGGTCACTTTGAAACACAAAATGTGAATATTTTAAAACTTGATATTGAAACATATAATCAAAGCTTAGTAGGTATCTACCTCCCTAACTATGATCACCGTCAGCACTTCAACAGAGAAGTCAAATTCAAACTCAAAAACAAAAAGTTTTGAACTACATATTTCAATTTTCCACAACCAGACATCTGGAACAAATATACATAACACTCCATCAGTCAGGGAAGCCAAGAAGAGTATAGTTCTAAAAAAGCAGTGAAAGATGCAAAAGGAGTAAGTATGGGAAAAAGAAATAAATTACATAAACTCCAAGTTAAAAAAAGAACACAAGCAAAGGATGACTAGGGTCATGGTATTTATTATAGGTAGACTAGATATGGTATACCTAGTTGAGTAGCGGCAGATTTTAATAACCAACCCATTCCAAAAATCTTAGATCTTCAACATTAATTGCACGGAGTTATGTTAAAAACTTCAATTGATCCAGAGATTGCATATTTGTATTAATAGGCCACATTAATTTCGGCCATTATAAAAGAACGTGAATACAAAATGGGTAACAAAACCTAAAAATGTAAAGAGTCCTTAATATAAAAAACCACCAAACTAAACACAAATGGACAGGTTAGTTCTTTTTTTTATTTCCTAAATATAGGTACAAATAGGAAGTAATAGGTATGACCTAGACTATCATCAATCTAAAACCCCATTTTAAAGAAACCATGATGATAGAAATAGAAAAGACAAACTTGTCTTGGAACTAAAAATAAGGTTTTTAGGTGAGGTAGATATGTTACATATGTGCCTCGTTGGCCGAGTGGTCGCAAGTGCGACTGCCGGGCAAGGGGTCTCGGGTTCGATTCCCGGGTCGGGCAAAGTATTACTGGGTTTTTAAAAAAATCCTCAGTAGTAGCACGGAGTCTGAAAATGTGCCCGCTATATGGCAATAGGCTCACCCCCTATTACATGGGACTCATAACATAAATAGTGAAATGTGGGTGTTACTTCTGTGTGCACCTCTGCCTACCCCTTCGGGGATAAAAGGCGTGATGTTATGTTATGTTATGTTAGATATGTTACAAAAGTTGTTAATCAAATTCAACACCATCGAAATGATATGTATTACGCTAATTGCGGCTAAACGATACAAAAAACAAATGATTAGCAAACAATCAAAACAGATTAGCAGCCCATGCAATAATTAAAGACGATTATAAAACAAACGCAAAACACAGTCGTTCTAATGATAATAAACAAAATAATTCTAGAATGAAACAAACAGAACATTTTACAAATCATGTAATATTTATTACCTAATGCCAAATTTCGTGATAAATCTTACATAAAGTTTATTTTAGGGAACAGAATATTTTTAACCACGTAATATGAGTAACGTCATACTTCATAATCCTTGTAGTACCTACTTACTTCAAACGTTTCAACAGTTACATTATAAATATCATGGAATAGGAGACGAGCTTATTGCACAACATGGGACAAATCCAGACTTCGTGTCAATATTGAGTAATTATCCATGAACCGAAAAAGCCCCATAATATATCAACCAACTCGGGAATCGAACCCGAGTTTGCTCAGATCGCATAATCAAGTAAAAAGGCGATTACAAAACCTCTTTTTAAATTTTTCTATAAGTATACATAGTCCGTAACTTAATATAGTAATTGCTTCTTCATTTGTTACACCCGCATCTACTATAAATAAAAATATAGCCATAATACAGCCAGCAAGATCATTTCTGCGTAGAATATCTAATAATTAACATTTCTAGTCACCTAGTCATGATCATCTTGTCTTATCTGTAACTTCTAGTGATTCATAGGTGTGGTGTTTATTTGTACCATCGTCGATTTTTTAAATAATTTCTACTGTTAAATTCATTCTTAATCATTGTTTTGCATACCAGATTCATGAACACTTCTTTCTGGTTAAAGATCTCAATTATTTTCTTTTTCAATATATACCTCTAGTAAAGAAAAAGATGATCACATCTTTTTGCTAGTTCAAATAATTTAAAACATGTTTATAACCACATGAGGCAAGTACAAGGCTTATTAAAATAGCTATAGTAAATAAGTTGTCAAAGAACTATCAAGTGACTTAGCAACAGTCTGTCAGCCACTTAAAACAATGCTCTGAACCGTCGCTGAACAAGCGCGTGGTTTTCCGTATCATTGTACGAAGTAACGTCTTTTATGTTAGCAAGTTCTTTCTCATTCAGTAGGTGGATAGCACAACATTGTCGCACGGGCCTTGAACTCGCTCCAGCTGAACAAACTACAATGTGTCTGTGCGTAACTATTGAGAAACATATTTTCTGTCTAGTCGACAAACGAGCGTTGGAATATAGAATCGTACTGTGATTATGTGCTTCTCAGATTCTTTCTCTTGGCATTGCCATATTTTGGACTACAGATTGTCATTCTAATTACTCAGTAAAATATTAATGCAAATTTAATATTTATTATAGTTCTTGCCCTAAATAGTAAGTGTAGGTACAGGTAATGCATATGTAGTTTACAACATAAACTAAGGCCGAGAATGCAGCCACCGTCGGCAAACAAAATTGAGATTTGCATGAGGCGGCGGCGAGGTGTACGCTCGGCTCGCTCGCCACGCGATTAAAAATGCAGGCCGCGGCGGGTGGGAGAGCGCGGGCGGGGCGGGGCCGTAGGTCGCGCTACTATTGGACAAAACGCAGGCAGGCGGGGCCCGGGGTGCGCGCGCGGGGGGCTCTCGCAGTCACAGCCGCCCGGACAAGCAGCCTCCTCACAACGTACGTAGCCTCTGCGCCGCACGGTACCGCAGTACGTTATACGCGCGCCTCCGCGAGTCCATGTGAACGACCGACGGTTCTCTCGCTGTGTACGGTGAACGAAGGATCGGCAAGCTGTACGCTCCTCAGGAAGACGATATGTTGACGATGGAGACGGATCTCAAGGGCGGCAGCCTACATGCCACGGTGCCGCCGCATCACGCGCTCCAGCACGGCTACGGCTCGCTGGGCGCGCTCGGCGGCATGATGGCTCTGCCACAGCAGCAGCCGCTGGCCCAGCACCAGCCGCTGCAGCACCAGCACCATCAAGCACTTCCGCAACATCACCAGCCCCAGCCACAACACCACCAACCACCCAATAACAATAACAACAACACAAGTAAAAACTCCAACGCAGAGCGAGTCAAGCGCCCAATGAATGCGTTTATGGTGTGGTCACGCGGCCAACGCAGGAAGATGGCATCGGATAATCCTAAAATGCACAACTCGGAAATATCAAAACGTCTTGGTGCACAGTGGAAAGACCTCTCTGAATCAGAGAAGCGACCGTTCATAGACGAAGCAAAGAGACTTCGTGCTGTTCACATGAAAGAACACCCGGATTACAAATATAGGCCGAGGAGGAAGACGAAGACACTCGCCAAGAAACAAGAGAAGTATCCGTTAGGAGGAGGTGCATTGTTAGGCGGTGGTGAAGCACAGAGGAGTGCAGCTCCACCTTCACAGCAACCCCGTGACGTGTACCAAATGACACCAAACGGATACATGCCTAACGGATACATGATGCACGATCCCAGTGCCTACCAACAGCAAGCCTATGGCTACCCTCGCTACGACGTATCTCAGATGCAGCAAACTGGTTACGGACAGTACTACGGCGGCGGCCAGGGCTCTCCGTACCTGCCACAGCCGCCCTCGCCGTCGCCGTACGGTCTGGGCCCAGGCTCGCCAGGCGGCTACGCGCTGCCACCTTCGTGCGCATCGCATTCTCCCAGCGGTTCATCAGCCAAGTCAGAGCCCGTGTCCCCTGGCCCGCCAGGCATGAAACGCGAATTTGCACATGAACCACCAGCGCAGCTTAAGCGCGAATTCGCAGCGCACGCGCACCCACATGACCAGATGGGCATGAAGCGCGAGTATGGGCAACAGGACCTGAGCCAGATCATCAACATGTACCATGTCCCGGATGAGCAACGATACGCCGCGGCCAACGAGCGAGCCATGCCGCTCATCTGAGAATCGCCGTTCGCGTGCGACATCGACATCCCGCCGCTATGAGGTGGTTGGGTCGCCGCGCCACTCTGAACCTCCAGTGACTTTGTTGGGAATCGGTTTTCGCATTAAGACAGTGATCGTTATCTCCCGGCTGTACATACTTCTAGGTATGTCGATTTAATTGTTTTGTATGTACCGACGCTGTTAGTGTTTCGGATCTGTTAACTAGCGGGCCGTGCGTCGGCCGAAAGCCGTCGGCTGGACGTTCAAATTAAATGTTGTTGATGAATTATCTTGTATTATACATATTATGATTATTGTATTTTTTCATCGTTTAATTTAAAATATGTTAATTTGTGTCGTGCGGATAGACGAGAGAGCTCCGATTGTGATTCGCCTTAGAGACGATATAGTGAACGAGGTAATTTGAATACCAAAAAAATTTGAACAATTTGTAAATATAGTGTTAAAGGTTAGAGATAAAGTTGGAGTTAGTCGGTAAAGCGTAGATAGATAGTTATAAGTCATGCCACGACGCCACACTCGTACGCCCGACGTGCGTTGTACAAAATATTTGTTATATTGAATCGAAAGTTATTAAAGCCTCGAAAGACTAAAATATTGTAATACGAAATTGTACAGTGAGTGTTATATAGTCAGTGGACACAAAAGTATATTGAAAAGAAGATGAAGTTATCAATAAACGACGCGTTAAAATTGTACATGCTGTTTTGTTGTTTGCCCCCAAGTGTACCCTTGTGGCGTCTCCGACGCTTGCACTACAAGTGCTACAGAAAACTAAACGCCATTGTCACGAATCATCGCATGCCAAGCGTGCCAAGCGTGTCACAACACCCACAAACTACACACAAGCTATTTTTTTCAAAATACCCGATATTACTTTGCAATTTACCATATCACACATGAACAAAATCTTCAACTTGTTCTGCGAATCGAAGATTTCGACCAAACTTTACAGTTGTAACTTCTTCTATAGAAAAGACTTCAACGCGTGAGTTGAATTTTGGCGTCTTTTAATTGCATTAATTTCTTACCGCCTGAGACAATGGTATCAGAGTGTTTGATTGTTTTATAGTTTATTAGTCTGCCAAACAATATAACAATTTATACAGTAAGCAATAAATACTTAATAGTGATTGTTAATAAGGCCATTATGTCCGTTCAGTGACAACATTATTATTTACAATCTAACCTAGTTGAATGCTCTTCAAAGGTTTCATACATAAATATGAATACACACCTATACGGAAACTACAATAATAAACAACAATTTGTGGCAACTAATTTATTTACATATTTACTTGTCAATTCATAGAAAAATTATGTATTCATATAATAACTAATTTGCTTTCAATCATTGACCATTACTTGGTTCTTTTATTAGTTGCACAGTCCATAACATCAATTTCCATAATCGGTTACACAGTCAAACACCGTGAGGACACCGGTGACCGCAACCTATTGTTCTTTAATTGTGTATATAATGACGGTACTCAACGAGTTAAGTTGCATCATAGTTTGCAACGTACTTGTGATACCTCTAATGTTACTGACTAGTTGGCTACCACAACCATTTCACTATAAGTTGGCACGTAAGCTTTGTAGCTACTGCTTGTAGTAAAAAAATCATAATAGAAACCTTTCATAATAAATAATATATACTTAATTGGTTATTCAAGATAATAATCACTGATAATTTTTATCATCATTATGATTTATAAACTATCTCTTTCAACTGCAGTATTTTTAGTGTTATATTTTGAACCAGAAATTAAGATTCCTCATCTATACATTTACATTTGTTGTAGAATGAGTAACAAAAAAAATAACACGCATTTGCATAAAACCATACAGTAATAGGAAAAAAAATTCTACCGTCCATTTTATCTTTACTTAAGTTTAGATAAAAATGAACTGCATTTGCGAAAAGCCAATCAATCTATATGAAATAAATATTAACATTTTGCGAAAAGCAAATATGTCTTTATTAAAAACATCTTCATACACGAATCAGAATTATATTATTCAACATAGGCACATAATTGCATTACATTTGAACACCTAGACATTGTGCTTTAAGAAACTGGTATTTCAATCAATTACTGTCAACACGCAAGGGGTGAGACGGGGATTTAATCAAATCCCCGCCGAGTAGTAGTTGATAGAATTCGGGTACTTTTACCACCCTCGGGAATTTAACTGACTTAATCCTGACGAAAAACGCCCCGACGCTTAGCAGCGATCATTTAAACACTATTTTCATTCACCACTTTGATGTGGGGCGGGATTGTGTGCGAGAAGTCATATGGGATTTGAATACCTATGTCCTGGTATTTTATTTTTAACGGCTGTATTTATTGTTTAAGCGATTTTAATTAAACCATAATTCCTAGACCTAGCTAGATATAGGTCTTTGACCAAAATCCAATAGATATCTATTGTCAAAAATAAATTTAAATCCAAAAGCTCTGGATTGAAATTAGGTATATCGGTAATTAATTATTGCCTTTATAATCTAGTGTTCATTAGGTTAATTAAGCAGGTATAAGCACTATTGGTATACGGATTGGGTACTTTCCTTAGTCAAAAATAAATTATTATAAAATAAATAAAAAAATATTAAAAAATAAATTATTAATTTTATTATTTTACAGCCAGCAATTTTTAAGAATTAAGTATGCTGTTTGACGCGAAAAAAACGTGACGTCACAATACACAAACTCGTACAAAATTCGTAGAAAACTATCATTTTTGACAGTTCAAAAAAAGTATTCAATTTGAATAATTGGCAAGTACCCAATTTGTATTCCAATTTTATTACCTGTCTGAGTATTCGCAAGTGCGAATACCGAACGAAGATACTCGGGTTCAATTCCCAGGTATTTTAATATTCATTTTTACTAACAGACCCGGCAAACTTTGTACCGCCTAAAATATTTTTCTCACTTTTTTAATCTTCCCTGGACTTCCACAAACATTTTAAGACCAAAATTAGCCAAATTGGTTTACCCGTTCTCGAGATTTAACGAGACTAATGGACGGATATTCAGTTTTATTTATATATAGATAGATTAGTAATTACATTAAACAACTACTTCACCTAGAACCGTTTAGGTACTAATCAAAGGCCTCTTTCAATAATCCAAATAAATTTAATTAAGATACTCCTTCGAAACTTTCATACACTCACTAAACATAACAATAACATAGATTATCCTTGGTGTAAAGTTACTAATTGCCCAGGTCATTATACTTTTAATTACCTAACCATTAACAATATACTTTGAGCCGAATTAATTTGCTCGGATACGCTTTTAATTTCTGTATCATCTACTAGCTACGAGTCTCCAACTACAGAAAATAGCGTGAAAGTAAATGAGCTACAAAAAGTTTTGTTAATCTGTAGCCGATCTTTTTTGTCTCAGCACGCTTCTTACACTTTTCTTTAATTTACTTTTTTAGACGTTTACAACTTTAGTAATAGCTAACATAGAGGTAGATATAATGACTACAAAATTCAATGGAAGAGACCATTATTAAAGAAGGACCAAATTAAAAGTACCCTTGGAGAACCTAACGGGTAACCGAGGCTCCGGCTCGACGTGTAGGAGAAGGAACGGGGTGGTTTTTACTTTTTAGTCAGTAAGAGTCTGACACTCCCTCCCGCCTCACCCAGGCGGGAGCAGTCACTCGATGATTTTCCCCCCTTAAAAAAACCAACGATCATTCATGACAACTATGAAAAGACTGATGACTGTTGATGAAGCGAAATAGGTACATACCTCTTACTTACTGGTTAATTGGTGTTCCATAGTCTCTTCCTACCCTCATAGGAGACAGGCGTGAAGTTATGTATATATTTAAAATTTAGAGAACAGTAGAAACTTATCTTTTACGTTATCATATGCATAGGTGGCCGGTGTATGGCAGTAGGCTCACTTCTTGTTACAGAAGCCTGAATATAACTGGTGAAAAGTGGGTAGTTGCACTTCTGTCTACCCTATTCGTGATTAAAAGGCGTGACTTCGTGTTATGTTTTAAGTTGGTGGCAATGTCGAATTTAAAAAGTATTTTCTTAAGGTTGTTTTAGTATTTATATTGATATAGAACGAAAGAATTAATGAATATGAATTGTAACACAATTAAGATCAAGAAATATTTCAGAACTAATACACAATAACTAGTTATTATAGCTAAGCGATCTCAAATTCGATTTCTGTACTGATATTTGTACAGATTCTCAAATGAAATAATTAAGAACTAAATCAGAATTATTGATATTTTTTATATCATGATATGCAATTAACCCGAGAAAACGATTTGATTTACGATTACCTCCGGTTCAAATAAAATCAGTATTACTAATTACCATTTTAATACAATTATACAAATCAACATTACTTTATCAAAGCTTTCGGCATATTTAAGAGGGATGTAGCAAAGGGCATCGCCTAAACGAATAAAACAAAGCAAACGACCCAAAATAAATTTATTAAAATTACTCAAAATGCATTAACTAAAATATGAATTCCGGATGTACGCGCGCACTCTGGTTTCGCACCCCACCGTTCCGCGGCGTGACCCGGGACTCAAACCCGCTACCCGAGGGTGGGCAATCACGCCGCGTTCCCACGGAGCGAGCATTGTTTCCTCTCACGGTTCGCGACATGTCATTGCCATGATTGCTGAGCCACTGGCCCACTGCTTTCTAATCATACGTTCTACGCAAATATCGCTTCAAATCCCATTACATGGTACGTTTCGTCATGTTACCTACAAAGACAAAGTTTGAAGACGAAAACGACCTCCTCAACAAAACTCATTAATTTACTAAAATACAGGTTTCAATTTACATTCCCCGAAAACTATGTAATCGATCTGCCAGGAAATGAGGAAATAAGCGTATTCAAATATAAATCACTTCCCAACAACATTTCGTTTGAAGAAATAAATCGCCGAAATTGCACGGTATCATATTCTTAGAAAAAATCATATCGAATGGCCATGTACTGAGCGCACACCGGTGCATACATCTGCCACCCCTGGCCTACCTACGAACATCCGCCGACACATTCGGACCCCAATTTTTTTCCGTGTCGCAATTTAATTTCCCAAAGTCCCAAGCAGTGTGGAGTGTAAATATCGGTACAAACAACTTTAAACGTTGTCACGTAATTCGTTCGTCAAACAGTCGTGTATTTGTTCTTAAGATTGACACCGAACCAGCCCCCGGCGGTGGCCCTTTGTTTTTATGTTGCACGCTGTCAATATTTGGTCTCATTTGTCATTAAGTGGTTTTAAATGCCGATTCGTCGGTGATACGAGGAGCCTAAAAGTGGGTGGCGCTGTGTGGGCTTGTTCAAACACGAATCTCGATGTGTGAACAGATAAGGCAACGTGAACGCTTCTATGTGAACTTTGACTTTGGAATTTTAACATGAAAGGTGAATCCTAAAATAGAAACAGAATGATTTTGTCTCATGCCATCCTCTGTTGGGGTAAAAAGTACTTAGCCTTGATTGAATTGTTGTAATGGACGAGACAAGAAAAAATATTAGTGGAATTTTAGCCTTAGTTTAGTTGGCTTGACCTTCTTGGAATCGTTAGTTACCGTAACGGTACTCGTGTCGCCGACGCAGGTAGGCTTGCACACGCTAGTTACTCGGCTCTCGGTGCAGGGAATGCGTTTTTACGACACCTTTTTCAGATGTTACTTCTCCAAGGCGTCTCCAAACACGAAATAGTTTTTGTTATTCGGTATTTCGGTTTCTCCGAGTCTATTACTTTTAGGAATGTTTTAGTATCTTTTTGTGTGTTGAAAAAGAAATGGGATTTGTTTACCTATTAAAAAATCAACACGTGCCATTTGTATGTGTGGGAGTGAATAGGGAATACTTTACACAAAGCTTATCTGGGAAGAAGGTAGGATTGGAAAGAGGCAGTTTTGGTATTACTTACAATAGCTCAAAGTAAGAACCATTGCACTATTTGTTAAAATAGTAATAATCACCACATTGTACACCGACAATTGAAACATATTTATTGCGCTAATTGAAGAAAATGCAAAATGGTTGTAGCACTTGCTGCAACGGTAGCCTTTCTATGAGCCGCGGGTGATTTAATGCGCTTCTATCAAACGATTGACTAAAGAAATCAATTTGAAAATTGATTCCCCAGCACTGATGCCGCTTAGTCCAAAACAAGGAAACTCACTATAAATCTACTCAAGTGTGACCAAACTTAGTTTTCTATATTTTAACTACTTAGGCACTGAAGATGCACAGTTAGGCACTAACCAAGACTAAAAAGTATATTTAAAAACTAGATATTCAACTTGAAACAACCGAATAAGTTGCAAAAAAAAACAAATAACACGAATAGGACTCAAACGGTATAGTTCCGACTTGTCTAATTTTTATAGTCTTGTAAGTACATAGTACATAAAGCCAGTTACCAAAATATGTTTGGTGTAGGTATTATCACTACATAGTATAAAACAAAGTCGCTATACGCCGTCTGTCTGTCCCTATGTATGCTTAGATCTTTAAAACTACGCAACAGATTTTGATGCAGCTTGTATTATATAGATAAAGTGCTTCCTTAAGGAAGCACTTTATCTATATAATACAAGCATATTGCACTCGTACAAAGCCGGTGCGTAGTTTTAAAGATCTATAAGCATACATAGGGTCAGACGGTGTATAACGACTTTGTTTTATACTATGTAGTGACAATACGTACACGTAAATATATTTTGGTACATTACACTGTATGTACTATGTACCTACAAGAGCTATAAGATTTGTGTACATAGATACGTAAACTCATCACGCGTTTGAGTGCTATGCACGTAGTTATTTGTATTTTTAGTAAGTTTTCTTCATTTGTTTGAAGTCCATAGTAATATATCTCTTAAACACGGAGAACGGCACGAAACTTGGGGGATGGTTATACTGACAGCATGAAATCGGTACACCGCAGAGCATACGTCCATGGATGTCAGATAATTTTGTAGGGTACAAGGCCTAGTTCTTGATATGGTAGTTCCCTGTTTCCTTGTTTTGGACTAACGGCATCAGTGCTGGGGAATCAATTTTCAAATTGATTTCTTTAGTCAATCGTTTGATAGAAGCGCATTAAATCACCCGCGGCTGATATAAAGGCTACCGCTGCAGCAAGTGCTACAACCATTTTGCATTTTCTTCAATTAGCGCAATAAATATGTTTCAATTGTCGGTGTACAATGTGGTGATTATTACTATTTTAACAAATAGTGCAATGGTTCTTACTTTGAGCTATTACTATAACTCACTTAATATTTAAATCCTTTTTTTAGAGGGATAATTATCGATTGCCTTGGCATTAGCCGAGCTGCCGGGCAAGGGGTCTCGGGTTCGATTCCCGAGTCGGGTAAAGTATTACTGGGTTTTTAATAAATAATCTCAGTAGTAGCACAGATTCTGGAAATGTGCCTGGTATATGGCAATAGGCTCACCCCCTATTACATGGGACTCATAACATATAAGTGAAAAGTGGGTGTTACATAAGTTACATTGTAAGTACAGTAGCATTAAGTGCCGTAATGTGCACCTCTGCCTGCCTACCCCTTCGGGGATAAAAGGCGTGATGTTATGTTATGATAATTATCGAAATACTCCTCCCGCCATGGGTGAAAGCGAGATGGAATATCAGACTTTACGGACCACCCCGTTCTATTTCCTGCTTCGAGCCACTATAACCCTTGCGGTTCCCCATAGCCCCAGTTAGACAATATTTAGACCGCTGAAAAAATACCTCAGGGTCAAACCATAATATCATCTAACACTTTTACACCACTACCTAACTGTATTGTTTAATCCTTTGCCGTCATAAAATTGGAAAAAAAATACATTTTTCGAAAGTTGTACCTCTATTACCACGAAGGGTTGCGTTGTAAATAATAATTACCCAGGCCGTTTGTACTCAAATACCGCCAAAGTCGGCCGGCATTACTTGTCTAACTGTAAAATGTAAAAATGTAGAACAATTAACATATGGATGTTATTTTTCCTAGCAGTTATATTATTACTGTTCATGTTCAATATAAACTGTTAATATTGTAGGTAAGTAATTTTATTGGGTTTTATAATTAAATCGTAAGCTGTCTTTGGTTTTATCAGTCATCAACTTCATGGAATGTTAGAAGTTTTGTTGGTATTGTTGTCTGCGTCGTCTTGGTCCAGTTCAAGTAAATTTTGCTTATCCTCGGCTTTATTCTTGTGTATGATTTACTCTACTTAAGACAAATCTGTATATTTTTAATAACTTATTTCTAAAGTTAACATTTACCTTTATTTACCTATAAATCAAAGTAAAAGGAATCTTCATCACTTTCTAAAGATTTTTGCGAATTGACTTGGTAAGAATATTTTGCGAAATTCCCACAAAATTCACAACCTATATTAAGAGTAAGTATTAGTCATTCTATTGAAATGAGAAAGTGCTCCAGTTGACCTCATAATACGTCATTATTGTTAAACTATAGAATTTTTACAATTTTCGCTCAGTTATCTTATCAGTCTTTACAACTAATAATGGCGGCTCTAGGAACTGCAAGGCGTCCATTGTTTTCCTTAGAAAGTAATGGCGGCGTTCCCACGACCACCCAGCGGTAACATTTGAAGTCTGCGCCTATTTATTGCATTGCAATATTATGTTGTAAAAATTTCATATCTATGAGATAATAAGAAAAAAAATTGAAGGATGATTCTGGTACTTAAACTTAAAGCTTGAAATATTCAAGGTTTGAAATCTTCCGATAGTAATTACTAAAATTATCGGTTCTGCAATAGGCATTAAATAAACTTGTTTTTATAATAACTGTCGTGTGAAATACTGAATTAACTAAAAATCGCGGGTTACTCACCTCATGAGGAAGAAACCCTCTGTGGTTCGAAACAAGTACAGCTTTTCTCAGTATATTCACGTGAGTAATCGGCGTCGCCCATGGACACCTGGAACACCAGAAGCGTTACAAGTGCATCACCGGCCTTTTGGGATTAGGATTGTTGGGGATTTGATATGCATATATGTTACTACATGGTTTTTTGGCTAAGTAGCTGTTAGTAATATCTAGTATGCCAATAATTGCCATTAGGGTATAATCGCATACATAATTTACAATTACAAGAAATTTAAATGTTTGTTTTAACTCATCCAAAATACATCATGAACCATTTAAACGAATTCATATGGAATCAAATACGCATCTTCAGTTATCTTCACCCAATTTATTGGCTCACGCCCACACCAGCACGAAACCATAACACATATAAACCAGAAAAAACCCAAAAATCCACATTATACCTTCATACAGAAGTCCTCAATCAACCACTAAGGAATAAAAAACAATAGGCCGGGGGCAACTCATAAATTGTACGATAGAGTCATTAGCCAGGGGCGGACTCGGCACTGAATAATTAAAAACAAATAAAGTCGACACGGATTACGTTATCTGCACAACGATCGCTCGTTCATTTTTATTTAATAGTTCCTGTTAACTTACACGGATATTAGAGGGATTTTAAGATTTTAGATTGTTACTTTTTTGTTTTTAGGTAATGGGTGTTGTTGATTGGTTGTTTTTTTTATTGATGTTTGATTTTCTGTTTGGTTGATTTAGTAGGTATTAATTATTTTTAGATTTATGGTATCTAGTAGATATTAATGAATGAAAAATTGCAAGGGGTCATAAAGAATGTAATTTAATGAAAAGTGCTGCGATTTAAACTTAAAGTTAAATCTCTTCAAAAGTTAAAGTAACAACAGATAGTAGTAAATACATGGTGTTTGTTGTACGGACGGGTTAATTTTTTTCATTTCGTAATAAAAATACTTTTAAATGCTACATTATTATTTCAGTTGAACAGCGCAACGGAATAAAAATTTGTCTCCTACGTTTAGAATCCGCTCCTGTACGGCGTGGGTAGAGAATCGCATACAGTCACATATACCGTCGCGAACAAAATGTCACACCACCGGACACACATTATTTAGCACTATAACTTTAAATTGGAACAAGTTCATCTGCCAATACTGCATTTGGTAGGGTACAGTTTTAATTATGTAAAATGTATACCGTGAAATATACATACATACGGCAACACAACTTGCCATAAGTAGTACTTTCGCAGTACTACATATTAAGTAAATACAAAAATGTAAAAGTCTTTGTAGTTTAATATAAATTTTCATGGAAATATGCACATGAAACACTAGACGTAAATTTGTAGGCAATATTCGCATCGTACGTGCCACCCGACGACAAATACCGCTTCGAAAATTACATGGCGTGGCGTTTTGATAATGTACTATGAGTTCGTATGCGTTTTAAACATGTTTTTATGGGAGAAGCTGGTAAACGGGCAGACTGATCACCTGATGGTAAGCAATGGTCGCCGGCCATGGACACCTGAAACATCGGAGGCGTCACAAGTGCGTTACCGGCCTTTTGGGAATTGGGAATTTGAGGATTGTGGGGAATTCGAAAATTGGAGAAGGGGGTAATTGAACCTTCGGTAACCTCACTCACACGATGAAAAAGAACGTAAGCGTTATCTCACGTCGGTTTTCTGGAAGGCCGTGGTTTCTTTCACTCCGGTCGAGCCAGCCCATTCGTGCCAAAGCATGGCTCTCCAACACACATTATATTTCTTTGTAAATCGTAGTAACAAGACAGAAGCATTTTGCTTCGGGACGAAAACGAAATAAATTTCAAGGTGTATAATTGAGTTACGTACGGCTCAAATTAAACTTAATATGTAAGTACTTAAAGTTACTTTTTGCCAATTAATCGGGTTGACTTTCCGGTTAATAGGGCCATTAACTGGACCCCATTCCCGCATTTGATTGTTTAAATTAAACTTACTATTCGTCCATAAAGTTATTAGTTTCAATCTTATATACTTATTATATAAAGGTGAAGTATTTGTGTGACTGCCTCGTTGGCCGAGTGGTCGTAAGTGCGACTGCCGGGCATGGGGTCTCGGGTTCGATTCCCGGGTCGGGCAAAGTATTACTGGGTTTTTAAATATTCTCAGTAGTTAGCACGGAGTCTGGAATTGTGCCCGGTATATGGCAATAGGCTCACCCCCTATTACATGGGACTCATAGCATAAATACTGAAAAGTGGGTGTTACATTGTACAGTGGTATAATGTGCACCTCTTTCTACCCCTTCGAGGATAAAAGGCGAGATGTTATGAATTTGTTTGTTGACGCTGAACGCGCTTATCTCCGGAACTGTGGCGCATTTATAGAGGCAGACTATATAGGCTATGGGCTAAAACATAGCGTTGCGATTAATTAGAAGCTGAGCAAAGCGGGTGAAAACGCGTGGAAGTAGCTTGTATAATATACCCCATGATTGTTGCTGGACCTAGAATCAAACTCAAGACTTTATACTTGGCTGTCGAACTTATGTGTACTTGGCTAGTTATCGCAGACTTACGGACGCATCTTTATACACGTTTTGATATTTGTTTCCAGTCAAAAGAAAAATGAAACATGTATAAAATAAATAATTCACCCCATCGTAATTCTTAATAATTAGTACGTAAAGATTTTTTTTCACAATACTCCGCTAAAATTCTTAAAAACCTTTCATTAATCGCAGCGTTAATTATATGTCCATGAGTTAATACCACATTTATAGCTCACTCCACGTAAGTAAATGTAATCCAAGTTTATCCCTAGCAAGCAACGGCTGTTACCAAATTAATTTATTGAACGGTCCGCTAACGGTACCGCTGAAGACTCTTCTGCCAGTAACAATCCATTCACAACCTCAAATATAACATAACAACCAACAACACAGCCAAACCAAAACTAACCACAATCCATAAACAATAAAACTCATTTTCACTTACACGCAAACCAACATACGACCAACAATCACAACGCAGCAGGCAGTAAATAAACAGTTGATACTGACTACACATCATTACATCAAAGAGATGAATAGTCATTGTTGCAGGACATTGCACTTTATAGATGAGCGAATAGGAGTCAGAATCAAGTGTGTGGTGGTTGCAGGAGTTTCTTATCGAACAGTGGGTTAGTGGGCGAGCGGTGCCGGGTCAAACGCTTAGCAAACAACCACGAACGGATTCGTCTTGGCGTATATTTGTTGGCATCACCGTGAAATGGTTGCAAAAGCTCGCAGTGTTGGTGCATTGTGTGGGCTGCATTTCGTTATACTGAAGACTGTGCAGAGTGCAGGCTAGTTCTCTGAAGAAAATAATGTAAAATAACTAGTAACTGTTAACTAGCCTTGTCATATTATTTCTGTTGCTTTACTCGCTTTGGGCC
This sequence comes from Spodoptera picta, assembly GCA_038387885.1. Taxonomy (NCBI): domain Eukaryota; kingdom Metazoa; phylum Arthropoda; class Insecta; order Lepidoptera; family Noctuidae; genus Spodoptera; species Spodoptera picta. Next base: position 4,779,287 of record JAZHFQ010000438.1, on the reverse strand, counting down.
TTGCCGACTGATCAGTGCTAGTTATGATATCTTCGACAATAAGCATTTTTAAAACGCTCCCTATGCTAAAAATATACCCGTTATTAAAGTTTTGACTGCTCAACAACTTCGTAATCAATTCTCGCAACCAATAAAAGCAAAATTCAATATAATTTTAATGCAACATTCTACGACCAAACATCCAATTACAAGACAAACATTAAGCAATAATCAGAAAACACTTACACAAATCAACAACAAAGACAATATCTACATAATAATAGACGAAAACAATGGAGCAGTACTCGTAAATACAGCCTCAATAAACCGAAACTGTTGTTATAGCCAACAAAATAAATCGGAAGCTCAAAATCGAGCCTAAAAATAATCACCCATCAATCAAATGGAATAAAAACTTCTTTTGTACCTTCGCCGCCCATAATTGGTACGTAAAAAACAAAAGTAGAAAATTTATAACAAGACGAAACTTCTAAAGTCTCAAATCATTCTGTTTAGTGCGAAATTATAGTGTTTTAAACGGCGTTTATGTGATTGTAATGTTCTAATGAAAGGGTATTATATAAGTGGACGGGACCGCCAATGCACAGCAATCTATTAGCTGAACAAAAACTTAGCTTAATTTCACACCTGTTTGGTTTTAATTCTATAATTATGTAGGTAGCTATCCGTTTTTGCAAGGACTCCAAATATTGATCACAGGTTTTAGCTTTAATTATTTAATGTATTGCGGGATGCAGCCATGTTAACATTCCTTATTATTTCTGACACAAATACATACGTAAGAAGAACATTGATTAGTTTTAGGAAGACACACCGTCTAAAGGTATTGAGTTAATCTTAGATGCTGTTATCTATATTCATATTTTAAGGTCACTAGTAGGAAGAACTAGTAGTAAGTAAATATCTAAAGGACGCCTTCATACACGATTCATCCAGTAGTATCTTCGCCATGACTTTCATAGCTGTTGCAATAACACTTCTTCTAGCTCCTCTGTAGCATACCTGGCACCTTGGGGCGGGGGAGGCCGGGGAGGCAGGGGTGACGTCACGCCGTGGGTGCCGACACGTCGGTCGCCGTCACGCTCCACAAACAGCAAGGTTGAAGCAGCCTTGACGACGGCCCACATTGCTCACCGGCTCAGAACCGACTTTTTGTACTAAATACTATATCTCTGGTGTGAACATCTTCCGGTTTCTAAATGCCTGGTAAGTGAGTCATGGTCTGCCGAAGACTAGCGATTATGATAACTGTTATCAGTTACCGACTGGGTCCGAGTTAAGCCATCGAATGATTGGTTAAGACAAGTGAAACTGTCAGATCGCTTTTTACAGTTTCAGTTCTAACGAACGTTTTCAAGTATGTCGGGGTCGACTTCTAGGTTGATCAAAGGTAACTTTTATTACATTATTGTATGTAAGAAATAGACTGTATACATCCTAATGCTGTAGACTGAAAAGTTATCTCAAAAAGTGATTCAATCTCCGCAGAAATTTTACCTAATTCATAACATCAATACTTATCACCCTATGTCTGTTAAGCATCTGCCATATTTTTAAGTTCATAGCATAGCTCACAACAAAACTGCACTTACCTGTTCGAAGTTCCAGTAAAACTGACCTACGTATAAAATAACAATTTTATTACTGTCATAAATAAAAACATCAATTTCTTTGCCCAAGACATACTCATACGTCACAATGTCGTTTAACACACATTATCAATTACTTTTATATTTTACCAAACAAATTCTTAGAAAGAAAGATTTTTAATGCATGCTATCCAAGACTCACAATATTCTAAGAACAAAGCGGCTGTTTGTACTTACATATGCTGTCGCTAATGAGTAAGCATGCAACTGCAATTAACAACGACAAACCAAGATCATTTATATGACACCCATAAAAATGGAACATAAATAAACATTTCGAATGGTCAAGTAGCGAAACAGTACACTAAAGAAATGTTCAGATCTAGTCAGTTCAAAACTTTTCTGAAGGTCCCATGTCCGAGGCATGGCTAATCAGCCAAGCGTTGTTCAGACAATGGTGTCAGCGTGAAAGTCCCATAAAACTACGGTCCCAGTAAAGCCCTGTCCAAAATATTTACGGCGCGTGACAAACGGACCGCCTTTGTCTCGGAGGATTGTCATGGCGATTCGTCATGGTTAATCATCGAAGTTGCAGCAGACATGTGCGATGTGCTACGGATACGAGATTATTTGAAACGAGGATCGATCGTGAAGGTACTACGTGTCAATATCTAACTGTTGCTAAGCAGGTGAGATTGATAAAGCTGGTTACTTCGTGTGATTGGACCTAATATAACAACAATCTTCTAAAAAACCTTCCAGATGTTCTGTAGTTTGTGAAGAAGAATCAAGAATGTTAAAGGAGCAATTCTGCATGTTCCATTGGCTTTTGTTCGAATATATAATGTCGCATAACGATGCATACACATAAAGGTAGATAAGGTAGGTTCAAAATTTTGCATGTAATGTAATAGATATACGAAACTGTAATAAAACAACAATTGATGTTACGTTAAATGTTCAAAATCTTAAGCACCATAATAAAAAATTGTGTTCACTACAATAAAAAAAACAAAAGGTAGTAAGTGGTCAGGTATGGAAATGGACGCAGAGGTTTTTCTCTTTTAGACCGAACCCAGGCAAAGAAAAAGGTGACAAGCAATAAAAAAAATAAGTTAACAGTGGGAAGTTATTAACTTATAATGTACCCCGCTAAAGATTGGTTCTGCTGTCAAAGATTGTGGTAGAAGACAACATTAAAATAAACATTACATCACGCCTTTTTATCCCCGAAGGGGTAGGCAGAAATGCACATTGCGGCATTTAATGCCATTGTACAATGTAACACCCACTTAATGTTATGAGTCTCATGTAACAGGGGGTGAGCCTATTGCCATATACCGGGCACTATTTCAAACTCCGTGCTACTACTGAGATTTTTTTAAAAACTCAGTAATACTTTGCCCGCCCGGTGAATCGAACTCGAGACCCCTTGACCGGCAGTTGCACTTGCGACCACTCGGCTAACGAGGCAGTCTTTATCTTCGGCAACATTAAAATAAATTATTTATTTTTCTAAATTCTGTTTTAAAGATGGAATAATGTATATTATGAAATTATCCAAGAAACTTACTGAATCTATGTGAAAAGATACGTATGTACCTATGAAAGTCATTATAATTATATTAAGTCATCGTCAACTAATCAGTCACAAAACGTCCATTGCTGAGCATCTGTCCTGCCCAATCTGCATCTTCGAGGCCGACCAGTTTAAAGCAACCTGCATCTAGTCCCTTCCTGCAACCCTTCATCAACAGCCTATAAATGCGCACTGCTGAGCAAAGGCTCTTCTTACACGGAGAAGGTTTGAGCTTTAACTGGCGCCCTCATACATGAGAAGCGGGCGTCTTAAAAGATCCTTACATACATAACATCACGCCTTTTATCCCCGAAGGGGTAGGCAGAGGTGCACATTCTACCACAGTACAATGTAACACCCACTTTTCACTAGTTGTTATGAGTCCCATGTAATAGGGGGTGAGCCTATTGCCATATACCGGGCACATTTCCAGACTCCGTGCTACTACTGAGAATTTTAAAAAACCCAGTAATACTTTGCCCGACCCGGGAATCGAACCCGAGACCCCTTGCCCGGCAGTTGCACTTGCGACTACTCGGCCAACGAGGCAGTCATCCTTACTAGGTCTTATTTTGGGATTAACCATAACCTTACGAACCTCTAATCAATCAAATCCGAAATCTTTAATCCTTTTCCTATCTCTAACTGTCTTCAATATACTGAAGATAGTTGCTAGCTAGTTGCTAGTTGCTGTTGCTAACAACAGAACGATTAATAAAAACATTGTGCGGTGAGTGCCCAATATAGGTACATGTCTTTTCCTTTTCTTTTTGTCTTAAATTCAATTCGATTTTTGCTTTCACTCGTTATGCAAACATTCTTTTACGACATCTCAGGTTTTAGACCCTACTTCTGGTAGTAAGTAGTGTGGTCTAGTTAGTAACTAAATAAATACTTTTGCTAGGATATTAGTTATTGTATTTTATTTTATGAACTAGCAACCCGCCCCGGCTTTGCACGGGTGCAACATGCATTAATTATACATATAAACCTTCCTTAAGAATCACTCTCTATGAAAAAAAACCGCATCAAAATCCGTTGCGTAGTTTTAGAGATCTAAGCATACATAGGGACAGACAGACGGCGGATAGCGACTTTGTTTTATACTATGTAGTGATATACTAGTGTCATCACAAAATCATGATGTATTATTGTTTATTTGTAATTTTGCTTCCCATTGGACTAGTTTCTTGTAGCATGTCACGTCAGATGTCTTGATCTAATCACATCTTTAACTACCTTCATCGTATAATATACGTAAACACGGTTCAATACCTCAATGATTTAGGAACATAAATATACAACCAAGACTGCATTACGCCATCATTGATCTTTCAATTGTATTAACTGTCTATTTCTGTGGATTGCTTAAAAGAACACTTTGAATAAAGGAATCTTACCGATCAAAACAATATCTATATGGATAACACACTTAACGAGGTAATTTACAACTTTGATCTTTTGAAATTGAAGCATTTAAAGATTCCTAAGTAAATGTAGTTAATAAGAAATTATGAAAAAACAATGGCATTATATTCCTTAGAAGTGAAGTAAGCACGTGCCCTCACATAAATCCAATAAATCTGTTGCTATTAAAAACCTACAAGCAACTTATTTCAAGGAAAAATGAAACAAAGTTGAGCATTTTTGGTTTTTAGACGTAGCGTATGTCTATGGACAGGCAAAAATGTTGTGACAGAAGTCTAAGTAAGTAATTTTTGCCTGGATCCAAAAGCAAGCCCAGTATAAGTAATTTTGGCATGCAGTTTAATTACCTACAGATTTATATTTTCATCATCTTCACCATCAGAATACACGTCTTCGGCGTTTAACCTGGAACTTTTCAGTTTTCAAATTAATTAAAAAAAATTAAAACTTTAATTCGCAAAATATATTGAACACAATCAAGCCTTTTTGGCTTTTGATCCTTTATCAATTGAGTCAGCAAAACTTTATAATTTACTTTTCTCTGACTGATTAATAAGACGGAAGTTATAAAGCGAAAACATTATATCCCATATCGGGAGGTAGTTGTATTGAGTTATTTCATCCAAAGATATTTTACGAAGATATAACTGAAACAAACATCTGATACTCGTATCCTCGAACCCTTAAAAAGGGTACATACAGCTCACGTTTATATCAAATGATCATTGAATGAACCACTAATAAATCACCACAGACAAACATTACTAAGGACAGGAGACCAATAAAATGAGTTATAAATTAGAAGAATTAAAATATAATTTGTGGAAAAAGAATAAATGATTGGAGTAATGTTTGATTGTTATAAGAGGTTACCTATTTATAAGGACTTACATGTAGAAGGCCTACAATTTACAGATTTCACGAAATATCTTGTAACAACAGGGCATGATTTTGTAACTTACGTATAATCTAATTTAACTTCCTCAAAAATCTTGTTTGAAAAAATAGCTGAACTGCAGCTGACAGTAAAGGTGTGCATCGGTATATGGAAGAGAGAAATTATTCCACCTTTTAATAAATAAGTGAGCAGAGTCAGGGTACCAGCTGTAGTCACCATAAAACCGCGGCGACCGCTGACTGTGAAAGTTCACACCACAATTTAGGTTTTTAACACTAAGTTGCCACTGCGTCGGTACTCATTAAGGCATACACCTCGGTCGACGCGTCGCTAATCATTTTATTGTCTTCACGATTTATTGGAAATAGTTGAGCCATCATATAAATATACACTTAGTGGATACCCACTAAGTATTTTTAATGAGGCATAGCAACTTTATTAAATAACATTTTATATCCAGTCTTGTTAATAACCTGTTAAATTGCTGTTCGAAGTTCATAAATATCAACATTTATGAAACAGCTTCTAGCAAATAGCCGTTTCAATTTCTCCACACAACAATGGGAACCCACGTGTAAAGCTATAAACCAAACTTATCATTTTATCATCAAACCAAACATTTCATCACGAGACAATTTTCCATCTCGTACACTCAGTTAAAAAAACGACCTCCATTTCGAATGTCATTTGCACGGCGTGCCGTTGAAAAAGCAATTATTTCAATATCTCCGTGCCGGCACCCAAGTCAACAAAAAGTGGCTGGAGCACGCGCGCCACTGTGACCGAACGAACGCAAGAAAGTTTGGAGGAGCCCCGAAGGACAACGACGTGGAGTCGATAAACTACACTCTGTATCTATATTATTACCGATTATAGAGAAGAAAGATTTGGTTATTTCTTTGTTTTAAATGAAGGCTCCGGCTTCCGATTAGTTATTTTTTACCTTCACTTAGAGTTCGTAGCCTTGTAATGTTGAAGTGTATCGCGTTTTATGTAATCAAGCTTACTACACACTGACAGATTATCTTGAAGATAAGAATGCTTGGCAGTATGTTGGTTCGGCTCCACTGGACAATACTCAAATGTAGTCAGTAGTTAAATTCCAATAGTAGGTAATATAATACATAATTTAATACTTTAATTCTAATGTAGACAATCTAGTTTCCTTATGGCATCGCATTTCTTTCTTTATTGAAACAAAGAGTTTCCTTTTTCTTGTATAGAAGCACAATTTCTATGGATTGTCAGGATGCATATGTGAGCACCATGTTAGACTTAAGATTTTTTTATTTTTATTTTAGTAAGTTATTAGTATAATGCGTCAAGCGTGTCTTTGCGTTGTTCTTACTTATGCGTAGAGTATTGAAATATGTATCAGAGACATTGTAGAACATACTTTTTTAAAAGAGTAACGAATGGAGTTCCTTGCTCGTTCTTCTCCATTCGAATCTACGTTTTGGAATGAGCACCTAGCTTCACCTAATTTCACTGACGGACTGACTGACAGACTATTATTTATTTTGTATTTGTTGACGTTTCAAAAGTACCAAACTATGGTTTAATTGAAATAAATGCTTTGACTTTGACTTTGACTTTGACTTTGACTTTTCCTCCTCATTATTATGAGCTTTAGCACGGCTTGTAACTAGTCGATATATCCCGAAACAGTCACATAATTACATAATCGTAAGAAGACGTAATCGTAATACATAGTTACTCTTCTACCACCGTATAGTTTACTTTCATGACGCTATTGTAAGTACCAATATTTCTACAAGATCGAGATAGATCTCGATCTGTCTTGAATAGATTCAAGACAAATCTAAATATCATGTGGTCAAAGCCAAGGAGAGAAAACTAGTATATAATAGTATTATAGGTACTAACGTATGTAGTTTCATCTGTACCTATAATATTACAGAATGTAAGGTTTTATAGCGTTCAGTATTGGCGTTGCTAATCGTGCCCTCCGTCTGTCTTTCGAGGAATGTGACGTTGTATGAATCGTTCAAAGCCCCTTTATACAGATGTATGTGAATACATATATCATATGTCTAGTGGTAGAATTCCTACCGTATGTATTGTAAATGAGTCTTTACAAAAATAAACAATAAACTGTTGGTAATGTAGGAGGTACGGAGTTTTGTAGCGAGCTTATGTGGGTATCTGTAGATTTAGTTGCTAGTGAAATAATTTTGATACATTTTTATGGTTTAAGTTTGGCAGTCTGAGTAATCAAGGTAAAAAACGAAATAAAATCTAGTTTCGCCGCTTTTAACCTTATCCCCTTGTTCACACATTCATCACGAAAGCACCGAAAATGGAATAAACCAGTTTAATGCAACAGAATAGGTACATGAATCAAATGAATCACACCCAGATGATATGTCATCTGTGAAGGTATGCTAAAAAATGACGCGGTTACCAACGAAAGCTAGTTTTGTCGACAACAATAGACAATGTACACAAATAACTAAATAGGAATACTCGAACCACAGTTACATTACTATAATAACTCTAGCTCCTACAAATGGTACGCCTTCATACTAAAATTAAAAGCAAAAAAAAAAACAATTCTTCAGCCAGTCTCAGTCCGATGAATCAAGTAGGTCGAATAACTAAACAAATAGCAAATATGGCTTCCGTTGCTCAATTATTTTTTTTATTTATTAAAAAAGGTTTCGCTTACAAGGTTTACTGGCCGATTAGACACGTATAACGATAAATAATTTACAGACACCAACCGCAATAATTCTTTGGTAGCTGTTCCAGTTATGCATTCCATTAGTTATCCAGGTTTTATTAAAATTTTGCTGGTTTTTGCTTAAACTGGCCCATGTTTTCTGTGGATTGGAATACAAATAAAACTGTGAACTTTCTTTTTGAAATCGGTTAAGATAAAATATCTATTTCTTCTCCTATAGGTATATAACATGAATCTCATTTAGTCATAAGTCGTAACTGAATCAGGGAAATTAATTTTAAAAATAGGGTTCCATTTTATATCACCCTTTATGATTAGTATTTCTTCTCATAGAATAAAAAAGTCTTCAACTTAGTATATCACACAATTACCTGTAATAAAAAAAACTAATCAGTAGTACTTCTAACTGAACCTTGAACTCATGCTGTTGTGGAATTATAGTCATAGTTGGTGTTGTGGCCAACCACAACACCAACTATACAAGACATCGATTACAATCGGTTGATATTATAAAATAAAAATGGTTTGTGGTATTGAAAACATTCGAATAAAGGCTGCGTTTTTATCTTGAAGTAATAGGATTCATTTTCGCTACTCGAAATGATACCATTTACAAGAACTTCATCATTTAAAATAGCTTAGAAAATTCTAATACATATTTAAATTACTAATAGACAATCGTATCGTTATGTCACATTGACAGAATATTAATAAACATAAACCAATGAAAGACTTAACCTACAAAGATGCAATGTACCGTAGCCGGTTCAAGTTACAGTATTTGTATTATTTTAGCGTGGCACAAGCGCGTACTACCCTGTTTTTATTAAGTGGCAAACATTCGTGAGTGTCACTCGAGTGACAATACATCGACGACATCGAGTGCTGCAGTCCAACTCGATTCCTCTACCATTTGCCCATACAATTACACTTGTAATCGATAAAAAATCGAACATAATTCGCTATGGCAATCGATTTGTCCGAAGCTGGAATCGATTTACAAATTATACAAGGTTTCAAAGGCACAACAGATTATGTTTTACATTTCCAGTGTTATTTGACCCCTCAGTGAACGGAAAAGCCATAGAATGCTAGATTGCTTTGTAGCAGAAAGGCACAGTCTATTGTGCTTGAAAATTTGGTGATTCGATTGTAAATTACTCGGTATCGATGGCTCTTTAAATAGACTTGAAGAGGTCAGACGTGCAAATTCAAAATATATCGAGTGACAGCGACATACAAGTGGACTACTCTAGAGGTATGAGGAAAAGGTGTTCGTTGGTAGACCACTCTAAAATAGCGTCGCAAAAACGATGTTATGCAAAAATACCTATTACATCGTTACTATTCGTGAATTGCAATTCTACCGCACGTCGTCATTGCTACTTACATATTTTGTTATTACCTAAACGGAGATAGAAAGTTAAGATGTAAAATTTGCAGAAACCGTAGCATTATCAAGATGCCTTTAACCGAATTTGTAGCTACATAATTGGATCATTTTTTATAGAACTAATAAAGTTCAGAGATTCATAAAACTGAAGGATATATTACGTTAACGGAAAGATTAAAAAATTTAAAAAATATTTTTTTACTAAACGTGCAAGTAGGTACACAATAATATATTAATTTCGCTGAGTCACGGAACTCATCACGATTTTCCCGAAAGTTAAACCTTTGTAGTTACAATATAAAAAATAAACAAACACAATGCTTGTCATAAATTACAAATCCACGGGTCCAAGACCCTCTGTACCCTCCACAGAATCCGAGAATTTTGTAAAAAAAATGACAAAAGGAAAAATCCCTGGAACAGTATTTGCCTCCTAGCTGAATTGATAATTAGCATGACGGACGATGTACAATGATTATTTTTTAAAAGTATAAATGTGCGTTCTATTGTTCTATTGATCAAATTAAAATATTTTGTTTCTCCCCTGAATTTTAGTTTCTAAATAAAATTATATTTATCTTAACCTTATAGACACATTTTTATGTAGTAATTATACATATTTTGCACTACAGCTTAAGAAGAATTTATCGAGTGACTTGAACAGCCTACATTTTATATACACTTAAAGAAATAAATTCGATATTCCTAAATTCGTAACGTATTACACGAAAACAAACTGATGGTAGGGCCCACTCGTAACGGGACGTATTGCAAGTATGTCGGCCGCCAATCACATAGTGTCGCCTGCCTACAAACCATGTACTTTAGAAAGTACACTGTAACCGACTTGTGACCGTTGACATTGTATATAAATGTTCTAGATTCTAATTCTGCATTCGAAGTGTAAGCTTCATTGGCTAGACGCATTAAAGTGACTAATGGTTCGCAAGATGGAGAGATTAGAATAAATTGACGGGTACGAGGTTTTAAGAGTGACAATTTTATTCGTAATGAATAGTGCACTTCAAGAGTTGCTATACAGGATAGAATAAAGAAGAATAAGTAAAAAGGTAAACTGACAAAATTCTTGTTCATTTGATAATTACAATATCGTTCAAAGGAATATAAGACTTAATTGACTGAAAATAGCGGGTTACTCATTTGAATATACTGAGAAAATAGAGTTTTTCTAGTTTCGAACCACAGAGGGGTTCTTCCTCATGAGCAGCGTGAGCGGTCGCGGCGATGTCGCGCAGCCTACTGTGTTCGAAACCAGTAGAGCTTTTGTCAGAATATTCACCTGAGTAACCTGCGATTTTTAGTTAAGTCTCATGATAGTTATTAGGAATATAAGACGTTTAGAATAGGTGATAGGGTTGGAATATTTCATAAATAATAATGCAGCAAGTGAATGGTGATCTGTTTCTGCACTGCACCCGCATATCAACAGGTTACCTATTGTAACAATGTTTTTATTCAATAGCTTCACTTCCCACAGCCACACGAGCAAATAACTCTCAAGACCCGAATAAACCTGGCAAATAAAAACAAACATAGCAGCCTATCACTCACATTTACACGTATATTTCGTTGATTATTATTGGCACAGTCATCGTACATTACAGTAGATACACAATAAAGTCCTCGGCGAACTAACGTGCTGTCAACCACGGAAGAGAAAACGTCAGAGAGACGTCGAACTGGCATGATATATGATAAATGTTACTTGTAGATGCCAATCGACGTGGATTTGTAAATGCTGGATTTGACTCTGTTAAAAATCTTTGGGTAGGTACTTACTCGGTTGCATCAGTAACTGAGTTTTGAATTTTTATGGTTATACAATTATTGTGTGTGTATGTGTATTGATTTACATTGTTTTTAAATAACATCAATATTACTGGAAATTATTTTATTCTATACTGTCAAATATTTTATTTTATACAAACATTAGACACTACTGTAGTAGTCTAAAGAAGTCCCTAGTTCTTATTTTTTCACACCAAATTATAATTTACAATGTTACTAACAACAAAATGCTACATTTTATCGTTTCATCTATCTGTGCGTACACCGCACATCTAGTACAGCTAAATCTTCGTGGTGCCAATCAACCGCGTGCCCAATGCAGGTCGGCCGACAGTGAGGTTAGAGCTTGCCGATTCCTTAATTGCCGTGACGTTTTGGTGTCACATACCACTCTCGGTACCACGCTACTTAAATAGGCTTTAGTAGCAGTACGTGTAAAATCTAACCGTTGCAACACCTTACTATTTGACAAGGACAGTTGGTGATGAAAATTACTTGTTGTTGGCAGCCTTATTAAATTTTTATTCTCCTTGAATGTTTGATTGATGTCTTGAAAGGAGATTTCAACAGACTTTTTATCCGCAACTAAGCAATTTTATAAATTCTTCATTCTTGGATAACGGTTTTGTTTTGGTTTATTAATAACGACACAGTATGTACAGCTGGAAGTTTTCTACATCAACCTTGAGTATACTCAAGCGCGACACTTCTGCAATTTTATTTTATTAACCGCAAGACAACACGAAGCATTGACCTTTACTGGTGCAACCTTTAACAAGTTATTATTTCATAACGCTAACGAGACCAAATGACACGATCATATTTATTGCTGGAATGCTAAACGGGGTTGCCCGAATAAATAATGTCGGAGTCTATAAAAAGTGTATTCAAAACAAAATTATTTTGGTAAAGGGTAACACATTCACACATTAGGGACGCCACTCGACGCGTCTCCCGGTAATTATTTAAAAGTTTCGCCCTGACACTGGCTGCTGCTTCTTTGGAATATTTCTTTTTTTTGTTTTTAATTTGGAGTGTCGTGAGCGTTAAGTAGTATTTATGCGGTCCCCAGCGGCGCGGAGATGGTTTGGGCGCGAAATCAACCTGATGCAAGCGATGCGCGATGATACAGGATAAGTTGTGTAATTTAATTTTTGAGATTTTTATTTGAAACTCATGTTTAAGGAGTTAGTTTAGTAGGCATTATGGCTATCCTCGGGAAAAATTATGAAGTAATGAAAACAGAAATCAATAATTGATGAACCTACGAATGAACCTACGATGAATTATACGAAGACAAATGAGAAATTGGAAAATAAAAATATTAGTTGATGTTTCTAGCTGTTTTTCTACAGTTAAAGTTCAGAACAGGACCATAGCTTCAACACTAGAATTGAAACACAAAAAATATTAAAAGCGACTTATCCCCCTCTGTCCAAGACACCGGCATAAATTCTGCGCGGACAGTTGGGAGCGGATCGCCAAAGCTAATTCTGTTGTGATTAATGCTCCTTGCACATTTCCACTGCCTAGCTGATACTCACCAACTTATACAAACGAAAAAACATCCAAAAATAATCCTTAAACACTCAAAAATAAGGTACAGGATACAAAAATACGATTGAAAATGTATCTTTGTTCTATATGAGTGCTTAAAAGTAACTCGCTACTGGCCGGTCGGTCGCGTTTCTCACGCAACTACAGACGATTAAATAAGGGATCGTGTTGTAATATTAAAAACACTTGTACCCCATTAATGAAAACCCATTTTGTACAATAATCGTGTCGCTTGTACTTAATTCTGAAATATGTACTTAATTTTCAAGTTTCAAGGTAGTCCACACGACGCGTGTTGTTTATAGAAGAATTTAATATTCAGACTGCCTCGTTGGCCAAGTGCTAGCAAGTGCGACTACCGGGCAAGGGGTCTCGGGTTCGATTTCCGGGTCGGGCAAAGTATTACTGAGTTTTTAAAAAATTCTCAGTAGTAGCACGGAGTCTGGAATTGTGCCCGGTATATGGCGATAAGCTCACCCCCTATTACATGGGACTCATAACATAAATAGTGAAAAGTGGGTGTTACATTGTATAGTGGCATAATGTGCACCTCTGCCTACCCCTTCGGGGTTAAAAGGCATGATGTTATGTATGTATGTAATTTAATATTCATTGTTATAGTTCCTTCATTATTATTATTTTTTGTAGAATTAAAAAATCTGGAATGTTTATCTCTAGCTGAACTCCTTATCGTCGGAGCAAAGACGATTACTGCCGAGTCTTAGAAGAAACAAAGTAACTATTGGCAAAAACTACTAATCCTTCTTTGTATTTTTTTAGCTAATTCCTGTGGCTTATAATGATGAAACATAGATATCCTTGGGCGACGCCAATTGCATAACAGGTTATCCTTCCACTCGTTTTCCCATAAAAATAATGTATCAATAGTCGCCGCGTCGTGTATCGCGGAATGCTGCTCATGAATATGAGCCTCTAGTATGGCTTGAAATTAATCGAGTTCCTCATCCAACAGTTACGTGAGTAAGCCGCAAACATATTAATTAATTTAGTATCAAGATCTGCCAGGTTATTCTGTAACTGTCAATTCGAAAGATCGAAGCGAACTCGATCGCGTTCCACCATATCATTGGATGTGAGAATAATCTCGACCAATGACGGGCGAGAATGCGATCGAGCTCACTTCGAAAGTTTGATCTTCATCTATAGAATATCAGAAGAAATAATACGAAATATTCATATTTTCGAATAAACTTAAATAAAACCATTTCACACCTTAACCAGGAAATGTATTAGCATAAAGAAATGATTATGCGTAGACAATAATTTTCATAGCAGTGTAGTGGTAATAGGGGTGCGACCGATTGCGCGATAGCCGAATATAATAGTGGGGCTCGAATAATGAAATAATTTCACTATGTCATACTTTGTTTTATTAATGAATGACACAATTTTATACTGACTTCGATATCAGATAGGGGTTTGTACCTTTGTAGAAAGTACGCTGTAGATTTTGTGTTGTTGCAAATGTTTGTGAAGTTTCTAAATTCAAATCTAGTTGTTAACGATTCAGAAGAATCTTGTTTTTGCTTTTATGACACTTCCTGCTCTTGATTATCCATCAGTTTGTACTCTTTGTTGATGTTGATTCTTTGTCCAAGTACGTACCTATATATATTTTAGAGATATTTCCAATGTATCAATCCAAAAAATAGACCAGCTTCTCTCCAGCCCTTACAACAACGACAACAACTTACAAGTTCTTATTTTGTAGATGTTGTGTTTGCTTAGGTTATCCTAAACAAGGCATGAAATGAAAAAATAATCAAATAATTTAAATACGTAGGTTCACCTACAACTTAATTAGATACTTATTTATCTTATAAATAATAAGTTATTCATAAGTTTTTTGAGACATCATTAAAGTAACTAATTGATCTTTTTCGTCACCTTTTTTGAGTAAATCTTCAACAGTTTTTGTCATTGTAGGTACACAGCTCAATTAATTAGTGTAACGAATTGAAAATAAAAACTTCTTTGACTTTAGTTTAGTCATATCACAACATCATCATTTGAGCATTCTAGACCATTTTCGCTCGACGAAACAAGTTCATCATCGCGGTAGTCCAGAATGCCCAATCGTCAGCGGTCGACTCGGTCAATGCTAATCATGCAAAATACATAGTGGTTTATAAACATTAGTCTAAATTATTTGTCATTGTTTGCCTTCACTGCTGGGAATGGGCTTATCCAAGAGCAAATCACTAAGCTCGATCTCTGCGCATGTTATTATTTAATATTTTCAAGACACATAATAGTACCTACCTATAATTATTATCTACACTTTAACGTCAATATCTAGAAGCAAGCTCCAGTGTATGTAGGCTAATCACCCTGATAATAAAATTTGTTACAAACCAACTTTTACTAAAAAAGTCATTAGCCAATGATTACGAAATATACAATATTTACGTGCATTCGATTCCACGATACGATTTTAGAGGTGATTATGACGCAATCGATCATTCAGTATCCATCGAATCGATACATATCGCTCACATTCATCTACATAATCGAATAGAAATCGGACATTTATCATAAAATATCGTAAAAAGCGGGCTTCCGCACGCCTCCGAAAACTTTTCTACACATAATTTCATATAAATTACTTAAAATCAAAAGGGATATTAGATGCCTAATGATCGATTTGCATGACCGACAGGCTGGCCTAAGTTACGATATTATTTTATGTCCTTTGCCCCCCTCTAGAGGGCGGTATTCGTTTAACGATAATACGTCAACACACATTCAAATAGTAATGATAATCGTTACAATAATTATTGGGACAAATTACTTTTTTATTCTCATACATACGTCGCTAGTTTAACCCAATTCTCACGATACGTTATATGAAGTTAGAAGCGTAAATTGTATTGTGAATGTGGTTTGCATTTGTTTTGTTATTGTTTCGTATTTATTTAGGTTGAAGGTCGGAAACTAGGAGATATTTAATTCACGGATTTAAAAATAAAGCTAGATTTTTTTTATCTCTCTTTTTGGTGGAAGACATTACGAGTATCGTAATTGTATTGTTTTTTAATATTTCTAGTAAACACAATGCCACATTTCCTTTCACCAAAATTTCTAATTCAAGTAGTAGTATAAAGACAGAAGAAACAGACATTCTATAAATTTACAGAACTTCAATCATCAAGCCGTCTGCCGAAGGCCTTAATCTATTAAGGCTGTTCCACAGAGGACATAAGTATTCCAATTGATGATGAAGAACGCCTCTCGAGAGAAGTTTAGATGTACCATACCAAAGATATAAGTAAGTATAGATACCTTATAATTTAGTTTTCATAATATTGTTGCACATTTAAACCACTCTGACCTCTTGTCAAGGCGTCTCTGTGCTAAAAATCTTCATAATCATTAGTATCATCAATTTTCATTTCACACATAGATTATATTTGAAATTGCAGTGGTACTGTCAGCATAGAAGATTGCAGAATATTATAGTAATGATCTGTCGAATTGTCATTCAAATTTATTGTAGACGGAGTCACCAAGATACCATCTCTGTTTTGGTTATTCAACATCACTTTTGATTGGTCAAAACACAAATTGATTTTTTTTTCTCAAGCATTGCAAAATTATATACTTATTCTGAATTTGAAATCAATTATGAAAAAGAGACACTTTCTTTTCAGCCAGAAAATTTTAACACCAAAGAGGTTGCAATCGCAGTTGTAATAATACAAATGTCAAAATCAGAATAAAATGTCACATATTCCAAATTCGAACATTTAAATCATAAAAGCCGTAGTCAACTGTACCTCCACAGTTCAATTTATCTATACGTTTATACTTGTACTTAGTTCGTATAATGCGTCGCCAGTCGCTACCTTCATATGATTGACGTTCGGTTTTAGATCCAGCTAGCAGTAATGTAATTACACTGTCTTGAAGGAATTTTAACTGGCAATCGTAGGCGGGACTTCACATTTATTTTAGTAACCTTCTAGTTAAATTTAATTAACGGTTAGCTGTAAGTGTGAGTTATAAGTTCATTTTTAAAAGAAATATTGGTTAAGCTGATTGTGTTTTGGAGGAGAGGGAATTGTGGATTTTGTAAGTAAGGTGTAAAGATCACATCGATTTAGGTAATATACTAAATGATCGATACTATGTTTTATTACAAAAAAAATTTCCCTTGATTAACTAGAGGTACTTACGTCTAAGTATCAATATGATTAGTTAGTTTAGTAGAATGACCTATGAGAGTCTCGAATTCACCGATTGTAATTCCCTTAATTGTAAGCCAAAAAAAGTTACCTAATAGTATGGAGTGTAGAATGGCTATATATGAATGCCTTTAACAGACTATATTTACCCCTATCTACTTAATACAAGAGATAATGTTTGCCTTTTTTGGTATCCTAAATACGTCTAAGATTCAAAACTTACTTATTTTAAGTCACAGTGTTATAGAATGTGCTGACTCATCGATAGAAAATGAGCAAACAGATTGAGGTCAGCCATGGGCCTGCACCTAAATGAGTTCGGCAGATGATTCCAAACCAATATTACGTAATATCATCATGGTTGTTTTTGTACAAAGCAGTAGACAGTGGTGTTTTTAGTGATACACCTATCGTATACCCATCGATTCCAAGGTGCTAAGATTGCGTTTGCGTTGGGCCCAGATTCGGACCCTGGGGAAGCCTAGAATTCTTATAATTAGCAGGTTGATAAAGGTAATGAAACTATTATAATTTACCAAAGGATTATATTGGGTTATAACACCCAGTTTCTGACCATGTAACAAAAAGCGAATACTGGTTCAAACATGATACTACTGCTGACGATTAAACTTTTTTTTAAAAAAAGAACTTTGCCCTACACTAGTATTTTCTATTGTGTCGTGGGTGCGTTTACAAACATACAAGTTCACATACACATGACACCCAGACCCGGAACAACAATTTGTGGATCACACAAAGAGTTGCTCTATGCTGGAATCGAACCCGCGACACGTTGCGTGGCTGCCGGTTGCCCAGCCACCGGACTAACCGTTTTATCAACTCTTCTCGTCGCCTTCAGCTCAATAGTCACTCTTGAAACCACTTGACCAACGCAACGATACTACCAATATCACAACCCAGTAATAAATAGCAATGATCTAAAGACGGTTCAGTAATTAAATCTTTATGTCACTTTAAATCAATTCGGGAAGTGTCAAGTTATGTCACACCCACTTATGAAATAACGTAATATACATCATTGTTCAGCAGAAAATTCTTTGATATTTTTTATATAATTTAGAAGACAGTCTTAGAAGTCATATACAAATTATTACAGCTATGTTGCAATGTCTATAGCCATTTTGAAATATAGTTGCGGATCTTTTCGTTGGAGATCTTATGATTTTTTTCGTAAGGCTTTATTCTAAGCACTGCAAGGGTGGTATAACTGCTTCTTTATTCTTCAAAACGGGGCATAATGTTCAGCCATATATCAATGATTACCTATATATTTCCTTCTATATTCTATATTATAAAAAGGCGTGATGTTATGTTATGTTATATTTCCTTCTATTCCCGAAGGGGAAGGCAGAGGTGCACATTATGGCAATTAATACCACTATACAATGTAACGCCTAGTTTTCACTATTTGTGTTATGAGTCCTATGTAAGTAATAGGGTGTGAGCCTATTGCATATACCAGACACAATTCCAGACTCCGAGCTACTACTGAGATTTTTATTAAGAACCCAGTAATACTTTGCCCGCACATCACATATCAATTAAAGTACATAAATGTTTATTATTTTCGAAATTCTCTATTGATATATGAGAACCTGAACGATTGGATTCCGTACTTAGCAAACGTCCAATGACTCTTAAAAATGGATCTGTAGTTAGCCATATTACTTTTTATTAACTTGCACTTAAATTAATCTAGAAAACCACACCACAGAAGAATAAGCTTCCCCTTCATAATCTCAAAACAAATCCGTTTAATATTTTATTATCACAATCCGACCACCCATCACCCTAAAATACGCCAACAAACGTCCCATTCACAAAATTATAATTAGTTGCATTCATTCATAGATAACAGTACTAATATACACGAAAATCACGCTAATTTAAACACCAATTGAAAATAAATTGACCAAATTATTACATGCGAAGCCGTTCGGACTAAATTCAACTCTATAATAACTTAAAAGTAGAGTTGGAAATTGTATGTGGGTGTTATTGCAATCCTGTGACAAAGAATACATTTCTACCTGGGGTACCTTTCTTAGAAAGCAGTAATGACAAAGTCAGTAATCCTCTTCTATGGAATATGCGATCTGTAACTAGCCAGGGTTGCCAAAAATTAATATTATGATACTGATGCGTATCTTTAAATCTTGCTGATAGTCTTGATTTAAATTTCGAATGTTGTGAGGTAAACTGACATAATCAGATACCTTATAATATTTTTAGATGAGACTGATTTGTTGATTTTAATCGTTGTTTTGAATGAATTCAAAATCAGCTCAGATGATCTTCAAAAGCTTTTATGTCGTTCTTACAATACTGAAGCCGATAGTTTACTGACCTGTGAAATTGACCTTTAATAAACACAAAGAAGAATCATAAGCTACCAACAGATGAATACAACGGTGACCTTAATATTAACATTCAAATAATATATAATTATAATTACTCTTTCCTCTTCAAACTCCGTCAAAATGTACAAAAAAAATACCACAAATTTACTTACCTACGCACAGCCCTACGTACACCTGAACCGTTTTACATTGCCGACAAACGATTACCAATTGCTTCGTTCCACGTTCGGCAGTCGGGGCGTCACAAAGTCTGCCGAAAGACGAAACTGGCCAACCCAACTACCCCGGAAAGGATTATATTCTCTATAGTTTTTTGCAGATTACCCCAGACAAGGGTGTATTTACCTGCAAAATTAATATGCGAGGATTTGCTGCGTAACTCAAAGATAGACTTGGTGTCTTGTTAAGAGTGGAATTGTTTTTTCCATTGAATAAAACTCCTTCAAGTACTTGAAAGACGCATTAATGAATCATTTCAAGTTCCAAAAAGTTATCTGAAACCTGAATCGTATCTATAGTGGTAATCAGTTCAATCCTAAACACAAAGATACTAAAATTGTAACTAGCCAAAATAGGGTAGATGCGTAATTTAAATGTTAATGTCCCTCTGGTAGATTATTTTAAATGATTCGACACGTGTTTTTTATTTTCTTACAGAAACGAATACGTTCGACGATATATTGATTTGAAATGTCGCGTGACGTCACTTCTATGTACATTTTATTCGTAGAAATTTTAATAAATTCGTGTTAGCCCCCACTCCTAAACGTTGATTCGTTGTTTTATTATACGACAAAATAAAAAAATACGTGTCTAATATTTTTTCATTACTTAACTTACGGACTAATTACATTTATAATTTTCATACCTTGTCATCATCCCAATTGCAATACTACCTTTTGAAACTACGAAAACGTTATAGTGTTATAATATTATGTGTCAATAAAAGTCTTTATCCAATAGAGGGTTATATCTAGAATTCTATTTTAAGTCCCACATCCCCCACCACACCAACGAACCATCATTACATACAACATCATTACATAAAACCAGTACCAATAAGTCTAAATCCCACCAAACACTTGCTACTTCTGAACAAAAACTCAGCTACAATAACGCATTCATATCCATGACAAAGCGCCAATAAAAGGCAAGATCAATAACAGATTATTACAAAATTGTTACGTAATGTCAACAAGAAACAAGTCGTACAAAGGTAAGAATCAATTATTCGAAGCCTCACAAAGCCTAAGTGTTACTACCATTCAAGAAATGGCTACGAACAATGAATTTGTTAGATATTTTGTATAAATGTAGTGTTAAATAACTTCTTCATGTTTTGAGGTGTGCATTTGTTGACTTAGTCTGTTATTTGCATTCCAATGTCATTCAACTGTGAGTCATTGTGGGTGTTATTGATTGACTGTCTTTGATAATTTTGATGACACTATGGTCTTTTTTGAGGAGGGAAAATCATAAATATAACTCCTCGTGCTCTGGGCGAGGTGTGGCAGAGTATCGGCCTCTTAACACAACATTACATCACGCATTTTATCCCCAAAGGGGTAGGCAGAGGTGCACTTTATGCCACTGTACTTACAATGTAACACCTACTTTTCACTATTTATGCTATGAGTCCCATGTAATCGGGGGTGAGACTATTGCCATGGACCGGGAACAATTCCAGGCTCCGTGCTACTACTGACATTAAAAAAAAACCAATAGTACTTTGCCCGACCCGGGAATCGAACCCAAGACCCCTTGCCGGGTAGTCGCACTTGGGACCACTCACTCGGCCAACGGAACAGTCGGTCTCTTACTGAATATGGTATTTTTGGTCTGTGTTCTGGTTTAACCTCTTGAATGCCGGCTGGTATATGAGACGCAATAGAAATTTCATTGTGTCTCGCGTAGATCTACGTTCCGACGTTAAATATTAATCAATGGAATCTATGCCGCCCTGGTGACATTCTCGCGTGACTGCCAGCGAGGAGAATATGGCAAACTTCTCTTATGTATAGAAAGCCAGGTCCAGTAGTGACCTGCCACGAGCTGCTGAGGATAAGAGTCAAGTGTAAGAATTATTCCTGTCGCCATGTTGTTTATTATTTCGAAGACATGGTTACACTACTGGACGACTTTGGTAATAAAGTTTTTAGGATAGAATGATTATGATAATTCTGTACAAGATTACAGTTAACTATCTGCTGCCTGCGACTTTGTCCGCGTAGAATATGATTAAATTATCCCATGGGAGCATTCAATCGGGATAAAATGTATTCTATCACTTAAATCAGCCCATGGAGAACCTAACGGGTTAGCGGAGTTCCGGCTCGACGTGCAGGAGAAGGAACGGGGGGTTTTTAGTCAGTAAGAGTCTGATACTCCCTCCTGCTTCACCCAGGCGGGAGCAATCATTCGATGATTTTTCCCCCTTAAAAAAACTCTGTCTGTATAATACCAAATTTTATCAAAATCCGTTCAGTAGTTTAGCGTGATTGACAAACAATTAAACAAAGAAAATTTCATATTTATACACTTTTTTTTAAGTAGGAAAAATCATCGAATGACTGCTCACGCCTGGGTGAGGCGGGAGGGAGTGTCAGACTCTTACTGACTAAAAACCACCCCGTCCCTACTCCCGTCCAGTAACCTTCCCGGTTACCCGTTAGCTTCTCCGCGACAGATTTATGCTATTAGTGTGATATTTTTCTGAAAGCATTACAAACCTTTAACGTTTCATAGCAAATGGTTAAAGCTGTTGACCTCTTCAAGGCAAAGTAAGCGTAATGATACGAATATATATAAACAACTGTACATGCTTAGCAACACACACATAGACACAGAATATTGACTCAGATGACAAGTGCTGGAAAATCGTCTGAAATAATAAAAAACCGGCCAAGTGCGAGTCGGACTCGCGCACCGGGGGTTCCGTACAAACCTGCAAGGTTTACAAAGTTCGTTCATTACGACAATCGAGTCATAACTATGTATATTTATTAAAAAATATATATTTTATAATGTAACTAAAAATTTAAGGTTTTTGGAATTTTTCCTTTATGTGTGCTATAAAACGTTGCTTCATGCCAAATTTCGAGATTCTAGGTCGACTGGAAATACCCTTTAGGTTTTGATTCCCTTGCGAGTACTTGCGAGTTTCGAAATATGCAGCTTAAATTGCTGTTTCTTTTGATTGCGTTGACATAGAAGTTTGATTTTGTTACAGCTTAAAGGTATTATAGACCTGAGTATTTGGTATGAATTTCAATTTAATATCTCTACGCGTTTATGAGGAAATGGGTAGTAAGTTTAAAATTATTAAAAAAATATATATTATGTGATGTAACTAAAAATTTATGGTTTTCGTAATTTTTCCTTTATCTATGCTGTAAGACGTTGCTTCGTACCAAATTCAAGATTCTGAGTTCATGGGAAGCACCCTGTAGGTTTTGATTCCCTTGCAAGTGTCGAAAATTTGCGGCATAAACAGCTGTATCTTTTGATTGCGTTGGCTTAGAAGTTTGATTTTTTCACAGCTCCAAGACTTGAGTAATCGATATAAATTTCAGCTTCATACCTCCACGCGTTCCTGAGAAAAAGAGTCTTGACAGATGGACGGACGGACGTACGGACGGACGGACGGACGGACGGACGGACGGACGGACGGACAGACGGACAACAAAGTGATCCTATAAGGGTTCCGTTTTTTCCTTTTGAGGTACGGAACCCTAAAAACATAACTACGTTTCGCCATGTATTAAATGTACTGATTGCTGTATAACTGCGTAGTACACAAATGTAAATACCTTTTTACCATAACTGCATATCTACACCGCTTTAAGAAAGTAATCAACACCATGATAATTTTCTTAATTTTTTTCTTTTAGTACCCCAACCAAGACGATCTTACTCAGATTTTTTTGGCATAAGCCGATAAACGAGAAAACCGATCCTGGTGGTAAGCAATCGGCGTCACCCATGGACTTCTAGAGGTAAAACACCAGAGGCGTTACAAGTACGTTACTGGCCTCGATTCAGGGATGTATATCTTGAACTTGCACTAGCCGATTGTTATCAATGGCTGAATAATATAATATTTATACAAATACGTGTAAATTTGCTATAGGTAGATTAGCTAGTCGGAACATTTTCACACATAATTTATTATTCACTACATATCTATAACCCATAAAAATATATGAAACTTTATTTTTATTAAGTATAAACTTTATGTAAGTACAAACTTGATGGCTAATAGCATTCGCTAACAGGTTAAAACACGACAACATTAAAAAAGTAATCTAATAAATAATTACTGGCAACAATTTATTACCAACATCATAAATATTAAAAGAAACGATCGCAATTCATAAATTAGAATCACAATCGCATTGCGTGTTGACATTAGGCACGGTACACACGTTCGGATCACGCAGGAATACGCTGACCGGTCCACGTGAGGATACACTCACGAAGTATCGTGAATTGTCTCAATAGGATTATTATAATTGCATATCTATTGTAATACAAGAATTTGAGGAAACAAATGGTGACATTACAGGATGTGGGAGTTTCAATGCAATATCATGGAGATAGTTTGGAAATTCTTTGATTTGAAGTGTCGAAATGTAAGTTAGCACCCAGATTTCATTCATAATAATCTCAACACTATATCTGTTGCGTTTTAGGAAACATTGATTGTGATATAAAGCAATAGGGATGGTGACAGGGTATAAAAATAAAAATCTAAATACTTAGTACATCAGTTTGGTAATGAATAAATATTAGATACGTATTTTTTTATTTTGTTGTATAATAAAATGATACTTAGATAAAACGAATCAAAGTTTCGGAGTGGGAGTCAAAACGTCATTTCTATACGTAAAACGTCTCTACAAGTAACGTCACGCTACATTTCAAATCAATATATCGTCGAAAGTATTTGTATCTGTAAGGAAATAAAAAATTCGTGTCTAATGTTTTAAAATAATCTACCGACATAAAAATAAAAATTAGTCATCTACCCTATTATTTCTTAAAGTATCTAAAGAGTGCATATGTCTTGTATGTAAGTACTTACCTACTATGTATTCATATTTAGCAATATATCAACTATAACGCGTAACCTACAGACTTTTCATATATAAAACCACGTTAAATAAATGACATGCTAACGCAAACTGCTTTGATTGTTCAACAAATGAAATTTCATAACTCCTTATTATTTACTCAATACTATTTCTTCGTTTTTCACTTATTCTGAATTAGCTATAAGTATTTATAAATACGTTTTCCATATAAAATATTGCAGTAATCCAACGTAACCAAAAGACTTTCACCGATGTAATTAATTATCGACTCGTAATATAGGTATTACGGCACATCATTTTCCTCGCGCTTTTCCCTGACATACGACAAGAATTATAAAACAACATTTAGTTAGGTATATCAATCTTGTTCGTCGACAAAGACAATCTTTAAAAAAAATAAAAATAATGAAAATATTGAAATACATAGATTCGTAAAAAAATTTGAACATTCTATTTTTAAACCGCGCTGCCTCTTTCTGGCCAGTGACAAGATTAGAACTTTTTCACATTAGCGATGATGACGTAAAACATTTTTATTGGTTTTTAAATCAAGAATCAAAAAAGGTGGGAACATTAAAAGGAATCTGACAGCTAGGGTGTCAATCTTTTTTCATCGAGATGAGGGTACATGGTCTGTAATGAAATGACAAAATATCTTGAAGTTACAAACAGCGATACTGACCAATTACTGCCCTCGTGCAGTTGTTTATCAGACGGGTTTATTCATCTTAGCGTTCAATTCACACCATCATCTCACAAGTGTCCGAAGGATCGCGCTGTCGTTTTTTAGTTTATGGTCTATGTTATGAACGTTTTTGAGTATCTGTAGAATTCGTGTTTGAATTCCGAGGTTTTTATTTGATTTGATCAAATGTTTATTAGTGTTTCATTTTGAGTAAGTGAATACTGTTCTGTGGATTATCATGACATGAAGTTCCGCGATGATTCCCAAGTAATGTTCTGTAAGTAAGTTTTAATGTTATAGAGATCACCTATGAGGTGTGACAAAATGCTAATGTTTAAGACGGGTTTAAGGTTACAGCAAGTCCTAATCTCCTTTTAACTCAACTGATAGGAATAAATGCTTTAATATCGATATTTCTTCAATAATCGCTTCAACCACTAACTTTAAGCCTTACACAGCGTGGTTGTCGTTTTGTCGGCTATCGGACGATGTCGAACGTCG
Organism: Spodoptera picta; assembly: GCA_038387885.1. Taxonomy (NCBI): domain Eukaryota; kingdom Metazoa; phylum Arthropoda; class Insecta; order Lepidoptera; family Noctuidae; genus Spodoptera; species Spodoptera picta. The sequence goes on along the minus strand of JAZHFQ010000438.1, from coordinate 4,753,465 downwards.
GCTCGCATCAAAGCAGTCGCCCCCACGGGCCGATGCGCCCGCGTCGATGACTCGGCGGTTTGTCCAACCTTCTGCAGCGATGCTGGAAGAATTTTCCTTATGATTCGATGATATTTTATTTGAACATTACTAGTGTTAATATCTGGTTTGGTTGAAGGCAATTTGTTTTGAATTTTCTACATTCCAATCTGATGATTTGTTGTGTCTAATTTTGATATATTGTTATGTCTTCGTTAGATGATTTTTGAATTTGATCAATCTCGTAATAATTATTGTGATTATACTTAAGAAAGCTCTTAGTTGTATTATTTAGAAATTTTATATGGTGCAGTAAGGTAAGAACGAGAGAAATGATGGCATATCTTACTTGTCAGTTATCTCAATCAAGATTTCTGTTTATGTATATTGACATATCTTTCATATTCTTTAATCAACTATCAAACATGTGTAGGCAAATCATTGTTTATCACTTTATAAGTACTTAAGTAGGTAAAGGTAATTTTTTTTTATTTTAAGGGGGGAAAATCATCGAATCACTGCTCCCGCCTGGGTGAGGCGGGAGGGAGTGTCAGACTCTTACTGACTAAAAACCACCCCGTTCCTTCTCCTGCACGTCGAGCCGGAGCCTCAGTTACCCGTTAGGTTCTCCGCGACAGGTAAAGGTAATAGGAAGGAGTTACAGTTACGATAACTTAATAAAAAACACTTGTAATCCGACATCACAAATAGTTTTTATGAATCTCATACATACCCTTTATAATCCGAAGGTCACCAACAATTAAAAATAATTTTACCTGATACATCACATCCTTTCGGATATCCTATCGCAATAATCACCTATTTCCTACCGTTACACACATATCTTCTGATATTCATTTCCAAAACGCCATAAGAAGACTAACCACACCTTTGAAAACTAGATCAGATCATCTGTGTCTTACAGTACATTTTTGTGAATCTAATTTTTGAGTTGGTGCAATATGTAGCGAAACAACATAACCTCTTATTAAATGTAATCTTGAAAACAAAATGGGATCGGGTTGAGCTTACTGCTTGAGTGTCGATTTCCTGTCTTTGGATCACATTATAACATTTTTGATTCGTCTTAGATGAAAGACATCTTCTTGGTTGTCACCAAGTTAGGTTATGGTAGGTACTTAGTACTAAGTTTTTCCTAGATTAACTCGTTGAGTACCTACCGCGGTCACCGGTGACCGCTTGGTGTTTGACGGTTTAATATGAATTTTAATAATTAACATGCGTCTATTACGCTCAGAATCCTGCTAATGGCCAGTTTCATCTATATGCTTCTACTATTTCGGTATATTTGCCGACATAAACTCAACATAAAATGAAATAGATCGTAAGTCCTTGTTACACTGCTTGTTGTCAGAACTTGAGATTCCGATTAAGGATAGTCGTCAAGTAGGAACTTGACAATCAGTGGTATTCACACAATTACCAAAACACATATAAACTAAAAATAGAACTACTAACAAATAATATACAACATATTAAGTAACCGCATAAATCATATTATAACGAACACGTAACACTAGGAACTAGATAGTTATTACACTAAATACTAGTTCATATAAATTCCAGTAGCCCAAATAGTACTGGTTTTGCGTAAAACGGAGCTCCATATATAATGTTTACCTTACCTTTATAACTTAACACTGCATTTCAAATAACTCGCCCAGTTTACACAGTTCCGCAGAAAATACTAGGACAGTGATTCACGTAAATATTACAGAAACTAGGAAACAGCTAGGTAAATATCTACTTAAGTATCTAGGTATTTAGGTATATATCATAATATTACGTCTGATTCCCTAGGTAATACGTAATAGATTGAGGTCATTCTGTAAATGTTAGTCTAAATATAAACTTCAATACCTACCAGCAATAATTTCATTTTTGATACACCTTAAGTTAAACTTCTCGAAGTTTTAGTCGAAGCATAAAACTTAAGGCCTAAAAGTTACACGTCAAATCGGTCTCAATATCACTTAACTTAACCGTAGGTAATTAAAGCTAAAATGTCTACGTTATTTAAAAGATAATTTAGCCATAATTCCAAATCACCAGACGATCAGCCTGGTCTTTATCTAAAAAAAATAAGAACAACAGTTAAGAAAAAAAATCAAACACATTTTCCTACAAAATGTCTAAAACATACTTACAAAATAAATAAAATAAAATGTCCTATTAATATCGAATTCATTTATCCGCCATATTGCTTTTACACAGTCGTGCACGTGCAGCCGTGCGGTGTAGACTTTCAGGCAGAAATGGGATCCACCTCTTTTCGGAAAAAACTGCCGGTAATCGAACACCGTTGACGGGGCGTGGGATATAATATATTCACACATGTTTTTGTGAGCAAAATTGTATATAGGTTTGAGGTATTTGGTTTTAGAATGCTAAGTTAAGTTTATTAATTACTTTTTTGTTTTTTTTTTAAGGTGGGAAAATCATCGAATGACTTCTCCCGCCTGGGTGAGGTGGGAGGGAGTGTCAGACTCTTACTGACTAAAAACCACCCCGTTCCTACCCCTGCCCCGTTAACCCGTTAAGTCATCCGCTGTTTATAACCGTAATTTGATTAGGTTCTGCTATTGTCGGAAAGTATAAGCTTCTTGTATGTCCCACTATCTCATTGTTCTCCCTTTGAAACTCATTTTTTCCTAATGCTCCTTTTGACTATTAGTAAAGTTTAAACAGTAGCCGGAGTTTCTACAGTTCTGTTAAGCAAACGGTTCCTAAAAGACCGCAAAAGCCCATTGAAAAAAGAGAAGAGTCAACTCTTTGCTGCTCAAAATAGAATATCCTAAACGGAACAAAATTGTTCATGACTGTTACGTAACTTAAACGGCAAATTTGTAAAGATAGTAAACAGTATATTTAGTAGGGACCTATTTAAAGTTACAAAAAGTTCCTTAAGATCGTATTTTCTTACTCTATAGACTCTATAGAGCTTCAGTGATTTGTTGTGACAGAACAGATACAGAAACACAGATAACAAAAAAGACATTCTTACAAGTATAAATAACAACCTAAAAACAACAATAACAATGAATAATGAAAGAACCGAAACACAATCTTTACAAGCATCATATCGAATAACCGATTAAACACTGAATAAAATGAATACTAACACAATTAACTGATCCATTGTAATCCAACGGAACCGCACACATAATTATATTAATCGGCGTTTACTCACAAAAGTACACATGACGACAAAAAGTTTCGCGACTATTGATATTACAACAATATCATGCTTTTAGAACCTATCCAACATAACTTGACCTGCCACACTCCCCTCAAATAGAAGCAAAAAGGATGTATAAGGGGTATGGAGAACCAAACATTAGAGGTCACACTATAGAGGCTGAATCATAAAGAGCTATCGTGAACTGTACACTTGTAAAACACGCTTTGTTAGACGGCGCCTGTCATTGTATACAGACAATACAACTTGTAAGGAATGTTTTTTAGGAATTCTCCATTCATGAAACTATTAGATGGTTACGGTTTTGTAAAAATCTGTGATAATAATGTAACCTGTTGCGTCGCTTCATCGAATAAATTGCATGAAAGTGAATTCAATTCATCGGAATTCAAAGTATTGTTCGCCTCGAGTTTCCGTAGTACATCCCTTTCTTATTAGTTTTGTGATTTTACTTGGGTTCTTTTATTTGTTTTCTTCTGAACTGTTTAATTAAATTAGCGTTTATTTTTATTGAATCTTTTTTTATTTCGTTCTTATTCTACTTACATAATTAACTAGGTAGGAAAGTAGTTTGCTACGGACCGTTATTTTTCTGTTAATGTAATCTTTATTGATCTACACCTAAGTACTAATGAGCCTAACATTAAAGAGATCATATTTTTTTTTAATATTGAGATAAATTAGCTTTGTAATTACACTAAGCAATGGTTTGACGGTTTTATTTATCAATGAATGTACTAATAATCAAGTCAAACTAATCAAGATAAACTTGTACTTATAATCAAGTCATATAAGAAATTGATATAATTATGGAATGTAACCTAAAGTTATTTAATTTACTTAGTCTTTATAACTATAAACGACGCTATAACTCCAACGTAACTTTACTAGTAGTATTATAAAAATTTTAGCATACCTTCTATATCTTTTAAAAATAAAAATAAACCTAACAAATTATAATTAATTCAATACTGTTTTTTAATATTGCATAGTTTACCTCTCAGATTTATTTTTCGTTTTGATATTGCAGTATTTATCTAAGTTCCTATACCAAGACGTACCTGGATAAGATAGAACAAATAATTTACCAAATAACAATAATGATGCATATAAATGTAACCACCAAACTAACATCATCATTGGTTTCTTTCATTTTAATGAAGGCAAGTAGTCACAATATTATTCTCATACAAACCTACACATATCAGAATATTAAATACGTTAATAATAAAACTTCGCGTCGACATAAACTCTCGACCACTCGAGCTATTTACTTTCAGTACACACACACAACCACAGCATTACATGAATTCACAGCTGTATAGTATGGGCTAGTGTGCGTTGCATTACTTGTGTATGTAAACGTGGTAGTGTGTGCGTGTCACGCATGCGCGGTAAGGAAGCTGCGCGTGAGATTTGTGCGCGTACGCAGCTGCGGCGGCCAGGTGTGCGCTCCCCTACCAGCCCCACCTCTCGGTACATGCGAGTACAGTGTACCGAGATTTATTATTATTTTTGGAAATATTATTTCTGTTTTTTGTGTGTAGATGAAAGTTAAGGTTTTGTGTAAATAGTGTAAAATTGGTATTAACTGTGTCACTCATTTGATTGTTTTTATTTTAAGTTTGTACATTATTTATTTAATCCATGCTTAAGAGTTAACATAAAAGTAAACACCATCTTTCGGAAACTAAGAAAAGTTTCATTTGAAGCGCCATCTCCGTTTACATCTCTTAAACAATTGATTAACCAATAAAACCGCATATTTATACTTCCAATAAAATTTATACCCAAATCAAAACTTTTTGCTCGCGACTGTACAACGCTACCCCATCAAAATCTGTGAATGCTTGCACAAACCCGCTTCCATGACACAAACAATCCATCAAATATCATATTTATTTCGAGCAGTGTACTTGAAAAACATTACCGTACTTTATGCCTGGCCCCCATGGGACTAGGCCCCGCAAGTAATTATCCTACATGTTTTTATATCTGATTTTTAGTGGATTATTATTTACGGTTTCGGCAAGCAACGCAATGTTTAGGAATTACTCGTACTCTGTGTACAGATTTGAATAGCAAATAATCTTTGCGATATTACGTTTTTATTTTAGTCTAGTTGATTTTCATTGTAATTTGAGCATGTGATGTATTTTTTTGTTTAGTAGTATAGAAGTGATTGTTTTTAGATTTAATTTTAATCAGACTCATAAGCTCATTTATAAGTGCTCAATTATGGGATAAAAATATCTTTGAATTTAAAACCGACGTATTTAAGTCTGTATAAAGACAAGTAAACAAGTTAAATTAACCGAAAATTAAGGAGATCTTTCAACAATTTTTTTAAATCAGTGTTTGCGGTTATCGATTACGTGCCTTATTCTATAATTAGTTTAAAGGAATTTTGTCCTATTTACACTTAACTCGGTACTTATTTAATTGTCCTTCGTAAATGTTCTTATTCTAACACACACATACATATTTTCACGTTCCTATTCGATAGTTAAAACAGAGGAACTATCCTTATATTTATGTCTATCTAGCACACAGATTCTGGTTATTTTTTTCTTAAATCCACCAATAGCATTTCAATATCTAAGTAAGCTTCCTCATCTAAATACCGTATAACTAAAAATCTAGACCAAGGAGCTTTAATCTAAAATCGACAGTTACTTTTAGATGAGTTTAACTAAAAAGATTTGCGAGTGTACAATGGAGTCGTGTCGGTTGCGCGTGAGTCGCTTTCCAAGCATCCCCCCTCCCCGATCTAACGGCCGGACAATGGTCACTTGGTAGTTTAGTTTGTGAGTTTGTGTATACAGGGTGAAATTAACAACATGCCACAGAGATCGTAAACAAGCTCGGACTTGACTATTGTTTGCAACACTTATGATTATGACTATTTTATGCGCAGGCTAGTTTGTTGGTTTATATGTGGGTTTTTGCTGGTGAAACTTATGTTAGTTGAATTGTGTTAACTTTTGCAGTGGAGTGAGGTTGATGATGCGACTTACTTAATTTTTAGTTTTACTTAAATATCTATCATTTCTGTCGTTTTAAAAAGGATTTATAGTGACAGAATCATACTTAAGCGTGATTTAAAATTGAGTAACGTTTCAGTATTCGGGCTTTAGCGACAAAAGAGGTTGACAATTTAGTAACTGCCAGTATCAAAACTTATGTTACTGTTAAAATTTGCGGTTAGGTACTCAAAATGCTGAAATTAATGCTAATTAACCGTTAGTGACATAATATTGCTTACATTAGACATACTTCAAAAATGCGAACTTTCCCATTTTATATATAACTTTCCCATTTTATATATAACTTTCCCAGTCAGTCTTTGAGAGTCATTGTAATATGGGGGCTATCCAACTGTTCTATAGCCTGACAATATTGATGATCGAAAACAAGTTAGTACCTACGCATAATGCGCAGTTTCAGTAGAAAATATAGATGAATAAGGTAACTATTTTTTTTTTATGGAATAGGAGGCAAACGAGCAGACGGATCACCTGATGGTAAGCGATCAGCGCCGCCCATGGACACCCGCAACACCAGAAGAGTCACAGGTGCGTTGCCGGCCCTTTAAAAAGGAGTACGCTCTTCTCTTGAAGGTTTGAAGGTCGTATCGGTTCGGAAATACCGCCGACGACAGATCATTCCACAGTTTTGCTGTGCGAGGCAGGAAGCTACGTGAGAACCGCACAGTTGTGGCCTGCCAACCATCAACAATCCGAACGGCACGCCGCTGAATGCGGTCCAGAGGAAGAAGCTGGTACTGGGGTGCCCCCGCCCAAAGATGAGAACAGTATTCCATGTGGGGCCGCACCTGTGCCTTATATAGAAGCAGGCGGTGGGTCGGGGTGAAATACTGCCTCGATCTATTGAGCACACCAAGCTTCCTCGAGGCTAATTTGGCCTTATCCTCTAAATGACCGCAAAACTGGACGTCGCTCGAAATGTTGACACCAAGTGCTTTGAAACTGAGGAGAGACGACCAACGGCAGTTTCTTAGCGGTAAACACGCAGACTTGTGTCTTAGTGGGGTTAAATTGGACCAAATTAAGTCCACCCCAATCAGAGATTCTCCCTAAAGAGGTCTCGATTTCAGACACGAGTCTGTTTCGGCTCTCTATGACGTTTTCCCGAGAAATGTTAGCGCGGCCGGTGCAATAGGCATCGCCTGTGCTGTCATCCGCATAACAATGAATGCCGCTGATTTGCAGCATGTCATTGATATGGAGGAGGAACAATGTAGGCGATAGCACGCAGCCTTGAGGGACACCTGCATTTACAGACATCAAGTCAGAGCATTCACCATCGACGACGACTTTAATGCTTCTGTCTGCAAGGATGTAGGAGACCCATTTGCATAATTTATCGGGAAGTCCGTAGGAAGGAAGCTTCGAAAGAAGCGCTCTATGCCAAACCCGATCGAAGGCTTTCGCCACGTCTAAACTTACTGCCAACGCTTCCCCCTTAGACTCGATCGCCTGTGCCCACCGATGCGTTAGGTAAACAAGGAGATCACCAGCAACCGACCTTTACGAAAACCGTATTGCTGGTCACTGAGCAGCTGATGATCCTCTAAGTAACGCAGGAGCTGGAAGTTAATAATGGACTCCATTATTTTCGAGAAGAGGGAAGTTATGGCTATCGGTCTGTAGTTAGACGGGTTAGATCGATCACCTTTTTTAGGGATTGGGTGGACTAAAGCAGTCTTCCAGGACGTCGGAACTACGCCTGAAGAATAAGAGAGCCGAAAAATACGTGTTAGAACTGGGGCCAACTCGGGGGCGCACATTTTCAAAACAATGGGTGGGATCCCATCAGGCCCGCTCGACTTATGGACGTCAAGGGATAAAAGCGCCAAACGTACCGTGCGCTGGTGGAACCGCACATCCGGCATATACCTTCCGCACCAAGGCACAACAGGAGGCTCGCGCCCACCGTCATCCAGTGTCGAGTTGGACGCAAAGATTTTCGCCAAAAGTTGAGCCTTATCCCTTGCGTTATGAGCCAACGAATCCTCACCCATGTGCAGAGGTGGAAATGACGGCCTGCAGAAATTGCCCTCGATAGCTTTGGCGAGCGACCAGAATGAACGAGTTCCTGAAGGAAGGCGCTCCAGCCTCTCACCAATTCTACCGATGTGCGACGTGGCACCCGCAATAGCTCTTTTGAAGGACTTGGAGGCAAAGTTATACTCCTTTTTTAGTGCACTGGTATTTACATACCGTGCCACCGCCGCATCGATCCAGGCTTGGTAGGCCCCCTGCTTTCTGCGTGAGGCCTTTCTGGTAGAAGCATCAAACCAGGGCCGATATCTGCCACCGATGGGGACCAGAGAAGATGGGACGAAAAGCTCCATCCCCTGCAGCACCACATCAGCAACAGAATTGGCAGCGGCGTTGGGATCATCCTCCAAGAAGCAAGCCCGCCTCCAAGGGTAGGATGCAAAAAAGGACCGCATCCCATCCCAATCTGCCGACCTATAGTGCCCTACACGGCGACCGCGTACCTCTTGTAGTCGCGGTATCCACGTTCAAGATACAGAGCTCCGGACAAGGCAATGATCCGATGAGCCAAGAGGGGCTTCGACGGATACGCTGTAGCCGTCCGGGTGAGAGGTCAGCAGAAGGTCCAACAGTGAAGACCTCTGGCCTTCCACATCCGGGATTCGCGTGGGCACGGTCACCAGTTGTGTTAGGCCAGAAGCAATAGCCAAGTCGTGGACAGATCTCCCCGCGTGGTCAGTCTTACTGGAGCAGAGCCAGTCGGCGTGATGGGCGTTGAAGTCGCCAAGCAAGACCACTTCCGCTGAGGATATCTGCCCCTGCACAAGATCTACAGCCGTGTGGATATGGTCCATGAGTCGGTCAGTCTCGCTATCACCGCTATGGGACCTATATAGGCACGCGTAGACACGGGGGTGGTCGTCGTTATCTACACGCAGCCATAAGGTGGACAGGTCCCTACCTTCCAGATTACTGAGGCGACGTGAGCTGATATCGTCCCTGATGTACACGCACACCCCGGCCCTAGGCAGGAAGGAATGTTCCAGTCCATACCCAGGGTAGGTGAGGTAGGACGTGTCCAACGGAGACGATATCTGCGTCTCAGTCAAAAAGAGCAAGGCCGGCTTTGCTGTCTCTAGGTGGTGATGGACAGCATTGAGGTTGGTGTGTAATCCCCTTATGTTGCAGAAGTCCACATTCAGCGTGGCAAGGGGTGCCATGGTTATTCTGCTCTTGCCTCCAGCTTTAAGATGCGCAGTTTTTGCCCCCCCCCCCCCAGAGTACGATGTGGGGCGGCCTGGACGTCCACGCTCAGGGTAGTTGAGTTCTGAAAATGGACGTCCAGAGAGGGATTCTCCAACGCAGTTGGTACCCTCTTGGGGTAGAAACTTTTCTATCAACTGCGACATTATGAAGGGGGGGGGGTTGGGCCTCCGGTACCCTCACTCACTCGGTGAAACACAGCGCAAGCGCTGTTTCACACCGGTTTTCTGTGAGGCCGTGCATGGCTCTCCCACGGTAAAAATGTAGTATTGTATATGTAGTGTATGTCCTTATGTAGTAGGTATAACAAATATCTGTACAATTAAAAAAGATCACCAATGAAAATGATTATATTACATTCTTAGTGGTTTTGCAAATTTAATAACTAAGTATTAATCATATTTTACCTCATGTTTTTTTGTTTGAACTATTAAACTAAAACTACTTACATGTCTAGCTTCTAGGAACACTGAAATATAAAAAACATTAGGTAATGAAATATGTATCTCATATATAATTCTGTAAATAAATCATTTTCCTCCACGTGTAAAACTTCAAAAATAGATAAAATTGTAAGAAGAAGAAATTATTTAAAAAGATAATTGAATGGAAGTTCTCAAAGTTGTATTTGGTTGCAAGTTAATAATTTAGAGATGTTTACGTCTCTGAATTCCCTTTTTGAATTATCGATAACACTATACTAGGAAGAAACTGATAAACAATATTTTAAGTGAGAGGATCATCGTCACATTATAATTTTTTTATTAAAAGTATTTCAATATATTCAATTTTCTATGTACCTCTAGACATTTACAGTGCAGTTCGACTGTTTAACTTACTCTTTTTTCCTCTAATCAAAGAAGATGACCTCTATCTCCAATACCATGCATAAAAAGTAATAAGAAATAAGAAGGCCTTTTAACAACGGAACTCACAAAATTCCACGCAAAATGTATGTGTACGACTGCCTCGTTGGCCGAGTGGTCGCGAGTGCGACTACCGGGCAAGGGGTCTCGGGTTCGATTCCCGGGTCGGGCAAAGTATTACTGGGTTTTTAAAACATTCTCAGTAATAGCACGGAGTCTGGAAATGTGCCCGGTATATGGCAATAGGCTCACCCCCTATTACATGGGACTCATAACATAAATAGTGAAAAGTGGGTGTTACTTCTGTGTGCACCTCTGCCTACCCTTTCGGGGATAAAAGGCGTGATGTTATGTGTGATGTATGTGTAATAAAATAAAATAATCAGTCCAAAAAACTCCCATTAACACAACGAACTCCGAAATGTTCCTCAATGAGGCGTAATTAAATCGCACCGCTGCACATTACGGTCACATTATTATAGTAATTATCGGAAAAGTGTGGCGTGGTCATCCCTAATTTGCTGATCGATTAGGAGCGTGCGAGAGTCGACGCTCGGCGGTCACATACTCGTACGCTTGTCACCGCACTAGCCATCAGAGCCTGTTCATATGATACGACACGATTGGCCTACGATACGATTTCTTAGTCTCAATTATGAGGAATCCAGCTATATTGTATTTGGCTTTTTCTACTAGACAGTATCAATAGCAGATATAGAACCTTTGCTACGAGCAATAATAAAGATGATGAATGATGATTCAGACGAATCTCTGCCGCTTGAGTAAATCATAATATGGTTCTACTAAGACTGGAATACCTAAAACAATGTCCACTACCTACTATACCTTGAGTACGTAAAAAATAGACCATTCATAAATTCAACGACTATTTTTAATTACATAAATAAGTACCAAAACAGCTTTATTTGTTTCTCGTCTATAGACACTTTAAAGTTTTAATTACAAGCAACTAAAAAAGTCGTAACGTCTAAACAAGCCTCTCGAGTGACCGTAAAGCACGGGCATGTCTTTGCGCGGGCGCACGGCGATTTGACGGATTTCACGGCGCGACGACGGGTCACGGCGCGGGGTCACGCCCCGCTAATGTCACGCTTCCAGACGCTTTCCATTAGTTCACGGAATGAAAGTACCTAGAGAACGAGGTGACACTTTTTGTAAAAGTAGGTATGTCTGACCGCGGGGCATCGTGAGGTCAGAGTGAGTTTACCTACTTGAAATAAATGCATCTTATACTTCTGAAAAACAGCTACAATTATAATGCTTCATATGGACTATATACGTAATTAACATGAATTGTTATTTATTCAAACCTGGTTGTCTATCTTATTATGTGACAAAGTATTGCCTCTAGAGGTCGATTTCGATCACATTATAGCTGAATGCATTTTGTCATCAAAAACTAATAGTATATTTTATAAACTATGTAGCTGGTAAATAGACTCAAGGCCAAGATCTGTTTTTGTATTTGAAAAACTGTCTTTCATCTCAAAATGTCCTACATCTGCACAAAAAACTTGAATAAATATTGTAGGATCTGTTTTAGCATATCTTCCTTTACACTTGTTTCATTCAGAGATGCTCTGAAATAACCACAAAACGCCAAAAATGTACCCGTATTAACCAAAACAGTACCCACCTCAAATATTTAATTACCGGTACCACATAACGAGCAGTGTGACCAACCTATGATTCCGCCATATTGCCACAGATGAGCGAGCGAACGCGCCCGTGACTTCCGTTTCCGGCGGCGCGCCTGCGCAGCATCCGCGCATGAGCACTAGACCGACGCGGCTGTCAATACTGTCAGTAAGTACAATACCTGTTACTATTTATAGTGATTAAATCCTTGGTCTTCTGCGTATTTAGTTGATTAATTAGACATATTACGTTACTCCCGGGTCAGTGCCTCATGTCTGAGGATTGTTAGGATGGCCTCAAGGTAGCTAGCTGTTATTTTCTCTTGAAAATCTAACGGACTAAGAACCATGAGAGTAATCGTCTTGTTATATTTTTCATATTATTTCCTTATTATGAACTTCTATAACTCATTCTAAAATAAAGATTGCACAGTATATGTACCTATCCAACAGTGTCGTGATAGTCAACCTCGCAATTTTAACTTGCGTACAAACATAATAAGGATCGCAAATTAGTCAATATTCTTCTAATTTAAAATTGCATCAAGTACATTTCATACGCAAGACAGCATTCTGAACTTTAATGGGCATAAAATATAGTGCATTTTCCATTTCTTTAAAAAAATCCATATCACATTTTGCACCACATGTGATCATTGAAAAGTTAACTCTATAACTTACAAGAAATAAGATAAACTTTTACTTATTACGTTAATATGGCTGCATATAAAACAATAGTTACATAAAGTGCATCATGTCGCATACAAGACGGCGTGCGTCACGGTTCGGAGCCGTCGCGTCACCGTCACGTGTCGGAAGCGCGCCCATTAGCCCGTCCGCGGCCTGAAGCATCCGGCACGGTAGCGACGGAAAAATAATGTTATATTTTATTATATGTGCATATATTTGCATACTATGTAGCTACCTTTAGCTGGCATATCTGTTGCAAAAATTGAGAATCTGAAAAATTAAAGTACAATGTTATTTGTATTTGTATACAGTTCTCAGATTTTTCTATTCTTTATATAGGTATCAATATTTTGTGGTAGTAGTAACTTTTACACGGGTTTTCCCAATGCAATCCATAGTTCCATCTATGTTTTGACACCAACTTTGAAATGTAGAAAGATTAATTATAATTCACACGTTTTCAGTGTTATAGTAAGAACAATAAGACAGCCAACCTCAGAACCACATATAAATTCCTTATAAGGCTGCCTGATGCCCAGGCATGATGTCCTTTCCAACATCGAACCACAAGATAAGCGGCAAAGCGTCACCGATTCATGGTAGATGTTCCACCCACACTCACGAAGCGCTTCGCATCAAGCTTCCTTATGCGTACTGCTAAGGAGTGGAATTCTTTGCCAGAGTCTGTATTTCCTGAACCTTGAGTGTCTTCAAGGCCCGAGTGAATATGTTGCTTATGGGACGACGTAATCCATCGTAGACCGCATCATCGCTTACCACCAGGTAGGTAGTGGTCAAACGTCGGCCCATCAAATATAAAAAAATGCAAAAATAAATCCCGAAAGTCCTTTCTTTCTCTTTCTCTCTCAATCAAAACTTCCTCGTTAATTGTAACACCCAAACGTGAAACTAAATACAAATAGCTTAATTAAAGAAAAAAACTTCTAATGTGACCACATATCCATAGAGTAAGGGGATATCTCAGGTGAGATAGATCGGTTTACTATCGGTAGGTCACAACGCGCGCCGCATCCTGCGAGATGAGACGAGCCTTCCTGCGCGCGCGCGGTTGCACGCGCTGCTGAGCGCGACGGGGCGACGCGGCCAAATTATACCCTGTAATGTGGTTAATTTAATGAATAAATTAGTGTTGTACTAATTATTTTTATTTGTTTTAAGTGTCTGATGTTCTGGAATTGTTGCAAGCGATTCATAGTCATGGCTGAACACCAACTCATAAGTCAATTTCAGTAGTCATCTGTTCAGTTGGTTGATAAGCCATTTGAGACTGAATTTTATATACATTTTGATAGGAGTTAATATCTTCTGACATCGAAATCAATAGACATGAATATTATTATTATAATGTAATACCTAAGGAAATAAAAAACTGACTTTACGAATTATTAAGTCAATATGCTACTGGTATTATCATTATTTACATAATAAAATATTCGTATTGTTCATTTAATTTATTCTTCAGTAACTAATCATGAGAACTGACCATCAGGATGACATTTATGAACTATTCTTGTTTTCTTAACATCCTGTCAAAAATAAGCAAATTGTAATCATAATTTATTCGTAATTTGATTTATTATATTATAAAATTAGATGCAAATAAATTAAGCTATGCAAATAAATGAAACATTCCAGGATCTGAATTAACAAATATTTTCTAAAAATGTTCCATATTTTCCCACTGTCCTCGGCCTCTGCGCATCGGTATAATATTACGGCTAGTGGCCGGACATCGCGCGCACTGGGCATGCGCAATCTCGCTCAAATCCACTAATTTATTATTTCCACATAGGATATTACACTAACATACCGAACATTTTATGTTTTTATTTAATCAAAACACATTGTACATTCTCGGGCAAAGTATTACTGGGTTTATAAAAAAAACCTCAGTAGTAGCACGGAGTCTAGAATTGTGCCCGGTATATGGCAATAGGCTCACCCCCTATTACATGGGGCTCATAACAAATAGTGAAAAGTGGGTGTTACATTGGACAGTGGCATAATGTGAACCTCTGCCCACCCCTTCGAGGATAAAAGGCGTGATGTTATGTATATGAGCGGATGTCAAAAAAAGTCATTAACAGTCTCCCAACTATGGTCAGTTCATAAGATTCTTTTCGCGTTTTTAATATAAACATTAATAGGAATGCGTTATTCTTAATGATCATTTTCTGAGTTGTATTGTAACTTTCGTGAGTAATTTTTTTTTTTTAAGGGGGGAAAATCATCGAGTGACTACTCCCGCCTGGGTGAGGCGGAAGGGAGTGTCAGACTCTTACTGACTAAAAACCACCCCGTTCCTTCTCCTGCACGTCGTTAGGTTCTCCGCGACTCCGAATCGGCAACAACCCTATTGGGCCCCATCTGTGGTGGTCTGATGGCTCTTTGAGGCGCGCGCGGAACGCGACGCGCCGTACGTTCGGGTAATATGAGCCTCTAGCATGGCTTGAAACTAGTCGAGTTCCTTGTCAAATTTTCTGAATTGGTTGGATGCATTTATTGCCGTATGTAAATTATTACTCCTAAACATTATTAAAGAATATTCGAATTAGGAAACATAAAACGCTCAACACCTTTCAAAAACAAAACTGCAATAAGCAGAAATTATCACATAGCACTTTGTAACTTACTCTAACAGACAACCAACAACTCAAAAAAGACTTTAAAAGCTCCTAATAAAGTCTTAAGTCGCTTATAACCGTCACATACACCGTAGATAATCCCCATAACTTTAACTTAATAGTAACTTAAGATGCTTGACAAAATATGCAATACAAATAAGTGTCACAACGTTTAATATTAGCATCTGTCAATAGTTCAATAGCTCGTAAGCTGGATTTTATGTTAATTTTAAAGGCACGCGCCTATTACCGTCCTAAAGCATACAATAAAAGGCCCAGAATAGGAATTTACACATATAATACGACACATCAATAGATATGCAAAATTATACTCCATTTTTATTCATCTGTATCACGATTTTATAAACGCGGGTCGATGAACTCTTGTATCATCACCAACAATAGTGCGAAAGCCAACACTCAAATTATCTTTTATTATTCAATAACTTGCTTCTTTGAAGTATTTGGACATTGTAAATCGATGTCTATTTCATATTCAAATTAGGTCTCAATCGATTAGGTGGTGCATTTGTATGCCTTTGACACGGGTCTATAACTTTGGCTACTACTTATAATAGCTTCTATCAACACTAGAGCTTTGTGACTTTTGGAATTTCATTCTTTGGTTACGCATAACTAACGACCGCACATTTAACCTACTTTCGATTCGAAGCTCGATAGCTCAGATTAAGAAATTATTTACATTAAGATATTATCTCGACAATCAACAGAACACATCGATAGCTCCACACTTAATTAAAACACAAAGCGATTGCAATCGAAATGAACACCGTTTCAAAGGTCACTGACCTTATTAGCGGAACACTAACGTTCGCGATTGTACTCTGTGTGTTCTTTTTTCAAACGTTGTAGTTTCAAAGCCATAGTGTTGATACGTAGTTGTGACCATAGACACTGTTTGGCCATACAACAATAAATTATGCTGCTTTATTGTGACTCCATTTATCAAAGATTGTATTGAAAGGGTTTATGACGTAATAATTAAGATGTCGCCTATTTATTGCCGTTTATTGATTCGCGGTCATGTGGGCGTGGCCTTCGCTTTGTAATTCAAAGAATTGTCGTCAAATGTGATGATAGAAATAATGATTTCACATGATGACGTTAAATTGACAGTTCACGCTTCATGTCTTTGGACTGAGTCATCGACTACAGATTATGAGCGATTGCTAACGGAACAATACAGTTTTGAAACCAAAATATTCTGGAGAAAAACATTGTTAGTCTCTTTGGCGTACATCCGATATTATCCAAACTATTTATGAAATGAAGATCGCAAAAAAATATCAGTAGTTAGGTAATTAAAATAAGAACAAATTTACATACACACACACACACACATACTGTATTATACTTATGATTTAATTTTTTAGAAACCAATTCAGTAATACTTATGCCCAAATACAATAAATAAAATTTTTATAGGTAGCTACTTATTTCTACCGCTATAATACAAATACCGAACAGAAATTTATTTTAATCTGTATTCGCAGTTAAAAACAAAAAAATGGGAACTCAAATAAAATGTTACGCCGATAAATATTAGGTACTCTAAAAGCAGAATTTTATTTTGCAAGCGACAACTAAGGCTTCGTTTTATCACGTGGGGAACAAAAGTTTGTAACTTCAAGATTACATCATGACCGAATAATTTTAATCAGACTCGGAAGAAAATAGCCACTGACGTAACTTAAGTAACATTTATTTTAAGATTTAATTAAAGAAAGTCTTCGTAACGAGTGTTAATTTTTCTTTTTACATAATAGTTAATGAAATACCTACGATACGATGTGAAATATTATACTTACGTAGGTACAGATAAAATATAAAGCCTCGGACAAGATTGGCTGTATGTGAATTTTGAAATTAGAACATTGCAGCTATAGCTAACAGAACATCTAGTTATGCGATATGCCTTCTATTAATTTTTTTGCAATATACCTAGATGTAGATCGATTAAAAATTCGAACTATATTTTTCATAAATAGAACACAGTCATCAATATGAAACATTTTTCTATTTCTACTTTGATTTTAGTTTTAATTATAAGTTGCCAGTAAAGATAATGATATGAGAACCTCCTTTATAGTAAAAAACTTTTATTATATCCAGAGGCAAAGATAACTTGCTATAAAAAAATAAAACGTCACGTTAATTCTACAACGGTGTTATGTTTATGGTGAAACCAAGTTTTATTATAAAACATAAAAAAACATGTTATGCCGAATTTTCCAAGCTAAATGTAAAATTTTCCTTTAGCAAGAGCAGTGAGGTTTCTCTTTATCACGTGGAGAAGCAAATGTTACCAAAGTTACAACAATTTCACACTCTTACTTATTTTTACAGAATTTCAAAGGAAAAAGCACTTTACGTAACTTATGCAATGTTTCTTTTTGGCTTGGTTACTGAGCGATACTGATATGACACCTGTGATACAGGCACATAACTACTGGATGTTGTTTTGAATTTTTGACGATAGGGTCATGAAAATCAGTGACTTTTCGTCTCCACGCTTATTGCTTGCGTCGGATAGGAGATTGCAACTTCAGTTCAGGTCTATCAGAAAGCGCTGCAGGCAGCCTGGTCTCTGTCAAATGTGTAGTGTCTGAGTCGGTAGAAACCCGCGGAAAGAGTAAAGATGGTAACTAATATCTAGAGGTATATGCAATGATTATAACATAACATAACATCACGCCTTTTTATCCTTGAAGGGGTAGGCAGAGGTGCACATTACGGCACTTAATGCCACTGTACAATGTAACACCCACTTTTCACTATTTATGTTACGAGTCCCATGTAATAGGGGGTGAGCCTATTGCCATATACCGGGCACATTTCCAGACTCCGTGCTACTACTGAGAATTTTTTAAAAACCCAGTAATACTTTGCCCGACCCGGGATTCGAACCCGAGACCCCTTGCCCGGCAGTCGCACTTGCGACCACTCGGCCAACGAGGCAGTCAATGATTATACTGTGAAATATAATGTGTGTGTGTGTGCTGGTGATTGGTGCAATCACTATATTTATGTCATTACTATCTCATTCGAGAAAAGGCCTTTGCTCAGCAGCTGGCACTTATAGGCTTTTGATGCTAATAATCATGCGTTGCGGGGTCATAAAATGTTGAAATCTGAAAAGTAAAATTTCGACACAAGCTGACAAATAAAATCCTACGTTCATAATACAAAAGTTCATAACCAAAACACGATGGAATGTTTCCGTAAAACAAAACAAAATCCGTTATGGCGAATTTTGCAAACAAGAATAGAATTTTTATTTTGCAACATGTTCATTGGGCTTCGTTTTATCACGTGGTCGAGAGGAAAATTACAAAAGTTTATATACCTTATTACATCATAATGAAAAATTTTATCAACAGAAGGAAGAAAATAGAACGATTTGGAATATTATGTAATTGTGTGTAATTTTATTTGTTGTTGTGAAGTCAGTTTTAGCGGTAACGGGGTTGTGACTCTGTGCTAATTGTTACGTGGTTTCTTAATACTTTAAATTAAGTTATCCTAAGGCCTATTTTTGAATCATCAGTTTTTTTAACTGTAAAATAAAATTAATGTTTGGCAGTTTTTAATCATCTCTTTCAGTTAATTGTCAAATATTCAATTGTTCCACAGTTAAATTTTATCTGGCGTTAGAAAAATCGGCTCTTAGAAGATTAATTGGTAGGAGTTTTAATTACAGATGTAATATATATATAATTATATACCTTATATTTTGAACTTAATGCTAAAGAATTTTAGGTAAAATATTCCTACATTATTTCGATAATTTGATCCAAAATTAAATCCAAATATTTTATACCAAAGTGCGGACAAAAGGTTCAATATTAGGCCTGCATTTCTATAGCCGAGAGTAGCTAATATTTTTCAAACAACACGTGCACATATTTCGCAACAAATCATAAATATATAAATAAGTTACACGGCACACCAAATTATTTCTGCCCTGAATAATTTTATACGCATTTTAAAATATCTTTTGAAAACGAACGTGGGATTTACGATACTGAAACCCGTTCGAAGGGTGGTCTGCCCTTTTGGGCCCTCGAAACCCGTCAAGGGGCCCTGTGGATTCATTTTCTTATTTTTTTTTTCGTCTTGACAACCCCAGCTGGTATAATACGACATGTTATAAATAAAATCGCGATTTTGACCCGTCACGCGGATAAGGGATGCTCAGTAGATTGGCGTACGTTGACTCTATTTGCTTGTTTAAAATGTAGTTGCTTTTCTAATTCTGTGGGTGTTAAGGGTCATTTTTGTTTAGCAAGTGTATTGAGTAACGGTAAATATAAAGTTGTGTGTTGTGCACTATGATTCGACACAGGACGTCCTGCTCGTTTTGCACCAATTATTATTATACCGAACCGGAACAGTTTGAATACGCGATAAGTTCCAAGAAATAATTATTTTCCTTTGGGTACAGCTTTATGAGTTATGAATGTCTATGTGTCCAGTTATTTTGTATCTATTTTAAATTCGTAAGTCGCTATAAACCTCTTAAACTTCCAAATTACTAACGTAATGACTGATACTCTTTCAAATTTTGATTTCACATAATTATTATAATTGTACCACAGCCTTTATTACGTATGGAAGAACACTGACTCTTTTCTGATTTAGTCGCTATTATTTGAAGTACTTTAGGGTTTGACATGCAATTAAAGTTTTCTCAAAAAAATTATCATCATTTTGAACACACGGCTTAAAACATTACAAACCTCTATGTTATTAAACGTCTTAAAGTTGTAAAATATCTATTATTTATAACCTGTACTATAACAATTCAACCATTTACATATAATCTTAGGACAAACTGAACCGAACCACTGAAATACAAACCAGCACTTCCCCAACACAGGTGATGAAAGTCGAATACCTTTTTACTTCTAGAACCAATTGTACTTTCATACACTACTAAAAGAAACGATATCAATATAATTTAAGCTCTCTTATCTGATGACAAGAAGTATTAGTATAATGTGCATTCATTACACTCATGATATGGGTATCACCAGTCTTCAAACCCTTGGACAGCTCACAATTGACAGGTTTGACCATTTACATTTTATTATAATGCAAGGTCATTCTTTGCGGACCTTGTAAAGATTGTTGCACTGATAAAAGGAGTGTGTAATATGTAAGTTTAGTTACAAAATGTATTGATAACTATTATATGCGTCCCCGTTCCTATGTAACTTGCTCACTGACTGTGAATGTTTTTTTTTGTTTTTTATAATAAATAAATAAATGTTGGTGACAAATTGTCTATTATAATTTATTTATTTTAAAAATTAAATTAAGAACTTTGTCAAAGAAGGAAAAATGACGTCATATTTCTTCAGTTAAAACAAATAGTATAATAAGTATAGAGTTAAATCCTCTCATCAAATTGCTGATTGAAATATGTATGAACGAAAATTCTTCCATGGAATAATGCATATTGATCAATCTCTTATGATTCATGAAACGTATTCAGGGTGCTTACTCTTGAAACCAATCTCAATGTCAATGCAATTTCAATACAATAAAATCTCAATAATTATACAATGTCAAAACTATACAACCACAATCGTAGCTGTTAAAATAGCATTTAGAGTACGGGATACAAAGCGAAACTCAATACCATTTAGTTCATTCAACATCCACGCAATACGGATGCAATGGGCGCTAGTGTTGCAACTCAAGAGTACGAAATTTCGCAATACCAATGTCGATCGATCGGAATTTGTTTCAAGAGTAAGCCACCTGTTCTAAGAATTCGTATTTTATAAACCGGTAGCCATATTAAAATTTTACACAGAAAATTAATTAATTACTCTACACTACTAATTAACCAATCCCTACAATTATCATCAGCACAATGACCTCTAAAACCTGCTTGCGTTTCCTAATTGCAATTCTAGAACCGCAACTGGCTAATTCTTTGCCGTGGGAACGTCCCGGGCCCCTCGTTGCACCCCACGACGCACCCCACTTGTGAATCACCTTGTAAATGGGCCCTGTACTGGTATGTTGAGAAAATATCATGTGATTGGTGTGTGTCGAAGAAAGTTACGATCGTTTTAGGGTTGAAAAAATAGGTCATTATTTTTATATTTATGATTTAATGTTTCGTTCGTTCAGTTTTGTTTGGTTTTTGATTTTTTGTTGTATTTGTTGTTGTTGGTGTGTTATGTTTTGTAGTACGTAGGTACTAATTTAGAGGTTTATGGTATTCTTTTTTATATCGGTTTGATGAACACGAAAATACTATACAGTATGCTTTACCCCTATCCTCCTTGTTGAGTACATAAAGCTTACTAACAAACCTACTTTCGTATTTTGTAATAAGCCTGCCTCTTTGACTGCAAGCCAGTGCGACTGTTGGGCATGGGTTCTCGGATTCGATTCCCGGGTCGGGCAAAGTATAATATAGTAGCAAGGAGCCTGGAAATGTGTCCGGTATATGGCAATAGACTTAT
The DNA here is from genome assembly GCA_038387885.1 of Spodoptera picta. Classification (NCBI taxonomy): domain Eukaryota; kingdom Metazoa; phylum Arthropoda; class Insecta; order Lepidoptera; family Noctuidae; genus Spodoptera; species Spodoptera picta. The sequence goes on along the minus strand of JAZHFQ010000438.1, from coordinate 4,731,578 downwards.
CCCTATTACATGGAACTCATAACATAAATAGTGAGTTCAGGGCCGTGATGTGCACCTCTGCCTACCCCTTCGGGGATAAAAGACGTAATGTTAAGTTTATGTTGCTTCGCCCCCGTCCTCCTCGTTGAGTAATAAAGTATAAAAAGGTGACATACAAACAAACCTACTTTCGTAGATATATAATATTAGTCAGTTGGGATGACGCATAAACGCAGACGCATATGACGTCTATGCTTTTCTTTGACGTAATTCGTTTTAACATATTAAAATCGAATGAATGTCAAGTACTCCATAGAATTTAATAATTTACGAGTGCAAATGTGAAATAAATTAAGGCAATAACTGCATAAATTATACCAAAAATATCCATAACATTAATTCATAACCCAGCGATATTCGAAAGGGTATGATAATTGGCAAGGAATGACGAACATTTGCATGACAATTAACAAAAATATTTACGTAATATTTCGTAAACATTACTACAAGAACATTTATATCTGTCATCATTATAAAAAAAAATAGACGTGCTTTACAAATAGGTATCTAAAAATATTTAATACTAAATGTAAAAAATTTGCTACACAGCTCCGAATAAGCAATCAAGTGTGAAATGAAATCTAACGAAACTAACGAAGTAACGAAATAGTAGTGCGCAACTTTCGTTATAACGATTTACGCGCGTTAGAATGTCGTAACTTGATAACGGCTCGTTTGGTCTATCGTAATCGTAACGGCGGCCGCCGAACAAAAAACAAACTTCCGATTTGTGAAGCCTTAGATACGGTGTGGCGTTACGTAAAAAATCGTTTCTCTGAAAATCGTTTTTTTGCGTTATTTTTATTCTTTTGTTACAGAATGTTTCATGCGAATTATGTCTGTAACATTTTCATTTGTATGTTTAAATCATAATTACGCGTTCAAAGGCTTAATTAAATTTTCGCGCAAACCAACCTTTATTTCTGATTCCCGATAATCATAAACCAGTCATCATTTACTGTAATAGTGACACAACTTTTTTTAATTGTATGTGGTAGCACTACTGATTTATAATAAATGTACCTAGATATAAACTTATGTAGATATGTACTTCCACAGACCTGAACAGTGGGACAAAAAGGCAATGTATCAAATAAATATAATGGGAACCCTATTGAAGGTCTTACATTACATACGCTAGGTGACTCAAAAGACTACTATCCGCAACTAACTTTTTACGACAGATTAGTGACAAAACAACTCAGGTGACCGTTGGTCAACCCTTACGGGCCACAGACTGAGAAGACCAGTTGCTTCCTTAGCAGGAATTACTGTAATTTAATAACCTTACCGGGTCAGAACCGGTCGCCATTACTAGTCATTCATTCGCGAAACTGACAATTGATCACTTGTCATTTGACGATGTTCTTTTGTTCGGCTCACATAGAAAAATGTTTTGAATCGTAAATTTTCGATATAATGGGAACGTAAGTACGTATATTTAGATAGGTATCTACAGTGTGGTGCACGTGGTTATGTTTGATTTAGAGATTAGGGGTCGTGTTGGTAGTTGTTGCCTATCGTATAATCGTTGTCCTAGTTTGTATGGGTAGGTACTTACTTATTATAATTCTGAAGAAGATTTTACTGGAATTCACAATCTTTAATTCATTCTTCACTTTAGTGTGACTTCTGAAAAAGATGTCCTCTTACCTTCTTTTTTTTACCTGAGGGGGCAAAGCAGTTTCGGGTCTGATGGAAAACATTACCATAGCTTACACAGTCGTCTGTAAGATCATCCGACCTTGGTGCTTACTCTTGAAACCAATGTGTTTAATCCAATAAAATCTCAATAATGATTCAATGTCAAAACTATACAACCCCAATCGTGGCCGTTGAAATAGCATTCAGAGTACGGAATATTTACAAACTCAATAACATTTAGTTCATTCAATATCCACGTGTTACGGATGCAATGGGCGCTAGTGTTACAACTCAAGAGTACAAAATTTCACAATACCAATGTCGATCGATCGGAATTGGACTCAAGGAGTAAGCCCCCTTATCTGTCTATAGTACGTACTTTGCCGTTCTCTTGGTAAACCTTAGTTGTTGTAACAATGTTTACTAAAAAGAACTTCTCTCAACTTCTGCAGATATTTCGTGTCAATTACCCAATTTTTTTCACCGTTTACCCAACCCAACCCAACCCTTCGAACATAACACGAACATCATCACCGTTAACATAACACAGCTAATCATTGCTAAAGATAAGCAAATAATTCACGCCTCAACTTGTTAATATAACATGTTTAAACATGTCTACTCGTCTAGTTTCCCGGCTTTTCGATTGAAGAACTCGCGCCGAAGTTAGTCGGGAATTTCCGAAGGTTCCTTGTACTACGGAGTCGACGTAATATTGTATAATATGTCAGCTTTCTTGTAATCTTAAGTTCTTCGGGAGTTCGTATGAAAGTTGTGTTGCCTATGAGTTGTAAAACTCGACGCGTCGACTGTTTTTATGTTGATAGGTAGGTACATAAGTACGTTGATTAAATAAGTTGTTGGTTGTTAAAAAATTTGAGTTGTTTTGAGTGATATTTGTAACGTTTGTTTTAAAATAAAGGGGTGATACGTCATAAGCTGTTGCTTCTGCAGACGCAGCAGACGGATCACCTGATGGTAAGCAATCGGCGTCGCCCATGGACACCTGGAACACCAGAGGCGTTACAAGTGCGTTGCCGGCTTTTTGGAGATTAGAAGTTTGAGGACCGTTGGTGATTCAGGGATTGGGGAAATTGGGGAAGGGGAGGGTAATTGGGCCTCCGGTAACCTCACTCACTTCGGTCAGCTTCACGTCGGTTTTCTGTGAGGCCGTGGTATCACTCCGGTCGAGCTGGCCTATTCGTGCCGAAGCATGGCTCTCCCACACTTAAAAACCCACACGTAAACATATTTTCCTTTGTTGTGAAAGCATTTTCCGTTTTATCACACCTCCATAAGTTCTTGAAAGAAAAACAGAAGAAGAAGATTTCAGAAGATAATCCTAGAAAGTAAAGCAAATGAATGATAAAACATTCATTATGTTATACGACAATATTATGATAGTACAATTATTTAGGAAATATGTAAGCTTAAACACTTCTCAGTCGAAAATCTCACATGGGGAAAAATGACAATGAACTACCGCGCTATTAGCATTTCAGTTCTGTAATAGTGGCCAGTACCGCCATCTAGCTGCGCTCAATGCATTCACTTAGATAAGCGCACTTACATAGTAAAGCATAACATAGCTTAGCTCAATACTCAAGTGTCACGTGAAATTAAAGGAAAACAGAGGTGTAAATACACCACTTTTTCCATTATTTTTACTAACAAGACATTTTAGATCATTACGATGCTAAATTCAAAAGTTGGTCAATCTGTAGATGTGAATCACTTCAACCTTTATCAATGGTAACAAATTGGAAACAAAATAGTCAAAACTTACATTTCACATAACATAACATCACGCCTTTTTATACCCAGAGGGCAGACAGAGATGCACGTTACGGCACTTAATGACACTGTGTAATGTAACACCCACTTTTCACTATTTATGTTATGAGTCTCATGTAATTAAATTTGAAATGATTGCCATAAACCGGGCACAATTCCAGACTCCGTACTACTTTTGATTTTTTTTTAAAACCCTGTAATATTTTGCCCAACCCGGGAATCGAACCCGAGACCCCTTGCCCAGCAGTCGCACTATGCACTGCGACCACTCGGCCACCGAGGCAGTCCTACATTTCAATAAATAAAAAAGTTTAATATTTATTCCAAAACTTTAGGTGGTGATTATATGAATTACCACCTAAAGTCAGTAACTACCTATCTTAACCCCAAGGTAAGTCTCAAGTACAAACACGAGAACCACATGAGAGTCCACTACAGAACTACATAAACAACTTGGAAAAACGGTCAAGTCAACATCAATTTTTTGTACACAGATATAATTACTATTTAAAAATTGAATGTTACAACAATGGAACATATGATGATACTGAGGGGTGACCTTGACTTGATTCATAATGATAAAAAAGGTTCATTTACACTGTAGCCGTTGAATGAAAACTATTGTGGAGTGAGGACACGGCTCGCCCACATACCTCTACCAACTAACAGGTGTTGCATTGTTATATGCAAATTACGACTTTCGCTCTCATACTATAAAATTTTTTAGGGATATTGGACCAGTTTAACATTTTTGTAGGTTATAAAATTTGTCAGTAATTGTTAGAAATGAAGTGTTTGTAGCGGAACTGATTGATGCTTTCTTTATTTTTTTTATTTTTTTTTTTACTATGTGAATCGAAGTCGTGCCTGTTACAGGAAATATGTTTCAAAATTACGCCCGAATATTCTCAAATATGAATTCTATGTTTAGTTTTCATTCCGGTTGCCTTTATAGACTAATTAATACTCATCCAACGAAATAACAAAAGCAAACCTTACTGCATTTCGGGAATCGAACAATCATCTATCGAAGTAGCCAATACATTTAGAACAAACTCTACTAGCTTCGAACCACAGAGGGGTTCTTCCTCATGAGCAGCGTGCGCGGCGCGGCGATGTTAGTCAGTAAGAGTCTGACACTCCCTCCCGCCTCACTCAGGCGGGAGCAGTCATTCGATGATTTTCCCCCCTTAAAAAATAAAAATTACATTCCTCCTCCAAACATCACAATCTATCTTCATCCTGTAATTAAGGGTATTCAATTACAATAAAAATCATCTTTATTTGACAATAAAGATACATGACGTATTCAATTTATTGTAAATATTATGATTCTGCAAAAATAACGAAGAAAAAACTGCTTTTTAAAATAACAGTTTTTTACAACGATATGTGTTAGCTGACTCACTATTTGTGTATCATTAGCACATGTAACGTTACGTTTGTGTTTGTATAAAGGACTAGACAGATATATCGTGTAATAAGTTGTCATTGTTGACCTTCTTATCCACAGGTTGTCTCCTATTGTTTAAAATACAATATTTGAAATATAGATTTGTGTAGAGCTGTAGGACATTGACTATTAATGTCGAAAATGGAAAAAAGTACACCTTTTGTTCACATAACATCATGCCTTTTTAACCCCGAAGAGATAGGCAGAGGTGCACATTACGGCATTTAATGCCGCTGTATAATGTAACACCCACTTTTCACTATTTATGTTATGAGTCCCATGTAATAAGGGGGTGAGCCTATTGCCATATACTGGTCACAATACTAGACTCCGTGCTACTACTGAGTTTTTATTTTTTTAAACACAGTAATACTTTACCCGACCCTAGAATCGAACATGGAACTTCTTGTTCCGTGTAACTTTATAGGCACAACCTACAACATTTACCTCAACGTCGCGACATAAGCGTTCCAACGGCAATACAATATTAATAGATTACCAAGATAACCCAATGCGAATAAACAACACTAGGCTTGCAATTATTCATATTACGAAGCCGTTTGTCCAGACACAACCTGGCTACAAAAACCAAACCTGTTTACGATTCCAGACACATAGATAAATCGTTCCCAACACTATTCAAGTCAAAACTAGTGTAGTAACTGACAAACGGCTTGTTAATCGCCTTTGTTACTCGATATAATGTCTTGTATCGATATAAAAGGATTCAGGAACATAAAATCGGTGCACTTGCATACATTTTGGGGTCAATTTAAACAAACACCAGTTTACATTTATATCGGTTGAATGTCACATCACTTTTGACAACTAGTGTTGTGCATTGTGAATAAAAGAAGTTGGTTTTTTTCATCGTAACAGGTTTTTTGCATTGAGGAAACAGTTGGATAGATAATTCCATTTTTCTCGGTGACAAAAATCGTTTAGTTGACCGTTAACCGGAATTCGTGTTGCAATGTAGGTTATAAGCATGTAGTTATTTTTAGGGAAAAAATGATCCAAATTGATTTTAATACTTCAACATAATGGTTTGTATTATTTCGAAGAAGTATAATCATTTTTCAAGCTTGGCAACAAATCAAAGACAGCAATGAGTGGCTTCTTTTATTATTGTCTAAACGATAATGTAATCTGTATTATCACGTTTAAGTCGCAATTTCATTGGCATGTATTTTCGACGTAATATCATTTGTAACTAATGAGATTTATAAATATGAATTTACGCTATCATTTATTACTGCATACTACCTACATACATGTCCTATCCACTATAGTGGCACACTATGTTGACGAATTTGTCATAATTTTCAAGTTTAATATGGGGTTGAAGGACGCAGTTTAAAAGATTTAGGTTTATCAGAGAACGTCACTGCCCCGCCTCCGTCAAACGTATAGTGCTTTAGCCAGTTCTTTTGATAGCTCCAGAGACGTTACAAGTAGGTTTGGGAGTTAGTAATTTGAGAATTGTTGGGGATTCGGGGATTGGGTAGATTGGGAATTAGGTCTCCGGTAACCTAACTAACACGACGAAACACAACGCGAGCGTTGTTTCACGTTGGTTTTCTACCACTGCGGTCAACGCGACCCATTCGTGCCGAAGCAAAGCTCTCCCACACTTGATTGGTGGTATGTGGATTCTACTACGCCATAACTACAAACCACACAGTTATTCACCCATAAAAATTATAAACACCATCAAATACCACACAAATATAAAATTCCATGCATATTATAATTAATACAGTGCCCAGTAACTCGTGGCTGTCCTCCAAATGACGTGGGTTTGATCAGTTGTGATCTAAATACACAAATACATACATACACATAAGTATAACGCACAGAGTATGTGGGAACAGGTGGTACTTATGTTTACTTTCAATCAGTTTAACACTACTTTATTACTTTACTGTAGAGATTTTTAATAGATTTTCTTTGTATTTTTGGAGTAAATTGCATTGGAGAATTTTCTTTGTTCTTGGGTAGGTACATTGCAATGATTTGGCTGGCTAGTGGGCTAACTAATATAGAGGTAGATATATATGTAGGAAAACAGTTTAAATCATAAAGTTTAGGATCATAATGTCTGTGCCTAACAATGCAATTAATTTCGATTGATTTTGTTTCATTCAAAATTATTTCCAGTATTATTAAAGTTAAAAAACTGGAGATAAGATACACTGAAAATGGTAATCTTATATTTTACTTAAACAGAAGCATTCTTATTTACTCTTCCTCTTTCTTCTCGTTTCGTTTCAAAAATACATAAATCTAAGACAAATCATTACCCAGTTATTAGAAAAGATTTAAGACGGAATATTAAATAACAATTTGTGAGAGAAAACGAAACACGTTATAAACATTGCACCGTCATTGTTCTGCGTACTGGAAATAGAATTTCACAAACGTCAATTAATATTAATAGACACCTTAACCGAAAATTTTGAGTAAAAAAACTGCGGGTCTCAAACACCGGCTCTTGTTTTTATTATATACCACAAAATTGAGGTTCCGTACCGACGTCTGACTTGCAGATTGAAATAGAGACCAGAATACCTTGATACCTAAATGATGTATTAATAAATAGTAAAATAATAAAAAAACGTTTATTAGCGCTTCATGGAATTAACACAGTGAAGCCCTGGCTCTTGTACTAGGTATCCCTGTATCACAAGAGCAATAGTATCAATACCAACACAATAGAAAAGTCAGTACGATAGTTAAAATATCCACATGTATCCTTAGAGAGCAAATTGCAGTTACGTTACGAAAATATGGACAAATGTTACCAAGACTAAGTGCTAACCACAAATCAGTTTAGAAAAGGCCAAGAGAAAGGAATACTCGTCTGATGATTAGTGTTCTATAATTGTAGACTTTATAATCCAAAGATGGATCAACAACATATCCATTCAAATGCATTTTACAAACACTAATCAAAGTAACTAGTAACAACAAATTTTAATAAGTCAAAGAACCTTGGTGCCTTGTTAAACATAATTTTAAAGAAGGAAAAAATAATTGGTTTCACATATTTTATAAGGAACCTTCAAACGTTTGTAGAACGTTCATGGATCTTTATAATCGTTCGGTTGTGACCTCAGCAGACGGCGCGGTCGAATCCTCGAAATTAAAAAATGCTCACTCATCATCAATCAAACGGGCTCGATTCCATCAATATAATTTACTTTTTGTAGTTTTTACCCGAAAGCGCCCTCCGTGACTCGCAACTTGGACCCGCCAGGTACGAACGGTGTAACTCCAATAATAAGTTCTGCCGCGTGGACCCAAAGTAATACCTAAAATCCATTTCTGTAATTGATTTCTATTTCGAATTGAAAGTGTTTTTTCTAATCACTTTTAATGTTTAATCCTTTTACTTGTTAAGAAATGTATGTATTGATTTTTGGTTCCTTTATTTGCAAGTTTTTGAAGCGGGTTGAACTACTTTTTCCAGAACGGATGTTTTAGCTAAACAGTCTGTATATTCATTAATAAACTAATGAAATGATGGAAATGCCTGGTATGTGACCAGATATGAAAACTACAGACTGCTACAGAGTAATTCTGAATGAATGGAAGACACCAAATTCAACACTTCTAATTCTCAACACGTTCTCAGTCCATTTCAAAGTGGTCACCAACGATTCCTTTATTGACAACTCAAAAACCTATTCGAAACACAAAAAGAATCCGAAACTGATGTCTCCAAAATAACGAATTAAACTTACCAGATGATGTATTGTGAAAATATGTTTGTTGGATTGGATCTATGTAACTCATTGGTGCGTTGTACGCTGATCTCGCAGTGGTGACATGTCGAAACCGTTTCGGCCATGGCGTTGCCAGTAATCGGTTTTCTCCAATAAACGCCGATTAGACTCGCTGGCGTCAGCACGCCCGGGACCAACCCGATACTGTCGGGCGCAACACTATTTTGTTTATTAACGCTTGGTATTGATACTAGTGCTTTCAATACGTCGAACCTCAATATACCAGAGCTGCTAGGCTTTTTTTCTCTTTTTTTAGTGATGTAGCTTAATCGATTTTTGTGATAAAATGGTGGGTAAAAATTATAATCAATTTTTCCGTGAATTGATATCAGTTTTTTTGCTTAGCCTATATTAACAGTACGGCTATGAACTAATAATAACTACAGAATTTGTACAGTATATATATTAAATCTCTACCTCTCTAGAATTTAATAGAAAAATATTATTACTTGTGCAAAGGGCTAAAAGAAAAGAATGAAAAATATCAAAAGCATTTTGTTATCGAGTATACACGCTCTGGTCGTGACCAGACGGCGATTTCAATTATTATCTAGAAGTCGTTTCACGAGCTCGCACTGCAGCACTTTTAATCATTCTCTTATCCTACTTTTAATAAGAATACCGTTTTTCGTGGAATAATACAACAGCTTGTTTTCCCGTACCAATTAAACTTCAGTTACTAGGTAACAAACAACCTTTGGTCACAAGGACGAAAATGGAACAAAAAACCGCATCTTATGGCCATCGTTAGCCGACAAAAACGTCAAACTTGCAGGCATACGTCACAAAAATGATCATGGACGAAGTTTGTTTACACTGTATTAGAAATAAAAAAGATTATTTCTACTTTACACCTCATCTTGTAGTAAAAAACACAACATTCCATCTGTCTTCTCTAAGCCTTCCAAAACGATAAATAAACACTAGTCGAGCTCTCGTGTGGAGTAACGCTCAGAGTGCTATTATTGAAGTGCTCGCTAGCATGTCGAGCGGACTGTTTCAAGTTTGTTTTGATATTTCAAGTGCATCAAATTGAAGGATATTTTAATCTAAATTTAGTTATGTCTGATGGAAAGAGTCAAACGTAACTGTATAACGAATAACGATTTAAAGTTTTTGGTATAAAGATCGTCTAAGAAAATATTGACAGTAGGTATCGATTTCTTTTAGCTCCAAATTGAAATTTAAACGAGGTGCAGCTGCAACTTAACAATCTTAACCATCTCCAGCTCGATACCTCTTAGACTTCCGATCTACAGCTGCTAAGGTCCTTACCATCAACAAAGTGACTTACTCTCAACTTACAAAATACGGTATAGCGGCGCGAAGTCGGCCCGAGGTGACGGCTCGGCTCAAAGCTTCGACAGGCGTCCAGCACGGCTCATAATTAAGAACGGTGACTGTTGAAAAATGGCTGCCGCCCCCGGCCCGCCGTGAATAATCGTTGTAATTACGATTCCGAATAATTTCCAGCCAGTCATAGCGATGCTATCGGTAGGTGTCGACGGCTCGTTACGCGCACGCACTGAAATCACTACATTCGAGGAATTGCGATTTTCTTTGGTAATAGGACATTTGTTTTGGCTATTGGAAAGTCTGTTTCTGTTAGCTGGGCGTTTCAGAGTTTTTTTTGGTTGTTAGACTGCCTCTTTTGACTATCGTTTGGAGCATTGGTTCTTTTTGCTGCTGTGGAATTAAGTCTGTTGAGTGGGATAAACAATGTTTGCGATTTTGTATTTTTTTTTAAAGATAAGTGCAGAACCTATCTTATCTTCTTATAGGTTCGGTACCTAATTAAGGAGAAAAATAATAACAGAGTTAACTTATAAAACCGTATTATGAAAACTTAGAAATTCTGAAGTTATTATTAAGAACTTATAAAATGAACAAACTTGTTTACGATGGCATACAGCTAGCTACATAATGTATAAGATGTAAATCATAATATTATCACATAATAAATACATTAGAGAACAGGTTGTAAATGTCGATAGCTCAACACAACAGTTGCGTTACAATAGCACATTTTACTCAGTAACATAATTCTGCAAATAATATTTCATTAAATTGACATTTTGATGAGGACTGTAAATTATCTTGTTTGTGTTTTAATTATTTACATCTTGGGAGACTCATCACGATTATTATATTTATGCTATGGTCACCTGCACTTTTTAGTACCGTTGTGATACGAGGGGTGAAGGGGTAAGAGTATCGGTAAACATTACCCAAAACCCCTTAGGTATTTCGTGATCATAGCATCTGATCATCATCGTCTCCATGTCAAAGTCAGAAGAAAGGCTTCCCAGTGACTTCTAGATCTGGAAATTTGCATCTTGCGACATTCATAGCGTTCGTATGTAATTGCCGAGAATTAAAAAAAATAAAGTCAATTAATATTGTTCAATCTTTTTCGATTCTTTACTCTACCCAAGTAAGTACTACACAGCAATCGCATTTTTCAACTCAACCAAATAACAGTTACCTTTAAAACTACTATAAGCCGATCCAAATCCAAACATAATTTTCACATTAACTTCAAAACTATATTCAATTACAATAGTAATTTATTTTCCATTGATACAAGCAACTTTATACATTAATCCCTGAGCAGTTAAGCTGCTTTCATTGTAGCCGTTTGAAGTTCAAAGGTCGTAGTGCAATAGTAAATAATTACTGGTTACTTAATATTTGACTTCAATCAGCGTGAGGAGTCTCCTTCAAGTGTCTTTGTGACAGCTAGTTATAGTAGTCTGTCCTCTATGCTTCTATGGATAAAGGTGAAGATTGTTTATTTGCTTGTTTAAATGTTTGTAAAATATTTAGAACGAATAGGTTGGTTTGAAAATATCTTTGTAGTTACTGATCATCGTCACTCGCGGAGAACCTAACGGGTTACTGGGGCTCCGACTCGACGTGCAGGAGAAGGAACGGGGTGGTTTTTAGTCAGTAAGAGTCTGATACTCCCTCCCGCCTCACCCAGGCGGGAGCAGTCATTCAATGATTTTCCCCTCTTAAAAAAATCCTCAGAGAAAACAGCTAAAGAAGAGAGTTACTGTTACATTTTCAGCAACGGAGCCATTTATTGACAACTGATTAATACTTTGTATGTAAATAAATGTGGTGACACTAACCACTAAAGAAGTATCTAAGTATAATAAACCAAAAAAATGAATATAAATATCTATCTATAAATGTATCTACTGCTGTGCTGAGTCAGGACAAAATTCTAGAATGGGGCAACATTTAAAATAGTTTTATTTATCACTCCTTCTAAAATCACATACACATACAAATATATCCCAGCACAAAATGCAATAACACGAATCTAGATAAAAAGATAACGCGATAATCCAGTCCTTTCACTAATTGCTCCCGACTAAGCTCGCAGTTCGTAGGCGTGTCGGTTGCGCCACGTCGTCGTGGGCCGATTTAATTAGCTGTAAATACCTTTTTTTTTCATTACGTCATCAACACAGCCTCCATTACAATGCTGTTTACCAGTTACGGCTCTCAAAATTGTTTTTGGAGTTCCGTATCGAAAAGGTTTAACTGTGTATTCTCTGAATCTTGTGTCTTTATGAATCTTAGTGACTTTTTCTTAGTTACCTCTTTGTTTGTTTTAACTTAAAAAGATAATAAAATTAGCTGACTGCCTCGTTTAACACGTTATCGCTAAGGTAACTGAAAAGTAAGTGGTCTCGGATTAATTCCCAAGTCGAGTAAAGTATTATTGGGATATCTCGATAATACTTCGTGATAGCCTGGACATACACTCAGTGTATGGCAGAAGGCTGAACCTCTAAAGTGGATATTACAAAAGTGAAGTCAACAAAGTCAAAGCCTGAAAAGTGAGTCTCTGCTCACTGTGGATTGAAGGGGAACATGACGTCACATATTATATTGTTTTTGCTGTTTCTCCATCATACGGAACTACGTAGTGTAAGTCCGACTTGAACTTTACCAGATTTTTTATTTTTTTATCTTTTAATTCGACGCGGAAAATGATTCCCGTAATTAAATTGATGAGATGAAAAAGTTTGATGAACAATATTTTCGGTGTTGGCAATTCAAAATTGTTATTTCAGGTAGGTAGTATAATTATTTGAAAATAAATCATCAATATTTTAATATCGTTATGGTATAAAAATATGTTGATGTAAACTACACAACAACATTCGTAGGTAGAAGTACTTACATATACAGTTACAACACCACGATAATCCTTTGGATCATTTTTGGGGTAGAAAAATCATTAAAGAACAATAACAACAACCTAAATGATGATCTTCCTACCCCAAAAATTTATATTTCCTGGTCATCCACAAGACCTGCTACTTGTTAATTATATGCCTCTTGTCTAGGGTGTCCTAAGAATCGGTAAAAGTACTGCACATTTGACAGAAGCATTTATTTTGACAGGGATCTATAAACCCTACCAACAATCTATGACAGTATCTTGTGTAAAGGATGTTTATTTTCCAGCAATGGATTATCACGAAATATTAATGATTTCATTAAATTTCGAACCTAAATCTGAAACCAACAAAAACATACTGCGGTTTACTTGCCTACATCCAAACCGCGTGCATAGGTATCTGATGACGTAATCAAAATTTACGACTAAAAAATTTCGATCATTTTATTGGCCAGTGACATTGTGGACAGCCAACTATTTCGTGGTACCTACCGAAGACCACTGACTGTTGAACTTAGACCTCTCATGACAATCATTATGTAAAGACTTCTTGCAATAAGCGCAACCTTTAAACGGTCAGCTGTCTATTATTTTCTACTTTCACTATACACACATAGGTAAATTGAAATGGAGAAATTGAAAGGTATTTGCGTTTATAATGGGAATAAAATATAATGCTGGGAAAGTAAATGTTAGTTTAAACAACGTTCAGTCGCTGCTTGGTTTTGAGCTTAGATTCTGTAACTTCAGTAGTAGGTCCTGTAACCTGTATACTTCTGTAGAAGTACCACTTTTTATCTACCCAATGCTTTTACTGTTGTACTCTCCTACATACTGGAATTGTACATCTTTCTTATCCAAATGCATAACAAATTACACTTATAACCTACGTCTAAACTACGATGCTAGTCTTTACTCGTTAAACAGTTAACAGTCTACGGACGTTTCATAATTGAATAATAATCTAAATAATTAAGAAAAATTAGAGGTACTTCTACATCTCAAACACTCTCATTCGTCTCAAAAACATCACTCAATTCAAATCTACGTCTAAATCTTTAAAAACCGCGTGCAATTAACACCTACGTACTGAACAAAACAAATCGCATATTTGGAACGAAACACACGCGATTTGGCGACACGCATCAGAATTATACCGTGGAGGTTACTCTAACCCAACACGATACTAATGTAACTGGGGAACTAATCGAGCCAGCCTGATAGATGACAAAGCTAATTGCCGACGTCGCGACTCAAAACACATTACACACAATTTTTCATTATTTATTCTGGACAAGCAACAGTTCTTGTAATCGAAGCTATTACAACGTTTTTCAAGATGTTGGTGAACTAGATCGGGTATAATTTAAGTTTTATTTATCTGTGATCGTCTTCATTGGCCATTGAAAATCTGCTGCTCGGTTGTAGATCTCCTTTACACTTACGTTTATTAAAGCTCCCTAGTCTCTCTATTTTTAGACTCCTCTACACTCAGGACTTGCCTTTAATCTCCAGGCTTGGCAGGCAAAGTTCGCGATTTAAGTTTTACGTATCAAATATAATCAACGCAACATTTTGTAGTTAACTGTTGATAATTTAAATAAAATATCAGTACCTAATTTTCCTTCAGTTAGGTACAATAATGTCTTTTTTGTTATCATATTTTAAGTCCTAATGCGGTTGATGGGAATTTTCATCATAGTTTTTACCATACACAAAACAATGTCTGCAAATTAAATAAGTACTTTACAGCACAATGAATTAACCATTTTTATTTTACAAGTTACCTACTCAAAGTAATCGACATTAACACACAAAAAAGAATAGTTACATAATAGTTCACGAGAAATGGACACAGATACGCATATTAAGCAATTACAAAAATCATAAAACAATTAAGAAAAACTAGTCTGAAAACATTGAAACGGACAGGCAGACAATAAAACAAACAAACAAACAAATGGTACGCAGTAACGTTACCACTTCCAGCAGTTTTAAATCATTGTTCACAAAATCAGGTAGCGTCAGCCGTCTACAGTTATTAAGATGGTAATTTAAAATGTAGCTTTATTTTAATTGAGTTACACACTTCAGTGTACCTATTAAATTTTGTTACGTTTTAACACATATTTTATGTCTAAATTAATTGGTGTAATAAACGTTAGGATATGAGTTATATTGAACATTACAACGCTAATTGCTCGCCTATTCAACACTTCATAAATAAGTTATTCTAAGAGAACAATGGCTGTAAAAATATAAATCAATTACTTTATGCTTAGATTGAATTAGTTTGTAGTTTTATTCGTTTTTCTGTTTCAGTATGAATTGATAGATTTAACAAAACGAACTAGGAAGTATTTTCATACGTTATATGTATACGTTATATTTATCGCACGTCTTATACGATGAGCGGATTATCGTAACAATATTTGAAGTTTGAAGTTTTGTAAATAAAAAAATAGATACTTTGAAATGTCCTATAGTTACTTCCTGTGTTACCAAGACCTTCATTCTTTGTTATTGTAACTGAATAATAGACAAACAAAGCAGCCGACTATAATAAACTATAATATATATAACAGTCCTATAATGAAAGTAATTATGTAGACGCAATCGACTCATAGTCCCTATAGTGAAAACAATGTAAGGTAGATTACCTATGTGAAATAGTTTAGCCTAAATACCTAGTTACTCTATGCCTCTATCCCTTAATCTCCTTCTAACATAAATACGTACTAACCTTGACCTCTGACCCCACAATAATAGGATATGAAATACAAAAACAAATTGACAAAACGACCCATAGTACCATTGATTAGCGCATTGAAATGAGAACAAACACCTCAAGATTATTATAATATAGATATAAGACGCTTTGAACAACAAAAAGAATAACAGACTAAACACGAAACAAAACTAGAAACACTACAAAGTAATTGATAACAAATAACACACGGCTAAGACAACTTTAATAATGTGACATTCTACATGATTACACGTCAAGTTAAACAATACGTTCTCACGGGTTAATGAACGTGAATTTTGGACATGTGCGTAATAATTTAATGATATTCAGACACATTGTACACGTGAAAGTAAATCATTCCCACACTCCTGTTGAAGAAACTAATCATTTTATTAAATGAAACGTGTAGTTGGGAAACGTGAGCGCCATTTTTCCACGCATTCCAATTTCAATTATTTTGGAATTGCTTGATTAATGCAATTTTTTTTCAATCTAGCCCGATGATATCAATTCTCTTTTTAATCTCTTTGTATAAAAACTTGTTGCTAATAGTTCGTGGCTAACTCTGCCTGATGGCAGCTGGCTGCCAATGTCTATCAAAAATTGGAGAGTCGTTGAAGGAGACGAGCGTATAAGTGGATATTATTGATCAGCCAGCTCGACGCTAAGTGCCCCAGTGCTGACGTCCTGCAAAAGGCTGCCTAGAGAGTTGGGGCAGATCGAGTACATCCATAGGTATTAAAACCAGATTTTAAAATACAAACAATAGTTGTTTAATCAATCAGAATCCAATCTGGACAATTCATGTCTCAAATTTGCCTTTACAAAATAAGTAAGTATTGCTTAAAACACAGCAGAGGAACGAAAAGTACGGAAAGCAAATTATTTTCCTGAGTGAAATACGATGTTACAATTTTTATTCACTCCATAAAGATACCCTTAACCAATAGTATCGCAAAAGAAATGAAAAAGCAACGAACATTTCTCACAGGGCAAGTGAATTTCAACTGTGACGTCGTTAATAAGTCAAATGTGAAATATTGGTCGATATTCGAATGGCGATGAGTGGCGACCTCGCTTCCGAAAACCATCACAGTGTCGACCACAGCAGAAACAAAAAGGTACACGCCGCCGGCGCGCTTCCGATTGCACTGCCAACGCTGAAAAATTACATGAACAACCCCCAACAAGGCGGGTTAATATATTACTGCTGCTCTCGCATTCGGTAGGGTTTTACCTGATGTTCTTTTTGTGAAATTCTAATTTTATCGACTGTGCTCCCGGTTTTTCTAGGCTCTCAGTGGTATAGCAACTTCACTACTATGTCTATCGAGTATTGCTTTATTTGAGTCCGGTTGTTGATAGTTTCAAATAAGGTTTTAGATATCATCGCACGGTATTATTGTGTATTTGATTGACACTTAACGCTCTACTAACAATTGAACATAACAAAGCCCTAAAGTTTCGTAACGGTATAAACGAAATGTAGAATTACTACATTTCTTGCGAGGCAGGGTCAGATTAATGTTTTAATTTCTGATGTAGTTTATAACGTTGTCAAATCAGGATGAGACGTCGGACATAATGGATGATGATAGCTGGCAAAAACTGAATGCAATTTTTCAATGAGCGTTAATGTTTGCCGTCACAGTGTGTCGGAGAAGCCTAATGAGTTTGTGTACCACAAATCTTTCGTAAATGGGTGCACCGATTTTTTTAAGTAATCACGCCACACCTTGGGACGTCCTTCAGCCTTCTGAGAAGCGAACATGACTGTAGAAAAAACCTCGACAATTAGGTGCAAGTTTACTGTCGTAAATATAACAACGTTCGGGGAACGGAACTCGGACTTTCTTTTGTTTCGCACGCATCTCTCCCGGAGCGAGCCGAATCGTGGCGACGGACCTGTTAGCTAGCGGGCACATGTTTTGACAATGTATTTCAACACAATATTTTTGTACCATAAATTTGTAATGGTCACAGCTGCGATAACACTGACTACACGTCCTAACCTCGATTCCCAGGATAGAAAAAATACCTATTATTGCGACTTCATTTGGACCTTATTTTGTCATGTGCTGATTAATGGCAAAACACGAAAAAAAACCACTTATTTTATACACAACATCCAACTGGAGAACAACAGTGTGTTACCATTATGGTATCTAGTATTAGACCCTAGCTATTTAGCGAAATGTTGGGTTCAAAATTAAAATTTCGGAAAAAATCTCTTCAATATCCATCGATACAAGTAATAAGACGAATCGTACGCACAATATCGTGCAACGAACATTGTAACACATGTGTAAACACTGAACACTAATGCTCACGGTAAAACATTAAACAGTCAGCTACAACAACTGGTTATTTTAATGTCCTCCAATTACAGTGTGCTCTTGGTTAACGATTTCGCTGGGCATTAACTATTACAATTTTATGTTTGAGACGGACGAAACGCGAAATTCTTAATATTTAAACGTTTACAGAGCAAGCTGTTAATGTAACTATGTAAGTGTATTAAGATTTTTAATATTCTTATGAATAAGGATAGCCTCGTTGGTTGAGTGATCCCAAGTGTGACTGTCGACCAAGGGATCCTGATTTAACACACATTGAGGTTCTCTGGCACGGAGACTGGAATTACGTCCGATAATATATGGCAATACGCTCACACCATCATATAGTAGATAAGGCAACGGTGTAAAGTAGGTGTTACATCCTAGATATTACATATCAAAATAAGCGATTAAAAGGTATACGACGTTATTAGTTTTTAGATGAATTTGGTCGAATTCGTCTTTTCAATCAGATTAAAATAGATAATTAGAAATGTGAAATATTAGGTTTTCATTGATTATCTAGTGTCAAATTACTTATAGATATTAAGTAAGCGTAGTAAGAAACTTAACATTTTTTACAAGAAATTATATTCCTCCTATTCTATGCCTATCGCCAATACTTTATTTAATTTTACCCTAGGTATTTCTGAAAGAAGAGGTCAACATCCCGATGTATCATACAGAGTAGGTCAGTATCGTATTCAATCCTACCGTCACATACCGAGCTTCCCTTTTTCTGCACTTTCGTCCAGCTTGGTGACTTACGAATTTTATTATCTATGGCTTAAAATGATATATGACCGCTCTTAACTGGGGAATCATAAAATATTTTCTGTTTGTGAAATATTTCTGAAGCAATAAAGCAATAATTCACTACGGGACTACGGGGAAGACGATGGTCTTTATTTGCTGTCATAAATGTTCTGTTTATGGTGTACTTTTTTGCTGGTTGTACTGAAGCCGGTCGAGGGATACACATAAACCTTGCGCTTTATCATTACTTACCTGTCCTCAGGTTTAACACTCAAACGTGTGTCTAAAGAAAGCTATTGCTTTAATTTCATATGTTTTATAGAATTCAATGTCAATATTTCCAGCGCTGAGGTTATCCAACTCACAATTTATGTAGGATCACGTTCCTCCGGTGTTCGGGTCCTTCGTGGGACAAAGCTATTAATCGGTAACTAAATGCAGAAGTACCGGTTAACGTCCCAGCACATGACGTGTTGGTTTTGGTTTGAAACCATATTGGTGATTAAAGTTAATCCTTTCAATCATGGCTACGACGCGTTCCTTAAATGTCGAAGCTTTGAACGACTACATATCATAAAAAAATTAAATTAAAAACATTGGTAATACTTTATCCAACCCGTACGTTTAACCCAGGACATACTCTCGAATACTTTTGATCCTTAGAACGTGAGACGACGTTTGTAGTATTCAACGTTTTCCTTTAACTTGAAAACTTTACTTGAAGTTCAGTGAGCTCAACTTCAGTACAATACAAGCCAGTTACAGAAACGTTTCAGAACGAAACCTGGCACGAAGCCTTCCGAACCCCTTCACATCCGCTTTAATTGGTACACTCATTGATCATAGCAGATCATTCGTTCTCGTCAACTAAATCAGAACTGACATGGACGCGTCAATTCGTGCGTCGGCGTTTCACACGAGTGTGAAACTTAGGAAGTGTCGACGGGGGGCTCCATTAGTCAGCGTGATTAGTTCTCGAGAGCGTTAATGTTTCAATGAGATGAATAATCGCCGGCAACAGTGACAAATGCGCTTCGGTCTTTGCGCGCACGCACCTGACTCCCCCCACAAACGCGCCGCGCCATCACTCAGCATCAGCATCACTATGTTATACGTACCAGATGAAGAGATTTATATTTATTAATGTTAGTGCCCCCAACGTTTTTGTTACTTTATGGACTCGCACGAAATGAGTTTCATTAGCTCATGCTACATCTCACATAAATGACGCGCATAAAATAAACGTAACTCGAAAGTGACTGTTGGACGGAATAGCCGATAAGTGTGAAAGCAAAAGTGAAATAAATGTGGGTCCGAGATTTTTATTAAGTTTTATGGTCACTCTGTCTATTGATAAATGACTCGGCTTACGTATTCAGAGTCAAGGGTTAAAGTCGGCTGCGATCTAGAGTCGGGATCTTTTTCCAATTCTCATATCGATTTTTTTATCGAAGTGTGGCGGGATATCGATGTGTGTCACTTTACTATGATTTAACATTGATTGGGTCCTTTGAGCTGCGCCGACTTCGCGTCAACGAGATTTACAACTGAACCGATAGCTACCGCGAGTGTTATTGCGCTAAAATATTCGTATGAGCGTATGAAGCACTCGAATGAAATACAGTTTCCGAGAAGCCGGGACGTTAAGACCTTGCGAAGGAAATTATGGCAGGATTAGTTTCTAGACCTGTGATGCGGAGGATTTAGTGTTGGGAACTGTTTGTATGTACAAAATGTAAGTACAAATATTATAGAGATGTGTTCTGTAATATTTGTAGCGTACTTTTGTGACGCGAAATTTCGAGAGCGCTTATGCTTTTGTATACATTTTATATAGAGGTATATACTTAATTTTACGTTGTGTCGGAATGTGCTTTAGCACCAGCTTTATATCTTCAATAAATAGTAAAACAATACGATTTACTCATGCATGATTCACGAATAAAACCGTTGGATAAATCCAAGTAGGATGTAATAATGGTTACCTACATAAACAAAATTGAAACGTTGTAAAATATATGTCTGTTTATAAATAAAAATCTGGTTTATTTCAAAAATATTCTCGATTAGTCGCAATAGTTTAAATCATGCGCACGTCACGCGCGACAAGCCAGTCGATCCGACCGACCGCGCCGAACGCCGACCGAAGATCGACCATAAATCAAAACATTCGTGTTTGTGATTAATCAAACAGAGCCAAGAATACACCTTGAGGTTCATATTTACCTACACGTACCTGTCAGGTGTAATATTAACAGGTATAAAAGTATTCCTTTTATATTTCATTAGCCGAAGAATTTCGACCGACATCGCCGGTTGGTACTTAGCTTAGAATATGACTAATGGTTGCACCTATGATAATATCAAAACCATTTCAATAATTTGATTGAAACATTGCCTCGTTTTCCAACGCTAATATTATGGTAAAACAATTTTTACTTTCACCAAAAACTTTCTGTTTGTATGCAAAATTGAATTTTATTAACTGCATGTATATTTAGAGACACGGCAGTACTCATCCAAATCGTCACGTATGCATAAAAAACCTCACAAAATTCTGTTACAGTTATCATTCGCAGAAATCGTAATCTTTTTTCCTCACATTAATTACTTTCTAAATCATTTAATACATACATTTCGTAACGTCTGAGTGTGGTCAGTGCGGTGGGCAAGCAGCGGAGGCGCATGCCACACAACACGATGATGTAGCGATTTGTACATCATGTCGGTCTCATTTAAACCCACTGTCCCATTGCTTTTTTATATCAATAAATATTTTTATCATACATTCCACACTGATGTTGAATCGATCGTAATCAGGTTAATTCTTAAAATAGATCTGCATCTCAACTCGCGAATACCTCTCAATATTTTTTCCTCTATTTCGGTCCACGTTTTGATCGGATTGTAAGTGTAAGTCTATTCAATTTGAGATATTTTTTGTCACTATCGATTACTATGACAGTAGCGGTCAATGTGATAAAAATTGAATGCGAAATTAAATTCTATTACACACGGTCGATGAAGCTGTATTATTTTGTTTTTTTTTCTACTGAACACTTTCAAATTTGACGTTCCATGTTCAAAAAGAAAAGCGAGTAAAATAACCGTTGCGTTCGAAAATTGTTTATTGTTTTTATCTTTTACAAACAACATGAAAATAGAGCCGTTAATACGGTTAGACGTTACTTAACAATTTGTTAGTAAATAAAGTACCTTTTGTGCATCGAAAACCACATTTTTATTATGAATTAACATGTTTATATAGAGACTCATTTGGTCGAAGATCTTCTTCGACATTTTTTGTTTTGCATTCTTATTGTGAGATAGAAATTTAAACCTTATGCTATTGTAATATGAAATATTTTTTATTAAAAGTGTTTAATGTACGGCTTTGGTCCAGCCTGGATGTCAAAGTTATGACGTGTTAGATTGATTATCGGATGGATGTTAAAATACGTTTTACGACTTTTTACGACGAGCTTTCGGTGGTAAACCGCTTTAACAGATTCGTTCGTGATCATATCTACAATTTGGAGACAAAAAATAACATCTTATCTCTATAAAAGAAATTGAATTTTATGTTAGAAAATTACAGTTATGAATAATTCATGGTAATAATAAATCGTATATGTATTTAACGACTGCTTAAGCAACTATTACTTCTCATACTGAAAACTCATGGTTTTCACAATACAAAAACTTATAGGCGTTTATGAAAACTACTAAATATTCGCCTGTAACAGTAAAGCATAAATTTTTAACTTAGGATTAAAGACGGAACCTCTGACTCCAGAGATAATTAAAAGAGAATGTAGTAAGGAATACGTGATAGTCTTTTTAGAATACTGACTAAGCCCAGAATACATAAGTTTCATACTTTTCTTGACAATTCTTCTTCTTTTTCTTATCCTTCTTTTGCATGTAGTACACAATCAAATGCAGAAATCCACCTTAATGAAAGGTACCCAAGACTCCATCCCTCTAATATATAGTGACAATTTCAAACTATGAAAATTATAAAAAAATTTACGAATACTTAAACAATCACAAATTGTAACTCGAAAAAAACAAATAAAGTTTATAAAACAAAATGAGTCGCGGGCGCACCCACCGTGTTTTACCTGCCACATATCCGGACATAGGGGTCAATGCCCCGAGACCAGCAGTGTGTGACTATCAAACATTTACTCTCAGATCCTAGTTCCGATTCACATCCGTGTAGCAGGTGGTAATCCACTGGACGGTGTATTTTACTGACAGCCTTATTGGTCGAGTGGTCGCAAGTGCGACTAATTACTATTACTGGGTTTTTCAGTAATAGTAAGGAGTCTGGAAATATGCCCGGTATATGGCAATAGGCTCACTTCCTATAACATGGGACTTGTAACATAATAGTGAAAAGTGGGTGTTACATTGCACAGTGGCATTAAGCGCAGCAATGTGCACCTCTGCACCTTCGGGGGTAAAAAGGCGTGATGTTATGGTTGTATGGGTAACAAGTTAGTGAATAAGGAACTAGATTATATGTCCGAGCTGACTGCTTTTGCCAGGGGTTTTTAAGCATTTAGGTATGCCACATGGTGCAGTAGGTAATAATACATTTGTCAACAACGATACTCTATCCGCGAAAGCCGTATGAGCGGAATAAGGAACTACTTTGGCACCAGTGATCTCTAATAAAGCTGAACTGCGAACTCGAATGACGTCTACCAAGGGTGGATTTGATGGTAAACCAGAAGCATATGGTGCAGTAGTGCACTTTCACAGATTGTTAGTAGACTATACTAGAGGTATAGTCAGAATTTTAATTAGATTCCAGATTTGACAATAGCTACTGTCATTTTGTGAAATAATGATACCACATATAATAGTGTAGTGATGAACACAAAAATCGATAAACAATCAGTGTGTGTGCTTTATAATAAATATTACAGAAAGTGACAGGATAGCGATAGGGATGACGGCGACAATTTATAAAATAACTTATTACCCTAATACATCTATCTGTTTTATTTGTCATGTTCCTTCATGATTACATTTTTTTATTTATTTCACACACAATTATAAAAGAAAAGTCTCAGATCGTTAATTAATCGTCAAAAGTAAATTATCGGTTCAGAAATATTTAATTTCCTGATATACCTTGTTTACGATAGTAAAATTATAAACGAGAAGAATCGATCCAGAAATATTGCATTTCCATATCGAATAATTTCGCAACGTCACTATTTAATACATGTCATAACGTTGCAACACTGAAATTGTCAAATCTGGAATCGAATTAAAATTCCGAGTATAGTACTTAGGGCTGATTTTCCAATAAATAAATAATTATTAACTGGAGAATATAATTCACATTGGACAGTTTTTAGTACCTGCGAAAGATTGTCAAATATTTAAAGTTAAACTGTGTTAAGCCTTACTGTGTCACAAAACACATCTTATACTAACGCAACCATATAAAACTAGCTAGGTTTATACCTCTACATGTTTTTAGACCTGTAATTTTCTATTTAAATCCTTTTTAACATACCTAGTACACACAGACCTATTTCCGCCATTGCAGATCTAATCCTACGTGACAGACGTAGCCTTGTGAACCATACTAAACCCATTAATTACAAACTCAATCACTGTCACCAATCTTTCAATACTAAACAGTTCCTTAATTTATATCAGATCTCCTTCGTAACCACCTGGGTGGTCAAATCTAGTTTTTGTAGCATTTTAACACTAAAAAACTTATACTGTAAAGACCTGTTTACATTGCAACAACCCGCTAAATAAGGCTCTCGATACATGAAATGAAACGACTTGATTGGACAAGTTAAATAAATTGAATCTCGTTTATTTTTATTTCTAGATTTAGCAATGATCTAGATTTGATTCAAAAGTAATTGTGTATAGTTAATAGGTGCGAGATTAGTTCTGTGCTACTGGGAACTTGTAAAGCCGGTCAGACGCGGCTGTAGTAAATATCTATGAGAGTTGTTACTAGTTACTGGACCAGCTGGAACACAACGGGTGTTCTGTCTTAGGTAGGTACATATTGATGTGTATAGGTTATTGGTATTTATAGGACGTCTCGTGTCAAAACATAACAATCAGGTGAACCAGATTAAAGCGAAATGTTGACTTCACGTTGTTGATAAATCACTAGAAAGAAATTTACCTAGATAAGTAGTGTCTGCATGGTGATATGCCAGTATTAGATTCTTATAGACAGTTAATTATCCCAAACTTCAAATGTTCTACCAAATGCACGAAAAGTTATTATAATAAATTCCTGATATTTACATTGAAAATTAATTTCAATAATGACAGTTCCCCATCACAGCAGGTTGGCTAACAAGTGCAAGCCTGTGTGACATCGGAAGCGGAAGCTGCTCCCACGCGGGGAGGGTTCCGGCGCACGCGCACGCCGTGATCTCTGACGTCACTTCCGGACGGGCCTTGATTGAGAGTGAGGTAACGGTTAATCACTGATTGCTAGTTCATTGTGTGGCCACTGTTTCAATTAGGATTAATATAATATATACTATAGAATCCGGCGTTACTTTTCGGAAATCCTCTGAATGAATAAAACCTAATTATTTTCCTAGTTGTAAATTACTTTTTCAAACATAACTAAATTCGTTCTAAGTTAATCTCTGATTATCTTATTCAGCTCACTTTGTGAATATTAAAATAAAGATGATATTTGGACGTGGGTGTTCCACTGTCTCATATTACAAAGCAATATGTCTTTTAATTAACATTCGGATTATACTCCAGCCAATCCTCGACACATCCTCACACAACACATTCACAATAATTATTACTTACTTAGTTAAACCAGAAAGTTGAGCACTAAATCATATTGAGCTTAAAAACTGCTTACGTTTCATATGCACCCACATCCCACACACTACAACAGTTATGCGCTTGCAAAGCAAATAACATAGAATTTTCTTACATTGTAAGACTCCATAAAACAAGAGACTACTACAAACTTGAGTAAAATATAATTACTATCCATTATTACGTTTACCAACTACATACATCAAGACACACCTACACTTTGTTCCACATTCATACTTTCAATCAATGCCATTGTTTAACTAATTACAGCCTGTCTTGCCTCGCAATTGTAATGATACAGTTTCGTTTGTTTCAAACAACACCAACGCACTTATACATCAAAAAGTCTCACCGACCAGAGACGCCGGCTCAAAACTAATTCGTAAAATGTAATACTATAATTTGCCATAAGCAACACTTAATATCTCTCGTTATCTCCAACTTGAAGCGTTATGCCTCATAAGAACCACGTAATAGGGCATCTCTTAAAAGCCGCCGAATTATCATAATGAGCAATAACCAATTGCACGAAGCTCACGTCAAATCGGCTTAACTCATGTAAATTTATGGTTATAACTCAACTTTTTTGTGTTTTAAGTCAAATTGCTGAGCGTTTCAAGCGATGAGCCACGACGGGCCCTATTAGCGGCCAAATGGCGTATGGCGGGAACGATTCGTGAAAGAAATCAAATTACAATAACGATGCACGCTACACGGCAGTCCACCACCGATACTAAAATAACGGGTTACGTCTAATTTATAAGAGGTAAATTGTAGGATGCCACGCGCTAGAGATGTGTCATTAG
This sequence comes from Spodoptera picta, assembly GCA_038387885.1. Classification (NCBI taxonomy): domain Eukaryota; kingdom Metazoa; phylum Arthropoda; class Insecta; order Lepidoptera; family Noctuidae; genus Spodoptera; species Spodoptera picta. The sequence goes on along the minus strand of JAZHFQ010000438.1, from coordinate 4,705,172 downwards.
ACGGCCCTCGTAGCCCAAGAATTATGTTTGGTTAGGTTTGTTCAACGATGATTATATGTATTAGTGAAACCTCAATGAAATGGAAGCTCGTTGTCTTGTTGCCTACGTTACGTACTACGTGCATATGGTAGATTATTATTTCATTTCAAACTTTTATTATTGATACTTTTCCAATCGGGTTGAATGTTAGTTAACTGCGCCTCATGTGTGTATAATTGTTCATAATCTATCAAACGTCTAGAACTGTCAAGAAACCAAGTGCTTGCAATAACAAAACTAATTCAAGTTACAGATCTCTCTAAGCACAGTAGTCTCTCCAATACAAGACCTGATCAAATAACCTTCCCAATATTTGTGTTTTAACCCAAAATTTGGGTAACGAGAGCCGAGACAGTGTGTCTACGTATGTGGATGTAGTCGGCAGCAGCGTGCAGGTAGGCATGAATGGCCGGCGCCCCGCTGCTAGTGAGTTATGTTGGGCCCCTGGGGCGCAGCGCGGGCGCAGCTCGGGCTCCTTCACACCTCCGCCCGCGTGTGGTCCCGCGGTTTACGAGCCGGCCGAAGCTGCTGCGCGCACGCTGGTCGATGCATGCGATACTGCAGCAGATAGCCAAGTGCATTTTGTTTTATCTAGCGATCTGTTGTTTCGCATTCTAGCGGATGTTGTATCAATATGTGTTACAAATCTGATACCATCTCATATCTGGTGAACCATAAATATTGCGATGTTTTAAAGTTGTTGTTCTTGTAAAAATGCTCTATACAGATCGTCGTCAATTTGCGAGATATGATCCTAGAATATCAGGAACTTTTACAACTTAGGTTTGTTAATCAAAACTAAAACGTTTACGAAAATTATCGATGGTATTCTAGGTAACTTCTTGGCTACCTTCCGCGCACAACATCCCGAACCGCACCTAAATCTTCCGGCGTTACTAGTAGATATCCTTACCGTAAGATATTATAATATTAGTCACATTAGTGTGTATATTTTACCGAGGAATTATTTTATTTGTTAGACTTATTACGACCTGCCGGGTTTCCTGAGAGATACGATACAGGCCGGTGCCATTTTTATTAGACAGGAAGGAAATTCTAACGTTTAATATATTCTAAGTAAAACGTTTGAGGTTTATTTATAACATTCGTATTTCGATCCGGTTTTAGTAGGACGGGGTTCGGGTAGAATTGAAATCGTAGTTAGGTAGTACTACAAATATTTAGTAGGTAGGTTAATTTCCTTCGGTACTTTCCATCGAATATTTAGTCGTGGTAAACCACTAGACTGCATTTCTTTTAATTTGTTTTGCCCAACTTCGGAATCATTTTCTTATTGATCCATATTATATAGACTCAGTGGAAGTCCAAACAATTACACTATTTAGAATACTGATATGCAACTGAATGTGATGAAGACACAAAGTCAGACTCAAGCCCAACATAATTGGGAATAGGCTAGGACATAAACATTATTCCAAATCATCCAAAATGATTATATGACGACTACAAAACAGACGTTATCTCGAAACAGAAAAATCTCAAACAAAATAACAACATTGCAAGCTTACCCGACAACCTAATTAAATATTATTAGAGTATGTAAAAGTATCCGCTCATACTCAAACATATAAAGTGATATCAAACGATAGATATAATATACACTACAAATAATTTCTCTATTACGGAAAACTAGACATAATTCGTTTTGACCAATATGTCTCGGTGCAGAGATTAGCTATATTGTTGGTATATTTCCAAGCATCATATACGTAGTTTTGTATAAAAAGGAGAGGTCTTAACACTGACAGTTCCTGCTGTAAGCCCAGTTATTTATCGCCGTCCCACTGGCCGCACTAAGATTTATGCTGTCCAGAGGAAATCATGACTGGAAACGCTTTTTGTTACAACTTTTGCGCTGATTTTTTGTTTAATATTTTACCTCTACTAAACAGTTTCACACCAATGTTGACATTTTTGTTAATTTGTAATTACTTAGATATGTATGTTAAGTAAATAAAACTGGCACAGATTTATTAATGAAATAAAGAACACATATAAACGGCTTCATATTTAAAATCATCATAAAATTATGCAGTTAACAGCAAAGTAGGTCGATTCCCAGTTTCACCGTTAAACACTATAATGCCAATTAATCTAATAATGGCTATTCACACTAAAGTAATAACCTCAAGTACACTTAAATAAAACGGAATACATTACAACTTCAAACTTGATTATGGCCATATTAAAACAGATTAAAATCACATTCATATAATCAACTACTCACACTTAACTAAATTAGCAGTAAATCATAATTCGCGCGCCGTTCAAAGGTCACAACGGTCAGTTGTACATGATTATTGGAACAAAATATCGATGCTACACCTGTGTGTGTCCCCTTCAATCGTGACCGGTGTCCGCACGCTGTGACCTAGGAGCGTCGTCTGAATGCCGTAATGCGGGGGCGAAGATTTATTAAACGGCTACTGCTTTACCGGACAACGGAGGTCGATTTAAGTGAAATTTATTTATGCATTTGTATGTAGTTATTACTTGTTGCTAGATATAAATGTTGGATGGTTTAGTGTGTCCTGTGCTTGGGAGATCATGTTATTGTGGGGTCGAGTTTCAAGTTACTAATTTCATTATCAATTTGTATTGACGATGTAGAAACAATATTTTAACTTACTTGATGTAGTAAACATTTCACCTTCTTTGGTCAAACTTCATTTCCAATTACAAAAGTTCTCCAAAGTTATCAATATGTAGAGGTACATTGCATTTTATTTTGTAGGTGGAAACCAAACTATGTTTTTCTCATTCATGGCATTTCTTGTTAAAAATTTTTAGCTAAATACGTCACATAACATAACATAACATCACGCCTTTTATCCCCGAAGGGGTAGGCAGAGGTGCACATAGAAGTAACACCCACTTTTCACTATTTATGTTATGAGTCCCATGTAATAGGGGGTGAGCCTATTGCCATATACCGGGCACATTTCCAGACTCCGTGCTACTACTGAGAATTTTTTAAAAACCCAGTAATACTTTGCCCAACCCGGGAATCGAACCCGAGACCCCTTGCCCGGCAGTCGCACTCGCGACCACTCGGCCAACGAGGCAGTAAATACGTCCTTCGTCATAATTCACACATCTTTACAAATAAAACGTATGCTTAATAACTTAATACTGGCTCAATAAAAACAAATTATAAACTTCGCATGTAATCAACCTTGTGAGTACATCGAGCATTACTTGCCAAACAAAAAAAGTCCTAATCACCTCAAAAAAAATCCTCAATTACATGTACAAATGTATATTACCCGATGATTGTTCACACGGTCGTCAATCGGCAATCACCTATAAATTATATATGCATACTCACATATCTTGATATTATAATAAGTGGGTATACTTATATTGTTATCTAAAAAAATTTGAATCATCATTCCGACTAATTTGCATCGATGCGTGCAATCCGACGCACTTGGATTTTGAGTGTATGTAATTGTATGGCGAACAACAACTTATTACAATTGTATGAGCTTATAATATATTGTATGTCTAGTATTATTTGAATTTTGTACTCATGATGCGTTGCCGTTTATGTAAGTATTTCTCATAAACAGGTAACCTATTGATGATAGCCAGCAGATTCGTAAATTTTTGCTATCTTTTCTCCATCAGAGTTTGTATCAAAAAATCTTGTAGCGGTCTCCCATGTCCCATTTATCTGTTTAATAAAATTCATCATAATTACTAATACAGATGCTGTGTTTCCAGTCAAATATGACTTGGGTGTCTTCAAGTCCCGAGTGAACAGGTTGCTCATACGTAGGCGTGCTCCATCGTCGGCCACATCATCGCTTACCATCAGGCGAGATGGTGGTCAAACGTCGAAATATAAAGTTTAAAAAAAAAAGTAGTCTAAGAGTGAAGCGTAACATCTAAAATTGTAATTATAATATGTTAAAAATTAGAACGAATAAAAAGGGCAGTTAATGCTACACTGCCATTGATTTTACAGAAAATCTAGCTTTCAATTTCCGAATTAAAGAAACTGACACAGGTCATATATTATAATTTTCACTGATAGGTACATAGCTAGTCTACGACTTTATAAATCTTTTGACTAGTTAGTAATTTTATTCGAAAGCAAGTTAAACGGAACTTTAGACTCACATGTCTATAAGATGACAAGATCCTATAAGATCTAGTGTTCCGGAATAACAAAACTTAAACGTCAACTTAAAACTAAGAATTAATCAAACTCCTAGCAATATCATTACCACATAAGGGATATGAGGTATATACGTTTTAATTGACTACTGATCTACCCCGTTATGATTAGAGTAATGAGATCCAAATTGAAACACTCAATTGATACAGATACCGCCAATCTACAACCGAAGCTATTACATTAGCTCAGATGTTGTTACTGATAAACATAATTGGATATTTTATTTATTTTTCATTGTCGGTTTAACTAATTACGAGTTCAGAATTGATTCTGCATTCCTTATTTGTTGCTGTGAACTAGGAAGTAGGAAGGGTCAGTGGTAATTGTTTTGTTATTAGCAAAAAATAATTAATTAATGACCAAAATAAATATTGTATTGTGTTTTTTTAAAAATCGAAAAAAAGCACCTACGCACGCATCATCTACACAGTGCTACGTGACGTCTACGTAGTGCTACGCTGCATCTACGCAATGCTACGCGACGTCTACTTAGTGCTACGCAGAATCTACGCAGTGGTAAGTACGTGACGTCTACGCAGTGCTACCTATATATACTAGCTTAATGTCAGTAGCTCAGACATTTAACCGGCTGGTAAACGAAAAATTTCTTGAGACTTTTAATTATTTAACTTTAATCAAAAAGTTACAAATACTACTGCAAATCTATCACTTACACTAACAGTTGACACTTCAAATTGAATATTTTCGGTATAAAAAAATATTATGGCAAGTAACTCTTTTACTTTAACACACATAAATATCGAAATAAACGCCTATTAATTTTAATAGCCACAATTATATGTACAGCAAATAAAATTTATGTGAAATACATTCTTAAATTTTCAATAAACACAGTGCCCATGACAATATTTTATATCCACTGATTTTTATGGACGTAATAAAATATCGTCCAACCGGGATAGATGACTGAGAAAGACAAAAATACGGAAGACACATTCGAAGTTATAACTATAGTATTAAAGTTTAAATTAAAGACATGAATTGGATTTTTATTCCTGTTATGTCAAGGGTGTTTGCTTAGTAAATCATTGTAAGAGAAGGAAGTAGGAAAATAATACCCAATGTTTAATTATGTAGAATTAAACACATAAAATTAACATTAACATAACATCACATATTTTTGGGAGAATTTCTATACTCTAGGTAATTTTTAACTGTAGTGTATTGAAATTACGTTGACGATTTCGAAATTAAATAACATTTTTCTAAAGACTAATTATGTATTTAATACTTCAATAGAGTTTTAATCTCGTATTAAAAATCGCGGAGAACCTAACGGGTTACCGGAGCTCCGGCTCGACGTGCAGGAGAAGGAACGGAGTGGTTTTTTACACTCCCTCCCGCCTCACCCAGGCGGGAGTAGTCATTCGATGATTTTCCTCCCTTAAAAAAAACGTATTAGAAAAATATAGTTCTATAACAAGTTCTAATGTTGTAAGTATGTTTATGATTTTGATCATACATTAAGATACAATATTTATCTAGCATGTTTGTTTTATTACGTGTCAATGGCTAGATCCTAAAAAGATAGTCAATTAAATATTGTTAAGTTATAAACGATGAAAGTTAAAAGTAAAAAGTATTCGTTATATTAAATAACATTTGGTCTGTTGTGAACTCACCTTACTTTTTGTTTAAATTACGAAGGCACATAAGAACCATTAATAATTTAAACAACATGTACATTGTATCTCGACGTTTACCTAATTCTTTAAACGATCAACATTAGTATTTTTAAAAAAAAGGGACAGGACATACGAATGTAATTGCTGCATCCAAAATTACCATCCCTCGCAACAACGAAAGCAACTTAATAAAAACTAGATTAAACCAGTTCATCCTAGATTTCATTTGCGGATTCATTCTCTTAGATTAAGTTAGTGCGACCACCGGCTCATTGTTGCATTTTCACGAGAAGTTTAATAAAGACCTTCCACACATAGCACAATACTCGTATTTCATGCCCACGCGGCGACCGGCGACCGCGGGAGCCCGCGACTCCTTGTCAAGCGAATAAACTGCGATTCTTACGGCTAGTGTGAAATGTTGCTTACATTAAATGTGAATATATTTTAATAAATGCACCATATGTTAGTAACATGCGTAGTTTATTATACGAAGTGTTGGACGAAGCGAATGTGTGCGGTTTCATATTAAATGTAATTGGATTGTTGCCTTGATATGGTTTTATAATTCGTTTTCAATCACCGATCTACGTCTGAATATTTTAATTATCCCGTAATTAATATGTAATTTAATGCTTCACACTAATTTTATATGGTTTAATCACCGAAATGCCTTCGTAAAAGTCAAATGTTGACATAATTGATAGTGCAATTCGTATTGTAGTGATGCAAAAATAAAATATATTAGCCACTCTATTTCAAGAGTTGTCCTGTTCGAAGTAGGCAAGGACATGTTACATAATATCTAATTATTTGTTCTCTTATTCCACGTAAACGCGGTAGGCTGTAGCGTATCATGTTGGGACATTATGCGGGCTCATATAAAACCACCGTTCACATTGTAAGTACCCGAGATCGAATCTGGACTGTAACAAATCGAGGAGACCGATGTTCTCGCGATTGAGTTATTACAGCTTCCTGTTAGGCTACTTGTTTTTGTGACTCCTACTGTTTTTATTAATTATATACTATAAATAATAAATATTTTATGTGTAATGTGATACGCAGGTTGTTCAGATCCTGTTGTCTGATATAGCGCTCGGATCGAGCGAACAACGCGTTGTTATTATTCAAACGGCTACTTTTTATTGTTTCTTCGAGATATTAATGTTTTGTCCTCTGGTTGGATCAGATGGTGCATTCTTTGTGTATGCTACTGTATTGACATAATTACCTACTTTTTATGTTGTACTGTATGTTGAACGAAATGTTTGTAGAAGTCTGGACGTTTTTCATAGTCTTATGAAGAATCATGGTCCTTTTTACCATACAGCCGTGCGATAGTTTACCTTAGTAGATAGTTTAGTCACGTTACTTTAAAAAAGCGTAGTATCGTGGTGGCATAGATGTTTAAGACGCCCACTTCTCGTGCATGAGGTTGCGGGTTCGAAACCTACCAACGGCAAGTACCAATGTGACTTTTCCCGAGTTATAAGTACTTTCTAAAATTATTCAGACACCACTGACAAACGGTGAAGGAAAACATCGTGAGGAAACCTGGGCTTATAATTTCTAATTATAAGTTTGAAATCGCCAACCCGCATTGTGGTGCAAGCGTGGTGATTAATGCTCAAACCTTCTCGTGTGGGAAGCTTTGCTCAGCAGTGGGCATTATAGGCTGTTGATGATAACTTTTAAAAAGCGTTCAACTCTACAAAAGTACCGATTAGCAAGAAATAATCGAGATTACTTAGATCACAATAAATAATCAAGTTTACAGTCACAATACGATGATAAAACTAGTTATTAGGAATTTAGTTTCATATAGAAATACCTATAGGATACCTACTCTTTTAACTTCTAGGATATAAAATGGATAAAAGGAAAGGGGATAAAATCGTGACGACATTTCACATCTCTCACCTAATAAGGCAGCTTACAATTTTACTCATACTTCAATAACATTTGCAATAAAATGGTTAAGCAGGCTGTTAAGAAGACCTCACACTGGGCGTTGAATATAAAGAGATCGTTATTGATTAGTATCACAAAAGCTTTTGTAATTTAATGAAGTATTAGAACATTGGCTGGACATGGTATCTGGTAGGTAAAATAGGTTTATCCACACCGTATTATTGCAATATTTTATAGATACAAAATTTTTAGAAAAAAGTCATGTCCGATAATGACATCACTGCATCTCATTGAACAGTTTTCCGACAAGAATCTCCGCCGAAACGTTGCTCTGTAAAACTATAAAAAAAATCTCTACAACAGCCAACATTTGACATCCTGAATCCATCACTACGAGAAGTTCATTCCAGTGAAATGGAAACCTTATCCATCTTAATCACACTTCCTCCCTTCAACACAAAACATAGCATCACCCAATAAACTCAAGACCGAAATAACACACCCATCATTAAAGAAAATTGAGTAAAAACAAAAATGTTTACACCAGAGTCCTATGTGTGGAGTTCTTTACGAGCCTGGTGGAGAGCGTCCGAGAGTTCGTACGAAAGGCTCGTTACAGTACGTGACGTGGCACTCTGAGTGCTCATTACACTTGCCCTTTGAGGTATAGTACCGACACATTGAACACTGCCTGTACTCTCACCTGGCACGCTAAATGACGAGCTTGTAGCTAAGTAAATAGATGTTAAGATGTTGGTCGAAGGAAATCAACCTACAACCTAAGTAGGTTGTAGGTTGGTTCTTAGTTTGCGAATTTGTAATTTTCATGTAATTTATAATTCTCAGTAGTAGCACGGAGTCTGGAATTGTGTCCGGTATATGGCAATAGGTTCACGTTGGAACTCTTATCATAAATAGTGAAAATTGGGTGTTACATTGTACAGTGGCATAATGCCACTTCGGGAATAAAAGGCGTGATGTTATGTTATGCAATATTTATGATGATGATGATATACATGTGATAAATATTTAGATTGCTAATGTTGATTAAAATTACTGTATTTCCCTTAAAAGGATACAAATATACACAGTTTTAAAGTTGTATCAAGTTAAACCTTTATGCGAGCTGTTCAGACCGAGTAAATGATGCCCATGGACAATTATTGCGAAAAAAATATCACATGAGATGTTTTATATGGGAATACATATTTTTAACATTTCACGTTTGTCAGATTTCACTTAATTAACTTACAGCCACTGAGAATTTTATACCTCTTATTTTGAAGCCCCCAAACAAATATATTGAGTACCAAAAAGAGTCAAAACTACAATTGCCATCGATTTACAAGCCTTAAAAGTCCCGAACAATAAAAATGAAACGTAAACAACCAAAAATAAGATCCATAACAGATTGGCAGATCATTTTACGACCATTGCTTGGCCTCTGCCCCAAAGATGAGACCAAATTGAAACTACCGTCAAAGTAAATGACATTAAAGTATATCTTCAGTACTTCAATCACGATTCACACTCATTTTGTACCGTAAAGTCACACAAAATGTCACCTTAAAGCAAGCCTGTGAGCGTATTGAGTGAATCACGCGAATTACGACATTATGACAGACCCACAAATGTACTGTAACTAGTGTTTAATTGGGATATTAGTAAGGTCTAAGTATTGTCCTAATTCTGCAAGTAAATAACAGATTTAAGTAATAAGTGGTATACTAAAGTAGAGGTAAAGCTACGTGGACAGAAATTGTTTATTTTAACTAAAAATCGCGGGTTACTCACGTGAAAATACTGAGAAAAGCTCTACTAGTTTCGAACCACTAACGGTGCTTCCTCAAGAGCAGCGTGCGCGGTCGCGGCGATGTCGCACAGCCTACAAGTTACAACGTGCTACAACCTACGTGAGAAATCCGCGATCTTTAGTTAATTTAGTATGTCTCGAGATAGTTATTATAAAAACAATGTTTGTTTTGTCTATATGTGTATGTGTACCTAGAACGTAACTATAATACAAGGTATGTTAATTTTAACGCTATACGCACATTACTGGGCTCGCTGCGTAAGTCCCCTCTTTGAGGAGTGGTTTGAGAGACGCTACGGCGTCCTCACCTACCGCCTGACGCAGGTCCTCACCGGACATGGGAGTTTCGGGAGGTACCTGTGTCTGATGGGGCGGGAGGAAACGCCCGGGTGTCATCACTGTGAGGACCGCCCTGAGGACACGGTGGAACACACGGTGGGAGAATGCCCTGCGTGGGCTGAGCACCGCCGTGCCCTCAGGGAAGTGATCGGCGATGGCGACCTCTCGCGTCCGGGCCTAGTGCAGGCCATGATGCGGAGCGAGGGGGATTGGGCATCCCATTCTCCTTTTGCGAAGCAGTCATGCTAGCTAAGGAGGAGGCGGGACGCGTGAGGCAGCGAAGCGCTGCCTCCTCGCAACCCAGCCATCGCGAATGACACACCGGGCGTCGGGGATCGCGGAACGATCTCCGGCCACCGTAAGCGTGGGACTGCGGACGGCGAGCATGGATGGCTCCCCGTCCGACCTGAGGCCTTAGTACGAGTTTGTTTTACGTTTAAAGTATTCGTAACGAGTACGCGTTTGGCGCTCTGGTTGGTTGGTTCATTGGCGCCGGCCAATCAGAGTGCCGAACGCGTACTCGTTACGAATACTTTAAACGTAAATGAAACTCGTACTAAGGCCTCAGAAACAGACCCGAGCGTACGGCGCGTCGCGTTCCACGCGCGCCTCAAACAGCCATCAGACCACCACAGATGGGGCCCAATACGGCCGATGCCGATTCGGAGTCTCGGAGAACCTAACGGGTAACCGGGGCTCCGGCTCGACGTGCAGGAGAAGGAACGGGGTGGTTTTTAGTCAGTAAGAGTCTGACACTCCCTTCCGCCTCACCCAGGCGGGAGCAGTCATTCGATGATTGTCCCCCCTTAAAAAAAAAAATACGCACATTACTATGAAAATTCGCAGAAGATCTGGACAATGCAAAAATAGCAATTGAAACAAATGATTAATCTAGTTCCAGTAAAGGTCAACAACTGTGCCTTTAGCCAAATGCCACTTTAGCGATTGTCTACATAGAGAGTAGAAAACTAAATGTATCCCGGACTGACAAGTCTCAAAATTTACGTCAATCCCATATAATTTGGTTTTCTATTCTAAAATGGCATTTGCCTACAGCTACTGATTCCTTTACATGACATATTATCATTACACCTAAACCCCGAAATGTGACTGATTAAAGTCCGTTGAAGTGGTCGAATGGTTGCGGTAGTGATGTCGCGTCGCGTCGGCCCGAGGCGTCGCCGTAGCGCACATTACTTAATGTCCTGATTATACGACCAAATTGTCATTATGGGTCATTACCGACGCTAATAGTCCACGCAGGAGACACACAGAAATTGTTTAAAATTCTTAAACGGCTTGTTATTTCAAATATGTGATCCGACGTCGCTCAAATGAACACACGTTTTGCGACCGCCCGAGTGTCACGACTTAAGATTTAAAATTATTTGAACTGAATTCTTTGGAAATTACTCTTTTGTTGTATTGTTTTTTTTTATACGAAAGCGTATCGATATCTTTTTTTATTTTATTTCACTTATTCAATTTCGATAGTGATGTAAAAGTTAGTTGAATTGATCATCATTCCAGAAGATGTAAAGCTGACTAGTGTATGTATGTACCTATGTATGTATTTATTTGCGCGATTATCTCGCTCGTTTGGCTGAAGCGATTTTAATGCGATTTTGAAAAAGTGTTTGTTACACTTAGGAGAAGGTTTTGTATATTAATTAACCGACTTCAGGAAAAGAGGGCTTTAAGACGTTTTTTAAACGTACTTAAGACGGGTAATTCTGATATAGGTATTATAAGATCACCCGAAAAGGGAATCTACTCCATTATTTCGATATATAATCTATCAGAGTGAAGTACGTACCTATTTAAAAATTCACTTCACACCATTAAACAGTTAAAAACAACCACCGTTACAAAAGCGGCTCGATACCAAAATTAATAGGTAAAATTACCAAAATGATCCTTAATACACCAAAAATAAAATGTGATATCTATCGAAACCGCATCGATCTCATTAATTCCCCGAGGGTCGTGTTAGATACGTCGAATTAGGAAGTATTTGGGACGGAAATCACTAGCCTACCAACTCTACCATATGTCGGATTCAATTAGAAAGAGAGATATAATGTATATATCTGTATAAATATAACATTGCACCTGTTACTAAGCGAAGTAACAGGCAGAGAACTTCGTACGAATTTGTTTTGTGTTTAAAGCTCTGATTAGTCGATGTACTGGAGCCGGCCAATTAGAACGCCGAAAGTGTACTCATTTTGATTACTATAAACGTAAAATGAACTCGTATTAAAGCCTCTCATTGGCCTATTTCAATAAATCAATCAGAAGCAATCGGAGGCCTAAAGGTTAACATTTCGACCTCCTTAAAAGAACTCGTACCAGGGTCTCAGAATTGTGAACTTACCGTAGCTCAGGGCGCTAAATACCATAGTTCAAATCATAATTATTATGGATCTTCATAATGTGTGATATATTCTTCATAGTTTTCATCTTCATAGTATGCGCAACATTTTGCCAATTTGTAGTCGCGGAGAACCTAACGAGTTACCGGAGCTCCGGCTTGACGTGCAGGAGAAGGAACGGTGTCGTCTTTAGTCAGTAAGAGTCTGACACTCCCTTCCGCCTCACACAGGCGAGAGAGTTAGTTCGATGATTTTCCCCCTTAAAAAAATGCACAACATTATTAAATATGTAGTTAGACTAAATTATATTTTTTATCAATCGTCTTATTTCAACGTTTCAAACGTACACAAATAATTTCTTTGATATCACCTATATTGTTTTAATACATTTTAATCGTTCCTTTCTTACATTGACTCTCCACCGAAGACTTGCGCATACATCGAAATACATAAATTCGTTTCGCTCTCAATCTTTTTGTCTCATAACGAAACAGCGTCGTCACCCTTTTTTCTAAGTCGTATCACGTCGAAAAATGACGTAAAAACAAAATATTATTTTTCGTCACGCCCGTCCGTGTGCCGACACTAGTTATTTATTTTTGAATTTCTAATAAATTAGTTTCTGCTGTCTTCGAGAAATTAAAAAACGTAAGAAAAAACTTTTCAACACTCCATTTCGTTTTATTAATTGCCGGATCTCAACAATATGGCGATTAATTATTGACAGAGGAAATAAATTTAGATTTATTTAATGATCGGTGTGACAATGTGTTGTTATTGTTTTTCTTAGGAGTTAAAAACATGTTACCTACTACACGCTCTTTTTTATCAGTTAAAATGAATAAATATTCGTCAGTCCGTGTAGGAAGTTGTTCCTTTACTTACAAATTATATAACTAGGAATATTGAAATCTAATTAATGAAACACATTCCTAGAAACCCGTTGTCAACAATCGTTCTATACACAGGAAAAAAGCAGGCAATGACACATTCGAAGTCCCACATTAATACTGGAAACAACAAATTTCCGTTTAACCACAATAATTAAAATAATTAACCCAGAAGCTAAAAAAACCTGAGATGATTAAAAGCTAGGCTAAAGTGCCACTTCGCACATGTCGCGTCCCCCCTACACAAAAGGGGGAACAAATTAAGAGGGCGTCGCTCAAAACACGACTTTAATTACATGTAACAATCGCTTACTGTTTAACTTTATATTTTTATTCAATAATTCCTTTAGTTGCTTGTGTCTTAAGGGCTATAATCGCTTTTCGATTTTCATTACAACATTTTACTGTTAAATGATGTACATTACTAGTCTATTTGAGGAATTTTTAAAGTGCTTAGTATGAAGTCTTCGATGTATTATGTTGTGTAGAAATAGTCTTGTAGGCAAGAAAAGGGCGTAGTTCGCGTGCGTCCCTGGCAAGCCACGAGTGGAGACCGACATATGGGCATGACCGCTGTCAGGTGGGCCCGAAGGCACCTGTCAATATTATGAAATTGTTACGTATATGTAACTGATGTTGAAGGTAGCTTCTTGGTGTCACGATCGCCATAAGAACGGCAAATACTAAACTTAGTTTTTGTCATTGTATTTATTTATAGTTCTTCCGAATTTTTCATTTGGACTTGACAGTCTTCTCTTGTGTTTTATATTTCTAAATACCCTATTACCGAAAAAAATCTGCAAGTCCCATCCCATCAGCGATAATCTCGGATGCTATTACCAATAATTAAAAGCAGATGAGACTACTAAATTAGACAAAAAATAATCGAAGCAGATAGTAAGCACATAACGAAGTACCTAAATACTAACTTCACACAACTAAGAAGTGACAGGACCATGTTCAATTGTACAAACGAATTCATTTTACAAAACTCATCTTGCAGACGTCGCGTCGTGTGACGGTGGCGCGGCGTGACACAGAACTTGGCGGGAAAACTTTACCTTTTTTGGAAGAGACAATGAGATTTATTTTTCGTGTTCTAATTTCATTTCAAAATTATGGTAACGCTTCCGGGCAATTTCAGCCAGTATAAAATGAGTAAATGATGAATATGACATATGAATTAGAAAAAAGGTTTGACAGGCGAATATTTTATTGCAGAGATCTGGATTAACTCGTTAACCCTCTATTAGTTAGGAAATAGCGAAAATGATTACGATATAAAGGTGAAGAAGAATAAGGCTACACTTCTAACCGATTTCTCTCTCTCTTAGAACTAAATATAGGGTAGGGTGGTGTAAGATTGCGCATTTTTTAATCAACAGGTCATAACATAAAAAATAATAACGTTATCTGAGATCAATCATTTATATACTTAAAGTTATTCTTATGGCAACAAATCAACATACTCATTATTGCAAAAAGTATATAGTAGCCTCAACAATTAAACAAAAATCACAAATTGGGAATTGCGCCGTTTTACACACCCTAGTGTGTAAAATTGCGCGTCGAGGTCGATAAGGTTGCGCAGCTATATTATTTACTCTTACTATTTTACTATTTTAATCTTACTATTAAGTACTCTAAAATAATAAAACAGCTAACAACTCCAAAATATCTCTTCCAGTTCATCAGTAGCCTCGTGTTCGGCGTCGGCGACGCGTGCCCGGAAGCGTCACGGCCGCGTGAAGACCGGAAATGGGCAGGATGACCGGATCCTATCTGCGCTCTCCTGCCTACCTGCCGGCCATGTTGTGACGTCACCTCGCCCCGGCACATGCTTCGCACAATACCACACTCTGGTTAGATTTTGGAGTTGTTCTGTCACTCAGAAACCGTTTCTCCGGAAGAATTCACAACTCGGAATTTGACTATAGAAATGTATTTTAAGTAATAATAATCTGTGCTTAGTTTTAGATTTAAAATTCTTGTGACAAGAGAATTTATTTGTTGTGATATTTCAGGATTTTATTTAAGTCTCTGAAATTTACAAAAATATGTAGCCAACTAAATATATACTGACAACGCATCAACATAATATCTAAACCACGGCGCGAACAATGATCACTCAAACTGACGGATCTTAGTAAAAAGCCCGCGAATGCACACGGCCAAACCTGAGTTTGTAGAAGCAGAACATCCACCGGTTATCATTGCGGGAGTATATAATTGTTGGCAATTTCGCGTTTCCATTCAAGCAGTGAATAGCAACCATTAGTCAGAGCCCTCCACAAACCCTCCTCAGCTAATAAGTGCATTTTCCTTTACAGAACTCCTTAGTGCCATAGTTAAAGCTTGTACTTTAAAAAATGGCCGCCTCCCGCCATTTTAAATTCATCTGAATATTAAAATGATTGCTAATTGTAGTTATTAAGCAATTTTTTAATTAATGATGAGGATTTAAGTGTTGAGAATTAACAGCTTGCGTCGTTTAAAAGGTTTAAGGTTGATAACTTTCAGTTCAGTTTTCGTCTAAATAAGTATTTCCTTAAATAGTAAAAAGTACGATACGAAATATAATTCTTAAAAACATTTATTTCTATATAAAATTAATTAATGTAACATGTTGTAAAGTCTGCATTAATAACTTTGTCCTTAAGCTTGTCACTGGTAACCGCCAGTCGCCGCCGCCCATAGTTTGTGGCTTCCAGAATTTTCCCATTCGAATACCAGATGGCACTTAAATACATATCCCATGTATATTAACGTGAAACATAGCAAATTACTGTAATAACCACGTTTGTGGTACACGATCGAAGTATTCATTTAATACGCGGTATTTATAGCTACAGGACATACGAACCGACTGCCTCATTGCTGGTCGAAAAGTCACAAGCAACGACTACCAAGCTATGGTCTTGTTTTAAAGGGCAATACCCAAAAAATATAGACAGCAAAACCCAGAATCGATTAAAATAATTTGTGTAGAGCTACATATCATATGCCAGATTCAATCATTGTTTTTCGATGAAACTATCACAAAGTGATAAAAATAGGACCAGTTTATCGTTATCTCGCTTTGTATGATCTCTGCGCAGAATTAGCAGTCAGTTTATACTGGATTTCTTGAACAAAATCACATCGTGGTATGATAATCTTGGAAAATCTAATAGGTTTGGGGGGTTTGCTTGTAATTGTCGTATTCTTCATCACTTTAAATAGTCTAGTAAGAAATAATAATAAATAAATTTTACTTATTTTTCCATCATATTACAAAGCGATGTAGACCTTAATACTAGTTTTATAACACTGACAAAGTTGTGAGAGCCTCGACTGCCTCTTTGGCCGAGTGGTCGCCAGTGCGACAAGGGCCAAGGGGTCTCAGGTTCAATTCCCGGGTCGGGCAAAGTAATACTGGGTTTTTAAAAATCTCTGTAGTAACACGGAGTCTGTAAATGTGTCCGGTATATGGCAATAGGCTCACCCCCTATTACATGGGACTCATAACATAAATAGTGAAAATTGGGTGTTACATTGTATGTACAGTGGCATTAAGCGCCGAAATGTGCACCTCTGTCTCCTCCTCGGGGATAAAAAGTCGTGATGTTATGTTATGTTGCAATGATGGAAGTCAGGAACCCAAACTAAAATAACCTGTGCTATAGAATAAAAAAAATTCAATTATGCACACGTCCATACAAAATTGTGATATTCTGCAGGCTTCTGGCCTGTTCTGTTATGGTCTTTTCAAAACGAATAGCGTGTTTATGACCTCTTACTTATCGTGTATTAAATAGTCTATGAATAGTTTTAATCTACACTGGGTTTTTGGGTATTCTCCTCTCCGAAACTGACATATTGCATTTTCGGTTCCTCGAAAATTTTCACTCAATCAACACACTTGGCTATAAATATAACCGGCGAAAAGTGTGTTTTACGTACCTACATTTAATTGTGTAGTCATAGAGCAGACAAAGCTTGCCCACTTTATCTCCATGTGACTTATTAATTCACGAACAATTGCCAAGAATGTATTGCTCCTCCTGTTAATGAATTTGTATTTACCATATTACATTATGATCACAAAATTAATACATGTACCTCTAGGTATCTTAACAAGAAAAAAAGGGATTTTGAATAATCCTTACTAATATTATAAATCGAAAAGTGAGTTTGTTTGTTTAGTAAGATCCCCGTTAATCTCCATTTATCACAAATGTCTCAACATTCAATCTCTAATGAGCAAATCTACAGACGGGTAGGTTGTAGGAAACTGGACGTGCCTTTTAGGTACTGTGTTGTCAGTTGAGATAAGTTAGTTCGATTTTTATTGAATATAATTGTTTATAATTGTATGTATATAATTGAATATAATTGTTTATTGAATATAATTGTTTATTGAACACAAATGTTACTAGAAACTGCGCTTTAGATGTTTCAAGAAACAGAGAATTATAAAAAATTCAATAACATGTTATCAAAAATGGAATTTGGTTCAGGCTCAGTCTTTTAAATCTTCAATTCACACTTCCGCATTTACGAAGCATTCGTGTTGCGGTGTCTTTAAGTTTCCATGATTGTTGTAATTGGCAATTTGGAGTAGTCACAATACAATATGAGCCGCCGCCGTTGCTTTCAAAGCCTTTATCCTGGCTCCTGACAATGGTGCTGCCGGAGTAAGTCACGACTTTAGTCCCGCGGGCACCCACCTGTGCGCCACATGAAAATTTGGAAATATTTTAGCACATTTTTATAATAATTTGACGGCATCATTACCGTGAACGTGATCTCTGAACAAAGAGCGGCTATTTTGAAATAATTTTGCGTTGCCCAAGAAGTTTATTAGCGTTCCCTTGAGTGGCTACTGAACGCAGTGATTGTATATTGTGTTGTTTAGTGATCTGGTTGTTATGACATAATGAAAAATGACAAAAAATAATTCTAACGACAATTTTAACATAGATTAATTTTATTAAAAAAATGAACTCTAATCTAACGATTTAAAGCAAGGTGTCTCTGTCAGGCACGTCAATGGTAACTTCATGTACTTGGCTGCTCTCCTCTGCCCTCAAACTCGCTTGCTCCAACTTCACAATCTCGCTCCGTACCAGAATGATGACGTACCATTGCATACCTGTCGAATGTAAATAAAATATCACTACTATCATATGTATTATGCCAAAAGTATTTGTAGTGTGACAAAAGCCCAATGGCTCCTAGAGTAACTTTAAAACTTAAGATTAGGGATAATAGAGTTCCAAGTCGTGGGAACGATTTATCAGTGGCAAAGTTCTCACTAAGCTTCGCCTCGCAGTGTCATAGATTTTCTTTATGGAATAAGCCCGGTAAACGGTCCTACGGATCAGCTGATGGTAAACAATCGGCGTCGTCCATGGACACCTGGAACGCCAGAGGCATTACAAATGCGTTACCGGCCTTTTGGGGATTAGGAGTTTAAGGATTGTTGGGGATTGGAGAGATTGAGGAAGGGGGGGCGGGTAATTGGGCCTCCGGTAACCTCACTCACATGACAAAACACGATGCAAGCGTTGCTTCAAGTCATTTTTCTGTGAGGCCGTGCTATCTGTACTCCGGTCGAGCCGGCCCATTCGTGCCGAAGCATGGCTCTCCCAAACACTTAAAGAAAATTCTGTTACCTCTCTCTTAGAGACTAGTCTTACTCTTAGGACACATATCTATATATAGCGTTCAAAGATGATAGTACAATATGTACATACATAAAGTTGAAAAAAGTGCATCATGAGCTCACGAAGCAGGCAAAACCCATAGTAGCTATGGCTTGCGAAATGTTCAAAAAGAAGAATTCATTAATTTTCAATTAAAAAGTTGGTACGTTTCGCTCCAGACTCCGTTCGTGTGGTTTTCGATGCAGTTATCATAGGACTTTTTGTACCATAAAAGTGGCGAGCGCACCATAATGAGTGTTTTATTTTTTATTTATTTATTTATGTACACACATTCAACACAGAGGACAACACATATATAATAACAGAGTACATAGGCCCCACATATTCCAACTGGAATCTCTTCCTGTGGGCCTGTGGCAGGAAAAGATATAATAACACCGAGACACATAGTGTGTTACACAAACAAGATAAATATCAATTAAAAAAAAAAGTAATAATACCGAAAAAACCGATAGAAATAACAATAATAAACAATAAAACAAACTAATACAATGCTATTAAATAAAAAAAAAATAACCTTTATATACCTCTAAATATACCTACATAAATATATATAAATATAAACAAACAGATCTATATTTCAGGAGGAAAGATAATGTTCTCTCACTTGTCTCTTAAAGATAGAGATTGACTTGGCGTCCCGAATGTTCGGCGGGAGTGAGTTCCATAGTCTCACTGCATGAACGGAGAAGGTGTAGGAGTAGAAGTTGGTATTATGGGGCACAATTTTAAGATAGGATTTAAGATGAGAACGAGTAAGGACTTCAGGAGGACGCACCAAGGAGTTTTATGTACTCGATGGGTCGATGTTTTACCTCTATCTTGCCTATTGGTAAGATATGATGCGACCTATGATGGAACACGTCTGCCCATATGCCATTTCCTGAATAGAAAATAGATTCTTATACGAAAACTATTTAAAATATCACAAATATTCCGAAAGATAACGTTAAACGCTTTACGAAACTCAGTATGTAGAGTCACGTATCATACTTTCTTTTATTTGCGGGGGTAAACAGGAATGTCAGTCCACAAGTAGGTACCGCTCAATCGTGCGTGACTGCCAATAACAATTCACACATTTATAAAATATCTTTATGTAAGTAGTAAGAATTTGAATTTACAACTACAGTAGTGTATGTTGACTCAGTGACGACACTTACGTATTTTATATTAGGAAGTAGGGAGTAACTGCCTCGTTGGCCGGGTTCGATTCCCGGGTCGGGCAAAAGTATTACTGGGTTTTTTCAATAAACCTCAGTAGTAGCACGGAGGCTGGAATAGTGCCCGGTCTATGGCAATAGGCTCACCCCCTTACATGGGACTTATCACATAAAGTAGTGAAAAGTGGGTGTTACATTGTACAGTTCATTTCACCTTCCTCGATAAACTTGACTGCACGTTTGGTGCGGTGGTTGGGCAACTGGCTCCCGCGCAACGTGTCGCGGGTTCGATTCCCGCACGGAACAACACTTTGTGTGATCCGCAATTGTTGTTACGGGTCTGGGTGTCATTGTGTATGTGAACTTGTATGTTTGTAAACGCACCCACGACACAGGAGTTAATCCTAGTGTGGGGCAATGTTTTTATAAAAAACTAAAACGATAAAAAGACTATCCAACACAAAGAGATTTATTCAAATCGAACTAATAGTTCCTGAGATTAGCGCATTCAGACAAACAAACTCTTCACCTTTATATAATAGTATAAGATTTTCATTGAGAAATATCGAGGAAGAAAATCAAAATGTTGGTTTGAGAAAATCATTCCAAAATCATTCATCATTATAATTTCAGCCTTTAGCAGTCAGTATCCCCTTACTCCGCATTATTGTTCGATTTAATGTTTAATTATTTGAACACAGTGACTTACATATCGCAAACAAAGCCAAGCACACATCGTACGTCATCATCCGGGACACCAGGATGAATGTGGGCACTAGAGCCGCCAGTGTAGTCACCACCCCGTAGTACAAGTACAGTCGCAGCATTAACACGTCTTTCTGAAAATATTTGGTGACGTAATTGTAGTTTCTGCAGTCAAAAACAAACAATTTCGAATTTTCTATACAATAACATATTGTCACACTTTAATTAACTGATAGCAAACAGTTACGTATAGCTACCTATGGAATGTTACAGCATAATCTGGTACAAAATTCATAAAGAAAATTATAATATCGTTTTTGATATTTAAAAAAAACTGTTGAATTTGACTTATTTAAAATTGTATATCATGTCCACCCTCAGTAGAAGGTCGAATGCATAGGTTAGCGCAGTGATTGGGCGATCAGCTGCATTGCTAGGTATGTCGCGGGTTTAATTAAGTGCCAAACCAAGATTTGTATAAGGCCTCTGCCTCGAATCTTGCAGGCAGCGGGGCGGCGGCGGCGGCGGCGCGGGAGCGGCAGGATCTTATGCGTAAAATCAAATGGACTGATTCTCAAAAACACAGCGGCGTTGCGGCGGGCAACGAGCCGTACACTTTAGTCAAGCAGTGCCAACCGCGTCCCGCAAAATTCGAGGCAGAGGCCTAAGTCTCACTGCAGACATAGGAGAACATTCTAATGTGGGACTATCGATAGTCCGATACCCGATTCCAGCGAAAGAAACTGTAATTTAGCGTATTTTCGTTTTTCATTTCTAAATATTGTCTCCTATTTGTACTTGCTATATTCTGTGTACGTGTTCCTAGTAAGTACATATAAGTAGGTAAAATAACAAACATTTTGTATAGCTAAATTAAATAACACCCAATCACTCACACAGATTCGTATTTTAACTGGGTGCATCGGGTTATCTTACCAAGTCACTAGACCTATCATAACAACCCGTTTCAAAGGATATTGCTGTATGTAGTTCTTACGAAAAGTACCTACCTATTTATAAAGTAAATTGAAAATTACATAAGTTAAGAAATATAGGTAATGGTTAACTCATTTTTCCAAATCATGCCCACTGTTAAGTTTGTTGAATACTTTTTAAGCAGTTTTCTCTGTGTCCGTGTGATATCTAAGTACCTAAGTAAATGACCGGTCACAGTGGTATGTATGAATATAGGTATATTTTTTATGGGGGAAAATCATCGAATGACTGCTCCCGCCTGGGTGAGGCGGGAGGGAGTGTCAGACTCTTACTGACTAAAAACCACCCCGTTCCTTCTCCTGCAGTTCGAGCCGGTAACCCGGGAACCCGTTAGGTTCTTCGCGACATGTATAAATGTATATTAGGCCACATATTTATAAGATACCTACTACTTAAATTCTGAATGCCCAGTTTATAATGGAGTTACCAGTCGCTTACCTGACAACCCGCGAACAGAAGCATTATATTCAGAATGACACTCATTCCGAAGATGCTGAACAAAATGGTAGAAGTCACCACTTCTAAAGAAGACCCATCGATTAATTGCGATTTCTTCAGCTCAGTTGTAATGACGAGACTCGTTACTGCTAGCATTGAGAATATCTGTGGACCAAAACAAAATAGTCGATCAGCGAAATAAGGTCCAAAAGTCATATTAAAAAATGTGATCCAAACTAACGACACCATACGACACTTTTTTTTTTTTTAAGGTGGGAAAATCATCGAATGACTTCTCCCGCCTGGGTGAGGCGGGAGGGAGTGTCAGACTCTTACTGACTAAAAACCACCCCGTTCCTTCTCCTGCACGTCGAGCCGGAGCCCCGGTTACCCGTTAGGTTCTCCGCGACTCCGAATCGGCATCGGCCGTATTGGGCCCCATCTGTGGTGGTCTGATGGCTCTTTGAGGCGCGCGCGGAACGCGACGCGCCGTACGCTCGGGTCTGTTTCTGGTCGGACGGGGAGCCACCCATGCTCGCCGTCCGCAGGCCCGCGCTGCAGATCGTCTCGCGATCCCCGACGCCCGGTGTGTCCTTCGCGATGGCTGGGTTGCGAGGAGGCAGCGCTTCGCTGCCTCACGCATCCCGCCTCCTCCTTAGCTAGCATCACTGCTTCGCAAAAGGAGGAGACGGCATCCCAGTCCCCCTCGCTCCGGATCATGGCCTGCACTAGGCCCGGACGCGAGAGGTCGCCATCGCCGATCACTTCCCCGAGGACACGGCGGTGCTCAGCCCACGAAGGGCATTCTCCCACCGTGTGTTCCACCGTGTCCTCACCATACGACACTAGCAAATAGGTACTAGTGCCATAGTAAAATTAATGCTAGGTCATAGAGTCACGATCGAAACAAGCAACAGCTAAGTCCTAAGCTTAACTTTTGACCATGCCAATCATCACTATCATCATTATACCTCATCAGGCATCATAAGACGTTCAATTCTGACCATCTAAAAAGGTAATTTCTCCTCTAATAGCTTCTAAATAGGCCGGTTCGATGGAAGCCACCTGTGTTCCAATACCTTCCCAATAAACCTACGTACTTACTATATTAATTAAACCAAACAAAATAATTCCATGTCGCAAAGGAACACAGCAACAGCATCGTTTCACTTCTGGCACTTTCATACGCATTTTGTAAAGATACAAAAACTGTCTTTAATTCAGATAAAATTATGCAATAAAATAGAATAGCCTCGCGACACGTTCTGCTGTGCAAATAGAACTGTAATTATGCATTTATTTACAATTATGAATGCACTATCTGTCATAAAAGTCAACATCTATAATACATTCACAATGTCAATTAAGTTCATTGACTTTTTTAATGTAAACAAATCGACAATGTTGTTTTAATTAAATTACCCGAAGTGTTTTTACGTTTTAAGGACACGTACCTAATAATTCAGTATGATTTATTAACAGATTTAGTCATAAATATTACAGCTACTTATGCACTTGTTCGAATTATTTGCTCATTGCTATTTATTGCATAATTGAGCCACCCACAGCTCGACCCCCAACAAACTCGTACAATTATCCCCTCATTGTTTATTTTTCGTTCAATTACCATCTGGTTCTAGCCAGTTAACGGCATTAGTGGTTTGTTTGCTGATATAACTAATGCAACATTATGTATTGTGAGTCGGCACCGGCACCCACACAACGTTGTTTTGATTTTTTCAGTATCCTATTGCTATTATTAAACTAACAGGCACTTAATTACAAAAAACGCAAGCAGGTCTTAATTATTGTTCTGCAAAATTATACTTTACAGATATTATGAATAATTATTTTTTGTATCCTATAACTTTAAGGCTATAAGACACTTCCACAAATTCCTATGTTACAGAAGAATTTTAGTGAATACATACTAATTTGGTGATTTTTTTTAGATATCAAATTTTTTTTGGACTTTGTAGAGAATCTGAAATTGATGACAACGTAGTCTAATCCAAAATTAAGATTAATAGAATAACTCAAAACCTCTTAACAAAAACCTGTTGCAAAATAACATTCTGGCTATATTTTCATTGCTATTAACTTTTTACCAGGAAAAACTAAATACCGCGTTTAGTTTTTCCTACGTCAAAATGTCAAAATTGTAATGTAATTTTAAACTAGCACATTGAGTTGCAACCTGTCTAAATAATAACATTTATGCATAAAAAACTGTATGTTTTAATAAAATAATATAATTCAGTTAAGTACACACTAACTTCAATAAGAAGTGAACGTTTTATTATAACCAAAGCGAACGAAACACGCACGTTAATTTTATAACTTGTTTTTATCTGTGGTCCGTCTCGCTGATTTTGGATTGAATTTGAGACAGAAATTTACTACAAATTATAAAATATACGTTTAGTTTTGTTAAAAAGTTAATAAAACCATAAAGGTAAGCTAATATAGCGCATTTATAACGAAAACTTTCATAAACACCTGGAATTCCTACACCGAAATATATTTTGAGGTTAGATAACATATCGTGCAATTAGATAATTTTTAGGTTTGTAAATGATTTTCGGTAACTTTATGAGTTTAATAACTGCATATCTTCGTGGGTTAATATTTTATATTATGTGTGAATTACTTGAAATGTATTGAAAGTAGTTATGAGTATATTCAGAGTCCAATGATGTCAATGACAGTTCCGATGCTGCAATAATCCCAATTGGAGCCGCAATCCGAAATCACACTTTCGTTATAAATATTTCAAGTGTTTTCTGTATTTATTTCTAGAAATGGCTGCTCAGCTCTTCAACAGAATCGGTCAAATGGGCCTGGGTGTGGCGCTGGTTGGAGGTGTCGTGAATTCTGCACTTTACAATGGTAAGTACCTACTTACTTACTTCAAAAGGAATAGTTAGCTATAATCAGAAGTAAGTTTTAGTCTAAACAAAATTTTGTTTACATCACACTCAATAGTGTACACATAAATATTTACTTAGTGATTCATCTAAATAGATTTAATGTTTGGTTAGAAGCTTAGGAAGAGACTAACAATAATCTATTGTAAAAATTTGTATGAAACAACATTGACTACACACTTCTTTCAGCCAAGCTAAAGATTCTTATCGAACATTTATGTTACAATATCAAATTTAAAAGTGGAAATTAATTAATATTTTTTCCATTTCCAGTTGATGGTGGTCACAGGGCCGTCATCTTCGACAGGTTTGCTGGTGTCAAAAATTTGGTGGTTGGTGAGGGTACTCACTTTTTTGTCCCGTGGGTACAGAGACCTATCATCTTTGACATTCGATCACGCCCTAGAAACGTTCCTACCGTCACTGGAAGTAAAGGTACAGTCAAACAAACAAATTATAAAACAAATTATAATTTTTATTTGCTACAAAATCTTAAATGATGCCTTGGAAATGCTTCACAAGCGTTTTAAATAATGCTGTAATGTCACCATTTTATCAACATGCTTAAAATTGTACCTAGTTATCATGCAGTTCATGAACTTATTATTTTTAGGAAATAGAATCATAATTATCATTGGATTATTGATAACCGAATTATTAATTTTTGTGTAACAAAGTTTGATACTCAATTAAATGTGTTTCAGATCTCCAAAATGTGAACATCACACTTCGTATCCTGTTCAGACCAATTCCTGACCAGCTACCCAAAATTTACACTATCCTCGGTGTAGACTACGATGAGAGAGTGCTGCCATCTATTACTTCTGAAGTTTTGAAGGCTGTTGTCGCACAGTTTGATGCTGGAGAGCTCATTACACAGAGAGAGGTGAGGTATCAATTTGTAGATTCTTGATCACCTGATAATAAGCAATCGGCGTCGCTCATGGACACCCATAGCACTAGATTACTTATGGTAGATTGTCAACTATTGTGTTTTTTAAAGACTTGAGGATTGTAGATAGCGTTTTATAGGTGTATTTAAAAATTAAGTAACAACAGTAATTTTAACATCTAACTCCTTTTGTTCTGAAGATCTAGGTCCATATGACAATGTCTACTGTTAATTCAATTTTATCATAGTTACATTATCGGTCCATTATATTTATGATAACACATTCCCAAACACCAAGCACTATTCTAGACAGGTCTGCTATTAGTGAAAAAGAAAATACTAACAAATCTTTGTCTAAATATGCAAATGATCCTCATCTGAAATTGAATACTAATTGTATGGTTTTCAGTACCAAATTGCCAAGAGTCGTATATTTTTCTTGGAAACATATCCAGTATGTTTCCAATAAAAATTGCCAAGCTAATAGTGAAATATCTACTAAATGTCATGCATGATCAATTAGTTCCATAATGTTTACTACTTTATACAAGTATCCCAAAACTCTATAATAAAATTGAATCAGGTACTATTACCTGGTTAACTAAGGCCCTATGCTTGATGTTATGACTGCCCTGAGTACAACATAGAAAAAAAAAAAGTTACAGTGGAAATCCTGACAATGACAACACTTATCACCTATCCACCTGGTTTAATATTCTTGATTTCTGGAAGTACATCATATTAATTAAGTGCTCATTACAAAACTACTTATCATTATACCAATAAAAAAACCCATAAAAGTCATTGTAATGTTGAAAAGCTATCATTGTTAAATACTACAAAGGTTTAAGTATGCTACACAGTAGTTTATTAGTGCATAATATTGTTTAATATTCTGAGGTCTTAGTAACAGTATTATTTTACGTTAATCGAAACGACATCACGTGTGGCACTCTAATTGGTTGGTTCAATATGGCCGGCCAATCAGACTATCTGTAATTTATATTGGATAACAACAATAGGTAACAATAGATGCCTAATTTTCTATTTTAATGTCCGTCTGGTAGATTATTTCAAATCATTAGACACGTCTTTTTTATTTTCTTACAGAAACAAATACTTTCGACGATATATTGATTTGAAATGTCGCGTGACATCACTTCTACGTACATTTTATACGTCGAAATGACGTTTTAGCCTCCTTTCCTAAATTTTGATTCGTTTTATCTAAGTATTGGTTTATTATACGACAAAATAAAAAAAATACGTGTCTAAAATTTTTTCATTACCATACATACTTACGGACTAATTAGGTTTTTAATTTTCATACATCGTCCCTATTAAAGTAAATCTCATCTTCCACAGGTTGTATCACAAAAAGTGAACGAGAGTTTGACTGAAAGAGCAGCACAGTTCGGCCTCATCTTAGACGACATTTCAATTACACACTTGACATTCGGCAAGGAGTTCACACAAGCCGTCGAGTTGAAACAGGTCGCACAACAAGAGGCCGAGAAGGCGAGATTCCTCGTAGAAAAGGCTGAACAACAGAAAAAAGCTGCTGTCATTGCCGCTGAGGGTGACGCCCAAGCTGCCGTTCTCCTCGCTAAATCCTTCGGCTCAGCTGGTGAAGGTTTAGTCGAACTCCGTCGTATTGAAGCCGCTGAAGATATCGCTTACCAACTATCTAAATCCCGCAACGTTACTTACCTACCACAGGGCCAAAATGTTCTTTTAAATCTTCCCACACAGAACTAATCTGCTATTAAAATAATGCTGGACGTGTTTACTACAATATCGGGATGGGTTCTGTACAATGCATTTGTATTTACAAAACTAATAATGTTTAAGAATGTTGCATTTGTTGAGTCAATGGTATGGTTGCGCCAATAGATAGTAGTCCGTATTAGTTTTATGAAAAATTGTAATTACGCATTAAAATATAATTTTGTTGAATTTTATGTTTTATTTCAATTATCCTTTTATTCAATGACAACATCACGCCTTTTATCCCTGAAGGGTAGGCACAGACAGAGGTGCACATTACGGCGCTTAATGCCACTGTACAATGTAACATCCACTTTTCACTTTTTATGTTGAGTCCCATGTAATAGGGGTCACCCCCTATTGGCTCACGCCTATATTCAACGAACCAATTCTTATATGGGAGAGTCATAGTCTAGCTAGAAGTGGACGATCATGATGATGATGCTAATCCTGGTTCATGGTTTCTGCTATTGAACTTTTCAATAATCGCAAATCCCGATGATTCAGATTCATTTGCAAACATAGATACATAATATACAGTACAGGGTGGTCCAAAAGTAGTGGTAACGCAACTAGGGGTTAGATGGGTTCATCAGCTGCAAAAAGTTGTTCTACGGGAAGTCCTTATGGTCAACCCCTGCAGAGTTATAATTTATTTTGCGTTTTATGAAAAAAATTACTTTTCTTAATATTATAATTTTAATATTATCTAATTTTCACTAGATTGGTACTGATGAGTCGTTGCTTTAGACATGCTATTTATTTTATTTATTTAACCGTCTGCAGCTGACGTGTAGTCCCACAGACACCGCGAAATACAAAATCACGTGTATACCGTCATTTTTCAAATACGAGCATCACTGCTGCGAGTACCTTACTGTAGGTATAGTGTTCGCTATACTTTAATTCTACAAAAATATTTGCTGTTGAAATGGTGTCTGGTATAATATACACCTCAGTTGAATTGTAACAATTTAACCACGTCAGTTGCAGAGGGTTAATATGCTTCATGCACAAAATGTACAAAAAGGTGGACTTAATGCCGCAGGCATTTTCTACCAGTCTGACCTTTGGGTGATGCAGAGAAGAGTAAATGGTAGGTGCAAGAGGCCAGCAGTGATTTTATTTAACAATGAAAGATAAACTAATATATTTCGGAGATATACATACATACATAAATCAATTTAATTATAATATACACATGAGTACAATATGCCTATAAATACATAATATATAAATATATACTTGCTTACTAGTACCTACACAGTGGATACTTAGCGCGATGATTCAGCCAACCTCTTTAGGAAAAGCTCACGTACCTACTTTGTGCTTAAAAGTTAGTCGAGTTGAGACCATCCTGACATCCAGGGGGAGCGTATTCCACAGCAAAATTGCCTGTACGAAAACGGATGAATGTAAGAAGTCAGTGCGATGAGTGGGACATTGGAGAAGACGGTTGTGAGAAGAACGAAGATTTTTACTGTGGTTTGCGCATAAGTATTGAAAGTAATGGGATAGATAAACTGGGTGAAGAAGGTGAAGAAAGAAAGGAGAATAGACTGGTTAGCGCCCTTTGCTCCCTGCGCTGGCGTATGGGCAGCCACTTTAGTTGCAACCGATGTGCAGAAACATGATCGTATTTACGCAGGTCGAAAACTAATCGGATGCAGTTATTTAAAAGTCGGTCGAGCTTATTGAGGAGCATTCAGGTCGTAGTAGCAGACATCAGCATAATATTAATCGATGATAGGGAAAACCAAGGCTTGCACCAACATGGCCTTCGTAGCGGGAGGAAGCAAATTTTTTACGCGATACAGAGCACGCAATGATCCAGTAACCCCTTTGCATACATTTGTGATTTGAGCATGCCACTTTAAATTGCAGTCAATATGCAAACCCAGATTTTTGACGTCAGTACCAAACGGAATCACTGCACCATCAAAGAGCACGGCTGGTAATGATGTTCGGTCAATCCCACCCAGCGTACGGGAGCTACCTATTATAATAGCCTGGCATTTGCCGGGATGAACTGATATACCGAATCTCTCGGACCAGTTCTTGATGGATACCAGGTCACCGTTCATCTCCGAGATTGCATCAGAGAGTCTGTCAACACTGGCCTGACAGTACAGTTGCAAATCGTCAGCGTATAGATGGTACGCACACTGAAGTTCAGAAGTAATGAGATTAACTCGTCGAGCATCGTCAATATAGACACAATTAAAGAACAATATGTTGCGGTCACCGGTGACCGCTTGGTGTTTGACCGTTTAATGAAGATAGAAAATAAAAGAGGTGATAGTATGCCGCCTTGAGGAACACCAGCCGTTAATTCGCGCCAACCCGATGAAATATCATCAAGCTTGACCGACTGCTGGCGGTCCCGAAGATAAGGTGAAAACCAGTTCAATGCTTTGTCAGAGATCGTTAGATGGGAAAGGATGGCTAAAAGGATGTCGTGACTGACCATATTGAAGGCATTCGAGAAGTCAACTAAAACCAAAACTGTGGCTCTAGTGCTCTCGAGACCAGTTCTAATATCGGCAGTCACCTTAAGGAGAGCGGAAACCGTGCTGTGGCCCGGCATGAAACCAGATTGAAGGGGACTTATGAGCAAATTTTTGTAAATAAAGTCAGCCAGTTGTTTGTGTAATATTAAGTTTAGGTTTTTATTTTCCTGAAATCATAACCTATTATGTATTTTGAACCCCATTGTTCAAAAAAATACTCTACCGTAATGTGCTTTGGACGCATTTAATAGGGATTCTGAAAGATATTCGAGCCACTCATGGCCATGTGTATTACATACTCATGGCCATGTGTATTACATACACATGGCCATGAGTGGCTCGAATATCTTTTAAGGATATCGTAGCAAGGTCACTAAGCTAACCGGTGACTATGAACCTAGAGTGCGGTTTTGCAGAGAGATGCTAAGATACCACAGACAGGATCTAACAGATGCCGGAATCTTCCGGAAAAATTTCAAATGATATGGTGGTTCACTCTGGAGTAAAAATGTAGATTGTGGATATTGAATACCTACTTTTGAAGTTGACTCATTCGTCCATAAAACCCAATTACCCTCCCCTTCCCCAATCTCCCCAATCCCTGAATCCCCAACGATCCTCAAACTCCTAATTCCCAAAAGGCCGGTAAACGCACTTTTAACGCCTCTAGTGTTCCAGGTGTCCACGGGCGACGCCGATTGTTTACCATCAGGTGATCCGTCTGCCATAAAAAAACCTTGTTGAATAACTGTAGACCCTCTCTGTGGTATCTTAGCATCTCTCTGCAAAACCGCACTGTAGGTTCATAGTCACCGGTCAGCCTAGTGGCAGTATAGTGGATTAGAGGAAAATAAAAAACGTAAAACTTAATATTATCTATAACACACCCAATAAACAACCATAAATAGCATGTCTAAAGGAAGGACTCATCGTGAATATTATAAAAAAGATATGTAGATTTTTTTCCCGAAGGGTTTGTCAGAGGTGCATTATACCACTGTACAATGTAACACCCACTTTTACACGATTTATGTACGAGTCCCATGTAATAGGGGGTGAGCCTATTGCCATATACCGGGCAAAATTCCAGACTCCGTGCTACTACTGAGAATTTTTTAAAAACCCAGTAATACTTTGCCCGGCCCGGGAATCGAACCCGAGACCCCTTGCCTGGCAGTCGTATTTTCAACCACTCGGCCAACGAGGCAGTAATTTTAATAAGAATGAGTAAAGTCAATTTTCTCATAAAACACAAAATAAATTATAATTTTAACTATGCAGGGGTTGACCTCAAGGACCTCCCGTAGAACAACTTTTTTGCAGCTGACGACCCCATTTAACCCCTACTTGCGTTTGATCCACGACTTTTGGACCATCCTGTTTTTTTTTTTTATATATATTACATTTCTTATTCTCCACGGACTCTTGTCCGTGCCCTTGTTATTCCATTACATTTTCTTTTAATTTACAGTCTAAATTAATTGTTACAGAAATCTTACGTGCTACATTAACCACATTTTTTTTTTGCTCAAAAAGTTTGTGTTTAATATCTACCTATATATACACAATACACGTTTTACTACATTTGCATTAACCATCCTGTGTTAAAACCATAGGTGTTAACAAGGTTTATAATTTCTCCATATTTTGCCTTCACTTGGCATGCAAAGATATGTTATAAAAAATAATTATATAATAAAATTAGGTCCTTGAGTTGAATTAAATATAATGTTAGAATACAGTAGGTAATGTCAAAGAAATTAGAATTATTGATACCACTGAAGTCATGATCCATGAAGAGTCTGAACAACTCAAATTATACTCTACTCCTATTTTTTGGGAATGTTTTGGAATAAAACTACTGTAATGAAATGTAAAAAAAAGTAGGTATATATTGTTGTATGTTCTCTTAAACTGTCAAACACCAAGCGGTCACCGGTGACCGCAACCTATTGTTCTATAATTGTGTCTACAAAACCGGTACTCGACGAGTTAATCTAAAAAAAAGACTTACAAAATAAGTAAATACCGAAGTATAATTATTATATTATATTAACTTTTTCCTGATCTTTTGTAACACATAAATAATCACTTGACTCTGAGCATGCTACACTGGCCTCAGCATTTTCCTTAGGTTTGCTGTCATTGTCAGTACTTAGATGTTTATTGAAAAACAAATTTTCTCGAATGCAAACTTCTTTGAAATAAGCAATCTCATCGGAATTGAAGCATGAAGGTATTGTTAACTTGGATTCTTCATCATTACTTTTGAAGTTTTTAATAAGGTCGTCTACTTCGCGTTTAAATTCATCAGTGATTGATGCAGGCAGTTGGACAAGTTCAATATGTTTCTTAGTTTCAACACTGTCCTGCCACTGTTTCATTAGCAAGGCATATTCTGCTTCCATTTCTTTATTTCCAGGTTGCAATTTCATTGCTTTTTTAAGTCTGATCTGTGCCTCAGGATAACTTTTAATCATTCTAAGAGATTTGGCATTTTGGAACAGCACTTTGGGGTTATTCCATAAGCTTCCTAGTCTGTTCAGCTCGTTACAAGCAGTGCATGCAAAGAGAGGTTTATTGACCTTATTATAACAAACAACCAGGTTAATATATAACTTTTTTAGTAATTTTTCTTGAACTGCTTCTTCCTGCTCATCTGCAAGGCGGCAACGATGTAGCATGTTGACTGCCCTCTTGAACAATTGAATGGCTCCATAGTAGTTGTTTGTTTTAAATAGTGAAGTCCCAGAGACTGTTAACATTTTAACATCATGATTGACCCGTTGGAACATATTTGATTCGGAGAAGTTAATTTTCCTGTAAGGAAATTATATTGATAAATATTATGTAAACTGTACATTAAAGTTATTAAGAAAGTGAATGGTCAAGAGGTACCCATTAACACTGACCCTTGTTTTGGTGTCAAAGTACTCTTAATTAGTTTGATATAGAATACACAATCTGCTTTAGGCTTGATTCTGGGCGGAACTCCCATTTCTCCATACATTACTTTGTAGGAGCACAGAAAAACTGAGGTTTCACCGACAAGCATAGTTTTTATTGCAAACTGCAGGCCTGGTAATAGGCCATTGTCACTTAAATCCACTTCCTGTAAAATAATAAAAAAAAATATGTTAAAGGTAGCAAGGTAGGTAGGTAGTGTAAGGAAGCAAGCATATTTTTTTTGCTATGAAACAAAATGCACTATATGTTCGAATGTAGTATGTATTGACAAGAACTTGACTTTACAGTACAATTATCCTAGTAGTTTTTAATATAAATACTTATAAAACAATTATCTCCATGCCCCAGAACAACAAACTTTATAACATCAGATCAAAAATAATAGATTTAACTTTTTGTGATCTGAAGTAAACATTACAGGTTTATATCATTTCATGATTGATATGACAAATAGAGGGTATAAGGAAAAAACATTTACAACTAACCATAGGCTTTTTTAATGGCACAAGATCAAATGGCTCCTGTTGATTTTCCCAATAACCAGAATAGGCAATAAACACAGTGCAACCATCATGAAGAGGTAGACCACCTCCTTCAACAATTATTTTCTTTTTAACATGTTCAGTTTCTTTAATGGTCTCCAATTTTTCCGAGTATGCAGCAAAATTTGATACTGCCTGGCCAAGAATATCAACTTGTGGTGCCAAATCGTCATTGTTTTCTTCTGCTTTCAAGTCGTCTTCATCGAATTCTTGGTTGATCTGTAGAATCGATCCAGTAGATACAACCTCCCTGAAATATTAAAGCAAAATGAGGGGTAATAATTACAAAAGTACCTAATAGTTTAAAGTTATGGTGTATTAAGGATAAAAATGTTTAAAATCTGGCGAACTTAGCGTCTAGTTACTTATTAAGTAGACTCAAAAAAAAACAAATTAGGTAATGAAATTCTGACTAATTTTCATCACCAATACACTACACTGTTTAGTTTTGTTTACCTACCTCAAATCGAGACCGCTTTCTAACATAAAACTCAATTTATCTGCACTCATTTTGCTGTCACAAGATTTGCTGGTTGCCCTGCGGTTACAGACACTTGCAACTAGATATTTTTCGAAGCTGAAACCAAAGAATTAACCTACTTTTTAGTCAAACATGCAATAAACCGACACACACCATTGAAACCATTGGCCATTGAATGAATATGTATTTGATTTATTTTTTTTTTTTCTTCTATGGCAATTGAAATATTTGATTTATTTATTTTGTTATGGTATATTTGACAATTTGACATTGACAATTTGTTCTATTTGACATAATTGTACTTTATGTCAATAACGAGACTTTAATAAACGTAACCTGGATACTATACTTTAACATTTTCTTTATAGTTGAATGGAAAAGAAAAGGAAACGTTTGGCCAGTTAGCCAGTGTCTAATCAATGATGCAGTACTAGCCTATTATAGAAGCTTGCCAAATAAAACTGAGTTATCTGAGGGCTACAATCGAATACACTCACGACCCATACTCCACAGGCACACAGCCTCTAATTCCACAATTTGCTAATTTCCTTTCAAAATTAGCAAATTGTGGAATTAGCGGCTCATCACTGTCGTGGTTTCGATCATATTTGCAAAATAGAAAACAGCTTACTAGAATAACTAAATTTGACAAAAAAGTAATAGCGTAATAAAATTCGATTCTCAAGCAAGAGTCAACTATTTTGGTGTACCTCAAGGTAGTATTTTGGGGCCTTTGTTATTCCTTATCTTTGTCAATGATCTCCCACGTGCGCTTATACACGAATGTGTCTTATTTGCGGACGACACAACAATTATTTTGGATTGCAAAAATAGGGCTACATATGAAGCTGAAATAAATAAAACCTTAAATGATGTTATTAGGTGGCTTAGTATTAACAAATTAAAAATAAATATAGAAAAAACTAAAATTATTAATTTTAAAACATTTAAAAGTAAAACTATCGAACTAAATTTAAGTTATAATAATACGCTTTCAGCAGATTCATAATGCCAAACATCGGCGTGTCATCACTGTGATGGTGGTTTGGAGGATACGGCGCGGCATACGCTCGAAGAGTGTACTGCATGGGCAGAGCCGCGTCGTGAACTCTTTGCAGTACTCGGCCGGAGTAACCTGTCACTGTCGACTGTTGTACGAGCTATGGTCGACAGCGAGAGCGTATGGCACGGAGTCGCTTCCTTTTGTGAACAAGTCATGTTGGAAAAGGAAGCGGCTGAAAGGGAGAGAGAGGCGTCAAGTCCTCTCCCCTCTCGCCGTAGACGCGCCGGTCGTCAGCGCCGTGAAGCGGCAGCCGATCTGCGTCCTCCATGAGAGGAGAGGCCTGCGGGCGACTGACCGGGGGAGTCAGACGTCCGCTATATAGGCGGGAGTAGGCGTTAGCGTAGTGTTCCACGCGCGCTACTCGAAGAAGGAAAGCAGCCTCCTAGGGCCGCTAAGGTGGCGGGACCTGCCGCAAACATAGCGGTAGGTCGAGGCCTGCCGGGTGTGGTGATTCCGTAAGGGCAACCCGGGTCACGGTCACAGGCAGTGAAGGAACACCGCGGTGGTTTTAGCCGGTATGAGTCCGGCACGCCCCCTCGTCGTCCCCACGGCGCGGGAAGTCCATGAGGATTTCCATCGCGATAGAAAAAAAAAAAAAAAAATTCATAATGCCAAATTTTTGGATACATATTAACAACTTATGCAAGAAAATTAACAAGTTTGTCTTTGCACTTCGGAAAATAAAAGACGTAACATCAATTCAAAGTTCCATTATGGTGTATCATGCATATATTTGTTCCATAATACGTTATGGTATCGTCATATGGGGAAACTCCTCTGAAATCATGAGGGTCTTTGTGGCCCAAAAAAAGTGCGTTCGTGCAATGTTTGGCATGGGATGGTCGGATTCTTGCAAACCCGTATTTAAATCTAAAGGATTGTTGACTGTTCCTAGCATTTATATTTACGAAGTGGCTAAGTTTGTGAAATATCATAGTTATTTGTTCGTTGCTAACGATAATGCTAACAGACGCTTGATCACTCAGCTGCCCCTGAAAATGCCCATCCCTAAACTAGAGCTTTATAGGAAAAGTTGTGCATATATGGCGCCGCTCATATTAAACTGTCTACCCCGAGGAATTAGCGAGCTGCCATATAAACCGGTTTGTCGTGCCTTACAAAAGTGGTTGGTTCAGGAGAGTTTTTATTCTACCCGAGACTTCCTAAGTAACAGCAGCTAATGCTAATCAGTGCCTCCATGTTTTTTGACCAAAATTAATTATAAATTTCTCACCTGACTTCCTGTTTTGCTATGACAATTAATTTATTGACTTTTTAGTATATTAAAATTTGACTACAATATCTGATACATAATTTCTTCATGACATCTTAATTTTATTGACATTCCTAATTTATTTTCTGACTTTACTTGTTTTAATTTATTTGAATTGTTATCAATAATAATAATACTAATTTTAATATAATTGTTCTTTAATTAGACATAAATTAATACTGTTATTACAATTTTATATTTCTACACCGGTAACGGTAGTATGTGTGGAACTTTGTTAATTTTAAGATCTGTGTGCACCATGTACTGAGAAATAAATGACATTCATTCATTCATTCATTCATTCAGGTTTCACAACGATAAATATAAATTTCCAAATTCTTATCATAATCACTTAATTCGAGATACAGTTCGTATGTGATCAATAGGTACTTATTGTTCAGACTTCAGATAGATCGGGATAAGAGCACTTGTTTTCAACGTCCTTGGGCAGGAAAAGGTTGATCATTTTACTTGTAGGACTTACAATAAAGTTAAAAATCTATTGCGAT
The DNA here is from genome assembly GCA_038387885.1 of Spodoptera picta. Taxonomy (NCBI): domain Eukaryota; kingdom Metazoa; phylum Arthropoda; class Insecta; order Lepidoptera; family Noctuidae; genus Spodoptera; species Spodoptera picta. The sequence continues at coordinate 4,668,011 of JAZHFQ010000438.1, read as the reverse complement.
TGGAGTAGGTTTGGTGGCTGATGTCGATATTTACCTTGTCCACGGGGGGATCAAACAAGGAATTCCTTATACAACTTATACCTACTACATCATGAATATCTAACGAAAACTCATCAAAATAAAAATACATAAGTATTTTATGTAGGTGTGTAGGTACCTACTAGGTATAATTTTTAACAAAAATATTATTTATACACTAACATAACGGACATATCAAGATACAATACATAAAAATTGTAGTTCATATTATTATGAAACATATTATGAAAACTGAGCATGTTCGTGGCTTATTATTATAACTTACAGTACTAATGTTTTGTAACAGAAACACCAAGTTAAAGACGTGATGCACTGAGAATCACTTGCATCCATTAAGTAGTTATTTATTTTAAGACAACCATAAAAAAATCTAGATTTTCACTTATCGCCGTTAAGTTTGTTGTTGATGGTTGTGCCCATTTGCCCATCCAGAGCAGACGACAGCCTTGACGTTGACATTGATGACTGTATAGGAATTTCTGAACCGACCGTAGCCACGCATCAGCTTCAAGCATTTGGCTATCCACGTGACCAAGATCTTCCATTTACTTCATATATTTTCTCAAAACTGCGATATAAGATGAAATGAGGTCATCCATTTTGTATCCCAAAGAGGTTTCACATAGAATTTTAGTTCCTCGCAAGAAATTGCCCATGGTCATGTGGAAGAATGTGTTTCCTGACGACCAGTTGGAGAGTTGAGAGAAGGGATGAGTGACTAATATGTCCTGAAAAAATAAAAAATATCATAATATATCATATCAATAATTAATTTATTTATTTAGGTAGTACTTTCAGAACTTTTTGCTCTCAGATCTCAAATTAGGAGCTATTACTGACAAATCGGTGGAAACAATGCCTACTTCGCTGTCCCAGGATTTAACCCTATAACCCCTCGCCTATCAGTCCAAAGTAGACATAGAAAAAACAGTGTCACCAATACTTACTCGACTCTGAGGATGAATAACACAGACTCCATTCTTGTTGATCCCAATAACTACCATTTCTGGGTAAGACGGGTCAGAAGTTTGCTTAACTTCAAAGAATGCAGTACCAAACGTAGGCAGTAGATAAATTTTCTTCAAAAACTGTTCTTTAGCCTCATTTTCAGTCATATTACCCTGTTCCATGTAGGCCTTTTGGATAGCTGCTTTCCATTGTGAATTATTCTGGATCCTGATCATATCTGATGGAATATAATCTTGAAGCGATTGTGTGATTTGTGGAAGCATGGTCTGATCTGTGCCATATCTAGATCTGTAGACCAATGCTGCAAATTCTGCTAGGTCCTGTTTAGAAGTTTTGTGGTAACCTCTCAAATATTTCGGTAGCTCTTGCGGGAAATAGAATATCTGGTCTGCATTCTTATCTCGGCCTGGCATTGTGTTGATCCAAAGTTTCTTCATAAAGAATATTTGGTAGTTCATCTGCATTAGTATACCTATAAAGAAGAAATAAAAGTTTTAAGTCGAATTAATTTGTATCCACATTATATACCTGTTTTCCTTGGCACAATTACTTTTCGCTAGTAGCTCAGAGGACTAGACTGTTTTGCGTTTCGATCTCGTTAAAATTAGCCCCATTGTGAGTGCGCGAGTGCAGCGAGACGTTGGCCAATACCCGTCCCAAAATTGTAAAACTAAATAAATTAAAACTTACCACCACGAACAGGTCGCGTCGCCTTCATCCATTCCACTAGCTCATGAATGAAATCAAAGAAGTAATAATTTTCTGGTACTGAGAACACTTTATCCGCGATCTTGACGAACAAGCTGAACCCATCACTGTTCTTAAGGTTTAATCTTCCAGTGATTTGTTCGCAGAGCTCCTTCGCTTTAGTTGAAGATTCTACTTCGAAAGCTTCATCAGTGTCGTCAGGTAAGTAGACCTTATGGTATATCTGCATGCTCCTATGTTGTATAGCTTCTACTTCGACTATGTATGGGGGATACATCCTAGCACCCTTCTTCTGTGTCTTGAACACGCGTTTCAAACATTCTTTAGCGATAGGGTGCGGTCGCGTCTTGAGGAAGTCCACTAGTTCTTTGAGAAGCGTTTGTCCGCATGCAAAGTTTCCTGTAACTAACCACATGAGTTCCCACCCTCTTTCCTCACTCAATTGTATTCTATTGTTCGTCAGCTGTTTCATTATCTGACAGTAGATTTCATCTCTTAGATTAAGGTCTTTCACAGCGTTCTTAAATATTTCGTCCGTGTATTCAGTGACAGTTCTAGCTTTAGGAGCTGGCATATCGCCCATGTATTTGAGCATGGCAAAGAATGCTGATATTGCTGCCTTAGAACTCTTCTCATCGCCGATTAGTTTCTGCAATAATGGCTTTCTTAGCGGTTCTCTACTATGACACCATAGATCGCCAGCAACGGATTTCTTGGCAGTAGTTAACGTTGGTTTTCTAGAATATGTAGCATTAATATCATGATTTTCTCTGAAATGTTGTTTAGCATAATTTTCAAGTGTGTGCATTTTCTTTCTTTGAATTGTGTTGAATTTCGAAAGGCTCTTCTTTTCAGTATTGATGTTGCCCTTCTTAAATACTTCGAGAATAGTGTTGGATGGCATTTCCAGTGTGGGTAGGATGTAGACTTGCTCGGTTGGGAATAGTCCCTCTTGGCCATTGCAAACACCATGACCCCATGTGGTGTTGGTTAGGTTCTCTCCCTTAAAATCTTGCATAAGTACAATCAGATCTCCTTTCTTAAACTGAAGGAAGGATGAGGCGTCGCTGTAACCCTGTAAGTCAGACTGTGCGACTACGTAAATAGACCTTCTCTTTAAACCATCGATCATGTATATTATTAGCGAACTCATTTCACTAGCATCGACGCTTTGGAACTCAAACTCTTCTTGTTGGATTGTTCTGATTGTAATCCTACCGATACTATCGTAATCCTTATCTGCATTGTACGCGACGTATGTAACTTCAGGATAGGATATTTCTAGAAGTATATGTTCTTGTTGATCAACGATGTAAATTCCAGTCCAGTTGACTGCTATGATCACTAAATCTTTGTTAATAGTCTCTCCTTTAAGTTTAATAGCTTCAAAGAATCTAGAGAATAACATTGGCCATTTTAATTTAGCAAATATAACAATGTCTTCCTTACATCTAAGAGGATCTATTTTACTTTGAATACTTGTGGAATTTTCGAATGCTTTGGTTACTAAATGTTCCCATTTTGTCAACGCAGCGTCGTTCGATTGAAGGAATTGGTTCGGTATGTAGTTGACGATGACTCTCCTCAAAATGTTAGGGTCTATAGAGGCCCCGAACTCAACGTAGTGTTGTTGGGCCGCGATCATGGCTAAATCTTTTTCTGAGTTACATCTGTACTCGCCGTATTTAACTCCTTTAATTACTTGGTGGTATATAAGACTAGTGGCTACCGCATCGTCGGCAGGGTTGTGCCATGGAGTAAACACTTCTTTTCTGAAAAATAGTCTCCACGGTGCACTCTTTTCGGGCGTTCCTTGTTCTTTAGCGAACTGTTCACATTGTGAAATAGCGTCTAGTATGTGTTCTCTCTCACTGCCTAGGGATAGAACTTTGTCATATAGAGTAATGTATAACGAGAAACCGAATGAATCTGTAAGTCCTATACTTTCAGCTATCTGCTGGCAGATTTCTTCAGCATTCGAAGCGGAGTCTGATTGGACAGTCTTCGTGGATTCGTCCATTAATGTCACCGTAAGTAATATTGGTTTCTTTGTTTTTGTAGCTTGGAGTTCAAGCCAGCTTGGCGGTTGAGTACGTGGACCGTTCCTGAAGGTCCTTACGAGTCTACCTTCACAGTAGGGGGCGTATCCTGGTGGGCCATCACGAATGAAGGCGCGTAGATATTTCACGAATTTTTCGGATGGTGGGAAGCAACCGACGCAGAGCGAGAGTAGAATCCAACCCCGAGCGTGTGATGCCTTCGATGGGTTGTTAGTCAGTTGTTTACATAACTGGCAGAATATCTCATCTCTGTAATGAGAAATATGATTATAAGTAAAACGCGAGATAGGTATACATTAAGTGATAGTAAGTACTTACTAAAATTGTATGACAAGGGCACGGACCAAGAGTCCGTGGAGAATTAGCATGTAACATTAAAAAAAATAATAGTACTTCATATAAGTTAGGAATTAAAAATAATAAAGTTAGACATAGTTTAAGTTCCTTTCTTTTTACAATTATATTTTATTATATATTCTATAAATTACTTAATTTTGTTGGTTAAAATCAATTTACAGGCAGGCTTACATATTTTTAACAAATAGTGTACAACTTACCTGAGTTCTTTCCTAATGATACCATGTCCAATGATAAAGTGTAATTTCTCCAAGTTAGTGCTTCGTCGGGAGTTGAGCCAAGTGCCGTACATTTCACTGGTCACTTCGTCATTCATCAGGTTCTTCATAAATTCATCATCTAATTTCGATCTCTGCTTCAGTGTTCTCGACATAAGTTTGTTCCTATCATTTGTTGAAAGATCGCCTTGCATATATTCCTATAAAATAATTAAAAATATAGCGTTACAAACATAGACTCACTGTGTCATTTTCAGTCGGTGGATATGGATGCTGAAGATGATGATCTTGTAATAGGTAGTAATATCGAATAGCAGTATGGTAAGTATATGTAATACACATTTTATGAAGTTCAAGCTGACCTTCATAACTGTTATGTTATGTTAATCTTATATCAGAGAAGGGTTTGAGAAGGAACATTAGAAGGACTACGGGGGTCTTTTGACCCATTTTAAAGTTTACTTACATGAAACTCTTTGCTCTTCTGGAAAGCTCTACCAAGAGTATCAGCTATATTGGACATAACAGGCACATTGTCCACTTTATCATCAACATACTTCGGTTCCGCCATGTCACCCATGAACCGTAAGATAGTGATCCATAAGGCCTGGGCTGCTATTTTGTCCACCGGTAAGGGCAAGTCCAATAGAGGATGCTTCAACGCCTTTCTGGAGTATTGATGAGTAGTGTTTCCTAAGAAATATGTAGCAGCAAACTTTCTAAAGTTATACTCATCGAATGGTTCATCATCCATGTCCTGCGTTGGCATCGGAATTACCGACGAAAGCGCCGGTCTGGCGGCCTTTGACTGAAAGTGAAATAATTTATTTCGGTAAATAAATTAATTAAAAATGAAAATGAAATCAATAAATTCAAAGTCAATCTTAACACCTAAATCTTAAGATTGGTTATCACTTACCCCTCGATCGTCTCTGACTGTGCCTGTGTCCTTAAGGAAACCGAAGACGTCATCAAAGAATTTTTCTCCTACAGGTTCAGTATTATGTTGTACATTATCCGACTGTACATCTTTCAGGAACCATACGGATCTAATCATATTATTGTATTTGTTTTCGTAACTATCTCCCGCAGTTTCTGCACTTAGACCAGACGCTATTTGTTCTTCTCTCTCTTTGTGCAGCTGTATCAACATTACCTTAATTAAATGACCCTTCTCTCTAACCATTTTCCTAATAACAAAACCCTTGCAGTACGCTTGTATCTTTCTGAAGAAGACTCTCATATTTATGAACGTCTTTCTCAGTTCTCTTGATCTGATAACGGCTTGCATGCGTGAATATCCTCGTCTCATGATGAGGTATTTACTCCTGTAGCCACGGGCGCGGTACGTCTTCTGTATAAGAAGGGCAGCAGCCCGTAGTCTCAAGAATCTGTTTCTATAAATGAATCTTCTTGCATTCGCTTGTACTTTGATCACCGCTGTTATTAACACCTTATGCCTAAGTTCTTCAAGGCGGGCATCATGATAATCTTTGAGGAATACTTTCGTGTGTCCAAAACGATAGTCGTCGTCAGTGAAGACGTGAGCGCAAATTTTCTTTGCAGCACTCACACAGTCAGTTTTCTCTGCTGGTGGAATACCCGGAGCGACCAACCGGTAACGATGAACGAAATCTTTGTACGCATACCGTATAGGGTAGCCAGCTTGTCTTATTTTCGCTGTCTCCATTAAACCAGCATATCGTAGTTGTCGAACGCATAACGCTTTGTCCAAGATCTGTAATAGAACACCACTTTATTATTCGAGGAACCATGTTTAAGAAGTTTTGGTTGTTTTGTCAAATCACTTACCTTAGGTTTTTTGAACTCATTAGGCTTAATGCATCTAACAAAGAACGGATGACAAGCATACAAAGTCTTCATCAAAGAATCGAGAGAAGTTTTGAACTGGTGACTCAACGAGACGGTCTTTCTACTCCCACTTTGAGTTGGAGCATACTCAGTTAAGAAAAGATTCTTCAAAAATTCATTACTTGAATCCAACAACATTTCTTTTACGTCTGCTGTTAACATGTCTCTGTTTTTGTCGAGGAAACCTGCAAAAATTTTTCATTTATATTGCATTATCTTTGCAACTAAGCTGCCTGCAAAAAATATATATATTCTCAGCTTACCTTGTACTGTATAAGACACATCTCCAGCAAAATGTCTGATACCAAACTTATACTCCCTTGAAGATTTAGGAGTAATATAACAACTCTTGTTGCTATGATTGCTATTCAACTTAGAGAGCAAAGTGACATCAGTACCCTTAGGGAACCTAGACTCCTCATCAATCAGAGACAGTAAATTCATGGCCTTCATACCTATCACATCTAAATTCTCTTGATTATCCACATAATTGATATTAGTCCATTGAATGCCCTCTTTCGCATATTGTTCTTGTTCAAGTTTAAAAATGTGTTTCACAAAGAACTGCTGTAAGTTTTCATTTGCGTAGTTAATGCACAATTGTTCGAAACTATTGAAATCAAAATTTTCAAACCCGAAAATGTCTAAGATTCCCACAGATCCACTGGTCACTTGTTGGTCTTTGAACAGAGTTTTGTTTATCATTTCGACTATGTATTCGAAAATATGACCGTATATAGCTTTTACCAGCGCATCTCTACCTTCAACCGCAGAAGCAGCGTTCAATGGAGAAACCACTTTTTCTCCGTGAGCTACGAATGTTTTCCTAGTCAGAGCTTCACATAGCCTCAGTTTAGTAACTCCCAAAAGATTAGCAATCCTATTAGCAGCAGCATTATCAGGGATTTCAGATGCCTCCATGTTGTTCGAACTAGTCGATTTGATTTTTAGGTTTCCTAAATGGAGAATAGCGGCTAGAAGACTGAACGTCCCCCAAACTTCATGATCAGGGAAATTGAGAACTTTGAAAGCGGATCTTATGTCGTTGAACTCTAAGCCATCATTACGTCCATCACAGGTCAACATTTTTCCACAATTCAAGTAATTGTAATCTTCTGGACGACCTAATTCCAATCTTTTCTTTTCATCTGCTGACAGTCCAGTGACTAGAGAGTAAAAAATATGGTAGTTTCTTTCGCCCTTGTTTTGGAAGACGATTCTAGATTTTTCAAGAAGATACTGCTCAATGTTTCCTCCTTCAATAATACCTTGTTTGCTAAAATAGATATTTACGTATTTGCCAAATCTAGACGAGTTGTCGTTCCTCACAGTCTTAGCGTTACCGAAAGCTTCAAGAATGGGATTTGTCTCTTGGATTTGCTGTTCAATCCAGGAATGTTTGCCACTGGCTGCGGCCAAATACTGAAGTAACAATTTTGTACTTTCTGTTTTACCAGCACCACTTTCTCCACTAGAAAGATTAAGAAGAAGAAACTTTATCATCATACAAGTGAGTACAATATTTTTTTTAATATTTTGATGTCTATTTACAAAACGAATAAAGTTGCAAATCATTTAAATAAAATTGACGTACTTAATGGGGTTTTTTTTTTTTTTTTTAAGGGGGGAAAATCATCGAATGACTGCTCCCGCCTGGGTGAGGCGGAAGGGAGTGTCAGACTCTTACTGACTAAAAACCACCCCGTTCCTTCTCCTGCACGTCGAGCCGGAGCCCCGGTTACCCGTTAGGTTCTCCGCGACTGTACTTAATGGGGTAGTTTAATGTTTTGATGTTTGTTTATAGGTATTCATTAAGGACTAGCCAGTATACTACCTCTATAGTAGTCTGTTAAGGACTTTATCGTCCGCCTCGTATGAAATAATTTTTTATTAAAGTTTACATCATCAAGTAGCTACAGATAAAAATTGATTAAATTAGGAGATATGAACATACATTATGTTTTATGGACTGAAATATCCGGTTCGACAAAAACATATTGTACTAGCTAGATACACTGATATTGTCTGCTTCTGTTTTTGGACACGCAATCAGATATGGGTTTTTAAAACAAATGTTTTTACACTTTTTTATTATGAGACTACTTTTCCTGGATGCGTATAAAAACGATAATAATAGGATTAAGTTTCAACTATTGTGATTATTTTAGGATTGAAGTCGTTTAATGGGCTCATCCCGCCTTGGGTGAAGTTAGAGGGAGCTCCGGTAATCCATTAAGTTGTCTATAGTTGTAGATGAAGTAAGTAAGTACCTAATTAGGTATATGACTGAGGTGCGTATCGATTATTGATTTTAGCACACTCTTTTCCTCTTAAAAGACAGGTAAAGGTTCTCAACACAGCCATTCGCATTTCCTTCTAAAATTATTATTTCCTTATGCCTTATCATCCGAAATCTAGTTTATCAGCATAATGCCATTATATTCCGTCATAAATGAGTAATACATATTTACTTTATCATTACCTGATTACGATGCACTGGTTCAACGATGTATCCAATAATTCTCTATAGGAATTATCACCGATAGCAAATATATGAGGCGGTATTTCCCCCAGGCTCCTCTTCTGGTAATAATGTATTTGATCCATCGTGTATATGGGTAGAATTTCATACGGGTTTATTGCTATTAACATTGAGCCTGTGTATGTCTGAAACAAGGGATAATAATAATAATAATAACTTTGGAGGATGCAATTCAGGAATACCGGTTCGTATCACCCTCTCTTAGACCACACTTACCTCGTTTACCCATGCATAAAAAGAATAGGGCGCTTATGAGTGCTTTAGATTCGGAGCTATCTAATTATTTTGATACCAGCGCAGATCTTGTCGATACTCATTCAATTCTGTACTGTGGAGCAATAGCAGAATGTCGTGTGGCACATGTCAAACTAATCGAAAAAGACAATAATGTCACGCGGCAGAAACTAGCTGTACCAGCTTGGCAGTGCAGGATTGAACGACGTATCGATGAAGCTAGAACACTCATTGCCAAATTGGTCTGTTTCAGGGAGGGCAACACGCGCCCAAGAGTTATGCGCTTCGTGAGGCGGGCGTTCTCGGGGACTGATATTAGGCCCCAAGATTACGTCTCACACATTACGGAGCGTGTTGACTTCCTGAAACAGAAGATTTATGCATGGGCGAACCGTATTAGACGGTATAAGAAATTGGAAAGCTCTAGGCCCGGATGGGCTGCATAATTTTTGGATAAGATGGTTTATCAGTTCGCATAGTTGCTTGGCATCTCAATTCCAGTCAGCTTTGGAGTCTGGATCTTTGCCCCAATTCTTTACGACAGGGTTAACCCACCTGCTCCATAAATCTGGAAGTACCACGGAACCCAAAAACTATCGGCCGATTACGTGCCTACCCACTATTTACAAACTTCTTACATCCATTTTGAGAGCAAAGCTTAATAAACATATTGAAGACAATAATATAATGTCTGCCTCTCAAAATGGATGTAGGAATGGATCCCGTGGTACTAAGGAGCTGCTCCTCATTGACATGTCCATTTGCCAACAGGTCCGTAGATCTCACAAGAATTTGTCCACATGCTGGATAGATTATAAGAAGGCCTATGACTCCGTGCCACATACATGGCTCATGAGGGTGCTGGAGCTATACAAAGTTGATACAGCTCTACATACCTTCCTGTTGTCATGTATGAGACAATGGAGAACGGTTCTTCGCTATCCAGGATGTGGAAAGATCTGTGGGAACGATGAACCCATTAGGATTGAGCGGGGTATATTTCAGGGTGATAGTTTGAGTCCATTATGGTTTTGCTTAGCCCTGAATCCTCTAAGCACTTTGTTGGAGGGCTCGGGGTTAGGATATAGGTTGAGAAGAGGGGGACAAATTATATCCCACCTACTTTACATGGATGACTTAAAGCTATTTGCTCCAAACAACTTGCATCTAATGAGGTTACTGAATGTCACTGAAATGTTCAGTAATGCCATTAGGATGGAATTTGGTGTGGACAAATGTGCAGTTCTGCATGTAAAGAGGGGGGAAATTGTGGAATCAGATGGGACACAGAACTCTGATTCTACAAGCTTCAGACCCCTTTCCTCAACCGAAACCTATAAGTACCTGGGTATGTCAGAAGCGTTAGGCATCGATGTGACTGTCATGAAGCAATCGTTACGGGAGCGTTTCTTTGACCGCCTGAAAAAAGTACTTAATAGTCTTTTATCAGGCGGCAACAAGGTGCGCGCCTACAACGGTTGGGTCATGCCAGTACTCATGTACTCTTTTGGCATACTCAAGTGGACTCAAACGGAACTGGACACCCTGGATAGAAAAGTTCGTTCATTGCTGACTGAACATCGAATGCATCACCCACGATCGTCGATAATGAGACTGTACATTCCGCGTAAATGTGGGGGGCGAGGCTTTTTAAATGCAAAAACCCTCTGCACTAGTGAAGTGTGCAGTCTCCGAAAGTATTTCTTGAAAATGGATGTGGGGATGCATAGAGATGTTGTCGCTGTGGACAAAGGGCTTACTCCGCTCTCCTTGGCTAACGAGAACTGGAGAGAACCTATAATACTAAGCACTAATGATCGCAGGAATGTGTGGCAAAGTAAGGAGTTGCACGGACGCTACTATCGAGCCTTACATGGGCCAAATACGGATTTCTTAGCGTCCGTATCCTGGCTACGTTTCAGTAACTTATTTGGAGAAACGGAAGGTTTTGTCTGTGCAATTATGGACGAAGTTATGATGACGAACAATTATCGAAAATATATTATAAAGGATGGAACTGTTAACATTTGTCGGGCATGTCATCATCCCGGGGAATCCATTCGGCATATAATTTCGGGTTGTTCTCACTTAGCTAATGGAGAATACTTGCATAGACATAATCTTGTAGCCAGGATTATTCATCAACAACTTGCTTTGAAATATAAACTTGTAGAATCTGAAGTGCCGTATTATAAGTATCTGCCTGACCCAGTTCTTGAAAATGGAGATGTCACACTGTATTGGGATCGAACTATCATCACAGACAGGACAATTGTTGCAAACAAACCTGACATTGTGGTGATAGATCGACCAAGCCGTCGCACAATGATAGTTGATATAACAATCCCACATGACGAGAATCTTGTGAAAGCTGAAAAAGATAAAGCAAGTAAATATCTTGATTTTTAGCTCATGAGATTGTCGACATGTGGGATGTGGATTCAGCAGTCATTGTGCCGATAGTCGTATCTGCCAATGGCCTAATTGCTAAAAGCCTCGACCAACATCTGAGTAGGCTAGCGTTAGATGGTTGGGTCAAGGGCCTGATGCAGAAAGCAGTACTTCTGGACACGGCGCGTATTGTCCGGAAATTCCTTTCTCTGGAGCCCTGACCACCGGTAGCTTGGATTTCTCCCGTTACTGGTGGGCTACTGCTTTTTATATTTTTAAATATATTTTTTTTATATACATATAATGAAATATTTAAAAATATATAAATCAAGTATGAAAATAAATAAAGGGAATAATAATAATAATCTATGTGTGATATATATCAATCGTGTCTTGGCTACGATTCAGTAATCTCTTTGGAGAAACTGAAGGATTTGTCTGTGCAATTATGGACGAAGTTATCCTTACGAATAACTACCGGAAATATATAATTAAGCATGGGACAGTTGACATATGTCGGGCATGTCCTGGTGAATCCATTAGACATATTATTTGTGGTTGTGGTCGTTTGGCTAACAGTGAATATTTGCATAGGCATAATCAAGTAGCCAAGATTATCCATCAGCAACTTGCTTTACACTATCGACTTGTTGAGTCTGAGGTACCGTACTACAAGTAGGTGCCCGACCCAGTTCTGGAAAATGACCATATCACATTGTACTGGGACCGGTCTATCATTACTGACAGGACTATTGTAGCCAATAAACCTGACATAGTGGTGATAGACCGACAAGTACGCCGCACGATGATAATTGATGTCACCATTCCCCATGACGAGAACCTCGTGAAAGCTGAGAAAGATAAACAAATAAAATATCTAGACTTAGCTCACGAGGTTGTCGACATGTGGAGTGTGGATTCGGCTATCATTGTATCGATAGTCGTGTCGGCCAATGGGTTAATCCCTAAAAGCCTCGACATCCATCTTAGGAGGCTGGCGTTAGGTGGATGGATCAAGGGCCTGATACAGAAGGCAGTTCTCCTAGAAACGGCACGTATCGTGAGGAGGTTTCTATCTCTGGAGCCCTAACCACCGGTAGCTTGGACCATGCTCCCGCTACTGGTCGGCGCCTATTTTTTATATTTTTAAATATTATTTTTTTTATTTTGTAAGTAGTATTTAAAAATGTAATATATAGAGAATTTTAAATAAATATATGGAAATAATAATCTTTATGGTACACCAATTTGAGATAGTATATCGTGATAGTATAAGGGATAGGTATTTTGTTTTATATTTATTAATTATCCCCGAGTCCTTTTTTTTTTTTTTTTCTATCGCGATGGAAATCCTCATGGACTTCCCGCGCCGTGGGGACGACGAGGGGGCGTGCCGGACTCATACCGGCTAAAACCACCGCGGTGTTCCTTCACTGCCTGTGACCGTGATCCGGGTTGCCCTTACGGAATCACCACACCCGGCAGGCCTCGACCTACCGCTATGTTTGCGGCAGGTCCCGCCACCTTAGCGGCCCTAGGAGGCTGCTTTCCTTCTTCGAGTAGCGCGCGTGGAACACTACGCTAACGCCTACTCCCGCCTATATAGCGGACGTCTGACTCCCCCGGTCAGTTACCCGCAGGCCTCTTCTCTCATGGAGGTCGCAGATCGGCTGCCGCTTCACGGCGCTGACGACCGGCGCGTCTATGGCGAGAGGGGAGAGGACTTGACGCCTCTCTCTCCCTTTCAGCCGCTTCCTTTTCCAACATGACTTGTTCACAACAGGAAGCGACTCCGTCCCATACGCTCTCGCTGTCGACCATAGCTCGTACAACAGTCGACAGTGACAGGTTACTCCCGCCGAGTACCGCAAAGAGTTCACGACGCGGCTCTGCCCATGCAGTACACTCTTCGAGCGTATGCCGCGCCGTATCCTCCCGAGTCCTGAATTCTCGTATAACTACTAAAACTATTCAGACATGTCTGAAGACGCCAAAAAGGGCTCCATAACATTTTGTATCCATAGAGCGTCTCGTCGTCCAGTGTATGTACAGTGGGGCGCCCAAGAACGCGCAGACGATTGCCAATGAACGTAAAGACCACTTTGGGTAAGCCTTTGCATGAATGCACCAAAATATCGGCCGGGAGTAGGGCAGTCGAGAGAGCTGGCGGTCACTCTGTCTAGAGTTACACAGCTGAGAAGAATCATTTTTAAAAAAATAAGTGTGTGTAGGTACTCATATTAATATCTAGGTCTATCTATCTATATTTTAAACATGAAAAATTGATGTCGATAATTATCAATTTTTATCACGCATACGTCGTAAGCGCCCATAAATATCAAATAATAATATTATGAAGAACAACAACAGAAATGGCAGATTCGTAAAGGCGAGTTTAAGGAAGTTAATACACCTACGCTATTTTACAATCACCTTAATCTGGTTAAGACTATAATGCCAACATGAAAAAAGGCCTGAAGAAATGAGCTGTTAACATCGTCTTTGAGGGTGTAGGTACACAAAACACCTTTAATTAGTTCGCAGCGCTACACATCGACACTAGTATGACTACACAATATACATGTGTGGGTAATTTCATATTAATAGATATGTATAGAAACATTCGTCTATCACACACATCTTGGTATTTAAATATCATTTTTGTGTTGGTATACGTAATTATTTAGTAAATAATTTTAAATAAAAACGAGGGTAAAGATAAAAATAACTTATAACAAACTTTGAATAAATCGAAATCAAATAATGAGCAATCGAGCTATACAATACCCATATAAATATAGTGTTTTCTCATCGTATTTTTATGTTACTGAATGGTATACAATATTTCGATAATCTCATTTACAGCGCGTTTGGCGTAATGGTTATCACCTCCAGTAAAGTGCCGCCGGATCGATTCCAGCATTCACAAGATGTTTCAAGAATTCATTAATCAAATATTTAAAAATAGAAACAATGTTTTAATCTTTTCTTTTTTTTCTATCCTATTTTTCTAAATCTTCTTATGTTAATTTTAAAAGTATATTATACTTTATCGCATGATATTTCCCAATTCGACTATAAGGTTTATTGGCATATTGATTAATTATTATTTAAAGAACTTTAAGAACTTAACTGTGGTATGATAATTAATTATTATAAATATTGAATATAAAACCACTTATTTGTGTAATAAATAAATTAATTGTAATAAAAGATAGTATTGTTTTATTTACCGACTTATCTGCTTCTTTTATAGCCTGATCTAATATTTCAAAACGCAAAAAAAAATAAGAAAAACTACTTAGTAAAATAAAAAAAAGAATCTTTCAGCTGGAATAGAACTCACGACATCATTGATCATTAAAAGACGATAAAAGCGTGCTCATTAACCAGTCGACCACGAACACTACTTTAATACCCGTCAAAATGTCGGGTCATATCAATGATTGTAAATAGTTTTAACCTTACCCGTGAATTAAATTATAAAAATACATATACCGACACAATAATGAAAATACCAATGTGAATGTGGTGGACGAATATTTTTATACACAGTAATATGAAATTACCCACACATGTTCACTGTGTAAAAGATAGTCATGTCGATGTGTGGCGCTGCTAACTAATTAGCGCTGTTTTGTGTACCTATGAAGGTAAACGCACACTTATCCGAGCCGAACGCTTCGAACGAGTCAAACAAAATAACTTTGAAATTCCACGTCGAATTGTCCGAATCCGAAATATGTGTGTCCGAAAGGTTTCTTGAATTTTCGACACGTTCGGTTCGGACAAGTGTGTACCTACCTTAAGTACGATATACCTTAAGTATAGATACCTCATTGTCATTCTTACTTCTCACACCTAAAGAATTCCAAACTTATTACCTACATCCTACATTCTACTAGGTGCTATTAGTATAGACAAAGACAGGATCACTTACGTATATCAGCTGTTTAGAGTACCGCATATGAAGATTATGAAGGATCGTATACTCTTGCAGTTCACCCAGTGTGATCATGTCTTCCACTCCTTGTACTGACGTCGAGTGTAGCGGTTTGAGGACATTTTGTATGGACGTAGAGAACACGTTGCCATCATGATCCTTTACTTCGATTCTGTCACTGGCACTCTTTAGAACCTTTACTGCTATTGGCACATCGAGTTCCGTCTTACCTATCGGCTTCAGCCAGACGAAGTCCTGTAAACACAGAATATTGTGATAATTAGAAAACAATTTTAGATCGTTACTTAAGTGAATACGAACGTCTACGTTACTCCTTGCATAGGTACTAGGTAGGTACTTACTAGGAAGGCAATTAGGAAGGTCTGCGGTACCTATCATAACATGAAAGATAGGTCTGTAAAAATTTGCCGCTGTAGACACCTAGCCCAGTGGGAATCGTAAACAAACAAATTATTTTTGAAAACATAGGACGATTTCACAGTTTTTAGGTCAGTCTTCATCATACCTACCCATGCGAAAACTATAGTACCTAAGATAGTTCCTTAATCCAGTTATCTAAGTGCTAATCCTGGATATAGGTACCTACTTACTAATGCTTTTTACCAACGTAATTTCAGTCTTCAGACGAAAGTAGGATGGTAGATAGGATATTTACCGACTTATTATCCAAACAATAAACTCTACCTCTATAATACATGATGATAACACCATTTATAACAAGTACATCTAGTTTCTACCTAGACGTAGGTACTAACTACTTAAAGAAAGTAAGTAGGTACTATGGTTACGCTGCAATAATAAATAGGAGCTATTGGAACATGTGGAACCCTTGTTTGTCACAACAGACAAACAGATTTTGGTTATCTAAAATCATTCATCATTTGGGACGTGGAGAAACTGATCTAGGTACTTAAGTGGTTGATCTATCTAATATTATGTATGGTAGATAAGTATCAACTTACCGACAAGGTAACACGGTCTGCCATCTTGGATATTTAAGAGATTCACCCCACAAAAATTTAGTTTAGCACCATTTTCACAACCATAGATTCCGCGTGACGCTTTTACAAAGACTGTCGAATTTTATCAATATTTCGGCTTTGTCTTATCAATGTCTGATAAGTTGTAAGTTATCGTAAATTTTTCTAGATATCAACCAAATGGCTATCACACTTAAATATGTGTAGATTAACGATTTCAATAGGTAATTAACACAAAAAATTGATGTTCGTTTGTTGTTCTGTAATCCGCTTTTGCGATTTGGATTAATCTTTTTATTTCTTGTCGACGACCTCTTGCAAGTAGGTCACTTTACTAGGTACTGATAGTAGTGTTGGCATCTATTTCGCGGCTGCGGTTCATATTTTAATATTTGTCCTTAGAATTTTCTTTTCTCTTTTTATGTGCCAATAATGATTGATAAGAACTTGAGATACATAATTAATCAGTAATAATACTTTTTCCTCATAATTAGGTAGGTAAGTACATATTAACAGATATAACTGAAACTGAAATAAAAATGCATGCAACTAGCAGTTTTCTGTTTTAACTAAATATCACAAGTTACTCACTTAAATATACTGAGAAAAGCTCTACTAGTTTTTTAGTTAATTCAGGGTCTCACAAGTTATCAAAAAACAGTTTTCTGTTTGTTAAGAAGCATGCATAAGTAAAGATTATTATATTGGTTCGAAGAAGCATTATCAACAACAATCAGATTGATTTTAATCTAAATTCAGATTACTGCATTTGTTTCATTAAATAGTTATGAAAAAGAGGATTTAATAATTGACTTCAATATCCTATTCAATAAAATTATATGACTATTTCATTTTACTTTGAATACAAAATGTATTTTGAACTTCAATAAAATGTTGGTATCACCAATTTTGTGAATACAAAAATATGAACAGAGTAGCTTTTTTATCTTAATTGGAAACCCTAAACATGTAAAGAAAAATAAACAATTGAATTAGTAAATACAATTTATTTAAAAATAATTCAGCATTACAAACAACTTATTCTAATGACGATTCTAAATTACTTTTTCTTTTCATCTTTTTCTTTCTTATCTTTTGTTTTATCGTCCTTCTTGTCATCCTCCTTGCCATCCTTGCCTTCTTTCTTTTCCTTGTCTTTTTTCTCTTTTTCATCTTTCTTTCCTTCCTCTGCATCTCTGTTTGTAATCTTGTTGTTAATCAGATTATGTAGAGCAATGATAGACCTCACAAGAGCAGCCAAGTACACCACAAGAGACTGGTCATTCGTTTTAATGTAGAGGTTATCAATAAAGCTATCATTAGCTATGTCTGGCAGAAGGTTGAAGATGTCCTGCAACTGGTAAATGATCTGATGGTTCATTGGCAAGGAACCTTGCCCTACTTGGACAAGGTAGTCTCTAATCTCACTTAGTTGGGAGTGCAACCCCTTCAGACCAAGCAACTGGTTTGTGATCCTCTGAGACAGACTACCAACAGTGGTATCCTTGATGTCTCTTAGTAAATGTTCTACGCCAACTTCTTCAGCCTCTTCAGCACCAATTTCACTGGGTACATGTTCAAATGTTCTTGTTGTTGGTGAACCATCATCATGGACCTCTTCAACTGCTTGGTAAGCTTCAGTAGGAAGGCCTAGATCTTTTGGTTTGGCATCAATGATAACAAGGACTGAGTTAGGGCAGTAGCGCCTAATCAGCTCGTTGATAGCTACATCATTCTGATGTAGTTTGGGACCAGTGTGGTACCAGCCCACTACCTTCTCCCTGGCGTTGACCTTCTTGAACATTCCATACATGTTCTCTAAGTAATCATGGTCGAGGAACCAAACGGATTTGTCTTTGTCATCCTCATCAAATGGTACTGGAAATAGACAAAAATACAAATTAGAATATTCATAGGTATGGAGTGCATTCTTTTTCATCATTATTCTAATTGATATGGTAACTTATGCACAACCTTTGACTATGGTTCAGGAGTATTTTTATCTTTGACTCACCAACTTGCTTACTAGCTTTGTTTATATATTTCATTATTAAATCGAGCTATTTTCACGTGAGGTACCAGTTTATTAGTTGTAAAAGGTTAAAACGTCGACAATACAACGAGTGGTACAGAATTACACCAACATATAGAGTGACAAGTGGAACATCTTTGTTAAAACAAGAAATGTTTATTACTAAATTAATAAGTGAGGAGTTTACCTGCAAAACTGTTGGAGACGTCCAAGACTCCTTTGGCTCTCCAACAACCCAACAAAACGCCGACAACTCGCTTTTGGTTACCTATTTTACCCATACGATTGAAATGGTCCACCACACTCAGTAAGACCAGAGGATGAACCACTACTTTTGTGGTTAAAACTTCTTGACTCGGCATTTTGAATGTAGTATTTTTGTACAGTAAGTAGCAATGTCTGCTTTTTAACAGCAAATAAGACAATAATAACAATTATTAACAACTACAATTCGCTCAAAATCTACAAACTAATGATTTTTGCCAAGCGGCAATCAAAACTAAAATTTGACAGTCATTATAAAAGTTAAGGTTGTCTTTGCTTCCAATTGTCTATGTGGTATGCTAGTAGAATTAAGCTACTGATATTCTCGCTTGATAGGCCCACCCCCTATTACATGGGACTCGTAACATAAATAGTGAAAAGTGGGTGTTACATTGTACAGTGCCATTAAGTGCCGTAATGTGCACCTCTGCCTACCCCTTCGGGGATAAAAAGGCGTGATGTTATCTTATGTTATTCTCGCATTTATCAAAAATTAACCATTGTGATATATGTCAATATGTGTCAACGTCAAACGCTAGCTTTCAAAAAGTGTCAATATCAAAACGTTTTCAAAACAGTAACCATTTCAAAGCCTACTTATTTTCAAAAGTTTTTGTATAATTCTGTATAAATATCTTATCTTTAAGTGATTAAATAAACACTTTACTACACATACTTTATTAATAACTAAACTTGGTTGTACAATATCGTATAAAAATGTCACACCGAACTATAACCTTCGTCACTGGCAATGCGAAAAAACTGGAAGAGGTGAGAGCTATTTTAGGCAGCAATTTTCCTTTAGAAGTAATTAGCCACAAACTAGATTTGCCAGAGCTTCAAGGCGAGATAGATGAAGTGTCTATAAAGAAATGTCAAGAAGCTGCTAGACAATTGAAGAGGCCCGTGGTGGTAGAAGATACGGCCCTCTGTTTTAACGCATTGAAGGGTCTTCCGGGGCCGTATATCAAGTGGTTTCTAGAGAAACTAGAACCTGAAGGGCTCACAAACTTGCTAACTGGTTGGGAGGATAAATCTGCTAAGGCAGTGTGCACATTTGCATATTGCTCTGGTCACGAAGGTCTAGATGTTAAGCTATTTCAAGGTGTGACTCATGGTCAAATTGTGGCACCTAGAGGATCAAGGGACTTTGGATGGGACTGTGTTTTCCAACCTGATGGCTACACTCAAACTTACGGAGAATTACCAAAAGCAGAAAAAAATAAAATTTCTCACAGATATAGAGCTTTAGAGAAAATGAGAGAATATTTTTGTAGTAACAATGTTTAAATAGTTATTGTCCCCAGGGAACCCAGAAATGTGTCTTCGTTATTTGTTATTTTGATTATGTAAATAGTTCCTAGGTACTTATAAGAGCTCAAAGCGCCAACTACTATGAACTTAAAATTTCTTCCAAAATAATTTGTTTTTGATTGCTATTCTCAATAATAAAGGATAACTTTGTAATACTGTTTACTTTGACCTATTTCTGTGGAAATGATGCAATATGTTAACAATAATTAAGTGAACCAGTGTGATAACAACAAATATAATAATAATTATCTGCTTTGTTAAAATAAACCAAATCAAATAATATCATGTATTTATTTATCATAATATTACCAATTTCACATTAAAATATATACAAACATAAGTAACTATTTTTAAGTTAGTTTTTCAAGATTTACACAAGTATGTACTTATAACATTTTATAAATTGTATACAATAATGTAACACTAAATATTAACTTATTGTATCTATTAATATTACTTTTCGATACTGGCTTGTCTGGCTTGTGTACTCCAGGTGCAATGTATGGTTCTAAATTTGAATTATTATAGTTTTTATAATACCAGTCATTATCACCAATTTGCCTTGTCCTTGTGTTGCCAGTGCTCATAACTTCCGAAAATCTTGTCTTTGGCTCTCTATTTGGCGAAAAATTATCTCTGTGGTCATAATGTTCCACTTGTGGGAGATTTACTTTAGTGATTGTTGCTGGCCTCTTGCCATGATTCCTTTCATTCAACTCTGCAGTGCTGGGTACCAATACTGCTGATAAAGCTGTAGGCGCTGCCTGCTCAATATGCTTCTTCATTGGTGGCTTAGATGTCACTGCAGTAGATGAAGAATAGGAAGAAGTACTGCTCTCCATCCAAGCTTGTAGAGACATATCATTACTGGTATCTGTTGTTATAAGCAAGCTCTCCTTTTCAGTAACTTGTGTAATGGTTAAATTAGACTCCATCAGATTGTATTTGCTCAGGTTATTAGGATCCATCTTCTGTTCTTCAACATTTTTGGTTCTGTTGTAGGCAACGTGGGTGCTGTTGTCGTCATCAATGTAGGCTTGCAGTTCATGTATTTCACTTTTGATTTTCTGATGGGTAGTATTGTTATGAACTGTTTTCACAGGTGGTTTGGTTGATACTGCTTGAATGGTTTCTTCTACAGCACCTTTTCTGTTGTGAGTTGTACTGGCACTTTGTGTTTGCACAGCTGTATTAGTGGTGTTGAGAGTCGGATCAGGAATGGGCTTAAATCCTCCAGCTGTCGTCGGTAGAATTGGTGAGAATCCACCAGTCTCAAACTTAGGTGTTTCTGGGAGCTGATATTTATTTCCATTATGTGAGTGAGAGTGGCTGTGAGTGTGCGAATTTTTCTTATCGACCCAGTCTATTTTGCGCCCTGTGTTCAGTATTTTTCCCATATCAATCGGCGGTAGAGGCATCCCAAAGAACGTGAAACTACTGTCGGGTTTCGGCTTTGGAGGGACTTGCTTGTTTCTGTCCGTTGTATTTTTCATAGAGGCGTATAAAGTCGGAAGTCCACCTGACCTGTTATTTTGCGACGCACTCACTTCATTGTTCAACCCGTCCAATAAAGTTTCATTATAAGGATAATCTACATATTCGTCGTAGAAGTAGTCCGATTCTTCTGGAGATGGTCTGTTAATTTTGTTGGCTTGATAGGTGTCCTTAATTTGTGTTGTGTAGTCTTTTATTTTGTCTAAGGTTGAATATACTTGCGAGGTCGCCAAGTTAGGTAGAAGTGCTTCGTTCTCGTGTGTCATACACGTTCTCAGGTCTCCCTCTTCTAGTTTGGTCACTGCAGCGTTTGAGCAGTCATCCCTTCCAAACGGCATGGTCTTGACGTAAGTACCGTCAGCACATTTTGGCCCAATAGAAGATGACTCTGACAGCCACGATTTCAGCCAAACAATCTGGCAGTTGCAAATTATTGGATTACCTGAAATTATAAAGAAAACCTCTTTTACATCCTGCTTTACCTGAGGAAGATGGATGTGCGCGATACACCCAGTTTACGTTATAATATCACAACCCCAACAATACCTTATTGGTCGCAGGAATTGAACCAAAAATCAACTAAACACTTAGCACATTTTGGTCATTGCGCAAACAATATTTAATTGTATGTACTTACCGTCAATATCCAAAATTGCGATGTTATTTCTTAGTTTAGCAAATGTGGTTTCCACAACTGTCGTCAGTTTATTGTGTCGCAAAGAAAGAACCTTGAGGCGAGGCATGAAATCGAAAGGTTGGCCGCTAATGTGGCATATCATATTATTATCCAAATTAAGTTCTACCAACCATTCCATATACTGAAACGATGCTCTCGTCAATCTCATTAGTTTATTAAAACTAAGGTCCAACACTTCCAATGAAGATAATTGCCTCAATCCAGAATTATCGATACTGGTAATTTGATTGTTGCTTAAATTCATATATTGCACCAAGGGCATGCTCTCAAAAGCTCGCTGAGAAATATATTGCAACCGATTTCCTTGCATTTCTATAATCCTTAACTTCGGAAGATTAGAAAATACTCTGTCGGGTAGGTCTATTATGTGATTTCGACTTAAATAAATAGACACCAAGTTCGGTAGGTTCGCTATCGCTTTCGGATGTACTCCCTCAATGTTATTGTTGTCCAAATCTATTGTTTCAAGATCTCTGAGGTCTTTGAAACTTCCAGTTCTTAGTTCCATTAATTTATTGTTTGGCATTTTAAATTCGGTTAGTGTGTTTATACTGTTAATGGAATTGCCATCAAAATGTTTTATGTGGTTGTAGCTAGCATCTAAAACTTTTAGCCGGGACATCATGTTTAAAGTGGCAGGCAACTCGTTCAGATTGTTTGAAGATATATTCAATGTCTCTACGTCTAGAGCTCTGTTCACTAGGTTAGGACTTATACTTTTTAGTTTATTTTTACTGAAATCCAGAGTCGATAGAGCAGCGTTATCTTGGATTGCCATGAAGTCAAAGTTCTCAATAGTATTTCCATGCAAGTTCACTTGTTTTAGTTCGTTCAGTTTGCTAAAGCTTTTTGGGTGAATAGCCATGATTTGATTGTAACTCAAATCTAAAATCTCTAGTCGATTTAAATCGCTAAAAGTCGTCAATTCAACCTGCCGCAAGCCATTCCTTTTCATGTAAAATCGACGTAAATTATGCAAAGTTTTCAAACTCCCGTGAGGAATTTTCTGAATGCCATTACTCGAAATGTCTAAAGTTCTCAAAGATGGTAAATCTAAATCAGGTGAAGGTGGCGTCGGTAAACTTGTTATCTGATTCTGATGAAGATATAACTTTTCTAGGCCTCGTGGTAATCCAGGTACAAATTCTATTAATCTGTTTACACTAGCATCCAACTCATAAAGATTTGCCAAATTCCTAAATGTAGCTGGGTGTATAGATACCAAACTATTTCCTGATACATTCACGTACTCCAGTAATGGCAACTCCATGAAAGTTATTGGGTCTATAATTGATAGTTGATTATGACTTAAGTTTATCCTTCGTAATGATGGGAGATGGTATAATAGTTTGGGCTGCATTCGTGTGAAGTAGTTGTAAGATAAGTCTAGTCCCTTCAATGCAGGCAAATTCCAATAGGGACCTTCATTCATGTCATTTAATGAATTGTTACTTAGATGTAATTCCCTCAAGGCAGGCATTGCAACAAAAGCGTCTGCTTGAATGAATTTAATATTGTTTTTGTTCAAATGTAATCTTTCTAAACTGGGGTGACCTCTCAGTGCTCCACGTGGGATCTCTTGTAACAAATTGTTACTTAGATCTAAGAACTTCAAACGGGGTAACGCATCGAGTAGTGATCTGAACTCTGAAATATGCATTATTTGGTTCCCAATCAAAGTGAGCTCTTCAACTCCGCTACCGGATTGTTGCAAAAATGATTCTGGATGTATTTGACTTATTTTGTTATAGTTCAAATCCACAACCCTGAGCTTTGGAACTCTGTGAAAGGCACCATGATGTATTACATTAATGTTGTTATGAGACAGGAATAATTTTTCCAACATTGGTTGGTCGACAAAACCGCCTTCGCTTAGTTTGTCAATTAAATTATGATTTAGATTCAGATGTGATAACACTGGCAAGTCTCTCATAGCTCTTCCAACCATCGTTGCATCTGAGATTTTATTATTGCTAAAGGATATTTCGCTTAGTGAAGGAAGTAGAGATAAAGCCCTCATATGAATGAGGTTAATGCCACAATTCGTTATTTCCAGTCTTCGTAATTTAGGCAAGTTGTAAAATGCATTTTCTCTTAGTATTCTGAGATTTATACTTCCTTGGATAAACAATTTCTCTAAGTTAGGCAAGTTTACAAACGTGTTTTCGTTGACAGCATTGAGACTTTCCGATTGTATGTTTATGTAACGTAGTTTCTGCAAACCAGAGAAGGTTGGTATTCTCTTTAGATTTTGTGATTGAATAGTTAACGCCTGAAGGTTCTGTAATTTCATTAAACTTTCTGCTGGAAGACTTCTTAAATCATTCTCGACGATGAATATTTCTACTAGATTCATCTCTTGCGACTCTAGCCAAGCCGCTGATACTCGCTCGAGCCCATTATGGCGGAGCATAAGTCTCATTATTTTTACATTTTGAAATACCTTCCCTGGGAGGGACGGGAGATAGTTATTTTCTACTATCAACTCATCTATGGGTTTCCTGATGAGCTCTCCTACTTTCTGAACACCTTTTAGTACTTGGGGCAAGTCACTGTGTGTGCACCTGAAAGCGAAAGTTGTTACTCATTAATAATTTGGAAAGAAAAGACCCTTTATAATACGACATTCAGATACTGACCATATTTGAATATCTTCGTGCCTGTTTGTGCATATACATGGGAGAATTAATTCCGGGGCTGGACATATTGCAGTCTGTCCAGTCGCGTAAGAAAATAACAGAAAGAAGAACCATGAGACTATTTCTGCTTTCTTATTGTCCATTCCTTTAACACTTCTGTGATGGTCATTGTAGCATATCTATCATGTTTCGTTCTCCTTATCTGGAATCAAAGTTTAAGTTATTTTAGTGGTTTTTAAAAAAAGGATCTTAACCAGATTATTGCTTCATAGAAGTCACACTACCAGTATTCCGGCGTCAAGGACCGGCGCTAATGAAAACAATACGTTATAGAAACAATAGCCCACCGGAACGGTCCGGTAGTTAAGTTGCACTTTCACTTATTCACCATTGTTAATAACGGCGATCTATGGTCCGCAGTTTACATCATTGTTTTAGGGTTATACTTGCATAACCATTAGTTGATGTAGGTCATTATTCGTCCTTCGGTTTTGGTTTAACTATTCAGATTAAGAATACAATGGCTTCTGCTCAAGTTTATTTACAATTATTGCATGAATTCCTGCTTAAACAATATGCAAAAGATTTCTTTTTAGTAGTTTTGAAGGTGTTGCGATTGCTATAGAAAAGCTCAGCTAAGGAATTCTATTGATTGCATGTAAGTAGCTACTAATTTACAAAATAACGTAAATATCTTATTTGTAAGGATATCGAAGCGAAGGTTTATTTATAGGTTTAGCCCTTGGCGCCAAACAGACTTAGTACACAATAGATAATAGGTACTATATTAAACTCAAACAAAACCTAACCACTACGTATTTGCATTGTATTTTCTCGAAAGCTAATTGTATTTAAACATAGCAGTAAACTTCGCAATGCCGTCATAAACGACTCATTATATACGTATTGCACAATTCAGACTAGGTAAAGCGTTACTTTTGTGCAATTTACATAATATCTATATTTCTAAAAAGAAACAAATGAGGATTTAAATGCATCCACGTAAAATCGGTACCTAGGTATTTGTATTCGCAAAATGTTATTGTTACAAAAATAGGTGGATGACGCATCATTTCTTAAAGTAAGTATAGATAATATGTCGGTATTAGACCTAAGTATCTATGTATCAAGGAAATGTTACATACCCACCTAACAACAACTGAAACAAAATTCTTGACTAATTAAGCAGATTATTTAACTTGTGACGTGTGACGTTTGCTCTTCTTTTAAAGATTATGTGACTTTACAATATCTAGATTAACAAAGAGGGTCAAATGAATGACATTAAAATGCTAATTTGTATATTATCGATCAATCAACGTACAAGGTCCTATGATGTTCTGTCATCGATCATCATCTATCTCCTAAATGCCAGTACCTATCAACATTCAGGGGGTCTTATACGATCTATTATGTTTACTTTTCGTGTTCGTCATACTTAGATTTTATTTGATAACAGCGCCACGTGGTTGAAATTAAAAGTCGGCATGACAAGGCATGTTTTGGACATTTACCCACTCCTGGCTGCAAGTTACTGGAATACAGTTGCAGATTGGAACTTTGACAGACAGACTTTCAGTGAACCAACTACGCCTACCAACGTGCCTTTCTTCGGTAGGTATTGAACGTATTTTTTTTATGGCATAAGCCGGTTAACGAGCAGACGGATCACCTGATGGTAAGCAATCAACGTCGCCCATGGACACCTGGAACACCAGAGGCGTTACAAGTGCGTTACCGGCCTTTTGGGGATTAGGAGTTTGAGGATCGTTGGGGATTCAGGAATTAGAGAAGGGGAGAGTAATTGGGTCTCCGGTAACCTTACACGACGAAACTCAACGCAAGCGTTGGTTCACGTCGGTTTTCTGTGAGGCCGTGGTATCACTCCGGTCGAGCCGGCCCATTCATGCCGAAGCATGGCTCTCCCACACTTCAGCTGATGATGGCAGTTAGTTTCTTGCTTCTGCTGTCTACATCATCAAATGCAAACGATGATGTGCACGAGAGCATCGTCATTATCATGGCAAAAATGCTAAGAATACATTACGTAGGTACCTAGTAGATGCTCATCAAGCGATTAAAGTATGTCTACGTTAGTAGGTACCTATGTATGTATGTATGCATCGAACGGGACAACAGTCATTACAGTACAGTTATCGCATTTATCTCTAGTAACCGTTGCTGTCATAGCGTCTCTCATAAGTAGTACGATCTCTGTAACTAACCTATGGCTATGTTCATAGATACACAGAAGGTTATGTTTGTTTTATCTGCTGTTGGCAGGTGCATTGTTTCAATTGGTGTAAGTCGTTAGGTAGGGTTTCTAGTTAAAAGTTAGTAGGTACTTAGCGATAGGCAAGAAAAGAGTGAATGGTTGAACCAATGCTAGGTAATCTAAAGTCAAGAACTCGTTTTTGACGGATTGATTTATTAATAATAATAATAATAAGCCCGCAGGGCACCTTGAGGCGAGGTGACGGGCATTAGCGATCCCGCGGGCTACCATCATCCCGAGTGCTCCAGGGAGAAGTCACCGTTCCTTCTTCTCCGGCTTGCCTTAATTGGCTGGCTGGAGTGAACGATGACAAGGAACAGGTCTCCCACCTCTGGCTTGCCTTCATTGGCCGTCCAGAGTGGAGTGGAGTCGCGAGAGCAGTGATCCTGCTCGGAGGGTAAGAAACTATTCGTAAGTCGCGAGTGGGCCAGGGATGCAGGAGGCTTCGGCTGTAGCAGATGATCTGAGTAGAAAGCGGTGGTAGTTTCTTAACCCTTCAGCCACTCACATTCTCGTTGCCCCTCTGTTGCTATATCTAGCAACCATTCCCGGGGCCCGGTCGGTGAGTTGGCGAGTCTCCGCCTGCCATTTTTACGTGTAAAAATTACATTGTTTCGGCAGGTGCCATAGTCATCCATAGTTTCCAATTTACCAGTCCACAGCAACCCATCCATAGCCCTACCTTTTTTTCCATTATTTACAATAGTCCTACACTAACCGGGGACTGTCCTTGGGTGCATTTCCATAGTGCATACAGGGATAGTCGCCGGTTTGTGTCTCTATTACATTTAGATTAAAGTTGTCTAAAGGGCCTCTGCGCAGTTGGCTTCGGCCCCTCGTACGCCTCCCAAATGACCGGGACCCTGTGGTCCCGTGAATGGTAAAGACATACATAATAATAATAATAAAAATGTTTATTTCAAAAAGTTTTACAATTTTGTTGTATCCTGGACCTCACACTAGGATTCCCTGTGTCGTGAGGCCCAGGCTCCCTAACAAACAGTACATAAAGGAAAGTTATCATAACGCTTAAATATAAATGTGTATTTTGTGTGTGTGTATGAATATGTGTGGATGTATGTGAGTAAGTAAGTAAATGTGTGTGTTGTGCGTGTGTGTGTGTGTGTGTGCGTATGCGCATCTGTTTTATGTAGTGCGTGTGTATGTGTGCGTATGTGCGTGTGTATGTGTGCGTATGTGCGTGTGTGCATCTGTTGTATGTAGTGCGTGTGTATGTGAGTGTGTGTGTACGTATCCATGTTTGGAAATGTGAATATGTCACATAAGTGAGTACCAATTACTTTCCTTTTTCTTCTTTTTTATGATTATTGTTACTAACTTAAGAGGTTTTCAATCATGTTATAATCCATGGTGAGAAGCCACCTTATAACCGTGTTTTTACATACATTATGGGTGAGTTGTAGAATTTTGAGTTGGTTATTAAGTTATTGAGACGGTCCGTAAAATATATCAATTGAAACTAATTATAACTAAAGATTTGAATTTACTATATGGCGACACGGGCAAAGTCGAAACGGTTGGATAAAAATGAAGTGTTTGTATTGTGAATTTAGTCATGATGACCCGGGGAATCGCACTAGCGTCAGCGACCACTCATTCGACCACGGGCCAACGAGGCAGTTAACCAATAGTTACTAAAAATATATAGCTTCGTTACAAAGCATACAAATTAATTCAATTTAGTATAAAAATAGCTACTGTCTCTGTACTGAATCAATCTTTCTTTTCTCATGTGCATACCAAATATCGTGAATTACTACTTTCAGAATCCTACGTCATAGTTACTAGGTATACTTAGGGTTGCCAACCGTACTGTAAATTAGAGTATTGACCTCTATATCATGTAGGCGTACTCTATATATATTCTATAACACCAATAGAGTACGCTAAAATACTCTTTTTTACACAATGTTTACTCAACTAGTGCCAGTCTGTAATAATAAGCAGAAACCCATGATCAGAATAAAAAGTCTACTATTTAACGTTGACAGAGTAAGTATTTAATGTTTACAGTGGTCCAAAGACTTTTCATCTTGAGAGCATCAAATCATCATCATCAAAAGTATTAAAAGTACCTTTTTAACAGCACAAAATAAATGATACCCTTTCTTGTAAGTCTGTACTCTATATTTACCTCCTTTTAAATCGAATATACTCTATTTCTTCTAAAAAAAAGTTGGCATCCCTAGGTATACTTGACATCTAGGTCTTAGAGTCTGAATTAAATCTTCTATAGTCTAGGTTAAGGTAACTCCAGTAATAATCGTGCTCTCCTTGTCACATGACCTCCTTTATTATGTTCAACCTACCATAATTTTGTACCTATAATAAAATCCAGCCAGTCATGGTCACATAGAAGCAGATGCTATAAAATAATCTCAACACTTTTTTTTTATTGATGGTTAATGACCTTAGTCACAATTTCACAAATAGCAGTCATACAACAAATAAACCTAGATAATGTTAAATTGTTTTTGGCTTGTTACTTCTACTGACTTTTCCTCAACTAAGTACTATGGAGTCTGCAATACCTGCTCACTTTTTTTGCAAAGTCAAAGCCAAAACATTTATTTCAATTAAACCATAATTTGGTACTTTTCAAACATCAACAAATACAAAATAAATAATAGTCTGTGAGTCAGTCCGTCAGCGAAGCTAGGTGAAGCTAGGTAGGTAAATCAAATAGTTGTCTGCCTATCCCTTTAAAAATAAACACGTTATGTTACACCAAATCATGTCGAGCGTCTGCCAATTTGTACCCCGACACCCTAGAGTAAACACGAACACACACACAGTCACATAATAAAAAAAAACACCAACGAAAGTAATTGATATATCGAAAATTATCTTCTTTAAGAACAATAGCGAATGTAATATACCTCTACACGTATCTTTCATAATAGGTGTATTTGATTGACTTATTACGCCATATTCAAACAATTTACTGAAAACTGGAGCGAAGCCGCTACCGTGGAGGACTAGAGACGATCGTAAATTACGCATGAAATAATCCATTTGTGAAACATACTGACCTAGTACCTGTAATCTTAGCTTTCAATATGTAGTAAATTCTCTTTGTTTAGAATATGTAGTAATATATCTGACTGGGGATACTTCTTGCCTATATTTGCAAGCTGTGATGATACAAGCTAAGTACTTATATCTATTCTATATATAATCGTAGTATATAATAATAAAATCGTAGGAAATTCAAAACTGTACATTGAATATTTTTTGAAAAGAATGCTTGTAGTGTGATCTACAATCGATACTGTAGCCAAAAATATGTTTTTTAGATTTTTTGTCTGTTTGTCTGTACCTATGTATGTCTATGAATTTACTTCAAATTTTTCATGAATGCCTATTACTGACAAGTCGGGTCAATATATAGGCTACATATTATCACGCTATCACCTACAGGGGAGGAGCCCTATACTAGGTACTGAATCCATTGTGACGACATTTGTTACCGTAGAATATCCCTTGATAAAGACTAATTCAAAAGCCTAAATTCTGCCAGTAGTACCTAATTATTCTACGCGGATGAAGTCGCGTGCAACTGCTAGTAATATATTATATAAATATATCACACATATCAAGCTTCCTTGTGCGTACTGCTAAGAAGTAGAATTCTTTGCCAGAGTCTGTATTTCCTGAAGGGTTAACCTGGGTGTCTTCAAGGCCCAAATGAAAAGGTTGCTTATGGGAAGACGTGCTCCATCGTAGACCGCATCATCGCTTATTACCAGGCGAGATAGTGGTCATAATAGGGCCCATCAAATATAAAAATATAAAAAATTAGGGGCATCGTGTACCTACTAACATGAGGGCACTCTCTAAGGGCCTTTTTTACTGTTTTATCATTTGGTTGGTTCAATGAAACAGACCAATCAGCGAACGCTGTAACATTTCGAACTCGATACGCAAGGCAAACTCGTGCTAAGCCTTCTGTAAAATACCGAATGCACTAAAGGTCCGATTAACTAAAAATCGCGGGCTACTCACGTGAATATCCTGAGAAAAGCTCTACTAGTTTCGAACCACAGAAGGGTTCTTTCTCATGAGCAGCGTACGCGGTCGCGGCGATGTCGCGCAGCCTACTTCAGTAGGCCTGTAGGCTACCTACCTCAGTAGCTTTTCTCAGTATATTCACGTGAGTAACCTGCGATTTTAGTAGTTTAGTTAATTTAGTATGTCTCACGATAATTAATATAAAATAAAGGTCCGTTTGTTAAAAAAAAACAAAATAAGATGTAATAAGATTTGATCTAAATCAACTTATAGTTTGCTTCCCCTTTGAGTGAATACCTAAATAAATACATAACATCATCACGCCAGGTAAATAAATATTTATTCAATTAGAAAAGTTATGTCCCATAGGTATTTGGAAAGCAAGTCAGAATGTGCATGCACACGTTAATAGATAGATCCTAATCTGAACTGCATAGCATATATTTTATTAGTTTAGCGATTTATATGAAAGAACTTTATACAGAACATATGCCTTCAAACCATTATGCTTTCAGGAGTTGATTTGTATAACGTAAACTCACTCATCATTAATGTCTAATTATTTATCTATCATCAGCAAGGACGGAAGACATATGGAATTTAATGGAAGACATATGGAAGCAAAACATTTAGCAAGCAAGCTTAGAAGTAGGTACTTACGAAGAAAAACATAATTCGCCATTATAAAATACCACTTAAAATTTTTAACTGAGATTTAGAAAAGTTGAACCGGGAATTAAGACGGAGGAAGCGAAACATTTGGCGAATAAAACACGTCACAGGAGTACAAAAACCTTTTTATCCGGCCTATTATATTTAGATTCCACTTTAAATTCTTAACTGAGATTAAGAAAAATAAAACATAACATATCTGTTGAGAGAAACTTTAATGACATTCATTTTCTACTACGTACTAAATACGTTTCAGTGCTCATTTAGGATCGTTTATGCTATTTTTGCGCACAATAAAAAAAACATGATCTGCATAATATCAACTTCCTAGAACACTCATTCGTTTACATTTAGTTACTATGGTAAAAACTAGAATAACCTGTCTTCATTCCTAACTACGTAAATACTAAACTGTTATTTTCAAAACAACTCCCACATAAACACCAACTTATAAATATAGAAACTTACACGTGTTCAAACTGTTCAATGAAATGCTCATTATCTTATCTAAACCTAAGAAAACAATGCAATTTGCATAGACGCCAACCTACAGAAATACCTTCTATTTGCTTAAACCTATTAATTCATTTAAATATCGCCACATATTTACCGCCAAAGATGATGATAAAAACACAGCGTCAACTCCTCTGATGTCTTTAGAAACACGATACAAAAATACGAACACAGTTACGCAACAATCACAAAAACATAAACAGACTGGACAATCGTGGCTTATGGTGGCCTAACGTGAACTGGGATGCGAGTATTTCGCATGTAAACACCAGACTTTCGGTTCACAGCTCGATGCACATCAAGTAACTTATCTTTCACCATTGTGGCGCGTGCTGCCGCCCGTAACTACTTGTGGGTTCGCAGATGTGCATGTTCGTTGACCTTCTATTCAGTTTTTGGCATTTGCCTCTAAGAGGACTCAACAAATCTTCAGAATTTAGAATACAAGTTTGTTTAACAGCCAAGACTTTGAATTTCTTCTGTACCGACTCTTCTGATTTTTTTATTGACTCCAACGTCATAAATCCTTATGGAGACCGACTCTTCGGCCAGTCCAGTTTCTCGCTCATATACAACTACATAACTAGATTTGGTACAGCTCACTGTTTAAAATAATGCTCCGGCTCATCTATTATGCTAAGATCTTGTCTCAAAATTCGATCTTTCGCTGAAACTTCAGGATATTTTATGGACTTATCTTGAAATGAGTGGATCGGAACTGTCTTCGTCAGTTATACATTTTTGGACTAATTTAATAGAGTCACCTATCTGCACCAACAAAACATTTAATAAGCTTTGAACACTAAGTTGCAAAATAAAGAATGCTTAAACGACTTATCTCGATTAAATCGTACGATGTGGTAACTAGGAAGGGTGGTCGCTTGGACAATAAAATTGGCTGTGTCGCCTTAATTACTCTATTGAAATATGTCGGTAATAAGAAATAGGTTCAAACAATACAAACTGTCAACATTTTCATTTAAATTACGCATTGTACCTATGAATAAATTGTGCAAATGTCGTGTTTCGATATAGGTAATATAGATAGGTACTCACCACATGTTTTGTTCGTGAATAATTGCCACAGAGGCAATTACCATCACAGATAAAAAACCGGATTACGCAGGCATTAGTTTTAAGTATCCTATGAAAGACATAAAAGTGAATTACATACATTATGGTTTATGTGTAAATACATTTTTTCACTCTCCTTTATTGTTTTTAGGGGCTTTATGTCCATATGGATATGTCAACCCCATCGTACCTTATCTAATTAATAAAATATACTCTTTGTAAATGAAAAGGAATCATTAACAAGTTCTAGATATCAAAAAAGTTATGTCACACTCACACCTAATGTTATAGATACCTATTCAATAAAATTTAAATCTATCCGAAAGCATGGGCCCATTTCGACCGATACATATTGTTTATAACTTATTACTATTGTTTTGAACTACTTAATTCTATCTACGAATAAAGACTCAATGACGCAAATGGCGAAGCATTCCTAAAAGCAAAACCAAAACAAAGTTATTTGCCCGTCCTTGTGTACCAAAATGAATTCGCAAAAACTTGCTTAGACCAGCTAACCTTGATGTGTCTTATATTAGCGCAAATGTCGTACAAAAAGTATGGATATGTTGGCAAATAAAAGATTTATGACTTTACTTATAACATAACATAACATCGCGCATTTTATCCCCGAAGAGGTAGACAGTGGTGCACACTTAATGCCATACAATGCAACACCCACTATTCACTATTTATGTTATGAGTCCCATGTAGTAGGAGGTGAGCCAACTATTGAGATTTTTATTAATTCAGTAATACTTTGCCCTATCTGGAGTCAAACCCGAGACCCTATGCCTGGCAGTCGCACTTGCTACCACTCGGCCAACGAGGCAGTACTAGGTGAGGAACAAACCCTGATTTATGTAGAGAAAACCCTTAGTTCAGGAATGAACTATCCAATGTCAGAACTATTTTCAAAATATAATAATTCAAAGAAAAGTGTAAGTAGATTAATGCTATTATGCGGCCTGTAGGTGAATGGTATGCAAGAATAAATGCAGTGAAATTCTTTAAATTTTATTTTGGAGAGTCTTTATTTTAATATCTGTTGTATAATAATTATAACATTTAACGTAATATTATACAACCTTCATAAGATTTTACCGCTAACTATATTTGAGAAAATAAGACCGGATAATATATTGGGATTATTACGATCCACTGGGGTAACTTTGATCCATATCCTATAACCAATAGATATCCACGAGATATTTAGCTTTTCAGTTAATTATCTTGCCATTAAGCCAAGCTACTACTCTGCGACAGTCGCCGCGTCGCGGGTCGCGAAATGCTGTTCATGAATTTGAGCCTCTAGCATGGCTTGACACTAGTCGAGTTCCTCGGCAAGTTATTACGTGAGTAAGCCGAAAACATAATAATTTATTTAGTATGTCTCACGAAAGTTACAATACAAATATAGTTTTTCAGTAGTCTAAAAGTTTGGGTCAAAATTAGCCTGTAGGGTCACACAAGTCTGAGTTTACCTTATCTAAGCCCTAAGTAAAATAAACAATCGACTGTTGAATGGCAAGTTTCTTCTTCATTAGAGGGCCAAGGGGGGTTTGCCATAAACTGTACTAACACTTGACAACGGTTTAGAACTGGCATTCTAAGAACTTCAGGTTTGTCAGAGAGCGGTGGTGCAATGAAAGATCACTGGATGATTTTCCCCCTCAAAAAATGGCAGGATGGAGCTAAATGCAGCAATAAGACGACTTACAATTATATTCAAAAGGCGCCTAGGTTTTTGGGGATAAAAGACTAGGGAGTGCGGGATTTTTACCTCACTAAAACCACCCCGGTGGCCCCCTCACAAAAGGCACCGGGTTAACCGGGCAAAAACACCTGTATAAAGGCACTGGGTCCTCTAAAAGAGACCTGCTCCGGAGCCTCCACGGTGCAACGCCCGTTACGACACATCCCTAGAGTTCAATGAAGACGTAACAATGATGACATCACACGTTTCAACAACATAGAGCACATCATTATTAGCGACCGCAGTCGTACGAGTAAGAAGTCGAAACATGATTGTTCCGACTGTGTGATCACAATGATATTACGTGCTTTAATAGACGAAGGCTCACAAGCGAGCTTCATAAGTGAACGAGCTACACAACAACTCATGGCAAAGCGGTAGAATCCTAACAAGGGTACAGTCGTCGGTGTGGGATCAAAGTGAGAAGAACTCAAGCAAGTAGTATAAATCAGCGTCGAATCAAGATGTGAAGATTTCAACATAGAAATCCGAACATATGTTCTATCGAAGCCATTGACTATTAAGTTACCATCCTACACTATCAACACTAACAATTGGCCTCATCTAGAAGGAGTAGTCTTGGCTGATCCAAGCTACTACCAGCCAGGTTCTATCGATTTACTTCTGGGTGTCGATGTGTATGCATAAATTGTACAAGATCAAGTAATCAAGGGTCCGCCAGGGTCACCGTGTGCTCATAAAACAAACCTCGGGTGGAGTTTGTTCGGAAGAGTAGACGAGACCCCACAGCAAGCTGAAGCTTTTCTTGTTATGCATCATCAGATTTTAGGAGAAGATTTACTAAAAACACTTTGGGAAATAGAACTAGACTCGAAAAGGATATATATATACACAGGAAGCAAAGCAATGCGAAAGTTACTACGAAGAGACTTATACAAGAAATAGCAGAGGACAATACGTCGTGAAACTCCCATTCCGAACCAATAAACCTGTAATAGCGGAAACGACAAGAGAAATTGTAATGACATGCTTGATTCTGCAAGAAAGAAGATTAGAAAAATTACCTGTATTAAGAGAAGAGTACGACAAGGTATTAGATGAATACTTAGCAATGGGAGACATGGAAGAAGTTCCAGAACATAAAATGAACAATCGATGCGTTTACCTACTACATCACGCTGTAGTTCGAACAGACAATGAGACAACAAAACTTAGAGTTGTTTTTGATGCGTCGTGTAAAGACAACAATGGCATATCATTAAATGATGAGCTCATGGTTGATCCAGTACTGCAAGAACACATGCGAAGTGCGGTCATGAGGTGGCGCATGCATAAAATCTGTTTTGTAAGTGACATTACAAAAATGTACAGGATGGTGCTTCTGGACAGAAATGATACAGATTTTCACAGAGTGCTGTGGAGAGGCAAAGCCAATAACCGCAATGAAACAAACTGCCAGCTACCTAAAATCAAAGATTACAGATTAAAAACGGTCACGTTCAGTACAGCATCTGCACCTTATCTAGCCAATAAAACTTTCATGAAACTCGCAGGAGAAAAAGAAGATGAATAATATCCTCAAGCTGCCAAGATTATTCATGAAGACTTCTACGTCGACGATTTGATGTCGGGCTGCGACACAACAGAACAAGCAATTCATGTTAGTAAGCAAATTACAACAATTCTAGAACAAGGAGGGTTCCAATTACAAAAATATAGAATTCCTAGAATACCTAGATGATTCACTTAGAGATGATTCACTTACCTTTAATCAAATGTGGCATTGTTCTTGATAAGCATTAGTAATAATTTAATTATGAATGAATTGCTAAGAAAGTAAAAACATGGTGTTTAAACTAAGCACGTGTTCTTAAATAGGACAAAACGTGTACGTACCTACATATTTTTGTCTCGTCATGTAAATAGCAGTTGAAGCAAATTGTCTTTCCCACGAGTTTCTAACTTATCAGAAAATATCTAAAGTAGTGTTGATTTTATCTAGTTATTTAAAAATGCCTCAAAAGTAATTGATTATTCTCAAAATTCTCAAAAAATACCTTTCTAGTTCGTAGACAAATTAAAGCATAATATGAAAAAAAACCCTCATGACTTGAACGGCATAGGTAGGTTCCGGAAAAGTTTTGAAAAACCTTTAATTTTACATTTTTTTCGTAAATATATGACCTATTTTCGTATCGAGTGTGACAGTAGATACGTACTTATATTGAACTTGAATGTGCCATGTCTTTCATGATTGAAACAACTGTGTAAATTGTAGATAGTTACGCCAATAAAACATTGGAAAATGTAACATTTTTCTCATTTTATTAGGTACAATCGCGAAATGATAAATATCGGAAAATAGTTTTTCGACCTTAAAAACTATTTTCGCGCGTGACACACCCGTCACCCACCTTGAAGCCTATAGAATAAGCATACGTGAAGCAAATATATTATTCTTTGCAAAGTTTGAAGTGTAAAAAATTCAATGTCAAGTTTTTATTCAGAAATTAACGCGAGAGGCGACACACCCACCAAATAACTGTGTCGTGTTTTGCAACCTATGTTATAGGAAATAAGGCTCAATTTCTCTATGAGAGATGTAATCATACGATTCACTCATACATGTAGACGTGGAGTATTAGTTTACAACCTGTTTTCACCTCACGCGAGAGACCCCTCGGAACTGTTTACCAGTTACCGTTTGTCTTACAGAGCGTTTAATCGTGCGGTCTATCAGGCGTTAGATTCATAATTATGTTCATAAGGAATTTATATCGAAGTGCTATTAAATTAAATGTTAGACATTATTCTGGAAACGGTTTAAAAAAACCACCAAAGATTTTGATAACGGGTAAGTTTTTTTAATCTAAAATTGGAACGAATAATTGAGCATGTGATTATTTTTTTTTAATTTCTTGTATAGCATTATTCGTTTGTTTTCATTATTCTAAAATTAATTTAGGTATTAATTTTAAAAATATAGTGAATTTTTTCGGACTCAATTTGGAAACACTATTGCAGAGAGATTAAAGTTATATTTGTGTCATAACCACAGACAGTCGAAGACGCTGTAAAAGTGAAAGGACCAATCAAGAAGCAATAGCTGTTTAGGTTTCTCCTAGGCAACACTAAAATATTATAAGCTAAGTTTCAACATTAATAATTTTTATCAAGATAGAAGAGGCATGAATGTGTAGCATGAGGATAATCATTTGTTGCTTAATATAACATCTATACCGGTACCAGTGCACGCGTGGTTGTAATAAGCAACTTAAAATTTGATTGGATAGGCGCACTGGTCAGTGATTGGTTTTATATTTTATACGAGTAGTAAATCATGAAGTGAACTTTCTTACGTTCCGCTACCTAATTCTTTATTTTTTTTATTTTTTTATTTTTAAATTCGATAAATATAGATTCATTTTCTAGACTGAGATCCTATAAAGAAGGTCTGCTTTTTATAATTCTGGCCACAGAAATTAAATATTAAATGAAAACAATTTGTTTCTCTAAAATGTTGTTTAATCTGTGATATATTTTGCCTTACTTTAGCAATTACCTAGTAAGAATTGGACGAAGCCTTGGCCGCTCTTTTTTAAATGTAGATATAATCACAATTTTTAAAAATATCTCCATGAATTAATACCCATTCGAGCCATTGCCCATGTGTAATTACAAACAGCTGATTGTATGTACGTTGAAGCACGGAAAATCAATTACCTAATCTTATACAATAGTTGAATGCTGTATGCATAAATCTCGATACTAATTTGCCGTTCCACGTGCTAACTTTTTTTTGTTATAATAACCTTGCCAGTATTGAAATTTTAAATCGAAAAGCTTATGATGACAGGGGAAAATCTATGTGTTAATTATATGCGGAAGAAAGACGTAGATAGCTGCGTATTCCTTCCGCATAATATGTTTTGCACCCAGATAATATAGTGCGTAGATAATCTGTTACGTCGTAGTCAGATGAATTAGCATCACAAAAACATGTTTGCTTGAAAAACCCTTGTGTAATACTGACATTGTTTTCTTAAAGTTATATCAAGTACATTCTCAGCAGTTATGGCGTTGTTAACATTAAACTATTCAGGAAAATCCATAATTTGTTGCACAATATGTCATATAAAAGTGCATTTAGATATAAAGCCAAAGCCTACTTTATCGAAAGAGGGGAGTGAATAGGTTTCTTAAGGGTCGGCAAGACGCATGTAATGCCCCAAGTGTTGTAGGCGTACATAGGCCACGGTAACCGCTTACGGTACTTACTCTTGAAACCAATCTCAATGTCAGTGCAATTGCAATACAATGAAAACTCAATAATTATTCAATGTCAAAACTATGTAACCCCTATCTTAGCTGTTAAAATAGCATTTAGAGTATAGAATATAAAACCAAACTCAATACCAGTTAGGTCATTCAATATCCACGCAATACGGATGCAATGGGCGCTAGTGTTACAACTCAAGAGTACGAAATTTCACAATATCAATGTCGATCGATCGGAATTGGATTCAATAGTGAGCCTCCAGGTAGACCGTGTGATTTTTCGCCACCGTCGTGGTAAAAAAAAACTTTATTTTATACTAACTTCGTGACTTAAAAAATAGCCAATGCGTTAGTCCAGACGACCTACCCCTGTTTCAAATTTCGCGCTGAGCCTTTCAGCCGTTGTGACATGATCGATTAACAAACATAGAACTTACACACGAATATTTCGCATTTTTAATATTAGTACCTACGACAATGGCAAATATGTCCTTTATGACTGGCTGGCCGCTAGCTTACCTATTTGCTACCTCGCAGTGGCATCTAGTTACTGCTATCCACCAGAGCCTGATGAATAGCAGTTAGATATTAGACACCAGCGATGGAGGTCTAAAATATGAGAAGACTATACGACTCTACCTAGTCTGATTTCATATTGAAGTTTCACTGACGTAAGTCAGTGAAACTTAACTAACTAACTAACTAACTTAAGTCTGATATATTAACTAGAAAAATGATGATCGTATAAAATAAATGAAATCCAGTGTCGAATTAGCCTCGCAGCAAGAGGGGTCCGCAGTTAGGGAGTCATCAGTCATTTCCACCTCACAGATATTTTTAGTTAAAATCATAGGGTATCTGGGAAGTAAGGACCCGACTGGACAGATATTTAGGTTACGGCATAGGTACTTCTAAGAACAGCCTGTAAAACGGCCTATACTCAGCTGTGGAAACATAATGTATGCGACTCATCTATCTGTAGGTACCTACTATAAATATACCACAATGTAAAAGCTTATTGTAACTTATATCGAACATAGAATGTCCCACAATAAGACAATAACAAACGCGTATGACCTAACTTGCACTTATTCACCTTTTGATGGAGATCTCTCTTTAGGCTGCGTTTCCAACAGAGATGTGCGGGGATGCGTAGCGAGGGATGTGTTTGTAAAGAACCAATAGCATCGCTTCATTTACATCGCCTCGGTGAATATAATACATCAAGTGTGGGAGATCCATGCTTCGGCACGAATGGGCCGGCTCGACCGAAATGATACCACGATCTCACAGAAAACCGACGTAAAACGCTTGAATTGTGTTTCGTCGTATAATTGGGGCTGACCAGTCTCCACAATCCTCAAATTCCTAAAAGGCAGGTAACGCACTTGTAACGCCTTGGTGTTTCAGGTGCCCATGGGCGGCGCCGATTGCTTACCATCAGGTGACCCATATGACCCGTGTCGTTTACCGACTTACGCCATATAAAAAAAATACAGCTCTGGTGGAAACGACAAATCACAGCTAGACATCCTCACACGACCATCGCACATCTCTCGTGGAAACGCAGCCTTAGTCTCAACTGTTTACTCTCCTCGCATACTAGTCGCTTACTCAGTATTAAAACAACGTGCCGTGTAGTAGTACTTCTTAGTCTCTAAAATAATTATGTTTTTTAAGACATTATTCCGCAGTGCAAACGTGAGATATTATTCTGGAAGTAGTTTAATAAATCCGCCAAAAGTTTTAATCACTGGTAAGTGATGCTGACGGTTTAAGCAAAAATTATGATTTTGATAAATTATATCGTAGGTGCTAAGCGTTTAAATATTTACAAATATTGGAGGTGAGAAATTACCAAGATGCTTAAAAACCTATGACGATAAGGACTTCTATTTTCATTGCCATAATGAGTAGTTTAGCTTAACAATATTTTGATCAGACTTATCATACCCATTGTAAAAGTGAAAGCAAGAAGTACCTAAGTAGGTATAGTGGAGGTGCATGAAGTAAATTGTTTATATATATAATAGACTATAACTAAAATAAGGATAATCATGAAGCAAAACTGTAGAAGAATGCGGATAATAATAATCATATTATGTTACTGAAACGTTAAAATATAGGTGTAAGGTGAACTTACACATAGGTATTCTAGTTAATTAGCTGTTCGTCAATCATGTTTAATGTTTTTAATCGTAGTCTCTCTTCTTTATTTAAGATATCCCCGAGTGAGAAAATATATTGAGCAAATAGGTTTATGACTTCCTAATATAGTTTCGAATGTACGTATCTAATGGAGCCTGTTAAGCAGAAAAGATCCAGCTCACATTTTATTATTTTTGAGTAAATGAAGTTTAAAATAAACATATAATACAGTACCCATTCAATAGGTACTTTGTCATATGATTTTTTTATTATCTGCCCAACATTAAACTTCATTTACCTACTTCAAAGTAATAAAATGTGGGCTGGACCTTTTCTGCTTAAAACAGGGTCCTTTTAATCTTAGACGAAGGTAATACAATCATACAATTTTGTAGGCAGGTAGGTAAGTATTGAGTTGATTAAACTGCTCCACAATCTTACTTAGGTATAATAATATGTATTTCCCTCAGAGCCGTAAAGTTTATGTTTTTCTCAGGGTCTCAGTTAGGTACGGTGATAACCATTCTGTATTGCATATGTATCTAACATTTATCGTTTCATTCATTTATATATAGGATACCTTTACAGCCTATATAGCAAATTGTAATGAACTAAATGTATGCAAACGATTGTAGGTATCACGAGATCTTTATATTATTTATTTATTTATTTATTTATTTAACTTTATGCAACAAGAGTACCTACATAGGCGGGCTTAATGCCATGGGCATTCTTACTAGCCAACCTTTAGGTGATGCAGTGAGAGCGTGGTCGGTGCAATAAGTTGACAACGAGTATCTAATATAATTTTTAAAATGACAGAATACATACAACGGACTATTGTAAATATAAATATATATATTTTTAATAATAAATAAGTATATATGTATATATATATGTGCAATCAAATATTAAAACATAAAAGAGATAGGTTATGAAGACTCTACCAACTTTCCACCTGCCTACTGGCGGACTTCCTGATTTCCAAGGGTAGCCTATTCCACAGAAGAATAGATTGGATGTGAAATGATGAGTGGACAGTATCGGAACTGTGAGAAGGACAGTGAAGAAGAAAAATGTGAGAAGAACGAAGATTTTTAGAGTGTCCAAGTAACAGTATTGAAAATAAGGAGTCAGATACGAAGGAGGAGTGGGAGAATGAAGGATTGAGAAAAGTGTTGTCAAAACACGGAGAGCCCTTCTCTGCCGGATGGGCATCCATTTCAGCTCAGACCTATGCCCAGAAACATGATCGTATTTGCGCAGGTTAAAGACAAATCTAATGCAGTTGTTTATAAGACGATCAAGCTTGTTGAGCAGGTCCGAGCCGAGATCGTAATAGCACACGTCACCATAGTCGATTATAGGGAAGATGAGGGACCGCACAATATGCCGCACCGCACAATATATACATTATGTAAATATGTATAGAATAGCTTTTCCCCGTAACTTCGTTCGTACATATTCACATAAAATACGTTCGTGTTACATTTTTGGCAAACCAACCATACAATGATGAGACAAAATATGCCACAGAAAAACTGTTTTAAAAATCAACAAGCTTAGGATCATCTAAAATCTGTGTGTACATGTGTGCGTAGTATAATCGGTGTATTTAGTTTGTTTACATTTTGATGAATTGATAATAATAATTTATGATTGGCTAATAAAATTAGTCAAAGGCATCTAGTGCGTGAGTGATTAGATACTCACGCACTAGATGCCTTTACTCACTCAAAATTTACCAAGAACAAACATTAAGGTAGATATTGTTAGGTTTTATAAGCCTAATATGTGTAATACTGATACACATACCTAATGTCCTGAAGATATTAATGAAAACGTTAAATAAAGCGCTGATTTCATATGATCCATTAGCATTTTGCACTACCATGTATAGTTTATGCACTCCGTAAGTCTTTATACAACTCTCTAGCCATAGAGCATATAAAATACATGGTACCTATTACGTAATTATAACTTATGTCTTTTATCATTACAGGAGGTCTTGGTCAACTAGGCGTGGAGTGCGCTAGATACCTTCGAGGAAAATACGGCCAGGACAATGTCATCCTTTCGGATATTATAAAACCCTCCCAAGAAATAGTTAATGATGGCCCATACATTTTTGTGGACATTTTGGACTTCAAGGGCCTCCAGAAAACCGTCGTGGACCACAGGGTCGACTGGCTGATCCACTTCTCAGCTCTCCTGAGTGCGATCGGAGAGCAAAATGTTCCTTTAGCAGTACGAGTGAATATAGAAGGAGTGCATAATGTAATTGAACTTGCCAAACAGTATAATCTTAGGATCTTTGTGCCGAGTACAATCGGGGCATTTGGTCCCGACTCTCCTAGAAATCCAACGCCAAATATAACAGTACAAAGACCAAGAACTATTTATGGTGTGTCTAAAGTGCACGCGGAGTTGTTAGGCGAATATTATTTCCATAAGTTCGGTTTGGACTTCCGCTGCTTGAGGTTCCCTGGTGTTATATCCAGCGATCCGCCCGGCGGAGGCACAACAGGTGAGGGACAATTATTTATAAACCAATGAACAAATAAGTTAAAAATTTATAACATGTAGAAGAAAAATTATTTCTGAATTATACAAATGTGGCACAAAAGAACAAACATACCTATTACTACACGGTAGAGTATGTTACATTGAAACCGTCGTCGGCAGCCAATGACTATATTCGCTTAGCAACAAAATTATATACCTACATACTATATGTACCTATATAAGTAGGTTGTTAAATTATAGCGAGACTCCTTCTTGTTTGCCCAGTGGCTCATACATATTCATACTTTCTGCTAATTTTTTGCCAAGAGACCTTGAACGTGGTAACTGACCAAGTTCAATACGGATGTGACATAGGTAAGTACCTACCTACTTAACAAAATGGTAGGTACCAACCTACTTATCTACTTATTATTACTTATATTCGAAGTGGAAATAACAAATATAGGATAAATTATAGATAGATCCACCTGACCTGGTTTTACAAAAGCACCGGTCCATGTTATGTCTGTATGTGTATGTGTGTATATGTATTTATGTTGAGTCATTAATTAGATCACACACTCATCTCTTCACCTATTTGCACAGACCTTCCCTAATAACCACGGGTTCTTTAAGGCCTCAAAAGACGAATACACTCTTCTGTCATTACAGACTATGCTATCGCGGTCTTCCACGATGTTCTTCGGAAAGGCCAGTACCAATGCTACCTCAAG
Organism: Spodoptera picta; assembly: GCA_038387885.1. Classification (NCBI taxonomy): domain Eukaryota; kingdom Metazoa; phylum Arthropoda; class Insecta; order Lepidoptera; family Noctuidae; genus Spodoptera; species Spodoptera picta. The sequence continues at coordinate 4,623,289 of JAZHFQ010000438.1, read as the reverse complement.
CCAGATACGAGACTACCAATGATGCATGTGAGAGACGCCCTTCGAGCTCTCGCAGAATATTTGGAGGCTCCTAATGAAGTACTAAATAGAAGAGTGTACAACGTAACTTCAATGAGTTTCACTCCAGAAGAATTGACAGAAGCAATGAGCAAACATATCCCCGAGTTCAAGATCACTTATATGCCTGATAGCAGGCAGGAAATCGGTAAGTAAATAACGCTAGATGTTTCGATAGACAAGGAGACTTCAATGTTAATTGCGCTACAACAAGGTTAAAATGACTTCATAATAAGCATTTTGTAAACAGTCGTTGTTTAATTTTCTTTATAAAAGGATAGCTGTTGGAAAATACAACGTTTTAATAATATGCATAAGTTAGAGCTTAGGAGAAGTCTAGAACCTGACAGCTATTTTTGACTTGTTATCCTTTTTGGCTTTTACTCATCACAACCTTTGAAGATCAATTAAAGTACAAATGTTTTGATTAAAACCCATTTCTGAACTCCTGTACGGTTTACTTTATTGAGATTGCAAACATTAAATTGGGTACTTGCCAACTAGACAAATTCAATACTTTTTTAAAACTGTCAAAAACGACAGTTTTCTATGAATTTTGTACGAGATTGTGTATTGTGGTGTCACGTTTTTTCAGCGTCAAACAGCATACTTATTTCTTAAAAAAATTGCTGGAAAAATAAGTTAGTCATAAAACCAATTAATGAAAGTGTGATTACTTTTTAATATTTTATTGTATTGAACAGTCGAAATTATTTATTTTTGATGAAGGCATGACCCAATTATATACGGATCCAAATTATTGTTTACGTTTACATAGACATAATGTAAAACAAACTTTTTTGTTCTCAGCTGATTCCTGGCCGCAAGTTTTCGACGACAGTGAAGCTCGGAGGGATTGGAACTGGAAACCAGAGGTCGACTTGGAAGACCTTGTGAAGCTGATGGTGAAAGAAGTCAAAGAAAAAATTGCTGCCAATGGACTATCATAGCGACAAAAAAATATTTTTAATTGTTTAAAAGTACACCATGCTTGCAGACTTGTTTGTGGATAGTGTTTCGCTTTGCTATTAAATTGACATAAAACAATGCCGTCCAGTTGGTGCATTTAATTATTTTTCAAATGTAAATTAATTTTAAAATAAATGAATTCTAAATTTTAATGTTAGATATTATTTTTGTTTTATACAAACTCAAAATTCGTTATATTTAATGTCAAGCTGATCAACATTGTATCTATTGGCTAAGTCAGATACTTACATGATCTAGGTTTTACTATAACCAGTTCTTATGACATTGGCTGAAGTAAAGGTTGCACAGAATGAATGTTTTAATATACCTAACTCTTGGAATGACTTTGTTTGTAAAGGAATTATAAATGTTTGTTCAATGTCACGTTTTTTGTATATCGAATGACCAATTCTTGAGGTAGGTTATATTATGACTAGTTTTTGCGTCTATAAAACTCTTGTAACTCAAAAGGCTTACGTCTAAATTGAAAGAGCCCCTTTTTTTAAGGGGGGGAAATCGTCGAATGGCTTCTCCCTCCTAGGTGAGGCGGGAGGGAGTGTCAGACTCTTGCTGACTAAAAACCACCCCGTTCCTTCACGTCGAGCCGAACCCGGGTAACCCGTTAGGTTCTCCGCGACTCCGAATCGGCATCGGCCCTGTTGAGCCCCATCTGTCGTGGTCTGATGGCTCTTTGAGGCGCGCACGGAACGCGAAGCGCCGTACGCTCGGGTGAAAGAGCCCTTAGGTACATAGAGGACAGGCAGAAAATAAATAAAAGATTTAAAATATTGATCAATTCCTTTATTTAAGCATAAAACAAAATAAAAATCACCTTTGCTTAAAAGGAATAATAAAAACAGTGTTAAGCATGTACATATTTGCTACCTACAGATACATAATAATTAAAGAGAAAAAAAAACACCCCCGCCATAAGTCGACATTACTTGATATTGACAGCTACTAGAATTTAAAAAGTGATGTTTACAAGAAAAAATGCAAATAAAAAAAATTGTGGAGTGGGAAACTTATGACGGTGGTATAGAATGTCAAGAGGATGAAACTTAAAAATAAAATGACTTCCAATTCACACTATACACAACTCAGTCTTCGTTACGTTACTCATCGGCAACACGGTCGCTTATATTACACCTATGTCAATATTCACTAGATATGGACGTAACTTTACTATAGGCAGAACGTTCATTTCCTTGCTCACATATCAATGTTGCCGCGTAATTATTTTGAGATGTATGCATACAGTTAAAACTCTATTCTACTAACAATTTTTAATTCTAGCTAGGTATAGTGGTATTTCTGTGATTTTAGGACATTATCTATTTTCTAATTTTTCAAAATACTTATAGTAATTCTACGAGAAATAATTTAACAATGCCATTCCACCTTATACATCTAAGTGTTACTATTTATGTATTACTAGCGCAAAAAATGATGATAAGGCAAACTTAATTTTATTGCACCTTCTGTTTACTATAATAATTATCACAAATCGTATATTATAGTCAATGTGAATGTTTGTTAATGGCACTTACTTCGTCTTGCGTCGGGAAACGAGTATGTGTAATTTAGGACATTGAATATTGACAGAAACTGCATCAATTGCCGTTACCTAAGCTACAATAGTGAAAGCTAGTACAAGTTAATTTATCTCTTAATTAAGTATTATTTATTATCTGTACTAAAACTTATTAAAATCTATGGCAAGTACTCATAACCGCCACTGAGTCAGACAAAGAAACATTCACAACAACAATGAAATTCGGTTATACTTTTTAAAAAACAAATTGGTAACATCTATACATAAATATATTGTACACATTAATTAAAACAAAACGTACGTTGTTTAATAACCTCCCAAAATAACTATACACAAACCACCACTTTATTATGACTGATGAATTCATACGACAAGTGATACTGATTGGCTGTAGAAATGTTAGCCAACCAATCGCCTTAATTTATTAGAATTGACCACAGGTGAAAAAGTCTTCTATCAAAACTAAATGAACTATGGTACACTATCTGGCGCCATATTTATATTATATGGCAACTTATTTATAAAATAGAATAAAAAAACAAATACAGAAGAAGAAATGCAATACACGGGTGGTATGAACGTAGCAAATTAGTTAAGTACATAAGTTACATATAAAAAATGCAATTAGATACAAAACACGGAATAATTATATTGAGTAAATACAATAAAACGAACACCGAGGATATCGGATAGACAATGCCATTAATACAATAGGTTTTCATATTTTTGTATTTTGAATTATTATATTCTTTATTAGTTAAAATTGTGACGCATTTGTTGAACATAGCCATATAGATTAGATTGTTAATAAAAGAAAATTGTTTGAGTGACTCTGCTTTGTAGAGGGCGCTAATTTCAGTCAGCTAATTTTAGCTACAACAAGACCTTGTTGTAACAGTTTATTATTGACCAATAAACAGGTCTTACTAGTGCCAACTGATTAACACAAAGTTAACGTGGTTCTATGTGGTGCAACCAGGGGCGCTCCTTAGGTTACTATGATGGGGTTTATGAGGGGCTTACCTCATAGATCCCTAATTTTTTTTGGCGCCAAGGTCACCCTATGTGTCTCGCGGCGTCTCTCTGTAACCCGGCGCCTAGCACTTTAGGCCTAATTTACCTTAGGGATAATAGGGCACTGGGGTCAACATGGCATTGCCAGGGTTTTAGGGGCATAAGTGAAGAAGTTAAGTCCGGCTTAGGCACTTCAACTTTACAATTCGGTTTTAATACCGAACAGATTGTAATGGGCCATCTCGATCCTTCTAACATTTCAATGTTTATCTTACTATTGTCTTCAATAGAAACTTTTTTGTTAAGTATATTTGTTTAAGGACAAACCTAGAAATATGTTCTTGCATCTACCTTTATCTAGATCTATTAAGTTCATATCTAGCCGTGACTACTACTAAGACAACTTGTTAATAATTCTGAAAAGTTTTAAAATCTCTAATATTTTTGCGAATGTGTCAATGTTTCGCACCAAATTTGAAAAATCAAATTATTTTTAAAAAAAAGCGCAGTGCATTTTAATCTTCCCTTTGTAAGTGATCCCGACTGATTATCTTTTCTTAGGAAATTTTGATATACTTAAACTGTCAAACACCAAGCGGTCACCGGTGACCGCAACCTATTGTTCTTTGTGTCTACAAAACCGGTACTCGACGAGTTAAATCAAATCAAAATTATAAGAGCATTAAAAAGACACATTCGTTGTTAAGACAGAATATTTCAATCCCGCCTTTTTTAAGAAATATATATTCCTATCTACTCCAAGTTACACGCAAAAGTTTGCGTGAAGAAAAAAATGCGTGGCACGTAATTTTTTTCGCTATACTGGCTTTCCAATTTATTACTCATCCCTAAAGCACAATGGGGCTTACGTAAATAACGTAGTAACGACATATTCGTCTCTAATAATTTGACATTTAATGTAATAACTTCCTCATTCAGTCACCTGGAGTCAAAATTAGAGAAAAAAAAACTTTATTTCTACGTGATTGTGACGTCATATAAATGCTTAGAATTTCTTTGTAAGCTGTTATTGTGGTTACCGGCCGATTTTTTTTAAACGTTGCTCCACATTAGCATTTTTCCTGTGTCGTGGGTGCGTTTACAAACATACAAGTTCACATACACAATGACACCCAAACCCGTAACGACAATTTGTGGATCACACAAAGTGTTGTTCCGTGCGGGAATCGAACCCGCGACACGTTGCACGGCAGCCGGTGGCCCAGCCACCGCACCAAACGTGCAGTCAGTCAATCAATATAGTCACTTATAGTAGGTAAACATCGATAAGTTTTCTATGGTTGGTAGCAGGTTCGTCTATAGATCAATATTTTTGACATTTTGTTAATGGCAAGCCATAGGCGAATAGCCTTTTGACAGTATGTAATTTTTTTAATCCGAAAATCGTAGGCGTTGTTTTTTATTTAAGTAATAATTGGTTCAAATTTTCAAAAACGTATAAAATTTTGACCGAAACTCTGTTAATTGAAATATAATATCATCAAATGTAGGTAATAATGCTAAAAATTAACTTAGTATTTCTAATAAGTAGTAATTACTGTTTCCAAAATTAAGTGACGATTATCTTCCACAAAAGATCACAAATGGCAAGGCAAAATAAAACTAATAATTAGTTAAAATATTAACGAGACCTTGTAACAACTTTAAACCAATGGATATTTGTGGAATTACTTTAATAGAGTTTTTAGAGAGGAAATGGACGAGGAATACGAAAAGCTAAACAAAAAAGAAAATCGCGGATTTATAATTTTAATCGAGGTGAAATATATTCAATTGAATCCTTTACGTGCTTCTTAAACCGTGAAGTATATAATATATTTTTAACATGTAATTTTATTTCCAGCACTACCAAAACGTACGACGCACGCGCTATGGAACTAAAGTCGCCATTTTAAATACTTTTCAAGAAAATATTTACATTTAACCGTCTCGAATGTTGTTTGCTGCACATAGTCCCGATTCGTTTAAAAAATAGTTAATTATAAATAAAATCACTGCGTCATCTGTTTAAATATTAGATTATCGTATTCCGTCATAATGCTAGCAAAAATATTTTGATTTATCGATACCTAGGTAATTGACTCGATCGATTACTCTGCCTTCACGTGGTGTCGTTGTTCCCTGTTCATGTTCATTTCTTTCAAGCGTTGTCTTAGTTGTGCCTTCTTTAGGTTTGTCATGATCTGCGTAGATTGGTATAGCCAGGAGCCCTGGAACATTTAAATATGACTTTAAATCATTGTTATGAACAAACAAAGATATTTTCCGAAAATAATGTACCTATTCGAAATCCGTGTCTATTTTAATTTATTCAATAGATTTAATAAATAAGGTATTATGATACCCACTTAAGTAGCGATATACCTGCTTGCATATTATAATAAAAATGTACAGTAAGTGAATATCGATCATTATTCTTCTACGCAATGAACTTTAGGGAACAGAGAGTATAGTTCCCTAAGATCGGAAAAGGAGGATCCTCCGACCAGGCGAGGTGATCGTGCCTGGCGGGCTTTCTGCCCAACAGTTACTCGTTGGGATTTTCTATCCGTGTTAAATCGAATGTAAACTTCGCATGTGCGATGTAGGATTTTATGACGTCATCCGTTGACTTGTGACATGTGTCGCCACATCACTCCCTCCCAAGACCGGAGGTCGATCCCGCTGAGACGGCTGTCGATGCTTGAGATGAGCGGTGCCAGAGCCAGTGTAGAAAGTCCCTAGTTCCAGTGAGTCGGAACTGTGCCGCTGATTGCCCAGTGAGTCGGGTGAGCGGTGCAGGGCGATACTCCAGTGAGTCGGAGAGATGAGTTTGCAGTGTCCCACGGTGAGTCGGGGAAGAGATGCTGCGAGGGTAGGTGCGTAGTGGCTGGCGTCTGCGTTGACGGGAGGAGATGTCCTTCAGAACCGTGTGCAGAAGTGCTGTGCCTAGACGCTGGTGAGGCCGTAGGGAAGAACCAGGCTGCACAACTTCGTTGCAGGCGATGGTGGTCCCTGATGAGGCTGAGGATGCTGGTTGGCTGCGACTTGATTACCGCTCAGCGGAGAAATGATGAATGAGAGGGATGGCGATACGGATGACGGTGCTGATCTGCTCCGTGAAGTGAAGGTTACTTCCAATCACGTCGGGGTCACCACTTTAGGGAACAGAGAGTATAGTTCCCTAAGATCGGAAAAGGAGGATCCTCCGACCAGGCGAGGTGATCGTGCCTGGCGGGCTTTCTGCCCAACAGTTACTCGTTGGGATTTTCTATCCGTGTTAAATCGAATGTAAACTTCGCATGTGCGATGTAGGATTTTATGACGTCATCCGTTGACTTGTGACATGTGTCGCCACAGAACATTAGTAGTCTTAGTAGCCAGTATAGCATGGGATCTAAATGGGTTTACGAAATTCGATAGCTGTATCGAGAAGATAATACATAGACACTAGTAACCATATAGTGTGGGGTGATAGGCCGGCTCGACTGGAGAGATACCACGGCCTCACTGAAAACCGACGTGAAGCAACGCTTGCGTTGTTCTTCGTTGTGTGAGTGAGGTTACCGGAGGCCCAATTACCCTCCACTTGCCCAATCTCCCTAATCCCTGAATCCCCAACGATCCTCTAACTCCTAATCCCCAAAAGGCCGGTAACGCACTTGTAACGGCTCTGGTGTTCCAGGTGTCCATGGGCGACCGACGTCAATTGCTTACCATCAGGTGATCCGTCTGCTCGTTTACCGGTTTATGCCATAAAAATAGTTCACCGCATTAATCAAAATAATAACAATCACAATCAAAAACTAAATCAATTACAATAATATCTATTCTACATCATACGATATCTTATCAACTTACCACCATTATCATGCAGTTTAGCAGTATAGGGATGGAGAACACAACTGATATAAACAATCCTTTACTATCGAAGTACTGCTGCCTAGAGAACAAGGTCCAGTTTCGCGCAGCAACCTCGTTGATGTTCTCCGAGAAATATACTAGCAACACTGAAATAGATAATAAAGATATATATAATAAGTACTTAGAATAATAATAAAATGATATGAATTTTTGATAGCTTTTATTTTCTTTTTACTACAGTCAGTAGTAGTACCAAACAGAGATTAAACCTAAAGAGCGACCTAGGTAAGCATCTCATATTTTTTTGGCGCCGCCACTCTTCTATGGACAGTTGAGTACTCGCGTCTCGCGGTGCGCATCTGTAACCTAGCGCCTCAGGCACTGTCCTATTTGCCTTAGGGATATTACGGCCCTGGTAACAAACATTACGGACTCTCTGATAATAAGGCACACGAGGATTGTCTGATCTTTTCTATCTTTTTTTAACGTGTGGAAATCCTCATGGATACCCTTTGTCGAGAAAATGAGCGTCAGACATCAGGTTATATCGAACTCTTACCGACTAAAACCACACACTCAATCCCAAAAAATAATGAGAGTCACTGGGTACTCGAATGATCAAACTCACCTGCGACACTCAAATTATGTTACTACCTCCTATCTTTTCTGAGTTCAATTCTACGGCGATTCCTTTGTCTCCGAGTTGGGTCTATCTTTTCTATCTATGCTACTAAATTGATAACTGAGTGTCTGCGTGCAGCAAAATTAAAAAACTTGGTTTGAAATAAAAAGTATGCAAGCTCCCTTTCAAGTATTGAACATTCTGATTAATTAAGAGAAAAATGTATGATATATTAAAATCGCAGATTGAATATATAGTAAACTAGCTTCTGCCCGCGACTTCGTACGCGCAATCCCAATATTTCCCGTTCCCGTTCTTGATTTTTGCTAAAAAGTAAAAAAAGTATTGGGTAAAAAGTATCCTATGTCCGTCTCCTGGTGCTAACCTACCTCCCCGCCAATTTTTATCCAAATCGATGTAACCGCTCTCGAGTTATAAATAGTGTAACTAACACGACTTTGTTTTATAATATAGATTAATAAAGTAGGTGTCTGTATGTTATAAGACACATTAAATAAATTAGATTTATCAGCTTACTCACGCAAAATCAGACACGGTAAGTGGGATTATGAGCCCCTGACCAGCTTGAAACGAGACGAGTAATTTTCAGTAAATAAGCCGTTTTACTTAATTTTAACTTTAAATCCTAAAGATTCCTTCTATTAAGGGACAGCTGCTGACAGCCAGCCATTTTACATTATATTAGATACTGTGTTGCTTGACTTCTCCAACGTCAATAACGCCAAGCACAGCCGTGCCATTACAGTGTACCACGACCTTTAGTCTTGTTTTTATTCGTTTCAACTACGATATAATAATAAAGTTTCAGAATACGTAAAAGAAATAACTTTCACTACTTTGACGCAGTGCCAAATTGATGCAGAGGCGCTTTCTGTGGTACCCATTTCTTGTCACACGACAGACATAAACTCACTATGAATGACGTAGGATGTAGACACACGTAAACATGTATCTACCTGTCATGCCAAATACAGCCTTATTTATTTTTGAATGGACGTCTATAGAGTACAAATTTGCGGTAGTCGAAAAGCTATGAAAGAAAGAGTTTTTCGCCAGGATAACAATTATATATCAAACGCGAAAATAACATGTGGGTGCAAATCTAAAAAGTATAAATACAGCGAGAACTCGCTTGTTTTGAAACGAAAACGTTTATCGTCTAAGATCTATTTGTAAAGGGTGACCTCTAAAGAAATTATAGGCTAGGTAGTAGGTATAAATGGAGTCATTTTCTTGTTTATATGACAGTTATATAAAGTGGTATCGTGATACACCTAATAGGTACTTTGTATCAGTCCCCTGGACGTTAAGACAAATGATAGTTGGGGCGGACCGTAATTGAATTACGGGTCTGGGTGTCCAAGACAAGTAGTCAAGTTTCCAGCTAGGGATTAGTGTAGCCATCAAAAACGAAGCAATGAGGTTTGTCAGTTTGAAACATCGTGCATAATAAATATTAAGCGCATTAGCCGTTCCAATTAAACTGTTTAGTATAAACAGTATTAATTTTAGTCACGATACGAGCTAAATGTAGAACCAAAAAAGTACTCACATAATATTATGAACAATATCACTTGAAAGTTTCCATAGTTCCTAGTTGAGAAGCATGTGAAGGTAATAATGATGTGGAACGATATCAACGCTATTAACCATGGGTCGCGCCATTCAATCTGAAATTACAATTAAATGAACATTAGTTGATAAATTCTATGAAAAAATATCATTATTAGTTTTAAATACAACATTTAGGTACTGCTGAAAAGGGCAGCCTTCCTGAGGTTTGCTATCACAACACTTGAGACTTTGAAAGCCTGGCCCAGTTAGTTCTGTCTTCTGCTGTCTAGCTGATGACAGTTTAAAGACATACCCAGTTCCATGTCTCAATAAAACATCAAAAACGAATAATTGTAAGGTTTCTAATCACAGCTCAGACGGGAGACCAAACAAATATTCGAATGTAATTCAAATTGGCGTAAAGCTGAGCAAATGTATAAATGTAACATGTACTTTCTGTGTTGTTCGGAAGCCGTATATTTTAAACGACAAATGTAGAAATGTAGGCTGAATAGATATTAGATATAGACAGATAGGCACCTCTGTATTCTAAGGGCAATTAAGAAATATAATAATAGCGTAATAAAGCCTACTTTACAACTGAATAAAAAATAACAGAATTAGCGATTAACGGAATAAGGAAACTGTTTTAACATCGATAGTGTAAGAAATATTTCGTTCAGTGAAACTAATCCAGGTACTATCACAGAACTTTCTAGATAATTAAATATTATTAATACTATGTATTATTATTACCTACGTGAGAATTTTGTTTTGAAAAAACAAACAAATACACGATGGCATACAATGTTTTATCGGTCAAGGTTAATAAAATCGATTAAGATTGCTTTTATATCTATTTAATTTTAAAGCGTGATATTTTAATCATATTATGGATTACCGACGCGTGATTATTTGATGTCGCCTGTTATTTCATTATTAATCAAAATAATGAAATAACACAACACTTAAATAAATAGATAACTTACTCAACAATAGCTTACTGTGACTTGAGACCAACTAACATGAGTGTTTGAGAACACTACACTACTGTATGAAATTACTGAACAGAAAATGGTAAAATAATCACGTAGATTAACACAGCAACAGGCATAAATATAGTTAAGTAACTAAATTTTTAATAATGAATTGTTAATCATTGCTATCTAATTGTACCTGTTTCCATCTCAAATTGTACAATGATAACCCACAGGGGGTTTATTATTTTCCTACAATTGACGAAAGTGTAAAAAGCCCAATTATCCCCTCCCCCCTTCCTTAATCTCCCCAATCCATGAGTCCCCAACAATCCTCAAATTCCTAATCCCAAAAGGCTAGTAACGCACTTGTAACGCCTGTGGTGTTCAGGTGTCCATGGGCGAAGCCGATTGCTTATATATCATCAGGAGATCCGTATGTTCGTTTACTGACTTATCCAAAAAAAAAAATAATATGAGTTACTACTAATTTCCATTTAGTAAGTTCTAAACTTATTGCGAATTAGGTCTCACATCCGTTCTGTTTCATATAATGCTGAACATAATTATGCTGCCCACGTAGACCGCTACAATGACCTTAGTCTACATAGACTTGGAGAGGTTATTGCCGTAGAGTTGCATTACGACTCACGATCGATACGCCACTGGGCCTCATAGTTTAAAGATAGGTAACGCTGCTGTCCCTACAGTTCTATTCACATATGCTAGAACAAGGTCGTGGTGGCCCCGAGGTTTAAGACGCCTGCTTCTCATACATGAGAGTGCGGGTTCGAAACCTACCAATGTGATTTTTTCCAAGTTATATGTATGTACTTTCTAAGATTATTCAGACACCAGACACCACTGACAAACGGTGAAGGAAAACATCGTGCCTGGGCTTGTAATTTCTAATTATAAGTTTGTAATCGCCAAACCGCATTGAGCAAAAGAAGAGGTTTTGCTCAGCAGTGGGCATTTATAGGCTATTTGGTATGCAGGTACGAAAATAAAGATTAATTCGGCACACAAACAGTGGACATTGATTGGCTACAGAGCTACCAAATAAAGTAACAAGATTTTGTTAAAAAGCACACAATTTAATAAAACAATAGCTACTGTCTTTGTCGGTACAGAATCAATATTTTTTTTACATAATTACTAAATAGTTTGACTGACAGCACATAAACTTTTTAAATATTTTGTAATGTATGTTCTTTCTTGATTGGCAAACGAGTCTCCAATATGTGGTCGACAACAAAAAAAAATTAATGTAAAAAATCAATTTATTGCACGAAGACAGCTTGAGGTACCTACTACATGGGTTTATGTGTAGGCGTATGGTATGGTATGGTAATTAGGAAGTCAGTTTCGAGTTCAATGTTGAATAGTTTATTAGCATAACCAGAGCTTTGTGTGGTTTAGATAGGCGGTAGGCATTTCCTTACTTTCTCTGATTAGTCAAAATAAAGGAACGAATTGTTTAACATCTTTTTAAGGATTAATCTAATGATTATTAAAACATAAAAAAGGTTTGGTATTTTTCCACAATTTACTAGATAGAGCATTATGTTTGCTACTGATAGCGACTTTCTTTTGCCCTATAGACATTATCGCACCGGACGACGGAAATTTCCTTCGCCTTGAACCTACTTACTTTAAATTATTTCTAAGTGGAATATTCCATTTAATAAAACTAAGAGTATTTATCTATTTATACATATAACAAATTTACTTATATCGTAAACGCGAAAGTTTTGAAGAAATCTAGATGTTTATTGTCATGAATTTTTCACGTAATACCTATTCAACCGACTACTAACGTGTCATGTAAAATCGCAGATTTCGGTGAAAGTTGAATCGATTATTAAAATTATTATTTATAATTATGTAAGTGAAAGTTGTGGAATATTTATTTATTTCAGATAAAATCACGTTTAGCCTGCCTCGTTGGCCGAGTGGTCGCAAGTGCGATTGTAAGGGGTGTTGGGTTCGATTCCCGGATCAGGCAAAGTACTACTGGGATTTTAAAAAAATCTATAGTAGCATGGAGTCTGGAATTGTGCCAAGTATATGGCAATAGGTTCACCCCCTATTACATGAGACTCATAATATAAATAGTGAAATGTGGATGTTACATTGTACAGTAGTATATGCACCTCTGCCTACCATTTTGGGGATAAAAGGCGTGATGTTATGTAGGTATGTATTACGTTTAGACATTAGAACTCGGCTGCGCGGTAGTAGCATTACGTCTTTATAAATAAAATACACGAAACAAACAAAGCCTCAACCTCCACTCATATACCTAGTTAAGTATATAATTATTATACCCCCGTTACCCATTTTTTTTGACCAAATAAGTATAATCTTCGCGTCATTATGTAAATATCAACATTGTTTAATGATAACATTTTTAATCGATGATCACATAGTCTGTTAATGTACTGTTACCAAGTGGGGTCGCGTCATGGGCGTTTTAGTATTTTTGTTCAATATAAATACACGACAACCATACTTAATCAAAAAAAAAATATATATAAAACTAAAAAAACATCTTGATATTTAGAATACCTAGACACAAAAAGAAACGTTTTTTGTACCACTAAAATTAGAGCCAGTTTTTTTAATCTTTATTTTATAAATAAGTATAGGGTTTTATTTCTAAAAAGAACACAGAGGCAACTGAATCATACAAATATCTATCGTCTATGTAGGTATACTAGGCACCTTAGGTACGAATAGGCATTGCTATTTAAACACTATCGTCAAAATTCAGATACATTTATATTATCTACCTATACAAAAGTCGGAACAAGTCAAGGATTTCAGAAAAAACTTTACAATAAAATACCCATTTGAATATGTATTAAGCGAAAATGGCAAGACCTGTGTAAGACTATTTCAGCTACAAACAAGAATCGTGATAAAGACTAGACTCTTTTTTTCTTTTGAGGAGCGAAAATCATCCAATGACTTCTCCCGCCCGGGTGAGGAGGGAGGGAGTGTCAGACTCTTACTGACTAAAAACCACCCCGTTCCTACTCCTGCACTTCGAGCCGGAGCCCCGGCAACCCGTTAAGTCTTCCGCGGCTCCGTATCGGCGATAAAGACTAGACTAGAATAAGGAAATTACAAGTGAACGTCATATCGAAGTCTATTCTGAACCGATAGCGCCAGTTCAAGGTCATCGCAGCTGTGTATTTCGCTACCAATGCAGTTTTAGAACATCATTTGAAATGGTTGGCTTAACCGCATTCATACAACCACGGAATAGCGCAATATTTGATAATCATTACCATCTTTAAAACAAGGTTGCTAATCATAGTCTTGATGCAAAAAAATGGGGGGTATGTTTCACAATGTCTGAATAGTGTCTATTAATCTAATCGTCAGATAATTTGATGCGTAATGACGGTAAATTATCGTGACATTCTCAAACAAACCCTGGGTAAATACTTTTAAAATCTTGGTTGCCTGTTGTAAAGCATAAAATTCCTTATATTTTTTGGGCAAAAAGACATCAGAACAGTACCTAGGTACTTTACTAATATGGCATGGAACATCTGGCACAAACATCGGATGCCAATAACGCTACAAGCGACCTCTATTGAAACCAAAATTAGAAAGTGTTTCATCTAACCTTTGTGGGCCTCAAATACAAGATTAATTTGCAATAATTCGCGCATGAGAATCGTTATTCTCACTACTAATGATCTTGGTGAATATTTAACTAAGGTCAAGGTCAGGCGTGGACATACATACATTTATACAATAAATGTAATTTTCCTCATAAGCAGAACAATAAATCTGGTAACTCAATTGGGACATGATATTCTTTAAAAATATTTGAATTATAAACATATTTTCTTGCATTTACTTAGGCAGCTTTTAGATTACCTGTTTACCTAAATACAGTAAACGTAGCAAAACTATAATGCGTCATTGCGAGACTTGTCTCATGTTAAAATCACTTTTGCCGAAAATAACTTATCAAGTCAACTGTATTAGATAAAAGATATGCCAGTACTTAAATACTGGTTGTATCAAGAAATAATAATACTTGTTAGGTACCTATAAAAATGTATTATTAAACACAATTTATACTTGCGCTTATTGTGAAGAGAAAAGATTTGATTTGTCTGTTTGCATTGCACTGTATAGGCTCTGAAACTACTGGACCGATTTAAAATTAAAAAGCTCTACGCAAGGCGTGCACTGTTGCGCGACGCCAGTACACTAGGCACCGCAGGCGCCGCATCCGTCCTCCGAATGCGGAGGCGAGAGAGGCGGAGTTGTACGAGGGATACAGGGCGGCCAAGGCCCTTCTCAAGGTGGAGATATTGCGGGCCAAGGAGGAGGCCCGCCGAGAGATGCTGGGGACTCTGGACAGAGATCCGTGGGGACACCCGTACCGAATGGTACGCGACAAGCTCCGCGCTTGGGCTCCCCCGCTCACCCAGAGTCTCCGGCCAGAAGTCTTGGAGGAGGTGATTGGCGCCCTGTTCCCCCGACTGTGGAGGGGCTTCACCCCTCCGTATATGACTCCGCCCCCTGCGGTGCCCGACGCGGGCTATAGCGACGACGACGACGACATCGTCCCAGAGGTGACCGAGGCAGAACTGAGAGCGGCGGTGCGCCGGATGGGCGCCAAGAACACCGCCCCAGGACCCGACGGCTTGCATGGCAAAGCATGGGTCCTGGCCACAGAGGCTCTCGGGCCTCGATTAATCGGTCTCTACAGCGCATGCTTGGAGAGAGGCCAGTTCCCGCTTCTCTGGAAAGCGGGTAAACTGGTCCTCGTGCGGAAGACGGGGCGCCCTGCGGACTCTCCGTCCGCATACCGGCCCATAGTGCTGCTCGACGAGGTGGGGAAAGTGTTCGAAAGAATAATTTCGAACCGCCTCGTCGCGCACCTGACGGGCATTGGGCCGGACCTATCGGCCGGACAGGTCCGTCATTTACCCCGGTCACCGGGGCGAGTGGAACCGGCGAGAGATGTCACGCGGTGTTCCACAGGGTTCGGTTCTGGGGCCGCTCCTGTGGAACATCGGTTATGATGGGTGCTGCGCACCGACCTCCCGAACGGCGTTAGCACAATATGCTACGCCGACGATACGCTGGTGCTAGCGCACGGGAGGTCACACCAGGCGGCGGCCGACTTAATGGCGACAGCGGTTGCGACAGTCGTTGAGAGAATCCGGCAGTTGGGACTCGAGGTGGCGCTCCACAAGTCCGAGGCCATGTGTTTTCATGGCCGCGGGAACGCGCCACCTCCGGGTGGGTCCCAAATAACGGCGGGAGGAGTTACCATCGGCGTCGAGACGACGATGAAGTACCTAGGACTCGTCCTCGACAGTCGGTGGAACTTCATTGAGCACTTCCGACGTTTGGCTCCAAAGTTGGAGAGGACGGGGGCTGCGTTTAAACGCATCCTCCCCAACCTCGGGGGGCCAAACGCCTCCTGCCGGAGGTTATACGCCGGGGTCGTGCGGTCCATGGCCCTCTACGGCGCCCCTGTTTGGGCGCCAAACCTGTTGCGGCGTCCCGCTCGGACGCTGCTCATGGCACAGAGGGTCATGGCGATCCGAATGATCCGCGGATACCGCACGATCTCTGGGGAGTCGGCGAACCTCCTTGCCGGATTACCGCCGTGGGATCTGGAGGCGAAGTGCTCGCGCGGGTGCACAACATGCGCGCGGAGGCACGTCGCCGGGGCGAAACTCCGCTGCCGCGCCAGATAAGTGCGTGGCGGGATGAGCTCCGGCGCGATCTCATGGCGGAATGGCAGCAACGACTGTCGCAACCGAGGGCTGGGCTCGCTGCCATCGCAGCGGTAAGTCCCCTCTTTGAGGAGTGGCTTGAGAGACGCTACGGCGTCCTCACCTACCGCCTGACGCAGGTCCTCACCGGGCATGGAAGTTTCGGGAGGTACCTGTGTCTGATGGGGCGGGAGGAAACGCCCGGGTGTCATCACTGCGAGGACCGCCCTGAGGACACGGTGGAACACACGGTGGGAGAATGCCCTTCGTGGGCTGAGCACCGCCGTGTCCTCAAGGAAGTGATCGGCGATGGCGACCTCTCGCGTCCGGGCCTAGTGCAGGCCATGATGCGGAGCGAGGGGGACTGGGATGCCGTCTCCTCCTTTTGCGAAACAATCATGCTAGCTAAGGAGGAGGCGGAGGAGGCTCCTCGCAACCCAGCCATCGCGAAGGACACACCGGACGTCGGGGATCGCGAGACGATCTCCGGCCACCGTAAGCGCGGGCCTGCGGACGGCGAGCATGGGTGGCTCCCCGTCCGACCAGAAAGAGATGGGGCCCAATAGGGCCGATGCCGATTCGGAGTCGCGGAGAACCTAACGGGTCACCGGGGCTCCGGCTCGACGTGCAGGAGAAGGAACGGGGTGGTTTTTAGTCAGTAAGAGTCTGACACTCCCTCCCGCCTCACCCAGGCGGGAGCAGTCATTAGATGATTTTCCCCCCTTAAAAAAAAAAAAAAAAAGAATCAATTAGATATGTGTCACTATGTAAACAAACTATTTTACACTGACCTCTACTACTTATTACATTGCATGATTCAAGGTCAAGGTGATTACGTAAACAACATCTCAAGTCATGACATAATTAAGTTTTTTAATAACATTTGATGATATAATATCTGTAGTTTAAACAAAAATAACTTAGCCATGTTTGGCTATGCCGAAACTTAAAAACGGCAAAGAGGTTTGGCTAATTCTTCTTTTGTCTGTATTTAACTAAATCGCAAAGGAGGAAATACTATTTTTCTTATAATACTTATAATAAATATATGAAAAAAAAAATATATTAAACAACAAAAATAGGTAGGAGAAACCAGTGTGATGTTGATCATTATCATGCCTATATCATCATTAATTTGGTAGCCATAAGGATATGTCTTCTGACCTGTTAAATAGTTACAGGATAAAATGAGGTGAATAGAACTCAGGGTGTGACTGTGAGATGAAGACGAGATGGAAGACGGGTGAATAAACATTAGGAAAATTTTCATAGTATCTATTCACTACATCTACCCCCTCGAGTTCTATTCACCCCATTTTCCATAGTTACACATATCTCAGACTGCATTCTTACTCTCTTCATCAAGCGTGAGGTAAACACCTCATGTATAAATAAACACTCATTTAGAACACCCATAAAATAAAATGAAGAATATTAACTAAGTATTAAAGTAACAGTTATAAGCATTGATAAAAATATCACAGAACGAATAAAAATATTTCATTATCACAAAATAGTTCAGTTTTCATATTTTTGTAAAGATAGTACCAACATTTTGATAACCCGACACAAGTAAATAATAATTATGTCATTATGATTTTTATCACAATCCTACATACAGAATGCTGTTGAAGTATATACTATGTTACAGTGAAAAGAAATGAATTGTTTTGGAGCATAAATTTAACTACATAGGTATACATAAAAAGCAGTCATCATAGGCAAAGATTTTGTTGTATTCCATCATACTAATACCTACTTTATTAATGTAGGTCCATTATTAGCAATATGTTTCCAAATGTATAAAACATTACATAAAAGTAATTTGCATACAAACTAGTCCATTGCAAGTATTGATGAGAATGCCATTAAAATTGGTAGTTTTAATAATTACAATTTTAGCATTAACTCGTCGAGTACCGGTTTTGTAGACACAATTATAGAATAATAGGTTGCGGTCACCGGTGACCGCTTGGTGTTTGACAGTTTAAGTAACTATAAACATCCTCTTTATATTACTCCACAGGACATGTCAGTAATAAAACTTCTCACTAAAAGACCTCTCGAGTTTGTGTTACACTCATAAACTCACTATGATATGTTTTATTACCTATAAAAATTAATAGCAAATTGTGTTTTTAAGTTTGAACTGATATAAGTAGGTAGGCTTAGGTAGTGAAGACCTTCTACATTAAACAGTGTACATACAGTTGCTAGGTCAAGTTTTACTTGTATGTGAAGCTATATTATGTTAATTTAAAAACCTTTGCTCTCTGTTACCGGCAAAACAATAGTAAAATGATAATTAGACAAGTACCGACTGAGAATTCCGTAGGCCACGGTTGCCAACGGACTCGAGAGGGCGACGTAATCACAACGTAACCGCCTAGATGGGACTACTTTAAGTAATTAATAATTTAATCATCATTACACTCTCACATTACATTTATTAAAATAGTAACACAGTAATCGCAATTCATGTTCACCGTATATAATAGTATACATAGCGTTAATAGTTAATGCCCATACTCACACTGCGGAGATATGATATAAAATCCGATATTTGATTAACTTCCACAAATTCCTCCATGTTCAAAATTTACACGTAAACACAAAGTACTTCAAAATTGCTATTTTAATATAAACGGTACCTTGATATTACGTTATTTACTCAATGATCACATCAATGAAATGAATGAGACGGACGGTGAATGACTCTCACTCGCGAGCTGGCAGCTCTTTTGCTTGATTGACGTTGACAGTTTTACGTGTGACATTTTATAGAATGACGTCATAAATATTGCCATAGGAAATATTAATTTGGTTGTGATCTTCTTCACGAGGTCTTTGGTTGTTTGTTGGTTTGTACCACCGTACAAGGACGTTGAAAAGTCCTTGGTTCGAATCATTGTAATATAAAATAATGTATGGAAAAGTCCTTGGTTCGAATCATTGTAATATAAAATAATGTATGATACTGTAGGGGCTGCCATGTGTAGATGTGAACGACTGTGGCTTTAGAGTGCCGTTCGTGCCGTCATTTCATTTCACTGTAGTTGTGACTTACATCTGTGCTCTTTTTCATTTCCTTCATTCTTTCTTGAAGCTCATTCGCTCACTCAGTAACCAGTCGAACGAACGAAGAGGAACGGAATACATTCGCTCGGTCCTCGTTCCGTATAATTTTTTTAGTAAAACAAATTTTGTAGTGCTTTGTTCCAGTTGTATAAGTGTAATTTTAAGTGAATTTCTGATAAGAAAATCTAATATCATTAGATTAAGTAAATCCTTTGTAATATGTTTAATGTAAGTCGTCTGAGTTATATAGTAAGAATAATGTTTGAATAAAATTACCGACTTCTTTCGTAAAAGCTCGCAAGCCGGCAGCGAAATGCCATACAATAACATATTATCAACGACTGCAGGAATACTAACAACATGTGTAATAATATTTTTCCACGACGCACAAGTATTGGGTAATTTGGTGAATCGACCCAGTGATAGATATACTCTAGATGTATCTGGTTGCGCTTTGTATCATAAGCTATGTTCGCACTTGGATGATGATCTTGCAATACTATCCTGTGCTCTAAACGCGTCATATAACAAAACCCAAGTTTTAATAGTCTGCCAACACAAGCTGTGGAATCACCAAGCTGAACTTTTGGACAATGACTATGTGGAATACAAACTGAAGGAGCCATGTCAGGACGAGCCTGTAATAACAAATTGCCTTACTTCAAGTGGAATAAATGAATATAAGATAGATTGTGTACTGAAGAAAAAATCAAGTGTGAGGAATAAAAAATGTTGGAGGATGATAAACAAAATAGAATCTCTGGTATTCAATGACTGGCAGATCATAGGCAATTTCCTGAAAAACTGTTATGATGATATAGAAGGTCATACTTGTGGGAGAATTCCAATAAATCAAAGAAGTTTATCTCAAAAACAAACTTTAAAATGTTTGCAAGAAAAAGATGTGAACCCAAGACCTGAGTGTCAAGCGGAGATTGCTGCGCTTGAGGAGATGAAATATGATAATCTTCAGCTAGATAAAATCATATTTGCTGCATGCAATTTGGATCAGAAGAACTTCTGCCCCGATGAGGTACCTGGATCATGGCTGATGTACAAGTGTTTATTGCGGCATAAATATGAAAATGGTGACTATTCCTAGTGATCTTATTAACAATAAAATTATGCTTTTGTGAATCGAGAAGTCATAACTGAAAACAATAATTGTTTTCAATTAGCATTCATAATAAAACAATTGTGCTATTAATGATTGTTATCATACATAACATTTTTATCAAAACAATAATACAACAATTAGTAATGGGTAATTGGTAAGTTGATTTTATATGCAATATTTTTTTTTATTACAGGAATGAGGAAAAAGTGCCAAGATCAATTGTTTTATGACCAAAGAAGTATTGTGATGAATTATAGAATGAGCAAAGGGTTAGTGAAGTCTTGTAAAGAAGACATTAGGAAATATCATTGCCGAAAGGGTGTTGTGGATGATAAGGATGTAAGATTGGCACAAATTTTATTATGTTTAGAAAATGTATCTCGTAATGACAGCTCTAAATTAAGTAGTGAATGTACAGCAGAGATGATTGATCATAGAAAGATGCTGATGGATGACTACAGATTGTCACCAGAGTTAATGCAGAACTGTGCTAATGATATCACAATATTGTGCAAAGGTATCGAAGCTGGAGGTAGAACCATTCATTGTCTCATGGACCATGCTAGACCGAGAAAAAGGAAAGACAAAAGAATAAGTTCTGCATGTCAGAAATCCTTGGAAATATTGATCCAAGAAGCTGATCCTGGTGAAGATTGGAGAGTGGATCCAATATTACGCAGAGCCTGCAAACCTGTGGTTGACAGAGCTTGCAGAGAAGTAAGCTATGGAAATGGAAGAGTCATGTCATGCTTGATGGAAAAATTGGGAACAAATCTGATGACTAATGATTGCGAAGCTGCTTTGTTACAAATTCAATATTTTATATCCAGAGACTTTAAACTGGATCCTCAGCTATACAAGGCATGTAAATATGATGCAGTTACAGTATGTAAAGCTAAACTCCAGTGGGCTGATGCCAGTGAACACCAGTCTGAGAAGGACCCTCTTGTGTTACCATGCTTATACAACTATGCCTATAATCCAGATCTTAGAGGAAAGTTGAAACCTGGCTGTGAGACCCAAGTGAGAAGAGTAATGAGACAGAGAGCTATTAGTGTAGACCTTATGCCCGAAATTGAAGACTATTGTATGGATGATCTAATTAATCTGTGCTTCGAAAATACAGGCAAAGGAGAAGAAATATCATGTTTACAAAGTAAAATAAAGGAACTTGGACCAAAATGTAGAGAAATTGTTACAAATTTTACAGAAACCCAGAGTGGCCATATTGAATTGAATGCTGTAGTCAACATTAACTGCAGAGTACCTATTGAGAGGCTATGCTCGTCTGAACTGAAAAGCAAGAAAGAGGAGGATGATGTCATGGAATGTTTGATAAGTCATAAAAATGACCCTGAAATAAAGGCCAATGTTAACTGCAGAGCTGCTATAGAACATGAGCAATTGATCTCACTAAAGAATTATCGGTTTACAAGAAAATTCAAGAATGCTTGTAAATCTTATGTGGTTAGATTTTGTCCCAAAGCACAAACTAAAAGTCAGGTAGTCACATGTCTTAGTGAAATAGTCAGAAATGATACAATTTCAAAGAAAAAGCATACAATATTTAAGGATTGTCGCCAGCAGTTAAGGCAGCAGTTGTTCCAACAGAAAGAGAATATCGATTTGGATCCGGAACTGAAAGAAGCTTGTAAGAATGATTTACAGATGTACTGTGCCAATGTGCCACATGGGGAGTCAGCTGCTTTAGAGTGTCTGCAGACAGCTAGAGGAAAGTTATCTGATGAATGTAGAAAAGCCATATTTGTTGTAAGGAAGCAAGAGTTTGCTGACAATGCAGTTGACTATCATTTAATTACGAGTTGTAATGACATGATAGACTTGTATTGTCATAATACAGATGCATCAAAAATTCTAGATTGTTTAAAGGTAATAATAATTTTTATTTTAACCATTCATGTTAAGAAGGTGTAATATGTAATATGCACTTAAAAATATATAAACTGTTTTTATATTTCAGATTCACCGGCAGGAACTTCATTTCGATGAAAACTGCAAAGTGGTCATTGTTAATAGGATGATAGAACAGAATATGGATTACCGGTTTAATAACAATTTGCAGATAGCATGCAAAACGGATATCGCGAAATTTTGTTCAGATGTGATTGGTATAAAATCCATTTTTAAATTAGGTAGACATATTTACAAACTTTAGTAGTAGATTTTTTTATTTAAATTTGTAGGATGATATAGATGATGGCTTAAGATGACTGCAAAAGACATTTTGTTCTCAAAGTTGTAAGTAAACGGAATGTCATGCATTTTTTGTACTGCAGTGTGTTGTACTCTTCATCATATTTTATTTTCATATTCATTTGCTTCGTTATTCTGTGGTCAGCTTATACTAATTTATTCACATGTTCTTAATTACAGTCAAAGAACCACAAGATATGGAACTGCAAGGAAAAATGTTGTACTGCTTGAAAGAAAAGTTCAGGGAGTCAAAATTAACATCATCTTGTGAAAATGAACTGGCAAATGTGTTAAAAGAGCAAGCTCTGAATTACCGCTTGGATCCACTGCTTGGTAAATTGTGCAAAGCGGAAATACAGACAATTTGTCCTGTGCCAAATGACATTACAAACTCTGATGGACAGGTAAAGTAACATAATATTGGTGAATATGATCAAAATTTGCTGATTTCACAGACAATCTGTCAGTTAATTTTTTGTCTCCAAGGAATATTAATGAGTTACCTAGTTCAGTCTCTACAGTTTAAAATTATTCATGATTTTTTGTCGTCTACAATGACAATATCACAGAAATATGCAGTTTAATAGAATAGAGAGCTGATTGTACTCAAATTTTCGCCTCCACAGGTAGAAGAATGCCTGAAAAATGCTCTCTTGAATCATAAAATAGTGTCGGCGGAATGTGCACATGAGGTGGCGCAGATTATAGAGGAAACTGAAGTCGATATTGAGGCGGATCCCTTATTGGAGAGAGCTTGTGCTATGGATCTGTTGACTTATTGTAAAGACCTTGAGCATGGTGCTGGAAGACGTAAGTTCAAACTAATCATAAACAATATCCTTTATTCAGTTTAATATTTAATTCACAAGTTGTTATGTTTAAGTTTTCTGAATAAATATTAATTTGTAATTAATTTTTCCAGGTTTAAAATGTCTGAAGATTATTCTGAATGATAGTAATCGTAAATTAGAGGCTGAGTGTCATAAAGCACTCTCCAGTAGATTAGAAATGTATAAACATGTGGCTGCTGTAAGTATCAATAAATTCAAACTATAATAAGAGACCTTATTTCTTGCTTTGACCTCATCACAGTATTTTATTGATTTCAGACTGAGAACTATCTCAACATAACTAGAGATTATGTTATTATCTCAATCTATCAAATATTATGTATAGTCAACATATTTTTTTATTTAACTAATATTCCTTTTTTTGTTCCAGTTGAATGTGATAGAAAATTTTGGCGATATGTATAATGAAATATCATCATCACCATCTAAGAAATACTTTTTAATTGTAGGCATTTCAATTATAGGTTTAATTTTTATATGTGGACTATATTGTGGTAATTTGGCTAGGCAAGCTTTGTATGTTAAAAGGAAATAGATATTATAATATATAATTTAAATCAATAAAAATCTTTTAAAAATTTTAATATTTGTAGTTTTGATTTATTAAGTCCTGTGGTATAATATGGTGATATTACAAAATTATAACAGGAAGCCAGGCCAGCTGTATTCTATTTACAAACTAACAAAATGGAAGTGATAACTTAGGCTTGTTTATGATAATCAGTACATCCTGTTTAAATAGGTACTGCTTGGATTGCACTAATTTACTAGTACATTCCAGCATTCATATAATAAAGTCTGTTTATCAGTAAGTGTTATATTGTAATCCAGGAAGTTTTTAGGTTTATGAAATCAAATGAAACTTGCATTACATAGCTTCATCAAAATCCATTTCATCAAATTCTTCAATTGCTTCCTTTTTGACAGGCACTTTTCTAGCTTCTTTCTTTATTTCTACCTTGATCTCTCCCTTAGCAATCTTCTGACTTTCTTCAAAGTACTGATTAGGATGGTTGATGCCCAACCCCAGATCACAATGATGTACAGCATCAAAGTACTTGCTGCAAGCAATTTGGAAGTGTCCTTTCTTTGTCATGTCTATTATTTCTCCAATTGCTAAAACAAAACAAATATTTTAAACCATTAAGTAATGTAACATAGGCTCGTAGTAATTCAAATGAGTTTGCAAGTAAAAATACAAACCTTGAGCATCAAAACCATAGCCCTGCAGTCTATTCTTCAATATCCCTACATCGCAGTGCCTGTAAGGACATCCATGACAATCCCCTGGGCCAACAGTATTATTAATAATCTTCAAACAACTGAATGGAGAGTAATTCCTCTTACTACCCTCCTTACCATAGTTGTATCTTACATTATAAGCATACTGTTTCTCAAATTTATCCAATTCCATGATTTTTGTAAACTCTTCTCTCCAGAATCTGAGAGAATCTTCCAATGTTACACCTATTCCTTTGAGGAATAGTCCATACTGCAGCCTACCCCCATGTTTGAGATGATGGGCAACTCTCAGTTGATCATGGAGCTGCCGCATACACAGTGGGAATGATTTCACAGCCAATGAGTCCAGAGTCTCTATAGGTATTACAGCCTTTGCATCACTATAGTCATTTCCTGAATAAGATTGGTGCAATCCTTTCAACAGGGACACTAATCGCTCATCCTGTTCAATTTCCCCAAGGTGGTGACAGGCCACAGCCAAACTTTGTTTCAATTGAGTTCTATACTGAGCAGAGAGCACAGATATGAAATCTTTATGAGGTATGTAAGCATAACCACCACTCAAATACACTTTCCTCATCTTTACTAGATCTAATACTTCAAAAAATTTAACTTTGAAGAACTTCATATTGTCAATGTTCGAGTGTGGAGTGGACTCCCTTATAAAATGTATAATTTCACTTTTTTCTTCATCACTGATGTTAGTGTAGCACAGATTGTTTAGTTTGAAGAATGTTTCAACAGCTTCACCCCTCATTGTCGCAAACCTCATTTTGAATAGTTCTAATTCTCTTGCAATGAACCACCGTCGTAATTCTTCAGTTCTGCAGTAAGCGAGTCGTAGAATGAAGTGTGCAATGTGGTCTTTACGTCTCGCCTGCAAATCAGCTTCAGTAGTGGCACAAGATGATTTTTCGCAAAGCTTAGCATAATACTTTAGACCTTGAGTTTTAAGTTCACCAATAACGTAATCTGTCCATTCTTCTGAGTACAATCGCAGACCTTTTAGTGTAGTTGCTGTGGCTAAACTTCTCAACAAAGTCACTCTTTCTAAAGCTAAAGTTTCAAACTCTTGCAGTGTTATATCTTCAGTAGGTGGTATCTTGTACATTTGTAGGTCATGCGGATAAGTCTCTACGAGACTTCCCGTCAATGGGAGTTTAGTAGACTTTCTTCTAATATTCAAATCCATTATGTTTTTACTAAAAACATTTGCTTCAACGAGAACACAACATGAACAAGTTGACACAAATAATTCGCGCCAAACTTTGACTTGACATTTTGTCATTATTTATTTGAGTCATTGTCACACTAACGTTTTTTTTATTTTCAACATAGATATTGGACCTTTGGATTGAAAATTGGAATTATTAGAAGTAATAATTTTTCATTTTCTCATAGAACTAACTACTTTTATTTATACAACGATAAATTGAACTATTATTATATTTATTATAAGTTTCAGTCTAAAGTATCAAATGAGCTATAGTTAGTTTTTAACAAATAATAAAGACCTTGGCCGGGCAGAAAGACTAGCTCAAATCTAAATGTAACGGGTTTATGGGTGTGAAGTTGTGACGTTAATAATAAGATTGGGTTGAAAAATATTTAAGAAAGAATTGAATTGCAAAATAACTATGCTACTCAATTTTCTGCACGAAATGGAAAAAACGTGACACGCATGCTTCTTTATGCACACTGTTTCCGGTTTTCCACTTCGTCTCTGTCGTCTCTACCTCTCCCCCCTCCTTTCATAATTGTCAATCTGTCAAGTTGAGTAAACTCAATAGAATCGAATTTTATTTATATTTTGAATTAATTTCTACAGAGGAAATAATAAATTATGTTTAATTTTACATCAAAGACATAGAATAGGGCCATTAGTAATATATTGGTACGGGTTTAAAGTATAATTGGATTATAAAATGGTATCGAACAAGATGCAGTCGTCATTGGACGATTTAGTTCAATATACACAGCTTTTTAAGCCGGTGCCAACTGTTCTGCAAGGGACTGTGCTGCCTTTTTTGATAATATACCCAATTGTGTTTTATTCGTGGATCGTTGTGTATGGATTCGAGGAAAATGTGGAGGCTGGATTCGTCAGTGTTGCGGTCGTCGCAGCTATACAAATTCTTGTTTGTCTCTGTTGCTACTGGAGCGTACACATTCAATGCTTCTTGTCGTGTTCTTCTGTAAGTATTTCATTGTTTTATACCTATCAAATTGGCTGTTGTCAGTCATTTTCCTTATCTTTGGCGTTGTATGATGATTGTTATTGATGTTTCATTTTTAGGTTAAAGACCCAATCCAGGCGGAGATAGTCAAAGTAGTACCTACATCGAATAATGGATTCTCTGAAATTGTTAAGCTTCATCACACCAAGGTATGTTGTTGAGAATTTATGTATAATATAATATGATATAATTCAGTTCTGTAGTGTCTTACCATCGCTTAGTTTTTCTTTTTAATATAATATGGATAACATAGTGGTTCATATTTGGTAATACATAACTATTCATATAAATTTAGCCTGCAATTCACGTCAATTTTCGATGAAATATTTAAGTACCCAGTGTATTTTTACAGTCAACTACAAAAGGCAGTATACATCCAGATGTGTGGTTTATATTTCAAAAAAGCAAGTACATTTATGATTGGGACAAGAAATCTTTTCATACCATTGAGTTCCCAATCAACAAGACTTATGAGGAGTACATGGAATCTAAGGGATATTTGGATGATGAAGCCATTGATATCGCTGAAAAAGAATTTGGAAAGAATGAAATGATTATGGTAAGTGTTTAAATCTACTCTGTATTAACCTTAGTGATGACTGTCATGTTTGAGTGGTTTACAAGAATGTAGATTGCTGCAAGACACAATGTAACTTGCACTTGTAATTCTGAAGTAGTTTGAAGTACATTATTATTTTTACTAAAGTCTATTAAGACTGCCAATCTCCCATTCTCCAGATGGTAATTCCATTTTTATTTTGACTTGAAACACATTATCTACAAAACAGCCATTTAATAATTTTTCCATGTCACTGTGATGACTGAATTTGTATCTTTGACTTGTTTCGTAGACTGTCCCATTGGCAAAGTGGTTGAAAGTGCAACTACCAGGCAAGGGGTTGATTCTCGGGTCGGGCAAAGTATTACAGGGTTTTTAAAAAAAAATTCAGTAGTAGCACGGAGTCTGGAAATGTGCCTGGTATATGGCAACAGGCTCACCCCCTATTACATGGGACTCATAACATAAATAGTGAAAAGTGGGTGTTACTTCTGTGTGCACCTCTGCCTACCCCTTCGGGGATAAAAGGCGTGATGTTATTTTATTTTATGTTCTTTCATATTTTAACTAGCTTTTATCCGCGTCAGAAAAGGATAAAAAGTAGGCTATGTGACATATATCAATATACACAGTGCCATCTATACTAATAGTTTTGTTTTCCCTTGGAAATGTTAAATTGTTCCGGGATAAAAAGTACCCTATTATTTAATCCGGACTTTTAACTTTACGTCTGTAAAAATTCAAAGCAATCGGTTTAGTAGTTACGGCGTGAAAGCGGAACAAACAAACAAATTCACTTTCCGATTTATAATAGTAGTAAGGATAATCATGTTCCGGTCAAAATAGAAATGGTCCGGGAAATTACAAATGGCAAAACAAGACACATCAAATTGGAAAATAGGTAAACTACAGTCGGCACAGTTATTTGATATGCAGGTGAGAAAATAGAGGTTGATACAGTATGGACACAGTAACCATTGTTACACTAAATAATAATTATAGTTTTTAATGAAGTCATAACTTATGTAACCATCGGTCGACTCACTAGCTAAACAATAATATACTGAATCAATCTCCATTTTCGTACTTCTATATTAAATACCATTTCAAATATATATTTTCTTCTACTGAACATTGTTTGATATTACCCAAAACAATTAGAAAAAATAATAAAGTCATTTTCATACCTTTCAAGATTTCATAATATTATTTTAATAGGTATTGTCTTTGGAAGGCTATAGTAACATTGTCTATTGTCAGCCGACAATACAGTTAGACAGGAGTCTAACTTCTAATTAAATTAAATGCATGCTTGAAAGTGCGACAGGTTAATTGGATGATATGTGCAAGAAATATTCATGTTGGTTTTTAAGACGAAACACCCTTGCCGAGGAAAATTTTAATAACTAATTCTTTAATAACTAATAACTAAGAATGTGTTTTCTATTGTGTCTTATCTTATATTAATTATACCGGCAATTAAGTGGGTAATTGCCATGACCATTCATAACTGGTCTTCATTTATCTATCTACAAATTAACGTAAATTCTTCGTAGTAGTAAATAGGACCTTATGACTAAAGACTACAATGATTGTTTCAGGTTGTCCCTGAGTTCATGGAACTGTTCAAAGAACGAGCAACAGCTCCATTTTTTGTGTTCCAAGTATTTTGCGTCGCATTGTGGTGCCTAGACAAGTACTGGTACTACTCCATATTCACCCTAGTGATGCTTGTCATGTTCGAGTGCACCTTAGTACAGCAACAACTAAGGAACATGGCCGAAATCCGCAAGATGGGGAACAAACCTTACAATATTAATGTCTATAGAAACAGAAGATGGCGCCAAATAATGAGCGATCAGCTCCTACCAGGCGATGTTGTCTCTCTCATACGGTCCACTAACGAGAACCTAGTACCTTGTGACATTGTCCTTCTCAGAGGCTCCTGTATAGTTGATGAGTCCATGTTAACTGGTGAAAGTGTCCCCCAAATGAAGGAAGCTGTGGATAATGAAAAGAATTTGAAACAACAGCTAGATCCTGAGGGAGAAGGCAAACTGCACATGCTTTTTGGTGGTACTAAGATCGTCCAACATTCGTCGCCTAACAAAAACACTTCGTCCGCACTCAAAGCTCCCGACAATGGCTGCATCGGATATGTTATCCGCAACGGTTTTAACACGTCACAAGGCAAACTTCTAAGAACTATTTTATTTGGTGTGAAGAGAGTTACAGCAAACAATCTGGAGACATTTGGATTCATTCTTTTCTTGCTTATCTTCGCAATTGCCGCCGCAGCATATGTTTGGATCAAGGGCTGTGAGGATCCTGAGAGGAACAGATACAAACTGTTTTTAGAATGCACATTGATTTTGACCTCAGTTGTACCACCAGAACTGCCTATAGAGTTGTCCCTAGCTGTGAACACATCACTATTATCATTGTCCAAGTTAGCAGTATTTTGTACAGAACCTTTCAGGATACCATTTGCAGGAAAAGTAGAAATTTGCTGTTTTGATAAGACTGGTACACTTACGAGTGATAATTTAGTTGTAGAAGGTGTGGCCGGTATAGAGGACCACAAAGATGCTACAGTCATTCCATTATCTCAAGCACCCATGGAGACTATACAAGTGCTGGCCTCTTGTCATTCTCTAGTACAACTGGACGATGGCGTGGTTGGAGACCCATTGGAGAAAGCGACTCTGAAAGCTGCAGAGTGGAACCTGACCAAAGGAGATGCTGTTGTGCCAAAGAAAGGAAAGTCACCTGGCCTGAAGATAGTTCACAGAAATCACTTCTCAAGTGCCCTTAAGCGAATGTCAGTGATAGCAGGCTACCAAGTCAATGAGCGAGGGTTCATAGAAACTCATTACATAAGCAGCGTGAAGGGTGCGCCTGAAACCGTGAAGACCATGCTCAAAGAGGTTCCTAGTCACTACGACCACGTCTACCTAACTCTGTCGCGGCGAGGGGCTCGAGTGCTGGCGTTAGGTTATAGGAATTTAGGCAAATTAAGTTCTCAACAAATTAGGGACATGTCCCGCGAAGATATAGAATCTGATTTGACATTTGTTGGCTTTGTAATTATTTCGTGTCCTTTGAAGAGTGATTCTAAGAAAGCGATATCAGAAATTGTGAATGCTTCTCATTCCGTGGTGATGATAACTGGGGATAATCCTTTGACAGCATGTCACGTGGCTAAGGAGTTAAAGTTTACTCAAAAGGAGGAGGTTCTGATATTAACTGAGAATGAGAGTAAGTGGGGCTGGACATCGATAGATGAGGAAGTGAATCTACCCGTGAATCCGTTCAAGACGTCTAAACAGTTGACTTCGAAGTTCGATTTGTGTATAACAGGAGAAGGTTTGACATTCCTAAATGAGAATCATCACAAATTTCTGTTGGAGCTGATGCCGCATATCAAGGTGTTCGCTAGATTCGCGCCAAAACAGAAGGAGTTTGTCGTGGTCACGTTGAAGTCGCTCGGCTACGTGACGCTCATGTGTGGTGACGGTACAAACGACGTGGGAGCACTGAAACATGCTGATGTGAGTACTGACATCTTTTACATGCTTCTATTGATTGCTAACTGCAATTACTACTTACATTATCTTCGATAATTACATTTTTGTTTACACTAACGAGTTATAAATATCGTTGTCATGGAAGTGAAATATTGCTAAGTATGATCTGTTTTTAGAGACAAGTGTTAACATAACGATGTATGAAAAATAATTGTTATAATTTCACATACAGGTAGGAGTAGCAATCCTAGCTAATGCGCCAGAACGGCCGCGAGAGAAGCCACGAGAAGAGCGAGCGCTTGAAGAAGCTCCGCGGCGGAACACGAGCCGGACTGACGCACGCGCAGAGGCGGCCGCGCGCCTGCGCAGAGCCATGCGCGAGCTCGAAGAGGAAGACATGCAACTCGTGCGCCTCGGGGATGCCAGTGTCGCTGCACCATTCACTAGTCGACTTTCTAGTATATTTTGCAGTAAGTTTTCTAATGTTTTGTAGAGATAAACCTTAAAATTAGTAGTATTAGTAAAGTGTTTATAATAAGAGTATCTGGAAACTATTTAAGACTTTAAGTCATGGTCATCAGATATATACAGATCAATTAGCATAGAAAATTGTTCTGCAGTTTAGTCTTTAAATGAACCTCGAACCTCGACATCTGAGTCTTTGTAGTCTCGGAATTCTCATAATCTGACTTAAGAAATCCTTGTCATATTAGTCCAATAAATAATAAATAAAACTAATTAATAATTCGTTTTTGGTTGCTATTTTAAATGGATAATCCTGTACTTTTGTAAATATGATAATTAAAAGAAAAAAAAAATGCTGCTAGCTAGTTCAAAACGTTATGGTGCAATACAAAACACTCCGTCTCATTCTTTCTACTATACTTAAGTACCTATCGTACACATTTTATATGCTAATTAGGCGACCAACTGTATACAATCAAATCAGTGGCCTCTAGGTCAAGTATAAGTCAGCGAAATGATAAAAGAACGCAATAAAATTTGTAATTACTTACTGAATGTTTCACCTGTAGAAATGAGAATGTTTTTATCTATTTAGCTCTATCTACTTGAACAAACTATCCTTATAGAGAACTCATATTCTCGCTATCGCAATTTATGTATTGCAACCAGAATATCGACCTACTACAATATGTCAATTTTTGTCATTGGATTTTCGACTTTATGATTAAACGACGAGTTGAAAATCAAATAAACAGGAAAGAGTAGGTTGAACTGCCCATTGTACTTGTTATCAATTAAAGATTATTATTATTATTATTAAAAGCAAAGGTTGCCTCATTAGCCGAGTAGTTGCTAGCGTGACTGCTGAACCAGGGGTCTCTAGACCCCCGGGTTGGACAAAGTGTTATTAGGGTCTAATCTTCAGTAGTGTGAACTCTGGAATTGTAATTTATTTTTTAAAGAAATGTTGCTCTGTCCTAGGATTTTCTCCTGTGTCGTAGGTGCGTTTACAAACATACAAGTTCACATACACATGACACCTAGACCCGGAACAACAATTTGTGGATCAGATAAATAGTTCTTCCGTGCGGGAATCGAACCCGCGACACGTTGCGCGGCAGCCAGTTACCCAACCACCGCGCCATCCGTGCAGTCAATTACACTGTGGATTCTTCTGCTTACCTCTTTAGGGACTAGCCATAGCAAAATAAACCTTAAACACAATGATTTGTTCCCAGTTTGTCATATAATCAAGCAAGGCCGGTGTACACTGGTGACGACGCTGCAAATGTTCAAGATCTTGGCTCTGAACGCTCTCATCTTGGCGTACAGTCAATCTGTTCTGTACCTCGATGGCATCAAGTTTAGTGACACACAGGCCACGCTGCAGAGTCTATTGCTGGCATCCTGCTTCTTATTTATATCAAGATCTAAGGTGAGTTCTCAAGAACACATTTATTTATTAGATCTAAGGCCGTATTTCCAAAGCCAGATAAATTTTAACTGAGGAAGAACTTAGAATATTTGATAATTCTTCCATACTACATACATACATCAAAAGCCTATATGCGGGTTTGCGATTACAAACTTATAATTAGAAAATATAAGTCCAGGTTTCCTTACGATGTTTTCCTTCACCGTTTGTCAGTGGTGTCTGAATAATATTAGAAAGTACATATAACTCGGAAAAAGTCACATTGGTACTTGCCGTTGGTAGGTTTCGAACCCGCACCCTCATGCATGGGAAGCATCTTGAACCTCCACTCCACCACGATATTCTTCTATGGGGGTCATGGAAGAAACGGTGACGTTAGAAGAGGATATACCTTTAACAGTTTTCTATTGGCAATCAAATACTTAAGAATTAAGTGATGATTGAAAAATCAGCCCTTAGTGGTCAGTGGGGAGTGGAGATTTAGAGATAGAAGTTTCAATATTACTTTCGATACTATAACCGGCTATTTAGTTTTGGGTTTTATAACTTACTTCCGCGCGTTTTCACCTGCTCTGCTTAGCTCCTATTTATCGAAGCGTGATGTTTTATAGCCTATAGCCTACCTCGATACATGGACTATCCAACACAAAAAGAATCATTGAATTCGAACCAGTAGTTTCAGAGATGAGCGCGTTCAAACAAACAAAAAAAAACAAACAAACATAAGCTTTAGCTTTACATAATACTGTAGAGGTATAATAAGATAAAATTTAACACCATTAACATCTCTTCCTATATCCACAATGTTAATCTATCAAATATTTCTCTATAAAAATCTCAATTTCTATTACAGCCACTGAAACAACTGTCGAAGCAGCGTCCGCTTCCGAACATCTTCAACGTGTACACCATCATGACGGTACTGACACAGTTTGCGGTACATTTCCTCTGCCTCATATACTTGGTGCACGAAGCCACGTCACGGTCACCTGGAAGGTAAGTCAATTCAATAGGTACTCTGATTATATTTAGCATGGTGTTAAAGCTTATGAGCCCTATGCCTACTTATACCTCCACCACAGAATATGGGGCCCAGTAGGGCACATGCTCGATACGGAGCCGCAGAAGGCCTAACCAGTTGCCCGGGCTCCGTATCGAAGAGCAGGAACGGGGTGGTTTTTAGTCAGTAAGAGTGGTGAAGTCATTGGATGATTAGAAAAACCTAGGTATACCTTATTCGATGCCAGCGCCATCTGTGCAAAGTTATACACTTTTTGGCAGATTTATAAAAGATTTTGGACATATTTAGGAATACTGTTAGCCTGTAGTTTCCGTCGCTAAATTATCACAATTGTTTATGAACAGTAGTGTATATTACGTAATACACAACAAAGTTTCCAGATCTTAAACTTCACCTTAACTATACCTAGGCCGCGGAATACTTAACATATTACCGGCGCTTCAGTTCGAAGCACAAGCAGGAACGAGATGGTTTTTAGTCAGTAAAAGTCTGACACTCTCTGCCCTCACGCACGGCGGGAGTTATCTATATTATACTAAACTACATTCTCTCAGCTGCTTCGCCCGCGTTTTCGTGGGTTAAAAAGTGGCCTATTTGTTATTCCAAACCAGATTCTACCCCCTGTTCCAAATTTCATCTAAATCCGATCAGTAGTTTTTGCGCGCACACACATACATCTACAAACTTTCGCATTTTAATATTAGAGTAGTAAATAGTAAGATAGTAGAGGATACATAGAAAACTATCGATTTGTTTTTCAGGGATAACAAACCAAAGTTGGATATGGATTTGTCGGATGACGAAGAGCGAGAGTTCGCACCGGACCTACTGAACAGTACTGTGTACATCATCTCCATGTCGCTGCAGATATCTACGTTCGCTATCAACTACAGAGTATGTTATACTGATGTTTTTTTAAATCTATTTTGTTTAAATACAGTCGTTAGATATTTATGTTATAACTTTCGTGATACATACTAAATTCATTAAGTATTAGGTATGTTTTTCGGCTTACTCACGTAATTATTTGACGAGGAAATCGACTAGTTTCAAGCCATGCTAGACGCTCATATTTATATTCTTGTATATAAGCGCGGCGCGGCTACTGCAGTAGCAGTGCGACAGTCGCCGCTTTGCTGGTCGTGGAATGCTGCTCATGGATACGAGCCTCTAACATGGCTTGAAATTGGCGAGTTCCTCATCAAATAATTACGCGAGTAAGCCAAAAACATGATTAGAGTGACCAGAGACTAGGATTATCTCCTGTGTCGCTGGTGCATTAATAAATATGTATACAAATTCACATGTACCTACCTCAACTACGTCCTCTTTTTCTTCTATCTTGAGGACGTTAAGACGTTACATTTTGTTTGTTTGCAGGGAGAACCATTCATGGAAGGTCTACGCGACAACAAGCCCCTGCTGTACAGTATCATGATATCTGGCGGCGCCGTGCTCGCTCTCGCCGCCGGCATCTTCCCGGACCTCTCCAACATGTTCGAGATTGTATATTTCCCACCAGATGTAAGTATCTGTTGCTATCATTTTATTAACACTATTCATCAAAAAGATGTATATATTTAACTAACTTATTTTTAACTTGATACCAAAAACCCTGTAACCAAACTTGTTCATACAAAAGTACTCTTTAAACGTTGGGAAGTAGTTCTAGGATATTGAAATATTTATAAGTAGTATTAGCGGGTCACTCAGATATTTTTGAACTTCTCGTGTGTGGGAGAGCTATGCTTCGGCACGAATGGGGTGGCTCACAACCTATCCAAATATAAGTATGAAACGCTTGCGTTGTGTTAAGCAGTGTGACTAAGGTTACCAAACCAAACCTGTCCCCCCATCCCCAAGTCGATGGTATGCCATAAACTGTGATCTCTGTTAATAACCCCCCTTTTTTGGTCTAATTCTAATTGTTTGTTTGTTTCAGTACCGAATCATATTAGTACAAGTATTGATAGCGGACATGTTGTTCGCGTACCTAGTGGACCGACTGTGTCTCATCTTGTTTGGCGAGGGACTCCGGACCAAGGCCACGTAGCGCAGACTCCGACGTAACCAGTGTCACATGATCGTATTGTAACGATAATATATGCATTATGTGTTGTACACGACTGCGGAAACTACCCCAATCTGAGTTTAAAACAGATTTTCTATGCATTTTTATACTGAGGTTTCAGTGGAAAGCTAGCAAGCGTGCTAAAATGTAGATTTCTTTCAAGTATCTCCCGATCCTACGGAAGTATCAGAATAAGAGGTGAAAATATTGGGATAAAAACTAATCCATGTTACTCCATAAAACTTGATGAAAGATAAAGGTTTTTCAAATTGGTCCAGTAGTTTCGGAGCTTTTAGCAAAACAAACAATCAAACATTTCTTATTTATATTATTATTCGATCACAGAACTTGATAAGCATATTTTTTTTTCATAGTCAGCTGCTTGCCGCTCTGACTCGTGCGTCCAACATTATCAACACTATTCTGTTTGTCATAGAATTAAAAATCTAATTTGACAGAGTGGGGAAGCTTTGCTGGCGTTCGTACCACAGATTATGTAATTAACAGATATAGATAATTTTTTAAACCTTTTTGGTCATGCGCATTCATTTTAATTACAGTAATAAGAAGAATATAATGAATATAGATACGTATATTTTAATATTTTTGGTACCATAGAACCTATGTAATAGACCTCTCTAGATACAGTTAGTGCGCATGTACAAAGATATAGTTTTTAAACGATATTTATTATTTTTAGTAGATAGATTAATTGTAGTATAATTGTTTGATTTGCCGTATATCGTGGGCGTATAACACTGCCATGTAATAAATAAATATTTCAATCTGTCATTTTAAAATAAATATAAAGACATATGCTAACTACATATACCTCTACATTATATTTCAACGAAGTATGTTATAAATAATTGTTTTATACTTATATATAAAGTTTGGTATCTGGTTATTATGTAATCTGTGGAGATTTCGTGTAAATATCAAAATTATAACCGTTACATGTCTCTGTGTAGCCGGACTGGGGACGGTGTAACCGTTACATGTCTCTGTGTAGCCTGACTGGGGACGGTGTAACCGTTACATGTCTCTGTGTAGCCTGACTGGGGATGGTGTAACCGTTACATGTCTCTGTGTAGCCTGACTGGGGACGGTGTAACCGTTACATGTCTCTGTGTAGCCGGACTGGGGACGGTGTAACCGTTACATGTCTCTGTGTAGCCGGACTGGGGACGGTGTAACCGCTCAAATATATGTGCATTTACCTAAGTATGATGGACAAGTGTCGACGGTATTTATTATGAAATATAATTGTGTAGTTAAATGTATTGCTTTGTTTTATTTATCCAATGAAATAAACCACATTTCATAGTTTTTTGCTGATTCGTTCAGTTTCATATAATCGGTTATTATTAACAAGCTTTTTTAAAAGTTCGAAAACCTATTGAAGATATTTAAAAATTGGACGAGGTAATTCAATTAGTAACTAAAACCTGCGGGTTACTCACGTGAATATACTGAGAAAAGCTCTAATAGTTTCGAAACACAGTATACACAGGTGAGTAACCCGCAGTTTTTAGTTAATTTAGTATGTCTCACGATAGTTGTTATAAAAACAAGCCAATTATTGTATACTACTTAAAACTTAGGTATGTTTCGATACTTAATTTCATTTCAACATAAAAAACATACAACAAACACTCCGTGACACTTATTTATTTCAGTATTTCACAAATACATAGTCAACCTATACTATTCGTATCGCCTAATGTACAGTACATTCAGATGCGAAGAAAGTAAGGTCGCGATAACGTCCGTAAGTCTGGCACCTGCGTTGGCTTATCACTCTAGTGTTTCCAGCCGCCGAGACCACCGAGACCGCCAAGGCCGCCAATACCGTAGCCGAGACCGCCGTAACCGATGCCGAGGTCGGCGCCAGCTAGGCCGAGACCAGCATGGCCGAGACTGGCTCCCAAACCTAATCCGTAACCTCCGAGGCCAACGAGACTGGACGCGTATCCTGCAGCAGCGATGGGAGCAGCTGCAATTGGGGCAGCGGCGATAGGTGCAGCAGCAATAGGAGCTACGATTTGTTTGCTCACAACGGGAGCAGCTACTAAAGTTTGTGGGTGGGCGGCCGGTCCCACTCGTTTAACTACCGCGTTGAATCCCGACACTGGGTCAGCAGTATAGTCCACTACTCGCAGGGTACCGTCGGGTTCCGTGAGTGAGTATGAGCCTTTCACATATCCTCCGTCACGAGACTCGGTTTGAGCTTTCTGGTCGCCTGTTAGGGGGTCGTTGACAGCGTAGTTGAAGCCGTACCGTGGGACTGACTGGAAAAAATTATTATTATTAATAGTGTGGCTTGGTCATCAGTAAATAGTTACATTTTTGTATTAAGTATCTACTTACGATACTACCGGTGGCAATAGGCAGTGCCCCGATCGCAGACGGAGCCGCCGTTGCCACACCAAACAAGCAAGCAATCTGAAATTGAATGCAAATTAAAAATCTTGTAACTACTTTCATGAATATTAACTTATATTGTATGCACCGATGTTACAAATTATCGTGAAATCAATCATATACTTTGTAAATTGTCCGATTAAAATGGTAATCGATACACATTAAAACACTACATGAATCATGTTACCCCACAATGTTTTTGATACGTAAAACTTTAATCAAATTAACATGAGAAAATACCTACGGAACACAGCTATTTAGATTAATATAAGATTAGAATCGATTAGGATTAAATAAAGATCGAATTAGGTAGTTTTCAATTATCGATCAAGATGTGAAAAGTCATTTAAACTTACCGCAATGAAGCTGAACATGGTGCTCAGGTAAGTTCAGGCCTGGACGTTATCCAAACTGTTTGTGCACTGGGTAATAATGGAATAGAAACCGACGATGCGTATTTATACGTTCATCGGCTCCTTATTTGTCAATTTCTTACAATCCTTCGCTTCACGGTTATTAACTATTCACGTTACGCACCTCCGAATATATTTTCATAACGTGTCCTAAAATCGTCCGTAATTAGTTAATTGTTGATTCATTGTCCGCTCTCTGTAAAACGGAGTAATTGTTTCATCAGAATCCTGTCCGATTAGACGGAATTATGTGATAATTAGATGGCGGCCAGTTGCTCAATCTGGCTTCCATTTTTGGGCCATTCATCCATATAAAGTTATTCACAACTTTAATGTTTTAATCGGTCGTTGCAATGTTAAGCGAGTACGTCGAATGTTATAATAATGTTGTGTTACGTGTTTGTTTTGCTTTTACAAGCACTTTTTTGTACCTAAAAGACATTACCTACGCATTCACATTTTCTCTTACAAAACGTAACAAA
Organism: Spodoptera picta; assembly: GCA_038387885.1. Classification (NCBI taxonomy): domain Eukaryota; kingdom Metazoa; phylum Arthropoda; class Insecta; order Lepidoptera; family Noctuidae; genus Spodoptera; species Spodoptera picta. Next base: position 4,583,761 of record JAZHFQ010000438.1, on the reverse strand, counting down.
CATTACTGTCTTATGTGCGACAAATACTATGTGATTTTCTTTACTATCTGTAATACCTATTTATTTTTTATGGCATAAGCTGGTAAACGAGCTGACGGATCACCTGATAGTAGTGGTAAGCAATCGGCGCCGCTCATGGACACCTGGAACGCCAGAGGCGTTAAAAGTGCTTTACTGGCCTTTTGGAGATTAGGATATTCGAGGATTGGGTAGGTACTTGCCAACTAGTCAAAATCAATACTTTTTTCGAACTGTCAAAAACTACAGTTTTTAATGAATTTTGTACGAGATTGTGTATTGTGACATCACGATTTTTTAGCGTCAAACAGTATATAATAATTATTCCTTAAAAAATTTGGTGGAAAAATACCAAAATTATAGAAGTAAGTTGATCATAAAATCAATTAATGAAAGTGTGATTATTTTTCTATATTTTATTGTATTGAACAGTCGAAATAATTTATTTTTGATTAAGGCAAGTATCCAATTGTATTAAGGATAATAATAATACCTAATGGGTGGTAGTAGTTTCTTAACCCTTCAGCCACTCACATTCTCGTTGCCCCTATGTTGCTATATCTAGCAACCATTTCCGGGGCCCGGTCAGTGAGTCGGCGAGTCTCCGCCTGCCATTTTTACGTGTAAAAATTACATTGTTTCGGCAGGTGCCATAGTCATCCATAGTTCCCAATTTACCAGTCCACAGCAACCCATCCATAGCCCTACCATTTTTTTTCCATTATTCACAATAGTCCTACACTAACCGGGGACTGTCCTTGGGTGCATTTTCATAGTGCATACAGGGATAGTCGCCGGTTTGTGTACTCCATTACATTTAGATTAAAGTTGTCTAAAGGGCCTCTGCGCAGTTGGCTTCGGCCCCTCGTACGCCTCCCAAATGACCGGGACCCTGTGGTCCCGTGAATGGTAAAGACATACATAATAATAATAATAAAAATCTTTATTTTCTCAAAAATACTCTACGGATACAAATTATATAATATGATACAATTAAGAGACTGTTGTCTGTTAAAGGTATAACCTGTGTTACAGATCACCAGGCCCGGGTGACCCCCGGAGACATTGAACAATATAAAGTATTTACTTAATTAAAGAAAATGGACAACATTGCATGAGTGTGTGTGTGTGTGTGACTGTGGGTGTGTAACAATGTAGTGTGAGTGCGTGTGTATGTGTATGTAGGTGAGTGAGTTGATGTGGATTATGTGTGGGTGTGTATAGGTAAGTGAATGAGGTGGAAGTGTTGATATGAATGTAGTGATTGATAATTCTGCATCAGTTGTAGCTTAGGAAAGTGGTCTCAGAATTTTTTCAGTCTCCTCATAGTCTAGTTTAGATTGGGGAGTGAAGGGGGGTTAATTGGACCTCGAGTAACCTCACTCACACGACGGTATACAACGCAATCGTTGTTACACGTCGGTTTTCTGCTCGGCCGTGATATCACTCCGGTCGAGTCGGCCCATTCTTGCCTAAGCATGGCTCTCCCGCACTTCGCTTGATATTTGAAAAAAAAAAGAGATCTCCAACAGTCTTCAAAAAATTTCTTGCTCATGTTTTTTGCATCTACACACATCTTCTAAGATAACTTACCTAACGTTTTTCTCAATTCAGTACAAGTACCCAAGAGAACCATTGATAACTACGTCATTTCCCAAAAAGGTAAGGTCTTATATCATGGTCAGTATTATTAAACAGTTGTATCTACTTGTCCCATGAAAATATGTCCACCCTTACTGGACATTACACCCATGGGAAGCGATAGCGATCACCCTTCTGAATCACTAATGTATGAACAAAGTGCATTGGCTCCATTACCATAGGCTCCTTTTCATAGTATTTCTCACTACATTGTCTTTTACTAGTTATACTATACCTACCTAATTCTTAAGATGTTATTAAAGATTCTATGAATAATGTTTATATTGTACTTAGTAAATGGGTACTTTCCTGAATAAAAAATAAATGAATTTTCGACTGTTCAGTACAATAAAATAGTTAAAAAATAATCACACTTTCATTAATTGATTTTACGACCAACTTATTTTTAGTATTTTTCCAGGAAATTCTTAAGACTTATGTAGGTATGCTGTTCGACCCTAAAAAATAGTGACGTCACGATTTCTATGATTGTTGTGTATTGACACAATCTCGTATAAAATTCATAGAAAACCGTCGTTTTTGACAGTTAAAAAAGTCTTGAATTTGACTAGTTGGCAAGTACCCAATATACGGAAGCAAGTCATGCAAGTCACCCTCGGAACAATAACTAAAGCATGAGAAGTCACCGTATGATGCCTGTCATGCTTAAGATGCCTATAACACAAACTAGATGGCGTTGCTAAATTAAGAAGTCTTTTATTTTACAAACTTTTCTTGTTTATCTTGCAATGTATGCGTTGGAAGTTGAATCTTGGATGAATGAAGCAGAAATCTTCAACTAATTGAGATGAAATTAAATTAAATTTTGTATGCACATTTCAGTTGCATGATCATAAAATGTGAACCTGTAAAAAGCTTTGTTTTAATCCATTTTATAAGTAGACTTGCGTAGTCTCATTGTCGCCTAAAAATATATAACTAAACTAGTATCTGAAATAGTAAATACTGTGAATAGTCACAATATCTACTCAAGTTCGAATGCTAGTCACACAGTATCACTTTCGTTAGTAGTTTAGTTAGATTTATTCTAACTAAAAAAGCTGTATTAAGGTTTAGTTATTAATAAAAAAATCCACAACCTCTTTATTATTTATTTTTTCAGAAAAGCGTTCCCCACATTTGGGTTTTCTCCTGTGTCGTGGGCGAGTTTACAAACATACAAGTTCACATACACATGACACCCAGACCCGGAACAACAATCTATGAAATCACCTACCCAAGTCTGTCCTGAGATTTCAGATATAAATATATTAAAAAAAAAATCAAAGCCCTATTAGTGCCAAAAGCATATTACACTGTCAACGAGTATTTGCAGGACAAGTTAATGTAAAATATCACTATTTTTTTATTAAGTAAATTTCTATATCTTGTAAGTTTTGCATGCATTTGATAGGATATGTAAACCAATCGGTGTGGAATCCGACACATTTTTAGACATTGTCCTTTGTATGAAATTATATTTAATCTAATTCATGACATTTTATTTGACAAATACATTTATGGACATTAAATTTTAATTAAATTGGTGACATTATATTTTGAATTCACATAAATTACAATAATTGTGTTGAAAGTTTGAATTTTGAAGGTATTTGATTTTTTTCCAAATAACATTGTAAAACTGTAATTTTTGTAAATTTTGTAATTTGCATGCCTCAAGGCGTAATATGGTCGGAACTGTATCTACTTATCTGCTAACAACTTAATTTACCCATATTAGGAAATAAATGATTTGATTTGATTTGATTTGATTTGTGAATCACACAAAAAGTTGTTCCGTGCTGAAATTGATCCCGCATTATGAAATTGATCAGACTAATAAATTCTTTCATACATTTCGGGGATTACCTTAACCAGGCATGCCTAACATGATACACTGATTCCAATCCTATCAATATCAATCACAGTATCATACCAATCCGTGATAGCTTGTCAATCTCAATAACCGTGTTCCCAATTCCCAGTGCACAGTTAATGAACACATCACATGTGTTAACAGTTGCCGTGATGCATCTTAAACGTAACCCTCTGATTGGTTATTATTCTGCTTGCTGATCTTCGGATTGATGTAGTAACGTATGTTTGTCTGTTTATATCACTTAGGAGTGTTAACATAACATCCCTAGTAGAAGTAAAAATATTCATATTTAAGATTATTTGTTAGGTATGTTATGGGACGACGTTGTCCATCGTAGACCGCATCATCGCTTACCACCAGGCGAGATAGTGGTCAAACGTCAACCCATAAAATTAATATAAAAAAAAGTAATGTTTTTCGATAATCGACAGATTTTTTTTCTTACAAACCGCTTTCACCTGTTTTAAATGCATGTAGGTTCTAATTTAAAAACTTTAGAATAGTTCACAAACTGATACACTTTGGAACGAGCTAGGTACCTTCACTATACTTATTTTACTCTTTGCCTTCAGTTACAGACAAATAATTCAATATTGACGTTTCATGAGTGCCTACATAAATTATTAATTGAAATAAATTGTTTGACTTTGACCGTTGTATTATCATCGTATCAGCTTGTAGCTCGGGCTTGTAGACAAAACTGCGATACGATGCGCATTCGCAACGCAAAAAATTACGATGCGATTTGCTGCTATGCGATTTCGTGCGACAAGGCACCTCCCAGGGAGACCATTCCTTCGACGACCGTCAACCGTACTTAACGTATTTTAATTTGAAAACTAGGTCGTGACATGGATCGTAAAAAGAAGTGTGCACTTATGTTATTGCTTAGGAGATCAAGGAAAAAGAAACAAAGAAGATTTTGGGAAGATAAGAATTTGATGCGTGATGCGAATCAATGCGTAAGTTTTTACGATGCGTAGAGGGAGCTCGCACATTTTAGCGATGCAACGTCGCATCGCAGTTTTGTGAACGAGCCATAAGTCGTGTACTGCTGAATATGAGGTATACTTCTCCCAATGTCTTCAGATCGGATGGTGCGAGCAACCATCATTTAGCGGTTTCTTTATTTATTTATCTGGTCATCTAATTAACTTTAGATTAACATTAACCTGCTTTAGGGTCGATTTTCCATCAGTAATATTTTTTATCTGTAGAATAAAATTGACATTTGACAGTTATTAGTAAGGAAGAAAATTTAAAATTATTCCTGCGGTAAATTCTGGCGTTGGAAAAATCAGTCCAACCAATTATGCTTATGTGAAAAATGCTAAATATTAGTTTTCGTAATTGAGTAAGGAGTTTTTGAGTTACGAGGTTAAAAAGTTACCACAAATGGGGCCCAATAGGGCTGATGGCGATGCGGAGCCACGGAGGACTTTGCGGGTTGCCGGGGCTCCGGCTCGAAATGCAGGAGTAGGAACGGGGTGGTTTTTAGCCAGTAAGAGTCTGACACTTCGTCTCGTCTCACGCAGGCGGGAGAAATTCTAGCTAGTAATTTAAGCTGTGATTTTACACATAAGTTACTAAAATAAACCAATCTTACTTCTGCTGATAATATTCATGAATTCATACAACCAGTATGTCGTTACTGCTGAACGTTATTTATTGGAATCATTACATATTTATGACGTACCACAACTAGGCCCGAACAATATTTACAACATTTTTAATGTCAATATGTATGTATGTATTTGTATTTGTACTGGTTTAGGGTCAATAATGGAATAGGCTAGTTTCCTAAATTTTATTTTAATGTCCGTCTGGTAGATTAATTTAAAACTGTAGACACGTATTTTTTCTTTTCTCACAAAATTAAATACTTTCGACGATATATTAATTTGAAATATCGTATGACGTCGCAGTGTGTCACATTTTTGTAGCACGTTATGACGTAACAACCTCTCACTCCTAAACTTGGCACCATTTTATCTAAGTATTGTAACTTATTACGAGAAAATAAAAAAAATACGTGTCTAATATTTTTTCATTATCTCTCTGACGGACTAATTAGATTTTTAATTTTCATTCCCCTAAACTACAAAATTGTCTAAGATCTGGAAGTGCTAAAGACGTTTAGTAATTACTAAAACACAGTCAACACCAAACCAAGGGTCTCAAATCACAAATATAATTTATGTAGGCGCGCAGTTGCAACTAATTCGGCCTCACTCGACCGCCTCATTACCCCTTTTCAGTTTGAACACTCTTTCCACTCAGACTTACACAAATTCACATTTGCAATCAGAGCCGGGAGAAAAGTTCCTCCTCGACTCCTGCCACCCGTCGCCCCCCACGCCGCCTTTAATTAACAGAAAGTGGTTCATTAGAGCTTATTCATTAAAGCAAGGAGTAATTAGCGAACTCTAATGAATGCTGTAATAATGTAAGAGCGGCCGCGTTGGACTGCGGCCCGACTTCTAGATTAATCTAGAAGCTACGAATAATTTAGTAATGGCGTTAATTTATTACTGGACTGATTGCGGGTATTAAAGGGATATCTAGGTGGAAGTGTGAGACTCTATGAATTAAACCCTAGCTGTACAGGATTATGTTAATTAGTAAAGCGTTTAAAACGCTTCTATACAGCTGTATAGCAGCGTTATACACTATTTTATTATATATAGTAGAGTTATAAACAACTTAAATTGCTATGCAAGTTGTTCAAAATACTTCTACATTACTATAAAGTAGGTATTGTTGTGTAGGCAAAATAAAGTGACCGAAGTAAGTAAGCATCTACGAAAAAAAAAACTTCAAATATATACTGAAGATTAGAAAGAAGGAAAGAAATAAACTATATATAAAAAACAAGTGACATGTACTGATGTGTTTTTGACAAGTGACATGTGCTGATGGATACATTATGTTCATGTCCCAAGTCTGCGGGAAATGGGGCCAGTTCATCATGTCCAAGACTAATATGATATCATCAATTTTGTGACGATTTCGGATTTTCGAACACACAGGTCTGTTGTTTTCTTGCCCTTATTGGACTATAAACAGTTTTGTAAACAAATATAATCTGTTTTGTATGGTGGGAAAGCCATGCCTCGGCACGAATGGGCCGGCTCAACCGGAGCGATACCACGGCCTCACAGAAAACCCACGTGAAACAACACTTCTTGCGTTGTGTTTCGTCGTGTAAGTGAGATTATCGGAGGCCCAATTTCCCTCCCCCCACTCCCCAATCCCTAAATACTCAACAATTCTCAAAATTCTAATCCCCAAAAGGCTGGTAACGCCGATTGCTTCCCATCAGGTGATCCGCCTATCCGATCCTATAATAAAAATAAAAAAGTCTGAATCTAAAAACTGCGATACAAATACAACAATAAAGTCATTACAATAACGTGTCTAATAGTACCAAAGTACAAAAATTAACAAAAATATTGTAAATCGTTATTGCAATAATTTCTCTCTATTTTGCAATGAGTATTGTGCTCGAACAACAAAACAATTGACGTGCAGTTTCGTTAATGTGCATAAAAAGTCGGTAACTTATGTGCAGTTTTGCGTGCACCGATTGTGTATTCTGTTGTTTGTAAGTATATAGCTAAGAAATGCGCATTAAATCCACCTACGTATATACTTATATCGCTAATTCAATAACAAAATATTTAAGGTAGCTTATTGATAGATCTGTAAGTAGTAAAAAATATGACTAAAGATTGCGAGAAAATAAGTTTTTGAGGGAGTGTAAGAATCGTGGAAATTAGAGGTAGACTTTTGAAAGCCTGTGATAAAATCAGTTTAATAATAAAAATGTACTTACATGAAGTGTTGTCTAAGTAAAGATAAGTATTGTGTTTCGCAATAAGGTGTACTTTTATCTTGTGTGTTGTGTGTTCATGCGTCGATACATTGTGACTGCACACTCCCGTAAGTATTAATATCGGTCATTATTCATATAAAAATAGTAAGTAATTATCGACATCGATTTTCTCCTAGGGTACGTGACAGGCGAATATAGGTACCATTATATTAACATCAGTTATGTTATTGGAACTTGAAAGCCATTTGCATAAGGCATTTTTTACATTAGGGTTTGTTCGTTTAATTTTTTCGGAAAACACAATATTCGAGACACATGTATGTATGTGTAGTGTGCAGATACTTACAAGATCTCCAATTTTTAATTAGAATAACTAAAAAAACACCTATCGAATACGCTTCGGGTTCGATTTTCATTCGGTGATAGAAAGTAGAAAAATAAAATAAAATAAACCTGCCTATTGCTGTTAGTTTCTCTGTACAATATGTTACACTAATCTATTAAAGTATTACATTATTGTATTACACTATTGCTACTTAAATTAAATATCGGCGATCGGATTGATTTTTCTTCCATCTTCACAAAGATATTAAAGAGAGATATTTTATAAATATAAATTCAAAAGTTTATATGTGTTTAAGCTTGTTATTCAGTCACGTCGAAACGACTCAAGGGATCGAGATGAAATTTGGAGCAGGGGTGTATATTTTTTTTAAAGGGGGAAAATCATTGAATGTCTTCTCCCGCCTGGGTGAGGCGGGAGGGAGTATCAGACTCTTACTGACTAAACCACCCCGTTCCTTCTCCTGCACGTCGAGTCGGAGCCCCGGTTACCCGTTAGGTTCTCCGCGACTTCGAATCGGCATCGGCCCTATTGGGCCCCATCTGTGGTGGTCTGATGGCTCTTTGAGGCGCGCGCGGAACGCGGAAAAATGTGCAGTAGGAAGTAACAACCAATTATTATATCATGTTATACTAATTGTGCCAGTTTCCGAAGCGTTCTCGAATGCAAACTCGAAATTTGCAGCTTATACCAATTATCTAATACTTACTATATTTATCAGTATTTTTATTCTTAAGTTTTTTCTTGGACACACTCGTGTAGACGATTAAAGCTAATTGAGTTATTTATTCTTCTTTTTATTATTAGTTTAGAAAATACCTTAATTAATTAATTAAGAAATAATAATATAATTAAAGAGTTATATTTATGTGTTACAGATTAACAACCAGGCGTTTGGATAAGTACTTTGATATTATTTGTAAAAATATTTAAAAATTGAAATATTTTATCCTTAAAATGTTATTATGCATTACCTGTTTTGAAAACACATAGTATAATATCTTTTTTAGCTCGGCCTGGCACTATAAGATGAATAAAATATTAGATATTTCATTCAGACATATAAGATGAATAAAATATTAGATATTTCATTCATCTTATATGTCTGTAAACGTAACTATATCTAATATTACATTCATCTTATAGTTACGTTTACATATAGACATATAAATACACGTGCTCATCCCACCAGACCCAAAACAACAAAAATTTGGGGGTAACACAAGGTATATTTTTGTATAAGAATCGAACTCGCGATACGTTTCGTAGCAGCCGGTTGACTATGCTCCAAAACCCTGTATTGAAAGTTGACCATGATCATGTAACTGTGAAAATAATAATTATAATATCTAAATTGTTAATAATATTCAATTGAGAAAACTATTTAGATACTATATCGAATATAATATACAAATACATTATATAATTACATATATCTTCAAAACTAAGGGCGGCGTAGCGCTACGAGCCCTACGACTACGGCGTAGCAAGCGTTTTGCTACGAACGCGTAGCACTCATCTTATTCTCAATTTTCTCATGTTTCATACTGAGTTTTTCTCACTAATAAGTGTACCGGTGTACGAGTTATTACTACTCTACTTTTTTTAAGGGGGTAAATCATCGTACGACTGCTCCCGCCTGGGTGAGGCGGGAGCAGTCGTACGATGATTTACTCTACTACCACTCAATTTTAAATCGCGCTTAAGTATAATTCTGTCAGTACAAATTCTTTGTAAACTGACAGAGTTGGCACGATATTTAACTACAACTTAAAGTTGAGTAGCTTTTCAGTATTTGGGCGTAACTGATTTCATCATCATCATTATCAACCGCCTATAAATACCCACTGCTGAGCAAAGCCTCTTCTCACACGGAGAAGGTTTAAGCATTAATCAACACGCTTGCTCAATGCGGGTTGGAAATTACAAACTTATAATTAGAAATTTATATAAGCCCAGGTTTCCTCACGATGTTTTCCTTCACCGTTTGTCAGTGGTGTCTAGATAATCTTAGAAAGTACATATAACTCGAAAAAAGGCACATTGGTACTTACCGTTGGTAGGTTTCGAACCCGCATCCTCATGCATTGGAAGAGGGCGTCTTAAACCTTCGGGCCACTACTAATTAACTGCTGAATAACTAGTAACTGATTTATGACCCACAAACTTACACATCATTTACCTCTACATAAAGAAAACAGCAACGTAACTCGAGGGCCCAAGTTCATTAGTATTACTGAAAATATGATAGTTGTGTTGTCCGTACGTTTTCTTATAATGTCGGTACATGTAGCCCAACATAATGATGTATGCTAACGTTATTAAAGTGTATTATAATAAGCTGGACTGAAAGAAAATATGGTACTGTTCGCATGTCAAGTTTGGAATGCAGGTTTTGAAGAGATGTATTTAAGACAGGACAACTTTATAGGAATTGTGTACTTATTTATTTCATTGTTTAGTAATAAGCATGTAAATAATAATTTTTATATAAATACCGTTGAAAAAAACTGAGTTTGATGAATCCGCTCTTTTTTAAGTCGGTTAATTCATATACTAAACATTCTCCGTTGTGTAACAAATCTATACTAATATTATAGAGGTAAAGAGGAAAGATTTGTACCTATGTTTGTATGTTTGTAATGAATAGGCTCAAAAAGTACTGAGCCGATTTAAAAAATTCTTTTGCCAATAGAATGCTACATGCTTCCAATTTAAAATAGGCTACATTTCATTTTGAAAAAAATAGGGATCCTTGGTAAAATTTGAACAATGTAACCGAAGGTGTAGAAAAATGAGTCTTAAAATGTCTTTCGTCGAATGCGCTGCCGAAACTATTAGCGATAGAACAAAATAATGTACAACAATATTGAAGAACATAATAATGTCTACATATGCGGTAGCATATGTCAACTATTGTAGTTATTTCACTACAACAATCCAAATTTCTAATTGTCTACCCCATGCGAAGCCGGGACGGGCTGCTAGTCTTTAATTGTAACAACTAACTTTTCTTGCCGATAACAGTAGGCAATGTATGTGGGACTATTTTTTATAATTATTATCACCTGGGTCTTTAGCCAAACGCCACTCTAAAGTGGCGTCTATTCTCTCTGTAGACAAGCGCTAACTCTCTCTGTAGACAAGCGTTAGCGCTTGAATAGAAATCAAAATATATGGAGATGACCCTGACAAGTGTCAAAATTTACGTGTAATTTAGCTTTCTACTTTACAAGTAGATAAGCGCTAAATGGCATTTGGCTACAGCTGCTGTAATTACCATACTCCGTGCAAATAAACATTGGTAGGTAGGTGAGTTGGAGTGCACTCCTTATTACATGGGACTCATTAGATAAATAGTGGAAAAAGGGTGTTACATTGTACAGTGGCATTAAGTTATATGTCTCACAAAAGTTATAATATACACACTTACTTCAAATACTTCTAAGTAGTAAGTCAATATCATGGATAAGTTTAAACTTGTTGCGCTCACCATACATCAGACTGGACTACAAGTGACCCTCGCTGACTTACACACAGTGAACAATTGCTGCGGGACGAGTCCGGCCCGCGACATATCCGCCCGTGTTCATACACAAATGAGGTCGTTATTATTTTAAATATTTGTCTTTGTTTACGAATATACTTATTTTCTTAGGATTCGTTGTTATAGATATTGTAATTTGTAATCCAGTGAGTGGGTTTAGATTCTGCTTTGATCCGCAACAAGAGTGGATTTATTGTTACCTATTTTTTCAATATTTCCAAGAAAAGCTCTGAATGTTATGATTTTATGATACAGAATTCTTCCGTAGGCGTATACAAATGTTTGGCATATAGTGTTCGCACCTATATAGACAGATATTATGCTCATTGTTTAATTAAGTTTTGTTATTGTACACCTACTAGTTTTTGATGTATTAATTTTTTGTATCTGTTTTTGTTTTGTATTAAATTAATGTATTATATTTTATATGGGCTACAGTTGCCTGAAATAAAGAAACAATAACAATTATTTAGCTTTATTAATTGGTTAAGGGACCAGCTTCCAGCGACCAGCAGGGTCTGGATAGCCGAGTCCTATATATCAGAGGATTTTGTAAGACCCATCTGTTCGACATGGAAGACTTAGCGGGGAGGCTTTTGTCCAGCAGTGGACGTCTACCGGCTGTACGTAAGTTTATCGGGCAGGTATCTATATGAAAGTGGTGAAAGAGGCGCTTAATGCTTATATTTTTAACCAACTATATTAATATTAAATATCTCAAAGTAATCTTTTGCCTATCAATCTCACGCAAGTTTATAAAAAAGAAACACAGGCAAATTTCAATAAACAGGACCCTGTATATAACCAAATAGGGGTCCGTTGCGTGTTCGTGGCTCAGGAAGAGTGGTTTCGGCCATTACTGACGTGAATATTGCACGGCGGGTTGCAGGCGACTCTATTGATTAGTCTCTCGTATGCCAGCCATCATTCATTCATTCCCGCGTCTCACAGGGATGGATCTTAGACCTTGTAGCGCCCGTATGTAACTCCGGCACCTTCCAATATTGCGGTACTATTAATAAAGATGGCACTCGTGTAGGTTATTTTTTTATAGACTTCAAAAGGAAAAAGGAGGTTTTCAGTTTTACTTGTATTGTGCGCGATTATCTCGCAATGAGAGGCCTTAGTACGAGTTTGATTTACGTTTAAAGTATTCGAAACGAGTATGCGTTCTGTGCACTGATTGGCCGGCTCGAATGAAACAACCAATCAGAGTTCCGAACGCGTACTCGTTTCGAATACTTTAAACGTAAACCAAACTCGTACTAAGGCCGCTGATGAACCGACTTAAATGCGGTTTTCTGTAAAGTGTTTGTTATACTAGAAGGAGAAGGTTCTTATCTCTTATCTGCCGCCGGCAAATGAGACGGCAATAGAAAACACACTGTGTCTCGCGTATATCCACACTCCCGGCAAACCATGGATTAATAAAGCGACTTCAAAATAAAATTAAAATACTGCGTTTAAAAAAAACCGACTTCAAAAACTAATGACAAACCAAAAGTAAAAACTAAAAAGGAAAAAAATAACTATTTGTGGTCATACGTACTTATAGCTTACACACCCACTGATAGGTTAGAAGTCGGTGCCGATGAGGATGAGGGATACTTTTTAGTTTAGTACTTTGATATATTATATTATAGGTACACAACCCACATAGATGCAAAGTTTTCATCAATACAAATTATTCAAGTTCAAACACCGGGTGGGTACTCTTAATCATTGAGGAGTCCCTTAGCTATCATACTACTTCATCATTGGACCTTTAATGACCATCACCCCCCTCCATATCTAGGTGTAAAGTCCTCATCAATACAAATTAATCAAACCCAAACACAAGGTAGCTACTGTTAACCGTTAAGGAGTTCCCTCAACTATCGTACTACTTCATCATCAGACCCTTATTGACAATAACACCCTACTCAGGTGTAAAGTCCTCATCAATACAAATTAATCGAACCCAAACACAAGGTAGCTAGTGTTAACCGTTGAGGAGTTCCCTCGACTGGCTCTCGGCTCCATCATCAGATCGACTCCAGACCTTTATCAGATTGTAGTGGTTTTCAATACTTAATGCAAATATTAACAAATGCCCTAGTCACCCCTATAATTTTTAAAAGTTCCCCTCGGTTTCCCTGGTCTTCCATCATCAGATCCTAATTTCCTTATCATGGGACCATTTTGGAACTAACTTCTTTCGAACAAAAAAATAATTTTCAAAATCGGTTCATAAACAACGGAGATATCGGCGAACAAACATAAAAAAAAAGCATATATACGGTCGAATTGAGAACCTCCTCCTTTTTTTGAAGTCGGTTAAAAAAGGCGGTTGAATTCGATTTTTTTTTAAACGTAGTTTACATTGTTTGTATAGTATAGTAGACTGCCTCGTTGGCCGAGTGGTCGCAAGTGCGACTGCCGGGCAAGGGGTCTCGGGTTCGATTCCCGGGTCGGGCAAAGTATTACTGGGTTTTTAAAACATTCTCAGTAGTAGCACGGAGTCTGGAAATGTGCCCGGTATATGGCAATAGGCTCACCCCCTATTACATGGGACTCGTAACATAAATAGTGAAAAGTGGGTGTTACATTGTACAGTGGCATTAAGTGCCGTAATGTGCACCTCTGCCTACCCCTTCGGGGATAAAAAGGCGTGATGTTATGTTATGTTATGTAGTTTACATACCCGAGTAATCCCAAGTGCCACGTAAAGTTACGTTGCGGCACAAAACCTAAGTAAGCATCGAACAATGTAACGGGGCGTAATGTAATGCGTTGCACAACGAGCGTTCGTGTAACTAGTACAGACACTAAGACGTTTGCATCAAGTTTCCAGTGGTTTGTCGTTAGTTCCACAACTACTGCATTCGGATTCATTCGTACTTCATTCGACTCGTAACAAACAGTACGTAATGCAACATTACGACTCGTAACACCGATTGGTATCCACCTTAACATCTGGCGCCTAGGTACCTCGCACTCTCGGTACGCACACAAGCCGTCCCTGGCGTTCGACGTCAGTCAGTCGTCAGTCTCCTATTTTTCACTTTCCTAGCCAAAGGCCGAGGTACATATTTGATGGTGCGACAGGAAGGAAACCGTCGTGCGTAATTGGTCCTGCCGGCGGATAAATTCTGACAAAAACGTGGCTCAACGCGTCGGATGTTTGTTAATGAGATATTTTGATGGCTGCGTTTTTGAGTGTATTTTTTTTTCATCGTTTCGTTAAATGTGTCGTTAGTGTTTCAGTTTGGGGTATATTTTCGATATTTTTTTTAACACATAACCTCACGCCTATTACCCCGAAGGGGTAGGCAGAGGTTTACATTATGCCACTGTACAACCTAACACCTATTTTTCACTATTTATGTTATGAGTCCCATTCCCATGTAATAGGGGTAGGTCTATTGCCATATACCAGGTCCATTTCCAGACTCTGTGCTAGAATTTTTCAAAAAACCCAGTAGCACTTATAGTACTATACTCGGCAGTCGCACTTGCGACCACTCGGCCAACAAAGTAGTTATTTTTTTATCTTTAATAACAATTTCTCAGTTATTTCCAACTCCACTAAATTCCAATATCAAACTCAAATCATGAGCAATGAATGCAATTACAATAGTTTCGCAATAGGTTTACTTAAATGAACTTGTATCAAAGCGACCAATCAACGCCGAAACAGAAAATACTTTTCAAAAAAATTAACCAGTTATCGGAAGTTACTTAGATGATATTTTTCCGTAGTGAAATACTTGCCGGCACAACAAGATAATCCAATTGTCAGACCAAACTCGTGGCCAACAGGCGTGAGGCGCTTTCGTCTGTGCACTCCATCGAGATCCTACTACCATTTCTCGATCGAAACTCACGGAAAATTTTACGATTGAGATATTTATTACATAACATCACGCCTTTTTATACCCGAAGGGGTAGGCAGAGGTGCACATTACGGCACTTAATGCCACTATACAATGTAACACCCAGTTTTCACTATTCATGTTATGAGTCCCATGTAATAGGGGGTGAACCTATTGCAATATACCGGGTACAATTTCAGAGTCCGTGCTACTACTGAGATTTTTGTAGAAACCCAGTAATACCTACTCTGCCCGACTCGGGAATCGAACCCGCAGTCGCACTTGCGACCACTCGGCCAACGAGGCACCGTTTATTGATTTTGTTATTATCAGTCTTACTTACCTATACTCACCAACCACTTGATCATACGACTTCGTCAATCATTACTGTTAATATTTTAACTTTAATGTGGTATTGCCTGGAAATTGTGTAGTTTGATCTAAAATCATATTTTTTATTATATCTGAACTTTTCAAACTTCGACCTTCAACCTG
Source organism: Spodoptera picta (assembly GCA_038387885.1). NCBI lineage: Eukaryota > Metazoa > Arthropoda > Insecta > Lepidoptera > Noctuidae > Spodoptera > Spodoptera picta. The sequence goes on along the minus strand of JAZHFQ010000438.1, from coordinate 4,568,149 downwards.
TTTGCAAAGCGTGGCGATTGACAATCTCTCATTTGTAGAAAAAGTTCGTATGTAGTACAGTTTAGTAGTCGTAGTTTTTGTGGTGGGAAATTCGAGAGGAAGTCGGACTCTTACTGACTAAAAACCACCCCATTCCTACATCAGTACTTCGAGCTGGAGCCTCGGCAACCCGTTAAGTCCTCCGCGGCTTCGTATCGGCATCAGCTCCATTGGGCCTCACTGTGGTGGTCTGATGGCACTTTGAGGCGCGCGCGGAACGCGAAGCGCCGTGTGCCTCTGGTTCTGTTCGGGCGGCAATTCACCTGTGCTCACCGCCCGCAGGCCTGTGCTTACGGTGCGTGGCCGGAGATCGTCTCGCGTTCCCCGACGCCTGAAGTCTCTTGCGACATCTGGGTATGGTTCGTAGTCTAGCTGTGGACTTTCACGCTGTTGATAATTACTTTAATGAATCATTTTATAATCTTAGTGTCCAAATAATATTTTTCTCGTGACCTAATTATATCAGCTTACAGTATTAAGTCTTCTTTATTGTTAACAACCTCTCTAAATTCTCCTTAATTATAGATATTGTACGACTCCTGGTAACGTTATAACTAGTTAGCTTGTACTCGTACTAGTAATGAATTCTGGAAACCTGAGGCTTTTATAATTAGTAGGATTCATATTAAAATTAATAAAACATGGCAGTAGGTACTTAAAAGAACTACCTTTTAGTATATTTTCTGTGAAAGTTGTGTAATCGTTATGATTAAAGTCGAAGCGTTATCTGACAGCTTAATACGACCTTGTTTTTAATCTCAAAGTATCAACCGATTCTAAATGTTTGTACGTTTATTTGAAAAATAAGACAACTTTAAACCTCTTTAACTTACATTCCGTGAGTCCTTTGTAAAAAATATTCATGACTAAAGTCGACAAGTCAAAGTCCCATGGTACGGGCTTCGAATTCGTCCGCTATGATATAGATGTTTGGGTCCAGATTACAGACTGATACAAACACGATGGGTTTCATGCGGACTCATTGAACAGAAGACTCGATGTAACGTGAACGGGCCCAAATTCGTCACATAATACCCAAAAACGGATAAATAAATAAGCGAACAGTTTTCAAATAACGATACTAACACTTTTTTATTGTTTTCTTGTTTTATTCACAGATTATTATATGTATAGATTAAAGTCCATTGTTTTAAAATACACAGAGTAGGTAGTCTAGTTTTTGAAATTTTGAATCAGATATATATTTAGTCCAAGATGTGAGATACTATTCTTCACATGTGTTGGGTTTCCAAGTTGAGTTAAAACTATTGCGCTAATATATATTATTTAAAATAGTTTGGTGATTTCAATGTTATCATTACTGGTTTGCTTTTGATGTTGTACTTATAGATTACATAATATATGTTTCAAGAGACATAAACTCTTTCTCCAATTTCAAGACAGAGAAGTCTCATGTAAGATTATTTTTCCTAATTATACTAATTTCAATTTAAGAACCTTGTTTTGTGGTTAGCCAGTTATTTGCATTATTTATGAACGACTCTGTCAACAAATGGCTGAGTTAATTCCGATTTTTCTTGCCCTCTGCATAAAGGAAATGAAATCGAAATATTTTTGAATACTAATTAGAGATCTCGACTCGTGTCTCGCCGTCAAAAAAGTCTTGGAAAAGGCTTGTTTACATAATCGTTGAATTTGCAATGTTAAACGGTTTCGACCAGATGTTTTCTTGATTTTAAATCCAGTAAAATGTACGTGGTTACTTGTTTTTGTCTACGGAACAATAAGATCATTGAAGAGTGGAGCATAAATTAAAAATTAATTTGAATTCCTCGTTCTTTTAGCAGTTGGTTTTATTGCTAGTGATTGGTCAAAATCTTGCATTCGTTACATATTTGGAATATTATTTTAATTATTTGTTTTGTGGGATTTTTTTTAAATTTGATGTGCTGATTTTTGACAAAACTATCTCGTCTAGTGGTAATCAATGCGCAACATCGTCAACGTCATCGTCTATGATGGATCACGTCGTCCCTAAAGCCACCTATTCCCTCGGGCCTAGAAAATACCCAGTATATTTTTTGTGTATGTATGAACATTCCTGTACGTATAAGATTGCGGGTGTCCATGGGCGGCGCTGATCGCTTACCATCAGGTGATCCGTCTGCTCGTTTGCCTCCTATTCCATAAAAAAAAGATACTTACTATTTGTTTTGAAACGTAATACATTACAATTGAGATAGTACATCGTTTGGAAAAGCGACCGATGTTTTCACGATGACTCATCACAATCACCATCCATGGTTATAATGGTTAATTGATAAAATAACGTAGAGATTGTGTCCTTAACTCGTCGAGTACCGGTTTTGTAGACACAATTATAGAACAATAGGTTGCGGTCACCGGTGACCGCTTGGTGTTTGACAGTTTAATGAATTAATAATTGTGATTTTAGTATAGGATGGATTGCATAGAATCGACTGGAATCGATAAGTGCTTAATTGTTGTTTACAGTTTAGTAAGGGTGTTTAGTATTCTAGCCTAGCTTCACTGACGGACTGACTGACAGACTATTATTTATTTCATATTTGTTGACGTTTCAAAAGTACCAAATTATGGTGTAATTGAAATAAATGCTTTTGCGTTTTGAGAGTTTAGGATTAAATAGTACTTAAAACTATTAAATCAAGATAATCCTTCAATAATATTGGGAATTCGGAACTGAAATGGAACCCTTCATATTTTTACTAGCTGTTGCCCGCGACTTCGTCCGCGTAGAATAATGACTTCTGGCAGAATTTAGGCTTTTGAATTAGTTTTTATCAAGGGATATTCTACGGTAATGGATGTCGTCAGAATTGATTCAGTCCCGTAGATGATAGCGTGATAATATGTAGCCTATATGTTTACCAGACTTGTTAGTAATATTCATGCAAAATTTGAAATAGTAGTGCAGTACTTTTTGAGATCATCACGGCCATACATACAGACAAACAGACAAAAATTCTAAAAACCACATTGTTGGCTTCGGTATCGATTAGAGATCACGCTTCAAATATTCTTTTAAAAAATATTCAATGTACAGTTTTGACTTTTCTACGATTTATTATATGTGTAGATAGCTGTTGCCCGCGACTTCGTCCGCGTAGATTAATGACTTCTGACAGAATTAACCAGAATCAATTCAGTGCCCAAGTAAGATTTACCTATTTTGAAATGATTTATCGTAGTTTCAATAAATAAATAATCCCGCAGGGATCTTACCAGTACAGTGCCCGATCACGTAAGGTTTGAGTAATAAAAACTATTCTATCGACTATTGTTGTACCGAATCTCTCTAGAATAAGTTCAGTGGTTAAGAGTTAGAGAGTCCTGGGGCATTGACGCATAGTTCCCGTTCTCGTGAGACATCTGTGAAAAAACTATCATACGTTACCCAGGTCCCAAATCATCGTTTTACCGAATGTAATTCAAAAAGATTCAATGATTCTAAATTCAACAGCTAAGAAGATTTATACAAACTCTCATTCCCTATTTTATCCCCTTAGGGGTGGAATTTATCAAAATCCTTTCTAAAGAGATACCTATGTCATAGTAACTTTATGCATGCAAAGTCTCAGCCCGATCAATTTAAAACTGGCAAAGTATCATGGGACGTTTACGTCATAATATCCATCTGCACGCCGAATTTCAACCTGATCGGTGTAAAACTGACAAAGCCTCACACAAACGTTCATCCCCTATTTTACCCCCTTGGTGGAAATTATCAAAATCCTTTCAAAGCGGATGCCTATGTCATAACATCTATCTGCATGCCAAATTTCAACCTGATCGGTTTAAAACTGACAAAGGCTCATATAAACTTTCATCCCCTATTTTACCCACTTGGGCGTGGAAATTATCAAAATCCTTTCACAGCGGACGCCTACGTCGTAACATCTATCTGCATGCCAAATTACAACCCGATCGGTTTAAAACTGACAAAGGCTCATATAAACTTTCATCCCCTATTTTACCCACTTGGGGTTGGAAATTATCAAAATCCTTTCATATCGGATGCTTACGTCATAACATCTATCTGCATGCCAAATTACAACCCGATCGGTTTAAAACTGACAAAGTCTCATACAAACTTTCATCCCCTATTTTACCCCCATTGGGGGTGGAAATTATCAAAATCCTTTCACATCGGATGCTTACGTCATAACATCTATCTGCATGCCAAATTACAACACGATCGGTTTAAAACTGACAAAGTCTCATACAAACTTTCATCCCCTTTTTTACCCCTTGGGGGTGGAAATTATCAAAATCCTTTCACATCGGATGCTTACGTCATAACATCTATCTGCATGCCAAATTTCAACCCGATCAGTTAAAAACTGACAAAGTTTCATACAAACTTTCATCCCCTTTTTTACCCCCTTGGGGGTGGAAATTATCAAAATCCTTTCTTAGCGAATGCCTACGTCATAACATCTATCTGTATGCCAAATTTTAGCCCAATCTGTCCAGCGGTTTGGGCTGTGCGTTGATAGATCACTATGTCAGTCAGTCAATCAGTCAGTCAGTCAATCACGTTTGAATTTTATATATATAGATTAATATCGAAAAGTAGGTTGAATATATCGCCAATTTGGTCAGTATATGCCCGTTTAGGGCCTTCTTTCGAAACCGACGAGCATGCATGAAAAGATGAATGACTGTTGATAAAGCGAAAGAAATATGTAGGAATCGTAGCAATTGGCGTTCCATAGTCTGTGCCTACCCCCATGGGAGATAGGCGTGAAGTTATGTATGTGTGCAAGTAGGTTTACTATTCTCGGATTAGTATTTATATCACCCCTGGTGTTCAAAAGTAGATACGTCTTTGCTTATCCTTTCAGGATTCCAGACAAGATTTGTTATTAAGTTTTATTATATATCTGTGAGTTAATTAGCTACTCATTTTGTAAAGCTTTTATATCAGGGAATTGTATAAGGAATGAAAACAACGTAAATAATTTACAAAATTTTTATTTTCTCCTCCTGTCACCGGCTCTCTTAGGCTAGGTATGTGTGTTCTTTCTTTGTGTATTGGTAACACCATAACTGTCGCTCAAACGAACTACCACAGGCTTCAGGTTTCAATTCATAGATGGCGCTGGTGTAGCTTTAAGTCCAGGTGTTAAAAGACAATGTTTGTTATAAAATTGAACCTGATTTTTTTTTTCCATAAATAATAAATATTTCTAGATATTTCTGTGCTTATAAAAATTATGTAGTTCGAGTTTTATTTATTATTTTATTGTTTTAAACCTCAAAGCCTGTGGCAATTCCTGTAAATTAAACATATCTTTAGATGGCAAGATTCACTAAACGCTAACATTATATTGTATGCCGGCCACCATCAGTTTCATTATCTAACAACATATTTATTATGTCCTAATGATTCCGAATAAAAGGAAATTATTTTACGACCGACGAATTTTACTAAAGAATAAATATACTAGACTGAATGAACAGCGAGCGTAAACTATGGAACAGATATATTATATAGTTATATATGGAGTTATTTCATGACGAGATAAACCAATGGTTGAAAAATAGTAGTACCTAATTTCTTATTATTTTCCTCGTCAAACAGTTACGTGACTTAGCCGAAAATATAATAATTAATAATTGTCACTTTTACATAGAGGCCTTGTGTAGGGTTTATATTGAAAATACATGAAGATTATATGGCATACGTTTATTAAGTATTTTCATTGGTTTATTCCGTCATTATCAGATGCAACAATTAACTCTTAGGTACACATATAAAGGAATGTTAGCGTTTAAGGGTATTTATATACAATTACTGTATACATTTAAATATCGATTCGAACAACTGGTAAAACGTAGATCAATATATACAGAGACCGTTAGTAACTTGAATTTTAAACTTCGAAGACGTTGGCATCAAAATTATTGCTAATAAGTTTAGCGCCAAAAACGTCAGACAATTTTTGACGAAGAAAGTTTTCCGATTCGTAATATGAAAGCAATGTGGCAATGGAATTTTTAGTGCGCATTACATTAAGGCTGCAGAAAATTTTACTTCAGTATCACGAATCGGACTTTTGACGTTGGAATAATTGCCTAGTAGGCCCTCGCGCTTAGGTACAAGATGTGTCTACTTATATCTATGATGTTTATACTAATATTTACAATATAAACGTAAATAACGAGACATTTGATTTACAGCTCGTTTATAAAGAAATAACAAAAGTCGAGAGAACTATTTACACAGTAAGTTTGCAAATCACAGAATACATGTGCAAGAAACAGTTATTGCGATATATAAGTATGTATGTATGTAGCAGGAGGTTTCTAAAATTATAGTTAAAAGTAGTTATCTCTGGCAAGATTCGACAATGGTTCACAAGATTACGAGTTATGGCTAAGTTATGGTTTCTATGCAATTGATTCATATTGAATTGATGAAATATAAAAGTTATTGGAAGATCTGGATTTGAATAGATTGTAATTTATATTTAAAGTTTCACTACATATTGCCCCTTATTCGCTTCTTCTATATTTTTTTGCTAACATCAAATGGTATGAAGTATTCTCGAGTTAACATTTTAATTGTTCGTTACATTAAAATTATTGATAAAATGCAATTTCTTTATTGTTTCGTTAAGAATGCGAACCGCGTAAACGTAACAATATTCACAATATTACGCAGTCACATCTACAATTTGTTCGATGGTTAGAATCATAGAATAATACATAAATTAATTAAAAACGTAAAAATCAAAAAGTGATTGAAAAACAATAGTTTCTTTAACATTAAGATATGCTTGATCTTTCCACGTCCACAATTCATTATCACTTTAATTTAAAATAGAAACAACACCCTTGTGTTTAACACATTTCGTTCTGTTCAACTCTTAAGTATCAGTAATTTAATGGAAATTTACATATAGCAAGTTAAAGTTATATAAATTGCCATTTTCACAACCGAAATTAAATATGTAGTAGGTACTAACGTATAACTTAACAGTTCACTGACAATGGAAAAATTGTTACTGGCGCGCCGGACTTCCGAGCTGCCAGTAATAATTTCATCATGTCACAAGTTCAATAAATCGTCTGTGGCACAACACTGTCACTCTGTCTCGCCGTCGCTGGCCGGAGACGGGAGATGACACTTGAGGGATGACGACGGTTTCGTCAGGTCCAGAGCTGGCTCGTGCGAGGGACTCGGCACGCTCGGTGCGGCCGGCGCGAACGTAGGCGGCGCGGGCATGCACGGCAACCTCAACAAGCTAGGCGGGCGAATGTACGGCGGCATCATGCTCGATGGACCCTCCAAGTTCGGCGGATACGACATTGACGGCGGAGTCCAGCACGCTGCCCCTGAACTCTCAGGAGCCATACCCGCCGCACTCAAGAACGAACACGACATTATCTGAAACAATCATAATTACATTTTAAAACATCTTGAAACGTAAACTTCAGCTAAATTACGTTGATTGTGCGTGTAATCTCTGAGAGATTGGAGTAAAAACAGAGTATACATAAATAATGAAATATGTAGTATTATGAGATGAGAGGCCTAAAGAATTCGTGGATGGAGGGGCTCTGTAATCACGCTAATGGCCAATGCGCAGCATCGCCCTCAGCCCGCACCCCGCGCCCCGCGCCGCCTCTTCAAGGAAGCTTTCATACTAATGCAGATTGGGCGCAGGAGCAGTACTAAATCGCATCACACGTCCGACACCTAGTAAAGTTGCCGGAAACTTTGAAAGTTATTCACTTCGGGAAATTATCCATCCAATAATCTTATAAATTCATTGTAAAGTAGGTAACATATATTGGAACGTTTATTTCATTTCTAAAAATGGTCGTACAATTTCCGATCGATGTAAGTGTTGTATTTAGTTTCTCACGTCTGCCAATATTTCTTAAAGTAATTGTAAGTAAAGCATTTAGTGGCTATTTATCAGGGCGCCGGTGCAGGCCGCTCGCCTCCATTTTTCACTCATATCGCTGGGAAATTGATTACTTACACAATGCACGAGGCGTCCGGACCTCCGCTGCTGTAGTTCTAACGACTTGCTTCAGTAACATGTGTAACGATCTTGTCAAATTTAATATATTGTCACGAAATTCTGATAAGGGAATTGATTTGTAGCTCGGTTGTTAGACGTGTATTGTTATAATAGTTTCATAGTTAATACGGCGTACAAAAGCCTCTACACAATTGGCATAGTCGAAGGCAACAGCTGCTCCGGAGCCTCGTACACGGAGTGTTCTAACAATGATATTGTAACTTTAATATTTATTGCACTTGATCAACTCAGCGCAAGTTCTACAGCGCCCCAAACATCCATTATGAGCTCGCTCAAAAAGACGAATTTTAATGCATAAATTAAATTTATCCAAAAGCAACAATCTACTCACGTCAAGTCTTTAAACAAGCAGAACTTAATTAACTTGACGCCATTGTACCCAAGAACGTAAAGTGCATAATTAAACCCTTCACGTAAACGCTTTGGTTAATATGTTTAAGCGTCGGTATTGCTTTAGGAGACCTAAACTCTCCTATGAGAATAAACAGGGTCTGGAGGCGTGGGGCGCCGGGCGCCGGGCGGCAGGCGCGCTGGTCGAGCCTCGCCGCACAAATGAATTAGTGGTGTGTGTTGTGAACCCCGCCCCGCCCGCGCCCGCAGCAGGCCGCGCGGGGGGCATGTTGCGATTAAAATATAATTAGGCGCTCGGCAATTGTTTCGCCATCGAGCCAGGTGCTACGGCTCAGGCGGCTAGGTAAATTAAATAGCCGTATAGGGTTTCCAATTACGTGCGCCCGGTGGCCGCGGAAAACACGCTTATTGCCTAATAATGGGACGATGTAGAGGGGGGCAATATGAGGATCTTGTGTAGCTGATTAATTATTTCACGCGGCGGCTCGTTCGTGTTAAAAATCGAGGATACCGCGGTGATGGGGGCGATTGTAACGCGATATTAATTGCTATCAAGACTGAGGTGACTAATAAATCACGTTCACCTACCGTTGGTACTTTCAACATTAATGAATTCAAACGGGCTGCGATAATTGCGTACCTAATTACGGGCGGACGGAGCTGTCTAATTTATCACTGTCGGATTATGAATTAGGAATGGCGTTAATTAAACATGCATAATATTTGTGGAGGCGATCTAGTGGCGTGTTATGGTGGTGCTCTTGTGTTCTAGTGCCATTGTGTTATTCAATTTTGCATTACATCAGCTCTTATGACTTAAGTATGTGTTGTATTTTATTGATTGAGTCATCAATGTATTTTATTAGGTTGAGTATTATTAGATTATGTCCCATTAACTTGAATGCCACTGGGGTCTATAATTGCGTTTACTTTATCACCTGTTTAGGGATTTTTGCTTAGACGTCCTTTTATCCTAGTGCTACTTTCCTAAAACTCTTTACTTAACCGACAAAATTCTTCAGGCTGTACAAATCTGTAGTTTAAATTCAACAACGTCCAATGAAATACAAAACAAATTTTCTTTTGAAAGATTTTTCATAGGATTTCATTTTAGGTGTATTTTCTGACTTCATAACGTGCTAGACGGGAGTTAGTATTCGCGAAGGCCAGTGGAGGGCCAGTACTGGACCTCTGAACCCTTAGTGAGGTATGTGCCCCCAGGTCACTATTGTAATCAATATTCATTGCAAGGTTTCAATCGCTTCCCTAATAGATGTTGTATTTTGTAGGTGCATTAAGATCGATTCCCTAATGATGAAATAAATGAAATTCCCTAAATAAAGTTTGATAAATGTAACAGTTGACTACTGCCTACTCTTATGTGTAAAGAGGTGTTCTTTCTTAAGAGTATGGATAGACTAACAGTTTCAAATAGATAATAGTTATTTTACGTTGAAAGAATAATTAACAACCAATTTATTGAAATAACACACATTGAATTCATTCACCTGAAGCTGATTTAATAGAAAAAAAACACTGAACATAAAATTATTTATAGCTAAACCTAAACAACGAATCCTTTCAGACATGTTAAAAAATTCAGAAACATTCATCGCCATCTTAATTTGATTAGAACGTAATGTCCATAAAGTTATATACCACAACGTGCCAAACATAGAACAGGGTTGTCGAAAATCTTGCCAAAAATAGTTTCATGATTCACTTTGTGTTTGGCAGCCCTGCAAAGGTCAGGGACACGGTGGCCCGGGTCAGAAGGTCGCGTGACCTCGCCGGTTGCACCGTAATCACCGATATACGATATTGCTCAAGAATAGACCGCTTTTATTAAGTTCGTACTGAGCGTTATTTTAAGCTTACAAAGTATTTTAAGCGAATTTTGTAAATGTACACATTGAGTTGTGATTGTTTGATTTGTTATTGAGTGTAGATGTCGGAGTTTGAGTGTTATGTTAGTTAAAGTGTGATTCGGGTGTTTTAATTTTTAATTTCGCTTAAATTATGTCATAGTGTGTGATAAGAGGAGAACCACTTATGTGGTACTAATAACTTTTGTAATAAATGTACAGTCTCCAACAGAATTTTCATTAAGTCCAACCATAGATATTGTCTACACATACACTACGCCATAAGCACACAATACATTTGCATTGATTTCGCCGTACATACGTTTAAGTACTTGAGTAAACAATAGACTCCCCTCAATACAAATTTTGGTTATTACAGACATGCCGTTAAGGAAGTTGTGGGTATGTGCGTTCAATTTAATATCGGCCATTGAATAGAAAACGGTTCTACGTTCACAATGGTCCATCGGCATTCCATTAACTACTAGAGCAAACACGGGGACGCGTGCGGGCACTAACTCAATACAAAACGATTCCTAGCGACCGATACTCGCACATTCGGAACATTCCTATTCGATTGTAACAACACTAACGACTGTTTATATTGGGGACGGGCCCGATCCGGCCGACAATCGGCACCGACGGACTTTCGCGAGACAATGCAAGACTGGGCCTAAATAATTTAATAGTTGTAGGCGACGGAGCTTCGAGCGGTCCGCAAACAGTTTGTCGTACGATATGCCATCGGTGTAGACTATTGGAAGGCAAGGTTTGTGAAGCAGGCTTGTCTTTTCAAACTGATTTATTGTCTGAGGCATGTGCACGTTGTATTTTAGTGATTAATCGATCTAAAGTTCATTATAAAGTTCAAAGACTTACATAATTAAACAATCAAGAATTTACTACTTACTAATGTTAAAGAACCTGTTTACTAATAAACAATTTGAACTCATAAATTCATATGATTAATTTTAATATTTAATTTTGAGTAAAGCATCAAAAGTTTTGGTCTGAGAAATAATTGCAGCGCGGCGAAACTTTAAGAGACCTATGGACTGGCGAGGATGTCCTTTATTAAGTTTTCCTTTTTCGCTGCAATAATGGATGATATAGGGCTTTGCGTTTAAGGTCACAAATTTTGTAAATTTAGAACTCTTTTTTCTAAACCAAAAGGATCTAATTACGATTGAAGAAGTCGTTTCGTAACTGCTTATTGTAGAGGTATAATGATTGTTAAAACATTAAAGGGAATTTAATACAAAATCACTTTTTTACACAAAAAATCTGTGTTATACAAACCCAAATAGACCGTCGCAAGTAATTTCATTTATTACACGAGTGCTATAAACAGTAAGAGAAGCGCTAAAGATATGGCGAGGCAGATATAAGAGTGATAGTGAAGCATTTCGTTGGGCGGGCGGCAATAAATTAGGGCGGGCGGGGGCGTCGCGTGCGCCGCGGCCGTTTGTCGCGTAGCGTGCGCCGGCGCTCATTGCTTATTCATGCACGCCAAGCACGCACAGGTAAGGCGCACACTACGCCACTAAAGTGTTGCCCTACCGATGATGAGTTAAACACTGCGATATTACACCGATTGCATACTTAGATTATTTTTGCTTGCTTTTTATTTAACAAACAATGATTGCTAAAATAAAATACTATATTTATAATTATTATATTTAAATACGATCGTGAATAAATAGCTTCAAGTAAAATTAATACCGTAGCAAAGTTTTTCGTAACGCTTTATTTCGTAGCTGGGCTACTACGCGGCGTAGCGCGTGGCAAGCTTACTACGTTCGTCGCATCTGTCGGCTCGATGACCGCACATTAATCATCATTCACGTCTTAGCGATAAGCTCTCGTCTGCCGTCAGCGCCTGTCTCGACAACTGACGACTTCATCAAATCATCGTATTTAATCCTTCGCCACAACTTCACCGAGCTTCCCACAAACAACTCATTAACGATCACAACACGTTTAGTATCATAATTATACCCCAGTATCGGTAACCTATTTATTACTTACTTAGATACTCATGAAATCAATTTCCCGGCAAGTTTTACGTTCAAAGCTAAATTTGACTTATACTGGATATATTACTAAGAACTCGTAAAGTTACAATAACGTAGTAGATTCTTATGTAAACTTTAAAGAAATAAGTGTATACGTCAAAGGATTTCGCATAATTCCCGATAACGAGCGTTCGAGTCGCTCTCTTACTTCAAAGCCACGTTTCAGTTACAGTTTATTATTAATAAAATTTGGGTGGGTTTGCGAGCGGACTACGAGCGGAGTGGAGCGGGGCGAGCGGAGCTGGCGTTGTAACGAGCGTGGTCCGCCTCGTTATCGGCACCGCCGGCCGGTCAGCGCCGCGGAAAATTCGCCCGAAACTGACGCGCGTGAAAATTTAATGAACGGCCGGACGCTAGTTAACTAAAAGGTAAAGTGCACCCTCTTGACGTGTTCGGTAAATATTAATAGTGAGTGTGCTAGCGTGCGCCATTAAAAATGCACGAGTCCGCGGACACGCTGCCCCGAGCCGGCGGCCGCCGTGTTCATTAGCCTCTTTACATGCGGTCCCCGGCCCTCCTCCAAATTAACTCCGGCTCGGGGCGACGCCGCGCGTCTCAACGTCACTCCTCCGACATTATAACAACAAATTAAGAATTTTCCGCTATCCTGCTTTGCCGTTCAATTTATCCAATAAAACGCGACATTCAATATCGAACTTCTTCGATACGGTGCTCTGCGTGGCCTGCGAACACTTCCTGAGAACAAGTTTTACTATTGAAGCCATTTTAAAACTCTTACGGATGCTATTAAGGATAATAGAAACTATCTAGCTGGAACGATGAGTCAAGGAATTATGTCTGGCTCTGGAATGATCTAAGTTTGACTTTTATGTCGTTTTCCGTTGCGAGAGCGCGGCTGCTCCCGGTCCGTGTGTATGAGCGCTGGTCGCAGTGTAGGCTGGGGAGGCGCGAGCGGCGGTAGCGGGCGCGAACTAGCACGCGGTGTCTGATACCCAGTAATGAGGATCGTTAATTATGTATTGCTAGGTGCGTAAGCTTTTCAATTTGGGAACGGTTCAGTGTCGCGGGCTCTCGCGAACGAGGTCAAGGGTTCGCGACTCTCTCAACCCTGAGGGGCTGCCAAATTAATGAGGCACTCCTTTGTAATAAAGAAATAACAAGAACTGCGCACGCGAACCCGGCCTCACCGACTTCGATGTCATTAAAGGCGTCGCGAAGTCTTGAAAGGAGTCGTTACCGCGCCTCGCCTAAACAACTGAGTTTTCATCAACATTCCGAAATATACACATAAATTGCTTAGCACTCACGCTAAGGAGAGGAACATTGAGAATGATGTTCAAAAATCATGGCAGAATATCTGATGGGAGGAAGAAGATCGTCAGGTGTAAGATGAGAATACTACTACATATTTTGTAGGTAATAGAATCTATATTAGCAGTAGTCGTAATTGTTTCCGACTAGTAAGTCAGTGTGTATACGGTTGTGACGGTTCATATTAGTGGAACAGACAGGGTAGATTAGAGCGGGGGTGCGGCGGTCCCGGCGGCCTGCGGGCACGGGTTTCTAAGTCCCGGCTAATTGGATGAGCCGGCAGGCCAGCCCAATTAGCAGCATCGTTGTGATTCATTTTAATCGGGCGCCCTTATCAGTGCACAGCTCAACGGTGAAAACTTACCTTTAAAATATATTTTATTTTTAGATAAAATTGACTGCTTCATGTACGAAGGAGGATTATTTTGCAGTTCTAACGCAGACATAGAGGTAATTAAATATATTGCAGGAAAATAATTTTGTTTTATAATTGGAGAAATTAATCTCAACAGTTTGTACGTGTAGTAAGAAATCTCAGATGTTCGTAAAATTAGAGAAATCTTTTACGAATTGAGTAAGAAATGTGGGAAATAAAGTTTACAATTAATTTATTAGTGGAACGTACATTCTCATAAGAAATGAAATGTCTCGTACTGGCAATAAAATTCTTTTATACTTATTTATTCTTAGAAAAGTATATTGCGGTACTATATGAACTGTTTTTACCTTAAATATGTGCACTTCCGCTTACTCCTTCGTGTATTGAAAGGCGTGTAGTTACGTAATTCCTATTTATCACTGCAAGAAGGAAGTGAGACGTAGCGTGCAATTACTCAACCTTTAATTAATTTCTTCAATTAACTTTATAGGTAGTATTAATTGTAATTCTCGCGGAATCGTTCTATAGGAACTTGATTAGCTTATTAAATACGAATATATTATGAACTGTTCTTATTTCTGGTTTCAATTAATTTATTGTTTTCATTACTGTTTTTATGACATTTCCGCCTTTGATGATTTTCTGTATCTTCTATATTCTACTATACGTTAGTGAAATTACATAACAATCGGTTCAGCCGTTTCTGAGTAATCAACATCGTTTAACACTATAAGATATAGTGTCGTGGTGGCCCGGAGGTTTAAGAGGCCCGCTTCTCATGCCTGAGGGTGCGGGTTCGAAACCTACCAACGGCAAGTATCGATGTGACTTTGTCCGAGTTATATGTACTTTCTTAGATTATCTAGACACCACTGACAAACAGTGAAGGAAAACATCGTGAGAAAACTTGAGCTTATAATTTCTATTTATAAGTCTGTAATCGTCAACCCGCATTGAGCAAGCGTGGTGATTACGCTCAAACCTTCTCCGTGTGAGAAGAGGCTTTGCTCAGCAGTGGGTATTTATAGGCTGTTGAAGAAAAGAAACACTATAAGAAAATGCTATCAGGCATTAAGTTAGCCAATAAAAGTATATTTTTATACATAAACACTAAATTAACAAATAACATTTTGGGCGTACCGACACATAGGTTCGATTAAGTTGTTAAACTAAAATTGTCTTTCATTAACACGAAACTTGTGTTGTACGTATAAATTATTGTATGAAAGCTAGTGGGGCGAGTAGACACCCCGTGAACTGGATCCCGGATCCCGGATCCCGGATCTCGTGTCGTAGTGGTGATCCCCTGATAAGAATTAATCAAGTTAGTCCCGTCCTGCCAGTCAATGAAAGCGTTTGAGTGGAATATAAAAATAGATAAATTGCGTGTTTGTAGATTCTATATGATTGTCTTTTAGTTAACGGTGCGAGATATTGATGATATTGTTAACGGTGTGAGATATGGGGTCGGGATATAAGTGCCGGGTAATGTAACACCCATGTAGGCCGAAATGTATGATTAGTGTTTTTAAGCCTTTAGTTGCAAATAGAAAACTGTTGATGGTTAATCTTTGTCACCGGTGATCCTCTTGGCGCATAACGTGTTATAGTGGCATTTTAGAGGTGTTTCTATACCTATGAGCTATTTATATGTCAATGAATTTGACATTGCAAGCAACCTATTTTGACCTATTTTAAACCAAAGCAAACCATACATTGTTAACCTAACGAAACTGTCGAATACCAAACCGTGTCAAAAAAAATCAACCAAAAATATCGTAGTTTTTCATCAAGCGAAATGCATTCGATCGCGGCATATCAAGCAGAGCCTGTCCATTAACGGCACAAGTTTACAAAACAGTGCCGGTGCGAGGGAGACGACAAGAGATACCACTTCCGCAATGAGATGGCGCACTTCCTGTGATTGAGGGCGCCGAACACCAGCGCCGACCGGATCGCCGGCGCCCTACACTTGGGAAGTTTCCCTAATGTGAAATTAGCTTGACGAGAAAATTGCGGGCTGGATTCTGTCACTCAAGTTCTGTAGTACCTTACAGGTCTTCAGAGTTAGAAACTAAGTCAAGTTTTCGCATGATTTTTGATGATTAGAAAGTTTTGTAGTTTTGTAACTTTCACAGTATTTTGTTTTTTTTATCAAAGATGAAGTTGCATTGTTTTAAAAGGCTTACTTCATTTGTTTATTTCTTGTTGAAAATGAACGCTGTACATAGGTACATACCGATTCATAATAATCAGTTCCCATGTGCAATCTCATAACAAGAACTGATTAATTCGCATGTAAGCAGTATCAATTATAGTCCTTCCGAGTACAGGATTTAACTGCGTAAATTTAGTCGTACCGTGCACATTTGGCAAATGCGATGGGTACATATTGTGTTGTAAACGAAGGCACGCATAGCAGTACTGGCTGTGAACACTGGCTCGCCGTGTGATTTCCAGTGCATCCCGTTCTCATCTCTCTCGCTCAGCTAAGTAATGACTTAGATCCATTCCCGGATAAATAGCAAATTGAATGTGTGCCCCTCGTAGTGTGGCGCACTACACCACCCCGTCTGCGAGCCAGCACTACCCCTGTGTGCGTGCCGGCGCTGTGTGTGTGTCCACTGATAATGCAAGCTGTACCTCTATATTTTGGTGATTAGTGGCGCACGCCTATTAATTCTACCAGACTCAGGTAATTTTTAGAGATACTTGAGAGTCAGCGAAGTGAAAATTTATTTATCCCGAGAATAGAGAGGATATTTAAAAAACAGTAAACCAGGGAACACCGCTAATTTCGGGTGCAACTAGCATAGTTAAAACTATGTTTTAAAAACTAATTTCGCCCCGAGTAGGTAGAGCAGCGCTGTCGATAAACCGCTACTATTTACAATGTTTTCGTCGGTCGTATTTTTTGGCTTGTTTTACGGTCGGCGAATATGAAAAGTTTTGAGGAGCTCTCGCTGAGAGGCGTAAAGGCGGTTTACGACGCGTCTTCGAGTTGAATGCGCCACATGTTAGCGTGTTCCGCTGAATTTCCTCGCGGTATAACCATATTACACGTGCTCCATGACCTGACCATGAAAATTTTAAACGTCTCACTTCAAACTAAAAGGCTCGTTCTCGAGTCGTAAGTTGGTGAACGGGCGCATAATGTAGAACCCGTGTTTACTGTGCCGAATGCTTGGGGGTTAGGATAAAACCGACGTCTTTTTAACCATTGCACAATGCAGCCCCGACTGGGCCAGCTGCAAAAACTCCCGCCGGGACAACAAAGAGATGTCCTTATAAATTCTCGATTAAATTTTGGATACGAGCTCCAATGAACACAAATTCCTAGAGTCGGTCCAATAAAGGACGCCGTGCAGCCGCGTTAGGAGGCCATAAACGAACGTATTATCCATGTAAGGCGGAATAGCCGTTGCACAATTAATTGTTTCATTTTGGGAAACAATTCCCGCTCCTCATTCAATTAAGAGCGGCGACTAAGGGGAGTGGGGCGGCGGGGGTTTGGGCTACCCCGCCCGCTCATGAGACGGACGTATTAATAGCGCCTGCAATATTGATATACTCGTATCGTATCCCACGTACCGCGCTCGAATACGATATTGTTTGTTAGCGAATTCGATTTGTGTCGATCATAAATCTTGCGCCTTATGTTGAATTTGGAGTTGATTGAATTCGCACCGTGAACGCAAGGAACGAACGAGTGTCGCGACTCGCGAGTTGGGAGAGTAAAGTAACGTTTTCGTTTTAATTAGTGTTTCTGGATGAATAATAGATTAACGAAGCGAGTGATGACGAGCAGCGGCTCTATGCCTCGTGCTCGGTGCTCAGGTGATACCGAAGCGGGACTCAATTAGCAAAAACACACAGAATTAAGAGAGACAAACATGTCGGCCGGGACACATGACGAGGCGCCCTCCTCAATCCGAATTTTATATTGCGCCATTCATTATTCATTGTGTTTGTCAAGAAAATTACTGTGGACCGTTTAATATAACTTCCCGAGTCGCACAAACGGAGCTACAAATTGGAGTTGTGAACAAGTTCGCTGGAAGTCGCGACTTAACCTTGGCGATTAGTACTCGCGTGTCGAGCCGTCAAACAAATTTAATTAGGTGCTAAATTCGCGAGGATCATTCTCGGTATTTAGTCAGCGGCTGAGATGAAATAAGTTTGTCGTTTTGGTAAGTAGTAGTTGTAGGAGTTGTGAGTTTGTATAATTGTAATGTAAAGAGAGCGGTTAATTTAAAAGATAGCTACGTCTCAGGGCAAGCTTTCAAATCAGTGGCGTTGGCTGAAGATTTGAGAGCAATCTGTTAGATTGGTTCATTACGGCCTCCATTAGTGGAGTAATGAGTCGCGATGCATGCCGAAGTAAGAATGGGGTAGACGGGCGTTTGGGCAGAGAAGCGCTAACAAAGGCTTTTGTTATATTACTAAATTACTGACTGTATAAATAGGCATAATGTATAAATAGACTGCCTTTAAATAGGCATAATTTTTAAGTTCACAAGTTTGAAATAAAGTGATTTTTCTTGAGAACTTATAGGTTTTTATTTTTTTCCATTTATACATAAAATTGGTAGTACTTAGGTATAAAAATATACATTATGCTAATGAGGCTTTAATAGCAACACGGAAAATCGTGATAGGTTGTAATACTTATTTTTTAAATTTACGGATACTCTTAGAACTTAAGTGGTCTAAATTGACTTAAAAAACTCGTAATAGCCCTAAGTATTTTCAGAAGAAAATGTATAGCGTAACAGAAAAAAAAAATCTTCAATATGTTAAAGCTATATTTTTTTTTTTTTTTTTACCTAATGCTATCTGTCTTTCTGACATTCAGCATTACTTTTGATGGTCTGTGTAAGTGGCATGGGAGATATATGTCCAGCGACATATTCTCATAATTTATTGTTTAGAGCAGGTCCTGTGGTACTCGTAATTTTAGTCTGCGAACTCCTGGAAATATGTTTCCATCCATAAGATGTTGCGCAAGAATGTTTGGGTGTTTTCTTAATCTTTCCTTGTAACTTTTTGCTTTAATTTTTATTTCCTCCTTCACAGTTTTGATGCCAAGTTCGCGGTGAAGTCTCTCATTGGAGACATACCATGGTGCATCTACTATCATTCTCAGTATTTTTGATTGAAATCTTTGCAGAATTTCCAGGTTTGAATTGGCCGCTGAACCCCACAGCTCCATACCATATGACCATACAGGCTTTATGATGCATTTATACAATAGAATTTTATTCTCCACTGAGAGTTGACTTTTCCTATTCATTAGCCAGTACATCTTGCGAACTTGTTGTCCCATCGCTAATCGTTTGGTAAAGATATGGTTTCTCCATGTCAAACGTCGGTCCAAATACATTCCAAGGTATTTCGCTTTATCAGATTGTGGTATCTGGATATCATTTAGTGTCACTGGCGGGCAGGTTTGTCGCCGGGTCGTAAATGTAATAATCTCTAATCTAGTCTAATTCTCCAGTCTTTCAACCAGGCAGATACCTTGTCCAGGCTGTTCTGTAGTTTAAGGGATGCTTGGTTAGGTGTGTCGGCTGAAGCCATAATAGCTGTATCATCGGCAAATGTCCCCATGATTACATAATCACATTTCGGCAAGTCTGCAGTATACAGAAGATATAACGTAGGTCCCATTACGCTGCCTTGGGGCACTCCAGCTTTAATTTTTCTGAGCTCTGATGTTGTTTCCCCTTGACAAACAAAGAAATGTCTATCGAGAAGGTATGATCTTATAAAGTTGTAATAGTTTACCGGCAGCGTCTTTTTTATTTTGTATAATAGCCCATCATGCCAGACCCTATCGAATGCCTGTGATATGTCAAGGAATGAGGCGGTACAATATGCTTTTTTTTCAAATGTGGTGACTATACCTTCAACGAGTCTGTGTATTTGTTCGATGGTGCCATGTCTCTGTCTAAAACCGAATTGATAATCTGGAATTAATTTGTATTCATTGATAATCGGATTTAGTCTCCTTAAAAACAATTTTTCCATTACCTTGGAGGGAATTGGGAGTAGACTAATAGGGCGATAGGACTTAGCATCTTCAAGTTTTTTACCTGGTTTAGGTATCATAACAATTTTAGCAACTTTCCACTGCGGCGGTATGAAAGTTCTAAGCAAAATAGCATTGTACAACTCAGTCATATACTTTATGCCCTCTTCTGGTAGTTCTTTAAGAGCGGTTGCCGTGATTAGGTCATAACCTGGTGCTTTTCCAACGTCTAGGTTTTGAATTACATCTTTAATTTCGGTTTTTCTGAATTTATCAATTGGCAATTCCAGCTGGTGCGCTTGGTCTAAGAATAATGAAACCATTTCAATTTTGGTTGAACCAGTGTCAGGATTTGGTTCAAATACACTCTGCAAATGCTCCACAAATACTGCAGCTTTTTCCGAGTCACTAGTAGCCCAGGAGTTATCCGCTTTGAAGAGGGGTGATTGGTGATTTATCGGTCGTTTGAGTTTTCCTGTTGCTTTCCATAACGAGTAGTCTGTTGTGGGTTTAGCATCCAGCTGTTGTAAATACTCTGCAAAACTTTTGTTTCGATCATCACTTAGTAGTTGCTTAAGTTGTGCTGTTAGTTTATTGAAGATTGTTTTGTCTTGCGGGTATCTTGTTCTCTGCCATTTTTTTCTGGCTTGACGCTTTTTTGCTAGTAATTCTCTTATTGATAGTGAACTGTGCGGTTTATCAGCCTTGGGAGGTGTGTGAGGAGGCGTGCTCGTCCATGCAGCCTGTTGAATGACTAAATTAAAGTGTTCCACTGCATCTGTAATATCTTCATCTGTTTGTAGAGGTACTTTTAAATCTATCGAGTTCGCAACTAAGTTCCGAAAGCATTCCCAGTTGGTTCTGCGAGTATGTAACCTGCATGGTTTTTCATGTTGTAAAATTTTTCGGCTCAATAGCAACTCAACAGGAGAGTGGTCGGAAGACAGATCTGTACTAGATTTGCAACTTATATGATTGCTGCTCATGCCTTTGGTGATGTAGAAGTCGATCAGGTCAGGTATCTTTTTTGTGTCTGTAGGCCAATATGTTGGCTCGCCCGTTGAAGCGACGCCAAGTCATAATTGGTTTATAGCAGATAATAATTGTCGACCTTTTGGGGTGATTATGCGAGAGCCCCAGAACGTGTGCTTGGCATTAAAATCACCACCAACCAAAAACCTTTGTCCTAGGGTTCTAAAAAAGTCCTTATAGTCATCTTTCTTTAATGCATGTTTTGGTGGGCTATAGACAGCTGATATTGTAATGGGGCCAGACCAGTCCTCTATAACTATATTTGTGGCTTGCACTTTTTCATTACAATAGTTACTGATCAAGTGATGTCGAATGTTATTCCTGACCAATATGGCACTTCCTCCATGTGCTTTTCCATCAGGGTGCATGGTGTGGTAAAATTTATAGCTTGGTATATTAAAGTAATTCTTCTCTGTGAAGTGGGTTTCCGAGATAAGCATTATGTCCACGCTATTTATTTGCATATACTTCTTGACTTCTAAGGTATGTTTTGTCAGCCCATTGGCATTCCATAGTACCATTTTTATGGTATCCAGTGTTGTGTCAATTTGGACGTGAGATTTAGAATAAGATTGGTCATAGCTGTTAGTTGTTAAATGTTAAAGTTAATAAAATATTGATTTGTAATCTTAAGGTCTGCTTTACTCCATAATAGAGTTACAAGTCAAAGGGTAACAGATATTCGTGACTTGGGTCTTCGGTTGGACTCTGGACTTGACTTCCGTGACCATGTGACGGCAATATGTAAGGTGGCAAACAAAATGCTTGGATTTGTCATGCGTACGTCATCTGAGTTTGATAATTTAGGTGTTGCTACTATTCTCAATAATGCCTACATACGTGCCAAACTTGAGTATGGTGCCATAGTCTGGGCTCCATCTGAGGAGAAATACAATATTATGCTTGAAAGGGTACAACGTAAATTCGCACGATGGTTATATAAGAAAAGGTATGGCTACTATCCTTACTTATACCCTTCTTCATTTGTAGCTGGTATGGTTGATCTGGAGACTCTCAAGTTCAGGAGGGTGTTGCAAACAATAAAATATACTGTCAATAATGCACCACAAAGTAGACAACCCTGTAGTACTAGACATGGTGAGATTACTTGTTCCCAAACGACTGGCGTGGAATGAGCAAGGGACAGTTGCGCCGAGGCGTCGGCCTCGCCTTTTGTGGTCGCCTCAAACGCGCTCCAACTATGCGTCACAAGCACCTACTGTTCGCGCATTGGGCCTTGTTGGGGATATGATCGCTCATGACAATGATATCGATATTTGATATCAATGATATGACCACTTTAAAAAACTATGTTCTAAAACTGAAACATTTGTCAATAAATTATTTAACGCTATTCAATAATGATGACCTTTTGACCTAAATGTGACCTAAATGTGTGACTTGATATTCGTAAATATGATTTGTTACTTCTTAATTATTAAGGCTCTTCACAGTTATTTCTATTGTAGAGATATTGACATATTGATTCTTTTTATTTGTAGATTTAATATACAATATCCTAGATTTTATGTATTTGGACATGTACTACAAATATTTGACATTTATTAATTTGACATTATTTATTTGTATTGTATTCTATTTTTATTATTTTTATGACATATTTTTTTTTATATTTTAATTAACTAGCTTACTGGCGTGTTGGTACCCACTGTAAGCCAGTAAGTGCATTTAAAATAATATAAATAATAATAAAATAATAATAAAGAAAACTCAAAGAAAGCATTAATAACGTGCCACCACACTTATCAAATAAACGCAGCGATCAAACCGCGGCGTTGAGACCGCCCGTTCACTACCGCTCGTAACGTTTAAGCGAAAATTAGCTGCAGCTTGGTGTGGAGGATTTCGAGTATGAATGCAGGTCGGGTGGTGTCCATTAGCCTAATTGGAGACGCGGCAGCACCACAGCGCCACCTAGGACACGGCCCTTTGTTATAGCAGACACTAAATTTGACTGGAATCTGCTAATAGACCGCTGGGGTAACGTGCGGTTTATGATTTTATGGCTCTTTTGATTTTGGAACGCGGGAATTAAATCGATGCTTCTTTCATGCGATTGGTTTAGTTTAAGGATGAGGACTGTGATTGGTTTTAATCAGTCTTTTTCTGCTGTTAAGTTGTTTCATACTTTTGCGAGCTAGATTTCATAATTCACAGAATTCATAATCGGATCTAAGTCTTTAAGGCAAAAAAGGACATGTTAATATTAATTTATACCAAAACCTCGTTAGCAAAAATACTAAGTCACTAACATTTCGAAACTTAATACATGACTAATGAGAAACCCTAAGTTGCGCTTATACTCATAGCATTACGACAAAAGGTGAGGGGTGGGCGGCAGCTCCTTCTAATTAAATGGTAAACTTTCATGAGCTCCCCCCTCCAGCGCCGCTAATTAATGCGCCCTCGGGAAGCCGCTCGGACGTCTCGCCTTTGAATCTGAGACACTACATCACACGTGAAGACAACTCGTTCTCAACCCACCTTGTATCAAATAACCGATACAGATCTTAGCACTCTTCCCGTAATCAAATTACATTTTTTAAAACCAAAATGGTCCAAAACTTTCCTCCAATCTCAAGTATCAATGCGAACACGGCAATCCTTTTAGTAAGCGTTAAAAACTACGGCAGAGGAAGTCAATCCGCGGGCAGGTGCCGGCCGTGGCCCGCGCCCGCCTGCCGCCTGCTCGCTAAACGTATTGTCGTGTACCGCTTCTGATGTGGTCGAAACTAAACCCCAACTACTTAATTGAAAACCGTAATAGAGAATCCAAATACACGGTATCCCTTTTGATCGCTATAGTCGAGGTGCGATGCCAAATTAATTGATCGTCACGTTAATGTGTCGCGTAATGGAATACGATTGTAGTGGATATCCGCTATTAAAATTACCCAACCCACAGCCCCGAGTTTGAATGTATGAAATTTTCTCTCTAAATAATTCTGAATTAATTCAAATCACTGTTAGTAATAAACGTCTGCGCTAGCGCCGCAGCATCTTCTGGGAGCTCGAAGAATACGGTAAAATGTTCCAAGTTTCTTCAAGCAATCAAGGCTTAATACCGTAGTGAAGTTTCAAGTTGGGAAATTATAGGGCGCGGGGTGAGACGCGGGCGGGGCGGACGTCCGCCGCGTGTCATCTCGTAACATCAAAAATGCATTTAAATTCTGCGCAATAAAAAACAGCGGCGGGAAGTTTCACAGCGGCCCGGGGATTGAAGACGCCTGCCTCCAACCCGTGCGCTTTATAGCACTACACAATTCTGTCCACCCGCACTTTACACGATCCCCGATCTACTTACTAATAAAACTGTTTCATAATATAAATATGCTACGAAAGAGACTGAGCAGAAATAAAAGCGCTCGCCGCGTCAGGATTGTTAGTACAAGCAATTGCCTCATTGTATCGAAGAGTTCTCCCTACAAGAGCCTCAATAGCTCTCCGGAGCCCTCATTTCTTGTAGTTTAACTTTAGCAGTGCAGTGACAGTGCTGCGTTCAACTTGTGGAAACTTTTCTGCAAACTCTTTATCAAAGCTGTTATTTTTTAATACATTGCTAGTTTTGACTTTGATTTCGTGATGTTATGAAACATACTTTAGTACAAAAATTATCATTTCCAAGCAGGTAAATGTTACAAAAATGAATTAAAATTCCGCAAATTAAAAACAAATAAACCCATGCAACTGTATTTATTGAAACTGCAGAGAGAGAAAATAACAGGTGATAACTGTGGGACTCACTCAAAAAAAACTGAAGGAAAAATATTTTCCGTGTCCGGGCCGTTGTCGGGCCGGGCCTCCGGGCTCCCCTCAGTCGACTTGATGCGATAATTAGCCCGCCCACTGTCGGATAATTGCGGGATCCGATATTGTGCCGGACATTTCAAGAATTGTTTACAGACAACGATTTTAAGCGCTCCACTTTATTTCGAATTCAGTTCGATGTTGATATTTTGAATTACAAGTTGTGACCGCCTATCTAAGTGATTATTAACGGTTTAATATGTCTTTGCAAATATTTGAATAGGTTGATAACAAAATAAAAACAACACTGCGTGAAGTTAATCCGAGGAGAACAAATTATATAAATCAAACCACATAATAATATCAAAACAAAGCCCTTCATTGAAACATTCAGTAATTACAACCACATTCCATTAACAGTTATAAATTGAATATTACAAAGGAACCATCACAGTAACGCACCCGTGTCGTAACAATAATACAAACTAATTACATTGTGACGGGAATTCTTTCATTAGCGAAATGAAACGTGTCCGCCGCTCTGACCGAACCACCCTATCAATTACAGAGCGATGCAATTACATTCGATACCTAATAAGCCACTTTATGGTACACGTGAAATACGACAATTTAACAGGAAATTAAAGTTGGTGCCGCAAACCACGGACGTCATTTCGCAATAGTTTGTCCAATTTATCAGTGTTGAGAGTCGTTAGGAAATAATCGTAATCGAAGCGAGCTCTGCGCTGAACAATATGGACCGATGTCGGCCTCTCTAATTGGCCCTTACCTGGAGCGCACTCGAGAATGATAAAGCCCCCATTAGCCGCCCTATTATTTACCTACTCGTCATTAGCGTAGACTTCATTAGGATAACGAGATAACGGAGCCGGGACTCGAGTACTTAGCCCGTGCAGTATTTTTGGTGTTTTTGAGTGAAATTCACGGAATTATGGGGAGCTAATAGATTCTAAGAACACGGTTTACTTCGAACTTGATCTGAGCGCGGGTAACAGAATGATCTAGATTTAGTTGCTCGGAATCTGCGTGTATTTTAATTGTAAACGGAGTCAACTCAAGAGACTCTGGTTCTTTGTGTCTTACATTCAAAGCTGCATAAATGTTTTTTGTTTTTCAAATTAGTTTAACTCGTCGAGTACCGGTTTTGCAGACACAATTATAGAACAATAGGTTGCGGTCACCGGTGACCGCTTGGTATTTGACAGTTTAAACAACTTTTATTTAAAAGTATTTTTTAGTTAAATATCAAGAAAATTGAAGTATTTTTGCAGTATTCGATATTATTCATTCACACAACATAGGACTATATTAGTGGACCTTTAGTTAGTTCACATTTAATTATAAAAACATGTTGTTTTGACTTGTAAGGTAATAAATTATCTTATTTTGATAATTCGATTGACTTTCAATTACTATATAAATATCAATAATATACTAAATCGGTAAGAGAAGATGGAGTCTACTTTGATTTGTTCTAGCTACTCGTGTGGAAATGCTATGATAACGAGCTGCGCTGGGAAGGACGAACTAATTATTTCGTAGTATTCTATTTCCCGCACTCGGAATTACAAACCTAATAACAATATCAACAATATGCCAATAGGCATTAGGGACCACCCGATATCGACATTATGGCGCATGTAATATTAAGATCCATATCAAACGCTGGAAAAATGGATGCACCAGCCGACGGTATGCGGCACCACAAAAACATACCGAATTTATTGTTAATTATAAAAGTCCGGCGCGGAACATTAACGCAGAGATGCGATACCCAGATAGCAACTCGTCTATTTATTTATTATTTAGATATCGGACGGCGCGGTCACGACTCCATATTGTTTCGCTATAATGGCATTAATGACCTCGGTTTAAAGTTGAAGTGTTAATTTGATTTAAAATTATGCTCCCGATTACAATCTTCACGTTCAACTTTCGCCCGAAGCTTTAATTACAGCGGTGATCCCGATGGCGCCGGCATGATATGCCCCCCTCGCGGTCATAACGCAGCTCGATGCTAATAAAAGCTGGACGTTCACCACACAGGCTAGTAAACCTCGTTGCAATGCAGCTTAATGTACGAGTTGACATTATAAAAGTTAGAATTAATGATTTTAATCTCATTCGCTTATTGCTATACGTACGGTTTATGGCCAATGTGTTTAGTGACAAATTATGCAAAGTGTTGCCCGCTTAATGCAAGATGCCAGCGCTATGGATGAGATACCCACACTACCCACCTAGATTGTTATCGAGATATTAAAAAACAATTGCACAACGAAGCCTTTCTGTACCTTTACGGTATATTTTCGTTTTAACTGAGTAAGTTCTAAAGTATTTTATTTTAAAATAAAAGAGTAAGATAAGAATCATAAACCTTTTATCGTGAACGTTGTAGTTAACTTAAATGAGCATTTTATATACAGTCTCTGTTTAACATACAATGGTGGCTAAGGGTTTTTCGAGAAAATTGCTATAGTAAACAACGAAGTAACGGTTGCATTTGATTCAAGTGTTGACGACCGCCAATGAAAGTCGAGACGCGGGTAAAGGGCAGGAACAGTGCGTGTTACTTACTAATAAGTTACGAATCATTAAGTGGTACTACTGCGTTAAATAGTTCCAGCTGATAACTGTGTACGCATCACTAATTACCGCGCACCGTAAATTATGTACGTTTAAAAAGTTCACTGCTCACCTTTAATCCGTTCAACAAATCATAAAGCGAAAACTATTTTCAAACGCTTCAGAATTGGTGTCGTTAGAAGCGATTATACCAATTACGTTTGATAGGTACTTTAGTGAAAAGAAATGTGCTATATTTTTCCTGGAAAATAAGAATTCACGTATCGGGAGCGGGCCGCGGGGCGAGCGTCCGTGGACTGAGTTACGACCGCCGGTACTCGTAAACGTCACATTAATTAGCATGCCCACTAATGAGGAGTTATGGCGCTCTAATGAGAGGACTTGTACTCGACGTATTTATTAACGTACGCCCAGCGACGGCCCGGCCGCCGCTAATCTGATAGATTTACGAAACGAACACATTTAGTCTTCAGAAGAAAATTTTGCTAATTTAAACTGTCAAATACCAAGCGGTCACCGGTGACCGCAACCTATTGTTCTATAATTGTGTCTGCAAAACCGGTACTCGACGAGTTAAAAGATACGCAATCTTTGTCTCTAACTAAGAAATTGTAAGATAAATCAACCAAGTAAGGCGACGGTGACAACTTAATAACATAATGAAACGTCTGACACAGACCTAATTACGTGTAAGTATCTGTAGGTTTTTTGCTAAACAACTATAGAGTTAGCGAGGGTCAATCAAGTGTGGCTAATAAAATTTCTGTCATAATTATCAGAAGTTCTTCTATACAACCCGTTCCCGTGATTTAGATAAGTGTGATTCGATGTAATACAAAACCGTGCGAAAGAACAAAGCGCGCGTTACCCCCACGATGGAGGGGTGAAAAAGACGTTAATAATATTCGTCAAAGCACTCTGGTTACATTAAATCAATTTGCCCTTTCCGCGCGGTAAGTAGCGAACGGTGTAATTGATAAGTTGAAACCCTTGTACCGAGAAGGCTACAGTTTGGCACTGCCAACATTCTGCCTGAGTTTCCACGTCACGTGCTGCCATCTTTCTCCTCTTTTATACAAATGAAATCTCTGTCGATGTGTATGTTTAGAAACGGGAACTAACTGGACTTAACACTTTATACGACATTTCTAAAACTTATATTGCTACGGCTGTTTTAAAGGCTTCGGGTTGAATGTTTTGCAATTGAAAATTACTTTGGAACAATTTTAGGGCTTAACGTTACATTTAGTTTTATTGATGGTATGCAAATCGTCTTTCAGCTGGAATTAACTAAAGCCATTAAGGACGTGGCGTTAGACTTAATTATTCTTAAATTCTTAAACAATTATTTTGAGAATTCACCTTAGGTTTGTTATCCTCATTATTTCTCCAGGGTTTCCCAATTAGTTTTGGGATAGGAATCTAAAACACATGCGTATAGAACAGATGCTTGTAACCTACAGGGAACAACTACTAGATATTTATCTTTTCCATCCTTCAGTGCTGAATCAAATATCATACCTTTATTGATTCCAGCCGATTTTGACACCTTTTTAAAATTGAATCGAAATAAGGATGACAAATGATGGGCAAATGAGCAGACAGAAAGCCCTCGAACCAATAACCGCTTCGGACAGCACTCTTTTAAATTAAACAGCAGATTGTTTTCAATGGGCGATAACTGTAATTTGATGTCAGTTTATTTACCCATCCACGTACGATTCTTGTGAAAAAAAATTAACTTTTAAACGTGAAGTTAATCGAGGTGAATGGTTCATTAATATTGGGATCAGGGGAAGTGGATGCAAGCGTTGTGTAATACCTCAACCGTGTGGCCATTTTTTATTGCATTCATTTGTAGATATGATGTGATTGTGATTAGCTGTTAATGTTTTCTCTTGGGAAATGCGTATGGTTATGTTAATATGGACTTGTTTGACGGTATTAGATCAGTTTTTTATTTGAAAAAAGCGTATTTATTTATTTTTTTGATCATACCCACACATCTTTTTAATAACCACTTACATTTCCACGATTCTCTGTCTCGTCTAAATATAAAAATTGTAATGCCAATTAAAAATATAATTTCAGAGTTCTATAACCTCTTCAAAGGAGACGATATCAATATCTTAAGGGTGGCTGTTATTATTTCCATACAATCTATTGATTCAGACAAAAAAGAAACATTCCCACATGTTTTTCGAAATATTTAATTGAATGTAAAATCCGTCTTTGATACTACGAGAATTTAGCTGTAAACGATGGCCCAAGTGGGAGCCCTAATTGTATTGCTGTATCAATATTTAATCTGTAATCACGTGTATGTATGTGTGTGCATGTGAGTGTTTGCGTATGTATGAATGGTAGCATCATAAAGGAGTGCACCGGAACAGATCGCACGACAATATCCTAATTCACTCGCGCGAATGTAATCCATTAGTGTTCCCTCCTCAGGGCTCACCGCCCCCCTCCGCCCCGTTACACCCCCGCACCAGTCTGTCATTCATAAACCTCCATATAATTTGTATTGGCACATGTTTCATATGACTAATGGACGAGGGCACATTAAATATAAAAACGACGTACTGCTTATTGCTGTTTACAAAAACTGAAACAAATTTTTATTTTAAATGTATGAGACGAATGTGAACAGAAATTCTTGGGAGGGATGAATTGGAGTCAGACACAGGTACGTTAGTTATTCTAAAAGGTTGTTCTTTATAACGTAATGTAATCCGAATTTGTCTTTCACTGCTCTTACGCATGTTTAAGGATCATTTACTAATGAAAAAGCTACGCCTTCAAATGTATGTGTCATTATATTAATGCTCGTAGTTTTATGAGTTGCGTACTTATAAATCTTATGAATGTGGAATTTAGTTGAGACTTTGAGTCTTTGATAACTGGCTGGTAAAAGGTCAGAAGTTTTTTTTATGAACTTTTTATGAAGGTTGGTAGATCTTCGTTAGTGTTGTGTACGGCCAGAAATAGTGGTGAGAAAAGAATACGAAAAAAACTTAAAACAATGAAAAAAGGTTAGCATGTAAAAAATGTAAATTTTTTTTTCTTTTTTTAAAAAAAACGTTGCCCCACTATAGGTTTTTCTCCTGTGTCGTGGGTGCGTTTACAAACATACAAGTTCACATACACATGACACCCAGACCCGGAACAACAATATGTGGATCACACAAAGAGTTGTTCCGTGCGGGAATCGAACCCGCGACACATTGCGCGGCAGCCAGTTGCCCAGCCACCGCGCCAACCGACGTTTACACGTACAATTGCTAATTTTATACCACTATAGTCATTTAAGGCAGATGTGGTTTGTCCAAAAAAACCTACACATTACATGCTTAATTTAAAAATTTATAATAACCATAATTATGAACCTCGTTTTAAACACGTTGGCCTCATAATGCGGTGTTTTTTATTATAATCGTTATAATAAAATTAAAGTATAGTGGTCGCCGCATGAGTGGGTAGGTTTATTTATTAATTATATTATTAAACTGAGTCTATTAAATGCAAGGAGACCGCATCGGATACAACTTCTTTCAACTTTCTTATTAATAATTTATTATTTTGATAATGATTATCATGAATATGTTATAATGCTTATGTTTGTATTTGGATAATTTGGTTTTGATTGCATTTATTTCTTTATCCGATTAGTTGTATTTAAAGAGGAGTGTCGTGTATTGTAGGAGAACCGAAAAACTTGATAATGAAGGTAATATCCATTATTTTCTAGGGAACAGAGAGTAGAGTCCTCTAAGATCGGAATCCTCCGACCAGGCGAGGGGTTTCTGTCCAACAGTTGTTCGTTTGGATTTTTACCCGTGTTAATCCGCATGTAAACACGTGCGATGTAAGATTTTTAGTGATGTTGTTGATTTATTTTTCATCAATGATCTATATTCCACAATGAAAGAAGGTATGTTACCCCTTAGTACATCAGTTACCTGCCAATAAAAGTCTTATAACAGACAGACATTATTGTTTTATTTACAAACTAGATGACCCGGCAAATTTCGTATCGCCTAAAAGTTTTTTCTCACCTTTTAAACCTTCCCTAGACTTCCACAAACCTATCAAGATCAAAATTAACCAAATCAGTTCAGCTGTTCTCGAGCTTTAGCGAAACTTACGAACAGAAATTCATTTTTATTTATATAGATTATAATACTTGCGTAATTATAAGATTTGAGAAAAATTATTTTAGATTTCGTTGGCCGAGTGGTCGT
This sequence comes from Spodoptera picta, assembly GCA_038387885.1. Classification (NCBI taxonomy): domain Eukaryota; kingdom Metazoa; phylum Arthropoda; class Insecta; order Lepidoptera; family Noctuidae; genus Spodoptera; species Spodoptera picta. The sequence continues at coordinate 4,536,426 of JAZHFQ010000438.1, read as the reverse complement.
AAGTGCGACTGCCGGGCAAGGGGTCTCGGGTTCGATTCCCGGGTCGGGCAAAGTATTACTGGGTTTTAAAAAAATTCTCAGTAGTAGCATGGAGTCTGGAAATGTGCCCGGTATATGGCAATTGGCTCACCCCCTATTACATGGGACTCATAACATAAATAGTGAAAAGTGGGTGTTACTTCTGTGTGCACCTCTGCCTACCCCTTCGGGGATAATAGGCGTGATGATATGTTATATCTTATTTTAGATTTAGTTCAGCGTGTAGAAATGTATCTAGGACATTTATTTCGAGTATTAAGCGAATTACAAATCTTCTACGAATTCCCTGTTTTGACAATCCGTATCCGACCTCCTTTGCAAACAAATCTCGATTCAAAGAAAATAAAAATACATAAACAGTCTTTATAATTTTCGTAACATGTAGAGATTTAGACAGTAGATGTATATTATACTATCAAGCGGTTTGTTTGTGTGGATTTCATATGTTACAAATTGTAAGACATCGTGTGGAAATTATTTCTTCGACATATTTTGTATTTTATTTTACGAGTATACAAGAATCCTGAGCATCGTTCTCATATTTATATTTGTCTATCTAATGATACAGATAAATAAATGAACGAAGCGTTAAGTATCTTAGGTTAAAACCAACAGTTGAAGTATTATGCTAAGAGACTTCAAAAAGGACAGGGACTAAAAAAAGACACACGCACATCTAAATACTTTTCCTTGAGTCTCCGAATCAGTAAAAAAATCGTGTATTTTGTTTGTTGAAATTTTCATCCATTAAACGTGTGCTCTTTCCGTAGCTTTAATACACTTAGGTACTGGCTGCGTTTTCACAAAAATTAAAGAAAGTAATCAGTGGAATTACTGTGGCTACTAAAATATGTATTCGTCATAAAAGTATGCGCCGACTTCTGTCGAGGATAAATATTCATTATGACGGATCGTGTAGCGTTTTAGCGGGATTAAACGCTATTAACCCGCGTCGCTATGCTCTTAGCTAAATCAATCGGGTGGAGTATCTGTGTTTATGTATTCTGTGTAACAATGTGCTCGCCACTTCTAGAGGGCAATTACTTAAAATCCTTGTGAATTGTTAAAGTTTTTCGCTCTTTGTGGCTTGTTCATGTGTTTTTGTTCACTTATTATCACTGTATCAAGGGTTTTATTTGCTTTTAATGTAGTGTCTATGTCTGTGTTAACATTGTTACAATGTGTGGAGGAATGAATTGCACTGGGTTCTTATTTAAACTTGAGATACTGATCGATTTTGTTTTTGTTCTTTTATGAATACTGTTTCAGTAGGTATCGTATGCTAAGCTTCATGTATACCTTCAAGTCAACCCCTTCTTTAATTAACTTAGGTACAATGTTCCAAAAAACATTATACCACACAACCTAGATTAAAATCTCGTTATTTAGAACAATTTTTGAGAAGCTTGTTTGTTATAATGAGCTTATTAATATTCAAAATAAAGTCTGTTATAAAAGTGGAATGTCATGGGGAGGTTTTACGCGTGTTTTATTATAATAAACAAAAATATAAAGTGATGTACGTCTAATCTGTGCGAAGACGTGTTGTCGCGTCGGCGGCGGCGACGTCACTCAATATGTATGAGCGGTTGTAAACACCAATGCGGGGGTTCGCTTCATCCGGCTGAGAGCTCTCATTCGCCTCTAATTAATTACTCAACTCAGTTTCAATTAAATTAACTCGAGATCGGGACATCGACACGCAACGAATCGATGCCAGCCGCGATTCGATTAAGATTGTTAATATCGATTAATTTTACTCGTTAGTTATCAATAAAGTTATTAAGCGAGCGACGGAACCCCTATGTAAACATTGCAGGTGTATGTTCGTGGGGTGCGGTGCCAGAAGACCTCCCCGTGGTGCACCCTGGGTACAGGTGATAGTCTCCCTAACGGGAGTGATAGGGTTGGAGTGGCTATTGCCTGTAGCTAACTTCTGGACGGGGCGGACGAACCCTGGATGGGTTCTGGAGGCGGCGGGTTTTGTGCAGACACATAGCCTACGCTTCCGAGGGGTCGCTTTTCCGCCCGTCTCTCTGAACTTAGCAGAGAACGCGGCGGAGAGGCAAGGACGGTGCTCGTTGCGCACTCACCCTGCCAACGAGCAGCATCGGGACACATGGTTCCTCGACTGCAACCGTCGAAATCGTAATCCGAGAAGAGATCATGGATGTCTCATGACTCAGAACGGGACGAGGGTCTTGGCTTGGTCGCCCGGACCGCGAGGAAGATAACCTCTATAAAAAATTCCTCCAATACCAAGTTCTGGTGCGCGGCGAGGGTATGCATGGCTGAGGAGTAGTGTCAGTCGTGAGCGCACCCCCAGCTAGGGTACCGGTGGACCCTCTAGTTGGGAAACAAATATACACTTACCCAGGTACAGGGGGCACTGCCTGGGCGGACCGTTTATTTCCCCCATACTCGTGGGAATTGTATGGAGTCTGATAATAAAAATAAAAATAAAAACAAAACACCGGAGGAGGAGAGGGCAAGCGAGCTTAGTTCGCTTGCTGTTGGCGGGGAGAGCCAGGGTGGCTCTGGAACCCGTGGGGAAGCGTTGGAGTCGTCCAGCCAATCCCTCACACGGGCCTTAAGTCGGAGGATGTCGGAAGCAGAGTCTGACTACTCTTCCGCATCTGGCGCTTACTCATTGCGCAGCTTGAGTTCACAGCGCCAAAAAAAGGGGACGTTTAAACGTCCCAGGTTGAAGGAGGGCGGGGATCCGTCCTCCAACGAGCAGGAGGCTCCAGCCTCTAAGATCCCTACGGCTGCGCGGGGTAGGGGTCGAAGAAAGGGCTGCGAGAGGCCGATGGCCGCTACTCGGGCCGAGTCAGCTGAAGCTGACTCATCAGAATCTGGCGGCGAGGGCTCGGTAGGCGACCTTGGTGCCATAAATGGCGACCTTTGCAAGGTGGTCAAACAAACACTCCGGACGGTGGCTGAGCAGAAGTCCGAGAAGGGCCGAAACGGAGTGTTAAGGCAAGCGAAGGCAGCCATTATGAAAGCGGCTCGACAGTGTGGACTGCCTTCAGCGGCAGGGCAGCAGATGGCCGCCTTGCAAAAAGAGCTGGGGGAGATGCGCCGAGAAATGATCCGGCTGACAGCCTCCAATGCGGCTATGGAGGACGAGCTTCGGTCAGCCAAGGCCCAGCTCGCCGCTGCTCGCGAGGGTCGACCCCGAGCCTCGCAGCCAGTGGAGGCCGACATAATCGGCCTGGTGCGGCGGGAGATGGCTGCGTTCCAGCAGCGTTTTGACGTGCTGGAGAGCAGGATCCTCCGCCCCCACTCGCAGGGAGTCAAGCAGCACCGCGCACATTTGCGGCTGCGACGGCTATGCCGACTACTCCTGGTCGGTCCAGCGGTGTCCGGGCCCAACCGCCGGCGGCTTCGCCGGCGCAGGCTTCAGCTGAAACGGTGGTGAGGGCGCCAACAGTTCGTAGGCGTGGGGGCGCCGTGCCTGGGCCGTCTACTGCCCCAGTTGTGGAGCCTACCCGAACTTCGGGTTCCCCTGCCAGCGGCGGCGGATGGCAGGTGGTCGGAGAGGCGAGGAGGGTCGCCAAGGAAGGGCGAAAGCGCCGAAAAAAGGAGCAGCGGCAGAGGCAGCGGCAGCGGCGCAAGGAAAAGCGCGCTGCGGCAATGCTTGTCGCCCCTAAAACCGCGGCTGTAGTGATAACTCTACAGCCGGACGCGGTCAAAAGAGGCGTGACATATGGCGACATCCTCGCCAAACTGAAGCAGGCGGTAACTCCCGCGGAGTACGGGGCCCCTAACGGGTTCTCTTTGAAAGTGACGGCGACTGGAGCCCGTTTACTAGAGGTCCCTGGCGCGACCAGCGGTCCAACCGCTGACGCTCTAGCCGAAAGGCTCAGGGTGTGCCTTGGTGCAGACGAGGCTCGCGTGTCAAGGCCAACCAAGTGCCTGGAGTTGCGTATAATGGGCCTGGACGACTCCGTGACGGAGGAGGAGGTTGTGGCCGCTGTGGCCAGGACGGGTGAGTGCCCTGCAGAGCAGGTTAAGACCGGCACCATCCGTCCAGATAATTCGGGGTTGCGAACGGTTGTAGTGAGCTGCCCCGTCTCAGCGGCCAAGAAAATAAAGGAGGGTCGAAGGCTCCTGGTAGGCTGGGTCTCGGCGCAGGTCAAACTGCTCGAGGTCCGACCTATAAGGTGTTTCCGCTGCCACGTAGGGGACCACGTTAGCGCTAGGTGCACCTCGGAGGTGGACCGCAGTGACTGCTGCTTCCGTTGCGGTCAGCCCGGTCACAGAGCCGGCTCGTGCTCTGCCCCGCTACACTGTCACGCATGTGCGGCGGTTGGTAAGCCGGCCAATCACCGGGTCGGGAGCAAGGCCTGTTCCCCTCCTGCCAAATCCAGGGGCAAGGGTAGGCCCTCCGCTGCCCCCGTCAGTCCCGCCCCCGCCGCTGTAGTCGCCACTAATGCCGTCGCCGCGGCCACCACTGGCTGTAATGCCGTCAGGGAGGAGGCTGGGATGGATTGCCAATAATAGCTCCATTCCGCCTCCTTCAGGCGAACATCAACCACTGCGCCGCCGCTCAGGATCTCCTGCTTCAGAGCATGGCGCAGTGGTCAATAAATGTCGCTGTGGTCTCCGAGCCGTATTTTGTCCCGCCCAGGGATCACTGGGTGGCGGACTTGGACGGCTCGGTGACCATCATCTCGTCAGCCGCCGCCGGTACCCCGACTCTCGAGGCCGTTCAGAGAGGCCGGGGTTGTGTCGCAGCACGGTTCGGAGAGATCGCTGTGGTGGGCGTGTATTTCTCTCCGAACCGAACTCTCGCCGTCGTTGTCGGGTTCCGTTCCCTCCCCGTGCTAGTCCTCGGGGACTTCAATGCCAAAAACTTGGCTTGGGGTTCCCGGTTTACTGATGTTCGGGGTAGGATGGTGGAAGACTGGGCCCTTGAGGCAGGCCTAGTCGTCCTGAACCGGGGTTCTGTCCCCACGTGCGTGCGGATGCAGGGCGAGTCGGTGGTGGACATTTCGTTCGCTAGCCCTGCTCTATCACCGCGTGTCGTTGACTGGCGTGTCATGGAGGAGGTGGAAACGTACTCCGACCACCGGTATATCCGGTTTAACGTCTCCACCGAGTCCGCGGACCCGCCGGTCAGACAGGCCCCATGTGGCCCGCGTTGGGCGCTGAGACAGCTGGACCGGGAGCTATTCCTGGAAGCCGCAATCGTGCAGGCCTGGGTGATACCACCGCACAGGCCTGCCGACATCGACGAGGAGGCGAGGTGGCTCCAGGACGCCATGTCCAGAATCTGTGACGTGGCGATGCCCCGGGTCCGGCCAGGTCAGCGCAAGCGCCAGACGTACTGGTGGTCGCAAGAGCTGGCTGCTCTACGCAGTGCATGCACTGCTGCGCGACGCCGGTACACCAGGCACCGCAGGCTTCGTATCCGTCCTCAGGACGCAGAGGTCAGAGAGGCGGAGTTGTACGAGGGGTACAAGGCGGCGAAGGCCGCCCTCAAAGCGGAGATACGGCGGGCCAAAGAGAATGCCCTCCAGGAGTTCTTGGAGACTCTGAACAGAGACCCGTGGGGACGCCCCTATCGGATGGTGCGGGATAAGCTCCGCACATGGGCTCCCCCGCTGACTCAGAGTCTCCGGCCAGAGGTAGTGGAGGAGGTGGTCGGCGCCTTGTTCCCCCGACTACAGAGGGGTTTCACCCCTCCGTCCATGACTACGCCCCCTGCGGTGCCCTATGCGGGCCACAGCGAAGACGACGGCGACACAGTTTCGGAGGTGACCGAGGCCGAGTTGAGAGCGGCGGTGCGCCGGATGGGCGCCAAGAACACCGCCCCGGGACCCGACGGACTGCACGGCAAGGCGTGGGTCCTGGCCTCGGAGGCTCTCGAGCCTCGATTAATTGGTCTCTACAGCGCATGCTTGGAGAGGGGCCAGTTCCCGCAATTGTGGAAGGCGGGTAAATTGGTCCTAGTGAAGAAGCCGGGGCGCCCTGCGGACTCTCCGTCTGCGTACCGGCCCATAGTGTTGCTCGACGAGGTGGGAAAAGTTTTCGAAAGGATCATTTCGAACCGCCTCGTCGCGCACCTGTCGGATGTTGGGCCGGACCTGTCGGACGGCCAGTTCGGCTTCCGCAGAGGGCGTTCCACGGTGGACGCCATCATGCGTGTAAGAGACCTCACGACGGGGACTGCAGTGTCCAGGGGTAAGGTCGTAGTGGCGGTGTCCTTGGACATCGCCAATGCCTTCAACTCCCTGCCCTGGAGCTGCATTTTGGAGGCACTTCGATATCATCGGGTGCCCACCTATCTCCGTCGTGTAATCGAGGCATACCTGACGGAACGGTCCGTCATTTACCCCGGTCACCGAGGTGAGTGGAACCGACGAGAGACGTCGCGCGGTGTTCCACAGGGTTCGGTTTTGGGGCCGCTCCTGTGGAACATCGGCTATGACTGGGTGCTGCGCACCGACCTTCCGAACAACGTCAGCGTGGTCTGTTACGCTGACGACACACTGGTGGTAGCTCAAGGGAGGTCGCATCAGGCGGCGGCTAATTTAACGGCGAGAGCGGTTACGACAGTCGTTGAAAGAATCCGGCAACTGGGACTCGAGGTGGCGCTCCACAAGTCCGAGGCCATGTGTTTTTATGGCCGCGGGAACGCGCCACCTCCGGGTGAGTCTCAATTAACGGCGGGAGGAGTTACCATCGGCGTCGAGACGACGATGAAGTACCTAGGACTCGTCCTCGACAGTCGGTGGAACTTCGTGGAGCATTTCCGACGTTTGGCTCCTAAGTTGGAAAGGACGGGGGCGGCGCTTAAGCGCCTCTTACCCAACCTCGGGGGGCCAAACGCCTCCTGCCGGAGGTTATACGCCGGGGTCGTGCGGTCCATGGCCCTCTACGGCGCCCCTGTGTGGGCGCCGAACCTGATGCGGCGGCCCGCTCGGGCGCTGCTTACATCACAGAGGGTCATGGCGATCCGATTGATACGCGGATATCGCACGATCTCCGGGGAGGCGGCGAACCTCCTTGCCGGAGTACCGCCGTGGGATCTGGAAGCGAAGGTGCTCGCGCGCGTGTTTTGTTTGCGCGCGGAGGCACGTCGCCGGGGCGAATCTCCGCTGCCGCGCCAGATTAATGCGTGGCGGGATGAGCTCCGGCGTGATCTCATGGCGGAATGGCAGCAACGACTGTCGCAACCGAAGGCTGGGCTCGCTGTCATTGCAGCGGTAAGTCCCCTCTTTGAGGAGTGGCTTGAGAGACGCTACGGCGTCCTCACCTACCGCCTGACGCAGGTGCTTACCGGACACGGAAGTTTCGGTAGGTTCCTGTTTCGGATTGGGCGGGAGGAAACGCCCGGGTGTCATCACTGCGAGGATCGCCCGGAGGACACGGTGGAGCATACGGTGGCGGTGTGTCCTGCGTGGACTGAGCACCGCCGTGTCCTCAGGAATGTGATCGGCGACGGCGACCTCTCGCGTCCGGCTCTGGTTCAGACCATGGTACGGAGCGAGGGGCACTGGGATGCCGTCTCCTCCTTCTGCGAAGCAGTCATGCTAGCTAAGGAGGAGGCGGAGCGCGTGAGGGAACGAACCTCCTCACGACCCGGCCGTCGCGAGAGACACTCCGGGCGTCGGGGATCGCGAGACGATCTCCGGCCACCGTAAGCACGGGCCTGCGGACGGCGAGCACGGGTGACTCGCCGCCCGACCAGAACCAGGCCCGAGCGTACGGCGCGTCGCGTTCCGCGCGCGCCTCAAGGAGCCATCAGACCACCACAGATGGGGCCTAACAGGGCTGACGCCGATACGGAGCCGCGGAAGACTTAACGGGTTGCCGGGGCTCCGGCTCGAAGTGCAGGAGTAGGAACGGGGTGGTTTTTAGTCAGTAAGAGTCTGACACTCCCTCCCGCCTCACCCGGGCGGGAGAAGTCATTGGATGATTTTCCCCCCTCAAAAAAAAAAAAAAAAAAAAAAAAAGGTGTATGTTCGTGTTCACGCAAAAAATATTGTTTCGTGAGGTTATTAATTGGGGGAAATGAATGTGCAGTTGGATAAATGATAGGTAATCGATATTAGAGGTTGACAAACAAATTAAGTCATTAAGAGTGGATGTTAATAGAGTTGAAAATTGTTTGATGAGGTGTCGTGACGTCACGCGACGTACGCAGTCCGAGTTATTTTGCGGATATCGTTATTCTTCGGTATTTCGGTACGTGACTTGTTGAGACAGCTATAAATGTCGTGTCTTTTAGCCTTTGCAGAGACAAAAAAAGCAACCTCCTCGTAATATTTTTATTAAATTATGTCATGATATTTCACATATGTACGTGTGTTTAGGGGAAAATTGATGTGTGAATTCGTAACACCTATAACTGCATTCAAAGTTATTTCAACGCAAATAACGCTAACATCAAAATTATTAATTAAACTTTAGAGACTCACTGAGTAACTAGTTTGTTATGTACACTACAAATTAATATGAGATTCTACGAATTTAATACTGCAATATGGATGAATCTCTTAATCTGTTACGTAAAAGATAAATTTCTATGTTTTAATTAAAATTGGTGTTACTTATTTAAGTGTGGAAGAACCATGATTTGGCATGAATGGGCCGGCTCGACCGGAGTGATACCACGGCCTTACAGAGAACCGGCGTGAATTAACCCTCGCGTTATGTTTCGTTAAGTGAGTGAGGGTACTGGAGGCCCTATTACCCCCAACAATCCTAAAATTTCTAATCCCCAAAGGCTGGTAATGCTCTTGTAACGTCTCTGGTGTTTCGGGTGTCCATGGGCGACGTCGATTGCTTACCATCAGGTGATCCGTCTCGCTCGTTTACTGACTTATCACATAAAAACTAATTTACTTTTTGCACAACATTTGTTTTTATTGATTTATAATATTTCATTCATCACAAATATTTTTTAAGATAGAAACATTCTTGTTTAATTTTTCTTGTTCTTAAAATGTTCCCCAAAATTCCTCTCAGCTTACGACAAACTGGTCAGTCAGTGACTCAGTGGTTGTAACTTGACTGACACCGTGCAGTTGCTACCATCTACTGTGTAGCTTCACGCCAAAGTACTGACACTTGTGCTTGACACACTTCGAAGCCACTTCAGGGTTAAATGGCATAAATCTGGAGTTTCTTAATAGAGATTTTTGAAGCTGATGGTTTTTGAAGTTGATATTTTTGGATATTTTTAAATAATGTAGTGTTTTATTTTTTCTTCTAAGTCGCAAGCAGTATATTGCTGTATATTGACTAGCGAATCGTATTTATCGTAATCGTAATAATATTAAAACTGTTATTTATTTTCTAATAATCATGCTGTAATATCCGTCAAATGTAGCGTTCATTAAGCTTTCAGCAATGTGCGTCAACGACAGGCAATAAATTGCCAACAAAATAGTTAACTACATCCAACGACTACGTAATCGTAACTGTCGCAGTTAGAGCTTAAAACTCATTATAAATGTTACTATGACGCTTTTGATACATCAACTTATTTGTATCTCAAACACGGAATAACACTAAAACTAAATTGGCCACTCGAAACTAGTTGAACCGAGTTTAAAACTGCGCCCTTAGCGGGGCGGGGGCGTTTTAATTACGGCGTTTAAGTAAAAGCGACGCTACGTCTAGTCTACTCTAGCTAGCTGCATTACACAGATTCAGCCACCAAAAGCCTTCCACTTAGCTAATGAAACATGTTCGCGTATAGTGTTTTAAGCGTCGTCGCAGCCGAGAGCCGCACTGTGCCGACTGCGCATTGTGAGCGGCCGCCCGCCGCCCGCCACCGGCTTCGGTGGACTCGTCTCCGCAAATCCTCATTTACTTGCATTATTTTAATGGAACTATTGTGGGCGGATGTCCTTTGTCGCGTGCGGATGCGGATCCGGCGCACCGGGCTGTGGGAAATGTGCCGGTGCATAAGTGCATCACCGCTCTGGCCCAAATTGTACCGCCGATCCCAAATTAAATGGCAGAAAGCTCTGTTTCAATTTAGCGGATTTGAATAGTAGCTCAGATTGTGAAGTCACCGCGGTCTCGGTTTATTGTACGCGAAATGCTCAAGTATAAAATAGAGAAAAGAAATAACAAGGTATCCATTTAACTAATTAAGTGGGGCGAGTCGGTTTCGAGGTCACGCAGCGCGTCCGCAGAGAAATCCCACGGACCTCTAATAACTGGCTTCCCTAATAAGCTAAGAGGTTGTCTTACTCGTATAAAAATGCAATCGGCGGAGCGAAGGCCCGGCGACGTCGTTCAAACTTTTCAAATTTTCCACCAGCCCGACGGTATTAATTTTAAATTAGAGCCAGAAACGTAAATTGTCTCCATATGTGAACGACTCGCGTTAATTAAAGTTTTCTTTATTCTTGCATGTTTTATTGTAATGTATTAAGCATTCAGCTTTTATGTTAGGTCATAAATCAGGTTTTGTGGTCGCTTTATTTGTATTATACCTCTACAGCAGACCAATGAGTCAGTGAGCTTTTAGCGTGAACTTTAATAAGTAATATCGTTGCTGTCTGTTACTGCAAAGAAACAAAGATTTAATTTCGATAATGGAGTATTAATTTCGTGTCGTATCCCCACTGTAGGCACGCGTTCGGTTAGGCCGAGCACACACAGGCGACTGCCACTTAACATGGTCAGGTCGTGACTGAGTTACGAGCTGTATGGTTCATAATATCGGTCTCGCGAGTTGCCACGAGCTGTTTCACACGACTGACCGTATGATTTTTCGTGATCACAGAGCGCAGGTACAGAGGGGCGGGTGGCGAGTGTGCGCTAAGCCTTAGTGTCACGACGTGATTAATTTCTAAACCTCCTGACGCCTTAACTACCTTCGTAATAACTAAACTAGACACGAACCCAAGCCCAATGAATAAATTAAATACTAATTTCTTGACATACTTTGTTTGAAGCGGATTGCCTTGTGAGTAATTACGGTTATATTTTTATTAAGGTAGGTTACCTAAAGCGAAAGTAACATTTCATCTAAAATTTAAGCCAGAGTATTTTCATTAATTTTTGGTGCTCTCTTCGAAGTTTCGACAGTGTAATTTTGTTTATTTTACTATGTACAATCTGTAGCTGAGCAAGTGACTTATAAACCAGTTAAAAGTCGTTTTTACTGAGCATTTGATTTATTAGTGGCGACGTGGAAACATAAATGAGGATTGTTAATACAAGTTTAATGAGTGAACGAACAAAAACAGTGTAATTACAAGAGCACATTGTGGCACTCACTTAAAACATTTCCAACGACTGACGAACCCTTCCTTCAACAAGCCATAAAATTCTCGGTATTTTTTTAAACCACAGATAATTACACACGTAACACAAGTATCGATCTAAATTGTTTATTTTTTACAGCGTCAGTTGAAACGAGTAATTAGTGTGGGAGTGATTAGAGGTGAGAGCAGTTGATCGGCCGCGGCACGCAACACTAGCAGGTTCGATGCCCGACCTGCTCTCACGAAGGGCGCTCGATCAAACTACCTTGAATAAAAATCGTAATGTAAACAACCCCGTTTTACTTTGTAAAGAAAAATTAACGAAGAGTAAATTGGCTGTGATTATTGAAATACCTGGCGCTGGCCTCTGGGCTAACAGAAGACATTTAATATCGGAGAAAAAATTAAGAACCATGCGAAAATTATGCGTAATTGTTTTACTTGCAGAAGTTGCATGCAAATGTCGATGCAATTATAGTCTTCTGTAGTTTACACAGTATAGACAGAGCATTTAAGTATCTAGTGCCCAGCAGTTGTTTATAAATATTTTCGGTTCTGTTTGGGACTAGTACAGAAGGCACACAGTAGTAGCGTGTCGTGCTGGCTGGTGCAAACGACCCCTCAGCTCGCGTGCCCCGACCGCTCTAAGGCCGATTGAATTAGATAGACAATAGATATCAGTCATCAATCAAAACGTCCAAGAGTTTAATTGTTGAAAGTGAATTGTTTATGAACGACTACATATAACTTCTCACGATTTACTCGAGTATTGAAAGGTTCAAGATTTCACTCACACCTGTCCATTGCACTACATTAGAGGATCGAGATCAGAGGGATGGACCTCGCCCGCAGCAGCCCTTTGTGGAAAGATTCCCAGAGCGAGTGCGAGGGCACTTTGATGTCGAGCCCGCCAGGTAATTTGGAAAAACGTTATTTAATTAACTTTCGACAAGTCGGCGTAATCGTGTTACAAAGCCGCCGGGTGAACGGTCAAGTCTTTGAGCCACCGGCTAGCTGTTTCACCCGGACTTGATTTTTACGCCAAACATACCGACCATAAAGGCGCTGTCATTTTCAGGTGTTTTCCAATTAACATCGCGCCTTTGACCACGTCCGCACAAAGTAATAACAACAGCCTTTGTTATTACCCTGTAGTTTTATTAAAGGGTGACAGTGTAATAGAGACGCGCTTTAAATAATATGCAGCGGGATGAATTCAACTTATTGGCTCGACTATTTTCATTTGACGGACCACAGTACCACGATGTAATTTCGTAGGTGTTCAAATTGTTATTTCATTAACAGGGCTGGACAATAGTTTTATGAGTTGCCGAAATAAGTTTGGCAGTGTTTAAACTTTGGAATTGGTTAGCGGTGCATTTTGTGTGAGCGCCGTAAGCAAGTCCGGGGCGAGACGAGCCGGCGCCCGCGGCGGCCGGCGGCCGGACGACGGTCCGCGCCACGGGATAATTAACTGTACGAACTATCCCCTTGTCCGACAAGTACTGCAATTAGAAATTTGCTTTAAAGCGCTAATAAATATCATTAACATCTGAAACTAACTTGTGTCGAGTATGTAACGCGCTTTGTACATGAGTAGGAGAGCTATGGAGTTTGGAGCAAGTGGAGAGCTTGGATGATGAGTTTTATTTATAAGGCGAAAAGTGACTAGTCTATGATTCTGGATAATCAACCACACATTTTTTTTTTTAGAATAACATCATTGCCCCACATTAGGATTTTCTCCTGTGTCGTGGGTGCGTTTTACAAAAATACAAGTTCACATACACATGACATGACACCCAGACCCGAAACAACAATTTGTGGATCACACAAAGTGTTGTTCCGTGCGGGAATCGAACCCACGACACGTTGCACGGCAGCCGGTTGCCCAGCCACCGCACCAACCTGATTCACGTCACATATTGGTGAAATGTGCTCTTGAAGTATCATACATTAACAAAAGCCTATGCGTTGTATCATTGAACAGCTAACTATACTGTTTCATGAAAGACGAAAAGAATTTTCTATAGTTCTGGATTCTGAGATGAAAGAAAAACACCTTTGTAAAAATAGATTGAAAATATTTATTAAAAAAAAACGTCTATTTGTGAAGTATTGAATGGAGTTTATGTGTCGTGCTGACCCCAAATAACTAGATATACTTAAGGTTAGGAAGAAACAAAAGGAGCTCCATTTTTGACTCTGTGTAGGTAGGTCTTAACTAAATAAAAATCTCGAAGTATGACGTAGCATCATCGATTAATTTCATCAAATTAAAACAAATCAGCTCTGATTTCCTTCCACAATTTTGGTTAAATGGACCCTACAATTTCCATCAAAGCGTGTTCAATACAGGCATACAATATTTTAGTAATTATCACAGCAGTCGGTCGTTAGGTACTCGCATCTAATCCGCTCACGTGGAGTGGTCGTGTTGTGAGTGCAAATGGTACACACGACTATATACACATCGAACTACGCAAACCAGTATAAACTGACCGCTGTATGTTCAGAAAGCTCATACAAAGTGAGACTAAGATAAACTGGTTTTGTATTGCTCGATGTGAACCGTGTACTTGCACCCCTCATCCCTCTGTTTCGCTTATGATTCGTGAATTTTTAACACGTCTGAGAGGACTGCAACGTTGCTTTAAATAATATTGGTATTGGCTTTTAGAAAATATCCTATGTATACTTTTGTTAGGCTTTTTGTCTGTCTGTCTATTGGTCTTTTGTTTTTATGGCGGGATGAAGTGATTTTGACGGTCTGGGTCCTTTGTTTTGTGACGGACTTCAAGACGGATTTTTTAAAAAAGGTATATATATAGATATTACGTGTTTAGACCTGCCTATAGACATCCGCCACACCAGTGGACTCATAAGTGAGTTGCCATCATCATCATAACATCACGCCTTTTTATCCCCGAAGGGGTAGGCAGAGATGCACATTTCGGCACTTAATGCCACTGTACAATGTAACACCCACTTTTCACTATTTATGTTATGAGTCCCATGTAATAGGTGAGCCTAGTGAGTTGCCAGCCTTCTGGTAATTCAGAAATTGGGGCTGGGAGACAGCAAAGGAAAAAAAGAGCGTATATACCTCTATAATGATAAAATTTGTAAAATAAATATGTATTTATGGTACCATCTAACACACTCGACCGCTCCGAAAAATAGTGATGAGGTGACGCACGAAAAAAGAACAGGTACACCATACAGTTAATACTTGATCCTATTAATACCTGTTCCTATTAATACCTGTTACATTTCCCACAACGTATGACGTATGCGTTACTGTACATACATATGTAACACTTCCTATTACAACCGCGGTACACTACCGACTACGTGCTACCCACTTTACGACCTATGTTACTTTTATCTCTCCGCCTCAGTTACTGCAATAGACAATAGCAAATTACCTAGTTACACGACAAACGACTGCTTAATTAAACCGTTACCGACTAAAACTGCTTGTTTATCAAGAATAACTGTTTTAAAAACGTTAATTGCGTTTTGTTCGTTTGTTTGTTTGCTTTGTCTATAGTAGATGTTTAAACCTATTAAGGAAGTGTGTTCCTAGATTTCGGAATAGGGTAGATGCCTAATTTTTATTTTAATGTCCGTCTGGTAGATTATTTTAAATCATTAGACACGTATTTTTTATTTTCTTACAGAAACGAATACTTTCGATGATATATTGATTTGAAATGTCGCGTGACGTCACTTCTATGTACATTTTATACGTAGAAATGACGTTTTAGCCCCTATTCCTAAACTTTGATTCGTTTTATCTAAGTATTGTTTTTATTATGTATACGACAGAATAAAAAATATTTGTCTAATATTGTTTCATTATCTAACTTACGGACTAATTAGATTTTTAATTACCTATCATACCATGTCATCATTCCAATTATAAAATTAAACGTATTTTTGAAAATTTATCATATATGTACATTTTTATGTCCACGATTTTATACAAGTATTGTTTAGTTTAGTGCTTCGTTAGCCGAGCAAGTCCGACTGCTAGGCAAGGGGGGTCTCGGGTTCAATTCCCGGCTCCGACAAAGGCAAAGTATTACTTTAAAAATTATCAGAATCTGGAATTGAGCTCGGTATATGGCAATAGGCTCACCCCCTATTATACGGGACTCATAAAATAAATAGTGAAAAGTGGGTATTACATTGCATTAAGTGCCGTAATGTGCACCTCTGTATACCCTCCGGGGACAAAAGCCGTGATGTTACCTATATGTTATTGTTCAGTTTCTTATTCTAATTTTCTCTTAGTGCTTACTTAAATTCTCAAAGGAACTTGCACGCTAGGTCATTTCAGGTTTTTATATGTATACTACCAGTTTTTGTTGTGTTTGGTCTATTTGTCACCAATACAACGGAAGAGTTCCAATATTATTATTGGTATATTGGTGATAATAATATTTATTTATGAAAGATGACATATGTTTGAACATAATACTCCAATAGGTACCTACTTTATTCAATCATGTCATATTTTATCAATTGTCATGTAATACTTATTTTCATTTTACCTGTTTATGACATAAATGTACCTAACTTAAAATAAAATTTATTTACATTATATGAAATTACAAGGCGGATAGTGAGGGGAAACACAGTTCGATCACATCACTAAAATATACAAAATTACAAAATTCCCCAATTACGTCACGGAATTAACGGGGGCATTACTAGAAATGGCAACACCGATACCTGAACTCTCCATTCAATTTTGGATCTGTGGCGGCGTCAATCAACATGGCCCCCGGCAGACAATAATTAACGCAATTAATTAAGCTTAGGAAATACCTTAATTAATGATCACGCTAGTCACGACGTGTGAGTGTTTGCTGGCAAAGGTCAAGCGTGAACCCGCCCACGAGTTAAACCTTCAAGGGTTTATTAAAGAATGTACCTCAATCGATTCTATTAATCGATTAATTTAATCATTATTGATTCGGAAACTTTTTATTCTATTAAGTTAATCGATTTTATCGGAGTTTTATTGGAGCTGAACTTATTTGGTCGTATTGATTCGAATCAGTAATGTTGTTTGGAATAAACGCTCAATGAAGTCATGAAGAATGATTTTTTGGCTTATGAATATTTTTTTCTATGAAGGTATAAATGAATATTGGAGCAATTAATGGTGGAGTTATTGCCTACGTATATGGAGTTATTAATTAGAGTGCAAGTGACCTACCTCCTCATAGTCTTTATGCGAGTGTTGTGGCGCTTGCGCGCGCGTAGGTGCTGCTCATTCGCGCGAGCGGCGCGGGCGCCCGACTTTGTTCTTGCGCATGGGCGCGCCGGGCGCCCCCGTCGCGTTAGCGCTCTTCATCAGCTTCTGCCAGTCCTGCTCGCACACTAGTGAGCCCGCGAGCATGTAATACCTGGACAAATAGATGTACTGGTCATCATCATCATCACCATCGTCGTTAGCAGCCCAAGACAGTATAGGCAAGTATATGGGCTGCCTCTAAAATTCTACATACGCTACTGTGTTGGTGATCGACAATGGGCTCTTAACTATTATGGTGAAACTGATAAAATATCTACTGAAAACTGTTCGTGTTAAACCTGTTCCTATTTCATTGTTTTGGAAATAACGTGTCAATAAGATATTTAATATGGTATTGTTACTGATACTTACCTATCGCCCTGCATAAGGTGGGATCCACATTTGGAGCAGGCGAAGCACTTTATGTGGAACACGTGGAGTGGCTGCTGTGGAGCATTCGTCCTCATCACGAACTCACTGGCAGGGATCGCTTGCCCACACGCTGCGCACGCGCCCCCTGAGCCGAACATTCTGGAACAAGACAATCTTATTTCAATACGTTTTAGAAGCTCCAATACCCCGGGCCCAGGGCTACAGAAGGCATCCTTTACATGCACCTTCTATTAAAAGAGACCAGTCTTAAATCTGAGAACGTAACAGATTAAGTAATTTCAACTTCCATCTAACTAAAGAGTCAATAAAAACGAAATTACTTAACTTTATAACTATAATTAAAACAATCTTAATCAAATAAAAAAGCAATTTAAAACCTACTTTTCTAGTTGCTAATTAAAAACTCGAACTAATTACTAGTATTGAAATATTCTCTAATGAAGTTGGGAGTATTTTAAACGGCCTGCTTCTACAGAATGTATAAATTGAAGATTAAAATGATCGACATCCCGAGGTAAGTACTTGGAGCTAACAATTTTAACAAGCTAGCTTCAATACGTTAAAATGCCACGATTATTGCTCGTTAAGCTTTGATAAATAGATAATAAAGTAACGACGTTGACTATAAATCACTCAAATGTACATGCTTATTTGTACTGCTGTTTGAACACTAAATTATTGAGTATATTTATAAAATTATTGCTAGCTTCACGTCAGAAGTTTAGCTCAAAAGTCAGTAAGGTTTAGCTCAAAACAAAGTAAGTAAGTAGGATACGACTATACTATACAGTCCCAAGTGTGGAAGAGCCATGCTTCGGCACGAATGGGCCGGCTCGACCGGAGTGATACCACGGCCTCACAGAAAACCGACGTGAAGCAACGCTTGCGTTGTGTTTCCTCGTGTGAGTGAGGTTACCGGAGGCCAAGCTTCATCCCCCTTTCCCCAATCTCCCCAATCCCCGAATCCCCAAAAATCCTCAAACTCCTAATCCCCAAAAGGCCGGTAACGCACTTGTAACGCTTCTGGTGTTCCAGGTGTCCATGGGCGACGCCGATTGCTTACCATCAGGTGATCCGTCTGCTCGTTTACTATATGTAATGTCGTAAAAAAATACAGCTGATAGAAGTGAAATAAATCTATCCAATTTTCCGTATCAAAGGACTACTATTTAAATCGCGCTAAAGTTTTAAAACTATAGATCGACATCTGCATACTTATTGTCTGTGGTCAGATACCCCTATGACTACATTCGATGGACTGTAGGAGTATATAAAAAACTTAATCTTATATCTACCTCTATTTATTTCACATTTTTTATATCATCATATCTCAGTTGTAAAACCTAGATTATTAGTAGGTTCTCTAATATTTAACTACAGGAGCTCGCATCTTCATCGCAATAATGCTACAAGTTCTCCGTTTCACAATGTAATTCCGAGTTTATTCATAGCTAAGGACCACCTCGAATACCCAAATAAAACAATATATCAATCACTATGATAGAGAAATCTCCATCATAAACTTAATTACAATATATTTTCTATTTTAACTTTTCATCGCCATATTATAAAATCAATCATTCGTTCCGCAGCGATTTACCGTATAATTAATAAGGCTCATGGCGGCCATATTGAATGGTTTATGGCCAATAAAACGTGTGAATAAGACGATAAGATAATGTTTATAATGCCTTTGACGAGTGTCATCGTTGTTTGTAATTCGCGATAAAATTTAATGGCCATACTTTTGAATCATATTTTCTTTTTATCGGCTGAAATGGAAATCTTAAGGAGTTTTATTGGAGTTTCTTTAATGTCGTTCATTGTGATGACGTTGAAGATTTCTATGTTTTACTCAGTATGGTTTCTTCCTAGAGTTCCTAGAAAATAACTTTGTTTTAGAAGTACGTCTCGAAAACGTAAGAACAAGTGCTAATCTGTAAGAAATATAGGTGGTCTTAGTTCGTTGCCATAAACCTAGTGACTCCTTCTGACTCAACGAGGCAGATGATTTGTAGAGGTAGATAAACTGTGAAGTAACCTGTAACAGGTTACATGAAGGTGCATAACCAGAATGTAGTGGAAGTATTAATG
This sequence comes from Spodoptera picta, assembly GCA_038387885.1. Taxonomy (NCBI): domain Eukaryota; kingdom Metazoa; phylum Arthropoda; class Insecta; order Lepidoptera; family Noctuidae; genus Spodoptera; species Spodoptera picta. Next base: position 4,517,355 of record JAZHFQ010000438.1, on the reverse strand, counting down.
AAATGTAACTGAAACAGCAATGAAGCTGAGAGTCTACACGACAGTCGTAACAACCTCGTTGCAGCTAAATAATTATATACTCTATTTCATTCCAGTTGAGATGTTGCTTGCCAACTATAATAAAATAAATCTATTATTATTCAGCTCGTTAACTACCATGATTCGGCATAAAGTTTCTAAAATACCTGCGGTTCTGTACACGACCAGTAAATCTTGACGGAAAACTCGGTTTAAGTTAATGACATGACATCTTCCAAAAATTACGTCCGAATGCGCGGACTCTGGAACTGTGGCAGTTTAATAGCCGCATTTAATACTTAATGAGTCATTATTGCAATCGCTATTAGCGTCGCTGGCGAGCCCGCATTATTTACAGCCGCCCTGAATATTAATAAATCGCAATAACAATCCGACCAAAAGCAATCAAAATTTAATTACCTGCGCTTCTTAGCGTTATTCGTTTTGAAATGATTCAACGTCGAACATTGGCAATGGGTTAAAGATAAATTTGAAAGTCTTAAAAGATAAATTCGCTTCAATCACTCGGAGCAAATAGGATTTCGTTTCATTTACTCCGGTAAGAGCGTTTTCAATTAAGGAGCGCCCGACAAACAGTATCGGCGTATGAAGGTAAAATTAATTAAACCGAGCCAAGACAAACATGTACGAATCTATTTGTGTTGGACGCTCGCGGGGCGGCTGTGTGCGGGAAGATGTGTGGATTATACGCGGGAAAAACATGGAAAACATACCAACATTCGATTTAGTTATTAGTGTAGTAGTGTCTTGGAACCGAACCGCACATGAAACATAAATATAGGCCGAAACAAGGTTGACAGGCCAATAAATCTTACACGTTAACTTAAGTGGGTCGAACTATGAATGAACACCTAAATAAATCTACTCTTTTTATAAACTAACCAATTGTGAGCACTTCATTTGGAGGGAAGAGATATATTAATGTTGTGATTGGCTACATCGAGGGCCACAGCCAAAGTCGTACATTATAATTAATTAACAAAATTAATACGTGTAATATTTCCTTATGAACCTTTTGAACATTACATACCTATCACATCAATTCTTGAAACGGACTTAATTAAAATGTGGACATTTACACACGCGAAGTTGTTTTATTTATTCGACCGTGTTATTTTAACAAGTTTAGTTTGGGCTTTAACATTGCGAACTGATAAAGGTCCCGCTTAGTTCGATACCTTTCATCGCGATTTGTAATTTTATTTACGTGCGTAGTTGAAAGTTGTTAAGAAATTCTAATCGGCAACTTTTAGGTTCCCTTTCATACTGATATTAATTAAGGAGTGTGTGTTTAATAAATGCGAAAGTTTCGCGCCGTTCGTTCGCATTTGTACCTATGGGCGCGGGCGGGTGTGGTACCTACTCGAACTTTATTTGCCTACGTTACTTGTAAAATTGAATACGTCACCGTGAATCCTCATTAATTTAAGATGTAGACTGTATCTTGACATGTTATTTTATTCATTAAGGGAGCGTCTTGAGTCTCACGGTTGTGTACGTGTCGACTTTGGATTGTTGTAAGGAACATAATTTAAAACCTCTCGACAAGATCATTAGAGCGAGGGTGTGGAAGGGGCTCGCGAGAGGGCGCTGTTATCGTCTAAATATAACGAGGTCTTACATGAAAAATATACGTAATTATCTCCGGGTTTTCCTACAGAAACAGCTCATTCGTATTGATAACTTAATTACTAATTATATGAGTCAGTAGTTAATGGTGTATAGGTAATGTTAGGTATAATGTACCAGTGACTAGTAACCAAGCTAGGCAAATGTATTTAATTAAATATCAGATTTTTCATCTTTCCTTCCTCTTCGTGTCCTTGTATGGTTATATAAAACTTGTATTAAAGCTAAATTTAATTATACCTGTGTTGGATATATTATGTACACGTAACTCGACAGTTAATACATTTTCATATTGAATTATTAAAATAATAATGTCATTTATATTTATTTAATGTATGGGTCAATGTCTAATGCAAGTTTTTCATACTTTTATTCCTTCACATTTATACAAAATAATTACAAAAAATAAGCAAATGAAGTTACGTATGAATATTCAAACAAGTTTTGTAAACGTCTGACAGTCGCCATTGCGAATGTATGAATTTATTACTTCGTTATTTTAACAATTATTGTACTCGTTGTTACATTGATCGATTACACTATTAATAGAACGCACATTTAAATTAATCGATATAAATTAAAAACAAAACTGAAGCTTTATAATAAAAAAAAAAGTAAAAATAAAAACAATTAAAAGTAAAACGGTAGTATCGACTATCGAAGAGCGTAAATAGACAAATCGTTATGTGACGTCATGAAAACTAGAACGCGGTAATTGATTTAATGAATATCGCTAAGTTGTGGGTCTCGCAGTGGGAGGGGGCGATTGGCTCGAGACGAATGCCCCTCAATGGAGCCGAGATGCGCCGGGCCGGGGTAACTTGTTGCTTCGCCGTGTTTGCTATCAGACTGAAGGAAAGACCCTAGAAATCATTAAACGACGCTATTACGAGTATCAAAAGGAGATTATGAAATTCACCGTCGCCCATTTAAATTTTTATTCGCTTTTATTAAACATCAAGTGGCTTTATATGTATTTTTAGTTTCATCTTTTTCTGTGGGTTCATGTTTATTTTTTAAGTGTCCTGTTCTATGTTGATTAGCCACATAATATTATTTATGGACGGGATTATGCATTCAAATAATGTAATTAGTTACTAGGGATGATGACAGGGTATGAAAATTAAAAACCTAATTAGTCCGCCAGTTAGATAATGCAAAAATATTAGACACGTATTTTTTTATTTTGTCGTATAAGAAAACAGTGCTTAGTTAAAACGAGAAACAAAGTTTAGGAGTGCGAGGTAACTACGTCATTTTAGAGTACTTATAAATTGTATTCAAAAGTGACGTCATGCGATATTTCAAATCAATATATCTTCGAAACTATTCGTTTCCGTAAGAAAATAAAAAATACGTGTCTAATGTTAAATAAATCTACCAGACGGACATTAAAAATCAGTCATCTACCCTATTGTCCACACATCAACGTTAGCATATTCCATCGTCGACACTTAGTTCTTCACTGAATCGTAACAAATCAATGTACAAGGGACGCTTCACTGATTTATTTCACACTTACATCTCATTTCCATGTGTTAATTGGATTCCTGTAGCAGTAAGCAAGGAGTCTAGTTATATCATAATTGTCTTTTCGAAAAACTTTTCGATAATATAAATTGAACGACTGTCGAGTGTGAAAGTTATGAATTAAAATTAACATTCGACGTGTAACATTCAGCTGGCGGCAGTTAATCCATCATTCATTGTAATGCAATTTCTAAAATAAATCATTATGATCATGTAGTTATTATGTTACGTTAAATTAATGGCGTAAATTAATGGCGTAATCTTTCACTTTTTAATCTTGATATGTTGGTGCAAGATTGTAGATTTGTTATTGCATTTTAAAAATGTATACAGTTAACACTACCAAACCAGTATGGGTTTAAAGTAGAGAAATGATCTCTGAAAGGAGTACTCTAGAAATATTATATGCAAAATCACTTCTAGAAAATGTAAGTTGAATAAATTAGATGTTGGGCTAGTTCAACACATTTTAGCAAATCCTAAAACGAAGATTTCAAAAGGGTTGTGTAAACTGGTGAGGGTAACATAACTTTTCTGATATAGATATCAACCGTGTTAATGATTCCTTTTCATTAATATCCATCATATTTCAACAATAAAGGAGAATAAAAAAAAACACTTCATGATCATGCCAATAACAAATAGACTTTTTTGATGCTCGAAGATTAGTAGTTAGTATACTATTGATAACTTAAAGAAAATTCATTTACGGTAGTAAAGACTAAAGACGTCAATACACCAATTGCGTTCATACTCGATACTCATAATCACAATGCACGCGACTCGGAAGGCAGGACGCACCATCGTCTGTGTATCAAGTTAGCACGTCGTTAGAGAGTCTCTCGTTAGCGGCGTGTGGCGACGACAAGCCAAGAATTTGCTAATGACACATGCTCGCGATAGGGCTGACTAATACAACCTATTATAAAACGTATCAGCGCACTGAACTACCGGACTAATTAATGATATTAGGATTTTGCATCGATTGTAAGTGGCGGAAATATTGATTATTTTTCGAATGGCTTAAGTAACAGAAGTTACCTATTATTGTTGCTATACATATATGTTTAATAAACCCATAACAAGTTGGTTATTAAAATTTGGCAGTTCAGCAATAAGAATAAGAGTTTTAATTATAAGTCTTTTAAGAATTTTAATGATAAGTCTATTTGTTAAGTGCGCAAGAGATGATAAAAATAGTGAATTAAATAACTAAGGAAGGAAATCGCAAAATTCATACGGAAACAGTTAACAAGATGAACTCGTTTAAACTAATGAAGGCACGTGCAAATCTAATTGTTTACATAAAATTACCGCCGCTGATTATTTCCTGATGGACTAAAATAACGCTACAAAAATCGCACAATCAAGGCGTTAATATTTCTTAACGTAATATTTTACACTAATTCAATTTCCACGCTTTGATCCGAAGTAAGGTGATTAGCAAAATCCGAAGAAGCTCGGTTGGTAACCCTATTGATATTCGCGGTACGTACCGTCTACGGCTCGTACGCGGATGAATCAAGCGGTTTGACAAATCGGATCGGTTTAATGAATATCATGTTTATTATTCGAAACGAGTTGCATACGATTGTGCCTAATGACAGAACACGGTGTTGTCTGCTTGTTTAGTGCTAACCGGAGATTAAGATATGCGTGCTGGTTTGCTTTGTTTAGTTTATTGGTTTAGGAAATGGTGCCATCCGTCCTATATGATTGAATCTTGGACTAATAGATCTATAATGGTTATGTTATACATAACTATTTTACAAAATGTATTGTACGTGTAATGTGTAGAGGTTTAAAATACATTTAGATGAAATGCATAAATAAGAAACACCCCTTGTAATGATAAGTAACAAGTATGAATTTAAAATAATTTGTAAGCACACAAAACATCCTGTGTCTCCGTCATCACATATCCAGCAACAATAAATTAGATATTAATGTGACAGATTGTCAGTATAAATATTTCCGCACAAACAAAATTATTTTCTATGTATTTATTTCCAGCGAAATTTTATTTAGAGTAACGTTCGTTAACCGTGAGGCAATCTCGTATTCAAATTGACATAGTAAAACAACAGAGCCTCCGGACCAAGTTCCATAAACTCGTTTCAAACTCCCCTCTACACATTCTATCGGCGATTTTTAATTAAGTCCCTAGCGAGCGGCAAGCGAGCAAAGTAACACCATCAATTCATTATCCTAAACTCTGGCTCGATTGTTCCTCGCTCGCTACTTACGCAAACTTTCATTTTAATCAAGCGTTTAATTAAAAATTATCCGAGAAAAACAAAATAAGCCCGTTAGGGGGCGGTCTGAACTAATTAAGGCGCATGCGATGAGCCGACCGACAACAGCGGCCGTGAGGTGAGCGTCCTTTAATTAAACGCCTTGTTCTACTCCAGTGGCCGTCGCTTAGCGAAACTATTACTACAACTAGCGAGGAAAAACCTGACAAGTGTTAGGGGCGTAGTCGTGCCGGAGTCGCGCCGTAGTCGGACCGGTGATCGTGGCTCGTGGCGCGTAATGACGACGTAATTATTGTAGCGCGACGCGTCGCCTCCCTCAAAGCATGTATTATTAAGAGCCGAGAGGTGTCGTCCATTAGTTTACAACTCCGCACTACGCCAGTGATCGCTGTGTAACTCTTTAACGAGACCATCCTGAAATTATGTTAACGCGAAACAATTATATTTCGCTAATGACTACTACCACTTTTTGTAAAACGGTACCTAATATAATATTATAAAAGATGGAAACCATTTTCTGAAAGCTATGAAATATACCATTGTAAATAAGCGTACAACAAAAACGGTATAGCAAAACTTTTCTAATTACTGCTAATACCAATATCAATTAACTTGCGCTAAGAATTAATTATCTTGGTATTACGGTCCCTCATTTATTACTAAACTTTCACTAATCAATCTTCCAAAGTAGCCAACACCGCTATAACATAATTCTATAAAATTACCACTATATATTTTCTTAATGAGAAACGTTACAAAGAATAATAAAAGGATGTACCTAATAAAAATTATCACATTAAACGATTTGTACAAGGGATTATAAGACTTATAGGTTTAAATTGTCAAACACCAAGCGGTCACCGGTGACCGCAACCTATTGTTCTATAATTGTGTCTATAATGACGGTACTCGACGAGTTAATCTAAATTGATTAACGAGTACTTGTGTCACAGTACTTACTATAAAGCGTTTAATGCTTTGTAATTATGTCTCTACCAATGCTTTAAATAACAATTCCTCAATGAATTGTTCAATACGTCCGAAGCAACATTATTTTAATTCTTAACACAGGTACTACTAGGGCAGGCTTTCTACAACATCAACCTACCAGGTACAGCCACAAACCATCATTGGTATCTTATCAATTAGCGATACGACATATTTGACAGTTTATAACGCCATTTCCCACATTAATTTAGTCAAAGGCGGCACGAGGATTGCCATATAGTATTAATTATGTCAATTAACGGTGTCACGCATAAATAATAATAATTTATAAGTGGTAACATTTGTCAAAAGCCACACTCGCACGATGAGCTAATCGACTATCACCGCTAATTGCCGCTGCGCGCACCCCGGCGGTGTCGGGCGTCGCGTCCACCCCGCCCCACCCCGCCCCACCCCTCGCCCCTAACTAATTAGATAAGTTTGCAACTCCACTGTACTTCTGGTGCTCCACTCCGCCGGTAAGCATCAATCTTTTTAATTAAACATTTTTGACACCGCAACGATTAGCCATCGAACCCATTTCTATGCTAATATTGTGAATAGTTTTAATTTAAATGTAAAACGAGGAGCGAATATCCCCGCTACACTGCACACTTTCGTGCGTTCTGCATTGTTACAGGGATTCCAAATGTTCTTACGATGCGTCCAGGTGATTTTATAAAACCCTTTATATTCACATAAAACTCCCCATATAGTTTGTGGTCGATTAGGGAAAACCACATTATAAAGTTGTAAAGGCAAGATAAACTATTTAATGGCATAGTAAATTGATGATATGACTTCATACTCAAAATACGAACAATAAAACCAAGCAATTTGAATAAAAACATCATATAGGTAGGTACGCGATTCCATCAGAATAAAAATATCAGCGTAACGCGTTGCGTGGAAAGCTCAATTAAGATATATCACAACATGTCTATATTGTCTATCAATAGAAGAGACATTATGCAAATACTGTATGCCGAACGCAGAGCTTCTATACAAAATAGTCTGTTATCATAATTAATTGGTTATTGACTCAATTCCCGTGTCCATAATACGTGTTTTAATCAACCCATTTGTAAGCAACAAAAATTTAATAGACGAATCAATTTCGTTAATAGTCCAACAGCCGCATCGACCGACGTTAACTTGAATAGATTTTATAATGGCCGTCTGATCAAATATTACTTTTTATGTAAACACATTTATTAAAATCGATCGGATTTACGTCAAATTGATCATAATCAATATCGTAAGCAATTAATTTATAGGACAAGTGTAGATTCTTGTTAATAAAACGAGAATCAGGTCCATTATAGATGACCGCGGTACAATAAATCAGGACATACAATGGCACATTGTCTGTCGCTCAACCTGATTAAATAAATAAATAGGTGCCGATCTGAGACGCTTGCGCAGATCTTATCACACATCTTGGGACATTTATAGAAGCGAAAACGCCGAAACGACCTCTCTATATAAGATAATAAGGCTTTAAGTATCAGTGTATGAAATCGCCTGTATCTAATCGTTGTCCGTGTTTGGCATGTGTTGAAGGGAATTGAGGCTTTGTTTGTATTGTGTTTTGGTTGAAAGTTGAGTGGTGGATATGTCTTGTTAGTTAGAACGGGAGACGGCTGAGATGGATGGCAGCGAGGAAGGCGAACTACGAAGGTTTGCACTTCATCTTTCATCGTTATATGCTCAGTGACGTGCAAGTGAGAAACGTAAATTAAGTGCTGCTATAATCGGCAGCAAACCGTTTTATTATGTAAATTGGCAAACTATCGCAAGCTTAAAATGTTAGTAAGCACAAACTTACCAATTTATTGAAACTTGCAGATAAATTCTGGCACAAAGAAAAATCTTCCTAATATTGAAGGCATAAAATCCGTTCCCACAATATGAAATGACAAATAATAACAACGTTAATGTATAACAAATATGCTATATCTACGTACAAGTATCTACAAAAAGCCCAATTTACAAAATTTCTACGAAAGTTGTATAAATTGAAACATTTATTAGTATTTCTGTACACTTCCAAAGCATTTGACTCGGGAGATTTAATAAGAAAACTTAGAATACTAGTTAACTTTCTTGCTAGTTTAGTTCTCTCTGAACCTAGATTGGCACTAAGCTTGAGCCGGATACACTAGACTCAAGATATGATTTAAAATACTCCGAAATAGTATATGTCCTTTGAATTTAATTTTGGTGTACCTCTTGGTTACATAATTGGACCAATAATGATTTGACGAGATAAAAACATCACATAGCATGAAATCTATAAAATAATTCATTTATCAAATAAACACGAAATAAAATTTTCAAAATGAACGTACGACCAGACTGCCACCAATATTACAGCTTAGTTAAATATACATATTAACTGTGTCAAAACATGAGCTAAGTTTGAGCGATAATTAAGTTACGCGTTCGCATTACACGCAACACATGACATTCACAATTTACATGCGATATTAATGAATCTCGACGCAAATTTTAACCGGTGTCCAGTAACGGTCGTTAGGGAGCTTTATTTAGGGTAAAAGGCACAGTAATTGGCCCGGCCGGATGCAGCGCACAGGTGCTCCGTGCGTGCGCCCTCTCGCGGTGGCCACAGGAAATGAGAGCCAATTTGAATTTCTTCCGTACCGAATCGATTAATTGGAGAGCTATTAAATCATTTTTCGGTTATGATTCCATTTCAAATGAATAAATCGTGGTTATTTATTTTTTTCATTACACCTGTGCCATTCAATGTAATAGAGTGTATAAAAATAAGAACAAAAAAGTTGGAAGACAATGAAGACAGAATGATTAAGTTACGGTTTTTACTTAATGTATTATAAAAAGAAAAGTTAATTAAATAAGCAGAAACAAGAAGGACAAAAAGGCATATCCTGGTGCAAAGATGATTTGAGTGGAACAAATGTTGGGCATAATGAAGTCGACACACAAAGGTACAAGTCGATGGAAGTTCGTTTCCCTCACAACATTATGAAGGCACGTACTTCATATTTCACTCGATCTTGATTCGCCATCGCAAACAATTTGTAACGTAAAAGGGTAATTAGGAGTTTAACCTGCACGAAAATAAAGGAATTATTAGAAAACAATCCGGACAGAAAAGGAGGGGTGCAGGTCGGCGTGGCGAGGGGGGGGGGGTACGAAGGAAGGGTGTCTAATTAGGGAGTGGGGGCGAAGGTAATGAGCCGCGATCGCCGCTCCGATATAACGAAGGCTATTTACGCGGTGGTCGCTCTGAAAATTGCGAGGTTTTGTTTTAAAAGCGGTTACCGTTTGAGTTTTGCGATTAAGGAGTTTAATTAGACAGTGTTGTTTACAACCTCATTACGGTAGGTAACGTCGGTGGGAAATAGCCTCGGATATCGGCCGATAATTTATGAAGTTGAAAAATGACTTTCTTGCCGCTAAGTAGATTCTGTTGTAGATTATAACCAAACAATCCGGGCTTATGAATAAACATGAGTTCAATCTTCTTGTTCTTTCCGTTCGAAACTGAATGTGGACTTTATGCTGTTCTTTTTAAAGTTGATTATTATTTGTTGGTGGGTAATAAACTTGACCTTCAATTGTTTTAGAAAATTACAACCGACGTTGTTGCGAACAGTCCGGTAATGATTAATTGTATTATTATTACTTTAAGAAACTGTTAAGAGCATATTGAAAATAGATTGAAAGTAACTACATATGTATTACGACATAACATCACTCTTTTTATCTCCGAAGGGGTAGTGCAATGTAACACCCACTTTTCACTATTTATGTTATGAGTCCCATGTAATAGGGGGTGAGCCTATTGCCATATACCGGGCACATTTCCAGGCTCCGTGCTACTACTGAGATTTTTCTTTAAATCGTATAATACTTTGCACGATCCGGGAATCGAACCCGAGACCCCTTGCCAGGCAGTCGCACTTGCGACCACTCGGCCAATGAGGCAGGCTTTTTGTTAAATAAGAAGCTAAAAATATTTAAAAACGACACTTAACAACGAATGCTCACAACATCACAGTAATAAAAATGTAGCTGATTATAAAAGAGCCAGCATTAGACCATCGTCTATAGAACAGCTTTTAGCCGATGGCGAACTAAAACACTTTAGACCCTACAAGCAATTTATCAAGCCAGAAAAGGTGTGCTATGCATCAATACGTATGCATAATGAACTAAGTCAGTAAGCATAACTTTTTAATACATTTTTTTATCAAATTCCCCTACAATTTCCATATATACAATTCCTACATAATATTTTACACCTAATATCTAAAGCATCTCTATTAACGTTTATGCTAATAATATCAGTTTCTGGAATTCATTACAGATTATATAATTATTCAATTCGTTTCTGCGTAGGTACACTTTGATTTACATTTTATATAGTGAAATTATTGAGTTCAGTGTAGTCATAAAATAATTTATATTGAAGAGTAATTTGTTTTAAAAATAAAGGATGTAGTAATGAATGTTAATAATTATATTAAATTCGATATATTAGTCGAACGCGTTAATTTTATTACTGTATTCAAAGATGAAACAGCGAAAAATCTTTTAGTTTACAACTTGAGCAACTAGTCATTCAAGCAACAAAATATCGGAAATCCAAGTTCCCTGTTCAGTACTACCTACGTATAAAAGTGAGAAGTCGAGAGCAAAAGTTAGTTGAACATAAAATTGAAGGTGGTCATTAGTTGTCAAGGAATAATTACCGTTTCGTGGAATCCCGGTGGAGTAACCTAAGATGTCCTTTGATATAAGATACGCCGTTCGCCAATTAAAGTAAGAAATATGTCCTAATTAGATTAAGGACAATCTGAACAATGCGTAGAATGTATTTAAAGCGTATTAAAGATATTATTCAAGGACTTCAAATAAAAAGAAATCTTGTCTGATAAAATTAAGAATCCTTTTCACTTATGTCAATATCGTTATAAAATGGTGTAGATAAGTTGCAAGCGGTTGCAAGCGGCCGCGGCTCGCGAGGCCGACGACGGGACGCGGCACAAAAGGAACGTTTTTTCCCAGTAATAGACGTCCCGCCGACATCATTAACGTATCGACAAAGTTGGTCGCAGTTATTCGCTAATGTGACAACAACAGAGAAAGCCCGCCACAAATGAGGGACCATCTTTTCGGCTTAGGATTTGGGCACACTGAGGGTTTTGTTTGACGAGTTACGTGTAATTTTATAATGAAATACGGTGTTATTTTGGTGTTTCCTTCATTTTTATAGACTTTAATTACTGTATTTAGTAAATTATGTAGACTGTAGACAGTAAGTTCGAAGAGAAAGTTCAATAAATCGTTCAGTGCTCGTAGCACGTACTACGAACTCCGTAGCAATGAAAGTGGACACAGTTTTCTGTAATTTTACATTTATTGTCTAATGTCTAATGATCGTATCTTTTATTTATAAGCCCAGTAATGTTGTAAGTAACTTTATTCGTCATTAATTAGTTTCTAATTAGAGGAAAATGTACCTCTATATTAAAGCCGTATATCTGCACGTTACGAGGGGTTTTGTGATATAACAAAGGCGCACCAGTCCTCGACCGCTACAGATTGCAGGTGTTTTTAATTATGATAGTAATTTCATTTAATTATGTATTAACAGCTAGTGTTTGCACCCGGTGTGCCCCGGGCGCGGGGGTGTATTCTAATCGCGTGTTAGCGTGGCCCGTTTTTGCGCTAACGAACAGGTTGCGTTAAGGCGACGTAGACGGCGAATCGACGGGAATTTCGCCTCATTAAAAGTTGCGACCTGCGGAGGAGGCAATTTGGAGGCTCGCGACGACTTCGCCCGCTACTTATTAACGAGCCGACTTTACACTATCAGTGTGACGCGAGTCGCGACGGACGTCTTCCTCCGTCCCTTTATACATATTTTATTTGTATCGCGTTAGTGGCTCACTATTATTATTAGCAGCATCCCTCGCGTGCTGCGGTCTCGCCCCACCTGCCCCACTCGAATTAGTAAACAAACGTCTTTACGAGCGGTTTTACGAGCCCCGCGATATTTCGGTCTCGTGCACGCCGGTTTACGACATAATGAATTTGTTGATGAACTAGGTATTAGAAAGTTTGGAAATAGACGCGTTAGTGACCGACGCATCGGTCGTGGCACGGACCAGTAGCGTTGTTATTACTATAATAACTATTACACGTGACACGAACAGTTACAACGTTACAAGTGTATCTCCGCAAGGGCAATGTTGAACAAGTCGCTACTAATTCTCTTCAAATTCGAACAAGAATATAAAAATACAATATCGCTTGACCAATATTGCGCTGAACATAACATGGAGTCGTTACAAAACATAAACATGAATAGGATTCACTAGTAAAATTGATCATACAGTTTTATGTTCTAGGCGAGTCGTAAAGTCATGCCAGATATATAAATTAGGTCGTTAAACTTTATTTTTTTGTAAATTAGTTAATGATTATGTAATGGTTGGGTGCGCGATGTACTGCAAGCGTTTATACGGGGTATTTAGGACGCTACGTAAAAAGACAGGCGCGCTAACTATTAGATAATAGTGGTAAAGTTAAGCGGTTTAGTATTAAATTACAGCCGCTCTGGTACATAATTAAGGCATCTTCAATAAAGTTAAGCATAAATTTACATATCGGTGCGAGCATACCTCCTGTTATTAATAAGTAAGTCGTAGTAAGTTAGTAGTGCAGAGAGCACGCGTCTCATAGTTATGGCGAGGTTAACACATGAGGTTAATTAAGATCAGAAGCGGGATCTACCTCTATAACTAGCTAACGTCGCTACCGACACTCGCGCGAGTTTACTGAGTGCTTCCCCTTAATTGATACGATTTGATCGTCATCACAAGCTCTCGCTTATTCCCGGTATATAATTTAATTAAAATTTATGTTACGATAATTTAATTTATATCCGACGATAAACGTAATTGGTTAGTTTCCTTGCCGCGCGAATGACGTTCCGCGTGACACAGGGAATATTCGAAAAGCTCTGACAACTGACAATAAAAATCACAATCGACGAGTCAAAACAATATCTTTTGCCTGGATATGAACTGTCACAGGAGCAATCGTAACAAGTGGGAGTCCAGCCTAACCGAATCTCAGGCAGTAAACATTATTAAAAATTCCTTTGACAGCGGTGGCTATCGAATAATGATTTGTGTACGTCACGCCGGCTTCCGCTGTCATACTTGCGCCAAATTTTCACCGGGACCATTTTTTACTATTTTTTGACGGCCAGCCGGACGCCGGGCACTGCGTTTATTTATTAACGAAATTCGTCCGTCTATGTAACACGTTTCGTTCGTCATGTGCGCCTAGGACAATGTGGACTCCATATGGATGGAATAGAGCATAAGATGCAGTGGCGAGCATGACACGCAATAAGCCTTTTTCAATTGGGCGAGTATCGTTTACGAGGCTGCATACGCGCGACGCGGCATTGCGCTCGTGCGCTCCACCCATATCAATTTCGAATAGGTTTCCTATTCGGCCAGAGAGATTGCGTTTTGATCGTTTTGTGTGTAAAACTGTTGCCCTAAATTAAACGCTTTAATAATAGAATAGAAATAAAACTGGTCCCGGTCTGTTGACATGACAACATTGAGCGATATCGAGCGTGCAGTTGAATGTTAATATTTCATTAGTCGATCGTTGGTGAAGGTAAACGTGGCGTATTTACGGTGGCATCGGACGTGGCTAGGCGGGACACGTACAGCTTCAATGTTGGGATCATCAATTACAAACTACTACCAATTAGTGATAGTGCACTAACAAATCAAATTTAACTGGGTCCTGTTGGGGAGTCGTTCGCTAATTAGAGCTGCGGGCGAGGTGCTTCCTGCGAACTAATCAGGTGGCTAAATAATGTAGTCGTGACGGCGTCGTTAGCGCTCGTGAGACAGACGTTATTAATTAACATCACATCGACCCCCTCCCCCCTCATCCTTTGCCGCCAGCCTCCGCCCGCCCCGTGCTATCACTGCGACACTCTCCTTAATGACTTAATACTTATTATGACGACTGCATTCCACATTGCACCCTTGAAAACTACGAATAAATGTAAACGATCGGAATACTTAATGAAGTCTCGAAATGATAATTAGTACCTACAATTGCTTTGCTTGTTCTATTGCCTATTGAATTCCTTTTATGGCCAAGTTCTTTGAATAAGCCATTGAATTAGAAATCTAAATTAATTCATTGGTACAACATTATAATTTGGACTATAGTTGACAACTGCATGCGTGTGTGTACCATATTTGAATCTTATATGGAATAAATTCTATGAGCTTGGAGCATATAAATGTAGGACACGGTATTTAGAATCATATAACTATGTAGCATTGTTTCCAGACTGGAGACAACATATAGGTACAAATAATTAAAATAGACTAGTGTTGCCAGTCACTACGTAGAATTTAAAGTTTTCAAAATTACACATTTAATCATTGTAGTATTTTTCCTGTATCATGTACCTACTATAGTAGGTAAATTATTTATAATAGGTATACAAATAGTTATTTATATATTATATACACCTATGCATATACTTATGTGATGATACTGTATGTCACCTTTGTGCAAGTTATTATTAAAATAATAATTTGTGATTCACCGGAGAAAACCCAATCGTCTTTCAAATCAGGACAAAATACATATTTTGTTTACATGTGTAACATAATTATTTTTCTAATAAGGTAAGAATTTAAGATGAATTACAGTGTTTTATTCAATTTTCAGAAGTAATATATTATTGGACAACAGTTGGGTGGTTGGGCCCTTTTAAAATTATTCGATTCGACAATTAAAAAGAATAATTTAAAAAATAATGAAGCAGCTTATAGAATAATAATTTTATTAAAAAATAACACAGGCACAATAGACTGTCAAACCGCTCAATACGCACATTTCTATTGTTTAAAAAAAGAACATGCAACTAAATCATGTTATGCAGCCATGACTGGATGTGGCAAGGATTAGATTGAAAAATTGAATGATTGCATTGCACGCGTGCTCGAACAAGTTGTCACTATGCACAATTGTAGTTGATTGTAAACGCGCCCACGACTTGACCTATATAGAACATTTAGAACAACTTCAGTGTGGGATGATTGGCGCATAAAACTTGATCGTTTGCTTTCGTGTCAATAAGTTTTTCGACTTTAATTAGCTATCTGTTTAATGATCCTTCCAGCTCTAAAAGTATTTTGTATCTTTGATTTTCTTCGTCCATAGACAAATGTTATGGTCAGATTAATTACATAAATGTTTATTTACGTTGTGGTTTGTTAGTCTATCCTTTATAATCTTTTAAACAAATTTTATTTTACACATCTATTTGTATAATATCTCTATATTATTAAGATGCTTAAATTGACAAAAATATTCATCATTACATTTGAATATTTAATTTTGGAATCATAAAATTAAATACCAAGGCTTAGCAAAAAAAACTTTAAAAGGCATTATTTGTTTTTTTTTATTATCTCTGGAAGTAAGAAAATTAAATCGGCATAACTAGATATTTAGCTTTAGAATATACAGTACAGGATACCATTCCGATGTCCTGTTATTGTACGCTATGACGATTCATTCGATAGAGCTTGTAACGTATTAATTAAGCACAGTTTACCTCAAAGGCAAATGGGTTCCAAGAAGATTGGAAATAGATGCTAGAATAGGCACTGCAACCAGGTACCTAGGTACGTATTCCAATTATTCGGAAGATGGGTATGACTGTTCATTACGAATTTGATCGATGTTTTCTCGGAATACCTTAAGTGTGTCTCGCAATGATTTTTAATCATGAATTCAAGTTTAATTTTGGAATATTGGGAAGATAGAAGATGGAATATTTGTATTCAGTGCTGTTGTTTTTCGTAGTATGTTGTACTACACTATTGTATTACAAACTTTTATATTCCAAACTAGCTTATTATATGACTCGCATTAGGAAAAGTAACCTTAAACGTTATTAGATAATTATGTCTTTTTATTACATTTTTTCTTTTAAACAGTCGGAGTCGTAACATCGGTCACCATGTAAGAATGACGTTTGTATCACTGACATGAACACCTAAAAACAATAACTCCAACCACAAAACATTACCTTGTAGACACAACGTAAACGACGAGTGAGTTGTAAGCCAAGACCGTCCAATTAAGAAGCCAAACATTGTATCAATTTAATGTAAGAGACTTGGACGTAACATGTACAAGATTGGTCCATCCAGTGAATTTCTCGTGGCTTACCGTGGTAGGGGCTAGCTACATAGGCTAGACGTTGGCACGACGGCGCTTTGCAAACATGTACGATGACGTTCAGTAAATTGATGACGACAAATATCGCCAGGACATATTGAGTGCTACAGCAACATGTATAGACATGTCCTGTAAACCTGGACCTGGTATTTGACGTCCACAAATTGCTTTCCGTTTTAATTTAGACGACGAATTGAATAATACTTTGAAAACGGAAGAGAAATGTCGCTCAATTTTACGTTGTAGATGCTGTGTCACTTATTTGTAGGAACGTTGTGGAGATTAATGTAGTTGTAGTGGTTTTATAGTGCAGTTTTGGAATAGCCGTGTATGTAATTATGTTTATTATTATTCGAATTGTTTTGTTTGATATTCCTTTCAAATGGTCGATCCAGGCCTCTGTGGAGGTCTTTGTTCAGCTATGGGCTGGTCTTGTTGGTGATATGATGGCGATTACTTTCTAAAAAGTAGCAGAAAGGAGTCTTTACTTTTTGAGAGGGGAATGTCACCTAATGACGTCTACCGCCTTGAATTAGGCGGGAGGGAGTGTCAAACTCTTCCTGACTGAAAACCACCCCGTTCCTACTCCTGCTTTTCGAGCCGGAGCCCCGGCAACCGTGCCGTGGAAGTCCTTACGACTTCCACGGTTGCGTATCGGGAGCAGAAGGAAGTCTAGAATTCAATCAAACAGTCTATGTAAAGTCTGTAACAGTCAAAAAGGAAACAGTATAATAGAAATATCAAACTATTCTTAATAAATATTATTATTAATTAATTCAATCTGAGAAACGGAGTTGGTAATGAATCTTATTTATCGTAGATGCTAATGTATTTAAATTTAAATCCATTAGTGTAACGTTGTGAAGTCTATGTTTATTCTAACAATAGTTTAACATTGAAAGTTTACGAATGTGTGCGTACATTTTATGCATATTTAAATATGAGTAGTACAGCTAGGCGGCGAAATTACGCGCCAATTTTTGTTTGGACAAAATTTTTTGAATATATTTTCAATTTTTTGATACAAAAAGAATATACTTTTTGCGTAACAAAATCCGTTATTATGTATATGAAAAAAAATAATGTGTTGACATGTTGAGTGTATGATTCTGGATTAATTCGGAGTTTGATCTGAGTTAAACAAAATGATGTGTAATCCAATTTTGGAATTTGGAATATTGTAGGAATAGATTATGACTTGCAGATTCTGCACATTGGTTCTTATTGCACAGGAAAAGTAAAATAATATTTAATAAAAAAAAACTATTTCTAAAAGCCTAATTCCCCAACAAACATATACAAACTGCTACTATTTGTAAATCCAAGCATCAAATGGACATTGAATTCTTAAAAACTTTGAATCATTCATACATAACATTTGACTTCCATTGTATTTGTGATAGGATTCTCAATTGTCTGCCTGGACCACCATGATAGGGACTTCATAGGAATATCTAAATAGCATAGGCAAGGATACTGACGCTTACTATGGGTGGTGGGTGAAGAATTTGAATGTAGAATAGGGGACTTTTTTTAAGGGGGGAAAATTATCGAATGACTTCTCCCGCCTGGGTGAGGTGGAAGGGAGTGTCAGACACTTACTGGCTAAAAACCTCCCCGTTCCTACTTTTGCACTTCGAGCCGGAGCCCCGGCAACCCTTTAAGTCCTCCGCGGCTCCGTATCGGTACCAGACCCATTGGGGTCCATCAGTGGTGGTCTGACGGCTTTTTGAGGCGCGCGCGTAGAAGATGGCACAGATTATTTAGAAAAAATGGGAATAAATACGAAGAAATATGGAGTGTGTGACGAAGTGACGCCTTATAGAGGACAGTGACTGGTTAAATTGTGACAGTACTTAGGAGAGGTAGTTAGTTAATGGGTGTATTACCCTTAGATAGGCGCCCTTATATGTTGCATATAGGCCATAAAGTGAGACACATCTATACTTTATATAAATTTAAATAGTGTGCTGTCGCTGACCCGCATATTGAAAACTCGATTTTCCGACTTTGAACTTAATAATCAAACTCGTAGATATAAAAATAATATAAAGATATAGACGTCTATATTATATTTTTTTTATATTAGTACACAACCGTTTCAACTGCAAACGTCAACCTATCCTAAAAAAACTTAACAGTCATAATATGAAAATGTAACTGAATATAGACACTAATAACAACAAATAGAGCTGAAAATCGTTGGCATTGAAGTCAGAAACGCTTGAATCATCAGTCAAAGTTATCTCAATGGTCTTTGGGTACATGCGCTCGAATGATTTACAGAGACTATCGCTTGAGCATATTGCACGTCGAATCCAGTTGTCGGTAAATTGCAATAGACTAATGTACCTCTAAATGTAGTGGTAGGGGGATGGAAGCGTTTCTAGACATGGAAATTAGAATCTGAATCGGAGTGACCTGTTTCTACTTTTATTTCTGATGACGGAAAACATCGTGATAGAATTTGGTCTTATAGGTAGGTAATTCATCAACAACCTGTATGATTCCTACCTACCTACCTACAGAAGAGGGGTTTGCCATAACCTCCACGCCTGATAAGCGGTTTGGGGATCACATAGTCAATTATAAGTTTAGAATCGCCCATCTGCCTTAAGCAAGCATGGTGATCAATGTTCGTTCTTTGTCCGTATGAGAACCTCTTCTCTTAGGAACAGATTTTTATAAAGGGAGGTTCTTTGCCTAGTCCTGGGTTAGTTTACAGTCTAGTATCGAAAACATAACCCTACCATTCCTCTTGTAAACGCACAAATATATTTAGATCACCAATTAACAGCTAAAAGCCGTCTTAATTGATTAAGCTGCGTTGCCATGGTTACGGAAGTGAGAAGTGTTGTAGCTTAATGTGTCCAGTAATTGGAATTCGGTCAGTTGAATTATAGTGACGATAGTTTTGGTACTGTGCAAGGCAGGTATGACTGAGTATTAGAGTTCGAGTACAAGTGTTATTTGTCATTTTTTTAATAATATTAAAAGAGCGACTGCGACTGCCGAACAAGGGTTCGATTCCCGGGTCGGGCAAATAATTACTGGGTTTAAAAAAAAAAGAAGGTAGCACGGAGTCTGGAAATGTGCCCGGTATATGGCAATAGACTCACCCCCTATTACATGGGACTCGTAACATAATAGTGAAAAGTGGGTGTTAAATTGCACAGTGGCATTAAACTGTCAAACACTGCGAGGACACCGGTGACCGCAACCTATTGTTCTTTAATTGTGTCTATAATTATTCAAAGGGTTAAATGCCGTAATATGCACCTTTGCCTATCTTCGGAGATAAAAGGCGTGATGTTATGTTATGTGATTGAAACAGATTTCAATAATATTAAAATAATAATATAATTACTATGATCGAGACTTCCGTATTGAAATCAGATAAAATAAGCATACCATTAGTGTTAACAATAATAATAAAAAAGTTTGTCACTACAATTTGTGTTACACTGCATTAAATCCGATTCTCCAT
Source organism: Spodoptera picta (assembly GCA_038387885.1). NCBI lineage: Eukaryota > Metazoa > Arthropoda > Insecta > Lepidoptera > Noctuidae > Spodoptera > Spodoptera picta. The sequence goes on along the minus strand of JAZHFQ010000438.1, from coordinate 4,497,135 downwards.
ACTCATAAACTTTGCTCATGAGTTTTATAGAGTTGGAACGACCAATAAATCTATTGCTGTCTCGTTAGAGAACGACTGAAAGATATAGAAAAACAAATTATTTTATCAGAGGATGAAAGCTTGAATGCATTAAGAAAATTTGTCTGTATCAATGGACCTAAGTTTGGCAAGCGACGTTCTCAGTCTAAGATGAATATCGGTAATCGAATTGTAGGCAAAGATCGTTTGCTGGACGCTCTTTAGGTTCTATTTAGAGGACCGTAGACGACGGACGAACGGACGGACAAAGAGACAAACGAAATTAATCGGAGATGCGCCGACGGCTTAATCCAATCGCGTCTATCCGGGGTCTGCCTTTTAAATAGATCAACCATGACTTCGGGCGGTTCTCTCGCAAGAAGTTCACTTTAAACCTTCTGCTTCGAATATACGAGAAACAAGGGTAACCTTGTTTTAAGCGTCACAAACAGCTGTATAAAATGGCTGTTCCAAATTTTGTATCGATATGTCTGCCTGAACTAGAAATAACAAACCATTTGATAGAGAAATAAATCTTAATAACAATTGTCTCTCACAATCGAAATAAGTCTGATTCTAATCTCTATTCACGAAGCAATAAAGTGCTCAATCCAATACAAATCTACAACTATTCTACCACCCACATAAATCCAAAATAATGACTCCATAATTAATAGAAGCGCAATTTTTAATCAACACCAACAACATCATTTGGCGACAGACTTTGGCGACATCAATTTACGTACAATGTCAATTTGCAAGAACCGGGCTATGGTATACTCAGCCTCATTAGAGGGTAAAGCGGTTGCAATTAAACCATGCGTCTTTTGCGAGTTAACGAGCAGCGGGCACCGAAATTGGACGTCCCGCCCGCCCTGGACACACGTTTTAATAAATATACATTTCGACGTGATGCAATAAATATATTCGCTGATGTTATCGCGGTGAAATGTTCGACTCCCTTCGAGTTTAAACGAGGATGTAATGTTCGAGTGATCGGTGAAGAAATATAACAGACATACTGTTTGTTTTTTAAGATTATTGATTTATCGCCTTTGTTTTTTGGGATTCAATAAAAATGTATGATTTGTCTAGCTTTTATTCAAACGTAACATGTACATTTTTAGTCCTATTTTTCAACAAGTTTATAATCTAGAACAATATGTACAAAAACGAACACAACTCCGTTTATACTTCACTCCAATTAAAGCTAGCCTTAAATCATTATGACAGTGGAGTTTAAAAAGTTGTTAGCTTTAACTAAGGGCTGTGAAGATGTTGGTATAAAGGGATCTTGTTAGTGATGCAGCCGGTCCAGCTAACGAGGTCCCTTCGAGATACAGTCTACTGCTGATTGGCGATGACAAATTGTCTTCAGACAAGCAAATAAAAGTAGGGAATGTGTGATGATGACACATGTTCGTGAACTTAAAGGTAAAGGAAGTAAAGTGAAATTGTTGTTTTTTTAATTAAAGACTTTATTATTTCCTGATAGGTTTGGGCAAGTGTGATTGCTGGGCTAGCGGTCTCGAGTAATGTTGAAATATTTTTTGTCAGTTATTAGAGAATGGCCCCAATGCAGGGTAATAAGTTCTTTACCCAATGCTTTGACATTGAACTCATTACAGAACCAGTAAAAATTGTGTGCCACATTAGCTTAAATCCACATTTATGTTTACGACAAAACTCGATGATATTTATAAAAAAATGTACCCAAAACATAAAATCCTCATACCCACAAACACACCAGCTACCCGAGTATATTTCGCAAAGGACGTTAGTTAACTAAAGTGTTACTAAGAATGGTAAGAAGTTGGTATTTTAGAGGGGGTCTCGTTAGGCGGGCGGGTGGCTGATTGCCGATTGAGCACCAATTGCCTTGATTGACGGCGCCCGCACGGCTAACGAACCTGCTTTCAACGTGGACGTGCCGCACTCTCACGTCCCGTCGACTCCTCGCTTCAGTCGCATAGAATAGAATAGAATAGAAAAGACGATGGTGTGGATGTAAGAGGTGACATAATTGGCGTATGTTAATGCCATCGCCCTTTAACTATTCTATTTGCTTCGGTATAATAAAAAAATATGCTATTTGTTTAATGGAACCTTAGTTCAATGTAGATATTCCAAAGACTCAATTTGCAGGTGTCCTTTTTCTAGTCGTGTCTTAGACCTACGGGAATCTACGTTTATGTATATCTGAAAAAGCTGTATCAAACTTACATTTTTCTAAAACATAAGCAACTTTATCCTTTAGAAATAAAATTCAAATTTTATTGAAGCAATTTCGCAGATTGTCATCATATCAACGTATCTTAAACTTGCAGAAAATCTTTAACGCATTTCCAACTTAATATCTTTTGTAATAAAGTCTAAAATCAATTGAAAATGTTTGTCACTATGGGGTAAGACGATGTGTCTACGTCTTGCGGACGCGACGTGTATGTAGGTCAGTTATATGTACCAGCCAGGTTACTGGGCTGATGAAGTGATTGCGTGTTGCTATTCAAATACAACTCAAACAGACGCGTACAGTCTACACTGCTCCGTGGAATTTTATGTTGTCGAAAAAATACTATTTTGTTGATAATTGATACTGGTTGTTATCCCACATTCCCAATTGTTTCTTTAATTTATAATTTGTATCGAGAAAATCATTATATTCTTCTATTAACCATTGTCATATACGCATATATGAAAAAAATCCCTAAACAGCAGTGAGTCCGCTTTGCCAACTCGTCATGTTCGAAACTAGAGGTGCAACACTACGACAGGTTCCTGATTGCTGACTGGCTCCAATAATTTGGTCCGATTGACGCCGAGAAATCCCCACTGAATTTGGTTCATTTGTACACAATCAAGGAATTCTGTAGCACCTACCGCAGTACGACCGCCTTATGTAGCGCTTATTGCCTACACAAATGAAACATAATCTCTTCATTCAAACAATGCCTGCGCGCAATAAATCATTATAAAATTCGAATTAAGCGAGCTTAATGTTGATGTAACGCTTCCGAGGCTTTTATAGTCGCACACACGAGGCGTAACACCTCGCCGGCTAATTCGTTCGTACACAGTAATCAGTTGCACGTAACATCATCAGCGTCTTTGTGGAACGAGACCGCAATCCATCATATCGGGACAAAAGGAGGCGGATAAACGCGCCAGTTGTTTGCGTGCGAGAGCGTTAATTTTGTTAAGGAGTCTCAATCAGTGAAGGCGTGTAAGTAAAGTCGGCGCGCGACCGCCGCGGGAGCGATTCGAGCGAATTACCGTACCTGGAGGCGCGGGGCCGACTCGTTAGTTGTTGTTTGCCGAGTGACGCGGGTCAATCAGCAGAGACATGCACGGAACCGCACTTCTTCGTCCCCCTCCGAGGCCCCTCACCTGTCCCCAGCCCCGCTCGTTAGGCCGCGCCGTCTCTGTCAACTGTGAGACGAGCTTTATCGAATCTACGACGCACGACCCGCGCCGCGGTCGGCCCACTCTTCGCTCTAGTTTGACTCACAACCGCGCCGGTAAACAAGGGAAATCAGTGTAAAACGAATTTATATGAACGACAAATAGAAGGGGGCTAAGTAGCGTAACGAGATATTATAGGCGTCTGTGATAACTCAAGGCGTCGGGAAGTGACAAATTACTCGAAAAGATGTGACTCTGAACTTAAAAAGATCAAAAGAAAAGTTGAGACAAAAAATGTTACAAAATATGGCACGTCTATAGCCGTAATGAAGCAAAATAATTGAATGGAATGGCATGCGTTTAGCTAATTAACGCGCAGACCCGGACAGCTGCGGTCCACGTGCGAGGCTGCGCCCGCGCCGCACACCGCCCGCATCTTCTACGAGACCAGTCACTTCTGACCGGCCAAAATTCAATTTGTAATTATTTCTATTCAACTTTCTAATACTCTGCTGATTAAAACTTTCAATAAAATCTAAAATTACTAGATCATTATTTTGGTCGCAAGTCGATGTCTATAATTTTTATTTTTAATTATTGAAATAATAATAAATACAGATGCGGCTAGTTAAAACAAAATAGCTTGTGGCCAGTAATTAAATCGAGAATTATATTTCCATAATCTTTGTTTTATTAGTTTTACTTAATTGTTATTCATGTGCGGGAAGGTAATAAATAATTTTAAAGTACTTACATTAGCTAGGAACTTCAAGTACGAACATTACAATTATCAACACATAAAAAGAGACATGTAGTTAGCTATTTTAACGAAGTAAACAATTACTAACATTTACAGTAATTATACACAAGTGATTGTACGTAATTCCACATCGATTAAGATTATGGCTATATGCATAAAACTAAATGGAAATCGAGGGACATAATTACTATACAAAAATTTATTTTTTATTTTAATTATCAGTTTAAGTTTTCATTGTCTTCTTCTTGTTTGTTTTTTTTTTCTTTTTTGTTGTTACACACTGTGTCATATATTGTATTTATTTCTCCTTTCGCAGGGCTGCAGGAAAAAATCCCATAAGGGATATGCAGTACCTATGTACCTCTGTTTTATTATAATATATATTTTTTTCTGTGTATTGTCTGTGTTGTGTACATGAACAAATAAATAAATAAAAATACAACTTAAGGAATTTATTGTCCTACATTGCTATATATTGTGTAGGTAGTGTCCTTATTCTTTGATTACAAGGACTGAAACATACGTAAACATTGTACTTTTCAACAACGTCACAGAAACGGCTATGGATATTCATTAGTTCGCAAAGACACATAAAATTTCCATATTCGTAGATATAGCCGCAGCGTTAGGTAGCTAACAGTCGCGGTACTGTGTCACAGAAGCCTGATTAGCGTGGCCCCTTAAATAAAAACTTTGTTGCTTACATCTTAAATTAGTCCTTACCGTTCTTTAACGAGACCAATTTAGTTGGTCCGCGAGACGCCGTCGATCCGTGCTTGTGTGCAAAACTGTCTACTTTTTGCTCCTCGCCCAGGTAGAAAACACAACGGTTCGAAGCATTTTCATAACAATGCGCCTGCGGCTTTCTCGGTATACTTTTTTGGAGACGATGCATTTGACAGACACGCCATTGTCATCGTCAGATGATGGGCTAAAAACTAAACCTTATATTGATGATCAATGGGAAAAATCGATGCGAGTGGAACACTTAAAATACCGAACCATAAAAGGTACCAATTAGTCCTGTTCGTTTCGTTTGGTAGAGTTGGAAATAATTAGATTGAGAAGAACAAATCAGACTCACCTTGTGTAATCGCTTTTGCATAATATCATTCCGCCTTTGAAGTAGAAGGAGCGGCCCATGTCCGCGAGAGCCTGCCCGCAGCAGGCACATTTGAGGCAGCCGTGGTGCCAGTATCTATCGAGGGCGTGTAGGAGGAACCTTTCCACTATCTTGCCGTTGCAACCCGCGCATTCTTTTAGCGCTGGGTTGTTGTTGTTGTGAGGGTAGTCGTGGCCGTTGGCAGCGAAAGCCGCCTCCGGCGAGGGCGGGTGTGGCGAGCTGAGCTCCGCGTACCCGTGGTAGTGCGGGTTCATGCTCAACGCACTCGCTGCCAGCTTGACGGTTGGAGCGGGAACCGCTCGCTCCGACCACCACAACTACACGCCCTGTTGACAAAAATAGAATTGGTTAGATTAACCATCATAGAACCTATAAACAATAGTCAGATAATAAGGACGGGTGGGAAAGCCGAAGCTAAACGTGTAGAAAATTCTGAATTTTGTTTTGAAGTTTAACTGTTAGGCTCGAAGAGCAAATTCCCTTTGACCTCCTCGAGATGTTGACCCGTTGTTTTAATTTTTCTTGGCAGCCCTTGGTCAGGCCGCCGTGGGTTCTGGCGTAGGCCTGCGGGCGGCCGCGTTTATAAAATTTTCCAATTAGCAATTTCATACAATTAGGAGCGGGGTGAGGGTGCGGGTTGCGGGGAGAGGGATGGTTAGCGCGGGTCGCGGCGCGGGGAGTGCGTCAACCCGATCCAATTAGCTCGCGGCCGGCGGAGCGGCGGGACGCCCGTGCCGTCTGAGCAGCCCTGTCGCCATAAAACTTAATTAAACGTTTTAAAACAAGTATTCATTAAAGAATAATCAAGCTTATGTAGTCATAAATAACCGGATTGTCCCGCGCGGAACGGGTGCCGTAATTAAGACTGCACAGAGTTGATCAAACGCACTGATTTGAAACTACCCTTCATTAAGAGAGCGCGAGTCGGGCGCGGGAGCTTCCGCTGCGGTGCAGAAACTAATTAAGAATAACGGACGCTTTAAAAGCGTAATTAATTTAGATTGTAATTCTATTTCTCCGAGAGTAAAGTAGACAATTATTTCAGTAGCCCTTTCTTTTGGAACGATTTGCTTTGCTGAATGTAATTTGCTTAATTTCTGTGTCCAACAGGATAAAGGGTTGTAGATGTGTCAAGATTTATTTGTAGCGTCGGAATCGACGCTTAGCGCATGATAAACTGTGTTATCAGGAGTTGTGATTCCACGAATCAGAAACTGAAAAACGCATATTGATTAATTAACAAAGTAAACTTCAATTACAATTCATCAGCAGAAGCGTGAGGAAAGTCATTATACTTGTTGGCGAACATGTCTAATGAAGGCTATAAGGGCGAGGTATGGCGTGAATGGCGGCGTACGGTGGCTCTGGCGGCAGTTGCGTGAGTCCTAATGAGCGGCGTCGCGTGCGCAACTATCGCACTTCGTTAAATCGCCCCGAACTACGATCCGAGGGTATTAATGTCTTTGTTTAGTTAATTCTGCAACGCATTAGGCATTCGAATTGAGGACTTGAGCTCTTTATCGAACATTGCGTGTTTCACTTCCTATTTTACTGGGAAACTGTTATGCTTCATAAATGTTTTTCTTATTATAAATAATTTATTCTCAAGGCATCATTGCTGCGTTGTTGAGTAGTCATTAGTACTAATTAGTTACCGTCTTAATCCGTCTTGCTAAATGAAAAATGGATTTATCGAACATATTTGTTTTGATTATTAAACTGTGATATTACCAAAAAATAAATGATACTGACGTATCCAGACTGTATTTATCTACTTCTGTCGTTTAAATATTATGGTGTTTATATATTTTTAAATATACATATATCCCGCACTTATATCTACTTGGATAGTTTTGGAGTCATCTTCAATACCAAGTTTGCAACGACCTGTATCAATTATTTTTTTATTAATTAGACCAAGATAATGACTAGACATGGTAATAAATCTTCATAATACGATACTAGAAATTAGTTCATAATGATTATTATACTTTATGGACATCATAAATATTCAGCATCGAATATTTGTTTACGATTTGTGACTGTCAATTGCATATATTGATTATATTATTTATAATTTATTCAAAATACAAATTAATTGGAATCATTTTGCTTCGGGCTTCCACCAATGACATTGAATCAAATTACAGACTACGTGCGTTTAGTGGCATTTCATTAAGTTGTTTTGTTACAGAATTGGTATCAGATTTTTAATAAGTTCTTTATTCTTTTTTCAAAATAATAAATAGATAATAAATTGTCATGGACTCTGACTGCCTAATACCTGTTCATAAATAAAAACAAATGCCTGTTTTTGGAACACGAAACAATTGTGCATAATTACTCGAACTTATGTCTATTTGAATTTAAACGTTCTGCTTTTTTACTGAAATGAATCTTATTGTTGTCAGGGTTAAGGTTTAAAATATGTTTTATTTGGGGAACGTTGTGCGTGTTTAGGCTGGCGGGGGTGGGCTGAGAACTTGGCAGGTGCCGTTTTCATTATTCAAGCCCCATTGATTGGATACTTTGTTGCCGTTTAAAAATCTTATTAGCAACCGCCCGACAACAAAGCGGTGCGATGAGCCTCCTCGGAGCCCCTCTATTTACCTGTTAAGTGATTTTTTTTCAATTACCGCGATGAGCTGCAGGTTCCCAACGAAAGTGTAAGTCATCTTGTTAGTGAATATTTATTTCCGCGCTTTCCATCGTACGTCTACTTTTTAAAACATTTGTCAGCTACAATAAACATGATGATGCGACAGATTTCTTTTTTTCGTTGATTTCCCAAAAAATAGATAATACAATGACAATCATAAATAGTTCAACGTGTAAACCGTAGAAGTTATTAATCATACATATCATTGTGACGTGACACAAGTTGCGGAACAAAGCAATTTGTAACAGAAATGTAAAAAACATACTCTAAAAAAATAATAAGTGGGTAAACTAACAAAAATTGGTATCTAAAAAAAGGGTAATGTAAGTAAACGTATCGGTCACTTGTTTTAACTGTAGGGTTTCCCAAGAACAGCCGGGTGCCCGCACGCCGCGAATAATGTAATTAAGGCGAAACCGCTGGCAAAATTAAACGCGAAAACGGAATGAGAATGTGAGCCTAATTAGAGCCGGGAGCGGGGCGGAAGATGCTGCAGCGGCACCCCAGGCCGACCCTACACCGCGCACCGGGCGCCGGGCGTCGGGTGCTCCCTACCGGCGGCGGCGGAGTGCGGCGCCGTGCACGCGGGACCCAAACACGTGACGTAACGTCTTAATCTACCGCACACTAAGGTCACGTATGAAGCCAAATAATCCACCTAATGATGTGGCCAAATTAAAATCCAAATTAAGAAGCCCATTCAAAAATGCCAATTAATTTTAATTCCCAGCTGAACTAATGACAAACAACTACGCCAGTAATATTAATTCTGCACTAATGAGCCGCGTTTTAACGAACCTATAAAATATTAGCCTTTTTTCTGCTTTTTATATTGCACCACGCAAATAATCACAGCACAGCGCACGTCGGTCGCAAGCATAAATCCAATTCGTTTTCTCTCACATCCATACTAATTAAAAAACTGCGGACAAATTGGAGCCAACTCTTCGCCCACGGGAACATAAAATATCCATTCCATTGACGGCACAGGTCTGCCATTGATTAATTTTATCCAATCGGATGCGAATTCAAGTTTTTCAGGAGTTAATTGTCATGCTTCATTAGGTGAGAGTGACTTTCAGCGCTGTGTGCGATTACAGGTTTATACTTTGATTATGTACGAGTTGTATTCGATTATTGAAGATTAAAATATCGAGTCATGTTGTTGAGAAAAGCGACAGCAATATGAATGTATCAGCCCACTTATAGTAAACGGGTATGGAGTACATGAGACTAATGTGTGTAATATTATTTGCATATAATGACCGTTAATGTGGCCAGCGCATTATTCATCCGGCGTGACCTCAAAACGGCCGCAAGAACCGTTTGATCGATGTACATACATTCCCTATACATCTGTGTATTTTAAAATGGTTATTCCATGATAGGTGGGTAATTACTAAAGAATCACGTAGCACATAGATAATTTTATAGAGACCATGAGTGGTAAACGACGTAATTGACGCACGACGGTATCAGAGCCTACAAAATTGTGTGCCATATTCTAAATGATGGTTATTATGCGACTATTAAATAAAATACAGCATTTAAATGTTTGGATTTGTTTTGTGTCGTGATGTAAATGATTGTTTTAGGCAAAGAACTAGAAGTTATCAAGCACAATATAAACATATTTGTTTAAGAAGATGCACTTTGAAAGAAAAGAAACAACGATATCAATGGCGAATAAAAGGATTTTGCAAAAGTGTCTATTTAAGTGCATTGTTAATATAAACATATTTGTTTAAGAAGATGCACTTTGAAAGAAAAGAAACAACGATATCAATGGCGAATAAAAGGATTTTGCAAAAGTGTCTATTTAAGTGCATTGTTGTGCTAATATGTAAATTGATACTACTATAACACTGATCAGTTGTAGATTTAAAGAAAGAAGAAATGTTTAAAATACCAACTCTTGGGCAATAGATTCGTCAGTCGAAAATACACCGAGTCGCAGTGAGCAAGGTAAAACTGCAAGTAATAATCAGTCAAAGCATTTGATGTAATGTACTATTATAATTAATTGCATTATCTACACCTACTCTTTATTAGCGTACATTGAACACATCACAAACACATTAGACCACAAAAACTGGAACAAGCACCTAACCTTGCCGAAGTAAATTAATGATTTGTATCTACTAAATTAAGTACCAAGTCAATTTAAAAGAACAACTAACGTCCTTGTTTAATTTTCTGTTATTTTGACTGTTTTGTATGTTTCTGCTTACCATAGTTTTAGGTAATTATTATCATTTACCTTGTCACTCAGTTGTGTCAGGGTTTTGCATGAATAGTCAGTATTTGGAAACACACCGTCCTTGCTTTGTTACTAGCTTTACTGTTTAATAATTAACAATTCACGTACACATATAACTGACAAAGACACAGCACATTGCCCACTATATTTTTGTTTAATACTCGCTCGTTTGCTACACATACTTTTATTACACGATAACTTTAATTTACTGCCAAGACACATTGCTTGATACTTCATGAATATTCTGGAAATGTTAATTTTAATGTAGAAGTTAAGTCATTTATAGCCGCTACAATTAATAACTTGCATCACAGAAATTTATTCCTGCATGTTTATACTTAACATATTATTAATAATAACTTATAAGAATCATGTTCACGAGTCATTAATTCGTTAGGGTCTTTTGAGGAACTTACCTATAGTAATAAAACTTTGAGTGAATGAACTAAAAGGCGCACGCGCGTAAAGAATGCTAATAGGAACGTTTTGTAGTACACTAATGGCTAAGGATTTGTCATTGCCGCCAAGCAGGTGTCGTGACGAAAAACACGTAATAATGACCGTACAAGTGTAGACATTGTCTCCGACAGATCGAGCACTCTCGCCCGTAATTAGAGGCGGCCGACCGAGGACGACAGCGAGCCACGAATAATAGAGGGGGCATCGGTTTCAATACCAACCGAACACTATCATAACACAATACGACTGAAGAGGAAAATAATTTTGATAATATAGTACCCAATTAGAAACAGCCAAACGACCTATTCCCTAACGCTAATCTAGCCTATTGATAGCAGTAAATTTTAGATAAAACTTCAAAATATAGGTACTGCAGTAAAAGGAAATTAAATCCAAAAAGTCGCCTTTCGCTTTGCTTTGTAAATTGATAACGATCGCTTATCAAACATTAAATCAGCAACGTATAAAGCTACCGTTTACAAATTACGCGCAGATAAGAAAGAAATAGATTATCTACGCGCGATAAATTAATTAACTGATGAAAGATTACTAAAAATTTTGATATAGGATCTGTTAAACAATATTATTAATTAAATTGATAAAGATTTACTCCGCAAAACAAAGGTGCCGACACTAACGCATAATTGGATAACATTGATCTGATGTCCTTCTAATATTTCGAACAAGTTTACAAATTTATTGATCTTTATCTGTTTTACCTAATTGCCTAAGAGATGGGGAAAGTACCTGTTTACCTGTTTTGACACGAATTTTTGTCTATGTTCCAAATGACTATAATGCTGGATTTTTGTGGTGGGTCTTAATATGCTCCCTTGTGGCATTCCAGTCTTTAATGCCGTAGAAAACCATAATAGCAATAAAAATATGCATGTATCATGAGTCATGTTAATCATATCCGATTTGTTTACCAACCAAACATGCACATTTATTCGCAGGACCCAAATTCACAAGATTTACATACTATGCCTCATCCGAAAGCGTAGCTATGTTCAAGGCTCTATGTCAAACGAAGCGGTCCGTCACGGCGGAGTGACCATAATTGTGCCTCGTCCAACAAATATATTAAGTATTCGTGATAGAAGTGAGCAGTGTGTAATTTTAGAACGTTTTGCCACAAATGTCAGCCGCGGGCGCGTCTGGCGTGTTGGACACTTGAACTTGTTGCTAGCCCCACTACCAGTCATGATTGCTGTCTTGTATTTACTTTGATACAAGGCAAAGAACTCTTATTACCGAGATTGCTGGTAGTACTTGTAGAATTTAGGAATGAGATAATTCATAGTGTAATACGTATAGAAACTTCTAGCTTAGATTAAGTCAGTGAGATGATGTAAATGCATGACGATTCTATGAGGGCTGTAATAGTTCAGACGTCATATAAATCTAGGCTTATTTATCTTAACGAACTTGTGTTGGATTGAATCGGTCCCAGAATCACTTGTTTTACACACTTGACAAATTTCTCTTCAGCAGAACTTTTCAAGTGGATGCAAACGTAAATCATACTTTATCTTATCTTTATTAGAGTGCAAGTTAAAATCTTAATTGAGTCTTGACGTAAAATATTTATTTGTGTACTTCATATCATGAAAGAACAACTTAAGTTGAAAAATACTTTAGTCAAATGGCCAAGAATGCGTATAGGAAAATACCATGATACAGTCAGGTTAAGAAATGACACGATTTTTGAATATGAACTTCCCATAGTTTGTGGAAACGGGATTGTTATAGAGAAATTGGGTAATAAAATCACTACATATAGTGAAACATGGATGGTCTCTGTTGGGACACTGGCCACCTAATGCAGCATCCACATAAAAATCGACTAATATTATGGCATTGATCATAAAACAGGCATTTACGTGTTATGTTCGACAGCTCATTATTATCTGATGGTCGTACAGTGATAATGGCAACCGATGCATCCATTGTTTCCATCAGTGAATGAACTTTATGTCATCAGGCACGCAGTTATTACCATCAATATTGTTGTTTTGTTTTTTATTTACCTCGTCAGGGGTCAAAGAACCGGCATCGATGTTCGTTGGAAAGAAATGTGTGACGTGTCCTTTGCTGAAATCATGCGCAATTTTTGTGAACTTTAGTATATTTATTGGTGAACTATGAGCTAGAAGGATTTAAGTTCCTCTCGAGTAGGAATTGTTATTTAAATGGGTGGTTATGTGAAAATTTCTTTAAATTCTCTTATTTGTAAATGTTCAAAATTATGTAGGAAAGTATCCAAAACAGTGATCAGCGTTTCATAATATTTCCAGCAGTCGCCAAAGAAGAAATGTGCAATATATGAGGTAGGAATAAATCTTAATCAATCAATGAGCTAAGGTAATGTTGAAAGATTTAATGTTGTTTAATGAGAATTTGGTTACTCCATCTCAACCAACATCCTATCACATTGCAAGAAAGCCAAAAATACTTTTTTTTGCATTTATATATCAGTTTAACTTAAGTAAGTTACCTACAGATAATAAACACTTGAACTCTGTCCTAGACGTATTATACGGCGCCGAAACAGTCATCGAGTTGTCAAAAACGAATGTTTATGTTCAACAAATGTTTCTTCGAAATTCGAATCAGTACAGTTTTGGATGTGTTAAAAAATGTCAAGTGGGGACCACACTAGGTAACACTCGTGAGGTCTCGTGAGCTGAAGCATTGCAAAATTGTAGTGAAATAGAATGCATTATTGATTGATACATTGACATTGTTGTAAGTCTATATTTGCTACAGTAACTAGGTATATAAAAAATACTAAATTTTTATCTTTGACTTAAAGTATCTAAAGCTTAAAGTAAGTCGCTAAAATTATAATGTACTAGCTATTTCCACGCGGTTTCACTCGCTCTGCTCGGTGCCTATTAATCGTATCGTAATATTTTATAGCCTATAGCCTTCCTCGATAAATGGACTATCAAATCGAACCAGTTGTTTCGAAGATTAGCACGTTCAAACAAACAAACAAACCAAAAACAAACTCTTCAGCTTTATAATTTTAGTATAGATTTATATATTACTATAATTGTATAATAATGTAAACATTGGGCAACTGGCAACTGTTACATCTCTTACTCTTGAATCCAATTCTGATCGATCTACATTACATGGTCACACATACATTGGTATTGTGAAATTTCGTACTCTTGAGCTGCAATACTAGCGCCCATTGCATCCGTATTGCGTGGATATTTAATGAACTAAATGGTATTGAGTTTGGCTTTATATCCCGTATTCTGAATGTTATTTTAACAGCTACGATAGTGGTTGTATGTGTTAACATTGAATAATTATTGAGATTTTATTGGATTGAAATTGCATTGACATTGAGATTGATTTCAAGAGTAATCACCCTGTTTGGAAATGTTTTTGTTTAATAAACGATTTCAATTTATTATTATTATAGTAGTATGGAGTGCACTTTGAGCGGCAATGCATCACTGATTTTCGTGTTTTTAAAGCAAATCCAACCATAAGAACAATGAGACCTTGATATAATTAAAAAACAATTTAACAAAAATATGATTGAATCAAATCATATTTTTATCCACTTTTAGCGAAATTAATTAATTACCACGTACACGAGCAAATAGACTTAATTAAACCTAACCAGCGCCGAAAACATTTATTACCTCTATAATTACGAAATTAATTAGCCTTTGCTTTCTAAATTACTTATCTAAACAATGCGTAGAGTATATAAATCTTGTAGGTTCATTAACTATAGTTCGATATTTATTTCATTTAACACGTTAAACGCCATGGGGGTCACCGGTGACAGACGTTAGCCGAGGAATTGCCTCCAATAGTTTTCTATTGGCAGTCAAAGCTTTAAATGCCTTTTTGGGCCAATAATCGATTCCCGCACGGAACAACTTTTTGTGTGATCCACAAATTGTTGTTATGGGTCTGGGCGTCATGTGTATGTGAACTTGTATGTTTGTAAACGCACCCACGACACAGGAGAAAATCTTAGTGTGGGCACTAAGATTTTCTCCCAACGTTTAAAAAAAATCGCTATCACAACTTTTGAATTCATTATTTTCAATGGGATAAATTTATTGAGCTTTTAAGTTGTTGAGTACCGTCATTATGGACACAATTAAAGAACAATAGGTTGCGGTCACCGGTGTCCTCGCGGTGCTTGACAGTTTAATTTTCGAAAAGTGTTGGTGTATAGAGAAGTATGATATATAGAGTCAGAAATTGGGATTAATGAATGATTACAGTCTCATTGGTGGGTGAATCTGAATTTTAGTATTTAGTGGGTCTCTGTGGAGTCCCACAGAGTCACTTTTACTAATTATGACACTCATAAAATAACTGACCACAAGAGGTTAGGATAAAAAAAATCCTGCAAAGAGACTCATTTCAAGCAATCAATTCTCCTTCACTACTTTTGTTTCTTTTCCCAATAAGGATCGTTATTTCGACCACCGGAGATGGCGAGTCATAAAATTTTAACATATTAAACTAAGTTCTATTCTATTTGTGTCTGTCTAGCTCCCGGTCTATTCTGATACTATTCGGTAATGCTTTCAACTATCAAAATTATTATTATTGGTGGCAAATGCCATTTGGCGAGAAAGAGATAGAAGATATACAAACTTATGCTAAAAAGTAAAAAAAAATGTATGTGAAAATGATCGACCACCTCATAGTGTCGACATAGCGCAACAGTTTCTAAACAAATAAATTCGAAATTATAAATAAATAAGATGTTAAAATAAAATCAATAAGAATTGTGCAGGTAGACTATTTATTAATTTTATTAATGTGCAAGTGTTACATATGATCATAAAACTAACTAAATACAGAAGTTTTTAAATTAATTTAATTTTATGACTAATAAATTATTAATTGTTATTTATTCAGTTTGTTACTATGGTGTGCATAATAAAATTAATTACATTTTGTCTCAGTTAAAAGGACAGTATTTATGACTGAATTTATGAAGCGCGCCGTCAGAGCTATCTACAATCTAGGTCGTCGCGAATCTCTCAGAGAAAGGTTTAAGGAGATCAACATTATGACCGTTCCATGTCAATTTATCTATGAAAACATCATGTATGTTAGGAAAAACCTACAGTTATTTGGTAAAGTGTCTGACAGACACCACTATCAAACTAGACATGGGAATAGATTAAGTCAGCCAATTTCGAGATTAGCGAAAGTAAGTAAATCGTTCATGGGATTCTGTGTTAAATGTTATAATAAGATACCAGGCGATGTACAACAACTAAATGAATCCAAATTTAAATTATGTATAAAGAAAACTTTATGTAGACAAGCATATTACAAACTTAATGAATATATAGAGGATAAAAATGCTTGTATGCAGGCTAGTCCGGCTCCACAGGATAACTAAAAACACTGTTGTTTTAATGAAATCGTAAATAATACAGCTATATTGCTAAATTGTATATATTTTTTAAATTATATAACCAATGTAAATGTGAGAGCCCTGTAATTAACTTAATATTAAATTAGATTAATAGAAGTCATTTGTGTCAGCTTGGAGTTGTCATGCTCACTCAAAGGTTTCATTGGCGGTGGCGCGTGCAGTGGATCGCTCGATTCCCTACAATATGGTTGAGTTGGGCGGTGCTGGTGTACGTGTCATGTTCGTGAACGGGCGCCGTCAACTGGGACTGGTCAGCTCCAGACTGTATTATTGTTCTTAAGGTTATTTTCTTTCTTGATCACTTTGACTGGATTTTGGTGTTACATTGTTCTCGCACAATCCAAACAGCAAAACTATGTAACTAGTAAATTGTATTGTGAACCTGATTGAAAAAGAGTAACCTCTGGAGTTTCTTGCTCGTTCTTCTCCATAGGAATCTACACCTTGGAATGAGCAAATAGCTTCACTTTTAATATTAATTTTATTTTGACGTTCAAAAGTGCCATTCTGGCCTAATTGAAATAAATGATTTTGACTTTGACTTTGACTTTGACTATTCAATTTTTAGACACCCTGTTTCGAAACGAAATGAAAAAAAAATTAGGCGAAAGAGGTATTAGGAATCGTAGTAATTGGCGATCCCTAGTATCTGCCTACCCCCATGAGAGACAGGGCGTGAAGTTATGTATGTAGGTATGTATGTTTCAAAACTGAAAAAGCAAATACTGTAGGTGACATTATTTACATGGGGATATCATTCTTAATAGTAGCTTATGACAGATATATCAGTGCAGAGTTCAGACATCTATACATATAATAAAATTGTAGAAAAGTAAATTCGTTACATAGAGAATATTAAAAAAATAAACAGTAGGCGATGTTACTAGATAGACACTGAACCCAAAAATATTTTTGTGTATCTGTCTGTCTGACTGTATGTTTCACGCATAACGTAGAAACTACCGGTCCGATTACGATGAAACTTGGTATGATTACATAATAACATCACGCCTTTTTATCCCCGAAGGGGTAGGCAGAGGTGCACATTACGGCACTTAATGCCACTGTACAATGTAATACCCACTTTTTCACTATTTTATGTTACGAGTCCCATGTAATATTATGATTATATATAATAAAAAAACTTCGTATGATTATACTTTAATATTCTGGGCACAACACTGGGTACTTTTTATCCCGATGAAGTACATACACAAAAAAACAATGTTAATTGTGTGGCATAATCCCTAGGCACAGTTACTGTACCAAACGCAAATATAAGTTTGTCGAATGTTAGGGTGCCCGCAGTGGACTTTACGCTGTAACTGCAGGGCCGATGGTTGAAATTAGATTGAACCGATATTATAAATGTGAAAATATGTGAGTTTGTGTGTCTGTTACTGAGTCACATCAAAACGGCTGAAGGGACCGGGAACAGAAGTAGATTATAGTCTGAAGTAACAGTAACAGATAGGCTACTTTTTACCCCTAGGAACGCGGGCAAAGCCGCTGGCAGAAGCTAGTTTAAAATAAAATAAAATATATGTAAACAACTCGTTTAAATGAACTACACCAAAAATCCATAAAACCAATCTAGAGTACAATCTCTGGGATAAAGTAAAAAAAAACAATAATAGGGACCAATAAATACTTCCTCGTAAATACCTCTATATTAGTGGGTCTCGAAATACTATCTTATAGACAACAGTGGTCCCGTATAATTTTATTATTGTATCTCACATCGGGTAGATAATGTTGTTATTCGGTCACTTTCACACCGTTTTATAGCTCATCGCGTATCGAACATGCGCTGGCGCACCAAGACGCGGCGCACTGCGCAGGCGCACCGAGATAACCACGATTCCATGTTAATTTATCGCTTTTACTGCACACAAACGTAAACTAGTTACTTTCTAGTCTTTCTACCCTCCATAAGATACGTATCGTGGTATTTTCACTAATAAAATTCTTGATGATTTCTTGATTTTTTTATTACTACGTAATCAAAATCATCAGTGTGCAGTTTTATGCGTGTGTTGAATGAAAATATTAACAGTGTGCGTAAACCATACAGGTATAATTAATTGTTTTAATGTTTTCTTGAGTAATTTATTGGCACTAATCACGTAATATTGATAATAGAGGAATATTTTTGCTCTTTTCCAACGCATGCGCAACGAACTTTTGCTTCACACTACCGGGGAAAAAGTAATAGCTAGATATATGTAATTTTGTAATGAATCTAAGTCATTGTTTATTTTAACGACACATTGCATGTTATATATTAAAGTTTTGTGTGAATATGTTTCAAACAAAGGGTTCAAGAACAAGAAGTACTAAAAGATTCTTCGCTTTCCTGAGTCTGTACTTTTTTTTTTTTTTTTTAACGTTGCCCCACACTAGGATTTTCTCCTGTGTCGTGGGTGCGTTTACAAACATACAAGTTCACATACACAATGACACCCAGACCCGAAACAACAATTTGTGGATCACACAAAGTGTTGTCCCGTGCGGGAATCGAACCCGCGACACGTTGCACGGCAGCCGGTTGCCCAGCCACCGCACCAACCGTGCAGTCAAACTTGTAGAAGTTTCGGATTAACATAATTGTGTAGTGTTCGATGTAATTAAATATTTTAAACTGGCTCTGCCATGCAACTCCGTCCGCGTGGAATAGTGATAAACAACTCCTCTCCCGTAGGTGACAGCGTGATAATATGTAGCCTACATCAATGATTCTTTAAAAAAATATTCAATGTACAGTTTCCACTTTCCTAGGACCTTATTATATGTATAGATAGATATAGATATATATATATTATTATAAGGAAATCATTTTCCATAAACTCCCAACACATTTCCACAACAATTTTTACTTTCGCGGAAACGACTTTAACAAAGTGAGTGAGTCAACACGTTAAACATTAATGCTTCTCGTTTATGCATACTTTTTGTACTATAACTGTTAAGTTAAGCGGTTAACTGATGTTCTACCGTTAGCTGCGCATGCGATGTCAACCGCAACATTAAATTCTAAAACAGGATCGTATAACTCCGCCTTATTGTCCTAACAGGCACTTTATTTGTTGTTTATTAATATTGTACTATTAATTATATTCTTTGATCACTCATCGTTGCTCGGAGCTATTGCTGGGATTATAAAAGGTTCAATTATAATAAATGTAGCTAATTTCAATCAAATAATACCTCTAATTAGCTGACATCGAAACTTCTTTGTGCGGGCCGCTTTATAAATGACTCAATTGATGTTGTTAATAGTCTGGCCTCCGCGGTCTCATTATAACCGACTCATTCGGGGTTCACAGCCAGTCACGACATCAAACTTCAACTTGTAGAAATCAATGTTAAAACGAATGCTGGGTGCTTTGAGAAATTCATACTTTAATATTTTCAATAGATCGTGCTTTGTGTGATTCGCGAGTAGGAATAGAATATTATAACCGGCAGTCGTGATTAAGACAACATGTTTTGTCGTGACCTCTATATCTATAAACTTGGTTTAATTAATACCCTAAGCAAAAAAACATAATAATAAGTTAATGACTTCGAATTGTAATCTATATACATTAGGTACTTTAAAAATAACAAACTCTTCCTTTAACTTTAATAAGTCCTACCATATATCAAAAAGAATTAAGATTCGCAGCAAAAACGTGGATATGAAACAGGATAATCATCCTTACAAGGCCTTTGTTTCTTTTAATGACTGAAATGTTAAAAATAAAAGCAGTTTCTCTATAAAAAAATGATCAAAAACGATTTTAATCGAGAGTTTCGGTCATTACTGACTAATTACCATGTGCCTGAGGCGAAGTCATGCCGTAGAACAAATATTTTTGTTGAACAACTAATTAAAATTAGACATTTTTTCGCTTAGTTAAGTAACAACCGACGTTGTTATTTCACTTTTTTACAATAATTGCTACTCGAGTATTGTATAAAAATAAATTAGGAGAACTACACAAAGTAGCGATTTCGTTTTGAGTAATTTTGAGTACTTCAACCACAGAAATATTAAAAAAGGAGAAGTGGCAAGGGGGCGTGTCGGTTACGCTCGCACTTGAGCGTTCGGCTCAATGAAGGAAAATATGGCCGTCACCGCGAGTTAGTCTGTTGTCACCCGCGATCGTACAACAAACGATAAAATTCCGTCTTGTGCAGTTATTTCGTGCAGACATATAAGCCAAAACAAAAACTGTAGAAGTCATGGCATCAGTTATCATGTGTAAAAACAAATATTTTCAATATTTATCTTAAAAATCACGAAAAACAACAATTTTTATTTTTCTATATTATTCCGACTGTATTACGTCTACATTAATACATTGCTCTTTTACAACCACCCTAGTGTGACACTGAGTAACTAAACCAGCAATGTAAAAGTGACTTAACGAAACGCTCATCAAGACTCGATGTCACATGGTGCGTCCGCTGCTCAGGTCCGCCGTCTTTGAGCGAGATAGTGATGTGGTCGTGGAGATTTATCAAAGTCTATCGACAAGAAAGTCGACTACAAATAGTTATTTATTTGTTCACTTGTAATGGTTATAGTATTATAATCTAATTTTCATCAATTAACCATTATCTTTGTATGCATTAGAGGTATAATGATCAGCATCGCATAGTTAGTTTTGTACTCATAGAGCAGTCCCCATTAAATAACCAAATAATATTATTAATAAAAGGAGTCATGGAAAAATATACAACACTAGCTGTTGCCCGCGACTTCGTCCGCGTAGATTAATGACTTCTGACAGAATTCATCAGAATCAATTCAGTGCCCAATTAAGATTTACCTATTGTGAAATGATTTATCGTAATTTCAATAAATTAAAAATCCCGCAGGGTTCTTACCAGTCCCGGCCCGATCACGTAAGTTTTGAGTAATAAAAACTTCGACTATTGTTGTACAGAATCTCTATGAAATAAGTTCAGTGGTTAAAAGATAGAGAGTCCTGGAGCATTGACGCATAGTTCCCGTTCCCGAGGGACTTCTGTGATTAAAAACTATCATACGTTACTCAGGTCCCAAATCATCGTTTTACCGAATGTAATTCAAAAATATTCAATGATTCTAGATTCAATTTTGATTCCCAATTTCACAACAACTATCATTCCCTATTTTATCCCCTTAGGGGTGGAATTTATCAAAATCCTTTCTAAGGAGATACCTATGTCATAGTAACTTTATGCATGCAAAGTCTCAGCCCGATCGGTTTAAAACTGGCTAAGTATCACACAAACTTTCACCCTCTATATTACCCACTTTGGGGTGGAAATGTTCAAAAACCTTTCTAAAGGGACGTGTACGTCATAATATCTACCTGCACGCCGAATTTCAACCCGATCTGTGTAAAACTGACAAAGCCTCATACAAACTTTCATCCCCTACATTATCCCATTGGAGGTGGAAATGATCAAAATCCTTACTTGGAGATGCCTACGTCATAACATCTACTTTCATGCCGAATTTCATCCCCATCGGTGTAAAACTGACAAAGTTTCATACAAACTTTCACCCCTATTTTACCCCCTTGGGGGGTGGAAATGATCAAAATCCTTTCTTAGAGGATGTTTACGTCAAAATATCTATCGGCACGCCGAATTTCAACCAGATCGTTTTATAATTGACAAAGTTCCTTACAAACTTTCACCCCCTATTTTACCCTCTTGGGAGTGAAAATGATCAAAATTCTTTCTTAGAAGATGCCTACGTCATAACATCTATCTGCATGCCAAATTTCAACCCGATCGATTTAAAACTGACAGTCTCATACAGACTTTCATCCCCTATTTTACCCCCTTGGGGGTGGAAATTATCAAAATCCTTTCAAAGCGGATGCTTACGTCATAACATCTATCTGCATGCCAAATTTCAACCCGATCGGTTTAAAACTGACAAAGACCCATACAAACTTTCATCCCCTATTTTACCCCCTTGGGCGTGGAAATTATCAAAATCCTTTCACAGCGGATGCCTACGTCATAACATCTATCTGCATGCCAAATTTCAACCCAATCGGTTTAAAGCTGACAAAGTCTCATACAAACTTTCATCCCCTTTTTAACCCCCTTGGGGGTGGAAATTATCAAAATCCTTTCTTAGCGGATGCCTACGTCATAACATCTATCTGTATGCCAAATTTTAGCCCAATCTGTCCAGCGGTTTGGGCTGTGCGTTGATAGATCACTATGTCAGTCAGTCAGTCAGTCAATCACCTTTGAATTATATATATACAACATTAAAACTTCACTAATTAATCAAGAATGCGATACCTTCTTATCCAAATTATATCATTATAACTACATACAACTTGTCGTTTGATTTGTAATATTTTTTTAAATAAAATATTTTTAATAATTAAATGATATCTTGGTGGTTTCATATCGTTTTTACTTTATTTCCAAAACCTTTGTAATAAATTTATCGATATATTCATCGGGAGCTATCGATACCGTCAAGTCAATACGGCGTCGGTAGATTCCACCCCTAACACACACATTGACAAATTGTTTTCGTGTGAGTAAATCATAGGAGAATGTGCGCTGTCGTTTAAAGAATAAGGCTTATATTTGAATTACTGAGTTATCGATGCCGCGTGTGTGGACAGTTATTCGTAGTATTGTTTTGTCAGAACTGTGTGTGTAAAATTAGTTTTATGGAGGGGCAGTTGTGGCTTCACCGGTTTTGCGTACATTTTTGACATTCTCCACAACAAATTGTTGAAGGCAAATCCTCCGCTAATGTCGGTCACCGGTGACTGCCATGGCGTTTAACGTGTCAATATATCTGTGACTTCAACGAAAATTATCGCATGTTAGTCTCGAGGAAAACAAATACTAAACAATTTTTAAAATTTGTCTTTTTAAATAAGAGGCGAGAAGGTTTTTTTTCTTTTTTTCTCCTGTGTCGTGGGTGCGTTTACAAACATACAAGTTCACATACACAATGACACCCAGACCCGAAACAACAATTTGTGGATCACACAAATTGTTGTCCCGTGCGGGAATCGAACCCGCGACACGTTGCACGGCAGCCGGTTGCCCAGCCACCGCACCAACCGTGCAGTCAATGGGGAACATCAACGAATTTCTTCTCCCGTCTGGGTGAGGTGAGAGGGAGTGTCAGACTCTTACTGACTAAAAACCACCCCGTTCCTACTACTGCACTTCGAGCCGGAGCCCCGGTAACCTGTTTAATTCTCCGGGGCTCCGAAGACACAGGAAGATTAGGATTGCTATATCAAAAGTTCCATACAGGTGCCTACATTTGTTGTGTTTTTGTCTATTTATATTGAAACTCTTGCAGTTTTCCTCTCCGATTTCTTAAATAAATTTGAGTGCTCAGAGCTTACACGGGCATTCTCATTGGACTGTTTGTGCAAACTAACACATTCATACGAAAATTAGATACCCGATAAGCATACAAACATTTGAAAAACCTAAGGAATATGTTTTTTTTTTAATACTTTTGACTTAGGTACTCACATACAGCTACAACAATGGCATTTCTTTTTTAAAAAAAAACGATGTCCCACGCTAGGATTTTCTCCTGTGTCTTAGGCGCGTTTACAAACATACAAGTTCAGATACATATGACACACATCCCCCGAACAACAACTTGTAGATCACACAAATAATTACTACGTGCGGGAATCGAAACCGCGACACGTTGCGCGGCAGCCGGTTGCCCAGCCACCGCGGCAACCATGCCGTAGAAATTCAAAGATAGACCGTTAAAAAAATTTATGAAACATTTTTGTGCCATAAAAACTTTAGTTTTTGATCGAATGCACCGGCGATTTGGATTCTTGTTATCTTTGAATGAATGACATGTCATTCCGACATTGACTGACATCAAACTTGGATAGTTGTTTGAAAGCGACGGGCGGTCTGTGGGACGTGATCTCAGAAACTATTAAAATAATTCGAAGTCGTTTTTTTTTGTTTTAATCTAAATGACTCATTTTTATTTACTTTATTAAGTACTGTCTTATGTTTGTTCGGTCGAGTTTGCGATTACCGTGACAAAGATAAGTAAGATTTCAAGTTTGGTCTACAAATCTTTGATATCCTAGATATGTTACTACCGATAAATTATAAATAAAAAACTTTAATAATGGCTATATCCGACCCAAAAATGATTGATCTATTCAATTTCTGAATAGTTTTATAATCATCGTCATATTTTTATACAGCAATAACTTACAAACCTCCTTCTTAGAAACGGCTTAACCAATTTTGATGAGATGTTCCCAAGCTTGTAATGTCAAACAACTTACTAAGGTACAGTATGTTCCCAATTTTCTCAGAAATCACTAAACCGATTTCCACGTGTTTTTATTGAAGAATGAAATTGTAGGCTTAGCTGCTTGAGAAAAATTCCTATTTGGAAGTCATCGGCCTGATGATGTGGATGAGTAAACATGATGTAGGCTGTTGTATAGCTAATGTAAGCAAGCATAAGTGAGTAGGTATAAGTGAGTGTTAGTATGTAGCGTAAGATTGGATGCCACTGTTTGTGAAGCAGTTCTTTAGTGGTCATTCAATTGCGTTGTTGATCATGTAGGTACTACTGTAAGGTACTCGGATAATATTCTCGGAAGGAGAACATTGAGGTGTACCTCAAGTACAGACTTTTATTTATTGATTTAATGAATATTTTGAAGTTGGTTTTTAAGCCTTAAGATCTTGTTCTTAAAAGTCAGATGCGATCAGTAGACTTATTAGATTGTTTGCAAGGGCTATGCGTGAATGGAATCTCTTGAATTACAAGAAATCATACGATTTTGTACGAAGGCTGCGAATCGTTCATAATTTCTGATAGAGAATTGAAAAGCCCGCACCAAAGAAACAAGTTTAGATCAAGTATTATCCTCATTGCCTTCCTCAACTTTCATCCGTATGATGTGATCTGTCTTCTAGGATGTTAAACTAAAGAATCCTATTACGTCAATCGTGTAACATTGAAGCAACGTATTCCCTTCACGGATTACGCTTCAACGCCGTTTTGACGAGTGCATTAAAAGTTTTATTATATAGCTGGACGGGATAATAAGTGGCGGCCCCAGTTCACGTTGATGTACGTTTGACGGCCCTACAGACAGTAACCAGGTGGTCCCAACCAACCATTGTGACTGCGACACAATTTTATATCCGACATAACAAACTACATTTAAATTTTCGTATAACTGTCAACCAGTCACTAAATGGTACATTTTATTTGTCGCGTGTGTCATTGGCATTAGGGTAAAAGCTCTCGTCTTTGTACCAGACCGAGCCGTTTCCATGCGTATGATTTTCTCTTTTACTTGTTAGTTTAACGAGCGCGACAGAACATTACCAACGTAGGTCGCCCATAAAAAATATCCTAGGCAAGTTTCCAAAGTACTATGTGGTTGTGCTACAGCCAATACATGTTCCGGTCACAAAAACATTGGAGAGCAAAGCAAACAACGTGAACATAAATCTAGAAATTGTAATGAAGCGTTATTGGTACGATAATAAAAGCTAAATTGATTAGCGGTGGTCCCGCGCAGGTAGACCGCATTCCGGTCTCCCCCCTCCCCTCCTCGGCCGTGCCTCCCCGTCGCGATCACCCGCCACGGGACCGGGACACGGGAATGTTTGTCATAACATTAAACTCACGTTAAGAAATTATGTTGTTACAATTGGTGCAGCTACCCCAAACAAAAAGAGAACCAGCATTTTTGTAGCTTAGACCTTTAAACTGTCAAACACCGAGCGGTCGCCGGTGGCCGCAGCCTATTGTTCTTTGATTGTGTCTATAATGACGGTGCTCGACGAGTTAAGCTGTGCAGCTAATTAGTACCTTTAGCTATGTAAAGTAGGACTAGTTTTGCATTCTATCCCTTACACTTCTCACAAGCCTTCAAGGATTGTACTTAAATTAAAACTCGTATTACCTGCAACAAAAATAAAGATTTCATTAGTAAGTCCAATGGCCCAGGAGTATCCAAAGCTCAGGTAAACTGTAGAACTTGCTTTTTACCGTTGTGAGTGAATTAATAACTATCTGCGCAAGAGCATGAGTCATCGCAGGGCGCGGTGAAAATAAGCGTAAAATTAATAACAGATCAAGGTTGCAATCAAAGGAGAACGTGTGTATTTTTAATCTTTACGTAAATAAACGTTAGCTCTGCATTAAACTATAAAATATTTCACAACACTAACGAAAATTATTATCTTCGACTGATGATAGTAATAATTTTTAATTTTAATTTTCTCAATAACAACATTGTTGTATGCGTGCAACATTTCGGAGAACCGTGTACCTACGCAAGTTGATTATCTGGTTCTGTGGTAGAACAGGAAATATGCGTATTTTATTAATGTTTCTCATTTATAAAGTCAACAATATGAATATACGATTGCCTAGATATAATCCCTACACAACAATACATCATATTTCAAAGTTATCTATCATGTACTTAAGTAAAATTACCATTAATCTTCTATTTAAAATTTTCGTATACAATGTTCCATGCGCCATCTTTACGTTCGCATCATTTTATTATCTCGACTAGTGAGAGATTAATCGTAAACAGATGATCAATGTTTCATTTATAATATAAACATACGAGATTTGGAACATTCGTATCGTGAGGTCGTTAACTGATTTTTACTATACGTCTTTATATTTGTTACAGTGGTAGTGTGGTACCGCGAACCAGTGACCATTTTATTGAGAGAACGCGCGTGGGTGCTGCTATACAAACTATAAATTTAAGACCGCTAATAAAAATACTACTAACACATTTCCTACACTTTGATTCGACCTGTTTATGTAGATCAAAGAAGTATGAAATAAAGTTTGTATACCTAATCTTCCATAACAACTTTGTATATTCAGAGGATGTGAATGAGTAAATGGCATAGTTGCAGCAATTTCTACCTCCTGTTTTTCGTCATACAAAGTTATCTGTTCTCCAATTAAAAAGATCGGACTAATATAAACACCTGGGAGGGATTCAATGCGACGGTAATGAGGAAGCCGCTGGTGACGCAAGCAGCTGACAAATCGAGGCACATGCTGACAGTAATCATTGGAATAATTCCACTTAAGCCCGGTTCTTAATTCCTTGTGAATAAATTCGATTGTTGAACAAGTTACACGGCCAGGTGTGCGGCTTAATGAAGTGGTGACTGTTAATTACTGAGACATGTATGATCGTAAAGATTTCGAGTAAAGTGATATGCGAAGTTGGCCGCGGCGTTGTGGTCGGCGCGGCGCAGGCGCGTTGTTCCTCGCGTGATGGCATCCCAGCTTCATGAATGAACGGCGTCCGGGCTCCATTCAACCAGTTTGGTCGCGCACTGATTACCGCTTACCCACTTTTAATCTTATCTACTACACGACTTGGTACCACCATGTGAATTGAACCCGTCGAGCGGGGACCGCATTGGTCGGCTGCTCGCTCGC
Source organism: Spodoptera picta (assembly GCA_038387885.1). Taxonomy (NCBI): domain Eukaryota; kingdom Metazoa; phylum Arthropoda; class Insecta; order Lepidoptera; family Noctuidae; genus Spodoptera; species Spodoptera picta. Next base: position 4,469,553 of record JAZHFQ010000438.1, on the reverse strand, counting down.
CCCAAAAAACCAACGCAGCCTTCCTCTTTTCATTCACACCTTTTTACAATGTTTTTTGGTGAATGAAGTCGTGTTCGGGATAATTATTGAATTTCGACGATTCGTTACGAATATCGATGAACCGGAAGCCTATCGGCGCGGGTGATTGCATCGACTGATAAAATTCCGTCGCTTCGAAAGTAATTTTATGGTTTTTAAACTGAATTTTAGTTCGATCTGAAATATATTGTTGATGATGTCGTGTACGGAGACGTCTAACTATGGCTATGAAATATAAGTATAGGAGTAATAAATTAGATTTGTCTGGAAACATGGCTTAGAGTTGTGTAGGACCATTAATTGGGAATGTCAAATTAATTTAATGAACAAACAAGCGCGGTGCAGTGTCGGTCGGTGGCTGGATATTAGACTGGCATTATAAAACGAATCAGTGGTAATAACGTAGGGGATCTAATTAAATTGCCGCCGATAATAATGGTACTCAGTCTCCCCTAGCAGACCCCTCGACATTTATTATTCCTGCAGTACCTGCACAATACGGAAACAGAGAATAATAATTTTTAGATTTCTCACCGATACATAAACATTTAATATTTTATAGTTATTGCACTTTCCTGTCTTGGTTTAGTGGTTGGATTTGTGAACGTGGAGGACAAGGCTTTGGATTCTACACTCAAATGACACTATATTTTTGTTGGATTTTTGAGTGTGATTTGTTTACGAAATATCTTTAAAGTTGCATTTTTTTGGATAATTAGAACTAGTACAAAATTAGTACTCTGTTACTCTACCCACCTCTATCAATCTAGTGTGCTATAGAATTAGTCACTGTGGAGTAAGAAACAAATATTTTGAGCAAAGTTTAGAATAAATGTAAATATCTTGTAGCATTCTGTATGTGGAGCAAGGGCGGGCTCTACTAACGTAATTAAAGGGCTCCGGATTCTCTTGGAAAACGTGTCAAGGAATCTATGAACATACATACATAACATCACGCCTTTTATCCCCGAAGGGGTAGGCAGAGGTGCACATTCTACCACAGTACAATGTAACACCCACTTTTCACTAGTTGTTATGAGTCCCATGTAATAGGGGGTGAGCCTATTGCCATCTTGATTGACACCATTGAATCTATGAACTTGGAATTTATTTACTTCTGTATAATAGTTATTGAAAGAAAAATAACCAGCTGTTATTGAATGGAAAATAAACTTCGCTGGAGTAGCTTGTTAACTCACGTAGGTGTATTGTATGTAGATAAAAAGTATTCCGACTTGTTAAATTGGAGATAGGAGAATTTTGAAACCAAAATTGTTAACCATGGGTACTTTTGTTGACATAAATCTAGTTTACCTTAATACCATTTTGCCGCAATCTGTTCAACAGTTTTGCAAGATACATCACATAAAATTAATAAGATATTTTAACACAACATTCTTTCCTACTCAGCCATCTACATCGACCACTCCACGGTATTGTAATTCACGGCAATTCAAACGCACACCTTTATATTGTTATATCTGTGTTTCATTGCTCGCCGGGGACTACATCTGCTCGGGGATCCCTCGTGTAGCTCCCCGCGCCCCAACCCCACGTCCATTAGTGTTTTGTGAATGATTTAAAAGCTCTTTCGGATAACTACTCTGTAAGTGAGTAATAAGACTTCCCATTTTATCAGCATACCCTAAATTTAAGTGAACATTAAAACATTAACGCGAATTACTGACAATTACAAAATTTAGCTCACAGCTAGATAGCTACTCAGGCATCCACCCAAATCATTCAACCTCAACAAATTAACGGACTAAAATTCCACCCGAGATATAAAAATATAAATGATTAGAGACAATAAAATAGCTTTTAGCATAACGAAGATTCTTTGGCAACGCTGAAAATCTCGTCTCAGAGTTACAGTTCACCTTATTTAATGTATTTACCTAAATAGAACTGCTCAAGACATTAATATAATCTTGAAGCCGGCATGGAATCCGATTGTAGACATCAAGAAGTATTTTATACTGAATTTATACTATCATTACGTACTTGATAAATTGGAAGAAGTCCTCAGAATAAAAATAAACATGCTTACACAATGCAGACACAATAACACGATTCCAAATCCGAGTTTTAGGTAGAGGGAAAACGGAAGAAAATCCGTCATCTGTGGCTCGTAAACAATGCTCGTCGGGACGTAGGTGCATGTAAATGAGAGTTATGGTAATTTATCGGCGGGGATGGGGTGGTAATGATAAGATAACGCTTTTGTTGCGTCGCGGCCCGGAGATACGGCCCATGGACGGGCGATGCTCCGCCGACGACGCCGAATTATTTTTAGTGTACCGTAATGAAATTGAGAAAACGAAACGCTTATGGAATTGTTTGAGTGAGTTCGTGTGTCATGGACCTTGTAATATTAAACTAGTATAACAGACGCTTTGTAGAAATTTTACTTCTTTGAAAAATGTAATGTGATGGTAAAGTAAGGCGTAGATAAGTATTACTGACAGCATACAAATTAATATAAATAAGCTAAGCTAAGTAATAAACAGAAAAAAGAACACCCTTCACTAAATAGTTTGAATGTGCGCAAGAGCTGAATGCGCGCAGTTAGTGGCAACATTGTCAGCTGCGCATTACACAATAAACATTCTTAAAGTCACATAAAAATATTTATTTAAACAATTTGTTATACTTGTAAACAGTACGCCTAGTATGTTTCGGGGCATTTATCACGTGTCAGGCAGTCGGGCTCACACTTGACCGCCTTTTTATCGTGAAAAATTACAAAACAAAAACAAGATTTCACACTTAAAGCATTTTATTCGACGACGCAGGAATCCGTTGGACCATTGAGGTGAACGGTCGAGTATAATTTTTAACGTGAAAGCTTTTACTGAATGCTGTAATACTGTCTAAAGAATTCGCATTAACGAAACTCTTTTACATTCTTTTAAATCAAATAGAAGCTGAATATGTTATTTACTAGTGGGTATATTTTTTTCTTTCGGAACATCAAATTGTAAAAACTATGGTGAATGTAATTGCCCATTGTAATCAAGATAAAATCTTCAATTCCCTATTAGAAGATAATCAACGTTTTGTCACCAAGCGATAACTGTCATCGAATATCTACAATAGAGGAGATTGGGGTAAATTGGCAGATAAAAATAAATTTATCAATGTATGTGCAGTTAACAAGTCTCTACAGGGGTTCCCGACCCCATCTGTTACCCCACCAGACATGGAGACGCCGAAAACTATTATTATTGTTTAAAATATAATTCAAAGAATTTGTTTATTCAAATAAATATGGACGCTATAAATAGTCGCTTAAATAGAAACATAAAAATATTTTTTGGTTGAAAAATTGCGGCTCTGTCAAAGTGGTTGCCGTATGGTATTTTTTTATTTGGACATAAAGTACCGTAACGGTTCTAGTCTTACATAGTAAGTATGGCAACACGTGATGTTTAAAAAAATTGGTTATTTAAAAAAATCATTTGTTTTTTTTGTTGCAACACAGGGCAGTGACATTCAAAGGGTGTTGTAAATTTTGTAATGAAACGTCTTCTCACAACTATATGAGTATTTTATGTACAAAGTAACTTAATTTGATGCACTTTGCGTGTTTTTATTTCTGGATAGTATATGATATGCAATAAACGATGGCATTTCATTTTAGATGTCAGCCATTTTGTATTAAATTTATATAGATTTACTTTGTCAGTTTTTATGTCTGGTGAAGTTTTTTTCTCAATTTCTATTTTATTAGTGTCTGCTGTAGGTTTTATCATTTTAGCTTAATCCATATCCTATTTTTTACATACGTTCAGTCCAAAATCTTTAATTTGACATCGAGAGATTCTGTCAAAAACCGAGTTCGATCTAGAGACACTTTACCGTTTTTAGTAACTTTAACGAGTAAAATTATTCAAAAAAGAAGGCTTTATCTAAACTAAAAGCCAACAAAGTACATACGAAGGTGGTAAGCGTTTAAATAATTCATAAACAGGTAGCGAAGCGTACGAGTGCGCGCGCGCAGGTCGCCATTGTTCGCTGATGAGTGGTGTCAAAAGGACAAAGAGGTCATGCCATGAACAAAGCTAGCTATGGGTACCTAAATGTTCCTGATTACTAAAAATGGTTACGTTTTCTATATTTCCATTTTTTGTCTACGATTGGAGAGGTTAACTCACACGAGGAAATGGCCACTTTGAAACCTAGTTCCATCAAATATGATTGGTCCCAAGTGTTCTGCAACTCATTGTCCAAACACCGTAAAGCAATACCGGTTTTCGATTTCAGTTTTCCAAAATAGTTGCAATAAAATTTCTTTGTTACATGGGATACGGTCAATTGAGTGACCTTCAAAATACATTTCGACAAAGGTTTTAGGCGAAAGAAGACATGACAATTATGTAAATCCTTAAAACGGTCATAAAAACATCATAATTTTTCAACGACGATGGCGGTCTTTATTTTTTAATTGAGAATTAAAAATATATCTACATAATTCCATTTTATTACATCCGTGTCTCTCCACATGCGCAAACAATTAAACAGTTGTTCCATATTCAAAATTTTGTTATATTTAGAACTTTAAATTCGAATACAAAGTATGCACGAAGGAGGTTGGCAATTTGCTTTAATAAAACCTCTTTGTTTGGTGGAGAACTTTATGCAGTGAATCACGATACAAGGTTTGTACCTTGTCTTTATTATTTGCCCTTATAAGTGACAGGTATGTTGTTATTTTAATAACCATTCTAACATATACGGAGTTTGTAATAAGTAAACTATTAAGTATCGCGACGGTTTCTAGATGTACCTTGTTAAAACTTCACACGTCTTGGAATACTTTAACAAGTTCAACTAGCTTGATTTTAGACGACGACGGCCATTTAATTTGTGTAGAAAATGCAGTGGCGAGGCGTATCTTGGCGGGGCCCCGTATAAAAATTTGTTGGGGGTCCCTTATGAAAGGTAAAAATTTCTCAAAAGAGATATTTTTTACATAAAATACCTCCTCTACCCAAATTATCGGACAATGATTAGATACTTTAGTTTTTCCAAAGTTTCTGCCATGGAATAGATTTCTCTATTACATCGTTTCTGCCAACCTCTGATCGCATGCATTTTGTGATCACTGAAATAAAATGTAAATTGAGAAGATTTTATATTTTTGCTTACACACGTTGGGGGCCCTCGTACTTCGGGGCCCCATATAATTGATACGGCAGATACGGCGCTAGCTACGCCACTGAGAAAATGGCGGCATCTAATACAAATTGTCACGAACTGGGTCTCGTTATTGGAGGAGCTGTAGAATGAAGGACTTTTATTTATAATTTTAACTAGATAGTTTTAACAACCGACTTTGTTTAAGCGTTTGTTATAATTTTACTTTATGGACTTTTGGCTCTTTATTTTTAAGGGGGAAAATCATCGAATGACTTCTCCCGCCTGGGTGAGGCAGGAGGGAAGTGTCAGACTCTTACTGACTAAAAACCACCCCGTACCTACTCCTGCCCTTCGAACCGGAGCCCCGGAAACCCGTTAAGTCTTTCGTGGTTCCGTATCGGCATCAGCCCTACTGGGCCCCATCCGTGGTGGTCTGAGGGCTCTTTGAGGCGCGCGCGGAACGAAACAAACCGTACGCTCGGTGACTTTGGTTCTTATAGGTAAATCAAACATTTTGAACTACGGCTGTCTTTAAGTTGGTAAATTTAGGAAAAATAAAGATAGAGTTAATTTAAATGATTTCTTTTTAAGACTCGCAACCCTACAAATGGTGTAAAGACTAGCCATTCCAAACACCTTTCCCTAATCAAACTGCGAAGATAATTAAAGATCTGTATCGTGAACATTAGTTTTGTGTTATCGAAGCGATACTGCAACAGTTTCGCATACAATAATAGATAGAGAAACGCCGGAAGACAGTGCTTGATAGCACTCGCATGGAAACGCATTTCACGGCACGATGTCGACGGTAATTTGTGATTGTAACTTGTAAATATATCGAGGTTTTAATATAAATATAAATACTGCTAGATTAACATCATTATTCATCTGTATATATGAAATAAATTCTTCTCACACAATATTCATCTCTTCACTTCTTTCATTTTATTAATCATATTTCGATAGTTATTGTTAGGTTATTTTAAAATAGATAAAACACATCATGAGGATTTTCTGCTGTGGAATTTATCAATAGTACAGGTCATACCTAGACCTGGAACATTTTTTTCATGGAAAGGAAAGGCAAACGAGCAGACGGATCACCTGATAGTAAGCGATCACACCCGCAAACCAGAGGAGTCACAGGTGTGTTGCCGGCCTTTAAAAAGGAATATACCCTTTTTTTAAAGGTTTCAAGGTCGTATCGGTTCGGAAAGACCGTCAACCACAGAGCATTCCACAGTTTTGACTACGAAATTAGAAAGAAAATTATTTTCCCATACATTTTATCTTTCAACTGTCATTCGTTTTTGAACCGAATAGAATAGAACATATTCAATACATCTAGTGAAGAAATAGTAATGAATGTTAGCGTACAATTTGAAAAATGCGCCGCGATACGTGAGGCGTTAATGGTGTTAATTCTCTGCATCGTTTGTTAATCTCTGTACAGGTTTGTCTTATAATTTTCTATGGAGTTAAGGTATTTTATTAATTGACTGTTCTTTAATTACTACGCCTTTGTATTACACTAGAGTATGCAGTTAGTAAGTGCGAAGGCATCTTTATTTACACCTTAACATTTTAAGTTCCTCAATACAAGATTCATGTTGACAATAACAAGAAAATGTCAAAGTAAATGATCTCAGGCTAATGAGACAAGCAACGTCAGATACAAAGGTCACTGAGGGCATCAAACAACAATACATCACTTAACTAGTTTAATTGATACATTTCAATGAAAAAACCAGTAATAAATAACGAACAGATAACGATAAAACGTAATGACTATATCGCCAGTGAATGGTGACCTAGTGAACTCCTCGATTTCCACCCCAAATAAAAAAGATGCGTAATTGATTGCATCGACGCGAGCTCATTTGACTGATTGTATAGAGGTAGAGCACCAAATTGCGTATTTAACGTATGGGAAGAACCCTCGTGAACCGTTGCCAATTTGGAGGCGCCCCCCGGAGCTGAGCCCGGCCCCGCTCCCCCCAAACATGTTTATATTGCATTTAGATTCAGATAATTCAAAAAAGCAATCCGACCAATTTTATTGCCTTCAGATAAATTTTTAGAACCTAAAACGCATGTCTCCAACAAAATTATTGTGAAATGGAAATGGAACATGTTGCAAAATGCCGATCCGTTAAGGGCCATTCGCGGTTTTATCAGAGTGCAAATAACCCGCCCTGAGCAGATTAGATAAACTACAGAAAACGGCACGACGTGGGAAGCGAACCGACAATTATGACGTAAACAGCGTTTTAATTACAAACGTTTGTGTGCAAATTACTCGCGAGCCATTAATCTCGTAAGAAAATGTCTGCAACACCAGCTTCACAAATTACAATTTTTTGTGTAAGGTCAGTCAATGTGACTCTTACGTCTCGTTAAACAAATAAGGATTGTACTATACGTTGACAATTTGGTTGGAATTTATGGCGGTGCAAATGAATGCGCATAATTTGTCAAAACTGTCGGATTTGCAGGGTACGCGTACTAGCGATTCCCGGATCGTTCGGTATCTATGCAGATCTAAATTTAGAGGGTAATCGCTTGTTTAATAATATATGCCGCTGGGAGCACTCAGTATAATCTATTTACATTCGGAGTGGACCGATCTATTCACCCGATATTACGGGAACGAGTATTTACTATTATCATTGAATGGACCGTCAATACTTATTATAATTTGCTTAGTCAGTGTCGCTTTGGTCTTCTTTTTACTCAGCATGTCTCTTATCTGGAATTACTTTCTTATGTTTCAACATTGGGTTAACTGCCCAATCAACCTTTCACAATTAAGTAAGTATATTAGTTTGTACTATCATTTATTATCAATTTCACAAAGTTATATGACTTGAATGGCTTGAAAAGACAAATAAAATGCCTTCTATATTCAACAGACTCTTCATCAATACAATTTCTTTACATTCTAATGATGTTAAAAACAGTATTCACATTGTCCATATGCAATATTTCATCTGAGACTAGCAGTTATTAGCGGTTATTACAAAGTAAGTGAAGCTGATAATAGCAAAGGTATTCCTGTCATGAGGTCACGGATAGCGTCAGTCGTCGCCACAGCAACAGATGGCGCATTGTGTAAAAAGGTGGAGATAAGCCATGACTTGAAGAGAACATGCTTCATAATCATGAGTCAACGCACCTACTTATAGGTAAAGAAATTATTGAAACAACTGAACATGCTAATTCTAGGTTATTGCGAAACTGGCGGAATATGCCAACTATTCAAATTAATTTGGTTGAGATGTTTATAAAATACTAGACGGAGGTAAGAAATACATAAAATAATTAGGTTTTTACGATGATTCAGCTGAACGTGCGACGTTGCGGCGTAAATACCAGCATTGTCTTCACCATTATAAAATTAATAACAACAATGACTCAGTGTACCGAATAAATCAAATTATATCGCCCACTATGCGGGGAACAATGAAACAAAATATAACGTTTAAAGTAACAATTAAACACAAGACAATGCGGAGGAGAAGGAGCTCCGCGCAAAACTGTGAACTTCTTGGCCCCTCATCAATCAGCTATCACGAAGCTCCCGCCTTTGCTCGTTACACATAATTAATCACTGAATATAATTAAAATTCCCGATGACAAGGCGCGATCACCACAATATTCATCAGAGAGGAAAAGCCCCAGAAAGAATATTGGCGAGTTCAAAGAGCCAATGAAAGGACATTTTTTCAACCCTTTGGGACCGTCGTCTTCGAGTGATTCAATTTTCAATTAATATTTGACGTGACTTGCAAATGAGGGGATAATTCGTTTATCTGTTGTGTTGAGGGCTTAAGTTCAAGTGATGATAGTTATTGATCATTGTGTCGTTTTAAAGTTGTGCGGTGATACTTTAGCGGCTTATAGTATCGAGGCAGAAGATAATGTTAGATTTGAGGCGCCTCGCCGGCGTCTACCGTGGTGTAATTACCTAGTGACTCAGCACGGCTTTGTTCGCCCTGCATAGGATCCGCGAACAAACTTGTTTTAATTAATTTCGTGTCTCGAACAAGCCTTCAGTTGATTGTTATCTACTTAGTTGCTGTTAGCGCTCGGGACGCCCTGATAATGAAGCAACAAATTGTTCTAAACTAGTCTTATGATTTTGATACGAATGAATACGCTATTACTTGGTACTGTATGTTAGTTTTTGATAATGTAGTTATCATTAAGTTTGCCTCTTACTTTATATCAACTTCAGACCCAATAACATATTTCTCTCATAAAATTGCACAGACCTTTATTTTTCTAAACCAAAACACAGGCTGAAAGTATAATAGAGGGACCCACAAAATTTCGTGAAAAAACAATAAATACATAAACAATTTATTTAAAACATCCAAAAATATGTATACACAGACAGACCATGACCAAAATTCGTTTTCACTTTGAATAAATATCCTGAGATTTACTCATATTTTTCCTGGTGAACTACATTGGTCAACGAACTTTGATAGGGTCGATACATTTATTTTTAGTGTCTAAGTAACAGGTTTGAATATTTTCTTTATTTTTGTTGTAAAACATTTATCGTCGGTCCTTTCAAAAAAACCTTTTTGGAAGACACTTATTATTATCTTATTATAGTATTGTATGTAGATTTGAACCAGATATCGACACGTAACCGCCGTTATATCTCCTCATGGTTCGTGTTTGGCGCGTCCGTTGCCATGACAACCAGTGAAATATGGGCCCCGTCTTTACTAAGCTTATTGCCATTATTAGCTAAGGATAGCTAATAATTTCCACATTCATTCCTCTGTTCTTGCATTCAGTTTATAGTGGAAGCCATTAGAGTGCAGAAATTGATGTGATTTGTTTTATAAGTTGCAGTTTTCTGAACATGTAACGAACGTTCTTTTATTAGTTCAGAGAAAGACTTATGCACCATAAATAAACCAAGAAGTCTTGATCTACAGATGACAAGTAAGTATATTGGACAAATGAACATGCCACAAATTTACAAGTTCCAAAAATCTCTATCGACTCCCAGATACGAAGTCTATTAAATTTAAATAAAAATAACTCAAAGGACAGTCAATAAATTATAAATGTACCACGATTAATAACATGTGGATTTTACAACAGCCATAACAGAGTGCTCTCAAAATAATAATTAGTACCAATTACGACACCAAATATCCCAACAATCAAATAGGATGACTGGCAGAAGTTGAGTGGCCGCACGCAGAGAAATTAAGGAGATCACCCGTCTCTCTTCAATCAACGGACAATGACTGCTGTCCCTTGCTCTCATTCACAATTCAATTTAAGCTTTCAATCATCGACATCGAAAACTACCATTAAGATAGCGAGAAGCGCACTTATTCTGATTGAATCAGACCAACATTGTTTGAAAGGAATTCCCTCAGAAGAATTATTCCCCTCTTCCTCATTGCTATCTACAGCTTCAGTAAATATGTTGAAATCTTAAATCACAAATTCTTGAGGATAATATTAGAATTTGTCTGATATTTTTAGCTTGACAATCTCGAGTACTCAGTGTAGTTAATATCTATAGCCTGCTTTTCTTGTCAACTGTCTGAGCTATATTAAAATTCTTTAAATCAAAGAATGCGCGTCTCTTTATTATGATAGAGGTTAAACGTTTGTTCCTAGATTCTTCAAACATCATTATTTCATGGCCGAGACCCTCTTACCTACAGAACAAATAAACTTCGGTTGACTTTGTTTATTTTTCTATGGGAGTTGAATTGCTCCTTCCTGGAACGTGGGCAATATTGGTAATCGCTCTGTAAATAACAGTAGAATATTTTTCTAATAATGACATAAGTAGTCCATAGTTAGATACAAACACATAAAAACTTCACGTTATGGTGAACGCAAATAATAGTTAACTAGCCAGAAAATATCGAGACGATGAGAAACTTGACCGAGTTATTAAATAAATACTTGTTTGAGATAGTTTACAAACAAAAAAATCGAATTGTACATTGTATTAAGAATATGCACAACAACCTACGTGAGAGGTTTCGTTTCCGCCAAACGGATAAGTAGGTAGCTATAACCTGTAATCGAAACCGGTTTAGTCAATGTGGACTTACGGACTGGGGAGAGGGCATGCGCGATATCATAGCAGGTGTTCCACTGTGAGCCTACTGCCTCAATGAGAATTCCAATTCGAGCCTTAAATAGTTTGTCTGAGATTTACTTCGCGGTCTAGCTATAACTCTAGATAAATGTTACCACACAGCTGGTCTTTGATATACGTACGACCTCACTTTGATAAACCAAGATAAAAACAGTTGCGAAGCTCTTGACGCTGTCGAGGAGGCAATCATTCCACCATCAGGCCGGGCTATAGACATTCGAGAATGAGTTTAGGGCGGCGAGTCTGTAACGCGTGTTTAATAATTTAAGGTCTGAAGGCGCGCCGTCCCTTACTGGCTAGTAACGGCGTTCTCTGAATAATGGATGGATACAACAATAATATGACTCCGGCAAGCCGTCTTAATTTATTCAATACCGAATACCATATTGCTTCACTATGCCCCCGGCGACAATTTTAAATCCTGGATATTTACATCTTCAAGTGAAATAAAACTTATTTTAAATATGGATGTCATTGATACTTAGTAATCCTCTTAGGTTCAACAATCAACTCTCATTTGTGGCGTTGGAATATCCTCTTCTGAATAAAAGGCTTTTATAAGAGAAACATGGGAACGTACACCTGTCGCACCCCGCATATTAGAATAGCGTCTGGCTAGAGTATTAAATATATTAGTATTCATTTGAAATATATCAGAACCGAAATAGCAGTTCGAGAATTTCGCACAAATGATATAATAGACTTATTTCAAATATCCCACTATTGTTTAAGAAAATAGAAGTTGTGAATTTACGTAGCGCTGGCATGCTACGTTGAAGCTTTATTTGCATAGTGAGCCAGTTGTTTAGTTGCTGTTTAAGTGTAAGGAACTAATGTGTAGGTAGAGAGTTGGCCAAGCGGAACTGGTTATGTTCTGCTCACTAATGTTTCACTAAATAAAGTTAACATTAGCTCGTCTGAGGTTAAAACATTCCCAAACTTTGATTGAAAGAATAACACGAGCTTGTATTCGGATTATTTCTGAGAGCATCCAATTTTCTTTGCAATCTTGGACGGTTCCGTTCGGGAAGTTAAGGTGGATTCAATAAAAGTTTATGATTATGCTTTGTGATGCTCCTTTTTCTTTAATCAAAATCCATTTGTGTACGTGGTGCTCCATGAGGGTGCAGCAGAATGCGTTTAATTCGTTAATAAATCAGGGTGCGGGGTGGTGTAGGTTCATTAGGTTGATCGCCCGGGGCCTTCCGGGGTGTCCAGCCCACTCCATGCACCGACCTTCTGTTGCTTGATGCATTTAATTTTGGGAGGGCATTCGATGATGGATGCGTCGCTAATTCCATTTGTCCATCAGCGGGCTTGTCGTTTACAAACCACCGAGGCACGAAACATCAATTTGCTTTTGTTTTATAAAATCATTCAATTCATTTCATTCTTAATTGTTCGTTTTGTGGCCTCGCAATTTAGTGTGGGACTATCAAATCTTAAACAGCTTGCTCTGTGTCAGTATCAAATGAGAATCTTAGTTAAAATAAGTAATTAATTGGCTCTCATAACTTGGGCTTATCGCTAGCATAAATTAAGGTAGATTCGCGCGGCGCCTCGTCCACGCACGTAGTGAAACTTTTAATTGCATTGAGCTCTATCACTGTCGTCAACTGGGAGTTATGGACACCCACAGAGATCCTACTCCTCCGTGTTACTAACAAATAAATTTTAATCATGGGGCACACAGAACCAATTAAGCGTATTATCAGGTATTAGACGCGTCAAATAAATTTATAACTGTCTCAATATTTTAGAATTAAATTGTGATAAAGAATAATTTTAAATCTAATGAAACATTAAATCTATTACAACTTTGAAATTAAAATCCTCGGAAATTATTTAGGATCTCGAGATTCAAGCTCGAAATGAATAATGGATTAATTAGAATTTTTAAATTAAAATTGTCACCGTGTATCCGTTCTGTGGCCAGCACAAACATAATACAATAGAGGCCAGGGCCGGACGAGAGGACTCATTAATTTAGATGATTGTACAATTATCTAAATATAAGCGGAGCGAGACGCCCACGCGGGCGCAGGGGGTACTCCAACCCGAAAACGAGGGAGGGGAGCGGGCACTCGTTTTTAATTAAACCGGCGATGAAATGAAGTGGTCCGTATAATATTGCTTAGACATGTTTTAAATTAATTTTAACCCGTCTTATTACGAATGTTTTGATGAAATAATTTCTGCGATCTCCTGTCAATTCGACACTTTCACCCGAATCATCTTTTCAGCTGGACGTTACCCTGTGACAGTAATTTGATTTGTTGGCTTGATAAAGTAGTTGGTAGTAGTAGAGGTAGATTGTTTAGTTGGCGGGTTAATGTATTGGCCGGTGCTGAGGAACGAGTGGGCCTAAGTCCCCAATAACGGGGGCCCGGGCCGTAGCGGGCGCGGGTCGGGCCGCGGTGACGGTGCCTCGTACGCAAGGGTTGTGAGCCTCTCCTCTTCTCTATTTGTTTTTCGTTAAAGCTTTAATTAAAAGTAGGTTTATTTTAAAGAAAATTGATGTTCAAAGTAAATAAATCCTTGATGGTTTAATTATCTCTTAGTAATTGAGTTTCACCTGACGGTAAAATAATTAGTGTTGTGCTCACGAGATGCTTATTAATTAATGATTTTGGAGATACTGTTGTACGGGGTAATCTATTATAGTCTTCGTTTGCGATAAAAGTTTTAATTAGTTTATTCATTTCGCCCACGTCTTTTTTATTTCAGTAACATTAATTATATTTTAAAACAGTATCCTTGTTTAAAGTTCGTTAGCTAATTTATCTAATACAATCGCCTTGGAATTAATTACACAACTAGTACGTAGGTACTTGCTAAAGTCTTTAATGAAAACTTCAATGTTGTATTTCTAGTTGTTGAACAGAAATAGTTTCCGCAAAAGTAATCACAAGACGTTTCAAAATTTCACTTTCAATAGTTAGATGCTAGCGAAGTGTTCATGTCAATAATTGCACATCACTCAGTTGAAGCAATTAGTTGGGCAGCACGTGGCCGCTTAGTTTGGAGTTAGTAACCCGGCGCGGAGTGCAGCCGGTACGGCCCCACCACCACACACTAATTGTTTCTACATCCAGCAGCTGGCCTATTGTTATAATGTCCATCGTGTAATAGTTTATTAGTTGATGCAGTCTGTTTACAAACATGCTGCATTGCAGTTCGACGCTAAAGACGTTCGATCGCAACAGAACGACCATCAAGTTCTTCCCAATAGTTACCTAAAGGCTTTGTCCTCTGGGGTCTGTCCGCGCGTCCAGGCTTGATGCCTCGAAGGGACCCGCCGGTCTCCGGACCGGCACGATGCACCAAACAAAAAACTTAACAATAACAAAAAAACACAATAAACGTATGAACTCAAGAAACTACACCGTCGAGCGCAGTCTCTTAACCTTCTAGTTCGACAGGATAAAAGACTGGTCACATAAAAACTTCCTTGCAAAACTTTAAAACAAAACCGTACAGAAAACTTCGAAAAAAGTAGATATGTTTGTGGGGATCGACGACACTTCCCCGTACGGCGTTTCGGTCGCGACTGAGCCACGCGGTCGAGAGAGGGGCGCGCGGGGGGACACGGCGCCGGCCCCGCACCTCCGCGGTATTATTTGATTAATTCGCCTCCCCCTTCTATACTCGGTGAGTCGTTACGACGACGGCGACGTTAAGTTTTTAAATTTCAGTGAGAGGACCGCAACCTTCACCTACTCCTTAATACTTTAATTGAATTAATTAAGATCGACGGGCGCTAACAAAGATTAGGTAGACGTTAATAAGCAAACGCTGAAGGACCCGTCCCGTTCATGGTTAATTACAGCCTCGGTTGCGGTACACTCGCAGGAAAAAATCCCAGCTTGAAATAATGAATATTACCTACGGAGCAACGTAAGACCCGCTAATTGGTGCATTTACATACAGAAGTAAAATAACGTCAAAGTGAGTTATTTGACGATGTCAGATGTTCTGAAACGAGTGACTGTCGTATACGACAACGTAGCTATAGATTGAGTCTGCACTGTCGGCCGGCCCGCTGAGGACACTTTATGCATTTTGGTGAATATTAATCATTGGACCGAATCCTTTTAGTGCTTACAACCCACAGGAATACGAATACGAAATTCAAGAATGGAGTTCCATTGATTAAGTAATTCATCAGTACAGTCAGCTGACAAACTTTATTCAGTGTTTGTTACTATTTGTGTTCCTTTTCTTTTATTTTTAGAAGTAACAAAGTAAAAGAGTCTAATGTCTCAACGATCAGTTTACCAATTAAGCCAACTAAAGTCGATTAGACGTTGACTATTGAACCCAATCCGTTAAGTTCATTAGTTGTTCCCACGGGCCGAGGCGACTGCGAAACTGAGCCACGGGGAAATAGTGATGCGAATGCTTCATTCAAAGTGACTTGAAGTTTGAGGTGAGGCGCCTGTTAAACCTTTTTCATGGTTAAATGGTACATGAACTACGAGATGAGGGATTACTGTTAAAGCTGATTGGATAATGAGGCGATTTTAAAAATCTGAATCACTTAAATTAAGCTTAATTGATTTAAAAATCTTATAATAGAGGTATTTTACGAGTGTTCTTATTAAGACTTGTTAAAAATGTTTGCTGTCGTACCGTGGCGTGGTGTCAGTTAATATTGACTTAAAAATAAGTGTACCGTCCCGATAAATAACTCAAGACATCCCTACAGGAAATTCATTACGGATTCCGTGTCGGGTTACAAGAAAGAGGCCGGTCTCGATTTCTGGTTAATTCAATAATTTTACGGATGAAGCATTATCGGGCTAATTCGGTTTAGTTCGGTTTAGCCCGATCGATCAACTGATGCGCCAGCGCAGGTGGGCGCTCAACAGAGTGCAAGCGCACCGACCCGTATTATGAAACTTCGAATTTGGTACAATATTAAAAGAACATATTTTGTTGGTACAATTTTAAAGATTTAAAGGAAAATGATTGAAGATTGAATTTTATTGTTTCAAGATTTAACTTCTTTGTATTGATGCTGCTAGACTTATTTAAATTTCAGTTTTCTCGATGAATTGGGATGATAACTGGGTATGAAAAATAAAAAATTGTCATCTACCCTATTGTCTGCTTCGTTATAAGCTCAAATATTAATGGACATTACGTTATAAATTGAAAGTTTTTTGTAGATATCGACATTTATGTCATATCTACTTCCAGCTTCGATGGCATTGAGTATCTATCAACTGGCAATATTACTCATTCTTCATTGGAAATTATAATAAAACTGGCAAAATATAAGTTGTGTGCTTACATCAACCAAACACCGGACTACACTATCCTGAAAATCAGTTAAAGTTACTTCATATTTCTAAAAAAAACCTGTTCTGGAAAATAAGCCAATACTTTTGTTTTTCGTGACAAATCCTGTGTTTTCTTTCGCTCCGATTTCGCCAAGAAACTCTTCCGTTTGCAAGATTTTTGCGAGAACTTTATTTATATTTTTCGTAATTTCTTCGAAAACTGAAAAGACTTTAGTGTTCACTAGAAATTTATCATAAAGTATTAGACATCGTTCATAAATAAAAACACACTAAAGTCCCTAAGTCTTCATGGTACAGGGAAATATCTTACGATATAGTGCTCCGCTTTGAAATTAATCTTTGTTTAAACTTAATGGTACTTATTAATCATGGGTATTATGTCTAGATGAATATAATGTGGTAATCGGTGACTCACTTCAAAGATATCAAAGCTTTTATTACGAAAACAAATGCACCGTTACACAACCTGTCCATTTCTCTATTACATTATATTGATCCCGGAGACAATACAAATTACACTCTAACACAACGCTTTAAAGCTCAGGCTTGAGTAAGATCCTACTCGCTCACAGATACGTGAGGCAGGTGAATGCGTTACCAATATTATATTTCTTAATTAATAGAGGTGAGAACTCAGTTCCCCCGGAATTTAATATAATGGCCTCTATTCCTGACTAATTTAATTCTAATGGTTTTAAGGTGGTTTATAATTTTATGGTTCCTTGTCTAATATACTTGTGTTTATAATAACTTTATGCATTGTATCGACAGCTGCTTCAATTAGAGTGCTTATGTAAATATGTACATTGTGAAAATTGTATCAACGACCACGCTTAGACATCGTAGGTGTTCAGACAGGGTACTTAAATCCTTCGATATAAGTACGTTGCGTAATACTTTCTACATTCGTGGAAGTTTTCATCAGTATTATAGGAGATATATATTAATGGGTACGGCACTCCCGGACTCCCCCTCTGTCTGCCAAAACGTATGGCGCACTCCCAGCGACGTCTCATCCAATCTGGATAATGTGTGATGCTCGTCAATCGTGTAAGTGGCTCCAAATTGTACCCCAAAAGGTAAATTCCGCTCTCATTGAGTGCACTTTTGTGATTAGCTACTAACTTTCTGTACACATTACATTAGAAGGGTCTTTGTCATTTCTCTGTCCGAGAAAATAATGGTCGCAATAAAAATGATTGCGAGAGAACAAGAAGCGTAAATGGAGACTCAGACATCTTATTTCAAGATTAGTTTAACATATTCATGTCTCTAAAACGGGTAACAACGAGACAAGGGTACAATTAAGGCGGTGGCACACTGCACCGCTGCAGCGGAGGGCGGGTGTCGCGCGTCGGTCACAATGCGCCAAATGACGGCCGGTACGCAAATGAAGAATATTGTCGGACGGCGTGAATGCTCCTTAATGACGCGTCGGGTACGGGGCCCGTGTGCCGTCGTCACCCACACGTATTTGCGCGATTGTCGACTGTTAATTATTGGATCATTGTCGAGGTACTCCACATGGGAAGTGTCTTTTGAGGTGCTTCGTGTGTAACTATGTGTCTTATGGGACTAGGGTTTATTGTTAATTTTTGTACTATGTGGAGAGGATAATAGAAAACTAAATGAAGGGCATGTATTTTATTTACATACATACATAACATCACGCCTTTTATCCCCGAAGGGGTAGGCAGAGGTGCACATTCTACCACAGTACAATGTAACACCTACTTTTCACTAGTTGTTAAGAGTCCCATGTAATAGGGGGTGAGCCTATTGCCATATACCGGACACATTTCCAGACTCCGTGCTACTACTGAGAATTTTAAAAAACCCAGTAATACTTTGCCCGACCCGGGAATCGAACCCGAGACCCCTTGCCCGGCAGTCGCACTTGCGACTACTCGGCCAACGAGGCAGTTATCTTAAATAAAATGGGAATAAATAATTATTTACTGATCTTAATTCAAAGTTTGTAAGTCAATCTAAGTTTTCACAGAATTTCCATACAGCTAATATCAAAAGTCGATCTTATTCAACATAAATCGCATTGAGATTGGTTATTAAAAAAATATTGCCTGTAAATCATATTCGATTCAGAAACCTAACTACACAAATCCCTAAAAGTAATTACAACAATAAATATACAATGTGTGTTATTGCAATTAGCAACTAGTATTTACACTACACAGTCAAAGCACTAACTATATTCAACAATTGTCAATACTTTGTTGTGGAATTCGGTGAGTATTTGAACTTGCGTGCGCGTACGCACGTTCGGGTGCCAAAGCAACAGTTACACAAACTCTGTCGAGTGGTGTGCACACTGTCAACAAAGTACCAAGTCTCCAAGACACATGCAGATCGACATCTACAATCCCTCAGCTACCTTCATACAATTTTCATCCTTAACTTTTTGCGATAAAGTCGAATATCCTCTAAAGTAATTTGACAGTTTAGGTTACCTTAATGTGCAGGTGTACCAGGATACAAACATGTCATCTGTGCCCGTACATAAATCAACAGATTTCAACATTTTTAAACGGCAAATGACCACCGAGTTAGTATGAAGGAATACAATAAGAACGGCAGATCTAGTTGACACAGATTCTTAAATTTTATTTGCGTTTTAATGTGCAAATATTATTTTTGTAGTCGTACGATTTTGGATTTTCGAAATTGAAGATCGAAGTCGTCGCCAGTAGCCGTACCGTATAAACAAATTATAGTGTGTAAATAGAACTACTTAAATATCATATTTTGATATGTCAACCTAAATATCTCGGTTCTCATGGAAACACCGAAATAGCGGATTTAATGGACATAATAGAGGTAATATGTTTGACTATTTACTTTTTAGGACAATGATCAAGTTACTTGAAGATTAAGCCATTTGACTGCCAACAGAAAACTGCTGAAGGCAAATCATCCGCTAACGTAGACCACCGGTGACCTACGCGGCAGTTAACGTGTTAAGAAATTTGTTTTTACCTCAGTTTCTTTAAAATTCTTTATATTTTTATTCTATTCATTCTTCTAACTGTTTAGAACCAGTTCAGTGTCTTTTCATATCAAATTTTTTAAATGATTATTTCTCTTTTTCTTTTCAAGTCCAGTAATTTCGTACAACACAATTATTAATCTAACCGCGCCAATCCCAATCTATTATAAGTTGTCGCGGAGAACCTAACGGGTTACCGGGTCTCCGGCTCGAAGCGCAGGAGAAGGCACGAGGTGGTTTTTAGTCAGTAAGAGTCTGACACTCCCTCCCGCCTTACCCAGGCTGTTTTATGCTTTTAGCATAAGTTCATAATAATATTAGTATAAAATGATGAAATCGTTACCTTAAATATCATATTCGTGCCAATAGTTAAAGGTACTTACAGCCAATTTTGAAGTGAGTAAGACAAACTGCTGTAGTGCATTAATGTAGGCAGTAAATGTCGAAGATGCGTGTCTTCTACGAAAAAGAGTTTTAAGACCGCAAAGTTAAAGCTTAAATTGCTTAATTTTTTCTATGTCCTAAATGATCTTTCGAGAATTTATTGTTAACTGAAATCCTGATTCTGAACAATATTTTAATAAGAACCAGTAACAAATCGTAGGTAACTTAATTTAAGTATGTTTAGCTTGAAATGATAACAAACTACTTATGTGTATGTGCTAAATATTTGGCAATGATTTAGCTGTATAACAATAATGTATGTCCCTAAAATCAAATTTCAAATTTTCAGGTAATCTCAATCTTAGTAGACCCGTAATGCTACCTATAACATTTTTAGACTAATTGTTTTATTTTATCCAAGCAAATGAATGAGATCTATTGCAAGATCATCTATCTATGACTAAGTAAGTCAGATTTCTTGCATAAATTCAAGAAAATTTCTATATGTAAGTACGTACAGCTTCCGCAAATCTGCGTTCGAGTGGGACGCTTGCCAAATTCCTAGGAAACACGCGTTGCGGGTGAACCATTTCTTTCTATTGTATTATTTCTTATGATTTTATGAATAACATTTCAAACGTACTGTACGTAACGTACAATTACCTGGTTAAGATTGCACGTTTCCTCTAAGAATAAAATACTACTTTAGTAGTTTATGTGAGGTTTAAAGTTAAAGGGAAGAAAATTGTCGAGACTGGCAGGTGCGGAGATTTACGGTGCGCCGTTGACCTCTGCCAAGCAAATTGCCCCTTACAAAAGAAGCGTTGACGGGGACGAACAAAACGGTTGACCCTCACCTTGGCACAGCAGACGACGGACCGAGGTTTTCAAAAAGAACTTAATTGCCTATCAGAATGTTCTGTGACCTTAATTACCTCGGTTAGTGACCTTAGTACAAATACAAATAGAAATACGTACATATGTACACGAGTACAACGGAAGTTATCAGCAATTATTTGAAACCGGAGAACATTGTTTATACACCTTGCTGATTTAAATTCAAGATAACTAAATTAGCAATGTTATAACCGCATTTAAATTGTTTTCAAACCAGATAATTAATAAGACTGGTTTTATCAGTTTGATAATTGTTTCTCTCAGAACAGCACATTATCGGGAGATTTCGGGAATGGGAGATCAAGGACGAGCAGGCTCGTGGCGTCATCGAACGAGCGCATTACGTTCGATTGTAGGGCCAGGCGGCCTAATTGCCAGCATTGTGTCGGCATGCAGATGTGAATGGGCTTTGATTTGGGCCCGGGGGCGCGGGGGCCGGGGCCAGGGGACAAATCGCTCGTTACGGCTGCAGGTAAACTTTCATTGAGCGTCGGAAGGCGTCGGACGTGAGAGGCGGCCGACAAAATGCCCTCGTTATTCGCCGCCGAATCACTCGCTCATTGTGCTCCGGGAAACGGTAGACGCGGTCGCCGAATCACGAAAAAGACTTTAATGAGGCGTGAGAACGTTCTAAATGAACGATTGTGCAGGAGCTCGGATTAATGAACGATTGATATTAGAGTGGCCCTGATTAACACCCATTACGTGATGCCCCACGAGTACCGCCGCACCGCGCCGCGCTGATACTTCGTCATTTCTTCGGCATATCGTAATAGATTCCCGCTTTCGGAAATTTCGGCAGTTCATCGGACCACTTGTTGCTCCGTAGAGGGTGAGAGAAAAACTGAGTGTCGGCCGGGAGCCGATCCTCCCGCTCCCCGCGACCTCCCCTCTCACTCCTCTGGTCCGAACTCGACACCACACCAATTAAAACCTGACTTCTGGCGTTTTGTCATGTAGGTATGGCACGCGTTAGATTTAGCTAGCTGTGTTGAATTTTAATTGAATCAATGTTTTAGAAATATTTTATAATTGGCACAGGCTAACATGCCGTGTGAACATGGAAACGAGGTTATTTAGCATCTTAATGTGTTTATTCAATATTTTGAATTCAACTGTTGCTACGTACCGTCTATGTAACTGGATATAATAATATGTATATACAAGTACCTCGTCGTGCAACGCAGGGTGCTTAATTAGTTGGCATGAAGTGTGTAGTGCGGTGCATACTGCAAATATCTGTGTGTGCACCCCATGCGTGAGACAGGTGGCGTGGGTCGCCGGGCGCCCAGAGGGGCCCGCCTGTCCGGGGCCCGGGGCACAACGGTGTAACAGTTGCATGGTATCACCGACATATGCCCATAATTTGTATGTAAAGTAAAAATTTAATTAACAGCTAAAAATAAACACTATTGCTTTCCATATTTTAATGACTGTGTTTGCATACCGGTTCGTTGTTTAATTATTTAATATGTCCGCGTAGTTAGGAACAAGTATTTAATTAGTTAGGCATGTAACTAGAGGTACAGTTTAGCCTTTCACTTCGAGTTGCCCGCGGCTTTGACTCGGCTTAGTAACTCAACCTGATGACGTAATTTAAGGATCAATCGACAATGATTTACAATGTTAGAAATGAGGTCAACGGCTGACTCTGTATCGATGTCGGTAGCGATCTTATTTTACGTTTGACCGACGTGTTACAAAGTTCAGTCAGTGCTATTCAATTGGCAACTTCATACTATGTATGTTCGTTTTGTACTTATGTACGTGTACCTACGTGTGAAGTGTCTGACAGTTCCTTGATTAAAAAGCATAATGTGCCTGTCAGTACTTTACATTTGTTGGGTAGCTATCCAAAACATCTTGACATTCATATTCCAAACACCAGTTTGAATGGCAATTCGAATTTTAAAGATTTGATAAATATTTTGTCTATGTTGAAAAAAAAATCGAATCAAATATTTCGTGCTTAGGAATGACGCTGCGTTTTGATTTCCAAGAACCTTAATATTTTTAAACCAACAACAGTTTAATGATAAATTGAATCAACCTGTTATGCATTCATAATAAAAAAACAAATTATTCAAATTATTATGGACGACCGTAAAAAGTTTTTGCTTTTAAAACTGAAAAAAATAATTTATTTCCTGCATTTATGTCATTGGGGCTGGGGCTAGATTGGGATGACAAATAGAATAAAAGAGACCCAACACACAAAAAAACCTCGGTGGAATAAAATTGTGTCATATTAAATTAACATTTTGTAGTGGGACCCAACCGTAAAACGGAGTCAAGTATCTTTTATAAATACTATCATGTTTGCGTGAACAATGACTAAAACATGATACTTTTTGTAGTGAAACCTTCACGGTGAAACGCATTTGTTTGTTTGAGGCAATAAAAAAGTTGATGAAATTAAAGGTGGCATAGTCCAATTAATGCAGTAGTCGGGAGACTGCCGACTCCCGAGACACGCGCGTGATTTAAATATTTCATCTCAAAGGTACCGTACACACTACACTGCGGTCTCGGGCCGCACTCGTTCCACTCCTACAATTACGCGCTTGTGTCATATTTACAGCCCAGGTAATTGCCATTCAATTACGAGGCCAGCCCGCTGTGCAACTGAGGGAGAGGTCCGACACCTCACCGATATGGCCCTCTCGTTCCAACGCGGCGTGCAGCCGGCCAGCCATCAATCATCGAACACCCCCCGCTGGGCGCCTTTAGGGATGGGAAACGTCACAAAGCGAGTATCTCAGTCCAACAATACTCGATAAGTGGGCAAACGCCACGCTAAATTGATTCCGAACCGATTCTGATCCGTCTGTTGTTTAGCGGTATTAATTTAACTCGTCCGCTTGTCATTCATGTTGCAAAATATATTTGTGCTGTCATTGCATTGCAAAAGAAATATTAGTACGTCGATTAATATTGCTTTAACGGACTTCTAAGGTTAACTGGTGTGACTAAATGTCACTGGATCCTAAGCAATGAATACGGAGCACATTTTTAGACATTAATATTACTTTATAAATTTCCCTTAACCTTTAATATAAGTGTAATTTGCATGTACGAAGGCCTGTGGCATAATAATTGAGGTTTTTACTGCGTAATTGTTTGTGAATAACGACATTGGTATTAAAATAAACTTAGAAAAACATAACAAATGGGCAGGATGTTTACTTAAATAAATATGCCAATTAAGAAAGATTATGATCATATTTAATGCAAGACGTATATGCGTTTTATAAGTTAAAATAGCGTGCTATTAAGGTGTAATGACAGGTTATAAAGTATCGATAAAAGTGCGAGTGTGTGCCAGCCCTAAGCTGTACAGGTATGCAATCTCGCCTTTATACCATCACCTTATTGCACTTCGGAGCTCGAGCCAATCTTTCAAATTGAGTTCAGTGCGATGTAGGGAATAATGTGATTTAAAACCAATAACTTTGTTATCTCAATCATTTATTTATGTTTCCTTGATTTGATTTTCATTTAGAACCACTCCATCGTATGGAGAGGGTGTTTGAGTTACAGGGAACTAAAAGATGTTAAATAATTTATTAGCATGAGAACAAATTCGTCTTTTAGGTGTAAGTACATAAAGTAATGAATTACATAACATAAAAGTACGCTTTTTATCTCCGAAGAGGTAGGCAGAGGTGCACATTATGCCACTGTACAATGTAACACCCACTTTACACTATTTATGTTATGAGTCCCATGTAATAGGGGGTGAACCTATTGATATATACTGGGCACAATTCCATACTCCGTGCTACTACTGAGATTTTTTTTAAAACACAGTAATACTTTGCCTGACCCGGGAATCGAACCCGAGACCCCTTGCCCAGCAGTCGCACTTGCGACCACTCGGCCATCGAAGCAGACAAATAAAGAAACTCTTCCTTGTTATATAATACTAGCGACCCGTCCCGGCTTCTCACGGGTCAGATCAGATCAGGTCAGATCAGTGTTTCTCTATTATATTATGCATGTATTATACATATAAACCTTCTAAATCCTCCTTCTTTAGAATCACTCTATCTATTAAAAAAATCACATCAAAATCGGTTGCGTAGTTTTAAAGATCTAAGCATACATAGAGACAGACATACGGCGGATAGCGACTTTGTTTTATACTACATAGTGAAGGCGTTTATATAATAAACGTATAAGATACAAAAGGTTTTATGTTATGTATTATTATATAGGTACCTGGTAACAAATTAATTATGTGGGTAATATTTTCTTTATGAGAGCAACTTTGAAAATAATTAAATATGACATGTGATAACGTTTCGGACTGCCTTAATTAATCCATCCCATTACTGTTAATTAATTAAAATAAAATGTTTTGGGCATTTATCTGATCTCAATTAACGTGTTTTTGTTTTAATATTTCATAGGTGGAGTACCTACTTACTGTTATTTTGTTAATAAGTCTTCCATGAATTTGTTATTGGAGAATGCGAATATATATCTTTTGAATCTAAGATTAATCTTATATGTAAAGGGTGGTTTAACTTCGACACGGTTGGTGCGGTGGCTGGGCAACCGACTTTCGTGCAACGTGTCGCGTCTTCGATTCCCACACGGAGCCACTCTTTGTGTGATCCACAAATTGTTGTTCTAGATCTGGGTGTCATGTGTATGTGAACTTGTATGTTTGTAAACGCATCCACGATACAGGAGATAATAAAATTTGGGACAACTTTTTTTAAAGTTAACAAATACTATCTTACTAAATTAAATATCTACTTATAATAATGTATTTATAAATACCTAGTATTTCGAGTTTATTACTTAAAATTTAGACCAATTCTTATATCTGATATAGAATTGCCCTTAAGGCATTGGCTGCCAATAAAAAACTATTGAAGGCAAATCCTCCGCTAATGTCGGTCACCGGTGACTGCCATGGCGTTTAACGTGTTAATTATAATTCTGCAATTACTTTTATATTATAACTTTCGTGTGATATACTAAATTAATTATTATATTTTTCGGCGTATTCACGTAATTATTTGACGAGGAACTCGAGTATCTTCGAGACATTCTACAGGCTCATATTCATGAGTAGCAATCCGCAGCCAGCGACGCGGCGCAGTCGCAGCGCGACATACGCATAATAATTGCGCAATTATTGACGAAAATTATAAAATAAAAAATAAAATAGATTTGTAAATAGTTAATTACCAAATCTCGAGCTGCATCATCTTCTATCTTTAGTTTCTTTTCTTCTTTAATTTGCTTTTTAAATTAAAAACAGTCAAATTGATCTTATATACGAAAAATACACCAACATGTCTGTCAGTAAAAACACAAAAATACTTCATTTAATAAGTTCAACCTGTTAATTAACCAAATCTCATATTGCAACGAGCTTTATAATATATATATATACATATATAATAACTATATACTGTCAATATTAATTAATACCCTTATAATTAAATACGACCCGCGAAGTGGGGATTGTAGTAAAAAATGTGCAAAAATGCAAGTTCATTAAATTGACTGCGGAATAGTTAATGTTGAGGTAATGCGACCACGCTTTAGTGGCGTTGTGAGACTGTCTATCAGAGAAATTATAATTATGGAAACACTTGAAAGACTTGTATATCATTCATTACTTTATTTCAATATAAATCAATTTAGTTTCAAGTGTTGATAATTGATGAAGTTAATATTATGTAATAATATATTATTTGAAACTTTGAGAGAGACTGACAATCTTCAGAATTTAAAAATTGACATTTTAAAAGAGACGTTATAATGAAAAACTGCGTCGTGCCAAACTGTTAACAAAGTACCTTTATTAGTATTTGTTGCCATGATATTGCAATGGGCTTCTCGCAATAAAGTAGCGACATCTGTCTTTCGTCATCTACGATCATAAACCAAATAAAGGACTTTATGAAGTCGGTTAAAAAGAGACAATAACATCTGAGTTTGTTCCGGCATTTCTTCTCAGAGAGTCAGTTAGGAAATGCCGGACCTCATCTAGTAATTCAAAGATTGACGTGTAAAAGTGTTACTTTGTAACCTATTTGCAGAAATAAATATCATTTCATTTCATTGAAGTTATCTATCTATACTATAATATTATAAAGCTGAAGAGCTTGTTTTTTTGTTTGTTTGTTTGAACGCGCTAATCTCCGAAACTACTAGACCGATTTAAAAAATTATTTCTGTATTGGATAGCACATTTATCAAGAAAGGCTATAGGCTATAGAATATCACGCTAGGATTAATAGGCGCCTAGCAAAGCGAGTGAAACCCCGCTGAAGTAGCTACTTTGAAATAAAACTGCAAGAAAAATCCGGTATCACAAGAAAACCACAGACACAATAATGTATAGACAAAATTAACCGGAGATTTTTCTCGGAAAAATCCAAGACTTGCTTGTTTCAATTACGGTTACTAATGAGTTGACTTGTGCTCACTAATTAGCCACCTTGCTAATTAATCACCACCGGTTCACCTTGTATGCTAGAAAGTAAAGTTCATTTTACTCCAGCATTCTTGTTTACTCTCCTAATTATTTCCCCGTTATAAATAGGTATGTGCTGTCTATATATTTGTAGGTTTTAGATTGTGTGTATTAATTTATATTAATTAGTGCGTATTTTTTTTTGTATATGAGAACTTTAGTTGTGTAGTGTTTGTATTTTTTGTTTCATCATCAACATAATATAAGTAGCCACTGCTGAACAAAGCCTCTTCTCATACGAAGAAGGTTTGAACATTGCTCATTGCAGATAGGCGATTTCAAACTTGTAACCAGATATTAATAAGTCCAGGTTTCCTCACGATGTTTTCCTTCACCGTTTTCGGTCATCTTAGAAAGTATATATAGCTCGGAAAAAGTCACATTGGTACTTGCTGTTGGCAGGTTTCGAACCCGCACCCTCATGCTTGAGAAGAGGGTCTTAACCTCCGGGCCACCACGACATTTTTTTATTTAGTTTTTTTTTAATTATCTACAGATAATATTATGTATTTTCAAAGCATTTATACGTACACTATCAAATTGCTGATTTTCCGCAGTCGGTTCGCGATGGAGTGTAATTGATAAGTTATAGAGGTAATATTAGTAGAGAGCTAAATTAGTAAACTAAATTAAATCCTTTACAAACTATTAGTTAATAAAATGTGTCCAATTAACAGGTAGAAAAACATTAATGGTAATTTGAATCATAACTACGTACGAGAAGAAATCTTTTCTATTAGCAAATACTCCAAATCCCCAACAGAGACACCTATATCTAAACCAGCTAACAGAGTTGGCAGCTAAAATTCAAATCCATAGGTAAAGTACTAAATTGCATTTATGACCACAAACAGAGCAACAAAACAATGAAGCTATTAAGCACAGCTGGCATTGGATTATAAATCTTCAATACATGGTAATAAAATCGGATTCTCCATGGATAATCTCTGGCCTTTCGGAGGAAGCTTAATACATCCGTATGTGACCAACCAGTACCAATTAACAGCATTACTACTATCTAACAGAGCTCATTATAGCAAGTAATGGCTGTATAAGTGGTTTCACTAAAACTTCATTATTTAACGTCAAAGATTGGAGCTCGGATCGCCCATCACTCGAAGAGACTCGGAACTCGTTCGTGTATTATAAAACCCCAATCAATTCCGAATCTTCTGCCTCAGAGGATAGGGTTAGTTTTCAGCTGAAAACAGTTTTAGGTGACATCAAAATACCATGTTTTTAAGTTATGGTTGTAGTTGTATGAATGGTATGCTATGTGTAGCTGACACATTATGTTAAGCAACCAGTATAAAGAGACCGGTTAACACGTGAATAGATGATACAATGTGAGACCATGATAAGCTGGCTTTGTATGGTTTGATGTAGCCTGGTGTACATTCAAGTAATGTGCCACCTGCCTGAATCGTATCTTGGATTGAAATGAGAGCTTTCATTCATTTGGACAAGTGAGGATTTAGTTTGTATCTGTTCTGAGACATTTGTATTCGATTAATATACTGTTGCGGTATTTTAAAACCAAGATTGCTGATGGTGAGCGGTTAAGTTCCGTTCCTGGATCAAGGAGCTTATATAGTATATTTGACGTATATGATTAGCGATTATAGGACCAATGAAACTGGTCCTTACCACGTTAAACGCCATGGGGGTCACCGGTGACCGGCGTTAGCGGAAGATTTACCTTCATCAGTTTATTGGCAGTCAAAGTCTTATTAGATATTCAGGGCCTTGTTACGGGTCGTCATAACTAACCTAACAAAAACCGCCGAAAACCCGAAGGGGGTTTCGTGCTTAGACCCCCGTTTTTGGTCCAATAATATTTATATATGCTATATATCAGAAATCCAGTGATTCAAAACAGGCTGTTGTGCTTCCAAAATTCGTGGATAAAGAAAAGTGAAATCGCCACAGGACATAAATCGATAGTGGCGCCACTTGGTACTCAAACACTTCATTATATAACATTTCAGAAACAAAGCGGCAAAAATGAAAGGTAATTGATGGAGCACCCTGTGATCAGGTGCTCATTATACAATGTAAGTTGCACAAGAACTGAACCCGTATCAACTCGATGTGGTGCCTTGGGCAAGCAATTTGTTTCTACTTGTTTATCATTCGATACATTTATTACGAATGGATTGGTGCTAGCGCTCTTGTATAGGACTTTATCTTGTTCAGGATTAGAGGCTTGAAAAAATGTGTTGGTTAGTAGGGTGATTCGGACCAGAATATCAGGCTTTATAGTGCAATAGTGTCTGTATTTTTTTCGAAGTTTGATGTAGAAGAGTTTTTTAACATGTTATAGTTTGTAACATTTCATTCGATAGCTTAGAAATTACCGATACTCTACGGAGTATAACCAATTGTTTGTACCTTATTTACTATGTCTTATCATCTGACTAAATTTGAGTTTCATTTTGAATAGCGAGTTCTATGAAACTCCAACAGGAACGTTTATTCAAAATAACGTTATAAGTACGTCTGTCTGCTCCTGAAAATTAAATATTTTCCGTTATATTTACCGTCGAAAACTTAGTTATTATTTAACTCAAATTCGAAGCCATCTTGCCAACAAGCCATCCACATTCAGAGACACAATTTAAACTAGTATTTCCTCACCACTATCAAAATTATAGAGTCAATGTTAACATAACATTTTTTACTGTTAAGTAACCACATGTACTTATGTAATTACATAAAAACTTAAACACACAGAGGCATCACTTGAAAGCAAAACTAAGTTAAGTGTGATAGCAAACTGTCATATGTCATTGTTTGCGTTATAGAAGCTTATGACGGATGGAGAACAGGAAAATAGGAAAGAAATAACGTGTTACGTCTCCGGGATTTTATTTTTTTTTGTAAAATATGTATCTTGTTATATAATATCATTATTATTGTTATATAATGGATTTCCACGCATCCATTAAGTAAGGGATTTACCCATTTTATAAAATGCAAGTACTGATATGTCAGATCTGTCAGCCTTATATTATTGTCATATAAAATAAAGGTTTATGAACAGGCAACACACCATATAAAGTCACAAACCTTAGAAGTACTAAGTTTTTTTTTTCAGAATTACTGAAAATCGTCGTTATATTGGTACGCATACGTTCAACAGCAAAAAAGTTAAAAAGCTCTCTTAACCACGGAACTAATTCACACTATTAACAAACTACAGCACAATAATAATAAATTAACCTATCAGATCCCATAAACGGTTAACCATTAGTTAAACACGAGACAATCGATCTAACGAATAACAAACTAAAGTCGGGATTATTAAACTATTGAAAGCCATTTATTAACAAGCGAAATTACAAGTTAACGCCATAGAAGACACGACTAATCGGATTGTGGGGAATAATGAGATTCTGATAGGGGCCGATGTATCCCCCGATAGGATCTACAGATAGTCGCGAGTCACGTTGCGCGCGCGCACGCTTTACAACTTCATCAACGACCAACAAACCATATAAGGTAAAGATCGAAACAATAATTTAATGTTGGCGATTCATAATTAAAAAGTAATACGGCATTTATGGGCGGTTGTCATTTGTCAAGTTTATGCAATTAATCATTTTTAAATTTCGAATGAGGTGCATTTGAAAGTTGACCTTCGTAAAAGTCACAGAAAGTTGCCTGTACATGTCATGCGTTCGAAATAATTAAATTGAAGATCTTATATGGAAGTCATAGAATTTAAAATCGATATTTTTTGCATTTATTTACATTTTTGTTGATGATAAAGATATCGTCTTTATGCCGCATTATTAATGTCTCGTGCGTGCCAAATGCATAAATAGATTATTCCAACAGAATTTTATATGAAAAAAAAAAGAAAACAATTATCGTTATCCTTCGTTTTGCTACAATTATTTTGATAAATTATTACAAAATGGCACGCAGTATTTTTAACATTGTAGATACGTTTATAGTTTAAAAAAAACGTTGCCCCACACTAGGTACACACATAATAGTAATATATTTGGATTTAGTGCAATGCACAGCCAGAGAAATTTAATATATGATATATTTTTCTACTACTTATATAAGGTTAGTGCGTTTTTATGTTGAACTTTTAAGGAGGCTCCATTTTTGGAGACGACGTTGATTTTACTCAATTTGGAGTCGCGGTTATGGCCGTAGTTCTATCTTAAAACTTAACACCGATTAAATCTTAACACACAGCCAGCCACAAATATGGTTGATATAAAACAAAAAGAATAAGTTTACATTAAAGTGTAGAAGTATATTATTTTTCAGTGAAACAAAACAAAATAAAATTGTTTTCAGGTACAGGTACAAACCAATCACAGAATTTACGTTTAAAATGCAATTTATCAGAACACGGTCTTGTTTATTCCACTCGGTAATTAAACGAGAGCTTTCACTACATTAATGGAATTCAATTAAAACTAAAACGCTATGTTCAGCCGTTGGCCCGTTGATACCAGCTTACTAGCTGCAAGTACTGAACACTTCCCTACAATACAATTAATTAAATTATCACTGAAATACCATAAAACATCTATTTACTTATTTAATTAAAATTCCTCATCCCAGCCTGCACAGGTTTATCTCAAGTCCCAAAATTCAATTAGCTAATTAAACACGTGGGTAAGAAAGTACAGCAAAACTATATGGAGAAACGCAGCTAAGGCATCTCATATTGGCAGTGTAGTCGCGATCGATGGCGCCCCCTCGCGGCCCCCAATCAGCTCCATCAAAACTCGAGCTCATTACTCAAAATCAATTAGCGTTATTAGTGCGGCGCGTCTTCGTTAGCCCGTGATGGAGGGTAATTTATTGGCATCTCTTAATTAGGGATAAGTCTAATTGGAGGCTTAGTCGTAACGAGGCCCTCGAAATCTGACGTCCCGACGAATAAATTGGTCGGCCGGGGCACGGCCTCGCCGGGTACGGCGCGGGGCAGCACGCACTCAGTCCGCTCTATCACCACTGATATTTTGACGTGCCAACCCGATTCATGCTCCGCACTCTACTCACTTTAACGACCGCTCTAATAAGTTTCAAACACCGACTTAGACCTGGCTTAAATGGATGCGTCATAACAAATGGGATTTAGTAGACGGTAATGAAAGTTATGCGGCGACTAATGGCGGTGGGGACTACTAAAACGATTTTAAAGTCACACCATACGAGACGTTTATAGTTAGTGAATATTGATTTTATATGTGGTGGGCGCGGGACATAATGCATTCTAGTAAGACTAATTCGGTCGGGTGGGATCTGCGGCGAGCGCTAAGCGGTGCGGTCCGTGCGGTCGCCATTCAAAGCGGTTGGAACAAAAATAAAGGATGGACATAAAGCATATAAATAAAAGAGTGCAGACAACGGCATGATCAAGTGCACCGCGCGATGTAACGCGATACTTTGTAGCGTGCCTTATTCCGACGAAAGGTGCCCCCTCCGCAGTCCACGGCCCACGGAACTGGTCAACTCTATAATTAGATCGCTCCTCTGTGACACTACGTGGAAATAATTTGTATCATAATAATGAGATGAATTTAGATCTAAGATAAATCCCGGTCGTATCCCGGACCGCAGAGGCCGCCAGTACCGTCATAGAAAAAAATAACCACAAAATTGTTGAAGGAAGTGTAATTAGATAAATTATCCTTGAGTAAGTAAGAAGAACACGAACTACGTATTTGGAGCGCGTATTTTAATTGGTTATAAAATATTAATAACAGACCTTAATTAAAACTTATTCTGCAAACCAATACTTACGCTTATCGATAAAAAACATGTATGAAGTATTAAAAATCTCTCACTTAATTGTTCAAAATCGATACACGGCTCGAGAGCGCCAAAGAATCGGTTTAATGCCAAATCGAATTACGATCAGACGATGCAGGAACAACGACAACTTGGAGCTGTGTCAACACTATATTTTTTTAGCCGTTTATAAATTGAACATTATTTGAATAGTGTTGGCCTTGAATGTTTACACAGGTGGCCATCTCCATTCATGTCCAATGCTCGTGTAATTATAAAATTAGACGCACTTTCATTTACTTATGATGTTTGTGTTTGAAGTGGATGAAGACAGATTGTCTGCGTTGGTTTTTTAAATATGTTTAGTGTATATCGATAACATTCAAGCTGTTGCTATTGTACAATTATACCCTAGTAAACTATAATCCTCTTTCATGTTCGGCCTCGAGAAGTTACAATTGCCTTACAATTTACAGTTGGGTGGAACTGTTGTTTAAAAAATAAAATCGTTTTATTGACTGATTGTAAAACTAAACAGTCGGCACAAAGCATCCTTAATGATGTTCTTAAAGTTTGCGAAATAGGTTTTACGTCCAAAACGTGAGGCATACAACACAAAACTTTCTTCCTTCAGACTGTAATACTCAGAACCCAACATAATGACTAAAAATTTCTCGCTATAGAACAATTCGCCATTCAAAACGGTCATAAAGATCACCGCGCTAATCCCCGAGCGTTTCAAATAAAACCGAATGGACCGGCTACGTGGGCCATACATTACCCTTTCTTAGGACGACGTCTCGGCGGACTAATGCCTACAATGTGTATTATAGCATTTAATATAATAATAACGTAATGAAACGTCTCGCGCGAGGGGGCGAGGGTGGAGGTGCGCGGGCGGCGGAGGGAGCCGCGGGAACCGGTCGCCGGAGGTCATCGGCAGCGAGCCTTCCGCGACCGGTGTTGCCAGCTTAGGCCGACTCGGTTGCCCATTTATGTAGTTTTTCGAAACGGCTGAGGTTAACTGGGACAGCCCGTAACATTTGTTGCCTTTTTAAGACGTCTATTAGTCTTGCACGCGGCAGCTACGGACAGGATACATTAGAAGTAATGATCTGTGCATGCGACTCAACATTATGCAAAACTTTTTATACTTGAAGCACATATCCGCTTTTTATAAGATCCCGTTTTCTTTGCTTGCGTTAATTAAGAATATATATTTCAATTTAATAGGTGAGATTAAATCAAATTAATAATGTGGAGGTGTCCAAAAATCCCAGGTATCACGGAGGTTGGCAACCCGCCGACGGCTATGGTAATACTCGGACGCGTCGCCCGCGCGTATGTTAATGCTCCATTAAGATTATACTAATTGAAAGCCAATAAATACAACGGCTATGAATATTAATTTTATTTGGCTTCGCGCTGTTACTGAACGGACCAGTTTCTGTATCGCGTGCGACGAATTACTCGCACAACTCTTTCCAATATTTTATACGAGACAACCGATGACGGACTTCGGAGAATGCGTTTCATGTCTAACTCCAGTGGAAAGCAGTTCCGTGCGTAATTTGATATTTGCTCAGATAGTTTTAAACCCGTTATACTAAAGATTAAAGAAATGTTAAGTTATCTTCTTCGAAAAAAAATCAGTGAATATTGTTATCATTCTACGACATATTTTGCAAGGTATTTCACTAGGACATACCGACTGTTTAATTGTGCATTCTGACATGTATCATTTAATTCATTCCAAATCATTATGATATAGTCAAAAGTTAGAGCCTTCCGCAAACGGCGCGTTGTACTTGATTTGTTAATGCTTTTTGTATGTAGATGACTTTATAATGGTTTCAACTTGTATCTATAATTTGGCGTAATTTCATAAACAATCCAGAAGGGGCTGCCGGTAAGCGTGACACAGGTAGTTATGACAAGTGTAGCCGTCACTGGGCGGCGTGTTGCGTGCGCCGTATCTTTGCCATCCGACTAGCGTGACGTCTCGATATTCCTGTCAATCCCGTTCGTCGTCGATTACACAGGACAAATCAATTACCGCTCGCATTCCACCGGCAGCCGACCGACGAATTCTCTGTCACGATCCTATCGGCCGATGACGAGGCCTCTCATCGAATGGTACGCAGAACATTGCGCGCCCCCGTCTGCCCCTAAAGACTAGATTTGCACATTGAGAGCGATGGATCGCGCTTCCATCAATTGTCGGTGAATTCCACGCATTCAAACATACGTCTAGATCGAATCGTTGTGTACCTCAAGCATGGCTCAGCTCTGACCACGCCAAGAATTTCGTGTTCGATACCTAAACCGGAATGTTATCAGTGCGTCGCATCGGAGCTCCGCGTCAAACATGTCAGACGATATCGTACTACATTGTAAACCACTATTTAAATGAGTAGATAAATTAATTGAAAACGCAATCATGTAACGTACTCGATATAATAAATATATACAAATGTCCGTATTACATGTACATCCTGCGGTAATCAGCTAATTGGATATGAATTATTGATCCCGTAAATGGTAATGATCTGTTTGTGTGGCCGCTGGTCGACCGGATGAAATCCACTCAGGTGGGGTGTTCAGCATCTTAGGTTTTTTGTTTAACTCGTTACGTGCCGTGTAAGTGTAGATAATGTTGGATAAACACAAAAACGGCGTTACCGCGGCGAGGTGGTCGCAGCGTCGCTACACCTCGCGTCGCGCTGTAGACAGAGTGGGGCTCGCAGCTCGCCGGGTCAATGTCAGCGCGTGTGGTTTTCCTTCGCAGTTGGGCCGCGAGGTCGACTAACTGCTAATTATTTTTCGACCAACGAGTTGCCACATCAGCTGGTTTATGATGACTAACTGACTAAATGCGGTTTAGTGGTCACGAAATACTTTAATGATTATCGTGCTGCGGTAATAAGATTGTGTTGGTAGTGTAAGTTTGTTTAGTAGAAACATTATGGAGGTTCAGAGGGAGCGAGATCCCAATATAAAGCACGGGGCATGGTAGATGCGCAAGAGCACGCGCCCACGCGGGGTCGCCGCTGTTCGCCTCGATTTTATGTTAATCGAAGAGACGTGTCGTCGGGCGACGTGTACATAAGACACAACGGTTGGTAATACGGAACATCCAGACACAAATACATTAAATACACCATTATCCACGGCCGAGAACAATTTCACATTTACGACTTTACACTGACACGTCGTAAATTGGCTTTATATAGATTCTATTGCGACCTTATTTGCACGTGAGGTGATTTAAGGTAAATTCAATTGCAGGATAAACCGTGACGATAGCCTATACTGCTGCTAGATTTATATAGTGAAAAAAATATATATAGTATTTTTCTCACTACAAATAAATTTGCTCCAGACGATTGGTTTCACGTTCGTGGAATTGAATACCCTTCATGTAGGTAGTGTGAATGCCATAATTATACACCTAATTAACGGAGTACAATATATTTCCTGTGTTGTTTATTTTACGTCTTTCAGGAATGATTGCGTTTAAATAATAACGAACTTATTGTGTGAAAGAAAGGAAAAAGTTGAAAAAGTATTTAATAATTATAGAGTTATGGTAATATAGTAATAGGTTTTAAATAGCGTGTGTGTTGGAATTCTAAAAGTCGTGTCGACGATATTGAATGTGCTCTTTATACGATTGTGGTGGACTATAAATTAGCACTTTTAATGTAATATTCATTACGGCGAGCGCATTTTTCTGCGCTTGCGCAAACTTACAACTGTTAAGAAATTCCGTGTTGTTGTTGTTTGTTATTTTGAAATATCTGAATATAAGCATGATTAAGTTTTAGAATGCCTCGTTGGCCGAGTGGTCGCAAGTGCGACTCGGCAAGGGGTCTCGGGTTCGATTCCCGGATCGGGCAAAGTTTTATTGAGTCTTTTAAACAAATCTCAGTAGTAGCATGGAGTCTGGAATTGTGCCCGGTATATGGCAATAGGCTCACCCCCTATTACATGGGACTCATAACATAAATAGTGAAAAGTGGGTGTTACATTGTACAGTGGTATTAAGTGATGCACCTCTGCTTACCCCTTTGGGGATAAAAGGTGTTATGTACTTAAGTTTTATTTCGAAAATATGGAAACTGTTTGTTATTTATTGTAAATGCTACAAGTGACTGCTGTTTTGTTTATTTATTGCTGATACTCCAGTTTATGATTATCGTGTATGCTTTTGTATAATAAATATATATAAAGAAATGGCGGTAGCCTCTTGTTGTTTGTTAGTCCGTTATCCATTAATTTACAATAATTTATTTGTATCAAGGTCCAATTTATTTTTCTGTTTTTATTACTCAGTAAAATACTGACACAGTTTCAGTACAGTTTATGCCAGTTGCGATATAGTATCTTGTTGGTGCGGTAAATCCGCAAGGGCGTCCCGGGTTAAGGCCACAGGCAGAGGAGGAACACCGCGGTGGTTTTAGCCGGTAAGAGTCCGGCACACCCCCTCGTCGTCCCCACGGCGTGGGAAGTCCATGAGGATTTCCATCGCGTTATAAAAAAAAAAAAATGTATCTTGTTGTTAATAATATTCATACAGAAGGCTCACTTCTAAATTCCATGCTTACTGATTATTTTTTTCAATCCTTTACATCGAACACATGGCTTTATAATCATCGGTTTTATTATTCTTAGTTTTTTTTAAGGGGCGATAATCATTGAATGTCTTCTCCCGCCCGAGTGAGGCGGGAGGGAGTGCCAGACTCTTACTGACTAAAAACCACCCCGTTCCTACTCCTGCACTTCCAGCCGGAGCCCTGGCAACCCTTTTAGTCATCCGCGGCTCCGTATCGGATTATTCTTAGTTATTATGTTCCCAAACAAATAAGAAACTATTTTCTAAAAACGCCAAATAAATACCTACGTACATCTATTTTATATTCCTCTATTAATCCAACAACAAAGTTTAATAATCCTCGTGAGAAAAGAGGTGGAACTGCTTATAAAATACGAAAATATACATGTTTTTTAAACATACATATAATAGCATTATAAGCAATATGATATCAAAGGATGTCTCAATCTGTACGAATAAAGATGTAACATAAATAAAACCATTTTTGTAAAAAAAAGTATTGTACACTCGATATTGTGGGTCCAACCTCACCTACGCAACCACCTACTCATAGGCACCTTTTACAATATCTTAATTTATTCGAACCAACACACACACACGCACTATGAAAATAAACACAGTAATCGTAAATTATTTGTTTATTTTTCATTGTTATGTAACACAAACATTTGGGCACGGAAATGGTTATAAAACTATAAAAACTCTATTAAATAATTAATTTATGAACCATCCGCGCCCGATACTGGATTTATGATTCCAAAAGAATGTTTTGAACACATTCAATCAATTTAGTTTAGACCCTAATAAAATTACATAAAACGCTATTTCTAATAATGATAAATTACACAATAATACTCATATAGCTCTTAATCTAATGTATTTATAGTGATTACATACAATTTTATTCGTTTTGTACCTAATTGTATTAAAGGAAAGCTCTAATTTCCATTGTAAGAACAAACGGATAAGGGTAGAAAGGAAAGTTCAAATGCTTTTTTAGCATTTAATTATAATGTTAACACAATACCCACTGATGTTTTATCACGAATTAACAATTCAAACAAAACAGTCGAGATAAGCATGAGGGCCTTCTAGGCACAAGTATTAATTAAGAGGGTTGAACCACTCCGTCTCTAATTAACCGAAGACCCAAGCCACATTCGGTGTAATTAGTTCCCTCCGAGGGCTGTTCTCACGCTCTCGGACCTTAAACATCGCGAAATAATAGGAATTTCATCGATTACAATTATGCAAATAAGGCAAATATAGTTGAGTATCCAGCCAGTCGGACACGTTGAATAAATTAGTCGTCATTAATACCGAGCTGAGAATGGAAGACGGTGGACAGTAAGAGAGATGTCACACGTTCAGTGTCATTACGGGCGGTGCGCGGACCGCGGCGGTCAGCTGCCGCAATTTGTCCCCCGCTACGTGGATCGGTTATTAATCTGTTGCTACAATTACTCGGCGACCATTGAATTAATTGTACACCTTATCTGGCGAATTCACTCGCGAACGTCAACTTATCGAGATGTTAACTTCTTATGTAGCTGTCAAGAAGCGTTCGTGCTGATATTTTTATTATTGCAAAAAGTGACCAATGTGATCTTGTGTTGTTATAATGTCAACCACTTGTCGCCGTTACACCGCGCTCACAAAAAACTCTCATACTCAATGGCTCGTTTTACTTAAAAGTACTCATTTAAGGCGTTCGATCCAAAAGCCGTTGACAATGAAATAAATGATCCCTCTTCACGACACACCAATAAAAATTTTATAATAAGACTTTTTAAAACAATAACACTCGAACGAGGGTGGTCGAGAATCTTTATTAAAATCTCGAGAGAGTAATAAAAGCACAGTTAAATGCGGAGAACTCTGATGAAAATATTAATTAATGTTTCGGAATGGGAAACATGTTGCTAATTAAATGGCGATATCGCATAAAACGTAATTAGAGGCCGGGAACATTCGTTTCTCACGGGGCGGGCACGGCGGGCTGTATGCGCTGCGCCCGACGTCGCGGGCCGCGTGCAGCGTGCGGTACCGGCCTGGCGGCGGGACCCACCAGCCCGGCCCCAGCGCATCTCCCGCTTATGAAAGGAATGCAACGCGTACGCTCACACAGCGAAACAGGTTAGGTTCCGACTGCGTACTGCATAAATATTTCTTTACTCGACACATTAAAATTCGCGCTTAATAGTTGTTAACTTTTTGCGAGCCACCTTTTGTTAACAATGTTCCAATTGCAATTTGTAACGATGATTAAATAAAATCGATTCATAAGAGTCGCGGGTGATCTTGTTGGAGGGTTTAATTTTAAAAATAGATTAAAGAAGGAGGAGTTTATAATAGAAATTCCGCAAGAGCGAAACTACGAGCATTCCGTAGAGGCGGCGGCCGTTATTAAATGCACTGACTGGCAACTATTAGTCGCGATGATAGACGCCTGAATGGGCGGCGTAATTAAAAAAATCAATGATCACTTATTGTAATTAGCGGTGTATCGCTTAGCCGACAAAAAGGTAATTGTTTCCTGACGGCCGTCAATCAGTTGCTGAGAGAATGGTGGGATCGACACGTGCGACGTACGCGCAGACCGGCCGACTCTTTCTATTCTATTGCGATGCATATTAATGCGATATTAAAGCTGTGAATAGCCGATTGATCAATAGAAATGGTAATTATTTAAAATTAATTTGTAATATTTTTTGATTGATAATGACGCGTCATCTTATTAATTTTATTCGTGTCGACATCATTGGCAACACAATGGTGAAAGATAGATCAAATTATCTTACATTGCAGTTTTTACACAAGTTACTTATGCGGCTAATATGCACGCTGCAATAACATATTTTATCTAGACTATATTTTTCCAATTAGAGCTGAGTTAGGTATTCAGAAATAAGCAGAATGAATTTTAATGAATATAACCTCACATTGTTTAATTCAGTAATTGAACACGACGCATTGTGTATAAATAACGTTGGCAACACAATTTAACAACGTAAGATACAGAGAGTCGTCGCGTTATCTAACAAACGGCAGAGGGTCGTATATTTCATAATGAGGTTATTACTGAGCATTCTAGTTGCCTTATCTCCAGCTATTCCGAAGCAGAGACTAGCGCCAAATTGGCGTGGCGGAGTGCGCGGGCGCAGCCGATCGGTCGCGCAGATATAGCTAATTAAGGGCCGCGCGCGCCGATCTATTTGGAGAGATCTAGCCGCTGACGTGTGAAAATACCCAATTAATTAACGCGAAACGTTCTCCCGATCACAGGGCATCGCACCTCGCGTGCTACACCACCGCGCGCCGCCCTGACTCTGCTACTGCTGCCTGCTAGCACTTGTTTCAGTCGCCACTATCTCTCGGCAGCGACATACCGACACTCGTCAACATTGTCACCTTTAGATATCAACACAAATCAGTAGAGACGGCCAGCTCTACTTCTGTGTTTAATGACCCGTCACACATAATTAGCCCAAGTCACGTAAATCTAATCACTGACCACCAACTTCACAATAGCCCAATAAATACTAAGAATTCGTGCCATAAATAAGTTCGATTGCACATTAGCCGCACTACCTATAAAGTGGAACATTTGAACGTTTATTTATGACAGCGGACTCCCGTCAATTAAGCGAGCTTCCCCTGTGTCGCCGTGACCAGATGATGGCGTGGGGGGCGGGGTAGGAGCGGGCTGGATTGGCGGTGCACTAACAGGCGAATAGATGGAGGTGAGCGATGGCCGCGCGGTGTAAAGCGAGTGTTAATGGGCCATTAGCCGGTGGTGCGACTGGCGTCTAATTGGCGCGCGGGCACGCCGGCACGTCGCGCAGCGCACGCCGCGCCGCCATCGCACCACGCCGCGCCAGCACGCGCTAGATGCGCGCAGATACCACGCACGCTAACTGCACTATTTTCGGATACTTAATTGCCTATTTCCCCTAACCTTGTCCTATCGTGATTTAATTAGGAGGCACCTGCCTACACAAAAGCTAGACTCACTACGAGCCTGATTGTAGATCTACGACATGTAGGCAAACTGTAGTAATGAGCTGATCGAAATGACAAGTGCTTGCGAACCAACGACATGTTAACATAAAATAAAACTGGTATGGACATAGGATATGTTAATAGATCCGAGTTTATTTGATTGGTATTAGATTCCTTGATGATTCGATGACCTAATTACAAGACCCTGAAAGCTAAGTTGGAAAACATTAGCTAACAGTGGTAGTAGTTGTTGTCGGCCGACTTGTACAATCAAGCGGCGGCGACGCGGCGTCAGCCAGGAAATTAAACGGTTGGACAGTGCGGCCTGCGACGCAACGCCGTCGTCACGTCATTCAACGTACGACGCCTCTATTTACAGGCGGATTTTGAGTGAGCACCTCTATTCTCTGTTCCAAGCCTTTTGAAGCAAATGGAACCTTAATTAAGGAATAATTAAGACGTTGAATTGTCTGTTATGCGAAATTATGTTGCTGATTGGTTACAACTCAGCAATTAAATACTAAATCAATACCATGTTACTATCAGGTCTTTAAGAAAAAATGAGTCCCAGCCCACGCTGTTACTGCACTTCAGTACAATTTCGGACCGTAGTTTGTCTGCAAATAAACTTTACTTCAACTAGTTAACTACTGACTACAAAGTAATAAAATGGACCATAAAATCCTATTGATAACTAACTATGTATATGGTTTTTAACGACTTTTGTCTTTACAAATAAGCGACCATTTCAAACTCTATTAGGATCAATAAGTATTATCAATATACTAAAAAATATTATAGCCTAGCCCGTTATTACAGGGAGCTGACAGTAAATCAAGTTCTGAGCCTAACATACAGTAAGCAAGGTAATTGAGCAGCCATAGACAACCCGTCCTCAGAATGTCGTCGGTTAATTTCCTGAAGCACAGATTCGCAGCGTGCGTTGTGGAACGTTGATTAGTTAGCTAGTTGTGGGTAGTATAAACCTCTCCACAAGTTAATTAGGTTTTGCTTTTAATTGTGCATGATGTAATTAGTGTTGGTAATGCGATTTAAAAATACTTCGGCAAATTAGAATATGATAAGGAACAATAAATAGTAGCTATGACATGCAATCCACTCGTAGCAGACGCATAGTAGACGCGTAGCTGCTACGTAGCAAATGCGTAGTAAATGCGTAGCTGCTACGTAGCAAACGCGTAGTAGATGCGTATCTGCTACGCAGAGCGTAGTAGTTGCTACGTATAGCACATGCGTAACAGATGCGTAGCAATTTTGCCACGTAGCAAACGCATAATAGATGCGTCTCTGCTACGTAGTGCGTAGTGTAGCCGTGTAGCAGATACAAAGCACTTTTGTAGCCAGGTGTAGTCAAAACATAGAGCAAAGCATATTCGTAGTAGATGCTATAACTGAATCCATCTACGTATTTTTGGAGCTACGCCACTCAATATACCTAAACAGCTATTAAATCACCTGACATCACAGTTTAAACAAAAGTTGTAAGCAACAATAAGACAAGAATTGTTATTAACGGCGCATTGTTCCGGGGAAGAAAGTGACCATATGACGTTTAATTTCCTCCCAACCTCCTCCCACCCCGTAGTGGGCTCACTCTCGCTGCCATCATCTGATAGTTGGAGATTCAATTAACACAGCAGAGCGAAACTGGGCCTTTGTTTGTTATCTTTGTGCCTAGAAATCTAGATTAAGTTCAGACTGACCAGTGACAAGATTTGTTTGAAATCTATTGAAGATGGTTTTAGTTTTAAGTTATTTGTAAGAAAATCTAATTTTATGTTCGATTTCTGTAACTAAGGTACCTTGATTATTTGTGTATTTTTTAAATTTCATGTTTACTTTATTTAAACTCTATAAAAAATATTTTGTCGTTTGGAAATGGTTAGTTTTATTATTCTCTGCTAATATTTAACTTGTGATACGTTAAACATCAAAAATAAAAACAAAATGCAACTTGGTAACACAAAAATTACGAGCAACCAAACCGACATAAATAAAGTACACACACAAATGCCAATCACAAACCAATCAAATGACATAACTGACATAACGCAAGAAAAACTCAAACAAAGACACGAAATGCCAATAACAACCAGAAACAAAAAAGACTCTAGTACGTGTACTAGACATAGACAATAAGGGGCTGGGTTACTGGTGTAGCGAAGTAATTTTCCCGTACAGGTTTCACGGCGCGTACGTCGTGTTTGCTAGTTAGAATTCGGCTGCAGTTCGGAAATTAATCAGGGGCCCATTGTGGCCGCTTTGTCGCGGGCCCTGCTGCCAATTATTGGCTACGCAGTGCGCCCC
Organism: Spodoptera picta; assembly: GCA_038387885.1. NCBI lineage: Eukaryota > Metazoa > Arthropoda > Insecta > Lepidoptera > Noctuidae > Spodoptera > Spodoptera picta. The sequence goes on along the minus strand of JAZHFQ010000438.1, from coordinate 4,425,426 downwards.
TAATTGAACCCACCTCCAGCCACTTTCCAACTAGTGTGCGAACAAAAACTTTGTCCATATCTCTAAAGAATTTTCTAGAAATTTCATAATCAGTTTTAGATATGTTTGTTGATCGTTCCAATTCTTCTGTTTTATTTTAACGATTGCGCTAATTATATTGTAACTGGTTTTTGGCTTGTGTTTTGGCTTAATATTTTTTTATTCCATTTGTTTATTTAATAATTTGGTACTGTGCTAGTAATATCGTAAAGTTAAAATAACATTTTTACATTACCTGCCTTTTTGCAATTAGTTATCCAGTAGTATAAGTAAAGCTGAATTTATAACCTATTTTTTCGAGCCGAAAATTGATCCCCATTCTCATAATGCAATTACAATATTCATTACCCTTCAGCGGACCATTTGTTAGAGCGCCTGCATAGCCACTACCTAATATAGTTTCCAACGTAAACAAATTGCAATGAATGCCGACCATCAACCAACAAGACAGACAATTCATTTAAACACAGAAAAACACGTGAAAAATGAAATTGTCATAATTTACTGTCACGAGTAACAAAATATAAATATGAATTGAAAAATATCGAGAGGAAAATGCAGTTACAATCAGATCATAAGCAATCACTCGCGAGTGAATAAAAATAAATTGCACGTTCCCATTTACAATATTCGTTGTTGAGAAAAATTGGAATGAAAACACGGTGCATTCGTCTGCTTCGCAATTTGGTTGGTTTGTGTCGTCCGGCGGCCGGCAGCCGGCCACGGCTCTCGCCTGCCGACCGCGCACTACACTGATTGATTACAATAAAATAATTTGCGTGAAAGCGCAAACCTCGTCACCTTTGTGTTCCCTTTCGATTTTTTTTTAATTCATAGTTATTTACTACACCTAAAATTTCAATGTTCATTACTTACTGTATTTTTGATTCCGAAACATGGACGCCAATAACGTAGCGACTCGTTAGTGTATGCTGCCACTTTTATAGATTAATAAATTAAAGTGACGGTTTTTTGTTGATTTTATGTAAATTAAAAGTGTGTTCATTAATTCTACTTTATTGCTCTCGTTAATCCTACACTTGTTTAATATATGAAGGCATAAAAATCTTTTATTCTTAACCTAAATTAACAATGCATAATTTGTTTACTGTTACGAGTTTATTTATCTTTAAATGGGTTTAATTATGACAACGTGCTATTTTTGTTTTTAAGTATCAGTAAAATACCTAATTTTATTGGAGGTTAAATCAATTTACTTCGCAATTACGCCTTAAACTGTCAAACACCGAGCGGTCACCGGTGACCGCAACCTATTGTTCTATAATTGTGTCTATAATGACAGTACTCAACGAGTTAAAACAAAACAAAAAAGGACAATAAATAAAAATAATAAACACAAAACTCTTAAACACACCAAATATTTATATTACAACACATTGTCCGCTAAACAAAAACAAAGGATTAGCATTAAAGTCTCCGGTTATTCGGGGGTTAACGTGTTTAAAGGTATAAAAGTCCAGGGGTGGCGTAAAGCGGCGGTGTTAAAACAATGGCCAGTAATGGGTTGGTAGCACCACCAAATTTGCATTCCTCATTGCGAAAGTACATAAAAATGCTCTCATTAACCTGGGGTGGTCACACACACCCTGTATATCGGCCACTACACCGCCTGTACACGACACACGCTGCGTCAAAGTGCGCCCCTGGTCAAAGCGTGTGTCAAACACAGAGATGCCAATGTGCATGACGTTTGAGATCGTCAAAGTATTGTATTTATTTTTGGAGTCATTGGAGTTAAGTTGAGTGAAATTAAATTAAAGTAACGTGCAAAGATTTGTGGTACACACATTAATCGAATGATGTCATTTTTTGTTTTGATAATTTAAACATTATTTTGTGTAGACAGTAGACACGTAAACATTTAACTGTTAAAACACATTAAATACCAACAATAAATTATAATCAATTCTAAACGTCAATAACTTTAAACATTTACTTCAAAATGACAATCAAACTAATCGACGCACCCGCATGGAGCGCACAGACAATAACACACAGGGTGTAGAATTCCCAGCAAGATCGGAGGACGCGAGTAATCGTGTATCCGACGCAGTTTTCATTACCGCTGCTTAACATACCGCCGCCGTACCGACGTCGCGTGCCCGCATACCGGCTCTTTTTATTCTATTTCATTCTGCCTAATGTTTATTGCTCACCGGTCAAGTAATGCGACACTAATTTCGCGTGCCTTCGTTTAGCAATGTCCTAGGAAACAACGCTCGTAATGCGTAACCGTTTGCACTTGTTTGTCGTCGCTTTATTTACAAATAAGTACCCCATGTCTAAGACTTTTTGCTCCACAGCTGTTCGTATATTTTTAGCACGTTGAGCGCTTAACATACTTTCAACGTTCCACGATTAACCTAAACAGTTTAACTAATAAGATTTCAAATTACACTATTAAAAGAGACAACTCAAAAGATCAACAAAGATTACCATTAAACCATTTAATTATACAAACCATTAATTTATTTGAGAAAACTAAATTAGAACACTTTCAGTATTTCGTATATTTACGTCGATGCTCGTAATCTCCCCGCTTTCGAGGGTTAAAATTCAGTCCACAATGGCGGCATTGTTCCATTAACACAATTTTATACCCGACATATTAAAATAATAAAAACTTATGCCTCTCTTAATTAAATAATTTAGCGGCGGCCTGAGCCGAGATATGTAAATTGTTTTAAGGGATAGATCAAACAACCCTTTTTTATGACTTTAATATGCGGTCGCCAGGGAGGGAGGGGGGCCGGTGAGACACAGCCGGGGCCGGGGGGCGAGGTAAGTTATGAAATATTTAATAACGGCGCACACGATTCCATTTGAATTACTTTCGAGGAAATGACGACGTGCAAAGCAGGCGGCACATCGCGCGCTGCCCCGCCCCGCACCTACGTGAGCACCGAAATGAGCTAAGATACAAACAAATATTACTACAAACAAACTTTTTGCCTTATTAAAATTTACCAACGTAGAATTATTTTTACATGGCAAGTTTTGTTTGCGCCGGTGTCTTACCTACATGTTATATGTTCACGATTTTCATTGAAACAGAACGGTTTCCTTACAAACGAAACCTTGGCATTGAGAAAGGCATTTAATACTTTTTGTGTCTTAATCAGTTTGTTGCTCTCCCGCAAGCAATTAAAGCATTACACTGAAGTATAATTTTCCTTGTAAAAAGTTAATGAATTAAATAATGACATGAGTAATCTGCGCCCGCTGTGCGTCGGGGTTTACGCGGGACTCCACTGTCTCAAATGCCGGGGGAGTGTTTTAATTAATGTTTCCCGACAAATTGCGAAAAAACCGGGTAATGACGTCACAGTACCCGTGTGTGTGTATGTGTGTGGGTAATGACGCGGCGGTGTAATCAAGTAATGACGCTTATTATTGTTATGTGACGTCATCAAGTCGCGTCTTTTAAACGATGGTTGTTTGAGTACGGATGCGTGTAAAGAAAGGGGTGTTGTGTCATAGGTAAGTGTCATTAATTTTAATGTATTTTGCAAGTGATGTTTGTATTAATTGTGGGCATAATTTTGAAGATTACATTTACAAACAAACGAAAATTTTTACCAGGTTGATATGAGGAGAAAAAAATTAAACAAATAAAGGAAAAAAAGGTTCATCTTAAAGTCTACGACCGAAATGATGTTGAGCTATAACAAACATGTACGTTTTTTTCATCTCGTCCTGAGAAATGATGCTGAAGCGCTTCTCACGCGTTGGTAACGAGTTGGTATTATCGGCGTATCGCTTAGACTAGCGACCGAATCGCATACAGTGTGTATATACATCTTAAACTTAGCAGAAAAAATGTACTATTCGAATAGCTAATAGTTAATTGTAGACCTTACTAATATTACAAAAAAGTATTTATTTCGTTGCATTTCTTTCATGTCACAACAAAGTTATTTTATACGATGCTCTTATCTATATAGATACATTAGTAAAATTTGAGTGTCTGTTTGTAATACTAAAATAACCGCTTTTCACATGCGTATGAATATACATACGATCTATTTGTCTATCTGTTTGTCTGTTTGGCTAATCTCTGGAATGGATGGACCGATTTTGCAAGACCTTTATTGGCAGGTAGCTGATATAATAAGGAGTAACGTAGGTTACTTTTATTTTAGAAAATTTTAACAAAAAAGGTTATTATCTAAAATTCAGATTCTATGCGAACGAGGTTGCGGGCGACAGCTATAAGTCAGAATTTTAATTAGATTCCAGATTTGACAATAGCTACTGTCATTTTGTGAAATAATGATACCACATATAATAGTGTAGTGATGAACACAAAAATCGATAAACAATCAGTTTGTGTGTTTTAATAATAAATGTTACAGAAAGTGACAGGATAGCAATAGCAATGACGGCGACAATTTATAAAATAACTTGTTACTATAATACATATATCTGTTTTATTTGTCATGTTCCTTCATGGTTACATTTTTTATTTATTTCACACACAATTATAAAAGAAAAGTCTCAGATCGTTAATTAATCGTCAAAACTAAATTATCGGTTCAGAAATATTTAATTTCCTGATATACTTAGTTTACAAGAGTAAAATTATAAACAAGAAGAATCGATCCAGTAATATTGCATTTCCATATCGAATAATTTCGCAACGTCACTATTTAGTACTTGTCATAACGTTGCAACACTGAAATTGTCAAATTTGGAATCGAATTAAAATTCCGAGTATAGTTTTTTATATATTTGATGGGCCGACATTTAGCCACTATCTCGCCTGGTAATAAGCTATGATCTTTTCCTTTGACCACGAAAATGAATATAGTAGAAACGTTATTGTTAATTAATTGAATATAATATTAATGTGTCTTAGAAAATAAACCAAAGGAACTCTATCTTTTAGTAGTTCGGTAAAGAAAGAAATCATGTAACCCATACTAATATTACAAATGCGGAACTGTGTGTGTCTGTTTGTTTGTCCAACTTTCACAGCAAAACGGAGTTATAAATTGACATGATTTTTTAAGTGGAGATAGTTTAAGGGGTGGAGAGTATTATAGGCTATAAAACTTGTCGCGAAGAACCTAACGGGTTACCAGGGCTCCGTCTCGGAGCGCAGGAGAAGGAACGGGGTGGTTTTTAGTCAGTAAGAGTCTTGTTGAGTTTTGAGTTCCATGTAATAGGGGGTAAGCCTATTACCACTGGGGGCACAATTCCAGGCTCCGTGCAAATACTGTGAATTTTTTAAAAGCCCAGTAATATATTGCCCGACCCGAGAATCGAACCCGAGACCCCTTGCCCGGCCGTCGCACTTGCGACCACTCGGCCAACGAGGCAGAATATAACATTTTCTACCCACAATCCACTTTATATATGCAATAAGGCCAGGAAGTCATTCGTGTATTTTATGCCCATTTTTAATAGTCGTAATAAATGAATATAATTAGTAGGTCTGTCGGTTTATATAAAAATTAAATAAATTATTTGTGCACCTTATTCCCCAACGTTCATTGCTGTGTTTAATAAATATTTTTAGTGCCTATATTAAAGTATGAGGTTATTAATTTCCATGTTGTTTCAGCCAATTTATAATTACGAGTCTCAATAAAATTACTGACGAATTATAAACCTCCTTCTCTTATGTTTTAAATGCCGATTAAATTAAATTAATAATTGACAATAATTGGCTAGTTTCCTAAGTTTATAATAAATTGTTTCAAATTTTCAATGCAATAAATAATTACAAAAAAATAATCATACTCTCATCCATTGATTTGACAATTTACCTACTTCTGGATTTTTCTCGCTAATTTTAAGGAAATAAGTAACTATGTTATTTGACGCAGAAATATGATGACGTCATAACTTGTGATCCAATACAAAATTCATAGAAAAGTATAGTTTTTGATATTTCAATAAAAGTATTGAATTTGACTACATGTCAACTACCGTATTGAAAGTTTTTTTTTCTTTTCTTCCAGAGACACCTGACACTGAACTACTTTTTTGTCTTTTGTAGCCAGTAATTGTGTTTATAAACTAAACGTGTTCAATATAGGTAATTTAATTAAGTATAAACATATTACCTTAATTTTTAATGATCTTTCTTTTATTTAGAAAATGTACATATACAACACCACAGCTTACGCCATTAAGTTATACTGTTAAACTTATATATATAAATTCTATTATTTAGGTAATTAACTCGTCGAGTACCGGTTTTGTAGACACAATTATAGAACAATAGGTTGCGGTCACCGGTGACCGCTTGGTGTTTGACAGTTTAAAAACAAACTAATTGAACTAAATTCAAAAACAAAATTAACAAAAAACAAAAAAAAACTATACATTTGAATAACAAATGGTGTATGTATACTTAATTAAATTATAAACCACCACGACATTGAATAAAGAACCTTACGACTATATATCAAAGTTATAGACCCCAAATCAATAAATGCTAATTTGTTATTACAATCATCATAAAATCAACCTAAAATTAAAGAGCAATGAAGTACAAATTCGTTTGAGTTGTAAATATTAGTTTCTTTTCTCGTTGTCCGAGTCTAGTCTATTCGCGTTGGCCGAGTGGTCGCAAGTGCGACTGCCGGGCAAGGGGTCTCGGGTTCGATACCCGGGTCGGGCAAAGTACTATTGGGTATTTTACAAATTCTCAGTAGTACCACGGAGTCCCAAATTGTGCCCGGTATATGGCAATAGGCTCAACCCTTATTACATGGAACTCATAACCTAAATAGTGAAAAGTGAGTGTTACATTGTACAGTGGTATAATGTGCACCTCTGCCTACCCCTTCGGGGATAAAAGGCATGATGTTATGTTATGTTAGTATGGCTTCCTTAGTGGTCGCACCTTTATTTTGCGCGCGATTTGTACAGGCGATACCAAAAAGATTCCATAATGAAGGCGATTTAAGTCGGTAAATCACTGAACATCATTAAGTTGTTATACCATGTTATAACATGCCAATTCTACGTGACCTACCTGTACCTATATGTTGTATAAAATATATATAAGTGTGGGAGAATCATGTTTCGGCACGAATGAGCCGGCTCGACCGGACTGATACCACCGCCTCACAGAAGACCGACGAGAAACAACGCTTGTGTTATATTTCGTCGAGTGAGTGAGGTTACCGGAGACCCATTTACCCACCTCCCCTCCCCAGTCCCTGAATCCCCAACAATCCTCAAATTCCTAATACTAAATTTTTTTTTTAAACTTACGTATACGTCGACTTTTGACCACCATCTCGCCTGATGGTAAGCGATGATGTGGCCGACGATGGAGCACGCCTACCTATGAGCAACCAAAATGCCGGGAACGCACTTGTAACGCGCCTCTGGTTCCAGTTGTCCATGGGCGACGCCAATTGCTTACCATCAGGTTTTCCGTTTGCTCGTTCACCGACTTATCCCATAAAAAAAAAACTTCACTACAGAGTATAAAACAAAGACGCTTTCCACCGTCTGCGCTTAGATCTTTAAGACCTTTAAGAGGGTCTTTTTAACCCTTAGACTGTCACGTCTCATGTCACAGAGGGTCATGGCGATCCGAATGATCCGCGGATACCGCACGATCTCTGGGGAGTCGGCGAACCTCCTTGCCGGATTACCGCCGTGGGATCTGGAGGCGAAGGTGCTCGCGCGCGTGTATAACATGCGCGCGGAGGCACGTCGCCGGGGCGAAACTCCGCTGCCGCGCCAAATAAGTGCGTGGCGGGATGAGCTCCGGCGCGATCTCATGGCGGAGTGGCAGCAGCGACTGTCGCAACCGGGGGCTGGGCTCGCTGCCATTGCAGCGGTAAGTCCCCTCTTTGAGGAGTGGCTTGAGAGACGCTATGGCGTCCTCACCTACCGCCTGACGCAGGTCCTCACCGGACATGGAAGTTTCGGGAGGTACCTGTGTCTGATGGGGCGGGAGGAAACGCCCGGGTGTCATCACTGCGAGGACCGCCCTGAGGACACGGTGGAACACACAGTGGGAGAACGCCCTGCGTGGGCTGAGCACCGCCGTGCCCTCAGGGAAGTGATCGGCGATGGCGACCTCTCGCGTCCGGGCCTAGTGCAGGCCATGATGCGGAGCGAGAGGGATTGGGATGCCGTCTCCTCCTTTTGCGAAGCAGTCATGCTAGCTAAGGAGGAGGCGGGACGCGTGAGGCAGCGAAGCGCTGCCTCCTCGCAACCCAGCCATCGCGAAGGACACACCGGGCGTCGGGGATCGCGAGACGATCTCCGGCCACCGTAAGCGCGGGCCTGCAGACGGCGAGCATGGGTGGCTCCCCGTCCGACCAGAAACAGACCCGAGCGTACGGCGCGTCGCGTTCCGCGCGCGCCTCAAAGAGCCATCAGACCACCACAGATGGGGCCCAATAGGGCCGATGCCGATTCGGAGTCGCGGAGAACCTAACGGGTAACCGGGGCTCCGGCTCGACGTGCAGGAGAAGGAACGGGGTGGTTTTTAGTCAGTAAGAGTCTGACACTCCCTTCCGCCTCACCCAGGCGGGAGCAGTCATTCGATGAATTTCCCCCCTCAAAGAAAAAAAAAAAAAAAAAAAGACTGTCACGTCAGTCACCGCGTGCCTGTCGCTTATGGAGATTTGACTGTCTCCATTTTAAACTTGGCGGTTAAAGTGTTAATTGATACAGTGATTCAATAAGAAGTTTTATAGGTAACAACTTCTATATAATAAACCCATATGAAGCTGCGATCTAAAGCTAAGTTATATATCATAGCAAAATCCATAGTATACGAGTAGACTGTTGATGTTATTGATTTTACTTTTAATTGTACGAACCTTTTTAGTTTATGTATCGCAATGCATCCTCATAAAGAAAATAATTAATTTTACAACATATCTTCCATCATAAAGTTCCAAGAATTATACAACAACAGCTATTAATATCTGCATTCGTCACAGTCTTTTTGCAATAACCATAGTTGAAAAGGAAACAGTATGTCAAGTCAGGGAATTTTCAAAAATAGAAGACTCTTGTTAAACTTGTAAGTTAAGATCATTTTTGATTAATGAAGTACACATCAAAGTCAAAATGCCAATGCTAAGTAATGTCATCACCTCATTTTAGGATATCTATTAATTAAAAACTTAAAATTACATCTAGGTATCTACGTAAACACATTAATACTAAGTAGTGTCTAATTCAAAAAAATTCTTAGTATACACTGTTGTTCTTATCGTTTTAGAAACAGTAAAATGCATTAGGAATTTAGTGTAAAAATTTAAGAATTTTAGTCTAAATGTTGAAATGTTATTTACAACTACAGGCAATCACAATTTTAATTTCACAATTATTGACCTACTGGCTACCTTATGCACTGTGTCCACATAATGGGCGTATACTTAGTCGTGAAAACCTTTAGCAGATAACTCGATAGCTAATTCGAAATGGTTCATTGTTATGTAGTTTCAAAGGCAGTACTTTCAAATATTTCTCTTGCACAATTGTACGGCACAACTTAATGTGCATAGGTTATCCAGAAACGTCTATTCATGTGACAATGTAGGTTGACAAAGGGTGTTTTAATTTTAAAGACGTGGATATTGTGTGTTTGTGTGGTTGATGGGTTTTAGTGTAGAGGGCGTTGTGTTTAACTGCGTTGATTTGTGTTTGTTTAAGTGTTGTTTGGTGTTTTACGGGAGTTCCAAACAAGCAGAATTTATAACAATGAGAAGATAATATTCATTTGCAGTATAAGTGTGGGAGAACCACACTTCGGCTATGCTAGAGGCTCATATTCATGAGCAGCATTTCGCGACCCGCGACGTGGCGACTGTCGCGCTGCTACTGAGTCGATTTCCTCGTCAAATTATTACGTGAGTAAGCCGAAAACATAATAATTTATTTATATATTTTAAACCTAAAACAATCCACATAAAAACAGAAACATTATAAAGGTTTCTGTTTTTATGTGGATTGTTTTACAGAAATTTTAGTATAATAAAATTGGACATTTCTATTAAAATTGGAGCCTATTGCGGATAAATACTGATACACACTTATACCTATACAAGTTCTCATTTTGCATTTCATCAAAATTTTTCTTATTATACATTTTTATAGCAAGGTGCGGTGAATTTGTAAACATCATTATTTATTACATCTATGCTAATTTTAGTGCCTGATAGTTAGTTAGTTATATGACCTTTAACCTTAATTAAAAACATATTTTATAGTAAAATCAAACACTAAGCGACATTAAAAACAAAATTATTAGTGTTAATAACTAAAAAAATTACTTGAAATTTATTAAAAACTGAGAAAAACCTAAGAATACGTAATAATATAAAGTTAAGTGATTTCGATAATTTATAAATTCATGTTTGAGTGGTTGTTAGTTAGTCACAGAATAAAAAGATGTTATGAAAAAGAATTTCATTCATAAATCTTAAAACTTTCGAACACTAGTACTCTTTTATCTTGTCAATGGTATCCACGAGACTTGAATCGAAGTCTACACGTTCATACATAGAAAGGAGGCTTATAAATAATTTACTCTTTTTGTATGTTCACAAGTATCTACAAGGAATTAACAAGTTTATGGGAACAAACCGGAGATACAAGGTTGTGCGCCAGCGCAAACATAAGGGCGGGGACGCAGAGCGGCGGAGCGGGCACGCGTGGGCGCAGCCACGGCCGCCCCTAACAACTTAATAAGCGGTTGTGCGTGATTTACGCTCGCTCGCGGCGCCGGCGCACTCGCTCCATCCGACTTATTTATACTAATTTATGACAGATAAACATCGATTTTACTTAGCAATACCGAGACAAAGGAACGTAATGCATCCCTCTTATTATCCACAAAAGAATTTGCAACAAAAGCAACATAACGGAATTAAAGCTGGCGCGAGTATGGAGCCGACGGTGCGCGTATCATTAAAGACAACAGCCAGTCAGAATGGCTCATTAGCGCTAAGCATGTCATTAAAAAGTGGCCACAACTGGCTACAAATTCAGATTATAAATCTAAACGCGCGCTAATTACGCCGCACCCAATAAATCTTGCGTATTATATAGGTCGTAAATATACCACAAATATACCATAAATATACGATTCCGTGGTCGTTGGCCATAGACCCCACTCGAAGCGGCTCTCGAGCCGAGTTATGGCCCTTCGAATGGTCGACTCGGCCGTAACAATCGGTGTGAATCGGAAATAACCGGAAAATTTCCACAACTTGTCTAATGGCTTATTGTTATACGATTGTTGTGTTATTGTTGTTACGGCTAACAAATAGTCGTGTTGTCAACGTGTTTTAAATGTTATTTAGTGAACGCTTATGCGGAGAAATGCCCAAGACTTATGAAATGTTAAAACAAATGGGCCGCAGTCGCGAGCTGGCCGCGGCGCAACTCTCTATAATTATACTTCATTTAGCGTACGATGAATAAATAAATAATAGGAATCGTTGAAGTGTGACTCAAACTTGTAGGTTGTAGTTTCCGAATCAATATTTGCTTGTTTGTAAACCTTACGTTGGAAATAATTATAGATAATAAATTCATATTTGAAACTTTTATCGTACACATCTTTTAAATAAATTATGCACCACGAACAAACACTATTAAAGAACTATTATGTCTACCAATTTTAAGAAGAGTGTCGATTTATCGGCATCTTTCTTTAACATCCGGTATCAGGATACTAGTCTCAATTACGCGAAAACTTAGCTAGTTGAGCGTTAAACATACAAAACAACAACTCGTCAACAATAAACCATAACTGAATATGAAGCGAAGTGTGCGAAGTGTGCGAAGCGAACGATCTGGGCGAAGCGAACGAAGTGGGCGAAGCGAAGTAAGTTGGAAAGAAAAACAATTGAGTTTCTGGCTCAATCACCCACTGCATAAATTAGTTGGGATCGCAGCGCACTATGAACGTACGTACGTGCAAACATCATGAATATCATTAATTATTAATTAATTCTCTGGTTGTTAAAGAATAGTTGAGCGAACCCGAGCTAAGTGCTAATGTTTTTGTATTAAAATTTAATTCCGCTCGCATTCTCTTTCATATTTTATTATTGTTTTACGTTCAAAAGCTTACACGGTGCAAGTATTGTAAGTAATTTTTATAGACCATAAAGTATGTTTTGTAAAGACTTCGTCTCCGCCTGTTATACCTCTAAATACTTTTTACTGTTATCTGAAGAAAAAGCTTACAAAGCAATTAGTATTCATGCGTATGACTAAGTTCCAACAATACAATGTCAATAAATGCTAAATTTTATTAACTTTGATGGCAATTTTTCAATATGTACAGAAAAAGGGCATAGACTCTTAGTATTTCATATTTTATTGGTCCTTAGATGAGTAGATATTAATGTAATTAAACGGAAATAGTTTGAAATTCATGAAGGAAATCAACCCTTAAACCATAAAACTAGCAGTAAGGATGTGATGAATTAAATAACACTAAAATGCAGCGGAGCAATATATTGTAATAACTTCCTTATAACCAATAAGAACTCATAAAACAAACAATTGCACAGGAAATGCCTTAAAATTTCGATTACACAGTCTTTAAAGACGTTTCGAAGTTCGAACGTAAATCGGTTAGGGACGGTGACGTCACGGTGACGTCACGGTCACGAAGACGAATTCAAATGAAGAACGCCTTGAATGAATGAACGAGTGAACAACTCTAGACCGACAATGGCGGTGGTAACGAGGCGATTCCGCAATCGCTCGGTCATTAGCGGTCACTCTGGGAGTCTTGCGACCACTCGAGGTAATGACCGTTACTTAGATTGGTGTAAAATATGCATACACTCTCTTTTTACGTTCATTAAGGAACGGTTAAGGGTGTATTTGAGTTCCATTCATGTTTTGTTTTGTCTGAGGATGAGGACGTGCAGTAAAATTAACAATGTTAATCTACCTTAACCGAATGATTATAATTATATTAATTTAACGAATTGAATTGTACTATATGCCAATATCATAGAGAGAAATCGAACGTTTATTTTTTTAATTATTTGAAATGTTACATTATTAAATCAATAACTATCACTACCTACATACTTTCAACTTTGTATGAAATCAAGTGTAATAAATGAAATATGATTTAAGGCAGAAATATTACATTACAAACACTCTGAATACCACGTTTTAGGAGAAATAGGCAGGTTCCTTATCCTATTCCGTCATCATTCAGTTTGTGCGACCAGCCTGAAGTGCCGACGCGCCAACAGGCTTATTTTTCCGCGCACCGGTAAATCGAAGCGGAAATATAAATTCGTATTGATAACATCTTTGAAAAATACCAGTAAATATAACAGGATCGAATCGTCGCGAAGCATCCGACGAGCCTCGAGACTTGAGTACTTATATATTTTTTTTACTTTCGAACTACACGCTTCACTTGAGTGGAGAATTGAGGTTTAGTTTGCTTACTTTTTATTTATTTGCAAAATTAAGAAGATACTTTTAAAGTCAAAACAAATTCTGCGTCACAGCGAAGCTCGATGAGCATGATATGTGTCGTTACGCCATTGTTTCAGGTTTGTTGTTCACTCATTCAGTTGTTCCCTTTGTACCTTTGTTACCTTCAATGATTTCTTGTATGGCCTGTTTTTAGTAATTTTTAGTTTTCATAAATTGAACAAAATTTATTATAGTAAAATGGATTAACATTTGGGAATTGTTTATGTAATTTGATATAAATGGATTATGTACCTACAGTTGTAATTGGACTTCAGGTTCGCTCACTATTTTTTATAATTAAGATAAATAAATAAATAAATAAATAGTATTCTAAAGAGCGTCATTTTCAATAAACGAACCATAAATATAAAAACTCCCACAATTACCGTTCCTAATTTAAATTTTGAAATTCGAGTCCCAAAAAAACAAAACACACCCACACTAACCCAATTAACACATAATAGGGCTCATAAAATATGATTCATCCCAACAAAGATATCTAATACTGGCCGGCAACACGTATTAATAAAATACAAGGCTATTCATTACTCGGCGAGGTACGTTGCCGCGGCCGAACGTGTAATTAGGGCTATCGACTCGGTCATTTTCGATAATTCATAATGTATGTTAATTATGGAGGTTTCTCGGCCTCGAGCCACGCTTTCCTCGGCCAGCCCTTGCCCGCGAACTGTGTTTATATTGTGCACTTACAAATAAATAATGATAGACAACAGTGGGAATTCTAAATAAGCGAACTAAATAACAGCTTTTGTTATTTGATTTAAGGGAACTGAACATGTTTTATTGTGTTGAGAGGTGTAGTTGCAAATTATAGTGTAGTGTTACATGTAATGATGTTGTTCAGTGAAAATGTTCTGTTTATTTGTGTTCAAGTTGGCGAGTCTATTGTTTGGGATACTACTCCATCTTTGACGTAATGATTAGGCAATTTATTGATCCCAAAATGTTTGTTCTCGTTTCTAAATTTTGTTCTATGATAACATACATACATACATAACTTCACGCCTGTTTCCCATGGGGGTAGGCAGAGACTAGGGAACGCCAATTACTACGATAACATGTTTACACTAAACCCTCTGAAGATTAACAGATGTAATGGTTAATGAAGTCGGTTAAAAACACCAATGTCCCAAAGCTCGCATCCAATTAAAAGGTAGAACTAGATCTAGCTACAACCAACTATCCTACATTAATTTACATACGAACAGCACCTACCCACCAACGAACAGAAATACCAAAAAGCTAAGCTCATAAAAAACAGCACACATTCACCATACGCAATTAACATTGCAGCGAGAATATTTTGATTCGAGCGAGTAGCGCGCGCATCAAACTACACTCAACACTTTTGTGTGTTTTTCACGGCATCAACGAGCGCAATACTGAAAAGCCTCAGGCTCCTAATTAGGCTCAAGTCGGACGTGCCAATTAATTCAAGTTTCACTCGGAAACTTTGCCGCGTCAATTAATTTCATAGTTAATTAGCAAGCGCGGGGCCCGGACGAAACCGGGTGAACGAAAGAAAGGCTAACGATGGTAGCCCGCGGCCTCCTACAATGCACCAATTACATCAGCTTTGTTGCGTCCTACTCTATTCGGATCACAGATTCATTCAAACTGCGAGCTTTTCGTACACACGCGGATGTATGAGATCGGTCGATGAAAAAATATATTTCTAGTCCTTTTTTGATTAAAAATATCGATGTAATTGACTAGGAACTACATTAATTTTATCTTGATAGTTCCCATAGTTAATTTCTATAAGGATATGATAGGTTCGCTGTTAACAAATCTTTTATAAACTTTAGCGGTTCAACATCCTTAACTTGTATTCTTCGAATGTCAATACGAAGCGACGACATTAATTTATGCAAGCATCGAAAACTTAAAACAACAATCACGATGCCCTGTACCTAATATGCCCTGACAAACTCTACAGGAGAAACTCTCCGTCTTCATTAGATATCGATTTTATTTTACAAAGTTTAACAGACATCACAGATACAATGTCATTATTTTCTTACCATGACCATTTATCTATTACAAGACACTTCTAGCGAACAAAGTCCTCTCGATATTCTACGGAGCAATAAATAAGAGTATTTTATTTTATTTGTAGGCATTGTCTTACATCAACCAATAATGGCCCACGAACGAGCCCGATGTACCGAGGAGAATTCAACAACATCAGGCCGGGACTCGCCGGCATTCGAGCAATAAACTCCGTGCAAATAAAATTTTAACCTCTGCTTAATATCTGGCGGAACATTTCGACGAAGTGAACCAGCCAAATTGACAGACAGTAAAATATTTTATTCGCGCAATAATTTCATTTGTAAGAAAAACAAGGCGGGCGCCTGATGGAGCCCCGCCACCGCCGCGCGCCGTGGTGCTCCACAAACATCTTCCACGTGAATTAACCTATTAAACACCAAATTCGAGAAATAAACTTCGGTTACGTTCTGTACCGGCTCGTAAAATTGAGCCATATTTTGGGTGCCATTAGAACTGTTAAATTCACTTGTCTGTTTGCAGAACTCCTTGCTTTATTAGAGTTCAAGTGTATGGCACCTGTTCACTATGCGAAATAAAAACGGTGTGTGTTTGGCTGTTTACGTCTTCAAGAGAGTGTTGTGGTCTTGAGACTCTTGATCACGGTAAATCTCAACGTCTCAGGCTGCAAAACTCCCATGACTAGTGAAGGCGTCACACATCCTTAGGCCGTATTTGAATCGGAGCGGGAGTTAGACGGCGCAGCAGCCGCTCGGCTGTGTCGACCCGGTTCGCTTTGTTTTCCCGCGCGATGTCATTAGTGGAAAGCCCTCGATATTTTCGCAAGCATCGATTATTTTTAATGGGCCGCCGCCGGCACAACCACGCCGCACGTACTAGCACCACCAAGTAATTCGATAGTACATCCGCTCTCAGCAGGATGTAAGAAACGCTGTGTGTAATTATACCGAGCCACAAAACCTGCTAACTTTTTATTCAAAATTGTACGACTGCAGGTTTGTTTAATTTCATAATAAGTGTCCGTAATTTACATAAGGCATTGAATATTTGTTTATTTAACAGAGTCAACAAATAGCTTTAAAATACAGCTTGCATTCTATTATGAATTACAACTATTAATATACCTAACTACTTTATATTTGATTTTATGGTAAATACCTAGTGTACCTGAAATATATCAGCGATTGAATCCATTTTCTGTAAACAAATACATATACGTATACATTTTATACAAATATGACAAATAGGTGGAATCTAAACACTGCACTGGTTAAATCACTTACAAAAAAAAGTTTTACTGCGTCTAATTTGATCTATTATGAGAACTGATCTTCAACTTCACTTTTCTTTATTACACCTTCAAATTCTAATCCCGAAAAACCTCAAATTCATTTGCAAGGGACCGTGGATTCAATCATTAAGAAATCATTAATGGCGCTCACCAACCGCTCTCTGTCAGCAGCGCCCTCCAGTGTTTGTGTACGCCTAAATAAGTCCGTACGCTCCTTGAATACCAATGTCTTGGTCTGTTTTTAAACCAATAGTTGTTTAGGAACTGATTTGATCCCAGTCAATTCATTGGTTAAGTCTTATTTAGATTGGAATTATTAGGAGCATGGATGTATAACGTCAGTGATAACTTTTAAATCACATTTTTTGTAAGGTGCCGTTTAGTTTGAGCAATGCTTTTTTTATGGGATAAGTCGATACTCGTTTATCGACTTATCCGGATACAGACAGACGGATCACCTGATGGTAAGCAATCGGCGTCGCCCATGGACACCTGGAACACCAGCGCGTTACCGACCTTTTTGGGAATTAGGAATTTGAGGATTCTTGGGTTTCAGGGATTGGAGAAGTGGGAGCAGGGGACAATTGGGCCTCCGGTAACCTTACTCACACGACGAAACACAACGTAAGCGTGGTTTCACGTCGGTTTTCTGTGAGGCCGTGGTATCACTCCGGTCGAGTCGGCTCATTCGTGCCGAAGCATGGCTCTCCCGCACTCATACACACTTGTCGTGGTGCGGAACCTTTAACACTTAAAAGCAAATTTGGGCGGCCGTCGTCGCTTCGGTTGTCGGCCCAGTTGGCTTCGTATCGTTTCGGCTCGAAACAAAGACGTCAAATTTAACCAAGGAAGTTGTTAGAATCCATGATTCTCATCGAAAACTTACACCAATGAAAATTTAATAATACCTCTAGAAAATAAATAGTTCGTCTAAGTAAGAAAAATAAACTAAAAATTCAATACTGACTTAAAGGACCATAGCACTATCAGTACTTCAATCAACCGTAATTGTAATTGGGATGATGTTAGAGTATGAAAATTAGAAATCTAATTAGTCCATAAGTTAGGTAATGAAAAAATATTAGACACGTATTTTTTTATTTTGTCGTATAATAAAACAATACTTGGATAAAACGAATCAAAATTTAAGAGTAAATACGCGGACAGACATTAAAATAAAATAAAAATTAGGCATCTTCCCTAATGTAATGAAATAATCGCAACATTAGTTCAAGTTACCGTAACGGACTGATAAACTCTTTAAAGAAAGAAAACGCTTAATTCACACACTAAAACAGGTGACACATACAGATTATACAAATACATTTCATAAATACTAATGTTCCAAGTCTGCGGTGAAATGGGATGTTCAGCATGTGCAAGACAGGACCTTGCGCTGGTATTCTACTGGCCCCTTAAGTGACTCGCGGACGAACAAGCCATCAATCGAACAACCATAAGCAAGCAGCAATTTAAATCAATTACTAAAACACACATTATAATACACATAACTTTTGTAGTCATACTCGTGCATTAGATATCATTGATGTTATGAAACATTTACAAACTATATTTCAAAATCCTAATAGATACCATTCTAGAGAGTATTGTTTTATCAATTGTAAATAATATTCTGTCTCAATTGGAAGGAACTAACATCTAAGGTACAGGCTCGGCCTAGTTTAGATGTTAGTATTCATAAACTGTGTGTCAAATGTTTTTGTTGCAATAAACACTTTTTATTATTATTTTTTATACTTAACTAAATAAATCAAAGTACTTCATAAAGCTGGATTTACGGATTCCCACAATAATGGCGTAGAATGGTCTATGGTATAAACCAGTGTGTACATTATAGGGCACGCATCGTGTAGCCCGCGGCTCAATCATTAAGGGATCATTAAAAGTCTCCCGTCAACCTGTTGGCCGCTCAACCGATGCCCTTTCTCTACTTTTTCTTCATTTCTACGCTTTCAAAGGGTTTTTATATTATAATTCCACGTTATAATTATACTTTATTCTGTCTCTCTAAGTTATTATGTAGGTTATTCTTTTTATTAAAATTGCGTAGTTTTTTTTTTCTTAGAATAAAAATATGTCTAAGTAGTATTATCAATAATATTTAAAAAGCTATAATTTATTTATTTATTTAATTGCAACCAACAAAGCATGCACAGTAAAATATATGATGAGGTTTTAACATATTTTAACATTGTATAGTGTAGCCTTAATTAAAGGCTGCCACGACATGCATTAAACGAAGAACAGGATATTACAGCAAAAAGTTCACTTATAAAAAAGTCATCTTAATAATAATATTGATACATCTTAATTGTTAAATTTTAATACAAGTGAGAGATATTGCGGATAAGTGGGAAAGTATAAAAGCAACTGTCATCTTCCCCTAGATACCATTTGGTGATATGACACGATATTAATAAAAGATTCAATTAGGCGTAATGAAAACGAAATTACACGCTATATCTCTTAAAATATGCGATTCGATTTTTGATTTAGCAATTGATAGTTTGTAATTAAAGTTATCTGGGGGCACGGCAGATATAGTTAATGTTGTGTGACTTGGCCGTTGAAGGGTAACACCACGTTTTCCAAGTGGCAATTTTCCATAGTCAATGGGTAGCGGTTCTGGCGACAGATTGGTGCAATGGTGTCATGGAGCACCTGGTTTTGTACCCTTGTGTACCCTTCAACGGCAAAGTCACACAACATCAATATATATTTATAATAACTATAATAATAACGAAATCGCAATAAGGAACCTTAGACTTGGCACGACTTTGTTATATTTCATTACTTTTTAGAGATAAACTAGCAGCTCCATCGAGACTTGGCTAGTTCTTTACAGAATGTTTTTGGTGAGATTGTATTTTCTCGTAACTTTAACTCTTTTTCGTAGACCGCATCATCGCTTACCACCTGGCAAGATAGTGGTCAAAAATAACGGCCCATCGAATATATAAAAAAAACTTTCCTCCGAAAAGTAGGAGCACACTGTGATGATTGTGAAGTACAGCCTATATTTTTTTTTATATATTCCATTTTTAAATTTCTCAGACCCTCTGGACCAGACAGAATAAAGACACGACTTAATCGGTACTATTGTATATTAGTAGAACAACTTTGAACTTATTTAACTTCGAAGCAGATTTTTCTAAATAAATAAATAAGTTATGCTAGTTTTAATGTGTATTTTTTAGAACTGCAGGGCCTATTGTTATTGGAAGCCAGCGCATAGTTCACAGTGCGTAAAAGTAAAATTATGTCTTTTCAACAAATTTTATAGCCAATACATTAACATAAGAACAAAATACATTGACAAGCAAATTATTTTATGTGAAATTAATCATACGTAATTTATAGCGTCGTTGGAAATACTTATTTTGTAGTTTATATTTTAACTTTTAAATGAGATATGATATAAAATCGAGTGCATAAAACATTCATAAAGTTTTATGACACCGATTTATCACTTCAGCGGATAGTTAGAACGATGTCGGGGTGAAAAGAGTGATAACAAAGTCGGGTGGCGCGGTGCGGTGCGGTGCGGCAAGCAAATGAGGCGCGACGCTCACTGCTAACTAAACCAATCGGCCGTACTCGGGATGCAGACGAGCGATTTCGACGTCGCGTTTTTTCCTAATCTATACCTTCGCAATTATTCGATATAAATCTTGAGGTTTTTTGAAAGAATCGTCGATATCAAAAATATAGCGTGTTCTTTTACAAAATCCCTTTAAAATTGAAAAAAATAAACTCTTAAATTATTATTTTAAACACTTACCTTATTCGTAGTGAACTAAACTTTAACTTGTAAGAATAAATTAGATTTGCATGATCACCTTTCATAATTTTTACGTGTGCCATATAAGACTATTTCATAAATCATCGTTTAATCAATAGAAAATCCCAAATTTAATAATTAAAAGTACTTTCTAGACGGGCGTTTTCCACCCGCTCCTTATTAAAGACGATCATTTAGCATCATTTGCAGGTTGCTTTTTAAACCCCATCTGTTTTAATGCGACCGCTGAAGCCTTTCGCGTTCGCCTCGTTATTTGGATACTATACGACACCCTGATACCTGGTATCCTTCCTCTAGTTATGAAATCTCTCTGAAGTATTGATATCCTTGCCTTTCTGTACCGACCATTACAAATAGTTTCTTTCCTTTTTCACTTCTGGGTTTCCATTTAATTGAAACCTTTAGAGACGGACATGTTTTTTTAAAATTGAAATTCAATTTTCGAATGCATGTTTCGTTTCTTTTTTTAGAGCTTGACGTTAGTTGCCAGTTTTATGCGTTTACACCATGAAGTTTTGAATATAATAAACAAACTGTTTGGTATAAAATAAAATTCAACAAGTCTGATTAACATACGGCGAGCGATAATCTGGTGACTGAAATATCATTTATGAAGCCATCAGCGCTAGCGATCCAGCGCTAACTGCATGTAAACACATAAATATTTATCTCATAACGTCCCGACCTCGTTACACGCCACAGAGTTGTGAAATTGTGACAGAGTGCTCACCTGTTTTTGTAGGAAATGGCGGATAAATGCAATTTTATTCGTAGTTGCAGATGGATTGATTGCTTGTTGATGAATGATTAATGTGCTCGAAAGTTCTACTATATTTTTCTCACAAAATTACCATTAAATAGTTTTGACCTAGAAGTTAGGAAACTTTTTTACTTTTCTTATACCTATTAATCCCTGAAGGTGTGCATACGTTTTCGACGTATGAATTCATACTTAAGAAGAAGAAAAACTTCTTAGGTACTTACTTCTCTGATCAAAACGCCAACACAAATTTGCCATTCATTAAACTAGAAAGAGCTTTGTCATTTTACAGCTGTACATAAATAACTGTACGTAACATTATGAGTACTTTATAAAAATCCCAAAAGCACTTTAACCTTCCATTATCCCAATACTCCGTGCAAAAACGACAAAATTCGTCACTGCTTCATTTTAAGCTCTAATTCAGTGAAGTTATTGCCACGTTTATATGTCGCACAGATTTCACTTCCTACACTTAATTAGTAAATATATTACACAAGTTTAATTGAGACGCGGATATATCTATCAACGCATTTCCTAACTAATTATGATGAATACTTCGGAAAAGGTTTTAATTGGTTTGGATTTAAGGTAGTTAGATAGATTTGTGGTGTCCTTTAGTGTATATTGTGCTATTAAACTGTCAAACACCGCGAGGACACCGGTGACCGCAACCTATTGTTAGGAGTTTGAGGATTGTGGGGGATTCGGGGATTGGGGAGACTGGGGATGGGGGTAAATGGGCCTCCGGTAACCTCACTCACATGATGAAACCCAACGCAAGCGTTGCTTCACGTCGGTTTTCTGTGAGGCCGTGGTATCACTCCGGTCGAGCCGGCCCATTCGTGCCGGCGCCGAAACATGGCTCTCCCACACTTAAAACTGTCAAATTTTAAACTTCCATATGGAAAACTGTCAAATTTTATTCTACAATTAGACTGTCAAACACCGCGAGGACACCGGTGACCGCAACCTAGAGGTATTGTTCTTTAATTGTGACGGCACTCAAAGGGTTGAGTAAGTGTTGATTGAAAAATCGGCGCTAAGACATTATATTGAATCGTTGTCTGTGTCATTGGTGGATTATGGGAAAGCTGCCTTGATATTATATGTTTTGGAAACAATACCCGTTTCATTCTAATAAATAATTGTCAAAATAGCTTTTTTGATATTTCGAAAAATTTTTAGTATTATTTGGTATTCCTATTAGGTACATGGACCAATAAAATGACTGGTGATTTTAACCATATAAATGTAAATATTACATTAGAGGCAATGTAAATGTTAACAGCTTGGCCGTTGTCACCTTCTGTAAAACTGTTATGTTTCAGAAGGAAACTGCAGTCGAAAGGAGATAGACCTAACTTGGAGCTGAAGGCAGCGTTGTTGGAATCGTCGTAGAATTTAACTCCGAAAAGATAGGAGGTAGTAACATAGTCTGAGTTTCGCAGGTGAGTTCTTTCATTCCAGTGACTTTTCATTGTTTTCAGAGATAGTGTAGTTTTAGTCGGTTACTCGGCAAGAGTCTGACATAACCGACCGACATAATAAGTTTTAAGTGTGGGAGACCCATGCTTCGGCACGAATGCGCCGGCTCGACCGGAGTGGTACCAGGTGGCTTATAGGAAACTGACGTGAAGCAACGATTGCTGTGTGTTTCGTCATAGGATTGAGGTTACCGGAGGCCTAATTACCCCCCCTTCCCAATCTCTCCAATCCATGAATCCCCAACAATCCTCAAACTCTTAATCGCGAAAGGCTGGTAACGCACTTGTAACGCCTATGGCGTTCCAGGTGTCCACGGGCGACGCCGATTGCTCTCCATCAGGTGATCCGTCTGCTCGTTTACCGGCGGCATATCCCATAAAAAAATTATCTGCTGTCTAACGCACATCATCAAGATAAAGGGTACCCATGACTTCCAACATTAAAAAAATGTATGTGCTATTCTATCGGCCATGGTTCCAGGATTGAAGAATTCCAATAGAAAAATGAATGTTATATTAATGTCACATCGTAACGTATCTACAAATTAACTAACGTTCGGGGAAAACAGACGCGATTACTTTAATTATTTTTAAATTGAATTTTATAATTTGAATATATATAACTACGATACGGTGTGCTACTTATAAATTATTAAATAAGCCAATGTAACTACGGTCTGTAGTTACGCCATATTTCAACAACTTTATGAGACAACCAAAATTTGACGCTATTTTCCAAAAACATCAACAAATCGTTTATCGAATATTAAATTAATTATGCACAACGCGTTTAGGCTGGACTATCCCATTCACTAATCTCGGTTTAACGGAATGCAAACGCACGGTTAAAGCGTACATTATGGCGCTGGCGTCGCCCTAATCCGTAACGGGCTCTGCTCGTTATCGCGTCGGCGGTCACATCATTATAGAACGATATCGGTAACCGCCCGTTATCTTAATTTATTTGTAATACATGCATTTTTATTCGGTGTTACCAGGCGTTGTGAGTTTGTTCTATGAATTGTAAAAAAGTTTGTCTATTGAAAGTTTTTAATAAACGTGGTAGTGAAATTTTAAAAAAGATTTTGTTTCTGAGCATTTATTGTACCTCTATTGTTTCTTAAATTTAAAAACAGTGTTTAATAAGGACAACAATATGTTTTAGTAATTTAAAAAATGTTATAAGTTCGCGCTTTTTTACCCCGAATGGGTAGGCATCAGTGCACTGTACAATTTAACACCCACTTTTCACTATTTATGTTATGAGTCCTATTAATAGGGAGTGAGCCTATTGCCATATACCGGGTTTATTTCCAGACTTAGTGCTACTACTGAGTATTTAATTTTATAAGCCCAGTAGTACTTTGCGCGACCCGAATCGAACCCGAGACCCATTGCCTGGCAGTCGCACTTGCGACTATTCGGCCAATAAGTAGTCAATATAAAAAATATCTGCCACAAATTTGATGAAAGATGTATTTTTACGCATAAAGTATTGTGCTAAATTATAAATTATACTTTGTCCTTTAGCATTGGATTTTATTTTTTGTAGATAAATTAAAAAGTGTTAATTAATTTTAGTATTCCCTTCTACGATGCGGCAGTTAATTACTACTTGCAGATTTAATAACGTAAAATAAACTACTTATTTCCCGAGTAAAGTCTTGGCAGACAGTTACGTGATGTTTAATTTAACTATAGTTTAACGTTAATTAAGCGTTTGTAAGTCGTAATTACACTGAACAACGCTTAATAAGACAGAACAGCAGTTTAGATCTTATTAAGTAAATTAATAACATCACATTGGTAATAGGATTCCCTATTATTAGAGAAAAATAATAAAATAGACATTTTTTTTCAGTTAATCTATTATGGTTATTATAACGTTTCTTCCATTATTAAAACGTTGCCAACTACAACAGATCAACTAAGTTAACATAAACTAGTTTAAGTTAATCGGAATTGGTAAAACCAGGTTTTATTTTCATAAAACTTATATTTTATTTAAATTAGACATCAAATAGGTTCCTTTATTAAGTTTTAGTTTATTTAAATATCATTATATTCAGCAATCGATCATAATTTTGTGTGTATCTCGTTTTGCGATGCCGCATGCCGCAGCGACGCCGCTTATCTTATTCATTTGAATACATACATTTTTATTGCACATTTCTGCAAATTTAGAATAGTGAGTGAACTTAGTTTTTGCATAATGTTATTCTTATTATAGTTAGGGTTTGATACTCGGATAAGAGTTTTGAGTTTAGTTTTGAGCGGGTAAGGCAAAGGTTTTATATAATATATTTTTCATTTGTGAGTGATTATTTAATTTTGTTTCACGTAAAAAGCATATTTTCAATGCGCATACAATTGTCAATTGCATAAAACTTAACGTTTTTTTTTAAATATAACGAATGCTAAATAATATTTTGGACACATTTTAAAAATAAATTTAAGATTGTCCTGTCAGCTAAAGTCTAATATTAAAATGCAGCTCGTGCTCAACAATCGCGCCCGCAATTGTTCAACTTTCATAGAAGCCAAATCATTGTAAATGTTACCAATAAATTTGACAAGAGGCGTTACAGAACTTCTTATTTAAAGTAACCACTAAAAGACCAAACACCAGCAAAACAAACAACACATAAAAAAACACTTTCTTTTCTTTTTCAGAAAAGAAAAAAACCGATATAAAGAAACCGCAAGGACGACAAAGCACCCCAATTGAAATGGAAAAACGATCCATGGCAATTGCTATAAAAAGATCGTCGGTCCAATAAAACGGAATCGACATTGTCAGCGATGATTTGAGCGGGGCCCGGGATTGAGGTAGCGGGATCGCGGGACGGACGCCGGGAACACGGTTTGGGCGGGCGAACATTTTTATGCGATCCCGGGAAAAAGTCGCGACTCTAAACGACTGAGTCAGTGACGACTGATTCGTTCCCGTTTCTATTTGGTTACAAGATTATTTTCGTGACGTGTGTTTTTCTTATTTTATTGGGTTGATTAGAGTCTAAAAGAGCTTTTTTCGATTTTGAAATAGTAGGGTTATGTTAGTAAATTGGATATTTTTGAGGTATGAAAGTTTGGCGTTACTTTCTTGTTCTATCAACAGTTAAAGGTAAATAAGAATTTTCTAGATCTAGATATATCTATAAGATCACGTAATTATGTTTAATTATAAGCATTTGTAAGCTTAATTAATAAAATTGAAAATATTCAATTACATTTTCTCTTGACATAGAAGCATTAAATAAGTACCTACCTACAGATAAACTGACAAAATATACTGTAAGCTTAATTGAATGTGACTTCAGGTACATTTTTAAGCTAAATACAAATTCCTTAAAAATTAAAACACAATGAATCCAATATCTGATAAATTATTTTTAAATAATTATCTAATAATTCTCTGTAAAAAATATAATAGTAACCTACATCGAAGAAATTGACTAAATTTTCATAATTTCGTTTCATTAGAAAGTTTGAAAAGTTTAGAGTTCTAGAAACCGTCAATTTCCTCACCTTTATAGAACTTGGTCCAGAGAATTCGAACTTCTAAAGACATAGACTTAAAACTTTTCCAATAAATATGTAATATAAATAAGTAGTTACCTCGCTACATCTTACAGGAAAAATTGTATATTTTCAGGTACTAAACTTTCCTAGAAACTTTCAAAAGAAAACTCACACTGTTTTAATTTTTCTTCCATGAATTCATAATTTTGTTCAATTATTGCTGCAGGTCTAAGTAGTGAAAATTGAAAAACAACTTTATAAAAATGAAATAGAAATATATATTGTAGAGAAATTTTTGCAACCCCAAATTACTGGAAACTTTCAGAAATTTAAATTTCCTCGAACACAGCGTCCCTATGTTATGTATACTTTACACAGGATAAAAGTCATTGTGTCCCTGTAAATATAAAATTTTCCATAACTTACTTAATTTTAGTTTTGATAGTGAACTTACTTGGCGTGCGTGTGGGGTCGTGCAGCGACTGTCAAAAACACGTGGCAAGTCCCGCGGGGACTCGCGCCCACCTGCACTCAAGTAGCACACCGCAGTCAGAGGCCCTACGCACGCCCTCAGCTGATACCAGCGAGGAAAAAGTTAGTTTACAAGTTAGCGGAGCATCTGATCTCGTAAGCGATGTTCTAAAGTTATTCCGTCGCCGTCCGCGCAGAGATGAGCGTCAGACGTCGCGTCGACAGACCGACTGAGCGGTAAAGCGAGCGCGCGCGGCGACAACTCGGCGCGCCGCTGGGCGGGTACCGCAACACGCCCCGCCTCGGCGACCGCCCACTCAGCGCCACGCCCACCTGAATTAATAAAGGCGGCAAACACCGCCGGACACGCGGACAATGCCGCATTGTCCTGCGTCCAAAATAGTTTCAATTAGAATCGAGGACAAGGCACAAAAGCGCCCGCCGGCGGATCATTCACGCCGAAATTGGCCGCTGCATGAGCGATTAGCGAAACCTCATACAAAACTGTCGATGATAGCCCAAACTATTGTCCCCCATTCGAACTAAACCGCGCGGACAATCGAATGAGTTCGCTTTATGGGCGATGTGTTGGCAAGCACAATGGCTTATTGACTAGGTATGGTCAAAGTTTCACAATGAACATAGTTTAGCGAAGTCTAAGACGCATAGCTAAGACCTCAGACTACCTCTACATATGAACAACGTAAAGTTTCGAATCGACGACAAGCTTCTGAAACCCACCAAAATTATTAACGATAGCAAAACATCTACAAAGAGTTCTTAATTAACGAAAAACTACCTATAGGCTCACATTTATAAGTACTTACATTCCAAAAACGAAATATTGTAACTACTACATATCTACATCTTTTTTTTAAGGGGGGAAAATCATCGAATGACTGCTCCCGCCTGGGTGAGGCGGGAGGGAGTCACAGACTCTTACTGACTAAAAACCAGCCCGTTCCTTCTCCTGCGCTTTGAGCCGGAGCCCCGGTAACCCGTTAGGTTCTCCGCGACTCCGAATCGGCATCAGCCCTACATATCTACATCTAGGACTAAGAGATGAAAACTCTTAAACCTTCCTTCCTTAATAGTACCAATAAAATGCCACCAAGGACCTCGTCATACTTAGATCACCATCGCCCTTGTGATTCAAAGAGCATGCTTGTTGCATCACGTTGAAGCTACGAACGCATCATCGTAAAAAATTTGACCATAGAAAGTATGTACTTGTAATATGACAAGGGCACGGACACGAGTCCGTGGAGAAATTCAATTTTTATTTATTAAAAAAAAAAAACGCATCATCGTATCATCTTCTTCCAATGATTACTTCTCTTGTTATTGTTGAGGTACAGTTTCTAAGTACAAATTAGCTGCAGAAAAACAATGAATATAAGAATTTCATGGCACTTGTGCAGATTTGTTTATACAAATATTGGTAGGTGGTAACAAAGCTTACGGGAACCTTGATGACGCTCGGTGGTATGCGGTCACTGTCGTACGTACACCTGCACGTACACCTGCAACACCAGAAACATAACAAGTGCATTTTGAACCATTTATGAAACAATTCAATCCACTAGCTGACCCGACAAACTTCGTCACGCCTAAAACGTTTTTCTCGACATTTAAACCCTCCCTGGACTTCCACGAACATATCAAGACCAAAATTAGCGAAATCGTTTCAGCCGTTCTCGAGTTTTAGCGAGACTAACAAACGGAAACTCATTTTTTTATTTATATATAGATTTAAGAAACGTCAGTTCCGTGAGCCATACAACCTCCTCTATCACATTGATTGCCGGAGCGTCACCAAACTAATTGAAGAAAATCTACAACAAAGAAAATCTATAACAAGACTGTTGTAATGTTTGCAATCTACGTCAAAAGCACGATTTCAGTTTCCTACATTTTACAATTAGTCACTTAAACGCGTGGTGCTTTAGGAACCTACCTGTTTAACTACTAATGAATACTGTTGTTTAGAGAAAAAATCCAACAAAGTTTCAAAATTATGGTAAATTGGATTCTTTTTTATGGAACAGCAGTCAAACGATCAGACGCATCACATGATGGTAAGCGATCAGCGCCGCCCATGGAGCAGCACGCAACAGCAGAGAAAGCCGGCGTTTTAAAAAGGAATACGCTCTTTTCTTGAAGGATACCTATTTCCTTAATAACTCAGAATAAGTGAATGCTTCTGTAATATTATTAAAACGTGGTCTTTTCGATAATTATTCTTTTATAAATATGTACTGAAATCCCATTATCAATATTCCGTGACATGTGACTTCTGAACTGTGTACATCGTCTACAAAAGAGTGATTTGCCCCAATCTGCATACTTGGTAAATGGGTTAAAGATCGATATAAGGCTCACCCATAAAACATTTCATAATATCCTGCATTCAGCTATCACAGCACCCTTTAGCACCATGTAGGTTATTTTTGTTTGTAGAAAACAAAAAGAAATCTCTGGTGGTGGTCTCAAACTCTCATGGTGGCCCCATGGTTTAAGACACCTTCTTCTTCTCGTGCATTCGAAACCTACCAACGTCAAGTACCAATGTGACTTTTCCGAGTTATATGTACTTTCTAAGATTATTTAGACACCACTGACAAACGGTGAAGGAAAACATCGTGAGGAAACCTGGGCTTATAATTTCTAATTGTAAGTTTGAAATCGTCAACCCGCATCGAGCAAGCGAGGTGATTAATACTCAAACCTTCTCCGTGTGAGAAGAGGCATTTGCCCAGCAGTGGGCATTTATAGGCTGTTGATGTAAGTTCTTTTTAACAACTTCCTTGTCCTTTACTAACAATTCTGCTACCCTTTACTAGCAATGACTGCACGGTTGGTGCGGTTGTTGGGCAACCGGCTGCCGTGCAACATGTCGCAGGTTCCATTCCCACACGGAACAACACTTTGTGTGCTCCACAAATTGTGGTTTCGGGTCTGGGTGTGATGTGTATGTGAACTTGTATGTTTGTAAACGCATCCACGATACAGGAGATAATCCTAGCATGGGGCAACGTTTTAAAAAAAAAAAAAAAAAATTCAATATTTTATATTCACATGCAATGTTTGATATTAATAAGTAGTTGTATGAGTGAATGAAGTTTCTGTTAAAAGTAACTGACCTCGGTTACTAATTTCAACCGGTTAATTGTTATTGTGACCTTATATCGATTTTCATTTATTTTTATGCTAGACCAGGCAAGACAACAGGCTAGGCCGTTCTATAATTTGACATCTCCGACGGCTTTATAATAAGATACTTGCTTGTTTAACCTCATTCACTAGTGACATCACAATAAAAGTATTAGTTCTTTAAACTTCAAACAGTGCTATTACTAATTTTTATTGATTCACCGTTTATATTAATTACTAGCTACTTTCGCGGTTTCACACGCTCTGCTCAGCTCCTATTAATCGTAGCATGATGTTTTATAGCCTATAGCCATCCTCGATCAATGCACTATCCAACACAAAAAGAATTATTCAAATCAGACTTGTAGTTACGAAGATTAGCGCGTTCAAACAAAAAAACAAACTCTTCCGCTGTACACAATAGTATAAGATTTTTGGAAAAGCATTTGTCACTAGCTTTCAAAACCATCCATAACATCACGCCTTTTATCCCCGAAGGGGTAGGCAGAGGTGCACATTCTACCACAGTACAATGTAACACCCACTTTTCACTAGTTGTTATGAGTCCCATGTAATAGGGTGTGAGCCTATTGCCATATACCGGGCACGTTTCCAGACTCCGTGCTACTACTGAGAATTTTTAAAAAACCCAGTAATACTTTGCCCGACCCGGGAATCGAACCCGAGACCCCTTGCCCGGCAGTCGCACTTGCGACTACTCGGCCAACGAGGCAGCCAGTTTCAAAACCAATTTTCCAAAAAGGGTTTTTTTTATATTTACCTAACGTCAATGAAATGCTTCCAAAGTGTAGTTATTTATTAGGACCATATTTCTTCAATCTAATAAAAAAACAAGCGAACAAAATATCAAAATTGGTATCACGATTTTTACCAAAATAAATACTGAATTGCGGTGAAAATCGGAAATATATATTGCTGGAAATAAAACCCAAAAAAAAAACGAAAGCCTTGAATTTAAATGGATAATAAAGAAATCATTTATCAAACCTGTGTTATCGTTACAAGTCATTTCCTACATCTGAATTTTAACGAAGAAGTTGTGCACCTCATTTGACAATTTAGGAAAAATGTTTTCCTGAGCTCTAGACCTCTAGGCAAGAAATCAACGCGATGGTTAAAAGTCTAATTCATCTAAGCGACATTTTTTGTGATGGTATGGTACCTATATCACGACGAAGGAAAATTCGCTGATTTCGAACGTGTATTTAACCCAATATCGCAAAAAATTTTGCTTAGATCAATTAGACTTTCAACCGTCGAACGGATTATTAATGGGATACTGTTGAGATGCTATTTATCGAATATTTTTCATACAATATTGTAACGCATTTTCTTTACAATGCAGAATACATACTACAAATCAATTAAAGTTTAAATCCTTATGTTCAACGGAAAAGTGAAACTATTAAAGTCATTTAACAATTCTGCCTAAGAATGAAACGCACCAGATTATTTTTTTATGAAAGAGTTAATGCCTCATATACGTGATATGAATAAATGTAGATTAGTGTGAGAATCCATGTTTTTTTCTTTTTTTCTTTAAATGGTAATGCATACACCCTATACAATAATTTTACTGTAAACAACAAGTGAATTTATTTCTGCAAATAGACTACAAGGCAAAAATAGCAATATCACACATCAATATTGAGACATCCTATGCGATTACACGTAAATTTTCCACAAATTTCCAACCGACGGCATCTCAAAAACAATAGTACCATCTTCACATGCCAACGAGTCCATTCGATTGTGTGTAGCTTGGAACTCGGAGGAAAAGCAAAGGGTTTTCTCGGAAGACAAAATATGTCCGGCCTCACACGTTCCGTCCATTCACGGATCACTGAGACAGCACCTATAAGTAATGTTCAAACTGAATATCCGTTTGCTTTGCTGGCCACGGGAAGGGATTTCTCGCCTGAACAAACAGACAGTCTCACTCCAAATATCGAATAATACCCGTTACAAGGCGTCGGGATATTCTAAAAGATTATGTAGGTTGGAATCTAGGAGGAGATAGATTCTCTGTGTGAATGCAAGTGGTATATTCAGAAGGATTCTGTTTATTCGTTTGGGGAGGTTTCAAAGACAATGTTTACTAGTGTTTAAGGGAAATCATGATTTTTGGAGCTGAAAACTACAAGTGTGAGTGACTGCTTAGTTTGCAAAGACTGGTGGATAACGTATGACCAGTGTCTTTTCTTTGCATTATTTTTCATAAAACTTTATTTTCAGAAAAACCTAGACAACCTAGAAATTGAGCTGAACTCAATAACCAATAAAAGTCTTAGTTAAACCTCATGCCAATCCCCCAATGGGTAGGCAGAGACTATGAAACGGCAATAGCTACAAATCTTACAATACCTTTTTCGCTTCATCAACTTTCAATGACTTTTATTTCAAAAAAATTAAAATAAATAAACTTAATAAGTAGTTGATGATACCCAATTTTTTTGGTATTACAAATAGGCGTATAAATCTAAAATATTCCCAACTTACGTCGGAATTACAACATTCGACTCAACAGAATTCCGAGTAATTTCTCTTTGACGAGACTTTCAATTTTAGTATTTCAAGCAGCTTTATTCAGCAGAATAACACACTTCTACGACCATATAATTCAATTCGAAAATTAAACAAAGCTAGAAAGCAATGAGTCGTAATTGGAACGAGTTATTCAGCGCAAACAGCGCTGCCGGTGTCCCGTCGCTTTGGTCACGTGGTTCAATATTTATTTTAACAATATTCAAACAGTTCAGACGTTTGGCTTTATTCTTGAACGTCTAGAGGTGGGGTGATGAAGCTTTTATAGGCGTGTAGGTTTGGGGGCTTCATTGTACCAGAAAGATAGATGTTTTCAAAAAATCCTATTATAGTGTAGCCATACGTGACACATGTCAAATGACAGCTCATGCACACAGCCATCGATGAAAATAAATCAACGGATGACGTCACAAAATCCTACATCGCACATGTGATGTTTACATGCGAATTAACACCAATACAAAATCACAACGAACTGTTCTTGGGCTGAAAGCCCGCCAGGCACGACCACTTCGCCTGGTCGGAGGATCCTCCTTTTCGATGTTAGGGACCTCTACTTTCTATTCCCTAAAGTAATCATTATTAAAGAGGTTTTTAGTAGGAAAGACTATAACTAAGTTACTTTAGCTTCTTTGTTAGCAAACTTCTAATATAGTTACGCGATACTTGCGATGTCAGTTGTCACACATGAATGTGGGCCCCAGAGTAACTTGAAACAAGTCAAGTAGCCAGCCTAGTCAAACAGTTATGTTATGTGTGCCGTAGTTTCAATGTAGCTAAACGATACTTGCCATACCAGTTGTGTCACATATGAATATGGGCCCCAGAGTAACTTGAAACAAGTCGTCAAGTAACAAACAGTCATGTTTGGCCATAGTTTCCTAATTTCGCCTCATTGTCACAGCATCATTCATGTTCTTGTCACACAGAGTCAGAAATTCCACATGTATTTCACTTTCACATAATTTTTCGTTATCAATAAAAATGCTAACAAATTAGAACTCTATTCTTCATATCGGAAAACTATGGACAATCGTCAAGTAAATGATCGCAGCCCTTCATTCAGAATCCCTGCTAACCCGCTAATGCTATAACGAGGAGCCATTCTACAAGTTTACTCTAGTCGTGCCGCCGCGGCCACGCAGCCGCGCCGCACCCGCCACGCGACCGCTCGCAACTCGGAATGCTAAGCAGCCCGATTGACATTCCGCCGGCGAAGCAATCGAACGGAAAATACACTTGTCATACATTTAACGTGGAATTTTTATGATTTAACTCGAGTCGACTGGGGGAAATTATTAACGTTTTATTCAGCTAATGTAATATGGTTAGCAAACGTTTTAGGTAAGCGGTTGCCGCATATTGTCATGCAAATTTCGGTCTTACTGCTAATGTTTTACGACTGCATAGACCCAGTATTGTTTTAAGTGTTTAAGCTTTTTTCTACGTGTTTTTCTTACTTTAGTACGTACCGTAGTTTACGTAGATTATTATTTAAATAGCCTATCTAGTATTATAAATAATTTGTTACTGTTACGAATAATAAGAGAGAATCACAATAGAAGCTATATTCATCGAGTGTTACCTTTGCGTATCTCTTTACAAAAATCTCCATATTACATCATTACATAAGCAGGTATCTAATACTTTCTGGGTACCATATTGTTGGGTTCTCCCTCAAGTCAACCATATTTGAATTCATATTTCTTTCATAACCAAGATATGACATCAGAAGAATGCAAAGGCATTACAAAAGGTACATTTAGAGCTAATAATTCGATATTTTTGACGAGTTACCGGGTTACCTGTGGGACGTCACGTCATGTCGGCCTGTTCGTCATCGGTACAAGTTACTTAAATACGACGCCAGCGCCACCGCACCGTACGCGGACCTAATTCTTGG
This sequence comes from Spodoptera picta, assembly GCA_038387885.1. Lineage (NCBI taxonomy): Eukaryota > Metazoa > Arthropoda > Insecta > Lepidoptera > Noctuidae > Spodoptera > Spodoptera picta. The sequence goes on along the minus strand of JAZHFQ010000438.1, from coordinate 4,390,908 downwards.
ATCCTGTCGCACGTCGCTCTTCGCCCGTCAAATTTGCGAACAGGGTTACCGCGAATTTTTATTTTTTGCTACCAATTAAGTCGTTCTTTGTTCTTTTAAGGGGTGTAAGTGATCTGTATAGCATAATTATGCTCCAAAGAAACTTTATAGAAGTTACACTAATTGTCCTTTTAATGACCAAGACATTAACTTTTGTGATACTACACCATTTTACCTCATCACTCACCTGTATCCAGCTGCTCGAAATTAAATGTCTGATCAATTAATCTAAGTACATTGTACCAAGTGAATAATGATATACATCGGACAATGAATTAGAGTTCATTTGTAAACATGGGACATGTTGTGAAAATAACCGTTGTTTAAAAATAATACTTTCCTGAGCTGCATAAAAGTCTTATAGACTTGCAAATGTGCCCACCGATCAATTGGATCGTCCACGTACTTACACACGACTCAACAAAAAATGCCCTGTACTTAATTTAAAATTTAAAAAGTATAAAGAGTCATCCATTGAACGTTGTATTTGGTATTGAATGCGCGCATTGTCGAGCATAAGGTTGAGAAATATTTATCAGTATATCGCACATGTATCGCGAGTGTAGTGCAGTGGCAGTTGGCAGGTCGCGCCTCGGTGCCGGGCACCCCTGTCGGCCATCACAGACAACGTCTTCGTTCGACTGACAGCCGGCGACATATTTTATTCACGGCGCACCGTCGTAATTCCGTCGATGCAGATAAATTGTTTTACCGCGGGACCGAGCCACGTCCCACGACTTTGGCGTTTGCATGATGAGCTCGTTTTTTATGCTCGAATAAAATTGTGTTAGCCACCGGCAGCGGAGCGACGTGTGAACACTGTTGGATTCCCAAGAAATTGTTTTCGGGAAGCCTGCTTTGATATTTATGAAAGTTGGCATGTTGAGACGCACGTTTGAGTGAAGGGTACGCGGTGGATTTTAACATCCCTCGGACTATATTTGTTGCATTATTTCTCTAGGGTACCGACATTATCACAGGGTTGTACGAGCGTCAGTAAATATATTTACATACAGCCACCAGTTGCAAGATGTCAGGTATCGTAAACACGTTGACACAGTCGCTTTGCAGCGTGCAGCGTGCGCCGCGGGACCGACATCCGCCGCTATCAATATTAAATCCGCCGCCGAACAAACATCTGTTCGCGACTGCAAACGTATAAGTTTAATCAGTGGTGTTTCGATTAGTTAGAACACATCGGCTTCTGCTGTTGATGGGATGCACGTTTAATTAAATGTTCTTACTTTGTTTAGTTTAGATACAGTCTCTCAAACTGAAGGAAACTGTGCATAAATGATTAAAACCTTTGATTGGTCTTGCACAACACAAAAGTCAATTACTTTTGACCAAAAATACAGATTTCAATCATGTATAAATCACTTAAGTAACTCGTGAACATTTCACAAAATACTTAGTACCTGGGCATCAAATCTAATTAAAAAGTCATCCTCCAACACGAGGTGCCATCATTATTTACGAACATCTACGAAAGGTACGATTGACAGAATGCAAATACTCGAGCGTCCCACAGAAAATAAAATAAGCTTTGACCTCGCAAAGTTTCATGGGATTATGAATGTTTATACTGAAAATAATGCGCGGTTGTGGCATTCGGTGCAAATATTTGAAGATGTAGTCAAAGGGATTGCTTTTTGCTACGTCCTTTGAGCGGTTGCGGTCTGCGGTCAGATAACCCGATTAACCCCAGCTTCGCGATGGACCATGAGAACTGAGACCATGGCTAGTTTGCCTCAAGCTGTGGGTTCCACTTTAATTTTAATTCGGTTTTTGCTTACATAATGCAGAGAGGGGTTTGGGAAAGACAAAGCTGGTATATTGTTAGTCTCGCTGTCGTAATGTCGAATCAATCTTATACTATTATATAAACCGGAAAAGTTTGTTTTTTTGTTTATTTGTTTGACCGCGCTTATCTCCGTATCTAAGTCTGAGTTAAATAATTATTTTTGTATTGGATAGCGCATTTATCGAAGATGGCTATATAAAACATCACGCTACGACCAATAGGAGCTGAGCAGAGCGTGTGAAATCGCGCGGAAGTAGCTAGTGTTTTATAAAATGTAAATTACCTACTTATCACCTATTCATATACGGTATTCGTTATAATAAAAAAAGAAATCACATCAATGAGTAATAAAAAAAATATGCGTGAACAAACCTTAAGATCTGTATCTTGTAGCGTAACGTAGCTGGAACCAGAGTAAGTGTAATCAACCAAACTATACCAATACAATCACTATCACTTAAATTATTCACAGACCAAACGTCTTCAAGACTAAGAACTAATAAAATACAGATATCAAAGTGAAGACCTTGCCTTACCGAGTTGATAGCAAAACATAAATGCTAGCTGATGTTATATTTTCCCTTTACGACTGACTGACACTAAAATGTATCCGAATAAAATTGTTATCCATCAAAACAGCGCTCCTTTAGCATAAGAAATGCAGCGATGTGCCTACACTCAGTTGCGAATGTAGATCTATGGGTAACTTGACAAGATGTTCTAGATGCGGTAAGGGATCTTAGGGTGTTTTTTGAGTGATTCTAGTGATGGACACAGATAGATTTTTACTCAATTAGGTAAAAACGTGGGTTATTCGCGTGAATAAACTGAAAAAAGCTCTACTAGTTTGCCTACACTAACAGTAGACTGCGCGACATCGCCTCGACCGCGCACGCTGCTCATGAGGAAGAACCCCTCTGTGGTTCGAAACCAGTAGAGCTTTTCTTGGTTAATTTAGTATGTCTCACGATATATGTATTTTAACTCGTAAATTAGTGCATAAGTCATCAGTACTACTTTATTTTTGGACTAAGAATTAGAAAAATACCATAAGCCGCGCGAAATCGCCACGACCGTGCACGCTGCTCATGAGGAAGAGTCCCTTTGTTAGTCGAAACTAGTAGAGCTTTTCTCAGTATAATACGTGAGTAACTCGTAATTTTTAATTAATTTAACATTTCTCACGATATCTGTATATATATAATTCTGCTGTACGTGTGTATATCATTGAACTTATCCTAAACGGCTTGACCGATTTAAATGAATTTTTCTGTACGTGTTTGAGTAGCGCCCTGGATGGTTTAGATTCACAAATCAGTCCGACAGATGGCGCTGCAGTCGATATCTAGGTTATTTATCTATACCTAATATTATATTATGTGCAGGACAACGTCTGTCGGGTCCGCTAGTTTATTATAAAAGCATGGTTATGTTATATGTTCTACTCGTCAAATTCTTTTGTTCCTCAATCCAATTCCCTGAGGTTTGGTACAAGAAGACTTATTCTTCCAATCCAATCCAATTCCAATCGTTTATTTACAAGCCTCGTCATCCTATTACAAGCCCTATTTTCTAGTATTACATCGCAATAAATAATTGCGCATATCTAAAAAAAATCTGTCGAAATTTGTTAACTTCAGTACTATACTAGCTATTGCCAAGCGACTTCGTTCGCGTAGAAAATGAAGTTTAGAACATAACCTTTTTGTTTCAATTTTCCAAAATAAATGTAGCCTATGTTACTTCGTATTACATCAGCTACCTGCCAATAAAAGTCTTGCAAAATCGGTCCTGCCATTCCAGAGATTAGCCAGTACAGACAGACAGATAGACAGAAAAAAAATGTTATTTTGGTATGTGTGCCGAATGTATATTCATATGCATGTAGTAAAAAGTTGTTATTTTAATTTTAATGTTACAAACAGACACTTCAATGTCATTTTTCTGTATGTGTAGATAATGTAAGTACATCTCGTAACCTCTTCCAGAAAACTACATCAACGTCCCTTTGACTTATTCACAAGTAACAGCAAAGGCTTGCCTCCACCTGCGGTTAGGTGTAACTTAACGAACCCTCACTGAATCTTTAATACATTTTCATTTAATGTAAGCTAGTTGCCAACTATATTATTATTATACTCTGTTGATTTTCATAGTTCGCGGTATGGCCTTAGGTATGGGTAATCATACCCGTGTTTGAGTGTTTGTTTCAATATTTATTTAGAAAGTTTGTGCTAAATACATATGTGTGTGTGGGTGTGTATTGTTTGTGGACTGTGTTGTGTTTTGTTATAATACTGTTATTTTGCATGTGTAAGTAGGTTTGCTGGTTTCGAGGAGTTAGTTTTGGAAAAGATTTGATTTAAGTTAACTGAGATTGAGACCCTTTTTTTGGTGTTCGTATTTTACGGAAACTACCCAGATAAAAAATATGCTGACTATAAGAACTATGAATACGTATTAAGATTGTAAATCAAAGGTGAAATAATTTCTTATAATTTGTGTTAACAAAGTATCTAATATCTATTAGATACTTTGTTAACACAAATTATTACTAAATTATCTTGCTATAGAGCTCTGGAAAGCTATACTTTAAAAAATTTTAATCACATTGATTCGGCACTAATGAAAATCCTCATTAACCTGTGTATTTACCCAAGTAATGTTAAAATTCACAATCTCCTTAACAATAACTCATTAACGGAGTTAGCAAAATTGTTCCAATCTGTTAATGGTTCTTACAGGCTTTTGATTTCTCGTAATTATATTTACACTGTTGATGAGAAAAGAGGACAAAATACGCGCCTAATATCAATTATATTTAGCAGGTAATTCAAAGGCAGAATTAATTCAATTACCAATACAAACATCTACCTTGGTTCAGGTAGCTCCGGTGAGGCGCTCGGTTCCCTACTTGGCAAATTAGATTTCGCATAAAGCCTATTTTAATTTGCGCCGTCGCTAAACATTGTCAGCTCTTAAATGTTTAAGCGAGCGCGTGACTGTGTGTGTGCGGGCTGTGCGGCGCACGCGGCCACCGTCGTCGTTGACATTCAGCAAAACAAATATGTTGGTGGCGGCGGCGGCCGGCCCAGCGCGATAATAAGCTTACAGGCGAGGGCGGGCCGCCCCCACCCGCCGCCGCCGCGAGACCGCCCTAGCCTCACGGTGTTATTAAATTCTTTTGTTGGCCCCGGCGCCGGAATGCCCAGTTATTTAGCCGTGGTCCGGCTCTACGGGATCAACGTAAATATCTCCAACATGTTATGTCTTTTGAACTCCACTAGATTGTAGGATGAAACGGATTATTTGCATCCTTGTGTTCTTCCACGTACGAGGGTTGCCGACTCCAGCAACATAAATCGTGCAACAATAGAAAATGATAAATTCACCGAGACAGGTGTTTGCTGTCTGGGGTGTTGCTACGTCGGCGTATCTTATAAAGTGAGGTGCTCGAATTAAAACATTAAAATTCTCGCTCCCCCGCTTCGTATGAATTTAGACAACATCTAAGCCGAGCGCGCTTCATTTCGAGCACATTACTCTCTGTTTAACAATAAAACTCATTAAATCGCTGGTGCGGTCGCGTTTTATAAATGTTTCACTTATTAATAAAATTAACAAAGCAGTTGTACACGAGAGGGCTATTTCCCGACAAAGCGTCGGAGCGTAGTACAATGGAATCTAAAATAAATACGAGGACTTTAGCAAACAGAGCGCACAAAGCGTCCACCTGCCGGAGTCGGTGCGCCGGGCTCCAGGCTCCGAGCTCCGAGCTCCGGGCTCCGGTGCTCCACTCTATTGAAAATTAAGTGGTGGCGACGGAGTTCAATTAATGGCCGCGAGGCGTCCGCCCTGGACTCTCTTCACATACTGCGAGAAGCCTTCGCCTGCAAATTATAGCAAACAGTACACTTTCATTTCATTATTGCATCAGTCACTCTGAGGTAACTAAAATGTACCGTTTATTTTTTATTTTATCAGAAGGAAATTTGGTAATATCGTACTCACATCACATAGTTTATACATACTGAAAGTAATGAAGAACTGAAGAATTCGAAGTTATTTCTATTTTATTAATCCTCAAGAAACAACACCTACCCAACCCCACAAAGACCATCAAAATAGATGTGGTCAGCAAAAACTAAAGATAACACTAATTTATTCAATCCATAATCCTTATCTGGAAAAAACTTAAGCTTAGTTCACACTGGTGAAAGACCCTCTTATTGGCCGATATCTATCGGTGACCAGCGTCCGGCTAAACCGTAGCTTATCACACAAATTACATCGTTCTCTCAATCCTCTGGAAAATGCGAAAAGTAAACTTTTTAACACAGCTTAGGATCACCCCTACCACATAGAAAAGTATTTAGTCAACGTATACAGGTCAAAGATAAAATACCTTTTAGGTTTGATCGTGGAAAGTATTTCATAAAAATTGGTATCGGTATTCTGTTATTGAACAGTGGACAATGGCAGTTCTGCGATGTAACAATTTGTTGTCCAGTAACTACATAGTTTAGAACTGAATACCATGTTTTAATGAAGTTTTGACAAAGACACGTACCGTAAGATTGAACTACATGAAAGGTTTTTTTTTCGCAATAACAAATTGTCAACTTAACAAAACATAACTAATCCAACAAATATATTCAATGTATTTTATCGGGACTCAAAAAATCTCAGCGTTCTTCCCATTTATCGGCATCGGCTCGTGGTAGGGGTGCGGGCTGAAGCTTACCAATCGCCAGTTTAACCCCCGACGGTGGATTTTATTGCCATTCGTATTGTCGGCTAGAGATTTACTTTGACACGTCGGAAATTCGTTTGTTGACTCTTCGTCGTTATTCGAATGTCTAGTTCGCACACTGTTTTCACCGTTTTTCTTCGTCGGGAAGGCTTAATTGCAGTTAAACTCGTACGTTAACTGTTTTCAATTTTTCAGTAACTAACTGACACTCGAGGATTATACGAACCTTTTGTGGTTTATACGAACACATGGAACCACAAAACAATGCTAATTCTCTCACTTGAATAACTTGATCTAATTTATCAATTTCCGCGGCGGGTCCGGAAAAACATGGCGGTACACGGTCGCAGATGTACAGCAACGTGTGTCAGGTAAAATGCATTGGGTAACACATTAACAATGTTTCCTCTGAAAGCCTTTGTCTGCACTCAACGAATTACGGGGAAAGGCGAAAATTTAAATACCCGCCGGCACTGTTTTACATGTAAGAGATGCATTTTGCATGTAATGCGGCGATTAAATGAGACGACAACGCGTTCTGAGCGCGCCGACTGCCGCTCACCGGAGAAAATGTTCACCACAAAAATGATATCATAATTTTGTTAAACCAACTGTTCACACAATGAGCTCAACGTGAGTTTTTTGCAGAAAATAATTCCACTTTTAGTTTATGAAATGTGAACGTGACAGTTATAGTTATGATTTAAATGTTTAACACGTCAACTACTTAAATACTGCACAGATTTGATTAATTGATACAAAGGACGGTTTTTGATCAGGGCGCGCAAATAAGAATAACATACAAAATACACTAAAACCATTCTTGATAAGCTACATAAGGAAATTACAGAATTCAACTACACCCTAACAGAAGTCCATCTCACGTCTAAAAAGACCTACCTTAGCTAATGAACTTGTCTTTGTTCGTTCTCGATTCATTAACGGCGATCAGTTTTTTGAAGCCACCTCCAGCTAGTACTATCGCACCTCATGGCTGGCAACCCTCGGTTGTGACACCACTCGTCCCCACAAAGGTGCAAAGGGAAGAAAACTCAATTAAAACAACAGAGCACTTGTCGACTGGCCCGGCTCACATTACCACACGATTAAGCTCGCTGCAAGGTAATGACGCGAATCTACATGTTTTACAGTATTCATTAGAAAATGTAGATTTTTTTCTGTGTGAGATAGTGTGACTAATGTGTAGATTGTATCTGAGTGAACTGTAATATCTATTGTTGTTATTAAGTTAGTGAAATGTATGATTTTTGTGTCGAAAGATAGTGAGGAACCTGTAAAATGAATTGCAGTGATATAGTCGTCATTTTTCCTTATGAACAACCGATGAATCCGAACGTAGCAGCTCTTATATATTTCAGAAATTGTCATCAGAGATACAGTTTTTTATAGTTTAAACATCACACAATAAATCCAGCTTGTAATTAAAGCTGTTCTATAGCTTAACGACCAGCAAAAAACACTTCAATAAGTTCATTTTCTTTCACAGAATTAGTTTCCAACGTATTTTCTTTCTTTCATTCACTACACACACTTGTCTTAAAGTTTTTATACGAGTAGATAAATGTTAGGGTCCTTAGCATGGGGCGTAAATGTGCGGCCATCTGACCAATGACCGTCTTAGGAGGGAGGATTCCGATACCACTTGGAGATAACGGAAACATTCCGTGATTCCACACACAAAGCCAACTAAATCGGTGTAATAAATGATAGTGTTAAAGCGCCATTCGTGGTGTGTTTTTCCTGATTTTAGTGATTCGTATCAATACAATTATATGAAGTGTATGATTTTGTATTCATTTACAATTTACTGATATTATTATTGACTAGCTGTTAAGCGCGACTTAGTCCGCGCAGAATATGATTCCTATTTTATCCCATTACAGCATAATTATAATCGGGATAAAAGTAATCTATCACTAGAGTCAGCCCATACTTGTATACCAAATTTCATCAAAATCCATTCAGTAGTCTCTGCGTGATTGACGGACAAATATCGATACAAAGAAACTTTTACATTTATAATATTAGGGTGATTAATATCTACAAGAACCGTTTGTTATAGCCAGTCAGAAGACTCAAAAATCTGGCAATAATACTTCCCAAGGATATGTATAATATCACCCAGAACACTGGGTTTAATAGATGGTAGAAAGACTTCACTCTATTTGTATAAACTCGTCGCTACTTTCAAATTGATTGACATTCTCGCTAATCAATACCAAATAACTGATGTGCAAAGACACCGACAGCCCAATAAAAAGTAAAATATACCGTAGTTACAAATAAGGTAATTAAAACACCTTAAACGTACCACAACACAACGATATCAAAAGTAAGTCAACATCAACACAAAAACAATAAAATTTCATTTTATGTTTGTCTTAAGTATAAAGCGGGTAAGAGCCGTTATGCGTAGCACCTTTCAAGTCCCAATGGGGTAATTTATATCCAAGTTGGCTCATTAATTAATTGGCGTCTTTTTACGACAACCATAAACTTGTTGGTTCAGCTTCATTATCTGCTAGTCCTATTCCTGTTACGCTGAAGGTACTGATAACACTGAAGATGTATTTGTCTTCATTGCAGATCTTTTGTTGTTGCTTTGTCATTTGACCTATGAGTCATTAGACAATCGATTGGTTGATAATTAAATAATTCCACATTCGACATGGGGGACCAATACTTCGGCATGAATGGATCAACTCGACCGGTACGATACTATCGCCTCACCGAAAACTGGCGTCAAAGACCACAGTGGTCCAATCTATTCGTCCAAAAGGCCGACATCGCACTCGTAACTCCTCTGGTGTCATGTCCCTGGGTGGCACCGTTAGCTTACCATCAGGTACCTAATCTATCTGCTCGTCTGCACCCCTCAATTCCATGAAAAATGTTTAAATATCTACGAACTAACTTCATCAAGATTACTTCGTTTAAAAGCACTTGGTCTGTACAGCTGCACCCGAGTAACCAACCATCTTTTATATCTACTTGTAGGTAGAATATTCCCATCTTGTTAGGCAATATTTTCCCCTCAACAAAACAAATAGGAATGTATTCCGTTTTACGCATATTTAATTACAAGTTACTGTTCGCAATTAAACAGTTCCTAGGCCAATTCAGTTTACGATCGAGCCTCCGTTCGAGGCTTTTCGCCGCCGCAATCAGTTTTACGATGCTTTTTGTCAGAAATTTGCCATTTTATTACCGACTCGAATAAGTTTGTTCGTGTCGTTGCCAACAAATGGTTCAGCGGCGTATTGATGTCGATTTGTCTAAGAAAATAAGATGTAAATTGTTTAGTTAAGAAAATTAATTTTACCCACATTACACTTGGTTAAAGACCCCGCATTTTGATTTGATAAGTCTGAAAAAGAGCTGTACAATGCGAAACCGATACATAACATAATTTTTTAGTATTGGTATCATCAACAAATATTCAACAGCTCCTTGAAACCTTACCAAAGCAATCTCTACAAATCTTCACAATTCAACATTTGCAACCCTTACAACCAGAGATCACGTGCGATCTCCGACTGCGTTCCTGTCGCACCCTCAGCAGCAGTTTGTTTCCACTTTTAATGGCGGGAAACGCGTTTCGAATGTAAATCTTCTCAACACACCTGACTATTTACGCCGCCTCCTCGTAATTTTATAACTTTCCAAAACTTTCCACGATAAAATTATAGCACGTTTTGAAAATAATTCCTTTCCCAAATGGCTGAATTTGAATATGAAATGAAACGAAAGACAAAGTTGTTGTAATTAGATTTATTTTGTAACATTATAATTGTTGTAAACGTAAATACTACACGTTCTAAAGTAATATTTTGTAACAAAATACTTGTTGATATATTATCTGAATTAATTTCAGGTACATTTTATATTAGGGCCTTAACGTTATTTGTTTAAAATATAAGTACATTTTATAATAGCCATTTACCTATAACAATGTTACAGATAACTTAAATTGAATACACATTAAAACTGATCCTTATCATTACACTGTAGATCAAGGACGTTGAAGAAAGGCGGATATAATGTCATTTACTAAAATGTATTGAAGCACCATAATGTTAGTGGGTTATTTATGGGTTACCACGTTGCGTTACCAGAATTATGAAAATAGATAGCCGTCCTTCGTGTCAATGTGTTTATGTTCTGCGTCTAAGGGCCAATTTATTAACAAATTTTAATTGAGGAATAACGTTCTACATTTGACAATTCCTCCATACTAAAAACTGTCGACGGTAAATTTTATTGTAGGTACAGTTAAAAATTAACTGATGGTTGAGAAATCGGTCCTAAGTCTGTAGTTACTACAGACTGCCGCAGTAGCCAAATGCCATTTAGCGCTTGTCTACATGTAGAATAGAAAACTACATTATATGGGATTGACGTCCATTTTGACACTTGTCAGTGTCATCACCATACATTTCTACTCTCTCTGTAGACAAGCGCTAAAGTGGCGTTTGGCTAAAGGCACTGATGCCACAGTCGTTGTCTCAAGAGACTGTTTCCGCCTTTTTTACAACGTCCTTGCTGTAGATAATATCCTTTTACATAAAAAAACAATGGTATCAAAATCACACACTATTCTTAATTTTTTTTTTTCAATATTCATAAGACGACTGCTGTATATTGCTTAGCAAAAATATTACTATTGGCACTTTGAATACTTAGGTACACCATACATACATAAGTACATAATTCTATAGTTTACTGGCTTTATTATATATAAAAACATTAAACTCATGATTAAAAGTTGTATTGTCTTTGTGTAATATATGCACGATATAAAATTTGTGTGTATAAGAAATCCCCATACTTCCTTCATTACAGAAAGCGATGAGTACGAATTGGTTTTACGTTTACCGAGATCGAAACAAGACCGCGTCCGGCGCTCTGATTGGCCGGCTCCAATTAACCAACCAATCAAGAGCGCTTAACTCGGTATCGGTATTCTTTCGATTGCTTTAAATGTAAAATAAATACGTACTAAGGCGTAATTAAATTAAAAGCATAGTAACTTAATACTGCTAATCCTAATTTTTTAACATTACATTACTAACCGAACACTTTCTTATTACGTAATATCTCTACTCCTCTACAGTATTCCTCGAAAGGATAGGCAGACAAAATACATTCAATTATTATCATCATAATCATCATCATCACCACGCCTTTTATCCCCGAAGGGGTAGGCACATTACGGCGCTGCCGCTATACAATGTAAAACTCACTTTTTACTATTTATGTTATAAGTCCTATGCAATGGTGCCTATTGCTAGATACCAGGCACAATTCTAGACTTGGTGCTACTACTGAGATTTTTTAGAAACCCAGCACTAATTGGCGTGACCTGGGAATCAAAGACCTCTTGTCCGGCAGTCGCACTTGCGACAACTCGGCCAAGAAGACAGGCAATTAATACTAGTTCTCCAAAATAAATTTAAAATAAAAAGAGAACATTTAAACAGCAAAAATAATTTTAAACAGCAATACCTACCAGCCACTATTTCAGTGTAACTAACTGTAATTATACTTTAATTTTTATTATATCTTTTTTTAATGGGACAAGTCCGCTACAACCTCCAAAAACCACTGCAACTCCTGTAAGCCACGATCTACAGTAGATCTATAGTACAGCGCATCCCAGGGACATGAATAACTGTCTTGGTTCCCGCAACGAAGTGAATCAGAAGATATTATAAGAGGAGAAGAAAAAAAACGATAGTTTCCACTTCCTTCGGTAAATACTAGTAATTACAGGAATTAAGCCTAAAGGCAACTAAGTGGATCCTATGTGTGAGCTGTTATACTTGCTTCCAATAATAATTTTATTATACCTATAAAAACTTAAATTTGTTTATTTGAATGCGCTTATCTCAGGAACTATTGGACCGATTTGAATAATTATTTTTGTGTTGGGTAGCTCATTTGTCGAGGAAGCCTATGGGTTTTAAAACATCACGCTACGGTCAATAAAAGCCGAGCAGAGCGAATAAACTGCGCGGGAGAAGCTAGTTCTTTTTAGTATATAGGTTTATAATAACAAAGATCAAGTAAGTACTCATTTATACGTTTAAGTATCAAAAATAAATTGTGCGTTTCTCCAAAGTCTATTGTTACGTTAAATATGTTGGGACTTAAAATAATATAAATGTTATATATAACTTACATTATTTATTAATATCTATTTATAAATATAACGTTTTTCGGCTTACACACGTTATTAATTGACGAGGAACTCGACTGGTTTCAAGCCTTTAGTTTAGTTTCAGGCTCATATTCACGAGCAGCATTCCGCGACCCGCGATGTCGTCGATGTCGCGCTTCGTAAGTAGAAGTTAGTCAAGTTCCTCGTCAAATAATTACGAGATTACGCCGAAAAGCCGATTAATTTGTCTAAAGATTTATAATACTTATAAGTATTTATATTAACCCGGCGTGTGCCTAAACATGGGTCCACGTGAGACACAGTGTATTTTCTATTGTGTCTTACATACTGGCATTCAAGCAGTTAAAGACAACCGCTAAATAATCTTGCTTAAAAATTAAATTAAGTACTAAGATTTAAATACCTAGTAAAAAATAAGTTTTGTAGAAAAAAGATCTATATATATTGCAATGCTGCAATTAATTCGAGCATAATTTTATCATGTGTAATTCAATAACCTTAACCCTCTATTTAGTAGATACAGATTTGATTTATTAAAAAAATATAGTGTATTCAAAATTGTAAGCAGGGTTTGAAAATATGATTTCATTAGATAAGTAGGTACCTATCGTTTGAAACTTAATGCAATTAATATCTGAAGAAACTTTAAGTAAAGAATATACAGAATAATTTGAGGATTGTATATTTCTTTTATTTTGTAAAAGTCTGATTCTAAATTAACTAAAATCGCAGGTTACACACGTGAATATACTGAGAAAAGCTCTAATAGTTTCGAACCACAGAGGGGTTCTTCCTCTGTTCCTCATGAGTAGCGTGCGACCTCGCACGCTGGGCAATTTTGTATGTCTCACGATAGTTATTATAAAAACAAATCTGATTCTATTGAATATTACATATTTTTCACTTAAAACTAAAATACTGCTTCATTTTATTTTTAAGTACAAATTTATTTTTTATTCCATTCCAACTTACAACTGTAATAATATTATTTTTATTTTGTGTAATGTATGTATCAAATCCTTTTTAATTACAAGAACAAAAAAACAGCCACAAATAGATCTGTTTACATTATAATTAATAATCGTTATTAAAAAAACTATATTAGTAACATAAAGATATAGGTAGGTACGCTTAATTTAAATAAATAATAATGAATATAAAAAAATATTGGCAACATATATAGACAGTTTATAAAAAATTATATTCAAATTATGGTTGCAAAATTGCGTAGAATTTTGCCATGCCAGCTAGGGATAAACTGTGATTTTATTGTTTTACATACCACCACTCGCATATTGTTCCGATTTCTATGATTTTTTTATGTTATAAGTGGTTTATATATTTTATGTAATGACATTTTGTTTATTGGTCGCAAACAGCGCATACTTTATTAAAATACGTAACAAGTCTCTTGGTCCCAATGTAGCACAAGTCACTAACACATTACACTTTTTCATGTTCCACACTACAATACCATTTCCAACATTTAACTAAAGGAATGGTTATAATTAAAAGCTAAACAAATACCATTTTTCCCAGATTTTGTATTCTTTTTTCATTTATCTATATGGCATTTGTATTAAGAAATCTAATAATGCCCATAAATTTCCGATTTATCTTAAACATTTTTTTGAAAAATCATTTTTTCCAAATTGCAATACTTTGTTTTAAATCACTGCGTGACTAGACAATTTAAATCTTTGTCACAATGAATAAAAATACCTAGAAATTATTATTATGTCCGCTCGTCTCACCTGCTTGGCTCGCCATTTATTTCAATCTGTAAAATAATACGCAAAACAATTAACAAAAAATCAATAGATAATTGTATATAAAGAAAAAGCTCAAAGAACAAAAATTCCTATAAGGACATACCCAATTTACTCGCTAAGGGCTATGCCACTAGCTATGCCTACGTATCGCCTTTACATGCCAATTAATTTTCCTTGTGTATCTGAAATATTGATTTAAATAAAAAATTATAACATTTTACTATTAACACCGGTTCACCAAAAAAATAACTGACAGAAAACAGAAAGCAAATGTTCGGATAGTCAAAACATTGCTACAATATTTTCCACAGGCGTCATTACTTTCCCTTTATGAGATCAATGAAGTATCAGCGGTGTTCATTAATTTTATGATTTAATAATAATAGATTCATGTAATACTGATTTATATATACATTTACTATATGAACCTTCACCAACTGATTGGCATTAGAATAAAATGTGTTCCCTTAATTTACATCACAATAAAAAAATATGATTCATGATGAAAATATGTATGTAAGGCGATACGATTCCCTTAGCTGATATGGCATTTATGACAATAAATATAGAATAAAAGTAGGTAATAAAACAGGGTTAAAAGACAATAAATCTATCATAAAATGGATTACAATTAACCAATACATAAATACGTAATATAATATCAGATAGTAATATTCATCCACATAATGTAATCGTATACGAATGATCAATAAAGGCATGGTTATATTTGGAATAAAATACTTATTGATATAAAAATGTCATAGACGTATTTTATCATTTTAAATGTCGCTGTAAAATACTACAGATATTTGGATACTTGAAATAAATAAAACCAACAATTAGAAAGAAGCACGACAGACTTTACCATAATATGTACCAGTTGCCTAATGGCAACTAGAAAAGTGATATTTTTTGTCGACATTGTAGCGTGTAGGCACAATAGTCTAAGTTAGTCTTAGGTACATTAGGTTAAGTTACTGTTTAGATTCATTGGAGTCAGTGAGTCACATATTACTAATTGTCAACAAAAAAATATCACTTTTACACACGGTTTCACTCGCCTGATATATACGCATGGAACCGTCTTACAGAAATTATATCTATGATGCTAACACAAAATCCATTAAAATACAACAAACACACTAAAATATTTTGCCTATAATAAACCATTGATTCTGATCATAAGCATAACATACATGACACTAAAATTTCAGAAGCATAATAAAAAAAATGTTACCTTATCAATAGTAGCAAGGATAAGTGGTGCAGCATGAGCAGGTGCGGTTTCTCGATCTACAATCGCCCTTCTTGTATCACCAGCACGTTCAATAGCTTCTTGTGGCAAGAAACGCCACATACCCGGCGTGAATAACTCGGCATCCATCTTTAAACTCTCCTTCTTGTCGAATAACCAGCCCACGATCATGCCGACTGTGAGCGTAGCCAGTAACCCAAGAGGTGCTATCCAGTGGTATGATATTCTGAATAGCGGGAACACGGATTCTGGGTCCTGTTAACAATTTATTTTGTAATATAAAGAAGTTAAAGGATTTGTTTCCGAAGCTAGTAGATTTTATAAAGATTGTTCCATTCAAAAGGATAATGCGATATACAATCGATTTCAGCAATATTTTTTGAGGGTTAAAAACTATCACTTCTCCCGGCCTGGGTAAGGCGAGACGAGGTGTTTTGACACTCTTACTGCCTACGCTACCCACTACCAAATTTCAGCAAAGCTTAGAATTGAAATTATTGAAATATTGCATAATATCACACGGAGAAGTATTATTTAACGACCCTTAATATTTAATCAATCTTATCAACATAACAAAATTGCGTTAATAAATTGTATGATATAATAGCTATATGAAGGAAAAAATACTACAACACAAATGGTAGTATTTTTTTCCTTCCTAGGCGCAATTGAAAAACCTTGGCATCAATCAAGGATGCTAAAATCTAATAATGTTGTGTCACGTACATTTGGACTTAAAAATGTAACTCATCTATCACGTTTTTGACACAATCTCGAGATTTGAATGACTTATTAAGTAACATCCTTTTTAAAAGGCTTTACTAGTCTGTTTTTATCATTTTATCTATGAAAGTTTAGATCAAAGATGCCGAATTTTTCATACAGCGATATTCTACTTATGTGATTGTTTCAGTTAAATTATTTTATAAATTACAAAATAAGAACTAAATCTTATTCTTCTGAATTTGACATAAATATCATAAAGTAATTAATTATAAAATAGGCTCACCCCTATTATATGGGACTCATAACATAAATAGTGTAAAGTGGGTGTTACATTGTACAGTGGCATAATGAGCACCTCTGCCTACCCCTTCGGGGATAAAAGGCGTGATGTTATATATATTAATAATTAATTAATGACTTACAATAGCATCACTAAATGAATCCACATAGGAAGCATTTCGGGCACAATCCGAAGTTATATTCAGCGGTGGGGCTCTCAAACCATTAGCTGCAGCCGCTTGGGTGCCAAGCGATACTGTACCAGCCAGTAGGGCGCCGGCCACAGCCCCTGAGAGCGCCCCTCGGGGGCCCACCCACCAGCACACCATGCCCAGAGTGAAAACTCCGCACGTCGCACTCGCTGCAATGGCTGATAAAGCTGTTGCTACACCTGATGGTATAAATATATAAAAATTAGTCATTATCCAACATTTGTATTGATACAGTTGGACGAATAAAATGTAAATTAACGAAAAGTAAAATACCTTTTTTACATAAGGTTTGGTAGTAAATGTAAACGTCTTGAACGTCATGGATAACAAAGATACCATTATAGCAAGATTATTTTCTTTACAATCGAAATATCTATCATTAGGTAAACAACATTTTTTGGACTGAATTTGATAAAGTCTTACCAAGAACGCCTCCAAGTTTCTCAATAACGAACAGCATCACGACAGATATAACAGCCAAGCTGGCGGTGATCGCCCTGGCCAGCATACCCTCAGTGAACGGCTTCAGTTGAAGCTTCAGCCAGCCGTGGATGATGTCCTCGATCACGACCAATGCACATGCATTCAATACTGCTGAAAGGGAACTAAACAAAGAAAAAATATACTTCAAATTCATTCACCCCCGTTTCTGAGTTACTTATTCCTGTTACATTTCAAGTTACAGAAAATGTTCAAGAAATAACAAGTTATTCAGAAATCAGGGGTCATTATAACTTAATTTATTATTTGTTTGAAGATTTCTGAACAAATACCTACGGACAATTACAATATCGTACATAAAAAATTGCTAAATAATATATTTCCATTGCACTTACCTAAGTCCAGCTCCAAATACTCCAGCTAAGAAGACCCCGGACAATCCAGGCAAGTGCTTAGCTCTGGACACGTACGTCACGAAGGCTGGTAGAAGTCTATCATCGACCAGGGGCACACCGCCAGGGTCGCAACCTCCTTGCACCCAGGTAGCCCAGGCCGCAAGACCACACCATACACAGAGGGAGATCGCCAGGATTGCACCCAAGCAGAAGATGAATATGGCCCTGGAAAATTGTGTTTTGGTAAACTTATATAGTCCCACGAATTTAAGATATACAGCGCAGCGATACCAGAGTAGATTTCATTTGACACAACCATTATTCTTCTAGCTGATGTCATAAGATCAGATTATGGGGTTCTTATATAAATAGGCGTGTGATGTTTTACAGTATTAGGTACTTCTTATACTTATGTGCGACATTCCAACCTAACATGATTACCTACCGAACTGAACAATATGTGGAAATAAAGATCAACGTCAAGCGATATGATTTAACGATCAAATGAAGCAGTACCTACATAATAGGTCGTTAAACATTTCCGTGCAAAATTGGATTGAATTTTGATCATCGTTAGTTATTTGTGAACATTTCTTACTTTCTTAGTACTAGACGTTAGTTTCAATTAATAAATTATGGGGTATTAGCAGTTTTTTACTCCTAGTTGACTTAAACTGAAACATACGTTCTTCTGTCTTTAATCTTATATTTTTTACAAATTAATAGACCTGACGGCACGCACGCGCACCATAAGCACTGATGGCAGAGATATATGAACTCCTAGGAAACGTTTTTGAATGAATGACGCCTAAATATCTGCGCTCACGGCGGTCAGCGCTGACCACCAAGTTCATATAACTCGGCTATCAGCGCTGAAGGTACGCGTGCCGGCGGCGTGAAACTAAAATCAGCCTTAACTGTGATGTAATATGACTAACAATATTCCTTATGTAAGACTAAAAAACAATGTTCCACAAAATATTGTTACACCGCACGTCAGCGTGCCATAAATAGATGGGCATTGACATCCTTGACATTCACAACAACTCACTATAAAAATGTGGAAAGTTTCTGATAACAATTTTATAGAAAATCAGCTGATTTTAGCGTGATTTTGTTTACTTATAAGTGGCTGTTAAGGTAATAAGTTTAGGGGGCATTCATGGTCTATAAGACTCCAAATAACTTTCAAGGTATACATATTCAATGAATACGAACTAAACCTATGTACCATATGCTTGTAATGTGTTGTCCTCTGTAATATTGTGTGCTATATGGTGTACATACAAGTGATAAATAAATAAATAATACCTCTACATAAAAATACAAAGGTAAACCGAAGCTCAAAATTAGTTTCTAATGAAGTAAGTAACTATTGAGGGGATTTCAACTAAAAATCTTATTTCAATAGAACATTTTGACTGCCTGCCTCGTTGGTCGAGTGATCGCAAGTGCAACTGCCGGGCAAGGGGTCTCGGGTTCGATTCCCGGGTGGGGCAAAGTATTAATGGGTTTTAAAAAAACTCAGTAGTAGCACGGAGTCTGAAACTGTGCCCGGTATATGGCAATAGGTTCACCCCCTATTACCTAGGACTCAACAGAAATTGTGAAAAGTGGGTGTTACATTGTACAGCGGCATAATGTGCGCCTCAGCCTACCCCTTCGGGGATAAACGGCGTGATGTTATGTATGTTGTATTTATATCAAAAACGAGATGTGTATTATGAGAAATCACACACATAAGTAGGTCCACCTATTCATCTTCAATATTTGCATGTAGGATGAACGATACGGTTCTCTTATCAAATAATTTACGTTGATAACTACTTACTTAGTTAATCTAGTAATCAATGTTTGTGGCACTATTCTAAACTGAGCTGCTAACATTTGCATTGTCTAGAGGACACGAAACATACCCTACCACAATGAATTACTTGTTGTTATTTTAAAAACATTGCGTTATGGTTATAAAACTCATTTTAAGCAAATGTACATATTATACTTTTCAAAGCCATTGATTTTTCTAGTCATATTATCAAAGATAGCAGAATCTTTACTATGCTTTAAGGAAGGTTTGGATAGGTACCTCTACATTAGGATCAAAAAATAGATGAATGAAAGAAGAAGAACGACGCGTAGACCTTTTTGCTTAAGAAATCGCGTTACTAGATAAATAATACAATAATACTAATGATTCAACAACCTTGAACAGAACACAATTAGAGATAAATTATAATAGGTGGATATTACTATGGCAACAAGAAAATACTAGATAGGTAATAAAATCATACATGAAAATCTTCTAATCAAGAAATATAATACCTTGCAGAATATTTTAACCGTTTTTATCTTCTTCCTAAGAGAGAAATCATTATTAAATCAAAAGAAAATTACGCCATTAAACGTGGAAAAAATAACAACGCAACATAGGTATTTATTCTATACTTGAGTACCTATATTATTATCTCTTAGTTTAGTCCCTATTACATGGGATTCATAATATAACTAGTGAGAACATGAGAAGATCTTAAGTCCATAATATTTTTTATAAACCCTTTTCTACGAAAAATAAACACCTTTCTCAATGTTTTTATAATAACTATCGTGAGACATACTAAATTAACTAAAATTGCGGGTTACTCGCGTAAGTATACTGAGAAAAGCTCTACTAGATTCGAACCACAGAGGGGTTCTTCCTTATGAGCAGCGTGCGCGGTCGCGGCGACGCACGTCGCGAAGCTCACTGTGGTTCGAAACTGGTAGGCTTTTTTTATAAACCCTTTTCTACGAAAAATAAACACCTTCCTCCATGTTTATATTATAACTGCACGGTTGGTGCGGTGGCTGGGCAACCGGCTGCCGTGCAACGTGTCGCGGGTTCGATTCCCGCACGGAACAACACTTTGTGTGATCCACAAATTGTTGTTTCGGGTCTGGGTGTCTTTGTGTTTGTGAACTTGTATGTTTGTAAACGCAGCCACGACACAGGAGAAAATCCTAATGTGGGGCAACGTTTAATTTAAATAAAATAAATAAATTAAATTTCAGTGAGACATACTAAATTAATTATTATGTTTTCGTCTGACTCACATAGCTATTTGACGAGGAACTCGGCTAGTTTCAAGCCTTGCTAGAGGCCCATATCATTCCGCAACCCGCGGCTTGAAACTAGTCGAGTTCATCGTCAAACAGTTAGTGAGTAAGCCGAAATAATAATTAACCTTTCTCCATTTCACCTGACTTTTTTGTGGCTTACTATCTATCCTCCCGAGTCCACGTTTAAGATAAGACATTCACTCAGAGTTTAGTTCAATATACTATTACTCCTTCTAAATCATTAAGGCGGACAGCCCATATGCGGGCAATGGACTGTCGCCTTGATAAATATATGCACATCTGCACCTAAGGTTGCCAACCATACTTTATAATAACGTATTCTACTTTATTTTTGATAATCATACTTTATACTTTTACATACAAATAAGTACGTGAAAATATAAATAAATTCCAAACCTTAATTATAATGCGTGGAATAACACGGTTTTGTATGGTTAATTAAAGAAACTAAGTACTCCAAAGTAAAAATTAAAGCTTAAAATGACGAGTAATTCCGAAATTGAATTTTTCTTGTAATTTTTCCTTTTCAAATAAAATTTATACGCTGTTTTCGTCAAAGAAAGTTGGCAACCCTATCTGCACCTAACCCACCAAAAAAAACAACATGCTGCATGCATGATGTTACGATATCTTATATACATTTTTAAGAATTTCATGAAAAGAAGATATGCTAAATAAGTACTTACGTGATAGCTTTCCTCTTAGTTGGCAATGAGATGTATCGTTGTACCATGGTCTGGTTGACAGAATTGAAGCAGGTCCAGTACAGGAATCCTCCAACCACAGCTCCCCAACCGGTCTGCCGCTCGTATGGAGAGAAACTCCAGCTGAGGGCAAAGGATAATTATTCATATTATATTCACTTAAAAAACCGTTTAACTAGTGGATAATAATATACATAACTACTAGCTTCTGCCCGCGACTTCGTACGCGCAATCCCGTATCTCCCATTCTCGTAGGATTTCCAGGACTTTTTTCTGTCATAAGAATGTTCTCCTGACAATCTCATTTCTCAATCTCATGATTGTTAAGCTCATATCCTCAGGTTTTTCGTAATATCCACTCTATGGAACAAAATTATCGGTAAATTCATTCAGTTTCTTTTCCTATAATTATCTTCTTATTTTCTTAGAATTAAAGCATGGTTTCGACCTCATCATCTCCTGATGAACGTGGAACCCGGAACGTGGAATCATCATTGTAGGAAAATTACTCTTACGTTTTCTAAGCCTATTCACATTATACTCAAAAATCATTTAACTGTTATTTATTAGATTACAGTTACCTTAGAAAAAACGATTTTGAAATGTTTAAAAAAATACTTGACTGCCTCGTTAGGCGAGTGGTCGCAAGTGCGACTGCCGGGCAAGGGGGTCCGGGTTCAATTCTCGGGTCGGGCAATAAGTATTAATGGGTTTTTAATCTCAGTAGTAGCATGGAGTCTGGAAATGTGCCTTGTGGACTAATAACATTAATAGTGAAAGTGAGTGTGACACTGTACAGTGGCATTAAGTGCCGTAATATGCACACCATGTAAAAAATACTTCACCAAAAATAGTCTAATAAATATTTATATTTATACATACGTGGGACTTAAGTTAATAACTCTGTCCCTTTAACTCGTCAAGTACCGTCATTATAGACACAATTATAGAACAATAGGTTGCGGTCACCGGTGACCGCTTGGTGATTGACAGTTTAAATAATCAATTACTGCAATTAGTCACATCACTAAATGGATTCAATATTTTCGCTCATTTTGGGCAAGTTTCCAAAAATACATCAAAAGACGTCAGTACCTGTTATGTAATACTTGCTTATAATATTAATATCTTGTAAAACTACTAATGCTTGTAGAATTTAAGCGAATTTAAGTTTTTGTACATTCACTATACGCCTGCCGGGCAAGAGATCGCAGATTCGATCCCCGAGTCGGGCAAAGTACTACGGGGATTTAAAAAAAAATCCCAGTAGTGCAACGGAGTCTGGACTTATGCTCGGTATGTGGCAATAGGCTCACCCCCTATAACATGGGACTCTTAACATAAGCGCGAATAGTAGGTGTTACAGTGTACAATGGTGACATTACGTGTACCATAAAATGCACCTCTGTCTACCCTTTCTGGGATGATGTTCTGTTATTATTTTATTACATCTTTCAGTCTGCCTATAGGTAAGTCTGTGTTCCGCGATCAGTCGGTGCGCTACATTTGCGGTGACGTAAGTAAATATTACAACTATGTATAAAATAGACTCTAGAGGTAGATATTGCATAATGATTCTCAATTTTAGCTCAAATATTTATACGGTGATTTGACAGAAACCGAGTGATTACACCCAGAAACTTTAGCGTAATTTATTTCGACTGAGAGCCTAGCAAGATGTAGCTATTCGCTTTTCTCTTAATATATTATGTCTCATTGTAATGTAGGCAAGCGATGAGATTACTACCTAATTCAATTTTAGACTTAATACCATTATTTTAAAGCACATTTTTCACTTATATGTAAAATCTTTGATAACTTAAAACAATCTCGATATTCTCGCCATGTGGCTGCAGTTGACCATATCATAGGTTATCTATCACAACCAAGTTCATTGCCACTGCTTAAAGCCACGTGTTCAGGTTAAAGATTACTACTTACTTGCATAAGGAAATTAGTTTTACTTTTTCGCATGTAAATACAAACACTGATTAAATATACGGTTGCACCAATACATGTTTAGTTACTAGGTGTATAAGGATTAATTTAGCATGGAGTAGAAATGAGATACTTATGTGTTACGTACCTAGATGATTTATTTAGATAGCTATTACCTACCCAATGCAGGTAATGTTTGTTTGTCAATTTACGTACTAATAAGTGGTTTTATTAAGAGCTGACTAGCATAAAAGAGCTAGAACAAACTATAGGTGTTTCCAAATTACACAAGATTAATCTAAAAAAGTCTATCTTGAATCCAGGCTCATAAATTCAGTCTGAAAATCACAATAATAGCACGAAGTTGCAGAGGACAATAGACTTCATAATGTGATAGAACTCACAAGTAACATTACTAATATTTCGCTGAATGACACGGAGGATCTTACGTCATCAGTTTCCATGGCAACACAACCAGGAACCAACACAAAGATACATGCACAGATAACACAAAACATTCAAATAATTTTGACAGTTCGGCAACTTTTTCAGATACGTTTTATGACTGACATGTGGAAATCGGTGCTTAAGATAGGCATACTTTTACTTTTATCGATATATGTATAGTTTATATAGTATTAATGTATATCTTATCTATAACTCCCACGTCGACTATGATGTGACTAATCATAGAACTCGAATACTCATTGACGTATTTGTATTTTGTAGTTGTATGCCGGAACTAATAGGTGCTCTTATACATATGCACGTTTACCTTTATGTACTTCACTTCCGTAAAACTAGAAATTATGAGATAAATGCTATAGGTATTGATAAATCGTAAATGCAGTAACCTCATTTGTAGTTGCGGTTGGCACACTTATTTCAAGGTCTCGTTGAGTATGAACCTCACTGTCATCAGAATTTAGTAAATTCGAGCTTACCCTGCAAGACTAAAAATCTTATTTTATTTGTAAAAATATTTTTACTGAGCTAACATTTTATTGATTTTCTTAATTTTTAAATCCTTTAGATCAAAGACGTCATTATCGCCACATTTAAACACGATATAAAACATCATTTTTTAATACGTTGATATATTGTACCGAAAATCCCCAAAATTTGTTCATACTAAAGTAGTTTCTAAACATCGGAAATAAGGTCTATAATGGATTAGGTTGGTTAGGAGATTTTGAGATTGAAGAGAGGTTACCGGTGACCGCTTGGAGATTTAACAGTTAAGATAATTGACACTGAAAATTACAATTTCCAGGGAATATTTTTACCAGTTTTCAGTCATTACTCACGGCTATCAAAATAAATTAATTATTTATAGATTTAAAACACTTTTATGAATTAAATGCCGTATGTACCTATACACTATTGTATTAAATGCCGTATGTACCTATACACTATTGTATTAATAAGTATTCAACATACTTGGATAGTTCAAATCGTCCGGTTTCGTTGACAATGTCGATGACCTCCCAGACGCCGCCGACGGCGATCGTCCCGGCGGCCGCCACTAGGATGACTCCTATGAACATCACTCCTGTCTGCACTGAATCCGTCCACACCACAGCTTTCAATCCACCCTGGATGGGAAAACAGTAATTATTAATGTATTTACCCTATAATTACAATTAACATAATCCTACTTCCTACTAATCCTACTAATATTATAACTGCGAAATTTTATGATGTATGTGTGTGTCTGTGTGTTTTTGTGTTTGTTACTCAATCGCGTCAAAACGACTGAACGGATCGAGATGAAATTTAGAATAAGAATAGATTACGATCTGGAATAACACGTGGCCTGCTGGCAATAGCTAGTTATTTAAATGAGTTAAATTACAAGACAACTATGGGAGACTTTTTTGTGATTTTTTATAGCGTTACATTTAGGACGTTACAACGCGAGTCAAGTTTCATCATCATCATCATCATCAACAGTCAGAAGACGTCCACTGCTGGACAAAGGCCTCCCCTTTAGTCCTCCACGTCGAACGACAACTCGCCACCTGCATCCACTATCTCCCCGCAACTCTAGCGATGCCGTCGGTCCACCTAGCGGGAGGCCTGCCCACGCTGCGTCTTCTGGTCCGTGGTCTCCACTCAAGGTTCAAGTTTATAGCGACTCAAAACACACGTAACCATCTCAAATAGCGAATTAATTTCAATGATAGCATTTATTTAGAAATTCATACAGCAAATCAGAAGTACAGTTAGTTCACGTTATCTGCAATACCAAGTTAGAAAAAAGACTACTGTTTGTCACGTGTTCACGTGTTTGTTCGTGTAACACGTTGTGTTCTGGTTAGCCATGCGAGATGACATAATTGATTAATTACACGCTGTTCATTCTTATGATTGTATGAGTATGAATAACTGTAAGACACGCATACTTCAATATATCATATAATAACATTACGCCTTTTATCCCTGAAGGGGTAGGCAGAGATGCATATTGCGGCACTTAGTGCCACTGTACAATATAACACCTATATTTCACTATTTATATATGAGGGTCCCATGTAATAAGGGGTGAGCCTATTGCCATGTACCGGGCACAATATTCCAATTAAATTATAGGTTTAAAATCCAGTAAGTAGCGATACACAGTTTTTTAATTATAACTCTATTTTTCAATGTCTGCAAATATTGCAGTTTTTAAGGCAATGGTGTTAGTAATTAGGGGATGACATAAAGAACAGACATGTGCACGTTTCAGGGATTTAAACATGTTTTTTTAGGTCTAAATAGAATTTTGAGAACAGATTACTACTGGTATTTCTACGTACATATAAAAAATACACGCACAATAAACGAGTACTAAAACTAGATACCAACATGCAATTTGAATCTACTTAAAAACAAGGTAATAAATTAAAAAAACTACTCACTAATACTGTATACAGGCCACATATAGTGACCATAGTACCAGCTACAGCAAATACACTGAAACCCGTCACTGAAAGTAAAATTAAATACATACACATAAAGTAAAAACTAACAAATAAAACAATAAGTATGCATGGTTAAAACAAAAAAAATATTCAACAATCACAAAAAAAATAAAAATCTTTAAAAACAAAATTACGATTAAATAAAACTGTAATAAAAAATACATCTAACAAACTGCCAAATAAAAAATAATAATTAAATTTAACGAAAATATGTCTCAAGGATAGTCATAGTTTATTTTCTAATAATACTACTTATTATAATATCATTTAATTTACTCACGTTGATTAAACGCTAATGCAGGAACGTACACAACCATTGGCAGGAAAAGTACCTAGAACAAAATACAACAATAAATTGAAAAAAGCTAATTAATTTGTAACGATATATATACATTTAGTCAAAAAGTATCGGGAATGGATGATTTGTTTATGGTTCCAAATTCAATTTTTTTTTTGTAGTTGTTAGATTGGCACAACTGTTTTCCATTTTGGCGCGGAGTTTTACTTGCATCTGTTATTTAACAACCGTACCTATTTTATGTTTGTCTTTTCTGTGTGTCGACTAATCAATGCCTATGCAGTTGCAGACTATAGGTACCTTGAAGAACTTTTTTGTATATCATGAACTATCCCGTGACCATTAATCGTAGACTCCTCACCCTGTCCAACTTACGGTTGTCTATTAGAGGTATGGTAGTCAAAATTCAATCCTGCTACGAAGAACTTAAATGTCAAACATCAATAACACTACCTCATCAAAAAACTAAACTTCGCACACTAATTAATATACTCGTACCTACTTAAATGGTCTAATTAAGTCTTATTGGTTCAAAGATAAATATTTCCGCATTCAGGTCTAATACTTACATGTACCGTCGTAGATTAATTCATCATATTGTTTGTGCCAATATAATTGCTGGTTTGTTGTTAAACCATCAAATCGCGGTACAAAGGTCGGCTGTGTAATTACAGTCACGTACGTAAGATCTTGTAATTATTTCCTTTGCCATACATATATTAGTGTTGAGAAAAAAATCATACGCAGTTTAGTATTCGTTGATTAAAACACGATTCTTTTTCTTGTAAATATTTACCATAAATATATCCTGATAATAACACATTAACGTATGTTATTTTCAAGTAAGTAGGTACTTATGTTATTAGACGGGAATAATTTTTTTTATATACTTAAGTAGGTACTTGATAATTTGACGTTTGACCACCATGTAAGCGATATGATGTGACCGGTGATGGAACACAGTATACCTATACAGTACTAGAATACAAGTAAAACGAGTGAGTGAAGGCTATTAACACTCTGTTTTATTGCGTCTTCTCTTTTTTACATATTCGCGGGTTGAGCTACGCACCGTAGATAACCTATCACCATAGACTATACCACAGATACACAACAGTTATAATACTAAAAATAACACATATCATAACATCACAGCTTTTATCCCCGAAGGGGTAGGCAGAGGTGTACATTATGCCATTGTACAGTGTAACACCCACTTTTCACTATTTTCGTTATGAGTCCCATGTAATAGGGGGTGAGCCTTGTACTATATACCGGGCACAATTCCAGACTCCGTGCTACTACTGAGAATTTTTAAAAAACCCAGTAATACCCTTTGCCCGACCCGGGAATCGAACCCGAGACCCCTTGCCCGGCAGTCGCACTTGCGACCACTCGGCCAACGAGGCAGACTAAAAATAATTAAATTTATTTTCACTTTCCGAGAGTACATTGCACCAAACTTATATTTTTGGTAAACAGGTTAAGACCAAATTGAAATGGGACCAATTACCTACTTTATTTCATATACGTCTCCAAGTACATTCTACTAAATGTATACGTACTTGCAGACTAATTCTAGACAGACTATAAAGACATCATAGTCCAGAAACAGTAAAACATAATCCGTCGGCAACTGTTGCCATATTTTTAAACATTTATAAACGCATTCATTACATATGTATGTGTGTTTGTATGTACTCGAATCCCAAGTGGTCAATTGACCATTGTAATCTTTGTACATTGTTTATGACATGTAGCAAATTGTGTCGGTCAAAGTCCGAAACGATGAAATAACCTTGTCGCAAATTGTTTTGAAATATATTAAAAAGTAGGTTTAAAAGTAGACTGTGACCGGTGACGTTGGTTCTGTAGTTGCAAGTTTTACTAGAAAGTACGGGGCCTTAGAGTTTTCCAAAAATTATTAGTCGATAGTATAATATGTAGCATGTAAGCTGAAATGTTATCACTGTCATCTTCACCGTCATCACGAACAGCCTAGATTAGTTCCAACTATTGAGCGAATGCCTCTTCTCACACAGGGAAGGTTTTTTTTTTAATGGGGGAAATCATCGAATTGCTTCTCCCGCCTGGGTGAGGCGTTAGGGAGTGTCAGACTCTTACTGACTAAAAGCCACCCCGTTCCTTCTCCTGCACGTCGAGCCGGAGCACCGGTAACCGGTAGGTTTGAGTATAAATTCTCGGGTTGGCGAATATCACTGTATAGCAAAAGAATCACTATTCAGCCTAAATAGGCAGTATGTACCAGTACCAACCTCTCCAGAGAATAAAAATACGAGATAATATTATATGTTATATTTAAAAACTATTATAATAATATGGTAGGCGAATAAAATTCTCCGTCGTATTTACAACGTTCGCTTTCTACACGTGTGTGACGTCACGACTGTCACGAGTCGCTTTTGAGTTATGACTATCTGTACTGACGTGTCGCCGCCGCCGTGCGTCGCTAACATAACACATATAACAGGTGTTATTTATCAATGAAAAACTTGTATATTAACTTATTAGGCAACAGAAAGGGACATGTAAATAAATACCTTCATAATCGCCCCTCAGGCTTTAATTCGGATTTTCCAAAAATTCACACTAATAGCACGAAGCCTAGAATTATGCCCTGTGTATGGCATTGGGGTCACCCATGCGAGTATGCCATATCTAGGGCAAAATAGACGTTGCATCTTAATATGTGCATTTCTGCCTATCCCCTTGAAGATGAAAAACCTGAAAAGACGTATGTATATAAACCCTTTAATACTAAGAAGTATTTCTTGATCTAGATAATATTAATCTACGGAACTTAATGGATGTTACCTAAAATGTTGCTTCCAACTAGTTTGAATACATAATCATTCAATTAGTTATGCCCAAAATAAATTAATTCTCAATGCACTGTTGGCAGATGTGCACCGAATAAGTCCACTTCAATTTCATTCATTTTGTATTTAAAGAATACTTTGTAAATATTTTCTTTCCGAAATTTTAAGTACAGGTAAACATTTATCCGGCCATTATTATACGAATCTTATAACAATGAACTTAGACCTATCTGTCGTGTCAAAATAATATATGTAGATTTTAAAAGAAATTATTTTAAAATTTTGTAAATATCAAAACAGCAGTCACTAACGCCGGCTACATTAAACAAAATTTAAATAAATATCTACAAATCAGATCACAATTTCAATTTACAACATTCCACCACAAAAATAGACCTATTGTCTGTCGAACACTCCCATAGACCCCTTGGTATAAATTAACATATTATAAACATAATAGGTTAGGTATATTTAAAATTTTCCATAGAGGCAGTGAATGTCGCTGGCAGGCGCAGTTCCGTCGGTACGACACGACAATTGATGTTGATTCTGTTCGTTCGAACCGACACCGGTCAAAGTCCGAAGTGTCAGCAATGCGAACGACCTTACACACACTCACTAATAAGAAATGCTGATTCTAAACAAACACCATTACTGTTTCTCTATGTAGGAAAATACTACGAATTTTTTTGTCGCTATGGTAGATAGGTCCAATTACCCCCCTCCGCAACCTCCCCAATCCCTAAATCCCCAACAATCCTCAAATTCCTAACCCCCAATACTTGTAACCTCTCTGATGTTTCGGGCGACGCTGATTGCTTACCATCAGATCCATCTACTCGTTTACTGGCTTATCCCATAAAAATAGAAATCTATAGATAAGTTTATATTTTCATTTTCATTAAGTTTATATTTATTTCTACCAGGTGATCGTTTATTTAAATATCATAATTTATATAACTACATAAATATTTACAACTTAAAATTAACTACAACTAAACTATTAAATAAAAAGAAAGTAAAAGAAAACAACAAAAATTATACCCTTAATTTAGGCGTCAAAGTATCGTCCGCATCACTATCACAGGGGAAAGTTCCCAGAAGACTGGCAGCATTGCCACGTTGAATGGCAATGCTTATTTTCTGTCCGAAGAAAAAGCCAGCCCTCTGGTCACGTGTAGAGTCGATTAGTCTACGGGCGATGTCTTTAAACACAGAGTGTTCACTGGGACCCCATGGCCCAAGTGTTTCGACCCCAAACGGCTCAAAACAGTAGTTACCCACTAGATTTGAATATTTACGCCGTTTGAGGGCCTCTGCCGCGGAAGCAGCTGCACCAACGCATGCAGCGGTGCTTAAAAGATGTGATGGCGCAAGGGTGTCTACACACGTCACGTCCCACACCAAAGGCCTACCCATCTTCCAAGGCAGCAACGACATACCATCTGGTCTTTTGCCGTCATCACGTACCAAACCATTAGGTTCTAATACGGCTGGTACACCGGCTGAGGCAAGAGCACGACGAATGATGTCGTTGATGCTGGCATGGCGAGCTATGCGGCCTGCACTTCTGCAACAAGAAAGACCATGGTGTCCCAAGCCATCGACTCTTTCTCCACAGTGACAATAATGCGGAGAAACACAAGGAGCACCTAAACGTAGGCATTCAGCTAGGCGGAACGTTATGGCATCCAACATAGTACCTATGAAGGGTGACGGGAGTGCCTGAAGCCACAATCCTGATTCCCATTCTCCCACAGCCAATAAGCGAGCTCGCTCTGCAGTATTAGGAGACGAGTTGATTAAAGACTCACGAATAACACTGCACAGCGGCACGTCCCACTATCTCTGAGAAGACGGGTGAACAGGTAAATCCGTAAGTGGGCAAGCCATTTTCCACGCTTCCACTGCATCAGTCAAACACGGCACCTCAAAACTGGTCAGTGACGAAGAAAGAATTTTCCTGACCAATTCAGAGGTACTGTGGACCGAACACAAAAAAGCTGGTAAACTAATACTTGAAATTTTGCGGACGCCGAGCCCTCCCATGCGAATAGGAAGAGTAGCTTGTTGCCAAGCTCGGTCATCCAAAGCCACATTAAGTATGGATGACAATGTGTGTCTGATAATTTTGTCTACGTTTTCTAAAATGTGTGAATGTTTCCATAGATGTGAAGCGCGGAGAATATAAGTAAATTTTGGTCCAAAACAACAGTACCGAATTAGCGTGAAAGCCGAATGTGTGTTGATTTTGTGTATTCTATCCGAAATGTGATTGAAATTTTGTATCTTGTCCTCGATGAATTTAGGAAAACATTCATCGAATATTGGTGAACCTAGGAGGTGAAGTGAGTACTTATCAATAATTTTGATATTTGGAGCTATTTGATTAAATTTTGCTAGAGTCGTTAGTCTGTCTGTAGAGTCAGGAATGTATAGTTCACATTTTGATAAATTTAGGTCAAGGCCAATAGAACTCACTTTTTCTTTTAATATAGTCAAATCTTTTAAAACAATGTCAACGTCACCTCCTAGAGTTCCGTCGTCTAAATACCATACATTAAATTTGGAATTTAGTTCACGAATAATAGGATTTATAGCTAAACTAAAAATGGCAGGCCCAAGGGGGTCTCCTTGTTGACAACCAACAGCCGATTCTATTAAATTGTCCTTATACAGTAATTTTGAAGGGTTTCTATAACATTGCCAAAGAAAACTGTATATTTTGGAGATTTCTTTTAGAATTTCAGTCAACAAGGCGTCCCTGCTTACGGAGTTAAAGGCGTTTTTAATGTCAACCTTTAAGACGACCTCACCTTGGTTACTGTTTAAAAATGTGGATAGGGCATGTACCGCAGCCTCGCAGCCCCCTTTGCAACCAAAGCCTAGTTGTGAGGGCTGGAATTTGCTGGCCAAAGACTCATTGTAATAGGCGCAGCAAATTTTGGCTGCGATACGCCACGCCTGTATGTACAACCTACAGCAATGGGACGAATACGAATAGTTTCTATTTAGATATCATTTTCAACAATACCCGGTGGCAATCCACTGCTGGACTATCGGCCTCCTCGATATAAGACGATTCGCCATATATGATCTACATGCATTGGAGTCCCTTAGTCGGTACTTCATGACACCCGTAGCTAGGTTAGACATGACAACAAAACGTATTCTACCTTGCCGTTGGTAGGTGTATGTTTTAAATATTGAGATATGGTTGGGAATTTGAGGATTGTGGAGTATTCGAGGATTTGGGAGACGGGGACTAGGGACGGGGACTAGGGTAATTGGGCCTACGGTAACTTCACTCACACGACGAAACACAACGCAAGCGTTGTTTCACGTCGGTTTTCTGTGAGGCCGTGGTATTACTCCGGTCGAGCCGGCCCATTCGTGCCGAAGCATGGCTCTCCCACACTTTGGAATGATAGTCACGATTTGATGATGTTTAATCAACATTTATAGGTCTCGGTCTATATCTTAGTGTGAGCATAGCGTCGCAGCATCTTGCACTAGTTTGGCACAATCAGATTTGTAGTTGGAAATTGCCAACGTTAAAGAATGCAATGTATGAGCGTTTGTCAAGTCAATCGGCTGGACCAATCGACCGGTTGGCCACCCCTACTGTGAAAGGAATAGTCCTTAGTAATGATTTTTTATCGAAAACAATTGCTAAGGACTGGACAAAGTAACCATTAAATAACCCTTCGTACAGCGATTAATTATCTCATACAATTTTCAAAATATTCGTTAATCTCTAATCGATATCAATATTCGATTCTCATCAAAATTCACTTAGGCAGTTAGAAGTTGTAAATGATTCACCTCATACGTTTTAAATTTTGTCTACTGTGTTTGATATTACTAATTAACTTTAAATAGTAATGAACTATTGTGAGGTTAACAATAGTAGCATATTAAAGTAATGTACCTACTTATTACTATCATCATAACATCACGCCTTTTATCCCCGAAGGGATAGGCATCATAGAGGTGCACATTATGGCACTTAATACCACTGTACAATGTAACACCCACTTTTCACTATTTATGTTATGAGTCCCATGTAATAGGGGGTAAGCCTACTGCCATATATCGGGCACATTTCCTGACTCCGTGCAATTACTGAGCTTTGTAAAAAAACCTAGTAATACTTTGCTCGACCCAGGAATCGAACCCAAGACCCCTTGCCCTGTAGTCGCACTCTCGACCACTCGGCCAATGAGTCAGTCTATTACTATAGAAATAAATATGGTGTTCTGTAGGTCCAATTGTAATATAATAATATAGTCATACTTGCTTATAAATTGAAAATGTGTTAGGTGTGTCTACATATTATGGCGAATGTGCCGCTCGTCTGCCGTTTGCAGGCTGCCCGCGAGCTGGGCGCGTACAGTCACGGCAATGGTTTGGTACTTAACTCATAATTCCTCATTCATGAGGTTCGTATCTTATACTATTATACCTCTATAAAGCGAAAGAGTTTGTTTTTTTGTTTGATCGTTTAAACGCGCTAATCTCCGTAACTACAAGTTTTATTTTTGTGTTGGATAGCGCATTTATCGAGGATGGCTATAAGCTATTAAACATCACGCTACGACCAATAGGAGCTGAGCAGAGCGTGTGAAACCGCGCGGAAGTAGCTAGTAAATAATAATTATAAAAGCACGCGCGCAGCTCGCAGTCGTCTCGGGAGCATTCGCCAGATGTGGACACACCCTTATGAAAATAATGCAAATACTTAGTTCAATAATGAAAATTATTAACATATTTAAATTACAATGTTAATTACGTCGTTCCTCGTGGTCTATGAAATTTATAAATTATGACTTCTTAGTGGATCATTTATGTTACAATATCAACTGAAAACTGAATGTCCCCAACCTTTTTTTTTTTGAGGGGGTATAATCATCCAATGACTTCTCCCGCCCGGGTGAGGCGGGAGGGAGTGTCAGACTCTTACTGACTAAAAACCACCCCGTTCCTACTCCTGCACTTCGAGCCGGAGTCCCGGCAACCCGTTAAGTCTTCCGCGGCTCCGTATCAATGTCCCCAACCTGGCAATCGGATCTAGACCGTTGCCCTCAACGTGACCACTGAGCTTCAAGCTACAATATAACTATTTAGCTATTCTGTAACAACTTCTTTTCCACTATAATCTGAATGAAACAAATCACCAAAGTCAATCCAAAATCTCTTAATCAATCTAAGTTTATGTTTTATTCTATTTCGGTTCTATTAAAACGTTGCCCCACACTAGGATTATCTCCTGTGTCGTAGGTGCGGTTACAAAAATACAAGTTCACATACGCATGACACCCAGACCTAGAACAACAATCTGTAGATCATACAAAGATTTGATGCATGTGAGAATCGAACCCACGGCATTGTGCGCAGCAGCCAGTTGCCCAGGAACCGCTAACCTAACCTAACCGTGCAGTCATAAATACTATAGGTTAATTAATATTCTGGTAGAAATATAATAGAACTAATGTCAAAAATGGCTATTAGAAGATATTAAATTGATATCGGTTTTTAATATCAAATCTATCTACGCAAAAATCAAACATGATTTCAGTGAGTTATTTACAACTAAATACGCATTGCATTTATCAAGGCCCTCAGGTAACCATGCAATACTAACTAAATCGCATCGCAAATCATCCGATTTGATAAACGAATATTCATTGTTTAGCATTACAATAGCACTTATTATACTTTTTACCAAGTTTCCTGGAAAAGGTGACATCAATACTTGTTAATGACGTCATCAAAGTGTTTCTTAAGTAAATACTAATAGTGTTTAAGTATGTAGTTATTCAGAACTTGTTGGTTCTTTTTTTTTCGAGTGGTCAAGTCAAGTGGCTTCATTACCATTTGTTCAATACACTTAGTATTAGATATGTATATTGGCAACTCTGCCTTATCCTTCGGGAATTAAAAATAAGCACCTATAGTAAAGATAGCACAGATTTTATGGTAAACGAGTAGACCGATCGCCAACAACAACGATCAACGCCGCCCATAAACAAACGTAGGTACATATCACTTCACTACATAATATAAAACAAAGTCGCTATCTGCAGTCTGTCTGTCCCTATGTATGCTTAGATCTATAAAACTACGCATCGGATTTTGATGCGGTTTTTTAGATAGATAGAGAGAATAGATAGAGTGATTCTGAAGGAAGGTTTATATGTATAATACATGAATATTGAACCCGTGCGAAGCCGGGGCTGGTCGCTAGTATATACTAGAGGTAAATCTTCAAATTTTCTTTGAGTCATTCGAATCGCAACTCTTTATCTATTTATCTTGGGTATAGATTACCTGAACAATCCTAAAGTCGGTGTGTCATATTTTATCGTTCACTATCCCAATCCCATAGTACCTCTATATAGACAAGAATCTTCTCTTACAGTATGAATAATATAATACTGGGTGTCATGTGTATTTGAAATTGTATATTTGTAAATGCTGGGTGCGTGCTCCCCACACAGGAGATAATCCTAGTGTGGGGATACAAAAATATAATACCACATGCCTCAATCAGGAATCGAATCATTATCTTAGTAGTTACAGTAGTCTACGTATAACGACTTATACCTATACAAGTATACATACATAATATAGTAAGTATCAATTAATAGATGGCGTGTCTAAAGGTACATAATAATTTGTATGTACCAACATACATGTAAAGGAATGTATGAATGTTGAACTCACCTCGTCGAGTAGGAACAATACCGAGGCAGCTGCTCGAACATTCTTGTTAAACCTTAACTCTAGGTACTGAAACAAACAAATAACATTTTACTAAATTATGACAACACCTAACAATTTCTTACATAAATCATAATGAATACTAGCTAAATATTAACACTTTAGTGAGACAGACATTCATTGTTTCACGAGGAACTCGACTAGTTTCAAGCTATGCTGGAGGCTCATATTCATGAGCAGCATTTAAACGCGACGCAGCGACCGTCGCGAACCTAGTCCAGTTCCTCGTCAAACAGTTACGTGAGTAAACCAAAAGCCTAATAACTAGCTAAATAATAACTTATATTTAAATAATAACTACTGTGAGAAATGTTAGATTAATAATGCCAATGCTGATTACTTAGATATTAAGGGAATGTGGGCTTCGGTCAGGCTCGAAAGTATTCGGATATCCGCGTATGTAATACCTCATCATAACATAAAAGGCGTGCTTTTTACCCCCAAAGGGGTATTACGGCACTTAATGCCAATGTACCTCTACAATGTAACACCCACTTCTCACTATTTATGTTATGAGTCCCATGTAATTGGGATAAGCTGATTGTAATATACCGGGCACAATTCCAGACTCCGTGCAACTGAGACCCCTTGCCCAGCATTCGCACTTGCAACCACTAGGGCAACGAGGCAGCCCTAATACCACACTGTCTAATTTGTTAATCAAATTAAAACCTAAACAATGCAGTACGAAGTGTTGCATATCGATTCTAATTTAGTAAATAGTTACTCCAATTTAGTAGTAGTAGTTTTATAAATAAAGTTTGTATTTTTATGCATGAAAGATAAATATTGTCCGTACTATTGTTATTACTTATAAAAAACTAATAAGTACCTAAATTCTATAACATATGTAATGAGCGTGTAACACGTGGAGCACGAATCCAAATTAAATAGACTATAACAGTAAATAACTTAAAACACCAATAAAAAAATGAAAAATAAAGACTTCAAACTCATAACCACTTAACCAAAGATACAGACGATTTTATAATTCAACAAAACTATGTCAATACTAATACATACGTCGTGCAAACGTACTCAATACAATCATCGTGCAAATCTACGAATGCGTTTTTTTCTTCACGAGTCAAAGTCCACTTCAAAGCGGTTGTCAATTCGTGCTCGATTACCTAATGGCGATAAGATCTACCGACATGGAGATAAATTATAGAATTTCAATGAGATGATTATTGAACGTTTATTATATTACATTGGATACAATCTTAGGCCATTGAAGTTAATGATATAAATGATTTATGGACTTATCATTTAGTTCAATACAGTACACTCACTTCTTAAACAGAATAATATACGTCTTAGAAATGTTTCTGATTATATTTAGCTCTGTATGGAAAGGTGAACATGCAGTATTTAAGATTTGTTATCTGAATGTACGTTTATCTGTAGTATGTTTGATCTCTTTTATCCGGAACCCGGAATAGATAGCAGTAATATTTATACTACATACTCAATACAGGTGCATGACATTGAAATAATAGGGATGATGACAGGGTACGGAAATTATAAAAACGAATTAGTCCGTCAGTTACGTAATGAAAAAATATTAGACACGTATTTTTTATTTTGTCTTATGAGAACACAGTACTTAAATAAAACGAATCAAAGCTTAGGAGTGGGGGTAGCAACGTCATTTTAGAGTATAAATCGTACTCAAAAGTGAAGTCGTATCTTCGAAACTAATCGTTTCTGTAAGAAAATAAAAATACGTGTCTAATGTTTTTAAATAATCTACCAGACGGACATTAAAATAAAAAATTTGTCATCTACCCTATTGGAAAAGAAAGAATGTACAATAACATACATTTATCGATACTTTTGCTTCAGCTTTAAATATATGGGTACCTACTGCTGAACCATCACACCTTTTGACCGCTATATTGCATACAGTACAACACAGCACGTCATGTCACAGTGACAGAATATTTAAAACTTAAATAATAAACATTACAAAGAATAGTTTCGACTTCACATGAATACAGAAGCTGGTACTAAGAGCACATTTATCTGTTTGACAAAGTTGTAACAAGGATACACATAAACATAACATAACATCACGCCTTTTATCCCCGAAGGGGTAGGCAGAGGTGTACATTACGGCACTTAATGCCACTAAACAATGTAACACCCACTTTTCACTATTTATGTTATGAGACCTATGTAATAGGGGGTGAGCTTATTGCCATATACCGGGCACATTTTTTGACTCCATGCTACTACTGAGATTTTTAAAAACCCAGTAATACTTTGCCCGACCCAGGAATCGAACCCGACACCCCTTGCCGGGAAGTCGCACTTGCGACCACTCAGAGCGGGCAAAATTATATATAGGTAGATTAAAAATATATCATTCAGGGAGTCCCTAAAAGTATGGATCATAGACCGATTGATAGATCAATACTATTATTTGTTTATCTATGATTATGATACTTAACTTACCTCATACGAAGAAGATAACCTAAGTGTGCAGAACACAGGTAAGTATATGGTAGCTACTGCTACACAGCTGAGGGACACTCCGATCACCACCAGCCAGTACTGAGTGCCATAGTTGTATATCTCAGCCGGAGTCCCCAATATGGTTACTCCGGAGACGTAGCTGAAACAAACATAATAATGAACACCTGATAATGAGTTGATACCCAAAATGTTAACGTCTTATAAAAAGTAGACAACGGCATATACTATACTAGCTTCTGCCCGGAATTTTGTCCACATTTCCATGGGATAAAAGAACCCTATGTGTTATTAATTACTTATTAGAGGCCGTAGTATTATATCTAAGATCCTGATCCCTTCAGCCGTTAATAACATAAGCAAAGCAAGCGACATTATTTTCCAAAGACTACCTCTCGTTCAAACAATTGGGTACCTGCCAACTAGTCAAATTCAACACTTTTTTCCGAACTGTCAAAAACGACTATTTTCTATGAATTTTGTACCTACGAGATTGTGTATTGTGACGTCACGTGTTTAAGCTTCAAACAGCATACTTATTTCTTAAAAATTAAGTTGGTCATAAAATCAATTAATAGAACTGTGTTTATTTTTTAATATTTGATTGTACTGAACAGTCGAAATAATTTATTTTTGATTAAGACAAGTACCCAATTCATATGCAATTAAGTCGGCCTTATCAACTAAAGACCATGGAATAATAAAACTGTTTGTTTATAATTCCATGATAAAAACGAAGTTAAATATAGGCCAAGTACTATAACAGTTACACCTAACTGTTCAGTAGCTATATTTAAATAAACAATCATCAAAATTACTTATGTATCACTATACCATACAAGTAGGTCACTAAAAATTAATTGCATTAAGGAATTAGTGTCATGGTATGGTGGCATCACTTGATAGTAGAAAAACAGCTGGCAATGTTTACTGTCTCAAGGCCACACAAATAATATTTTGAAATAATTTCAGTGGCAATGACATTTCATAAGTAGTACATAGTGTCGTCCACACACTCGTAAGCATGAGATAATTGAATCCACATACATGAACGGTTCGGTACAATAATCAACCGAGCTTGATGGTACCGCTCCTTTCAAAAGAGGGTTTTTTTTAAGGGGGGAAAAATCATGGAATGACTTCTCCCGCCTGGGAGAGGCGGGAGGGGGCATCAGACTCTTACTGACTAAAAACCGTTCCTTCTCCTGTGCTTCGAGCCGGAGCCCCGGTAACCCGTTAGGTTCTCCGCGACTCAAAGGGTGGGTTTGCAGATGCAATGATATTCAGGCTTGGCAGGTATGTTGGAGATTACGGTTCAAAAGATTTTGATTTATCAAATAGCGATTGTACCCGGTTTCTTTTTAATGTCCCTCGTGTGTATCGTTGAAACTCATACAAGGTGACTTGTAACTTGACGTATTCTTTTTGGGAGCTGATAATACTACTAATTTTCTACAATATTCCCCTGAGGTCCTTTTGGAATAAATCAGTTGTATAGAGAACATATTAAACATTTTTTATTTGGGTCAAAAAATACCGAACTAACTACAAAAATATTAAGAAATAAAAAACTGCTGCCTGGTTTGATTTAAGTGACTTAAGTTTTAATTTGTTGTCAATACATCATTATTCATTTGGTCCAACAAACTTTTGTAGAAAATTAGTTGTATTATCACCTCTCTAGAGGAATACGTCGAGTTACAAGTCACCCTGTATAAATTAAAATCACTAGACACTATAAGGTCAGTAAGGCAACCCATTTTTTTTTTTTTTTTCTATCGCGATGGAAATCCTCATGGACTTCCCGCGCCGTGGGGACGACGAGGGGGCGTGCCGGACTCATACCGGCTAAAACCACCGCGGTGTTCCTTCACTGCCTGTGACCGTGACCCGGGTTGCCCTTACGGAATCACCACACAAGGCAACCCATAGGTACTTGGTTTAACCTAGGACAAACCAGTTTGCTCTCGACAGTATAATCAGTATGTAGCTAACGATACACTCATAATATTTAAACTAATACAAGTCCAATTTCCTCTACTAGAACATTGACATGTATAAATTTAACACTATTACTTTGTAGATATACGTGCCCGTCTGTCTATGTGCAGGATTTTAGTGCACAATTAATCAATTCTTCCTATCATAATATTATTGTAAACTAGCTGTTGCCTGCGATTTCGTCCGTGTAGAATAATATATGATTCGTGTTTTATATCATGGGAGAATTTAATGGGGATAAAAGTATCCTATCACCCTTCAAGTCAGCCCATACTCTGCGTGTGTACCACATCAAAATCCGTTCAGTAGTTTCAGCGTGATTGGGGGACAAACTTCCAAACAAGAAACTTTCACATTTATAATATTATTTTGATGCCAGAGAGTGACGTGGTGGCGCGGTTTAAGACGCTGGCTTCTCATGCATGAGAATGCGGGTTCGGTCGTTCGTGATATTATGGGCTATTTTTTGTCAGACTGCAGATAGCATTAAGCCCTATTTAACAGCTAATTATATAGGTAAATATGAGTAAACAATGACACGTTGTCTCACCTGGCAATCAGCGACATGGCAACTGGAAACGTGGACAGTGCTCGTCCACCAAGAAGGTAGTCTTTAACGTCTACCACCTTCTTGGCTTTGGAGCCAATGGCACTGTACCACAGTCCACCAGCACATGACACGGCGCATAGCACACCGAAGACCACGTAATCACCCACCCCGAAACCCCCTTCTTTCATTGTAAACGGCATCTTGATATTTAGACCTGTGAACAAAAGACATGTGTTTCAGTTGGTTAAAACGTCGTTTCCAGTTGCAAATCTACTATTTATCTTTATGTAAAATTGAAAAGAAAGTGTAATGTAGGTCCCGATCTGATTACTAATTTTTCAAATGACGAAATATTTTTCAAATCGTTCTATCAGTTCTGAAGTTCAATGCAAATAAACAAGCAATTAAATCTTTTCTTTATTAAATATTCGTATAGATCACAGTAGATATTTGAAATTATAATTATATTAATTGTTATTTTCATTAATAAAATAAGTAAGAGTGCAATTTTAATTTTTTCTGCTTAATTTACGAAACGTCAGATAGATGGCGTATCGTATTGTATTTTAATTTTGACGTCACTAACTTGTATCCCCCGTACGTATGTCTCATTAATTTCGATTTTGATATAAGTATTGAATTTGGCTGATCCCTTCTACTCAAGTATTAAATACTACATCTAATGTCATTCAAAACTGCACCTAAGTAGGTAGGTAAAATGACGCTGCTGTTTTTATATGTAAGGTAATTGTTGTTTTTTATTGCAGTCTTGCGCGTTTTTAAATAAATTAGGAGCTAAATAAAGATTATATTTTTTGTACAGAAGTTATATTTAAGTATTGAGTTTACCACAGTATCTAAATATAGGTACTTAAAAAGTGAATACGATACTAATTATTATTGAGATGGAATTTATCCCGTCAGATAATCGTATTTTTGTCAACAACATAATGAAACAACGCTGTAATGATTGCAAAATGTGCAGACTGAGGCCAGAATTTTATTTAAAAAATGTTTTTGTTTTCATATAGCGAACAATTTCGCATCGTCCGCTCCAACCTTGAGGACTCGTTTTAAAACGATGAACTTTACCATTTCAAGATTTTATTAATACACTTTTATCATCGGTGAATTGAGATCACAGTCAAGATCGAATTACATAGTTATTTAATCCTATAAAAATATATATGTAACTCGATTACAAATCCCGATGTTGGCGTACTTAACAAATCGTATATTGTGCGTGATGCTTTAATTAATAATTAAACGACCACTAACCTACATTATTTTACTGTCGTGGATTTTGTTGATCCATGACAATAATCTGATGAAGATGATGGAGACACGGTGCATAAATTATCACAAATTATAAAACGAAAATAGTATACAATGAATTCTTAGCCATGAAAGGAATAAATCTGATGTTCAACTAATTGCCTTATATCAATGTCAATTCTTTTTAGGCAAAGGCATCTTGAAGGCTATCATAATAGAGGATAGAACAACTCATAACATAACATCACGCCTTTTATCCCCGAAGGGGTAGGCAGAGGTGCACATTACGGCACTTAATGCCACTATATGGATGTAACATCCACTTTTCACTATTTATGTTATGAGTCCCATGTAATAGGGACTCCGTGCTACTACTGAGAATTTTTAAAAACCCAGTAATACTTTGCCCGACCCGGGAATCGAACCCGAGACCCCTTGCCTGGCAGTTGCACTTGCGACCACTCGGCCAACGAGGCAGTCACAACTCATTGTTTCAAAAACCATCACGAGCTCTTAATTAATCTAATCTTAAACACTACAAAAACTATGGCAAACACCTACTACTCAAGGTTAATCGACTGTGTTGCTGCAAGTGCAATCGCCTAACTACAAATCCCAAATCGGAATCAATTTCTGAATTAGGCAAAAAAAGCATATTAAGTATGTATACCTCTATAAGCATAAACTGTATTCTAATGACTGTTTTTACCAACCATTCCTCAATTAAGTGTTACTCACGGTGAAGGAGCACCTAAACTTATCCCTTATCTTTACCTTTAGGTATCACTTATAGGTTTGTAAAAATCTAAATTTCGTTAAGTGTCACCTATTTTAGGTTAAGGGTGCCTTAAAATTAAAGACGACTGAGTGAAAACGTGCATAAGTACTTATTCGTGCATCTTGAAATCCAAGATCTATCTCTGTACATCAGCTGGTCAGGCTCCAGATCGTAAACAAACATACATGGGTACATAATTACTTACTTTCGGGTCCCACGGTTATAATATAGCTGCAGTTAAAACTAAATGAACTGATATATGGCTGTAAATACAAGTTTTACCTAAAACTTGTATCATATTGTCGTATAGTATTATCATTAACATCTTCATCATGTTCTGTTATATGTATGTATGTATGTATGTCTAAGAAAGGTGAAAGAAAGTACGCGCTCTGTCCACCGCACACTAATGGAAAATTTTTATAAGCC
The DNA here is from genome assembly GCA_038387885.1 of Spodoptera picta. Classification (NCBI taxonomy): domain Eukaryota; kingdom Metazoa; phylum Arthropoda; class Insecta; order Lepidoptera; family Noctuidae; genus Spodoptera; species Spodoptera picta. The sequence goes on along the minus strand of JAZHFQ010000438.1, from coordinate 4,346,876 downwards.
TGAAAACTAACTAGGCATAGGTATTCTAAAGTTTTCTAGAATACCTATGCCTAGTTAGTTTTAGTCATTTGAGCGTCCTGAAAATCGAACCTTAACGACAATCGGGGAGCAAAAATTTATTAAGTTTAAATGGATTTCAATTTGATACCACCCCTCAGTGGCAGACAGTAAAAAATCTTTTAATTTTTTTTTTTTCACTAGGCAGAATAAAAACATTTGACTCACCTCAAATAATTAAAAAAATAAGTTAATAGTTACTCCGTTAGTCCGGAAGTACACATGGAATTGTTCGCATGTATGGGATCTTGCCAACCTCGCAAGGGCATGCACATATACCTCTACGTATATTGGCAATAACAACGTCACTAAAGCCACATAACCGCATTGCACACTTTACTTTCACTTAACATAACTTCGATAAAACACCACCACAAATATCCTTCGATAAACGCAGTTATATCGCCCGCGTTCAATACAAAACTGAACTCGAAGTTCCCGCGCGATCACACGTCAATGTCACTTCATAAATCAATTCATTCAAGAATTTGCACGAGGAATATTCAAAATACCACACATCTTATCTAACCCAGGAACTATTAACAACTTCGTGCTAGTTATTGTACAACACCTCCTAAGACTCATGTATAACAATAATATAATCGTTCGTTTATTATCATTCCGTAATATAATCAAAATAAACTCTATTTGACGTGCTCTTTGGCAGCTGTCTGTCGCGAAACCGTGCCACAGATTGTGACAACAAACCACATGGCATGGTTTTGAAATAAAATTGAAATAGGTTTTACTATACAGCAATCCTAGCGACACCTAGTGGACGAATGAGGAAATACCGTTTTACCTACTGTTTTACCGACATCTATGTACCAATCAAAGAAGGATTTTATGATATTTGTATGAATACTTTTTCATTGTTCTCTTTTCCAGATTTCACAACAGCTGTTCCCAATGTGTATTACAAACGTCATTACAAACTGAACCACTTCAATCAAAGTGTACGAATTTATTTTTATTTGTGAAACCTGTACCAAAAAATATTTTTGTATTAAATTATTTGCAATATTTACAATCTAATCTGTAACGCGTTTTTATATGGTAATAAAAAATATAATTAACTTATATGGAAGGAAGGATACTAGTTATTGTAAACCCTATAAAGTTAGAAAATGGGACCGAAGCCGAAGGTGGAAGTCGTTAAAAAATTGGCACCACCTGTTGTACGCCCAGCGATCAGCCAATCCAGTCTCGTTTTCGTGCCTAGAGATGTTTTAGAGGGTAATTCATATTCAGTATTATCATTAAGAACAAGCCCCGAAACTGTCCACTGGCCGGCTCTCTGCCTATTTGGCTATTACGAAGCAGGGTAGAATGTATTCTACTCAGTCGTCAACACAATAAACATCGTTTATTTGTCGTTGTATAAGAGTTTACACAGAAAATACACTATACAATATACTATATAAACTTTTGACAGAAGTTAGAATGTGCCCGTATATGGCAATAGGCTAACTACCTACTAAATGGGCCTCATAACAAAAAAGTGAAAAGTGGGTGTTACATTGTAAAGTAGCATTAAGTGCCAAAATGTGCACTTCTGCCTACCCCTTCGGGGATAAAAAGGCGTGATGTTATGTTAAGAAGTTAAAATTGTAACAGGAAATATATACATTTTATATTACAATTATAACTTATTTTTATTCTAACTTTTTTATGTTCTTGATCTCCTAGGTTTTCAAGAACGAGTAGAAACTGATATAGACTGGACCGTAACTGAAAGCAGTTGCCGCTTTCATAGAGCCCAATACAAAAAAAATGATGATGCAAAGGTCACCTTTTCCCAAGCTTTGAAAAATAAAATAAGTAGAAGTATCCTCGGTGGGTTCCTCAATAAAGATTCTGGATTGACTCTTGAACAGAATTGGGAATTTTTATTACCAATAACATTGTGGGATACGGAGAATTTCGCTACTGATGAAGGAAAAATATGTTTTGACAATGAAAACTGTGTGACTGATGATTTAATGAAATTAATAAAAAATGCTGTTGATGCAGGAGACAGAAATGTTTTGAAAAATGGATTGATGATGATCAACGTATTGCGCGTTAATGGTATGCAGGTAAATACGTTTCTGTGGCATTGTAACTCCGTTAAGTAGAAAAGAAAATTGAAGCAATTTTTTCCTCACGAAACAATGGTCATTAGTGGTTATTCTGATTTTACGTGGTACGGATGTAAGGCACATAACATTATTTATTCGAAATATTACAAAACATAACAATATTGGTATGTAATAAAAGTGTCACATTTTTTGCTAGATTAATTAGTTTCTCGACTGGATGTTCCAAAAACTAGTGAATGATGATCTTTGTCTTAGACATAACGAATAAACATTTTTTCCCAGATGACTGAACTAGACGAAACTTTGACTAAATACAAAAAACTAACAACACTTAATTTATGTGGTAACTGGTTAACGGAACTAAACGCAACGTTTATTCCACAAACTCTGAAAGCTTTTGAGCTCCATAACAATTGTATCTCTGATGTATCCGCATTTGCTGAATCTTTACCTTTTGATTTACTCTATTTGGGTCTAAGCCGAAACATGCTTACAACAGGTAATTAATCTAAAAGCTTTTTAAACCTTTATTCACTAATTTAAAATGTCACCATGATTAAATTTGTCTTTCTACAGAAAATATCGACGCTCTTGGACATCTTCCTTACAATTTGACGGTTTTAGATTTAGCAGACAACGACATCTATCATTTAACTCCAGTACTAGATGCTGTATCAAGACTGCCAAATCTGTGTGCGTTACAGCTATCTGGAAACCCTTGCGCGGTACGTTATGCTCTAAAATAGTGTTAGATAACCAGTACAGATGGCGCTGTTATATATTTATGTAATATTGTTTTTTACTAGTTGTGCACTGGATATGCCCGAACTTGCTTGCTGAAGTTAAGTCGTTTAAAATGGCTTGACTGCCGGGAAGTTTTGGATTCAGACAGGCCATTAGAATTTACGGAAGTACACCCAGATGATTTGAGGTCCGCCTACTTTCATTTCACTGTTTTTCGAATTGTGTCTTGTCCTCAACCACCTAAGCCTGAAAAGGTAAAAGAATATTTATGATTTTGACAAATGTATGAAAACAAGAGTTGCTATGTTAAATTCATTATTTAACTAGGGTGCTTCTACAAGCTTTCACATCGAATTAGAACTGCCTTTATTGGACGTGGTAAGGAGGAAGTTCTTAATGTTCCGAAGACCTGAATCCCTCGTGGAACTTCTGCCTCCACCTGAAGACGAAGAGTGGCCAAATACCGCAGGGGCTTCTGTCCCCGGTATAGGTAGCAAAATTCAAGGTAATTAGAGAGTTATTTCTATCAAAATTCAAGGTAATAAGTTATCATTTACCCTTTTTGTTGAAACGCTGTTTATTGTTAAATAAAACTAACACATCACTTTTTTTAAGTATAGGTAATCAATCAATCAATTAACCTTAATATTAATTCAGTCAAACACTATCACTTGATGCAAGATGGACGCCATACATAATAATAAACTGCTGGAGTCCAGACCCTGACCCAGACTGAGAATTTTCAATAATTTAACAGTATTTAGTAGTATGTTAGATGTGGAAAACTTAAATCCATATGTCACCTGCGATTCTCGCAACGAAATAATCATAAAAAAGTGGCTCGCTAACTAATAAAAGATATAACTTTAGGTATAATCCAAGATGAACAGTCATCTCACGGTTCAGACATCTTTAACAATATTGTGCCTAAAAATACTAGAGAGATACACAACTACACTACTTTTGAGAGTAGTAAGGTGCAATGGAACAAGCTGATGAACTTCAATGAGCCGGTTGTGAAGATCTTCTGCCCAGACCTCGTCGCATTGAGGGATACCTTCCGATCGGCTATCACTATCCGACTGGTTTATTCTATTGTAAGTAGAATATAGTATACTAGCAGCCCGTCCCGGTTTCGCACGGGGTAGACAGACAATTATTTATTTTTGGAAATTTGAATTGTTGTAGTGACATAACTACAATAGTTGGACATATGCTACCCCGGAGTTTTTTGTAGACATTATGATGTTCTTCAATATTGTTGTACATTATTTTGTTCTATCGCTAATAGTTTCGGCAGCGCATTCGGCGAAAGACATTTTAAGACTCATTTTTCTACACCTTCGGTTACATTGTTCAAATTTTACCAAGGATCCCTAATTTTTTTCAAAATGAAATGTAGCCTATGTCAAATTGGAAGAATGTAGCATTCTATAGGTGAAAGAATTTTTTAAATCGACTCAGTACTTTTGAGCCTATTCATTACAAACATACAAAAATAGGTACAAATCTTTCCTCTTTATAATATTAGTAGTAAGTAGTATATAATAAGATAACGGTTTTTTTTCTGTAGCAAAATTTTTGCAGAGCCGTATACTAAGACTGAGTGTTTTAGAAAACTTCAGTAGTTATAGCTAATACAAGTTAGATGTGTCTGTTTAGTACATACCTACTATGCATGTTATAGATTCCAAAGTGTGTAATTCAAGATACTCTTATTCCTTAAGCCGACAGCCTGGATAAGCACCAGTATAAGTATTAAGTGACAGAATTGTTTACGGTAAAAAAATATTAGTTGTAAGCAGTCAATATCTAGATTTTTACTTCATTCTTAACAATACAGGTCTACACCCCCCCGAAAGCGGGTAAATCCGAGAAACAGAAAAGTCTATCAACGATAAAACCGCCAGGGGAGATGAGAGTGAACATAGCGACTATCAGGTGCTCCCTCAGGGCTCCGGACTGGAGCCAACAATCTCAACACTTCCACTGGGACGAAACTCTAGGTACCAGCGACGCTATACATTGGGGCGATGGAGATCTTGCTGTGAGTATTACAGTCAGTCTATTAAACATATTTGAATATTCTTCTTCTCGATCGCTTGCTTCATTTCTGAAGGTCGTGTCCCTGAAAGGCCTTCATTGCTCTCTGTGTTATTTCCCTCTATCTTGTCCTGTTTTCGGCTTCTCTATTTGAATATAGATTACTAGCGGCCCGTCCCGGCTTCGCACGGGGGGACTTAAGATTTTTTACATAGTTTTACGTTTTATTTATATTTATTCTCAGTTTATTATTTTTGAAATAGTAGGTAAGTACTTACCTAATAAGTATCTTTTGGATGAATTAATAGTGTTAAGGTAACCGATTGAACAATTCAAAAGTTATCTAGAGCAAACTTTTATAAGGATTGAACCATTCATTAAAACGATTGTTTTGGTTAAACTATAAAAGGCAGACATATGCTCTCGCGGACTTTTTTAAAAATAATGTTAAGATGAACAATTCATCTATAGAGCATTTTTGTATAATTTTAACTATGTGCTCAGCGCACGCCACGGAAGGCCTCAGAAACGATACTTTTCCCCCGTTTTTTAAACATTTTTGGTTACTGCTCCACAACTATAGGACCTAGCGTGATATTATATAGCCTATGTTACTTCTGAATAATGCAGCTTTCTAATGGTGAAAAAATTATTGCAATCGGTCCAGTAGTTTTTGAGTTTATTCATTACAAACATACAAAAATACAAAAAAACAAATCTTTCCTCTTTATAATATTAGTATAGATTGAACATTTGGAACTGATGGAAACTGAGGGTTATAATAATAAAAATAAGGTAGATTAACAATTGTGTCGTTTTGGAATTTATACGTCAAAAGCTGCATCTTAAGCTGTTGAACTTTGAACTGTGCAAATAATTGATCTTTATCAAAACATTTCTTAGTAATGTATCTAAACGTATTAGAAAATAACATTAATTTAATTTTCTTCAAACTTTTGTCAACCATCATATGCGAAGTGGGTATATTCTTCTGTTTAACCCTTTTTCTTGCGGTCCATAGCCCCCTACGGCGCCCCTGTGTGGCCACCGAACCTGATGCAGCAGACCGCTCGGGCGGTGCGCATGTCACAGAGGGTCATGGCGATCCGAATGGTTCGCGAATTCCGCAAGTTCTCCGGGGAGGCGGAGAACCTCCTTGCCGGATTACCGCCGTGAACTGATGCCGATACGGAGCCTCGGAGGACTTAACGGGTTGCCGGGGCTCCGGCTCGAAGGGCAGGAGTAGGAACGGGGTTGTTTTAATCAGTAAGAGTCTGACACTCCCTCCCGACCCGTCCAGGCGAGAGAAGCCATGCGACGATTTTCCCCTCTTTTAGATTTTTCAATTACATTGTGGGTTAACTTATCCCGTGTTTTGTTTATTGGCCAGATTGACGTAAAAGATATTAAGGAAAATTGCTTGATATGCCTACTGTTTTTTCGATAAATATGATTTCAACCCGTTATTTTTATTGCACACACCTGATGCAATACTCATCTTTCACGACTCGTATTTTAAAAGAACAGACTTATTTTCGTATCATTTATTATTAAATGATTTATATTGATAAATAAATTTCACACAAGATCATAGAACTCTATTCTAAAAAGCCATAAATATAGGTATCGTAAATGCTTTTATTGATTTTAAAGTAGTAATGAATATGAAATATGATAGTGATTCTAGGCCAGAGATGATGACTCAATAAAAGCTTCCTTGAAAAGAAAATATAATTGGTATAATAGATGTGTAACTACCAACAGTGTATGTTGTGGAAAGCGAATATGAATAATATTGGTTTGTTATAGTATTAATTGTTTCCTTCCTAGAGGTCAGATGGAGGTTCCTGTTACGCATAGTGCACAACCCTTTTCGACAATTCAATTTTAATACTATTCTCCAATTGCAAGTCATCCTTAAGGCCTATCTTAACCAGTTTGTTCTGCATTAAAACTCAATGCGAAGAAGTTCAAAATTGCAAAACCTTATAATATTTTACCCAACTCGGAGAACTGACTCGTTGCAACAGCATTAATCTTGGATTATCTTCGACCACACACGAGCAACGAGACAGTCATGAGTCAGAATTATATGAAATATCCTCAATATCGAGGGAACGTAAACAATGAATTCTATATTTAGATATTAAATCCTTGCGTAGAGTACACACACAGAATACATATAATATCGTCGTGACGTCATCATCTTCATATTGCTTTGACTTACACATCAATGTCGTGGTGGCCCGGAGGTTTATGATGCCCGCTTCTAGCCCGCGGGTTTCGAAACCTACCAACAGCAAGTACCAATGTGACTTTTTCCGAGTTATATGTACTTTCTAAGAGTATCTAGACACCACTGACAAACGGTGAAGGAAAACATCGTGAGGAAACCTTAGCTTATAATTTCTAATTATAAGTTTGAAATAGCCAACCCGCATTGCGCAAGCGTGGTTATTAATGCTCAAATCTTCTCCGCGCGAGACGAGGCCTTTGGTCAACAGTGGCCATTTATAAGCTGTTGATGTTGTTGATAATGATGAGATATCAAGAATTGATGGTCTTTAAGATAAATCGCTAAATCTATGATAATCTGCTGATAATCTGAAAAGGACTGCCTCGTTGGCAGAGTGGTCGCGAGTGCGACTGCCGGGCAAGGGGTCTCGGGTTCGATTCCTGGGTCGGGCAAAGTATTACTGGGTTTTTAAAAATTCTCAGTAGTAGCACGGAGTCTGGAAATGTGCCCGGTATATGGCAATAGGCTCACCCCCTATTACATGGGACTCATAACACAAATAGTGAAAAGTGGGTGTTACTTCTGTGTGCACCTCTGCCTACCCCTTTGGGGATAAAAGGCGTGATGTTATGTTATGTCTGCTGATAATCAATCTCTACATAAGAAGAAAGTCTTACTTCGAAGATTTGCTTTCATCCTTTAACCCTTCTTATTTCCCTCCTCCTCAGGTGCTTCAGTATAGTCAAGGACCAGTTAAAGTCACAAAAGGGAAGGTGGATGCTGAAATGGGATCCAGACAAAACATGCCGGAATTTTTGACTTGCCATTTCGGATTCGGAATCGATACTTTACGCACAACGTAACACTTCAAATAAATCAAATCAAATGTAAATGTGAATAAAAGATCATAGGAACTGTTATTATAGACTGGTATTTTAAACTTTAAAGACGTTAAAACAAGGTTTACTCAAAGGTCTACGTGGAAATTCCACCATCAATGTCAAAAACAGAATAAAAATGATCTGTGTTTTCAGAGACTAATTACATGGTCAGAATTTGGAAGATGACCAAAAAAGTTAATGTTAAGAATAAGTAATATTTGTTGCAAAACCAAAGATATCAATCACTTTTTCAATAATTAATCCAAGTAAACCAATAAAACCAAGTTTTCTTAGTATTCGATTATTTGATATCAACCAACAGGCTCCAAATTGTCTTTTGTTTCTTTAAATTCTTTGTTCGAAATTAAAAAAAAGACCTATTGAATGAAATTGTGAATGTGCCAGGTTCAAAACTGCATAAAACTTTTTGCTCAACCTAATATAAAATTTTAGCTAGGACCAAACGAAACTGAACATATAAGGTGGGCCAATAGATGTGTCCAGAAGTGTAGTAAAAATATTTCTTCCCGTAATAAAATCCAGGAAGTGAGTACTACTGGTGCGTAATTCTAAAACATGTGACTTGTTACCATTTTTTGGAAACGTGAATAGTCACGTTTCTTTGGATTTAGTCATCATAGGTCAAGGCATTTTTAAGATTGGACGTGCAATTATTGTTTTATATGTTAGTTACTAGAATCTTTATCATGTGCAATATAGATATATTTTCCTAAGTTGGCTATTGAGAAAGTTCATTGCTAACCAATCGTCAAGTTCTTAACTCTCCGAAGTCCTATCAATTAAAGAGAAGGAGCAATTATTAAAAAAAAACTGTTACATCTTTCCATACACTACGATGATCTTATTTTTAGCAGGTCCTGCAAAGACCCCACCAATACTTGTTTATAAGAACCCTATTTAATTCGTTTAAAGTGTTTTGAGGCAAGTGTTCATATCCTCAATTTGTGGACCACAAGCCGGTCTTCCAGTACGAGGTCGGTTCCAGTGTCCAACGGTCGATTGTTTGTGTATTAATGGCTGTGGCTCCACATGAGCGCTGGGGGAGTCAGGCGGAGTATCTGTTGTCATGTCTGGGTTACGCAGTAGGAATTGGCAACATATGGAGATTCCCTTACTTATGCTATCGGAATGGAGGGGGTGAGTAATGCTAATTCGACTCTTATAGTTTTTAACTTTACTCCCATCAATTTAAAATGGTTAGACATTTATTTTCAAAAAATGTTAGCTACAATAAACTACTTACACAATAGACAGTGATAAAACTTTAATAAATAATCAAACTTTTTGTAAACATTTCAATCTCGTCTTATTCAACTAATTCACCACTACTACGGAAACCAATTGGCATAAATTGAAGATGAAAAGATATAACAGTTTCGTAAGTACACAATAATAGTATTAATTCTATAACTTCACTGTCTGCTGTCTATAATAGAGTCTCCTTGAAATTGGTCACAAGTAGTCACAACACCCAAATAACATTAACATAATTTCATTTTGTTTCAGGAGCATTCCTCATTCCATATTTCCTCACATTAGTTATTTGCGGCATTCCGCTTGTTTATTTAGAGACGACGTTAGGACAGTTCGCTAGCGCGGGATGCATTTCAGTTTTCAACATTAACCCGTTATTTAAAGGTAACATTTGCAATAACATTCAGTTTGATTATGATTCCCGTGTCTATGTTTAGTTCTTCCTCGACAGGAGCGGGATATGCGGTCGTAATATTAAACGTAATAGGTGTAGCGTACTTCTCAGCAATCATGTCGTACCCGGTGCTGTACATTTATCACTCAATGAGCTCACCCCTGCCTTGGCAAAGTTGTGGCAATTCCTGGAACACGGATAAGTGCACCGAGGTTGGGTAATTTTAGTTTTATGGATTAAGCAATTCGTTTGCATGAACCGTATCTTGTATTTGCATCGCGGAATTATTTTGCAGATAAGCGGTAATAGCAGTTTCTTTACCTCAAATGGGTCTATTACTACACCTGAGGATGAGTTTTTTCAGTAAGTCTAGTACTTTGAGTATTATAATATACCGAATCACATATACTCCCTATCCTTTTTGTCATCAAATATTTGTCATGTTTAAAGCAATCGTCTGCTACGGATGTCTCCGGGTATCACACATATCGGTGGTGTCGTGTGGCCTGTGTTCTGGAGCAATGTCATCTGTTGGGTCATCGTGTACCTCTGCATCTGTAACGGAGTCAAAAGCGTCGGAAAGGTGAGCTGTCCAATTATTCCCGGTTAATCATCTTGGCACGCTGCCGCGTTGTCAATCACAAAGCAAATATCATATTTTTCGTCGAACCTTCAGTTCAGAGAAGTGTTATGTGTTGTGTATTTTTGTTCTCAGATCGTGTACTTCACTGTATTGTTCCCCTATGTAGTGCTGACTGCTTTATTTATTCGCGGCGTCACGTTACCCGGCGCTTGGAAGGGCATTCTGTTCTATATCCTACCGGATTGGGGGCAATTGAAAAAGCCGAAAGTAAGTATCTATAAGTAACAATGAGGTCAAGTTCATACGTCTCTCAACTACTTTAAAATTTAGTGGTTTTATTCTTAGTGGTTTATTTTTAAAATGTTCTTCAGGTATGGGCTGATGCGGCTACACAGTTGTTTTATTCTTTAGGCCCTGGATGGGGTGGATTGATCGGTATGGCTAGTTTCAATAAATTCCACTATAAGAATTTAAGGTATGTGTTTTTCACTTTTAGTAACTTCATCGTCATGTATGGTGTCACTTTCTTCCAATTTTATACTGCTTATTATTATTTTCCAGGTCTTCAATAATAATTCCTCTAGTTAACAGTGGAACTAGTATATGGGCTGGTTTCGTAGTTTTCTCCGTGCTAGGTTTTGCAGCTGATCGTTCTGGGCTTCCTGTGGGCGAAGTGGCTACTGCTGGGCCTGGCCTGCCCTTCATTACCTACCCTGCTGCAGTCACCATGATGCCTGCACCAAATCTGTGGGCTGTGACTTTCTTTGTCATGTTATTTTTCCTAGGAATTGATTCAATGGTACTTACTCTATCATTACCTATTAGATTTTTTTTAATCTGCTTTCAATGACAATGTAATTACAATATGATATGAAGCAGATAATTTATTTTTAAATAAATAATCATTCAAGTCCAGTTTAAAGTAAAGGTCCGCTTTCGGCTTATCAATCTATAGAGACAATTAGGTAAAATAATATTCTTGTTGTCATAATACGATTATTATGACAACAAGAATATTGTTTTCAAATTATTGTCAAAAATAGTAGGTATCGATATACCTACTATTTTTGACCTTAGCGAAATTTTATCTGTAGTTCTTCGATAAAAATAAATACTTTAGTCGTATTATTAAACTTGGAATTCGAGTATTGTGTGAAATTCATTGACATGGTATAAACACAATTTAAAAGTTATTTAAAGGAATAATTATTAATTTTTATTTATAATCTGCATGGCGAATGAGACAAATACTTAGCATAGTTACTAGAGTAAATTGCACGGTAAAAACTTGCTATGAGCCAGTTTCAGAAAATGTGGTGTAGCTTTTGTTAGTCGAAATGTTTTGAAAATCTATTAACATACCTCTAGAATATTACCATACAGTAAAACAACAGTAAAACAATATATAACATCACGCCTTTTATCCCCGAAGGGGTAGGCAGAGGTGCACACAGAAATAACACCCACTTTTCACTATTTATGTTATGAGTCCCATGTAATAGGGAGTGAGCCTATCGCCATATACCGGGCACATTTCCAGACTCCGTGCTACTACTGAGATTTTTTTTTTTAAAATCCCAGTAATACTTTGCCCGACCCGGGAATCGACCCCGAGACCCCTTGCCCGGTAGTCGCACTTACGACCGCTCGGCCAACGAGGTAGTCAGTAAAACAGGTTTCTAATATTGTATAATGTTCCAGTTCGTTACAATAGAAGCAATCCTGTCAGGTGTAGTTGACGAGATCCCTGCCTGCCGCACACGGAAGAAACTCATCACTTTCCTCACGTGTTTGATATTATTCAGCTTTTCAATCATCTGCAACACCGAGGTTTGTCCAAATGTCTTCATGCTGCAGTTTATTTTGCACTAAAATACATATGGAAACAGCTCCAACAAATAGTTTGTTCGTTACTATAGATATGGCAAAACAAACTACCCTAAAACTATCAAATTTCATCAAAATATTTTGTGCCTTATTGCGTTTGTGATAGAATTGGAGGTCGGTTGTAAAGATTAGGAAATTGGGGTAGCTTGATGTTCTGGTATACGTTTCAGAAGTTTCGATTGAATGTTTTGTTCGCGTGACTGAAGCGCTTGAAAGTTTCATATGCATGGCTGAATGACTGCCAACTCGTTTGGTAGATTATCGGGATGGTGAGTTGTTAGAGTATATTAGTATATCTGTGGTTTCACTAATTGAAGTAGTATTTGACGATTTTTTTTATTAAAACATTGTCCCACGCTGGGATTTTCTCCCCTGTCGTGGGTGCGTTTACAAACATACAAGTTCACCTACACATAATATCCAGACCCGTAACAACAATTTGTGGAACTCAAAAAGTGTCGCTCCGTGCGGGAATCGAACCCGCTACACATTGCGCGGCAGCCGGTTGCCCAGTAAGTAACCGCGCCAACCGTGCAGTCATTGCAATCAGTGCAGAGATTAGATTATAATCTAGATGTATATTTTAAGTCATTTTTCATTTTCGGTTTCATAACACTCTGTATGTGTTTTTTTCGGTTTTTCTAGTAAATTGCACACCGTCCTGAAAAAATCACTTTCATGAAGTTGCAGCTCCTGAAACCAAACATAGAAAACACAATTTCTTATTATAAACTACATTTATAAGTAATATAAAAACACGTTCCTTTTCATGTCAAAACCTCCAATAAGTTCAGAAAGTAATTGAATTTTACACACAGAATTAATATTGTAAAACACAAAAAAATTAACAAACTTATATTGCAACTAGGGTGGACTCCACGTGATTGGCTTGCTGGACGCGCACGTGGCTATAGCCTGCACTCCTATAGTCTGTGGCCTGGAGATCATAGCCGCGCTGTACACTTATGGACCACGCAGGCTATCAGCTGACATCATGTTCATGACGGGACAGCCACTGGGAAAACTGTGGCTGGTGTTGTGGAGATACATCGTACCTGTTATACTTGTGGTAGGATTTATAATTGTTTACTAAATAAAAATAAGTTGGGTTTTCCTTCCTGACGCTATAACTCCAGAACGCACGAACCGATTTCCACGGTTTTGCATTCGTTGGAAAGGTCTCGGGCTCCGTGAGGTTTATAGTAAAGAAAATTCACTTTTAATCACCAAACGAAATGTTACATAAAACGAAGCCATCTGGAGGCGAAACGGAGTTTGCTAGTTCTACATATTTTGGTACATTTGTCAATAAGTTAATTTTGATGCTATTATCCACTCTTACTTCTCTTCTTAATGTGGTAGTCTTCTCTCAATGTATATTAAGAATAGGACTATAGGAAAAATTATAAATGTGGTCACTTGATCACACCATCTTCTGTGAGGTGTCATTCTTCTTTTTCCTAATGCCTAATGTCTGCTACTGCGAGGGAGATTCTTCCTTGTCTCTATGTAACTTTATTCTCTGCAAGTATAATATGAAGACGCATAAGAATCCTGAGGTATCATCATTATACTTCACGTCAGTTGTGTGCTACGTACATATACATACATAAAAATAGATACAAAATAAGTGGAAATTTCAAAATAGAAACCGATATTGGAAGTATGATAAATAACTGAATATATGGTACTATCATATGTATGTATTGTTAGTAAATACGTCTGCAAAACTGTAGACAATTTCGATGCTACATTTTCTGCTACACAGAACTATATTGTTCCTATCAAACTTTAGACAAGATTAAAGACAGCCGTTCGAATTTATAGAAGTTAGACTAGGTGGATGTATTGTTTTATTTTAGACGATAGAACAGAAACCTTGAGACATTTACAAGAAGTTGGGAAACATAAATAGTCGCGGCAGACATAGGATAAGGGCACGGCAGACGAACCCGAAGTGTTCACGCTTTTACATATGACATGACATGTTTGTTTCATATTATGAAAACTAATGATGAAAAGTAAGTGAAATTTGCCATTGTTAATAGATTTTTCAACATATTAATTGTAGATATAAATAATTAGCGTCATCAACAATGTCTCTTTGTAGTCCACTGCTGGACTAAAGGCCTCTTTTACCTATTGGGGTTCGTCAAAATCTCGACGGTGAGCATCGCAATAAAAAAGATTGAGGTTTAGCAAATCACTGCTGTTTGATCTCTGTTAAATGTAGACTTTTGTCGGAATACTCAAACGCTACTCAATTTCAAGTAATGCTTAAGTATAGTTCTGTCTCTACAAATTCTTTGTTAAATGACAGAGATGGCACGATATTTAAGCACGACTTAAAATTGAGTAACGTTTCAGTATTCTGGCATAGTCCTTTATCGCGTCTTACGACTATTGCGTCGCGTTCCGCGCGCGCCTCAAAGAGCCATCAGACCACCACAGATGGGGCCCAATACGGCCGATGCCGATTCGGAGTCGCGGAGAACCTAACGGGTAACCGGGGCTCCGACTCGACGTGCAGGAGAAGGAACGGGGTGGTTTTTAGTCTGTAAGAGTCTGACACTCCCTCCCGCCTCACCCAGACGGGAGCAGTCATTCGATGATTTTCCCCTCTAAAAAAAAAAGTGTGCCTTCACCACGTATGACATTCAAATTGACGTGTAGAATAACATTTATTCCTGGAGACCGAGTAAAACCGCAACATGAGTAGAAGTTTCAAAAAGATAACCCTTGTTTGTCTCACACAATCTTTCCATTGAGTCTCACCAGAAATTCCATAAGTAAGGGACATACCGTGAACTATTTATCACTACGATAGGAAATCAATAGATTCTTTGACAAATGTGTTATTTTCTGCATACAATAGCGAAGATACTGTCGCGTGATGTTTGAACCATTTTCCGTCTTGGTTATCGTTCAATTTACTTATCAACTGTCTATTGTTTCTAGTCACACGCCTAACTAGGGGACTCTTGGTCAGAGGTCAGTGGATCTATTTTTATTTTAGTACCTATAGCAACGCGCGTTTTTATTGATGTGGGTATGGTATAGTTAAGATTAGTCCGTTGATGTAGTTACTGCCTTTGCGATTGTTAAAATATAGGCCATGGATTTTGTTTGTATTAGGTATGGAGATTGCGATATCCAATAACTAGTTAGGTTGGCAATCAGTTCTTCTTAAGGCTGCGGTTCCACAAGAGATGTGCTAACCGAGGCAAGGTAAATGAAGCGATTCTATGGGTTCTTTACAAACACAGCCCTCGCTACGCATCCTGCACATCTTTGGTGGATTTTATAAAACCTGTTATAAAAATTTGAACCAAAAGTGTAGCAGGTTTCCCAAAATGACTTTCAATAACAGAGTCTTTCGTACAGGAGGTTTAAGAAAGAAGAAGAATTCTTTGTTTCTTTTCCTCTACTTTCTTAGAGTACAAAACTCAGCACTACCTTATTTAGCCAAAATGGAAAAGTAAAATTAAAATCACTTTCTCATTCAGGTTATAACAGCATACAGCTTAAAGGACGCAGCAGGTCCAGCCGGCTGGTGCGTAGCTCTCGTATCAGTGATCTGCATCCCAATCTACGCTGTACAACTACTCTTCAAATCCAAAGGAACGCTCCTTGAGGTACGTTAAAACATAATGTAAGTACATTTACGTTCATTATAGATAATAACGGGACAGATAAAGTATGTTTAATTCACATTTTATTATCTGTGCAAACATGCCAGTTGTAAACTCGGTCGAAAAAATAAACGTATTCGAAATTCAAACTATGTTACTATAAACTCGGTATCTCTGAACGCACAGGTGCAAAATATTTTGCTAAACACATTAATGTGGGTTTTCTCTTATTTTGAGTTTTTATGCGAATCAGATTTTATTTTTCCGATGGAGTTATGTACCTCTAATGGGATGCATTGAACTTCTTGACCAAATGAATTATTGGTCGGTTGGGCGCTAGTGTTGTGATCTTGTTTTCTTTTACTCTATCTAGCGAGTAGGTACTTAATTTTTTTATCCTTGATGTTTATCGTTGTCATAGCATGCTGGAATTGTGGTTGCTTATGTGTAGTGCAGCTTGGTGTGCGATTAAAAATTAACCCTTCTAACATTCTTGATAAGGGTGATACCTAATATTGTGATGACAGTTCCTTTTAACTAAATAAACAAAAGATGATGTGTTCATGACACGATATCGATTGAATCACCAAACTTCGCAGTTCGCAATCACGTGAGGTCTCCTCATCGCGTGATCCGAACCTAATTACTAACGAAATTTCATAATCAATTCAGCCGTTCCGCAGATGCTTTTTAATTAACACACATACATACATTTGTTACTATAAATAGACAGTTATCTTATTATTACAGAAAAAAAACAATAATAATTAGGTTACGAATGGCATTGCCAATTCTGACCCAATTTAAAAAGATATCGTTCATATTTTAATTTTTTATTACACTACGACATACTCAAATGATTGCAAAGCTTGCAATCGCGCCGAGGAGGGATTTCACATTCGTTTTCTTAATTTAGCTAAGTACTTAGGAATTTAGGGTTTGAAAAAATCTCATGATTAGTACAGTAGGTAGGCCATTGGTGCCCGGGGACATCCGCAACACCAGACGAGTAACAATTTCGTTGCCGGCCTTTTGCGGCCGTCTTTCTTCAGACATACTAAATTTATTATCACGTTTTTCGACTTACGTACTTCGATTACGACTTGTATTTGACGAGGACCTCGACTAGGAGCCTCTAGCATGACTTGAAACTAGTCTAATTCCTCGTTAAATAATTACGTAAGTAAGCCGAAAATCATAATAATATATTCTTATCTCAAGGAACGGTGCCTTCTCCCTGGAGCACTCGAGATGATGGTAGCCCGCAGGGTCGCTAATACCTGTCACCTCGCCTCAAGACGCCCTGCGGGCTATATTTTCTTATCTGATATAGATAATCAAAAGTCAGTGTTATTATCTAATTACTAGTGTTTATTTTGCAGCGTATTCGTGAGAACTGCCGTCCGAACAATGAGTGGGGCCCCGCCGATCCAGAAATGCGTCACCTATGGAAGGCTGCTATCAACAAAAATAAGAATAGGGACGTTCAATTAAATAATATTGATATATAACATTCAATAAACTGTATAAACAACATAGGAAGATTATTTTACTACTACTAAGTCCAAGTTCAGTAATTATTAACGAAATTTTTGTTTTCCACTAACAAGTCGACATACTGAAAGGTTTGTTAAAATTTTGAGAAGGGATAACTCCACAAAGCTTTAACATCTTAAATATTTTATTGTTCCTATTATGCTAAACTAATATTATAAAGAATATTATAAAGACCTTTCCCAGGTCTTAATATAATGAAATCTTTCCTCTATACATAATTAAATACTTATTTATCCCGAAAATTCCAAGGAAAGGGAAACTATGTGTTTACGTCCATGGACTCTCCATCTTTTAGACTACTGTAATTGTTTGACTGAAATGCTGTACAATAATGGTTTGCAACCCAAGAAAGGACTTAGAATTGTTTTTATTACTCACGGGAATGGCGAATTTACGGGTAAAACCCTCATCATTTCACAATAAATATAACTTAGGTAGGTACTATATCGATTCTGATGGCATTTATTTCAGCCATAGAATGTGCTTGAAAAAAAACTAATTCATAAACCCAAATTCTGCCTGAAGTTATTATTCTACGCGAACAAAGTCGTGGGCAGAACAGCTAATCTATATACAGATAAATATAAAGTTGGAATGTCTGTTTCTAATATTAAAATAACCGTATATGTAATAAGTGCATACTACATGCATATGAATATACAAACGATATCCATACTACATACATAACATCACGCCTTTTATCCCCGAAGGGGTAGGCAGAGGTGCATATTATGCCACTGTACAATGTAACACCCACTTTTCACAATTTATGTTATGAGATCCATGTTATAGGGAGTGAGCCTATTGCCATTACGATAGCCATACTAAAATATATATTTTTTACAATTTTTGTCTGTCTATTTGTACTGGCTGGCTGACTTGTAATATCTTGAATGGATGGACTAATTTGGACAGGACTTTTATAGGCTGGTAGCTGATGTACTAAGGAGTAACATATGCTACTTTTATTTTGGAAAACTAAATCCAAAAAGTAATTTTTTAAATTCATATTCCACGCGGACGACATTGCAGGCAACAGCTTTAAATAAAAATCAAAAATTTCTAACATTAATTAAGCAGAACAACCTCTTTTTTAAATAAAAATCATAGATTATGAAACTGACTGGTAACAGACATAGATAAAATCAACTTGATTCAACATTAAAAAAAATTAAAAATGTCATTTTAGGTTTGGCCTCCAAAATTAGACGTCAACAAAATTTTACAAAATTATTTGTAACAAGTTATTTTGTTTATTTAAATTTATTTTGTGTACCTAAACCTACTTTTTGTTACTTGAATAATAATATTCAAAATTTTCAAGTGGTTTATTTATAAGGCACATTTTTTCCAAAATTACAAATATGGCAAACAAGGCAAATAAGGCGGATTTATCTGTGGCACAACCGGCAGGAACGAAGGAAGTGGAAGTGAAAATAGTTGAATTGCCTGCTGCTAAAGGGGCTGAATTGCCTGCTCCAAAAATTGGTGACGATGCGAATGCCAACGGTGATAATGACGACGATAAAGATAAAAGAGTAAAGATTCAAGTAAGTACTGAGAATGATTTTTTTATTGTATAAGCCGGTAATCGAGCATACGTATTACCTGATGGTAAGCAACACACGTCGCCCGTGAACACTTGGAACATGAGAGGCATTATAAGTGCGTTACCGGCCTTTTGGGGATTAGGCATTTGAGATTTTTTGGGATTCAGGGATTGGGGAAGGGGGAGGGAAAATTGGGACTCCCATAACCTCACTTATATGACGAAACACAACGCAAATTATTTCACATTGGTTTTGTGTAAGACTGTGGTATCACTCCGGTCGAGCCAGTCCATTTGTGACGGAGCATGGCTCTTCCACAGTTGATTATGATATACTAAAATGAAAAAACATCACTGTAACTAATGGACCAATGTTGGTTGGCGTGGCTAGTGATGATAATCAGCGCCGTGGACTCGAGACTTTCGTGCCACAGCAGCCACAGCAGTAGTTTGTTTTAGGTGCGTACCTTATTTAGGATATTAAAGAATGCTCAAATAATTTAGTCGTATTAAAAGAACAGATAAAAGTAGGTATGCGAAAGAGCTGATTGCTATCCATTATGGGCGATGGGTGATGCAATAGGGTAGTTTCTTAAATTTTATTTTAATGTCCGTCTGGTACATTAATTTAAAACTTTAGACACGTATTTATTTTTCTCACAAATTTAAATACTTTCGATGATATATTAGTTTGAAATATCGTGTGACGTCACAGCGTGCCACATTATGTAGCACATTATGACGTAACAACCTCCCACTCCTAAACTTAGCGCCATTTTATCTAAGTATTGCAACTTAATACGAGAAAATTAAAAAATACGTGTCTAATATTTTTCCGTTATCTAACTGACGGATCAATTAGATTTTTAATTTTGATACCCTAGAAACTACCCAATTATATTTATTTGTAGTTTTGTATCTGTATGCACATAGCATGTGTTTAAGGACAATCACCAGCACCATCGCTCAAGAAACTGTGCTTATTTCTTTAATTAAATATCTTATTATTCTTTTGCCCTATTGGTTATAACTAACTTCCCGTTGAAGGTTGAAGGTGAAGACGAAGTAGCCGAAGCAGAAATGGGTCGAAAGCAAATGAAAAGATTCCAATTGCCAAACCTACCGCGATGGTGGCAAGCTGATATCATTCAATATGCGTAAGTAAAACTGATTCTATCCCCTCCAGTACCTACGTAACATCCATCAATGTCAAAAAGCTTTTCCGTAGGTGAAGAGTGAACCAATTTATTTATTTGAATTGAACGCATTTTATGTGATCTGGTTTTCTTCGATACGACTCCGATCACGAACGCGACCTCTGTGATCACTTAACCTCTTTTCTACGTAATGAAAACTAAATCGTTTCTAAATGTTTCACTAAATATTACATAATTAGTGAGGTATTAAGTACATACTACTCTGTTAATTATTTTTTGTGATGAAGACAAAGAAACCGATACTTTGATGTTATAGTCATCTGGCATACTACATATTTCATTAAAAATAAATATAATACGGATAAATCTGTACACAAGGTAACTAAAAATATCTCTTATGTATAATGACTATTGTGAGATGCATTAAATTAGGAACTTATCTACTTTTTTTAAAAAGAGTAACGAATGGATTTTCTTGCTCGGTCTTCTCCATTCGAATCTACATATTGGAATGAGTACCTAGATTCACCTAGCTTCACTGATGGACTGACTGACAGACTATTATTTATTATATATTTATTGACGTTTCAAAAGTACCAAATTATGATTTAATTGAAATAAATGCTTTGACTTTGACTTTGTAGACAATACGGCGTAACCACATATGCGATTCAGGGCGCTCAACTAGTTTCAAACCACAGCGGGGGCTGTAATCATAAGCAACATGCGCAAAACCTTATCTTTATTGTTCGCTGAACAACGTACGTAATTTTTTTATAGATACCCTTAGTTTCACTTTGGGCTCGACACCTACCGTCTTTATTACAATTACTTAGCAACCGATAACGAACAAACCGAATAAAAACAATCGTAAAACTTTTTTTAACATATCATGTCTTTTATCAATAACTCGAGTACTTGGTTAGACCTTTAAATTAACTTGACGTCATAATAAAAACTTAAGTGTAAACATTGTTGATAATAAGCACGTGCCAGGTGATCACGTGACCACGAACCGTTACAGTAACATAACGTCTTTATTTTGAACGCGCGACAAACACCGGAACTTTACTACCCGCCACCATCACTCGGTATACGAATGCTTTCATAAATCAAGTGTATCCAACAATCACAACATGCTAATGATGGATACAATGGGGTTGTCATGTCCTATACCTAGGATAAAAACCCCCGTCCAAAATAAACTGAATAAAAAAAAAAAAACAATCACAACACATTTATGGAGTGTTAAAATGCTGTATTGTGATGGTAGTGTAGAATACCGCTGTCATCAACCCTACTCTTCCCGCTAATGCTAAGGGATGCACCGCTTCTCTGATACAATCAGGACAATTCCTTTAAGTTACGATCTCCAACTCGCCCACTAAGCATGAAGATTGTAGTAAGTTTTTTGTAGAGAAGGTCTATAGCCCTCAGCTGTGGATTCTCAGGACTGTTGATATTACAACCTACTGAAGTTAAATGTGATAGTCATTGTTTTCGTTGCTCAAAATATGATCATATTGCAATCGTATTTGCGATATTATGTATTCTTGTGTCACATGACTAAGATAACTTTGATACTTGGCAACTACTGCCAATAGTTGGGCAATAATTTCGCCAAAGGCATGTGTTGTTTAATCGATTGTTTTAGAATATTCGTTTATAAATAAAATGGGCCTTATCATTTAACTGCTTATGAGGGCTTTTACAGAATAAGAAATGAATAAAGACAGAATTCCTGAAGCTATTCGGTATTTAAATTTGTAACTAGATTTTCTTTAAACGTTTTTCTTTGTTTTTTCTTTTCATATCCCACCACAGGCTTTTCGCTGGCTTTCCAGTTATCATAAAATCATAATTCTGTTATTTAGATACCTTCATGACTGTATGCTGTACCATCTTCACTCTAATACAAGTTAAATACAAACAGACAACATACCATTCTGATTATTATCGTAGCACTGCTCTATTATAGAATTTGTATTAACCTAAAAACAAAATTATTGTCGTGAGTCTGCGAAGGCCGCTGAGGCATCCGGCTGACCCGGTCGCGACCGGCGACGTTGGTGCTATCCGGGTCAACCCAGGATAAATCGAGAATACCAATGTAGCGCAGTTAAGCCGAGTGTCCACTAGATAAAGACTGTTTTAGATCAAAATAAACCACTAAAATAGAACAGAAAAATAAAACATTAATTAATAATGAAACTTTTCATGTTGCGAGGAACAGTAATTACGTTCCTGACGCACTCTGAACATTAGATAAAACGAAAAGGTTTAACATACTCACAACTTTCACTGACTTGGAAATTAACTATTAACTACGCAAAAGAACTATTAACACGTCGTGTAAGTGTCTATAGTCGTCAGTGAATACTCGAGAATTATCCATGAAAGGTGTCGAGGCAGGAGATTAATGTTCGCGTGTGGCACACGTTGGGTGTCGAATCTATGGGGGTGAGGTGGTCGTAAAACTATGATGGCGGCGGCAGTCATTGCACCTTAAGCCGCCGGCCGGGCAACATGCAACTGTGATTACTCCAAGATGCAGCGAACACCATCCAGTGCTTCCGAGGGCTCGTTTTGGACGACGATAGAACTGCTTGCTGGCCGCGGTCGGAGACGGTCTGCTGCTGAAGCTGAAGACTACAGCACCTTCCTCGATGTCCCGTCTAGAAGAGCATCCACGCTCAGGTTCTAATTCTAGATTTTACACTTAACACATAATCATCACCTGCACAACAGTATCCTCTTACTGATGTAAACATTGCAATCAAATTATCCAGATAATACCGGAATATCACAAGCAATAGCTTCAGCAACAAAACACGATCAGTATGAAATCGTTTAATTTTATTTCAATGAATCCTTGGTGCTATTTTCAGTTGTTTTAGTAAGGGCTTATAAATCACGCTCGTAAAATATTTGCACTTCTCACAGCTAATGAAAACAAGATATGAATTTCAATTTTGTTTATATCCGTAATTATAAGGTACAAAGGGATAATAAATCAACGTTGAATTTTAAACATGTTATCTGCGGATGGTGGCGCGGGACATCCTATTGTTACGGTTTAAAGTACTCGGATGATAATAACAGCGTATCGCTAACTATTTTGCGTCATTCACACCCTCCTCTTAGATTTAAACGTAAACATTTTGATAATTTTGCTAAATTGTCTACGTCCGCGTTCATTAATTACATTGTTTCTCATTATTAAACGTTTTCCCAACCTAAGTATTCATCTTGTATTACGTTACTGCATTTACAACTGAACAGCCGAGAGCAACCCGTTGCTCACGCAAATAATTTATTTTCTTCTTACGGAATTTATAATTCAACATTGCGTTTGAAAGCGATAATTTCACGGTTATCATTTGGTTAGCAACTTTGAACTGTTTTTATTGCGTGCTAATTTATAGATAATTTTTATATACGTACGTAAGTATTTTAATATTTACATTTCATCATTTTGCAGAGGTAATTAATTATATAAACATTGGATGTGATAATTATTTTCAATATACCTCTATGTATGCTATGAGAGATGGGGAATAGATAAGTCTGTCATGAAAGCCCAAATTCCTATGCTTTAATGGTAATTACCACCTGTTCAGAACTCCTTTATAATCCTTCTAAATTAATCGCGTTTTATTGTTAATGTACTTTATTGTTTGTTACAGTTAGAAATTGTGTATTTATTTGTATTTTATTATATCGTATCTTGTTATGATTTACGTGGCGGCGTTTGCAGATTGCTTGCAATTAACTTTTTAGAAGAGGGACTTCCCTACGGGACTCTTCACTCGGTCACTTAATTAACGCAGTATTACCTCTATATAATTATAGATACAAAACAAATAGGTACCTATAAACGAAATGATACAGTATATCAACACCCTTCCATCATCTTCCCTCTAGCTGCATACGTGACCTCACTCATCTGACTTAAATATTTTATTAATTGTAAATAATTCATTATAATTCTAGATATGTCCGGTTAGCAATTGACAATAGTAATGTTTACGCTTACGACACCGTCACTGTGAAGGGGTCAGCAATCACTGTTATTATCAACTGACAACAATAATATAATTAGCGTCGAAATATAATCAAAATTCATATAAAGTAACTGTGCGTACTTTTGATAAAGTTATCATTCGTTTTAGTTGTTTACATCTTAGGAATAGTGACGAATCTGTTTCATGTTTTTCATGAGAGAAACTCAGAACTGTGGAGCGTTGTAGTGAATATTAAATTAAAGATAAGTCTTATCAGTGTTGGAGAAACCCAGAGACAAATTTATTTGTATTTTCGAAACTTAGCCTTAACGAGATCAGGATAAGTATTCATACAGTTCGGTACCTACTTATGTTTAGTTTGTTCGAACTTGCCTTCTTTTAAACCAGGAACCGAGCACCTAATGGTACGGAATTGGCGTCGCCCATGGACAACTGGAACACCAGAGTCGTTACAAGTGCGTTGCCGCCCTTTTTTTGGGGATTAAGAATTTGAGGGTTGTTGGGGATTCAGGGATTGGGGAGGTAACCTCTCTCACATGACAAAACACAATGCAAGCTCTGTTTCACGTCGGTTTTCTGCTCAGCCGTGGTATTACTCCGGTCGAGCCGATTCATTCGTGCCGAAGCATGGCTCTCCCACACTTAAATTGCTAGCATTTGTTACTAAATACGAGGTTCTACTTCCATTGTCTTGTCACAGCTCTCCACAATTAACTAATAGCATAGATAAGTAAAGTAAAGTATTATAGAAAATATAATATTTTTGTGTCTAAGATCACCTGTACATAACTTAGGTCGCAAAAACATCTGGAATAATTTGCATTTATAAAAAGAAATATTTAGAATTTATTTTACAAAATCATATCAGTAACGCAATACTTTCATGATAATTTATTGTAATATGTTATTACCTAAATACTGAATTTATATTCACAATATTATCACTCTTTTTGTATGATTTTACTGTATGTACATAGTGACAAATCGGTATATACAAGTTATGAACAAGATGTTGGCAAAAAAATCCTTGAATCATATTTCATACAAGTTTTAGAAAACAAACAAAAGATTAATAATGCATTTATACAAGACTGGAAAATAATGATTGACTGACTACGTCGTAGGCCAAGGGGTCGCAAGTGCGGGTTTCGCTACCCGGGTCGAGCAAAGTATTACTGGGTTTTTATTTAAATTTCACGTAGTAGAACGGAGTCTGGAATTGTACCCGGTATATGGCGATACCCTCACCCCCTATGACATGGGACTCATAACATAAAGAGTGAATCACGAATAATAAAGAACCTACTTTTAAAAGAGAAGGTGCTATTTCAGTTTTAGTTTCACCGACATTCCCAATACTTCAGACAAACGGACGAATTCTTCAGCTTCTTCATAGTACCTACTTGTGGCAATGTAGATTATTATTTCCACGGTCTTTGAACTTGTAACTGACACTTTAAATTTTGTAAATAAACGTTTTTGGTTTGTTTTATCCAGAAAAAATAATTGTGAGATCACCTCGCAAGTGGTGGTATCAGTGCCTAAAGTAAGTGCCTGGTCTCCAACCAGATAATTTGAAATTAAGTAGTTAAATTATTTCTAAATCGTATTATTATTGTTATTTAGACTGTCTCGTTGGCCGTGTGGCCGCAAGTGCGACTATCGGCCAAGGGGTTCGATTCCCGGGTAGGGCAAAGTATTACTGGGTTTTAAAAAAAATCTCAATGCTAGCACGGAGCCTGGAATTGTCCCCGGTATATGACAATAGGCTCACCCCCTATTACATGGGACTCATAACATAAATAGTGAAAATGGGTGTTACATTGTACAGTGGTATAATGTGCACCTCTGCCTACCCCTTCGGGGATAAAAGGCGTGATGTGGTTTTATGGTATGTTTTTATGTATTGTTGTTTATAAATCAAAGGTCGAACACGTTATTGTATTGTTTTACAGCAGATTACGAAAAATTAGACATGATTAAAACTATAAAAAAAAATTGGATATCGCGTGATGTAGTTCAATTGGCTGCTGAGATTAGAGAATCGTTAATAATTGTTATTGTAATATATATTTTTTCAGTGGATTTGATTTGAATACCTACGTGTTTTTTCTAATAATTACTTACCTATTAGGATAAAATGTACATAACACGTGCTTACATTCATACATATACAATTTGTGTGTACTAGAAGTCTAGAACTGGAGAGATACTGAGGTTTGGTCATCATTAAATTAAGATTGCACGGTTGGCACGGTGGCTGGGCAACTGGCTGCCGCGCAACGTGTCGCGGGTTCGATTTCCGCACGGAACAACTCTTTGTGTGATCCACAGATTATTGTTCCGGGTCTGGGTGTCATGTGTATCTGAACTTGTATGTTTGAAAACGCACCCATGACACATGAGAAAATCCTAGTGTGGGGCAACGGTTCAAATAAAAAAAAAAACTTTAAACATGTGCAACATTTTAGCGTACAAATAAAAATACTTTTATAAACACAAAATATAGTGAAATTCAAGGAACACGCTTAGACATGAGATTGATCGGAGTTCCGTGATTCCATCCATCTGATGGATGAACTGTAAATTAATGTTTATAGTCTTCAAAAAGCAGGAAACAGCGGCAAATCTTTGACCTAATAAATAAATAGGTCAGTCATAATTAATCTATGATTATTTTTTAAACGTGCAAAAACTAAAAAGCGAAAATGTTTCACATTCATTTATAGTTGCTTTTGTAACCAAAATATGATCGAACACTTCCAACACTTCCATGACATGTTATCGAATTATGCTACACTGAAATAAACCCTGGAACTAAGTAATAATAGCGCATGGTACAACGCTCTCTACGACTCGTAAATATTTAATCTGTACGCAATAATGTATATTGCAGTGTCGCATTATAGCAAAAGAGAGGCTCCCACCTCCCCACCTTAGTTTCCTACAGCATCATCTAAATATTGGTATAGAATAGCATTATTTTGATCACTACATGTCTTATTAGGTAATGTTTCTCCAATGTCTTTAATTTATGACGATAAGATTTTTGCGGTGGCTGGGCAACCGGCTGTCGCCTGACGTGTCACGGGTTCGACTACCGCATGGAGCAAATCTTTGTGTGAGATTGTTGTTCCGGGTCTGGGTGTCATGTGTATGTGTGAACGAAGAACTTGCATGTTTGTAAACGTACCCACGATACAGGAGAAAAGTCCTAGTGTGAGGCAACGTTTTTATAAATAAACTAGCGACCCGCGCCGGGGTCGCACGAGTGCAATATGCATGCATTATAGGTACATATAAACCATTCTTAAAAACCACTCTATTAAAAAAACCGCATCAAAATCCGTTGCGTAGTTTTAAAGATCTAAGTGTACCTACGTAGGGACAGCGGCGGATAGCGATAGCTTTTTTTTACGTACTATTTTTTTTTCAAAGTCAAAGTCAAAATAATACATATAATGTCCAATGATTGCACCTCAGTAAATAATCTATTGGAATTGGACAAGATTCCTTTCGTTACACTTAGCAATTCTGGCGATACCCCTCATTAGTTGGTGACCTAACATCTACATAGTTCAGTCTATTAACCAGACATTTGCATCACCCGTTAACTACGAACACCAATAACGATGACGTAAATAACATTAATGACGACATCTTGGAAACTCGCCCATTCACACTTGAAATAACACCATCCATTTTTATGCATAAAACATAAATTCTAATCCTCAACAAGAGTAGCGCGATGAAGTACATAAATTCTAAAATCGTTCAATGTCTGTGACGTTTAGTAGCTTTAAAAATATCACGGTACATTGCTTTAGTATCGGAGTTTCGTGTAAATCTTGCATTAAACATTAAACAATACGTTCGATTGATGGTTAAAATCTTGTATACAAGTGGGGAGTCGTTAAAAAGTACATTTGTTTGAAGCCATAACTCTTTTTATTTACGATAGGAATTATTGAGAGGAACTTTTCCTTCTGGCGTACCTTCCTAACCTGTTGTTACCCTATAGTTATTCTTTAGTCTATATATCTTAGCCGATGTAGGTTTTTTGTATTTTTTAAGGGGGCAAAATCATCGAATGACTTTTCCCGTCTGGGTGAGGCGGGAGGGAGTGTCAGACTCTTACCGACTAAAAACCACCCCGTTCCTACTCCAGCACTTTGAGCCTGAGCCCCGGTAACCCGTTAGGTTCTCCGCGGCTCCGTATCGGCATCAGCCCTATTGGCCCCCATCCGTGGTAGTCTGATGGCTCGGGTCTGAGGCCTTAGTACGAGTTTGTTTTACGTTTAAAGTAATCGTAACGAGAACGCGTTCGGCGCTCTGATTGGTTAGTTCATTGAAGCCGGCTGGTCCTGGTCGAGCAGCGAGCCACCGATGCTCGCCGTCCGCAGGCCCACGCTTACGGTAGCCGGAGATCGTAGCCGAGACGTAGGCTACGGTGACAAAATATACAGTCATTGTCCTGTGATCCATTTGTTTGTCAGTGGTTTTCACAATTAGTAAAGAAAATAAGGAAAATTATATCTTTAAAAGCTTGGTTTTTCTGCAGAGATGACTAATAAATGTAGATGGGACGGGGGAAAAGTATATGAATCTTTGAGTATATTTTAAGATATAATTGTTATAATTCTTTGCTTTAACCTATAAGTATTTATAACACTTACGAGGTATTTATATGACTGCCTCGTTGGCTGAGTAGTCGCAAGTGTGACTATCGGGCAAGGGGTCTCGGTTTCAATACCCGGGTCGGGCAAAGTATTACTGGCTTTTGTGAATTCCCCGTATTAGCACGGAATGTGGAATTGCGCCCGATATATGGCAATAGGCTCACCTCTTATTACATGGGGCTCATAACATAGATAATGAAAATGGGTGTTACATTGTATAGTGGCATTAAGTGCCGTAATGTGCACCTCTGCCTACCCTTTCGGGATAAAAGGCGTGATGTTATGTATGTTATGTGTTTATATCAGACGAACACGTATGTGTTTATATACCCTTGACATACTTATTCGTTATCAATTACTTAGTAAAGAAATAAAAATAATAAAGTAGTAACTGTATGGGTGTTTTATGCCAAATCTAACAAGCATCATGTACTCACCTAACAGTTAGCAAGAAAGTGGAGAAATATGCTTTTATTGTTCTCGTAACTATGAGTATTTGGTTGTTTATTTGTCAGTGGAAGCCACAACACAACTTTAGCATAGTGTTATAGCTGAGAGCCGGCGACAAAAGTTTTGTATATAGTAAGTATAGTAACATGAAATATCAAAATGAGGTTAAACTTTGAATAACACTAAAATCATATTGATGGTTGAATATAAGCACTAGTTTTATAGCCAATAAATATGGGTCCCTGTACATTAAACGTCTAAAACTTAGACGTATTGTAAAAAATGTAGGTATTAGGTACAGACGAACCGTCTGTTAGGTAAGCCAAATCGTGTTTTCAGGTTCACTTATCTAATGACATTTAGCAATTAATTACCCTTAATTTGATGACAAATTACCCACATTATTAATATGTCAGCGTGAATTACGTCAATAGGGTAGATGCCTAATTTTTATTTTAATGTCCGTCTGGTAGATTATTTCATAGAAACGAATACTTTCGACGATATATTGATTTGAAATGTCGCGTGATGTCACTTCTATATACATTTTATACGTGGAAATGACGTTTTAGCCCCCACTCACTAACTTTGATTCGTTTTATCTAAGTATTGTAGATTTTTAATTTTCATACTCTGTCATCATCACAATTCTTAATGTTTCGTAAAAAATGTGTTGATTGACTTTAACTCGTCCAGTACCGTCATTATAGACACAATTATAGAATAATAGGTTGCGGTCACCGGTGACCGCTTGGTGTTTGACAGTTTAAAACGACGCTAAACCTCAATAAAGGTTCATTGCATTGCTTTACATTGTATTTTTAAACAGTAATTTAATGTACAAGCATTCATTACTGAGTCATCCATGTGAGTCAGTGCTCGCATTAATCACAAATATTTTAAAAGCAATAATTTTTGGCGTTTGTACTGAATTCTGACGAAGTGACGAGTAAATGTATCGTCACGATGTAATTCGGGTTCCGTAAACATTGACGTGACGGAATTACGTTATGGCAGAAATAGAGTAAGAACTATTTTCTGACTCGGTTGCCAAAGAAGAAAAAAAAAACTATTTTCTGTTATGGTTGCTTGTTTTACGGACATGTGCTATGTTTGCTTGGGAATTTCAGACGACGTGTATCTTAGGGATCTGTGTACACTAGATAATATTTAGGTATGTGTATGCAGTTAGGAATATCGTACATAAAAGAATTGCTTTGGTTTATAAAGTCTTTATTTTTTAATCTTATAGTCTTCGTCCAATTGTTGAATAGTTTTTCGGAGAAATCAATTAATGCAAAATAGAAAAATTTTGAGAAAACACTGATCACACAGTAGTTGTAACAGTAAATGTATATTTATTATTTATTATTATTATTTGTGTGGTTTTCTAATTTTATTTTAATCAATTATTTCGTGCCTTTCATTGTTATATCTGAAAACGTTCGCTCAAGTAATTAATTTATTATAAAATCAATACGATGGAAATTTATAATAGCTAAGAATAACCTAATTAATTTACAATTACTAAGTTAGACCTAAGACACGAAACCTAATTCTCATTAAATTATAAAATGAAATTGATACAACTACCCTACATTTTGGGAGTATTGTTTGCGTTAAAACTTTCTCAAATTATTTACAAAATAATTATAAAAAGTTAAAAAAATCTTAATGTTAATCTATTTATCGCTGACTTGTTACGAAGATATTTATTCTAAAATTAGATCTTCGGTTCAGGCTGAATTGATAAACAAATCGACACAGTAACACAATTTTCTTATTAGACAAGTTTTGTAGGTAATATTATTTTGAACTCATAAGTTCTAAGTTAGTACTAAGTTAGTAGCATCATAATGCTACTAACTTAGTATTATTATTGACCTCAAATCTTCGATATTGATGTAGATAAGGATTCAAATGAGCCCCGAAATCCATGGCTTCAAGATCAATGACAATTACTTATGGTAATCTACATGTACTTCGAAGAATTGCTCGATTTACCCAATTTACTGAATGTTTGTTTCTGTCTTCGTTATGATTTGTTTAACAGCCGTTAGTTCTGCCCTTTAGTTTTGATTTCCACGCTAATAAATATATATTTAAAATGAAATACATAAGTACAGTTCCCCGAGGTTGCTGGACTAGTTTCAAGCTTCGCCAAGAGTCCATAATCAACCATCAAAACTCGTGTCTACGTGTCACCATTCACGGATGGACTGTCACGTACCAACTATCATGGCGTCACTCGCCCACAGAACTTAGAATATAATAGACTGTCCATTCTTTAACGTCCAATTTTAAATACTTGTTTGATCCCTATACCTATTTATATGTCGCGGAGAACCTAACGGGTTATCGGGGCTCCACCTCGAAGTACAGGAGTAGGAACGGGGTGGTTTTTAGTCAGTAAGAGTCTGACACTCCCTCCCGCCTCACCCAGGCGGGAGCAGTCATTCGATGATTTTCCCCCCATAAAAAAAACCATTTATGTACGTTTGTACACATACAATTAAATATAACGAAGTTTCTATAGTGGATTATTATTTTTGGTGTTTAACACATGGATCGCCATCGGGGTCACTCATGACCGATGTTAACTGAGAATTTACTTTCAACAGTTTTCACAAACAAATGAATCTAAAGAAAACAAATACTACAATTCCACCAGGCGCATTTCCGATGCCTTCTTTATAATATTAAAATGTCACAAACATTGTTATATTATCTGTTAACCAAACTTGGTATTTACAAGTCTACGAACAGTTATTTGTCTCTCCATAATGGCCCGCTTTTAACGTGTTTCGTTTCGCGCCCACCCCAAATATCGGGTTGCAAAACAAAGTGATTTATTTCACTAACAGACAACAGCCCGAACTGCTTTCTTACTTACTTCTTACAAAAACACAAAGGATAAGTCATTAGTTACTATTGCTATTTGGAAAGAGATTGACACAAATATATGCAACTTTATGCATTGGATAAACAGTAACTCACTGCTGCCATACCGGTGCCATGTAAGGCGTTGGGGGAACTCTCCACAGTCACGGCAGGTTAGGGACCTTTTAGAACAAACCTTCTTTTCCTGTAGACTAAAAACATAACCATTTTTTTTTCTCGTGTTTATGATATTTTGTGTCCATTCAGTTTAATTTATTCATTATTTAAACTGAAGACGCTTACTTTTTACCATCATTTTGTCTCTGCGTAATCCAAAGGTTTGGCTGGACGAGAATGCCACTCATATTCCTTAAAATAAATAAATATTTAGTGATGAGTTGTTATCTTATACACTTAATTTATGTCTTTTTAAGTAGTGAGACGGACAATCAGGTTAACCTTGCCACTAAAACGTTGCTTCATATGTTCTATTGACCGCAAATTAATAGATTAACTCACGAACACACGTTCATTTTAATCGTATTTACCTATGTATGTGTCAATGCTGAAAAATAAATTATTCAATATGTAGTCTTTTCATTTATACCCACTGTAATTATGATCGCACAATAAACAAACAACCATAAACAATCATTATTAACTCGTCGAGTACCGGTTTTGCAGACACAATTATAGAACAATAGGTTGCGGTCGCCGGTGACCGCTTGGTATTTGACAGTTTAATTGTAAATAATAATTAAAACTAATAAAAAGGATTTTATACTGAGAGGTCCGCAGAACATTTAAGTTGCAGGCTGTCTCAGACCAAGATTTCTGGAAGCATAACTTATAATTAAGTACCTAAAAATTCCTAAATTCAAATAAAACCTAACTTTTTTTTTAGTTAAATTTAGTCTGTTCCTTTAAAACACAATTATAAACACCACAAAAATGAAGTGTGAATAGTTCTTTACATAAAATTTGTACCAACATGTTTGTGGTGTCGGTGGGGGCCGTGCCATACCGTGCCAGCCCCATCGTACACCACGATAAAGGTCTCAACTATGACACTGAGCATGTAGCTTCAAAACTACCAAAAGTTTACGGCGACGTCGAGACGTCTGGCCGGCTGCGTTGTATATCCACATTCTGCCAGAGACACCGCCAAAACGAGTGCTGAAAGAGACTCCACGAGATCAACGCGGCTCTGGTAAGTTTTAAAAAAAAAACGGACTAAAACCTAATTGTTTATGCTCACGTAGGCTTTGTTTATACCTCCGTTTGTTTCTTTTTTATTGTTGTGGCTCATTACCATATGAATGACATCCTCTTTTAATGACATTTGCGTTTTATTGTTTACTTCACGTTACAGTAATTTGTGAAAGTGCGGTTGTTTCTGGTAAAAATTGGCGCCAAAATTTTTTGTGACTGTTGTGTTTCCTGTGTAGGGTGGTTTATAGGATGTATAGTATGATTACATGCCCTAAGTTGTCTTTAAGACAGCTTCTGATAATGTTATTAAACGTGTTTAAAGGGTATTGCACATTTTTGAAGATTTTAATACATTTCGTTGTTTGTATTCGTAGCATCAAAACAATTACCTAATGTTTATTAGAATCTAATGTCGTCTATTAAAACTTTGATTAATAGAGGAAGAATGAAGATTAAAGGTACTTCTCAGATCAATCAAACCTTGTTATTCACATTAAGATACCAGTTTTAAAACCTTCCTCATGATTATCTGTCTTCCACAGCTTCTCGCACCCGCACGTCCGCGCCAGGCTGGAGAAGCACATGGGATCCAACTTGGTGCGGCTGACGGACAAAGCCTACATGACGGAGCTGGAGGATCGGATCCGCGCAGTCAATGAGGAGAACCTCAATAAGAGGATCACCTCACGCGTTGTAAGTAGATACCCTTAAGACCTTAATGAGAATAAAAAATCACGTTTTGCACAAATGAGACTTTAATTGCACAATGCACATGTTTTAAGAAAACTACGTAACTACTAAATAAAAATGTCAGTTCTTTTCGTGAATGATAACCTCTCTTTTTATTTTCAAAAATGTTTCAATGGAAGTTGAATGAAATGAAAGTGTTTTAGTCTATTTGTAACAAAACTTCGCTACTGAACACTTTTCAAACTCTACTCAAGTTCAATCAAACATAATTTACTTCTGTATTTATAGCGCTTACTCACAACAAACAGCTTACTAAGACAAACATTCTTGTGTAGCAGTTTGATACAAATTTCTTTTATCGTCGTCATTTATGAGCCACAAAACGCCTACTGCTGAATCTAGACCTCCCCAAGTCCTTTAGCAAAGAAGTATAAGTAAGGTTCCATAGACCTTATTTTACCAAAGTTTAATTAACGCCAATCAATCAAATATCATTCAACTGCCACTGGTTCCGTTCCGTGTTCCCCGCTTATTATACGTCAGTCAATGTGAAACTAATTATTTTCATCAGTCATCAATCGTAAATTGCTTTATGAACTTTACGATTTCATTTACTACCGGCGCCGCTCCATAATCTACCCTTTAAGTTCGAGTACTTTACTAATCAATGTTATTGATGTACTTCGATTTATGTTCTTCCATCTTGAACTGATGTTCAAGAGGCACAAAGTGATTTTTGCACTTGTTTTTAGGTACTCCTTTAAATAGGTATATCTTCAGATAAAATGTCATTTAACTTCTGTAGTTGGTTAGAAAAGACAAACAATTTAGTTTTAAAAGCTTATTATTTTCTATATATACAGATAAATAAAATTGGAATGCCTGTTTGTAATATTAAAATAACCGCTTTTTACTATATGTACATACGATAAACATACGAAATATATCTTTTTTTTATTTTTATCTGGAATGGCCTGACCGATTTTGACCGAACTTTGATAGGCAGATAGGTAATGTACTAAGTAGTAACATAGGTTACTTTTATTCTGGAAAACTGAAAAAAGTTTTGTTCAAAAATTAACATTCTACGGAAACGAAGTCGCGGGCAACAGATAGTTGTCAAATATAATTGATGACATGATAAAACTCTATATATAAATAAAAATGAATTTCCGTTCGTTAGTCTCGCTAAAACTCGAGAATGGCTGAACTGATTTGGATAAATTTGGTCTTGAAAGGTTAGGGAAAGTCCAAGGAAGGTTTAAAACAAAATTTTAGCAGTATACGAAGTTTGTTGGGTTCTAGTGCATCTAGTTTTCTTATATTTTGTTTTACGGCTAGCAACTGTATAGCTAGGTAGATAGCTCTGAATAGGTTCCATACCACATGAACACTACCATAGAATCAAAACTAGAGCCAATTATGTAAATGTTATCACTTTAGTAGTAGCACATAACAAAGAGTTTTATTTAATTTAACAGATGGATGAGATGGAAAGGCTCAAACGACTAATCTTAGTCGGGAAGACGCCGCTGAAGGAGTGTCCACCAGAGTTATTCCATCACCCAGTCTTTGTGTTTTGGCGTATGGTCAACCGAGAAGTAAATCGCGCGTCAAAAAAACGTGCCGATATTTATTATAGAAAGTTGAAAGCCGCACAGAAACTGGATTTGGTAATTATACCCATTGTTTCTTAAACTCCTTTCATTAAATTTATATTTCTGAGACATAAAGACGTTCCTACTTATATCCAATTGTACCTATTGTGTCTAAACACAGATACAGAATAATTTTCTAATAATGAAAATTTATTTTACAGTCCATGGGCGAAGAACATGTTCCAGAGGACATAGTGGATGGCAAAACGTTAACAGCAGAAGAGCTTTTATCAAAATGTCGCGAGGAAATGGAGAATCAGAAGCAATTAGACCTAGAGAGAGGTGTTCGCTTCACCGACGAACAGTTTGCGCAACTGAAATACGAGACAAATGATATAAAAACTCTGAAGAACCTAACGGTATGTAGCAATCATACATTATTTCTGTATTGTGTTATTCTCGTCAGACGTATTCATACACACAAACTTTCGCATTTATTATTAGTAACGTCACGTAAGTCGGTAACGTTTAGTTGAGGTAACGCGACTAATTTCAAGTCATGCCAAGGGCTCATAGTCATGAGAAGCAACTACCACTGTTACTCATAAAACTAGCTGGTATCTCAGCTAGTTTTATGAGTAACAGTGGTTCGTCCAATGTGAATATAAACATAAAGATAGACATTACATATGAATCAAAGAAAATCACAAAGCTCTGTGTTATAAGTTCATTATAGACTTGAAGTCTCTGACGATGTTCGTGTCTAATAGGATCCGTAGACAAGACGTAACCGTCAAATTTTATAACGACTAGCGTGTTCTAATGAGATATCTTTTTGAACGTATTGAATAATTGGACCTTTTTACAAGGATATGTGCAACCACCTGCATTATAACCTGGGTGTCTTCAAGGCCCGTGTGAATAGGTTGCTTATGGGAGGACGTGCTCCATCGTAGACCGCAACATCGCTAACCACCAGGCGAGATAGTGGTCATACATCGGCCCATATATATAAAAAATAAAAATAAAAAATACCTCGTTTTCACTTTGAGCTCTTGTTTTTTGAGAACTTCAAATATAAAATTAGTTGGTACTTTCTAAGTATGACCGTAGGTATAAGAAAAGCTTGTGAAAGTATACTTACCTACATTGTAAATGTACCATTTAGCAACTAGAATAGTCTGGATGCGTGTCTAACACCGTGACACCGTGTCACCGGTGGCTATCAAGCAATCTAGTAGGTTTACATAATTTTGATTTGTTTATATAGTCTGCGAGTGATAGCTCGTGGTGTACCGCTTAAAACCGGACTATCTCCAGCTTAACATGACCTTAGGAGCCTGATAATCGACCTATGGACTTGGGTAGTGCTCGTGTAACAGTTATTAACCGGTACATTTGCACATAGAAGCTGGACTAGTCATGACTTGAGTGATTCAGCACATAGTCTCTGATGCCGAGTACCTTAGCACCGACGGTTATCTGTAAATGTTTAAGTGCGTTAACATCTAATATTCTAATCTAATAGTCAATAGAGAAACCAGTTCAGTGATATTTAATGCGCGTGCGTTCTTTGATCCCATTGGTTGAATTCAAATATGAACGTCTTGTGGTCATATGCGTGTGCGTTTATCACAGTTGATAAGTCTGCTTATCCCATAAAAATGTACATACCCATGCAATCTGCAGTCCGCTTTTGTTTATATTACACTTTTGGAGATCGGTTGTTATCAGTGAAACAACTTGTTGTCGTAGAACGAATGAATTTATTAGCCGGAGGTGGTTGTTTTTATACAAAAATTGGTACTAGTGCTACTTACAACTAATTCTGTACATTAACCAATTAAAACTATTAAATTAAAAATAAATAAAATTTAGATATTTGTACACCAATAACATCGCCTAAATTATAGCCAATAGCGTTACACTATTTAGGACAGAACTTTGTTTACATCGTGAACAATGGAAAGAAAAGGATAGCCGATAAAAGAGCGAGATAGTCGATGAGTGTGAGGTTCGTGCCAAGAGGACGCGCCTCCGCAGCGCCGCGCGCTGAGTTTCGCGCCGCTATAAATATTGCGTAACGCGTGCCTCTGTCCTTTCCTCCTGCGACCGTCGAGCCGTGAAGATGCAAACGCCGTGCGCCGTGCCGCGCTGCGATACCTACGCGCGTTGGTCGGCGCGTGATACTGGCAGCGGCGTCGGCGAGTTACTTCGTCTCTTGTAGACAGAGGATCAAAAACGTTCAGTAAAATAGCTCTTTTCAGAGCTTTCTGTGTTAACAGAGCATATCAAAAACGTGAAATAAAATAGCTCTTCTCAGAGCTGTCTGTGTTAATCAGAGGTGGTCAAAAACGTTGAATAATATAGCTCTTTTCAGAGCTGTCTGCTTCTTGGTTTCTGTTAAACGATGGTCTAAATCCTTGTAGCTTGTGCTATGGCTAGTGTGGCTACAGTACTCCCCTCAAGCGAAGCGTACCGGCAGTTTGACGACACGGCCCGAGCGAGTTTTCTTATCGCCGGGATGTGACGTCGCTGTTGGTTGCGGTACATGTGTTTTCTTGGTAATCTTGCTGGTTTTCTCGGTAATGGTGGTTGAAGGTAATGGTAATTGCTTGGTAACGCTGGGTTGAGGTAATGTGAAGGTAACTGTACTGGAGGTTGGAGGTAAAGTATCTTGAATGTCTTCGGTGAGTATAAATGCAGGCTTCAGTCGGTCGATGGATATATTTGCTTGGCGCTCGGGTAATTGTACTGTGTATACCTTCTCAGTACGTTGTAACACTCTGTAGGGTCCTTCGTATGGTGATTGAAGTGGTTTTTTTACTGCATCTGTTCTTATGAATACGTGGCTGCACGTGAGTAGGTCTTGATGCACGAATACGCTTTTATTGCTGCTGTGATGCTTCGTAGGTACTTGCGGTTTGTTTTGTTGAATTATATTACGTAGGTTGTCAACGTAGGTATAATCCAAAGTAGCAGGTGTGCAGGTGGTACTTGTAGTGAAAAATTCGCCAGGTAGACGTAGATTGTAGCCGTAGGTAAGTTCGGCGGCACTCACACCTGTGTCTGAGTGTAGCGCGGCTCGAAGTCCTAGTAGTACAGTAGGTAGTACGTCGGTCCATGTACTTGCGCTCGCGAGTTTGGCGCGTAATGCAGTCTTGAGTGTTCGATGCCAACGTTCAATTATGCCGTTGCTTTGTGGATGATATGGTGTAGTACGATTTTTCTTGATTCCCATTAGTTTAGTTAGGTTTTGAAATAGTTGACTCTCGAACTGACGACCTTGATCACTTGTGATGGTAGTCGGGCATCCAAATCGGGCGATCCAGTGTTGGTACACAATATCGGCGATTCTAACAGCTGATATTTCGTCGGTAGGTATTGCTTCGGGCCACCTAGTTAGTCGGTCGATCATCGTTACTAAGTACCTGTGACCTTGAGGTGTTGTAGGTAGTGGTCCGACGATATCAATGTGTAGGTGTTGGAATCGCTCGGTTGGCGGGAAAGATCCGACGTTCGAGTGCGTATGTCGTTGTATCTTGCTTTTCTGGCAAAGTATACAGGTTCGAGTCCAGCAACCGATGTCTGCGTTCATTGATGGCCAGAAATATTTTTGAGTAACGAGTTTGCGAGTCGTGCGTGTACCGGGATGACTGATGTTGTGTACACTGTCAAATACTTGTTTTCTATATGGTTTAGGTATGTACGGGCGTACATAAGAGGTCGATGTTTCGCAGTATAGTTCGATGTCGCTGTTAGGTATAGGTATTTTCTTCAAAGTTACGTTTTCTTGTGATAACAGTTGTTTAATGTTGCTGTCCTTGTCTTGCGCACTCGCTATGTCGTTGTAGTTGATTGCAGATGGGAATGTGATGGATTCTATGCGGCTTAGGGTGTCGGCAACAATGTTGTCTTTGCCGCTCACGTGTCGAATGTCGGTGGTAAATTCACTGATGAATAGTAACTGTCTTGTTCGCCTCAGAGTTTCAGAATTTGATTGAGTCTTGGACATCACATATGTAAGCGGCTTGTGGTCGGTGAATATGATGAGATGGCGACCTTCGAATATCTTCCGGAAATGTTTGACTGCCATGTACATTGCAAGTAGCTCTCGATCGAAAGTGGAGTATTTCTTCTGCGCGTCGTTGAATTTCTTGGAAAAGTATCCGAGCGGTTGCCACGTATTATGTAGGTATTGTTGTAGTACGGCACCGGCAGAGTTATCTGATGCGTCGCAGAATAAGGCGAGTGTTGCGTGATGAGATGGATGAGCGAGTAGAGCTGCGTTTATGATGCTAGCTTTACATTGCTCGAATGCTTGCGTCGCCTCTTCGGTCCACGTGATCGGAGTCTTATCGCGCTTCTTGACGTTGTGTAGGTAGGCATTTAGTGGTGCTTGCTTCGATGCGGCGTTCGGTATGTGATCACGATAGAAGTTGATCATGCCGAGGAATCTTCTTAGTTCTTCGATGTTCGTTGGTTTCGGGTAATTAGTGATTGCTTCGATTTTGTGTTGCGGCGGCTTGATTCCATCAGCTGATACGGTGTAACCTAGGAACTGTACTTCAGGTTTGCCTAGGTTGCATTTAGCGGGGTTGATGGTAATGCCGTTGTCTTCTAAGCGTTTTAATACGGTGTGGAGATGTTCTCGATGTTGAGTTTCGTTTTCAGATGCAAGTAGTAAGTCGTCGATAAATGGGAAAACAAAGTCTAATCCTCGTAGTACTTCATGTATGTAGCGTTGAAACGTTTGTCCCGCGTTTTTCAAACCGGGGCACATACGTGGGAATTCAAATAGTCCCATTGGCGTGATGATAGCGGTCTTCTCAACGTCTTCTTCTCGCACACTGAGTTGTTGATAAGCGCGGTTGAGGTCAACCGTGGAGAATATAGTTTTCCCCGATAGGTGGTGAGTGAAATCTTTGATGCGTGGCACTGGGTATCGATCTGGTAGGTATAGTGATCGAGTTGAGTCGGCGATAGTCACCACATACTCTAATATCGCCATTTTTCTTAGGCACGATGTGTAGAGGTGATGACCAAGGACTCTTGCTAGGTCTGCATAGTCCTTGCTCGATCATATTTTCGAATTCTTTCTTCACTGTTTCGAATCGATGAGGTGGGATTGGTCGAGCTCGGCAATGAACTGGTGGTCCACGGGTTTCGATGTAATGTTGCACGTTGATGTTAGAGTTTAATTTCATTGATGTTAGTCTTGTTATGCCGGGATATTGTGCTAATATGTCGTGGTATGATTGTGACATATTGATGCAGCGTACGGTAGGTACGTCTGACACTCGCACCGGGGCGTTGACTTTTAGGCTCGTGACGCCGTCGATTAATCTTCCGTTTTTTAAGTCGACGATGAGTTGGTGATGTTTGAGGAAGTCTGCTCCGAGGATTGGCCTTGAAACATCAGCTACTATAAATGTCCACTTGTACGGACGTCGTAAGTTGAAGTCGAGGGTTAGTGTTCTCTCGCCATACGTAGCTATAGTTGTGTTGTTCGCAGCGTACAGTTTGAATGGTAGCGGTGTTCCAACTTCTCCTTTTCTTCTCGGTAGCACTGATATGTCGGCTCCGGTATCGACTAAGAAAGATAAGTTTGTGTTTCTATCGGTGATGTGTAGGCGGTGTGATTTCTCTTGAACGCCGGTAGCCGCCTCCGCCAACGTTCGGTTTAGTTTTCCGAGGTCGTTGCTTTGAATGAGCAGGGAGGTGTGCAGCGTCGAGCTTGTCCTTTGAAGCGCCGATGGTAGTAGCAGAATGGTGAAGGTGATGATGAATCACGATTCCGTGAACGTGACGTGCTGCGTGTGCGTTGCTGAGATGGGTAACGGCGGCGGCGGTAGTCGGGGTTGTATGCTGGTCTTGACTTTAATTCGGCGATCTCCAATGATAATTTTCTTATCTCGTTGATAAGGTATTGTGTATCGGTGTGTGATGATGACGTGGACTGTGCTGGTGATGGTTGTATTGCTGAGACTTCTGTAGTTGACGCGGACTGCTCCATCATTTTGTCAGCGAGGAGAGCGAGTTCTTCCAGCTCAGTTTTTGTGCTAAATGATTCGCTGACGGCCAGGACGGATCTGATGTGTGATGGTAAGTGGTTGGTCCACATGAGTCGTAACGTGGAGTCAGGGACCTTGTCTCTGGCTAGGTTACGCATGCGGCGGAGTAGCTGCGTAGGCTTCTGATCGCCGAGTTCCATCTCGGACAGTAGTTTCTGGAACTGTCGGCTGTCGGACTCTTCATAGGCAGATATGAGACGTTCCTTGATTGCGTCGTATTGATTCGTCTCCGGCGGGTTGTATAGGAGGTCCATGATTTGCTCGATGTCTTGACGTTCGAGCTGTGCGATGACCATCTGGGCGAGCTGAGCCTGTCCCTTCTTCACGTCGTTGGTAGCTGCTTCGAAGCTAATGAACCATAGACGTGGTCGGTCACGCCAGAATGGTGGAATGCGCATTGTGAGGGATATGCCAGCTGTTTCCGTCTTCGCTACGGTGTGGGTTAGGTCTTCCGTCGGGCAGGGATTTGCCATCTTGATGTTGGATAATAATTAATTTTCTTCCAGCAGGGATTCGTTCTTCCAGCAGGGATTTGTTCTTCTTGCTGTTCTTGCTCGGGGTCACCACTTTGGAGATCGGTTGTTATTAGTGAAACAACTTGTTGTCGTAGAACGAATGAATTTATTAGCCGGAGGTGGTTGTTTTTATACAAAAATTGGTACTAGTGCTACTTACAACTAATTCTGTACATTAACCAATTAAAACTATTAAATTAAAAATAAATAAAATTTAGATATTTGTACACCAATAACATCGCCTAAATTATAGCCAATAGCGTTACACTATTTAGGACAGAACTTTGTTTACATCGTGAACAATGGAAAGAAAAGGATAGCCGATAAAAGAGCGAGATAGTCGATGAGTGTGAGGTTCGTGCCAAGAGGACGCGCCTCCGCAGCGCCGCGCGCTGAGTTTCGCGCCGCTATAAATATTGCGTAACGCGTGCCTCTGTCCTTTCCTCCTGCGACCGTCGAGCCGTGAAGATGCAAACGCCGTGCGCCGTGCCGCGCTGCGATACCTACGCGCGTTGGTCGGCGCGTGATACTGGCAGCGGCGTCGGCGAGTTACTTCGTCTCTTGTAGACAGAGGATCAAAAACGTTCAGTAAAATAGCTCTTTTCAGAGCTTTCTGTGTTAACAGAGCATATCAAAAACGTGAAATAAAATAGCTCTTCTCAGAGCTGTCTGTGTTAATCAGAGGTGGTCAAAAACGTTGAATAATATAGCTCTTTTCAGAGCTGTCTGCTTCTTGGTTTCTGTTAAACGATGGTCTAAATCCTTGTAGCTTGTGCTATGGCTAGTGTGGCTACACACTTATTTCAAGCCAAAGACTAGATAAGTATGTTACTATACCAATTACCAATACAATAAAGATGAACGAGTTTGTTTGTTTGTGTGTTTACATGTTTGAACGCACTTATCAACGGAACCAGCAGTTCTATTTGAAAAATTGTGTTTGATTCCGATAGTACTATTATTGAGGAAGGTTAGGCTGTCGACACAATGAAAACAAGCTACTTATTTTATTTTAATACTAACTCTTTTTCCACGTAGAAAAAGTAGCCTAAGTTACTCCTTAGTATATCAGCTACCTGCCAATTTAAGTCCCGTTGAAATCGGTTCTGCTATTTCAGAGATTAGTCAGAACAAATAGACAGACAGAAAGACAAAAATTTAAAAAAATGTTATTTTGGTATATTATCGCATATGCATGAAGTAAAAAGCATGAAGTAAACAGACATTCCAATTTTATTTATATGTAAAACAACAGTAAGAAACATCAGGCAAGTCAATGGTTAACAGTCACCGTAAGTCGTGTGCATATGCATGCATATATGTGAATGTAAGGCATCATGAGTGTGTTACCGACCCTAAAAAAACTAGCCCGAACTCCCACACAGGGGCGCCGTACAGGCATCTTTTTTGAAGAACCTCTTTCTGTTCTTGTAGAAAAAAGTTTCAAGTGTATAAAATTTCATAACAAGAACTTTAGGTACTAAGAATGTGCGTGTTCACAACACATTTACTGTATATAATTCGCGTTATTTCTTATCTGATTTGGAACTAGACTAGCAAGTCTAGCCGACAGTTTCATCTTACACAACAATTCGAAGTAGAACAAAGGCCGATTTATTGAAAATACAATAATTTACAAATCACATAAAGACATTGAAGCGCTGTAAACATGCAATATTATTATCTTGTGTAGGTAAATAGTTCTGAAAATTAAACATCAAACTAAAACTTAGCAATAGAAGCAAAATCATTTTAGCAACTTAATGATTGCGCTTGGCTTCGATCA
The DNA here is from genome assembly GCA_038387885.1 of Spodoptera picta. NCBI lineage: Eukaryota > Metazoa > Arthropoda > Insecta > Lepidoptera > Noctuidae > Spodoptera > Spodoptera picta. The sequence goes on along the minus strand of JAZHFQ010000438.1, from coordinate 4,302,891 downwards.
AGTGATAATCAAATATTGGTTTAATAATACTAATCAGTTATGAAAATTGTGAAAGTTTCAACCATTGAATTGAAATGTGTTGGTTCAATTTGTTCCTTAAAGAACTTATATTTAAAAATTAACATTCTTTAAGCCTTTGACTGCCGACAGAAAACTGCTAAAGGCAAATCCTCCGCTAACGTAGATCACCGGTAACCTACGCGACAGTTACCGTGTTAAATATATACTGCCATCGTCATGGTTTACTGAGACTCTGTCAAAATATTTTACATTTCTTTTGAAACCAAATTATTCACAAAATTGCTCATATTTCTTTTATACCATAAAAAAGTGGTAAAAACTTTGCTAAATTGCCCATTTACCCCTTTTCTTTCGCGAGCTTAATTTGTTAAAATGCCTCGCGAAGTTTTAATACAATATCGCGTGATGTTGGTGCATTGAACTTCAAACTTCCCCCTATTAACGTTTCCGAAGTATATTAAATACACCTAAAATGATTTATTATAATCATTTCAAATAAAGTTGAGCATTATCACTATAGCATTTAGTTTTAGTTTATCACTAGTTTACATTGCATTAAAAATAAATTACACCGAAAATAATTTAATAAAATTAGGCCAGCGATACAACGTATAAAAATTTACATGATACGTCCCAACTGCTGTCATGTCCACCAATACAATCACAGTAACGACTCGTCTGTTCGGGCCTTTAATTTATCCAGTTCAAACTGGTCACAAACTGGATACAAATCACGTTAGTACATGGTAGATAAGTAATGACCTAACCTCGCTACTCACTCGTGCTATTCAAACGTTTAATATTATCGACATTTAACTAGAATCATAACAAATCAATGTACATAAATTGTTGTGTTCAGGCTCTTAACTTTTACAGCTGGAACATGCCATAATTTAATTTCAATGCGTAGATAGTCTTTGAAGTTTTTTCATCGATTATTTGATTTATTGTCTGATCAAATTTCGTGATGTAAAAGGCCTTTTCAGCATTTTATTAGGCCTCTAGGTCATCGAGAAAGTCAGCGAAAAGTCTAAGTAATCTTTCAGTTACATAAAGATAGGTTCTTAATATAATCTAACTTTCTACCAATTGATTGACCTCAAGTTCACCGAACTCACGAATACTGCCGATATGCCAGCTTCATACGGCATATTTTTGCGTCCCAAAAACAAAAAATAAAGTACACTTATAGTTACGTATCTAATTTAACATGTTTGTTTTATAAACTTGTAATTTGACGTGATTAAAGTGTTTAAATACCAAAGTTATCAATGTTTTTTATAAAAAAAAAACACTTTAATGAGTGAATTATGCTTTCATCAATATCAAAACATTATCAACAGTCCACTGCTGGATTACGGGCCTCTACAAAAGAGGGACTTGTCATAACAGACAGGTCTGTAAGGTGAAGGTTAAATACTGAACAGAATATATCTCATGTACTTATGAATTAGAAGCAAAGTGCATTGTTTATGTGCACCAGGATGTGGTATTTACAAAACAATGCGTTGTCTACATGTATGTTACAGTGAAAGCATGTTGTTTACATATTCGATAGATAGTGAATCTCACTGCGCCGGTCGCAAGCGCATTGCGTAACTCGTGATTAATGTTTTAATATGTATAAACTAGAATGAACTAAATATGAACACTTAATAATCTGAAATAAAAGTAACCATGATAAATCCTAAAAATTTTTCATCTTTGCCGGCAAAAGATCGGCAACTTTGCGACGTTGAATTGGCAACTTATCCTTTCGATCACCTGAAGTATGAAAATAAGAATAAAATCGGCATACAATTTGGAAAATATTGCAATTTTAATTAGCAGCAAGTTGGAACAAAATTGTCTTTTGTTTTATCGGTCTTGAACCACACACCACGTAATAATAATATGTACAATCTAATTAAATGATCCTTGAATATTCTCCAAAAACAGTAATTGAGGATATAATAGTCTACGTTTACGTCAACTGTAGATATCTATCACGTTGTGTAGTAAGGTCAAAACTCGGAAAACACAAGTCTTTTTTCTTGGTAATGATAATCAGTTATCGAAATATACATACGTCTTGTAATGACTCAATCGAATAATTAACTTTTGCAATGTGGGAAACACAAGTGTAAATTATTATCGTTTAATCGTTATTTCCCCATTTCACATGTTTAATAACTGTATAACAATTCAAAAATGTATAACAATTCTGTATCTATTAAGCAAATCTAGGTATTAACTAATACATCGTAAAAATGGACAGTCCTTCAGGGTCCCCTGAGGATGCCCTCCGCCATGCCGGGGCCCGGAGTACGGCATTGGTCACTGAAATTGGCCTTAGTTGTTTTACCTCTGTTCTGACTGCCTCGTTGGCCGAGTGGTTGCAAGCGCGACTGTCGGGCAAGGGGTCTCGGGTTCGATTCCCGGGTTGGGCAAAGTATTACTGGGTTTTAATAAAGTAGTAGCACGGAGTCTGGAATTGTGCCCGGTATATGGCAATAGGCTCACCCCCTATTACATGGGACTCATAACATAAATAGTGAAAAGTAGGTGTTACATTGTACAGTGTCATTAAATTCCGTAAATGCGTAATGTTATGTTGTTGTTCTACCTTTTCTTAGGCTAAGCTCGATTCGATTTAAAAAATATATAAACAAACCACAAAGTTAAGTCTAGAGGTATATCTGAATAAACCAAGTGCCACTTTTCTGTGAACCTCTTCTTTCGCTATCATTCAAAACTGTCACTAAACAGATGAAGGGAGTGTGACCGCACGCGACGAAATTGATGGTTTGTCTACAAACATTTCATACCGACCTTGTGTTCTTGGCCTAAGTAAAGTTAAAAAGAAAATTATATGTCACTTTGTTAACTTTAAACTGTTTTTCTTTTTCATTGTATGTTATTCTCCTATTTTATATCTGGACATCTGTTAAGGTACTGACTTTAGACTTTTCTCAACATTTTTCAGTGTACATGTATAGAAATTCTATACAGAATTACTTAATTACGTGCATGATATGACGTCATGTGAAAATGCTATTTTTTGCATAATAACGTTATTTTTCTTTGTTACAGACTGTCGAGGAGCTATACGCCTTGGCAGATAAAATCATCGGGACCAAACGTCTGTAATGTGCTATATTTATTTTATAAGAGTAACTTTCGAGTATGTATAGCGTGATGTACCTGATTTCAAAATATACGTAATAGTATGTCGGTCTTTGTCCTAATACTATCACATTATTATATCTCTTTACGAGAATTAAAAAACATTGTAAACTTCAACGTAGTCAAAGTAAGTAACGTGTGATTTTGTATTTAATAAATGTCCATCAAAAATACAATTTGTTTGTACCCTATTAGAAGAAAATAATTGAAACAAATATTAATACTTTGCACGTTTATTTAACTTAGTCATACTTATTAGATTATTTGTAACAAACTTATATGGATAGTACCGTATTCACAACTGTAATCAATATACATTTAGTACAGTTTCAAATTATTACAATAAGAACTTGACTAGATTACATAACAAGGAATTTAGATACGAATTAATTAACGTTGTTTATAAAGTAATGAACTTACAATGGCGATATTGGTCTATAATTCTGAGCGAGTAATTTTTAATTGATTAAAATTAATTGGGGGTGATTAACAGAAACTTCCCCCGGTTTATATTACAACTATACTAAATTCAACGAGACAACAATAGGAAGACAAAAGGATTTGTAAAATGTTTAAATAGTATGCATGTATGGAATGTAAAATTTTAAATTATAACTACGAATTGATAAAAAACTTATAATATCTATGTCTCGTTGACTGCGACTTTAAAATGATAAAACGACTATAACCTAAAAATGCGTAGCGCTACGGCGTAGCGGCGCCGGCGTCGGCGGCCTGTCACAAGTGACTCTTGGGCTTGCGGCGTAGCTGCGCGTAGATGAGGCCGGCTGGCTTGTCAATAGGTTGATAGATATTATGATTAGGGTCTCCTTTCGTCACATTTGCAGGGAATTTTGACATATCGATATTGAGGTAGTGCTTGTTCGGCATTGTCATTTTGATCCAATTGATCTGTGAACAAAGATAAAATAAAAATCAAATATTTTGTCATTTTCTAAAACATTGTTCGTAGCTAAAACGTCTCATATATCACATTTATTACTAAAACTCTTCTCTTTTTAATGATTTTTTATTCTATCGTGAGTTTGCACTTTCTGTTATTATCAGCTTATGAACGTGGAGAATATGCCAATCGTGCCACGAAGTATCTACATTGTTGGAATTAAATCGATATTACTGAATAATTTATAATAATGATGTATAGTACATATGCTGGGAAATGTACAATGTGTGGCCTGAGTTGATATTACTTAAAACTTTCTGTCTCGCCATTAAATTATATTTTATTGGTACCTGAATTATCTGAATATTATTCATAGTTTTTGCATACCTATCACTCTCTATAATGAATGCATTTTTTCAAATAAAACAATGCAACATTTTATTTTTACATCTACGTAAAAATATTTATGTAGGTCGTCTAAAATCAAATAAAAATAATACTTGTCACCTAATAATTTCAGCATTTAAAAATATCAATTTCAACGCAAAAAATACAAGGTCGTATCACAATAAATCTTAAACGAAAAAAAAACAGATAATAATTATACCTCGTGTGTTCATAAGTTTTGAGACAAATTAAAAGTTGCATATCTTTTTAAATAATAAACTTATATTTATAAAAACAATAACAAACATTAAGTAGATAGTAAGTAAAAATTAAATATAATTATTATTCAAAATGACCACCCCTGTTTTTAATACATGCCCTTAGACGATTTGGCCAGTCATCAATGGCGGCACGAATCTTTTCCAGAGGAATTCGCTTCGCTTCTCGGACAAGAGCTCGCTTAAGTGACTCCAAGTTTGGGTGGGACTTTCGGCAGGCTCTGAGCTCTAATTCGGTCCATAGAGAATAATCCAGCGGGTTGAGGTCGGGGCTGGAGGAGGGCCATTCGTTCGCCGCAATGAAGGCCGGCACATTTTCCTTCAGCCAAGCTTGGGTGGTTTTAGCCTTATGGGATGGCGCCGAGTCTTGCTGGAAAACCCAATACTTGTTATGGAATAGGGTATTAGACAGGGGTTTCACAACAGTCTCTAGAATGTCACTTTGATAATTTTTGGCTTTCACCTTGACGCCTTGTTGGCAGAAATGAAGCTGAGTGACACCTTCGTACGAAACTCCCCACCATACCATGACACTAGCCGGATGATGAGTACGCGAGACATTCCGTGCTGAAGGTGTCCCATCCTTGCTACTTTTGGCATACACTTTATTGTTTTGTCGATTGAACTTTTCTTCGACGGTAAAGATTTTCTCGTCGGTGAAGAGTATCTTCCTCGCATCGTGTCTCCTAAGCAGTATTGGACAACGTTCGCGTCGCAATTGACGAAGGCGATCGTTTAAAAAGTTTACTTTTCTACGGCTATACGCCTTAACCTTGAGATCATATTTCAGTATTCTGTTGACTGAAACGCGCGAAATATTGGTCTGCAGAGCGAGTTTCTTCTGAGTGCGACATGGATTTCGGCGAAGTCGCTCTCGGATGATTTTAATGTTCGCAGGCGTCCTCACAGAGCGTGGACGACCACTTCTTTGCCGATCATGTAAAGAACTTGTCTCCTGGTATCGTTTAATAGTGTAATACACGAAGTTACGGCTCACACCAAAACTTTTCAGTTCTCGGAAAATGTCCATAGGTTTTCTTCCCACCTTAAATAATAAAATGACGGTCGCACGTAATTCTTTTGTTCCCTCCATTACGAGAAAATTGAAATAAAATAATCCGAAATCATAGATATTAAAGTTAACATTCCAAATTCAAAATTAGAAAAAGAAATATACAGCAGCCAGTAATTTTTATTTTATTTTTATAAGCAAAAAGTTTGTCTCAAAACTTATGAAGACACGAGGTAGGCCCCCAGTTAGGTTTTAATTGCGGCTGATAACTTGCGACCTTTGCCTCACGTGACTGTCGCTCGAAAACAAGTATAGTCTGATTGTGACGTAGGCCTGGTATCGGCTATAGACTATATCGCAACGTTGCCACAGACTGTTTCTATATGTCACTAAAATAATGAGGATTCGCTTCCGTATATCAACAATTTTATTTACCATTCCGTCTATCAAGAACAAGGCCCTTAAATTAGGGTAAAGATACTATTATACTGTCTGTACTCGAGGTTGTGAGTAAGAAATATTGGCACGCGCTTTGTTGTTATTGAAATATCTGTAAACTTTCTTTTTTCATTGAGAGTTATCTTTACTGATGTCTCTGTTTTATAATTATTACATTTAGCTGACTAGTTTTAGTAATACACTGAACATGTCAGGTTTAAACTGTCAATCACCAAGCGGTCACCGGTGACCGCAACCTATTTTTTTTTAAAAGAACGTTGCCCCACACTGTGATTTTCTCCTGTGTCGTGGGTGCGTTTACAAACATACAAGTTCACATACACAATGACACCCATATTGTTCTATAATTGTGTCTATAATGACGGTACTCGACGAGTTAAGTCACAACTCCATTTTCATTACAAAAGCGCACTTTCGCTATATCGATAACAATATACAATAGTCGTTACTTTTTATTACAATAACATTTTTCTGAACACAGCTGTAATTTCGTGCCTTTGTTATATCCTGAGAAAAGGTTCCCGAGAGAAATTAGAGTACGGCCACCGGCGGCTATTGACCGACCGGCTAAACATAGACTTGCAATATTTATTTCCGTAACGCTAAGAAGACATTTCACATTTGTGTGAAGCGGTATGCCGGCGAAAGCGAAATTAGGTGAAATTTTTTTTATAGATTATTCTCAATGAGATACGGACGACAGATGGTAGGCGCGAAAACTGTAGGTATCTTTTTTTTATCCACTGAATCTGTCGATTTTGATATTAAAATTGAAAAGAAAATGAAGTTTAGTAAACTAATTTCATCCTGTTGACATTTGATATTGTTGACATAAGAAATGAAAAGACCAGATATTAAAAATAATCGTTCGTAAATTAAAGCGATGTTCTCACTACAATGACCGGTTTAGCGACCTAATATTTCATAGACATAGATGTCACACAGTTAATACTAAATACGGCTATTAATCTAGATATTTACATTAGAAGTTCGAAGATTTTATCATGGCACGAGGTTGATACTAAAATTACATAATTAAAATAGGCTGAATTGATGCAAATAACGTAAGATTCACAAATAACTTCTCAGTAAAGATAAACATACTAGAAGTACCCAAAAGGCAAATGTTATCATAGTTATTGATAAATTATGCTGTATGTACGTATGTAAGCTTTGATATCTGTAACCCGTGTGCAAATTTTCAGCAATTTTTACGTCAATTTGCACACTGTTCAATAAGAGAAAGCACAGCAGAAAATTGTATTGACTTGAATAACTCATTGTACTCATGATTTAATGTTTTACTGATGGTAATTTGTGGACTCGTGTCTATTTAGAACTTGTATTCTTTTTTCGTACACGTAATCTCTATACACGAAGGGAATTCAGTAACAAAATCTTGAAAACTTAGTATGCAAAGGGAAATTAATTAAAAAATTGAACAAAATCTCAGAATTAGTTGAAAAGATACCTAATATCCGAAAATGAGACAGAAGGAGAGAAAGGTTAATTGAACTTACCTCTGGAACTTTTTCTAATACAGTTTTCTCAGCTTGGTAGAGGGTGTGTTGAACTGATGGCGAGTACACGCCAATGTCTGCGGGACCCGCGAATTTGTCCAAAATGGCGTCCTTGACTGTTAGCCAGGCATTGTCGAAGTCAGCCGTACGCATATTGTCGTAGATCCATTCAGCTTCCACCACGGTACTGTTTGAAGATTACAAATTAGCAATAGAAAAAAAAAGAATATTGTCAAAAAAAAATGTCATATGAGGTACTAATGTACAAATTAAAAAAAAACACCAATTGACAAAAAGTTCAACAAGTACCTGAATATTCTTTCAGCGGCATCTGTTAATGTGGTGTATTCGTCCTGAACGAAGTCTACGAATGCTGACTGTGTTGTTTTAAGTACACGGAGACCACTTAAACCGGATTTCACAGTCACTGCCTCTGTTTTGCGAAAGAAAATAAAACAGTAAGATATTTGTCACAACTTAAAGAATCACAAGAACAATGCGTACACAATGCTAGCACTACTAACCGTGACGAGCTTGGCTCACTTGACACCACCTGGTCGCAGTCGGTGAGAACACGAACGCATGGTTATGAGGCGCCTCCGCGTGAAGACGCTCCCAAGGGTACTCTACTACTTTACATCTAGCCTCCACCACTTGCTTGTACATGTACAAGAAGTGGCTCACTACCACCGCACCAAATTCTTCTGGACTCTTCACTCCGTGCTTCTTCGCCAACAGATACACAGTGTTCTTCTGCGAATCTGTAGCCACCACGTCCTTGTTGTCTCCCACAACATATGCCGTTTCGGAGTGCAGTTTTAATTCCGTGAACACTTCGTATTCTCTGATGGAATGGTAATCAGCATCTCGTTGTACATGAAGTAGTTTGACAGCACTCTTGCCGTAGCCGTGGTCACTCAATTCAAAACGACCACCTGAATCAGCAGAAGCCGTCAAAGCTGGACCAGCCTTGAGGCTGCTGCTTGTGGGTGGTGCTTCCATTGAGCTGGTGTTCGATGGTTTCGCGTAAATTCTGAAAATGTATTAATTTTATCGTTAATAACTTATGATAGTCTATTTCGGGATGGAATACGAAAGATAAGAATTATACGTTGATTTATTGTGAACAAATAAATTGATAGACATTGTTGTAAACCAGTAAATTATTCAAATAAAATGACATATTAAGTAACTTGGCAATCACGGAGTCAATTACCTGTTGATGCTTGCCCACGGCATTTTATTCAAGCCAATAAATCGTAACAATCACTTAATTTTGAGAGAATGTAGGAAACCGCGTCGCCGCATAGCCCAACTTACTGACTGTTCCGGCAGAGATGCTGCCCTCACTTATAAGAGTAACCTGTGACCTGTGTTATCAGCGCTGAGCACGCGCCCGCGCCGCTCGCGATATTGTAACACTCATTAATTATCTAATGCGGTTCAGTGCCGGATTAGATGACATCAATAAACAAGAAATAGTAAATAATGAGATGTTTTCAAAATTTCTTTAATATTATTCAAGAAATGTGCATTGAAATCCGAATTTGATTATGTTCATTACGTTTTTAAACTACGGTGATCTGATCTGTAGTTTCTATAAATGTGCAATTGCATTCAGACGTAATAATTGTATTGTATGCAGTTAGAATCCGTCACTGGTGCAATTTATCAACTGTTTATATCTATAGCGAGCTACACATGAAGTCAGGGTATGTATTCGCTCACTTTCCTCACTCTGAGGACTTTAGACCAGTAGTCATGACGTGGTATTTCCTTTTTTATCATCTACTGTAATCTTATCGCTATGGGCCTGATATTTAAGATAAATCTAGACGGGAAAAATAGTCGCACAAAGTTAACAATCACCTTTCTCCTTCTTCGTTTCGTCATGAAATAATTCGCGAGTGATATTTGAAAAATGACAGCTCGTTCAATCATTCCTTATTATATTATCGCTGTTACTACTGTAATAAGGAACGAGCTTTACAATATACTTATTCAATATATTTCGCCATTCTACTTGTCCAATTCCAAAGACACTTACGCCTGAATATTGAAAGGGTACTCATTTTTAATTTTTTTTTAATATTACCTATTAATTGGGATAACGACAGGGTATGAAAATTAAAAATCTAATTAGTCCGTAAGTTAGGTATTTCAAAAATATTAGACACGTATTTTTTTATTTTGTCGTATAATAAAACAATACTTAGATAAAACGAATCAAAGTTTAGGAGTGGGGGCTAAAACGTCATTTCTACGTATAAAATGTACATAAAAGTGACGTCACACGACATTTCAAATCAATATATAGTGGAAAGTGTTCGTTTCTGTAAGAAAATAAAAAATACGTGTGTAATGATATAAAATAATCTACCAGACGGACATTAAAATAAAAATTAGTCGGACTCTTGGTTCGTGCCCTTGGTATAAAATTTTTTATTACAATACGTCGAATCAATATTTATAAAGTAAAGTAGGTACTTACCTAGTTACACACTACAATTTAACCACATCTATAATTATTACTAAAAGTATAAATTACATAATAATTAGCTATTATCCATTTATATCTAACTATTTCGACGGCTCTACGAAATCACCAACAAGATGGGAGAGCCGACCTGACACAGCAGAAGGCTCCTGTTCACGTGTATGACGTATGAGTCAGCAATTGGTCCGGTCATCCTTTTTATTGGGAACGGAACAACCCAACACACAGCACCACCGACTGTAGGACATTTATGTGTGCATCACGCCTCAACCCTTGCTACGTTGGTCGATTCCAATAAAGCTTATCATAGTCCAAAAAGTCGCGCTTAACTTGTGTCAGTACAAATTCTTTGTAAAATGACTGATACCTACGTAAAATGGCATGCTCTACAGTTACATACATTTGTGACTAGTTTCAGCAACCACTCCAAAATCATCATTTAAGCACATAAACTACACTAGGTAAAATCGAAACTAGGTCGCACTTATCAGTTAGTCTAAACCTAAATGTCGTTTTACCTATAATAACTTGAAGTTATAACAAAACTGCCTCTTTGGCCTAGTGATCGCAAGTGGGACTGCCGGGCAAGGGGACTCGGGTTCGATTCCCGGGTAGGGCAAAGTATTACTGGGTTTTATAAAAAGATCTCAGTAGTAGCACGGAGTCTGGTATGTGCCCGGTATATGGCAATAGTTTCACCCCCTGTTACATGGGACTCGTAACATAAATAGTGAAAAGTGGGTGAATTACTTTGTACAGTGGTATTAAATACCGTAATGTTCACGTCTACCTATCCCTTCGGGGATGGAAAACGTGATGTTGTGTTATACTAAAACAAGAGTAGTTGGTAAAAACACGCATTAGCCCCACTCGGGATAGAACTTAAAATATCATAAATGTCATCAATTAGGTACACGTAGACGTACCAATCAATTGAATCAAGTATCAACCTTGCCGTCACCACCCGACACTGGCAGTATAGTCGACAACATCGTATTGGAGACTCGGCTGCCAAAGAAGAAAAAAAAGAAAAAAAACCTATGAAATCTACATTTATTATGAGTAGGTATAATACTGGAAACTAGAAAAATAAAGTTGATATTTCGTCACTTATTTCTAAGACCACGTGATGTGTGTGCGTGTATCATTAAACTTCTAAAATATAAATAAGTAAAGGTTATCTCTATTAGAATAGATTTTATTACATTCGACCGTAGTAACGGGTGTATAATTCATATTATCTCTATGAAAATTATTATTATTTGACCGATAGACACGTGAAATTTACAGAATAATCTAGTATGAAACTAGATTGGACAAAAAAAATTACAAAGTACTTAGTGGTAATTATTTGTACATCGACAATTTATTAATTGTTGATTGTTTATGGTTTATTCAGCAATTATATAGCATTTTTACACTTTGATTTCAATGATAATTAAAAAACAGGTTCAATGGAAAACTAAATTTAAATACTTAAATTAATATGTCAAACTAAAAAAAAATTTGTTTACATCTGGTAACATTAAATCTATTTAAAAAACGAATTGTATCTATGGTCATGAATAAAATTATTAAAAAAAGCGAATATCGACTCTTTTATGTTTTATTCCTATTTCAAATGAAATGCTGTCGTTTTTATATCTTCGTGCCAGTAATAGATAGTATACTGACAAGGAAACAAATTACTATACTTGTAAGTTAGGAGCTAACGATGCTCATTATTTACACACGATCATGAAAAACGTACCAAACCCACAAGTGACTGTTGCTTGAGGCTATTAGATGATATTAGAGACATTAGTTAGACAAAGAAGATACAAAAATATTACATTCTATTTTGTTTTCCATTTCATTTTCACATTAGCTTCTCCCAGCGGTTTTGCCCGCGTTCTCGTAGATGCCTAGGTGTTATCCCAGATCATAATCTACCCATGTTCCAAATGACAATGACCAAATTTGTATGGAGCGTGGTGCCTTTTCATTTTTTCGCGGCAGTTGATCGGATGTGGAAAAACTGATGCAGAATAACATTACAAACAAAAAAATATATGGGGTCTTATATCAAAAACACAGTCCAAATCGAGTTAAATCAGTTCAAAGATGTGAAAATAGTGCTATATTATCCCTGTGATTTTGTTGATGGTGACCGTACACAACGCATATTTCTTCATTTACTTGTCAGAAATGTTTTGTAATAAATGTTTATAAACGATTTCAAGGAATATAATGAAGCTTATTGTGGACGTTTTTACTTATTATTTTTTTTTGTTGTAAGGCCACTGAATCAGACCAGAGTGAACCATTAACTGACCACTGCTGAAGAAAAAGAAACATTTCGCTTGATTGGCTAGCGTGTTCAATTTATATGTATACAGTTTATGGCCTATGACAGATTTTCATGATCAATTTCCTCTCAGTCAAAAACCCGCAAAATACTTTACTGAACCCTATCATGAAATGCTATGTTTGTCAGCTGCGGCGTCGGTAGCGGATTGAATAGCGCTGATCACTTTAATAGTCGACGGTTTTCTTTCTTCAAAAGATTATGCTAGCTATTAAGTAGATGAATGTCCCACCAGGACAAAAAAAGGTCAATGGCAAAAAAATATACTTTATTAGATATTTTGACGGCTACCACTACTCAACCCACCACTGGTACCACAGTTGACGCTCATGAAGCTTCATGACACAACTCCTAGAAGCATCCCACAAGTTATTGACTGAGAGAAAATAGGTAATAAAAATTAGTGCCTGGCAATACGAATATATTGTGGTGTGATATGGTTTTCCTGTGCCCGAAGTATAGTGGCGCGCAATTTGAAGTAAGAAGTTGTGACAAAACTACGAATAATTTGAATAAAAAAACCGAAGTAAAATGTTTGACTCCAGCTCCTTTCAACGGTCATAACTCAGTCCAGACTGAGATTTCCATATGTAAGCCCATAGACAATTTCGTTTGTAATGTCATTCTAGATAATATTTTCCATAAATCATCGACTGCCGCCAGAAAAAAGAAAGGCACCAATTTTAATCAATGCCCTTTCATCCCTAACCCTTCAGCCGTTTTCACGTGATTGAGTAACAAAATTAAACACAAACTCATTATCGTATAGTATTAGTAAGAAGCAAGATGGAATTATTAACTTATGCTTTTGTGCCATGGAGGTAGCAAAGCACAGAAGACAACCTACAAGGGACCTTGTACCTACTTCTACTTCTTTAAATTCAATCGTATACGTACCTACACTAATTAATTACCTAGGTATTTCATGTATAAATTAGTGCAGTTATACCGAGTGTGTAAACGGAACGCAAAAAAAAAAGAATTGCCGAAAAACACCGACAGGTGATGGTAAATAACTAGTTTTAGATAACATAACATAACATCACGCCTTTTTATCCCCGAAGAGGCAGAGGTGCACATTACGGCATTTAATGCCACTGTACAATGTAACACCCACTTTTCACTATTTATGTTATAAGTCCCTTAAGGGAGTGAGCCTATTGACATATACCGGGCACATTTCCAGACTCCGTGCTACTATTGATTTTTTTAAAAACCTAGTAATACTTCGCCGGTCCGGGAATCGAACCCGAGACTCCTTGCTCGGCAGTCGCACTTGCGACCACTCTGCCAACGAGACAGTCAAAGCCAATAACTAGTTTTCTTTTCATAAAAGTAAGGAATAAAGTGTTTCTTTTATGTAATAATAGTTGTAATCAACTGCTCTAGGCTGATGTTGCATGAATAACTCGAAAACAAAAACGGTTAAAATTGTAAATACTATTTCTTTTTGTCAACGTTTCGGGAGTGTTCTGTATACACACACCCTTTTTTTGGAGGGGGGGAAAGTCATCCAATGACTTCTCCCGCCCGGGTGAGGCGAGAGGGAGTGTCAAAAACAACAAATTTTAAACCATTATAAAAAAATAATAATAAAAACCAGTAATGGTTTCAAGACTCTTACTGACTCTGTTTACACCCTGTATTTGCTTCACAGTTTAATAAGTAACGTCCATAGCGATAAATGTTACTAACTGCAGGCGCGGTGATACCTTTATCCAATCACAGTGGCTTCATAAATATAACTCTCCTATACTTAGATACTACAAAATTAGGTATAATTGGATAAAAAATATTAACTTTCGTTCAAGGAATTAATAACAGGAATACGTGATAAATCATTTGTAGTAAAAATTGTGCCAATGATAAAATTTGACAAACAATGACGCGAGTCCAATAAAAACTTGCGAATGTGACGCACAGACAGACTAGATATAAATAACATAGGGTCAATAGGACATCGCAGATGTAATTGTTCTCCCGATTAAGGTAAATATTATTCGAACATGTGTTTACTGATGCAACACTATCCACTAAAATATTGATAGTCTGTTGTTTTTCAGAGATTATTATTATTATTACGTAGGTACTTGCACAAGTTTCATACCTACTCAAACTCCAAGATTGCAATATGCCTTTATCATATTTCGTTTGGTCTAAAAATAAAAGTTCGTAACATTAACGTTTAAACGTCCTACATGAAGTATCGAATGTGAGTGGCACGCAATTTTTATAGAGCGCTCGTAATAATTTTATGTGGCTAGCTTTATGGCTACGTTTTCATAGCTTTAAATAAGACATCTCTATATACCTACAACGCAGGTATATAATAGTGCGAATAACTTTTCATTCTCAATAAATAGCTAAGAGTAATTTTTATGTGCGCGGATGTTATTCACAACGGCTTCCTACGACTTCAATAAAGTATGTAGCCAACTTCCGTGTAATCTCTATTTTAGTCACGCAATAAAAGTCTAGCTGAAACCTAGTGGAGTGCTTTGTCGGCAGACCTGTTAGACATCGCGTGCGCTAGTAAACTTCAGTTCGCCACTTTAGAAGCGTGTAAACATTCATCCGCAACATTAAACGCCAACAAATAATTTACTAAAGCACATCCGCCTCAGAGTGACTAAATCTGTCCAGCATCAGTCATCATTTACTCTCTAATTTTATATCTTTGTTCAGTGAACATTCATGAAGGAAGTAGCGACTGCTTAATCGCGTTTAAAAACGATCCGCAGCGTGGAAGACGACATGCCAACTGTGAGCGGCCGGCTGGCTGGACGGGCGTCGACTGCAGGGCGGGCGGGTTTGCGCAAGCGCGGCGGGCGGGCGGCGCCGGTGTGACGTGCCGCGCTCAGCTGACGCCGCGGCTCGGCGGTGACGCGTCGCCGCCACGCATCGATCCCGCACGTCTGTTGCGAATATCTACCGGTGCCGGGTAACGCCGCTGTCCACCCGCTAGTGAGCAACGTGTTATCCGTTCGAGAGTGCACGCTTCGTGCTGTGTTTACCTAAATCCCGATGATGGTGCGACGCAGCGGACGATACACTGTTAACTGGCGAGGATTTAAGGATTTCGCATTCGGAAATAAACCCCCTGACGAAGGTGAGTTTGAGCCAACAGTTGACTGAGATTGGAAGTGCAAATCTTAAATCATAGCATAACCTCAAACAAGTGTTTCGGTGTGAGAAATATAGCAAACAATTGAAATAGTTTCGAATTCTTGAGATAAATCACGAATACTATCGTAAAAGCGTGTGCGGTGTTAAGAAAATTATGATAATTTTCTAGTCTGTGCGTAACCGCTAGCAATTTCTTACACCTGCCAAATATGTTTCTTAGATCTTATACTATACGAATTCTTAACAGTTTAGTACATAATAAACAGCTTGCATTCCACCAAATGCAGGTTTTTGGAACACAGTCTGTTGTTAGAGGTACTTATTATCCGTAGACATCGGCTCCCTTTGGTGGGTATCATAACTCAAAGAAATAACTCTTAGTTACAATATAGCCAATACACGAGTACGCACTTCTTATTTATGAAGCGGCAATATAGCGGCACTTATTAGATTCTTGTACATTTAGCTACGAGTTTCAGGAAACTGGTTTAAAGAGTATTTTATAAAAATAACATTCTCATGCCTATTTATTATTTTAAAAAGCAATAGGAACCATCGAATAGAATTAAATCTGAAACACAAAATACACATTTTAAAAACACCTCACAGAGAAAAGCAATAAAAATTATATAACAAACTTATTTTGACAAATATGGATGTCGACGTAAAATATAAATACATTTCTAATTTTCCCATGATTGTCCGTTTTAATATGTTTGGATGAGACCTATTCATTAACACAATGTTATTGTCTAGAGACAAATGGCAATCGATTGTTTTACGTTTCTATGCCTACGAAGCCAACCACGCTGTTATAAAACCGAAACCCATATTTTGAAAAATAAAGTCTCGTTCATAGAATACATAGGCAAAATAATTTTTAGCAGAGTGATAACACAGCCTCACAGAAAATCGATGTGAAACAACGCTTGCATTGTGTTTCGTCGTGTGAGGGAGGTTGCCGAAGTCCCAATATCCTCAATCCCCAACAATCCTCAACTTCCTAAAGCCGGTAACGCACTTACGTAACGCCTCTAGTGTTCCAGGTGTCCATAGGCGACGTAGATTGCTTACCATCAGGTGATACGTATGCTCGTTTACCGGCTTACCACATAAAAAACTTTCCAAATCTCGTTAACTATAATAGCGTACTTCGAAAACTCCTAAACTTTTAACCAAATCCTTATCTTTTTGCCGCAGAAAAATAGGCTAGGCTCTTTCTCTATGCGCTAGATAGCTAGACGTGTAGTAGTTCTTCCTGGCACAATTAGATTAAATTAATATTAAACAGATATGCAGAAACACTAACAGATTTCCTGTTATGTCTGTCATTTTGTACATGTTACAGACATAAATTAACACTGAAATTAAAGAATTTGAAGATGTTTATTAGAATTTTATAATGTTGAAATTTTAGTTTTTCCAATTCTTAGTCTTTAGGTGTTAGATTATCTTAAATAATGTAACTTAAGGATTGCAAATGTTAGCATACCTATAATATGATGATCTGAAAAATTGTGTTATTGTGTAAGAATAGTCGGATATGAAAAAAATGGCGTTTACCTATTACGTAAGTAGGGATAATGGCTAGAAAAAGCTAGCGTATTTTCTCGGTACACTAAGGACTCAAGGACTAGATGAATTTGTGTCGGAATGGCAATAAATGCCGTAAAACTCTTGATGGTTAAACCGTATGTCCACATGTGCTAGACAACACACCTGTGTGCTACCTAATTAGAGACAACAGACAACACGTTACACATAATTACATTAGTGTCTGATCTATGCCAGATGTCCTGATTTTCCGTCGTTACGTCATGTTGCCACTAACTACAGACTTATCTGTCAACTTTTTTTATATGATAGGGTGAACACCCGCATCACCAGAGTGGTTACGAGTGCGTTAGCGGCTTTTTTTTAAGGGGGGAAAATCATCGAATGACTGCTCCCGTCTGGGTGAGGCGGGAGGGAGTGTCAGACTCGTACTGACTAAAAACCACCGTTCCTTCTGCACGTCGAGCCGGAGCCCCGGTTACCCGTTAGGTTCTCCGCGATTCCAAAATACCAGAGTGGTTACGAGTGCTTTAGCGGCTAGGAAGGGCGGTTGGGGGTTAGGCATATGCGAATTTCGGGATTGGGCACGGATTCGCCCCCTGGTAACAACAATCACGCCAGTCAAGCGATGTTTCACACCGATTTTGTGGGGCCAAGGTATCACTCTAGTCGAGCAGACTCACTCATGGCGACGCATATCTCTCCCATACGTTGGTACTCTAACAACATAACATCACGGCGTTTGTTCTTGAAGATGTAGACAGAGATGCACATTACGCCACATAATGCCACTGTACAATGTAACACCCACTTTTCACTATTTATGTTGGTATTGTGTCTCTTTTAAATGCTCATTTTAATTAATGTTAACAGTGTTAATAGATAGGTATGTATGTATAGCTAAACGACGTACGTGCTTCACAATAACGGCTGCGTTGCGTGCTATCCGCCCTGTAATAATGTCGCAATTAGCTATGTAAATCTAACCTGCAACCTACTCAGATTTCTAGCACGTATTTTAGAGGCCTTTAATTATGTACCTATAATAAGATTATTGAATTAGATATATCGGGTAAAGTAGTATTGGTGGTAGTATCTTAAAATAATTGAGTAAGTAAGTATAATTAGGTTAATGTTTTCTTTCTGTCTTAGCTCATAATACTTAACACCTTTATCTAGTGGCCAGTTCAAACCACAATAATATAAAAAACTTCTTTATCGTATCTATGGTTCGAACTCTTTTGATGGGCATTCCATTCGTGTTTTTTTTTTGTATAAAGTTTACTTAATTTACCTACGATGTGGTGATTGGTAAAGGCTTACGATTTATAGACTACATTATGTTATAATAATAAATAAGATGATTAGGTATAATAATAAAACATGTAAGTAGTTTACCCACATTTGATGGCGCATTTTAGTCTGTCGTTTAACTTTGCATTTTAGGCTGCCCTAATGTTCACACGGAGGCAAGAGCATAATGTAAGTGTGAATATTCTCCAATGCGCGAGGTTTAATGGCTTAACTAGGGCGGGAAGGAAAATGTTTAAACTTACACCCAACTATTTCACTTAAGCACATAATACCTACGAAGTCTACATAACATAACCACAGTTTACTTTATACTTACTTCAGTAAGTAAATAACTAAATGGGTACATACTTTTGTTTATCACGTAACGCCATCAGAAAAACAAATCATTTCAAATATAACCGCCTGTCAATGACAGAACTACCTACCTGCATTCCAGGAAACAAGAAAGAATTATTTCCAGTCTCTTTAATATTTCAACGTAAATATTTCCTCAAAGAAAACGTTGAAAACATAATCTTTCTTCAAGGTACTTTGAACCTCGTAACACGTAGGTAATAATAGCATTAGAAAATTAGAAGACGGACAAATAAATAAACAACGTAACCTCGTAATACCAACATCTTTTTTCTTTTTATTGATATCTTCAATTGATTACATTTCGTAGGATGAGCAATCTGGTCCAAACAAACACCTTTTTTCATACTTTTTTATACAAACATGTGTCTCAATCAATAACACACAGTACATAATATTGATGGAATGTGTGGTTGCGTGTTTGATGACCTTTATGTCAATAAAGCTCGTATAAAAAAATCAATGTGTCACAAATACATGGTTGATGGTATCTGTTTCCCCAGCGCCATTGCCCGGGCCGTGTCGGGTTTACGGGCGTGGGTCGGTGCGTAACAGGGATTATCATTTTAAATGCCAATGGGAATTGTTATTTCGTAAATAATTCACAGAAAGAGTTAATTTAGTCGCTACCCTTAGTGGTTAATTAAACGCTCGGACTACCTACGCCTCGACGCGGCGTTTTGCAAAAGCCTCCAGTCGTGGGTAGATTAAGCTTTTCATTACCTATATTGCGATATGGATTCAATTTGGGATTTTATGTAAGAAATTAATAACAAATTTTATTGTTTCGTTATTATATTTCAATGAATTTCAATTAATGATTTGAGTAGGTAATGGTTAACGGATGATCTCAAAGCTATTTCTTTTTTTAGAAAAGGAGGAAGAGAAACCTGAGGAGGACTTAGCAAATCATGAGGTTATATTTTTAAAAAGTATTGTTGAGAGTCCAGACTTTGGAAGAAAATATGAGGTAAAAATTATATTTTCTTTTATATTTCCCGTAACAAAATAGACAACACGCTTTTCCGTTCCCCTTGCTAATATTTTCATTATTATTACGTGTATAGGGATAATTCCCACAGAAATTAAGTTAATATTTTTAATCAAATTACGAACATACGTTTTTTTTTAACATCTAGTACGATATTTACAAAACGTGCATTACACGTTCCGTTAAGAAAACATGAAATCTTATTGCTATCCTTTTCTAATGCTTTACAGTGTCGCTTTGTAACAAAGAACGGTTTCGTTCTCTTTGAAGTGACAGACACAGTGCCGTAGCTGTACACACACAGAGAATCAATAAACTGTGGCATACTTTGAATGTTGTAGCAACGAAGTAAGGTTAAAAATTGTGTACAGTTGTCACTAGCAACTGTCAAAAGTTGCAGTTGGAAAACAAGATTGTGTGAAATCGTGCTTGTGTTCGTTTGGGTGTGTTCTTTTATTGCAACAAAAACATATTTAGTACATAAATGTAGCTGTTTTCTGCAACTCTCTCCAGTAACAGCCAGTAAATAGTTGATTTATTTCTTATTGGAAATACGACGTAGTATCCGAGTAGTATTATTGCAGTTTTCATTCAACAATTTAACGACAAGTGCCACGCCTATAAATGCTTGTAGCTCGTATTTTGGAGTGCCAACAGCCGTTCCTGGGTTCTATTTTAATTACTGGTGAGTGTTGTTATTGCAGTCTATCGATTCGGAAGAGGATTTGATCGTAAAACCTGTCTCGTTGGGCAACGTAAACATAATACGGTCGCTGAGCGAGTACCGTGGCAACAATATACGAACTATTGAACAAGCCGAACTAGCTATTATTGTGTCCAGGGCACACTTTAAGGTACGTACGCCCCTTCCGATATTAGCCAGCCTTCAGCGACGTGTTTACAAAGTAACACAAATATTTACTGCACGATTTAGTAATAGATGCCAGTTTAATGAGTGCTCCAGCAGATTTACTGCACTTGTTATTGATTTTCTAATGAATATTAAGACATTTCGATTGTATTGTTAAAGTAAACGTTTCCATGGATGCAAATGGTAGTTAAACAGTTCTTGGTAGTGTTTTGTTGTAGTGTTTTGTTTAGAAATAAGCTTTAACTCACTCAATTGAAGATATGAAACATTATATATGAAACATTATGATTCATTCAATATGAAACATTAATATACTGTATTTTATTTCAGGCTTTAATAGATGCTCATGACCAAATAGGTGCAATTTGGCTAGACCGAGGTTCTGGTATTGATGAGAAACCAGCCCTGCCGGAGACAGAAGGCAATAAGGATACAGCAGAAGGCTCTACGGAGGAGAACGGTGACATGCCTGTGGAAACTGTTAAAGTTGTAGGCCTTAGGAAAGTGCCTGGACAACCTTTAGGTTTAACTGTAAGTACATAGATTAAACCTTTTTGTATTTTTTTTTTCTATTTATTAGAACTTGAATAAGTGTTAGAGTGCAATAACCCTAAGGAGCAATGTACTTACTTAGTTTTAAACTCTTTGTTACAAAGTTTTTTGGCATTCACTAATAAATAAATATTTGATTAAGTTTGTTTAGAAAGTATGAAATCTACATAAATCCTAAGGAAATAAACATATTTTTTTTTTTATTGTAAAAAGATATTTAATCTGTGTTAATTTCTATTATGTCCTTTATTACCCCAGGTAACGACTGATGAGCATGGCCAGCTCATAGTAGCTAGGATATTAGCGGGCAGTGCCGCAGCAAAACAAGCTTTAGTGTCAGTAGGAGATGTATTGTTAGAAGTAGATGGAGTTAACATTAACTCTGAGGACCAGCTCAAGGAAGCCGTAGCGAAGCCTAATGATAGGATCACACTTAAAGTTGGGCCCAACCTCAAAGAAAAGACTGCTCAGTTATCTAATAAGCTAAGTGTAAGTATTGTTACTTTTTTGAATAATTTTCATTTACTAAAGTGTTACTACAATTTGTAATGGTATATTTTTCTGACATACTAGCTACTGCTGCGTGGTCTCACCCACTCTATTTGGCTCCTATTGATCATAGCATGGTGTTTTATAGCTTATAGCCTTCTTTGATAAATGGGGCTATCCATTACAAAGATATTTTTTCATATCGGACCAGTACTTCCTGAGATTTGTATATTCTGACCAGGCAAACTTCGGAAAATCATTTTTATATAGATAAGATTTTTGAGTGTCTAAATTTGAGCAGTTTTAGAATATTTTAACATAAGTTTTATATTCATAAATATTGCTAACTCTGTTATAACTTTTACTTCAAATTGTGTAATGTTTTAATCTACTGTTGCTAAATATTTGAAAATAGTGAATTAACATGTGTATGGATTGTAAACATGTAATTCATTTTCACTTTCCCACACTGAGATACATAAACATTATAACTGAAATACACTTAAGACTTCAATATCATATTAATTTTGGTAAGTGTGGGAGAGCCTTGCTTCGGCACAAGAGGGTCGACTCGACCGGAGTGATACCACGGCTTCACAGAAAACCGACGTGAAACAACGCTTGCGTTATGTTTCGTCGTGTGAGTGAGGTTACCGGAGGCCCAATTACCATCCTCCCCAATCTCCCCAATCCTCGAATCCCCAATAAGCCTCAAATTCCTAATCCCCAAAAAGCCGATGACGCACTCGTAACACCTCTAATGTTCCATGTGCCTGTGGGCACCGCCGATTGCTTACCATCAGGAGATGCGTCTGCTCGTTTACCGGGTTATTTAAAAAAAAATGTACTAATATTATAAATGTGAAAGTTTATGAGGATGTCTCGCGTGGGTCCACGTTTAGACATACGACGTTAAAATAATGGGCACGCGGTCGAAGCTGTTGGCAGAAGGTAGTTATTATAAAAATATCTACTCCCTGTACCCCTTGGTTTGCCAGAGTACCTAGTATCTTGTATAGTGGCAGTAAAGAGGTTAAATATTTTTTTTAATTTTCCAGTGCTATATGAGAGCCCTGTTTGATTATGACCCCAAGGAAGACACATTACTGCCATGTAAGGAAATTGGACTAGAGTTCAAAAGAGGAGATATTTTACAAGTAAGTTTGTAACTTTAATATGTATGATCAACAAAATTATAAAATGTGAATGTACAATGCCTTTGTTTAACCTTTTTAGTCGCAAGGTTTTATAGTTACATTTTTATTTGACTTCGCACCCATCTATCCGTACATAACATCACGCCTGTTAATCGTCGACAGGATAATCACATATTTAATACAACACACTTTTTTTATTTGATTTGAGTAATCAACACTACTCAAGCTATTGACGACAATTTTTCAAGAAAGAAATAGCAACCAGGTCAAACCTCATATTCTTTGCTTGATAGTCACGCCTGCGGTGAATCAACCTGCACTGCACACTTACTATTTTAAAAACAAAAATTACTTTGCAGGTATCAGACCGCAAGGACCCTAACTGGTGGCAGGCAAGCCACGTTGAGAACCCTGACACAGTGGGTCTGATACCCTCGCCGGAGCTGGAGGAGAGACGGAAGGCGTATGTGGCGCCCGAAGCAGACTTCGTGCATAAGATCAGCATTTGTGGCGCAAGGGTAAAGTATAGAAATATATATTTACATAACATAACATCACGCCTTTTATCCCCGAAGGGGTAGGCAGAGGTGCACATTCTACCACAGTACAATGTAACACCCACTTTTCACTAGTTGTTATGAGTCCCATGTAATAGGGGGTGAGCCTATTGCCATATACCGGGCACATTTCTAGACTCCGTGCTACTACTGAGAATTTTAAAAAACCCAGTAATACTTTGCCCGACCCGGGAATCGAACCCGAGACCCCTTGCCCGGCAGTCGCACTTGCGACTACTCGGCCAACGAGGCAGTCAACGAAATATATATTTTTTATGGGATAATCCGGTAAACGAGCAGACGGATTACCTGATTGTAAGCAATCGGCGTCGCCCATGGACACCTGGAACTCTAGACGCGTTAAGAGTACATTACCGGCCTTTTGGGATTAGGAATTTCAGGATTGTTGGGATTCAAGGATTGGGGAAAGGGGGGAGGATAATTGGTTTCCGTGTTTAAACATGTTTAATCTCATCTCATTTTATCATTTCTCACTCACTAGTTTAATTTTAGTCTCCCATGTAATAGAGGTGAGCTTTTGCCATGCACCGAAATAAAGACGACATGCTATTATGAATTTTCAAATATGAAAATCCTTCATAATTCTATTATAAACTACGTTTAAATAAAAACTGACCCTCTCTTTTTTGAAATCGGTTAATTAATACATTAAAAACTTTTCCTATGTGTAACAAACACTTTTCTTTTAACCACATCAAAATCAGTTCAGCTATTTTCGAGATAATTGCGCACAAACACATACATACGTACAGGTCAAATTGAGAACCTCCTTCTTTTTTTGAAGTCGGCTAAAGAGCTTTTCGTAGTACAATACTCTTGTCGTATTTTATAAACTGTTAATCGCAATATTTCTCTGTTTTGTGGTCAATTGCATTGGTCTACAATTCGACAATAAACGTAAAATAATTAATTATTTTTTGTATACTCATAGCAAGGTCATATTTTTGATAAATCGGTTTAGGAAATGCTGTAGGCCAAGAAATATCTTTAAAAGTATTCTACTAATTAGGACATTTTGAAGGTTTTTGCTATCGAGCATCAATTAGCCTTTGTTGTTAATGAAATTCATGAATTCTTTTTCCTTTATTTTACTTAAAAAAAACGTTGCCCTACACTAGGATTTTGTCATGTGCCGTGGGTGCGTTTACAAACATACTATATCACATAAACATGACACCAGACCTGAAACAATAATTTGTGAATATGGATCATACGGAGAGTTGCTCTGTGCGGGAATCGCTCCAGCGACACGTTGCGCGGTTACCGATTGCCCAGTCACCACGCCAATCGTGCCAATTATTATTACCATAATTGTTTCATAACAATAAACAGTCAAATGAGTCAATGTACCCGGAATTAAGATCAGCACATTTGTATGACTAAACAACTAACTTGATTGTTTACACATAAACATGTCAACTTTGTCAGTTTATGAATCAAACGAGGAATTCTCACGAACACTTTGTATCAGCGAATTTTCTTTAAAAGTGTGAAGTTCGCAAAACATAATGCACTTTTACTTTAATTAAATGTTACGACAATGAGTCAGTGTTCGGTTCTAATTTCATAGATGTGTAGACTACAAAGTTGTCGCGGAGAACCTAACGGGTAACCGGGGCTCCGGCTCGACGTGCAGGAGAAGGAACGGGGTGGTTTTTAGTCAGTAAGAATCTGCACTCCCTTCCGCCTCACCCAGGCGGGAGCAGTCATTCGATGATTTTCCCCCCTTAAAAAAAAAGACTACTAAGTTCAAACTACCAATATTGTGATTATTAAGAATTGATTGAGTAATTGTATGAATCGGATATCAGACCATATCTTTGCTAATATCCCTTACAATAGTTACTGTGTCTACTAGTCTTTTCGCTTTCTCACTTAAAATAAATGGCAAGCTCCTATTAAATTAGCTCAAGTCTAGTTCGAAATCTTATATGTATACTTACTATATCCCGAGCGTACGGCGCATCGCGTTCCGCACGCGCCTTAATGAGCCATCAGACCACCACGGATGGGGCCCAATAGGGCTCATGCCGATTCGGAGCCGCGGAAAACCTGACGGGTTACCAGGGCTCCGGCTCGAAGTGCAGGAGTAAGAACGGGGTGGTTTTAGTAAGTAAGATTCTGACACTCCCTCCCGCCACATTCAGGTGGGAGCAGTCATTCGATGATGTCACCCCCTTAAAAAAAATACTTATATATGTATAAAGCTGTAGAGTGTGTTTATTTGAACTGTTTGTTTGAACGCACTAATCCCAGGAAAAACTGGTCCGATTTGAAAAAATATTTTTGTGTTGTATAGTCCATTTATCGAGGAAGGCTATAGGCTATAAATCATCACGCTACGATCAATAGCCGCCGAGCATAGCGGATGAACTCATGTATACATATGTTATTTGGCATGGGGTACAAAAATAACCACCATTTTTCAATCCCATATTAAACCTATTTATGTTGGTTTGACTTAAACGAAGTTGCAAAATTATACAGACCTAGTATTGCTGCTAAAATCAAGATAAAAACACCTTGTATAAGGTACATGAGGGTATTAAGGCCTAGCTAAGGGAAATCTGTTGTAAAATAAATACTGATAATAGAATCAACAAGTTTTATTAGGTTATCAGTTGTTTATTTATCCAACTACAAAATTAAAACAAAAATAGGAACTTTTGCATGAAACTTCAACACAATTGAACGTTTTTTAAAACGCTCTTATTAGGCCTTATTATAATTAGGTATGGTAACAAGGCCTGCTTCGTAAACCATGCAATTAATCAACTAAAACAACATAATTTAGTACTTGAGACCAATCATCATCCAGTCAATGGCAGAATAATACTTTACCATCATAAGAATTAAATGAGTAGCCTCATCTAACAACCACCAGGGCATTTTTTTAAAGGGGGGAAAATCATCGGCTGACTTTCCCGCCTAAGTGAGGCGGGAACAAGTTTCAGACTCTTATTGACTAAAAACCACCCCGTTCCGACTTCTGCCCTTCGAGCTGGAGCCCTGGTAACCCGTTAAGCTCTCCGCTGCTCCGCATCAGTCCTATTGGGCCTCATCCGTGGTGGTTGGATGGCTCTTTGAGACGCGGAACGCGAAGCGCCGCACGCTCAGGTTTGGTTCTGGTCGGGCGGCGAGCTACCCATGCTGGCCGTCAGCAGGCCCGTGCTTACGGTGGCCGGAGATCGTCCTGCGATCCCCGACGCCCGAAGTGTCCTTCGCGGCGGCTGGGCTGTGAGGAGGCACGCGCCCCGCCTCCTTCATAGCTAGCTTGACTGCTTCGCAAAAGGAGTAGACAGCACGACCCCGACATATAACCTCCGGCAGGAGACGTTTGACCCCCCGAGGTTGGGTAGGAGGCGCTGAAGCGCAGCCCCCGTCCTTTTCAACTTAGGAACCAAACGTCGGAAATACATCCACCAGGGCAT
The DNA here is from genome assembly GCA_038387885.1 of Spodoptera picta. NCBI lineage: Eukaryota > Metazoa > Arthropoda > Insecta > Lepidoptera > Noctuidae > Spodoptera > Spodoptera picta. The sequence continues at coordinate 4,275,884 of JAZHFQ010000438.1, read as the reverse complement.
CCTGATCCATACCATCATAGTCCGCATACCTGATTATCCTCTTCACAAGATCAGCTTCTTGTTCTGGATTCATTTTAGGCTTACGACCCAAACTTTTTACAAAAATACCACTTTGGAGATGGTTTCTTATTGTTCTCCTAGGAATTTTGTATCGTTCTGGAGCCGCATATGTAGGTACTCATGATTCCTCTCTGTTCTGCACAAACAGCTGAGGCCAAATGATCTTCTGACCACAAAGCTCGTTTTAGGAGGCATCGTGAACATAGGAACTGTAAACAATGTGTCATTTACTGAAATAATTTGAAAATAGTGCAAACATTAAAAAAATATATATCTATAAGTATAATAAGGCCTACTACAAAATTTTACAGGCCTTATTACACATAGGTAAGGTATTTATGGAAAACGAAATAAATACAATTTGGACTGTAGAACGTTAATGAATAAGGCAAATTAGGACGAGCATAAGTTAACGATAATATAGACAGTAAGTGCAAGGAGATAAGTGTAATAATTTAAGAAATACTTACGTTTTACCGGAGCCAAAATTTGTAAAAACGTGACGTACCGCTACTCTTGAATACATTTAAAACGCCATTAGCAAAAGCGAGTGAGATAGCCAACATTTGCCGCCTGGTGGCGCCTTGTATGTGTAATATACATGTATGTGCTTGAACTTGAGCGCGAAATCGTATTCTAAGTAAGATTTTTGATTTTTAGGCCTTATTAGCCGACAGGCCTTAATACCCGCATGTACCTTACTTGTAACCTAACGGGTTACCGGGGCTCCGGCTCGACGTGCAGAAGAAGGAACAGGGTAGTTTTTAGTCAGTAAGCGTCTGACACTCCCTCCCGCCTCATCCAGGCGGGAGCAGTCATCGATGATTTCCCCCCTTAAAAAAAGTATAGACTAGAAATACCTATTTCATTTACGCGATAGATAAAAACAACTGACTTTTTCATTTCAATTTAACATTATGTTCTGCGTTTAAAGTGTAGTATGCGTATACCTTACTGTTTACCAAACCTATGTAGCCATATTGGTGGGTATATGTACTTGTGTAGTTACTAGTTCGTTGACCTCTAAGCTAGAACTTTGACATTTCAAGTTCGTCGCGCTTGATTTGAAATCTGAATGTCACGTTCTGTATTACGGCCTCTCAATTTGATTATGTATGATAGGATTCACCATTTTTTACAAAACAGGGTGAATACCACTGTGAATACATACTACCTCTACTTACCCGTCCTTTAAAATATAAAAGCTTTTATTATGTTACATATTTTTTATGTATGTATGTGTTTCGAAACTAGTAGAGCTTTTCTCAGTATACCGTGAGTAACGCGGGTTTAATTAATTTAGTATGTCCCACGATACTTATTATAAAAACATAATTATTATAGCCTTTTTTCTGCATCTTGACTACCCTTGCCGTTAATGAATGTGACATGATAAAAATGGTCACGCATCCAATGATTGACCGCGTTAATTAAGTGTACTTTTACGCATTAACCTATCGACCTTAATTACATATATCACACAAAAATTGACGCCATTAATGGCATGTCTAGTTACTAAATCAAACAACTCAAAGGTACGTAATTAAGATCGGTTACCTTTATTAATCTCCAACTCGTCTGCCAAACTTGGGGATTCACTCACATCACATAACCATCCTTTAAGTAGGTACACTGCTGACGAAAGGCCTCTTCTCACACGGAGAAGGTTTGAGCAATAATCATTATTCTTGTTCAATACGAGTTCGCGATTTCAAATTATAAAGTCAGGGTTACTTCACTGTATAAAGTATAAAGTCAGACTGCCTCGCTGGCCGAATGGTCGCAAGTGCGACTGCCGAACAAGGGGTCTCGGGTTCGATTCCCGGGTCGGGCAAATTATTACTGGGTTTTTTTTTTAATCTCAATAGTAGCACGGAGTCTGGAAATGTGCCCGGTGTATAACAATAGTAGGCCAAGATGCTGTTTATGCATTTGCACAATACTTTGGCTCAGTTTTTCATAACCGTATTCCATCACTGAGTCCAGAAGCAGCTATGCGAGATGCAATGGATTGTGGTTCGGTATCTAACATAACTATTAATAATATTAATGTTGTAGACTTGAGACGAGCTGTTCGTAGGCTTAAGGCATCATCCGCGTATGGTCCAGATAATATACCTGTCTTTCTGATAAAGGACTGTTTAATCAGTTTTGAATCACCTCTCCTCCACTTATAGAGGTACAATCTCTCTCTGCAAAGTTGTGTCTATCCTAATAGATGGAAAGTTTCAAGGGTAACGCCCGTTCCCAAAACTGGCGTTACCCTTGCTCGGCGTGCTTGTCCGCCGAGCTGGCGGTCTCCCCATGCTGGTAACTGTCCAACGGGCCGGGCGATTGCTATGATCAATGATCTTTTACAAAGCAAACCTGATGCAGACCTTTTTTTTGATGGTGTTAGTGCAATGTCCGGATACATTTTGACTTATCTCAATGACTCTTAACACTTAATTTTAAAGTAAATAGGTTGTTTTTGAATTGTTTGTCGGTTTTTATTGTTTGGTTGATTTTTTATTATTTTATTACTTAAATATTTAACTGTATTTGATCTCATTATTGTTCCTAATTTTAGTTATAATGTAATATTTTCATTGTGTATTTAGTGACATGTAGACGATTTGGTAGACATAATACTGTATTGTTGTAATTATAAATAAATAAATAGGCTCACCCCCTATTACATGGGACTCATAACAAAAATAGTGAAAAGTGGGTGTTACTTCTGTGTGCACCTTTGCCTACCCCTTCGGGGATAAAAAGGCGTGATGGTATGTTATGTATGGTTACTTCACCTTTTCTCAGTGGTGTCTAAATAATCTTATAAAGTACATACATATAACTCGGAAAAAGTCACATTGGTACTTGGTGTTGGTAGGTTTTGAACCCGCAACCTCATGCATGAGAAGCGCACGTCTTAGACCTTCGGGCCAACATGACGACGAGATGAACTCAGATTAAGGCAAACCCCTCATTTGTAGTGGCGGCCCATAGTCCTACGGAGGACTTTAAAAGGTTCTAGATTTCTAGATGCTATAATCTATTATATTCAGTGTTCAGTAATTACTTACACTAGGAAGCGTGCCGCTCTAGTCACCACCTACATCTTATCGGGCCAGACTTTGCCAAGGTGTGATACCATCCGTGACTTAGGTGTTCATCAAGATAGCAAATTAGTTTTTGACACCTACGTTGATACTATTATCAAAAAAGCCTCTAAATTGCTTAGGTTTATTATGCGTCTCTCTTAAGTGCTTTAATAACGCCAAAACACTAAAAATTTTGTATTGCACCTTTGTTAGAAGTCAGCTTGAGTATGCGTCTCAGATATGGAACCTACGTTACCATAAGTACATCGACCGCATAGAAAACATCCAAACACGTTTTATTAAATATCTCTGTTTTCATCAAAAAATTCCTTATCACTCTGTCGATTCTCTTCGACTCTGTAAGAAATATCATTTATTACCTCTCAAAGATCGACGTGAGATTGCCGACTTTTTGTACGTATTAAAAATCTTAAATAACAATATTGACAGCCCCGAACTTCTATCTAAATTTCACTTTAACGTACCACAAAAAATATTCCGCAATAACCCACCCTTACGTGTGCCTCTAGCATCAACAAATTACAGACAGAATAGTTTTATTATACGAGCGGGTAGACAGTTCAATAATATATGTAAGCAGTATGACTTTGATCCCTTTGCGACTAGCGTGGCGTCGGCCAGAAGACGCATAAGCCTCAGGTTTTTTAAGTAGCATCTCAATTGTATCCCTAGTTTTCGGAAATGTTTATATTATTTTTATCTTTCACTTATTCTTGTAACTAAAGGTTTCTAGTTAATACTAGTTTCTAGTTGATCCTTGCAATTAACTGGTATAATAAACTGTACAATTTTAATAAGCTGTAACCACTGCGAAAATTTTGATATGCTCACCTATCAAATTTAAGTCTGTCACTATACGTGAGGACTTGTAATTGGCTTTCAGTAGTTTATGTTGGCTTCTATTTTTATGTAGCTTTAGCTGTAAGTCCTCCAGGGTGTAATAAATAATTAAATAAATATTTTTCAGATATCAAAAAAGAAAAAGAAGTTCGTATACGAGTCTCGTTCGAGCGTGCAACTAGAGGGCGCTGAACTCGCTCTGTACGAGGAAGTTGCGCGTACGCCGCCGTTCCTGCGTAGAGTGTTGGCGCTAGTGGGCACTAGGGGCGTTGGCCGCAGAACTATCAAGAACCGCATGATCCAGGAACATTCGGATAGATTTGGTGCTGTTGTGCCACGTAAGTGCTTACAAAAATATGCCAATAATACCCTTGATCACCCACCATCCACTCAATGATTTGTGAATTAAAAAATAACCGAATAACCTCATTATTTTTTCAAATAAACCATATACATAACTTTACGCATTGGAAGGGGTAGGCAGAGGTGCACATTACGGCACTTAATGCCACTGTACAATGTAACAATCACTTTTTACTATTTTATGTTACGAGTTGGGACTCACGTAGACTCATGTGGCATACACATACCGGGCACATTTCCATACTCTGTGCTACTACGTACTGAGATTTTGTGGAAAAACCCAGTAATACTTTGCTCGACCCGAGAATCAAACCCAAGACCCCTTGCCCGGCGGTCGCACTTGCGACCACTCGACCAATGAAGCAGTCCATTTCCTCCATCCATCCACTTTTTCCAATAAAGATTTTGATGCAATTTATCCAATAGAGAATTTCCTAGTTTCAAACCTAGACAGTCATTTTAAATATGGTAACCACAAAAATATTAGCTCAATCAATGACTGTATGGTTGGTGCGGTGGCTGGGCAACCAGCTGTAGTATGTGTAGCGAGTTCGATTCCCTCACGAAGCAACTATTTGCGTAATCCAAAAATTGTTGTTTCGGGTCTGAGTGTCATGTGTATGTGAACTTGTATGTTTGTAAACGCACCCATGCCACAGGAGACAATCCTAGTATGTGCCAACGATTTTTAAAAAAATCCAAGGAAGACAAGGAAATTATGAAATATTTGTTAAGTCTACTAATCTGACCATCTCGTTGGCCGAGTGGTCGCAAGTGCAACTGCCGGGCAAGGGGTCTCGGGTTCGATTCGCGGGTCGGGCAAAGTATTACTGAGTTTTTAAAAATCTCAGTAGTAGCACGGAGTCTGGAAATGTGCCCGGTATATGGCAATAGGCTCACCCCCTATTACATGGGACTCATAACATAAATAGTGAAAAGTGGGTATTACATTGTACAGTGGCGTTAAATGCCGAAATGTGCACCTCTGCCTACCCCTTCGGGGATAAAAAGGCGTGATGTTATGTTATGTCTACTAATCTCTATTTTAATGATGCTCTACTATATTTCAGACACATCTCGCCCTCCCCGGCCAATGGAAGAGAACGGTCAATCGTATTGGTTCGTGTCTCGCGAGGAGATGGAACGCGACGCACACGCCGGCCGGTTCCTTGAGTATGGGGAACATAACGGACACTTGTATGGTACTCATTTAGACTCCATTAGAGCTGTTATGAAGGAAGGTGAGTTTTTTTCTGAGGCCTTAGTACGAGTTTCATTTACGTTTAAAGTATTCGAGTATACAAGTACGTGGTCGGCGCTCTGATTGGTTGGTTCATTGGCGCCCGCCAATCAGAGTGCCGAACGCGTACTCGTTTCGAATACTTTAAACGTAAATGAAACTCATACTAAGGCCTCTGTTCTCATTTCATCTCTAAAAAAAATGTTTTATTACATACTCTTTGTGATAGTACAAGTATCGAGTAGTACAAAATAAAATAAATAAATATCGAGCTAGTGAGACGTAAGCGTTAGTCCGATTGGGTACTTGCCTTGCCTTGTACGTCAATTTTCTACGAATTTTGTACGAGATTGTATATTGTGACGTCACGTTTTTAGCGTCAAACAGTATGCTTATTTCTTAAAAATATCCTGAATAAATACTAAAATTAAGTTGGTCATGAGATCAATTAATGAAAGTGTGATTATTTTTGAATATTTTATTGTATTTAACAGTCGAAATAATTTATATCTGATTAAGGCAAGAACCCAATTAGCTTAACTGTCACAAGTTAAATGGGCAATAACTTGACATTAGCTAATGTCAATATTATTGGACAATAGACCTCAATCCTGAACCTAATAATGCAATGAATATTTTTCCAGGTAAAATGTGCATATTAGACTGCGCACCACAATCTCTGAAACTGCTTCACAATAGCGGAGAGTTTCTCCCATTCGTCGTCATGATAGCGGCCCCAGGAATCGAACAGCTAAGGAACTTGACGTATGCATCCAATCGTAATCTGACGGTGAGCAACACAAATATATGTTATTATTGTTATGTATTTTAATTTTAAATCTCGTTCATGTCCTTGTAGAATGTCTTGGTTATGATATAATGGCCCATTTTATTTGAAACTAGATTTCGAATGCCAGTTTATTTTTAGTTTAGAAAATTCGGCTTGAGAATAGAGAGTTTATGTTTTCAAAAAGCTCTTTAATTTGTATTTTTTAATAGAGCATGTATATCCCATTTTGCTATAATGAATGTGTTTGGCATTGACGTTTGTTGCGCATGCGTAGTTCGACAGGCAGAGCTCCATACGCTACAGCTCACGGCGCGCGCGTACCCTTGAGTCTCTTGCGTCGCTTTATGAGGTAAGTTTTTACTTATAATAATAGTGATTTACATACATTATGTTATGCTGTGTGCTATTTTGTTGAGTAAACTATAGAAAAAAAGAAGGACGTAAGTTAGAAAGCTACATTATGAAAACCAATCTGGAATAGAGCAGATCTACGATAATCACTTCTTTACTATTTCTATCAAGTTTCACATTATCAAAACAGCATCCTCTACATATAAGTTTCTCACTATTTTAATATGAATTTACAGGAAGAAGACATGAAACAAACCTTAGAAGAGAGCGCCCGCATACAACGACAGAATGAAAAGTACATAGATCTCGTTATAACTAACAATAATATCGATACGACTTACTCTAAAATCAATGACGCCTTGCATTCTCTGTCCACCGACCACCAGTGGGTACCAGTCAGTTGGATTTACTAACATTCTTAAGCTATGGAAGAGCGCAAACTATTGCGCTAATGAGAGCTACCGTTATTTGCCCACCAGGAGGCGCTAATCTAGTTTGTCTGTTTGTCCAATCACTGTAGCTGTCAAATTGAACGTCCAATAGCGTGACACTAGCTAATTCTCTATTGGCGGACAAGACGTAAGGATTACACTAGCATTACCCAGTGAACAAAATGGTAGGCCCCATTGCGCAACCCTTGCGCATAATGCGCAACTTGCGCTACTTCTCATAGTACAGACAACAGGAATCAGACTATAATACTGTTATAAAAGATGTTAATGAATGTTAGGTTATCTTTATGACAAAGGATGGTCTGATACCATCGTTTATACGTCTTCCCGCACTGATTTAGTATTTTTAACATATCTCAGCTTTCAGCTATTGGGGCAAGATTTAAAACATGTTAAAACGCCTAAAACGAAATTAGCTACAATAAAATGCAATTGAAAAATGTTGCCGTAGTTGAAATGCAAACGTCATGCAAAGTTTAGTTATAGCAATCTTCAACTCACAGTTATCATCACTCGAAAATTTTGCATGCATTAAAAAAATGCCTATAATTGCAAAAACTTTAATCTCTTTAACGTATAAGCAAACGAACATCACATGGTTGTATTAAAAAAGCTTATATTATTAATTTAAATTAACTATTTGATCTTAAAATGAATTTAGTATAAATAAAGTGCGGGTGTATTTAAAAACGAATATGTTGAAACAATGTGCCACATTTGTCCCTATTTATTTAAACAAGGCATTCCAGTTATATTAAATATGTCCGTTCGTTACCACAGCAAATAATTGTACAATCTATTAGTCAGAAACACATTTGAAACGATGCGCAATGCGAAAACGATGCTGGATTGTGCAGCAGAAAACAAAGCTTTATGATTGGTCAAGTTTGAAGAAGACGTACAGTGATTGTCTAAGCCTTAACACATGTCATAGAATAACCAATCATGCGCATTTCGGGTTGCGCAGCGTTGTGACAAACTGTAACCGAATTGTGTAAACGAAAATCGATTTTATTTCTACAGAACTAGAGTTACTTTTCTATTGAAAAACCCTGCTCATCAATGAATGACGAATTAAAAGTATCGTACATTTTTGTATATTAAATAAATGGTTCAATTATATTCCCACCTCAGGTATTGAGCATTGTTCTAAGGTATTAATATAAGTATTATAGTTTAGCGCAGTTGTGTGGCCTAAATTAATAAGTATTGAGTATATTTTGTACGAATTGATGGACGTATGTAGTAGACACTTTTTGCTTATAGTTAATGTAAGATAAAATGCATTTTTCTTATCACACTGCCCGCAAAAGCGCGTTGTAAAAACATTATTGTTTTTTTGGAGTACATCACATGAAAATCAAATGCATCACGTTTTAAACGCAAATGTATTGTATTATTTTTTTATTTTTACATTATTCTGCTATATTTTACAAGCGGTATTTAACTCTTTAGTGAAAATAATTGTCTTGTAACTTATTCTATTGTTAAGGAAACGAGTAAATAAATCGACATTATGTAACAACTGATAGTGTTAGTTTTAAGTTAATATTTTGATTACGTTTATAGTTTGTATGTATATTTTTGTGAAGAAGGAAGACACCTAGTTAAAAAATGCCAGGTATTTGTGCAATTTTCATTGCAAATGTTCACATACTTAGCACCAACTTAAGCCTAAAACTATGGTGCGGCAATATGGCAGCTTCAAATAATATTCGCTTACATTATTGTATTACTTATTTAAGCTACATCTTTATTATGACTAGCTTGTATTTCTTTAAGAATCTCACATTCCGTCCATTTTGTTTTGTTGTTTAGCTGTAAATTTTATTGTGTCAAGAATTATTCAATATACATTATGTAACAATATGCTTTATTTTATTTCAATGCTTTGCATTTACTTTGAATAAAACTCTGTGCATGGATATTGGAATTATTTTATTATTCGATTAATTTAGTATTCTGAACCATTACTATCACTGATTTGTCTGCCGTGTGGTGTTCTTGTGGTGACGAACAGATGTCTTAAAAATATTAGGGTCGATGTGATTTAATCCTGCTTCACTTGTAGCCGTTATAAGGTTGGGCTCTATATCCGATTTATCCAAAAGATGCGGCGCTAACAGTAAAAACAGTTGCTGTAACAACAAAATAATAATTTGTAAATTTATTTTGTACTAACGACCCGCCCCGGCTTCGCACGGGTGCAATATGCATGTATTATACATATAAACCTTACTTAAGAATCACTATCTATTAGAAAAATCCGCATCAAAATCCGTTGCGTAGTTTTAAAGATCTAAGCATACATATGGACAGGCAGCTACTAGCTACTTTATTTTATACCTACTATGTAATGATTTGTTTAAAAACGTCTTCACACTATAATGTAGGTACATGTGTTGTAAGTGATCAGGAACTAAAATCTGTGGATCACACTGAACTGTAAACTGAATTCATTCTCACCTCTGCCCAAGGAATCAACGGTAGATTAGCAAAGGCTGCTTGCCAACCTGGTAGGCCCAAATGCACTAACGCCATCCTAAAGTAATTTGTGAAAGAGTCGGCTAGCCAACCCCAAGCGCCTTCTCGAGTCGCCAGCCACACTGACCACATCCCGCCTGTGTGAATTAGGCATATCTGCAAAACAATAAGAATCGTACGTAACGAGTAGTTGGCAACGCTTTCTGATATACTTATTTATTTATTTATTTTAATTCGGGTAACCAACAGCTATAAAACAAATAATAAAATTTCAGAATATGCCAATACAAAGCCAATTATAGGTTTCCACGTAGATAGTATATCTTTACAGAGGTTTTGCGAATGCAATGCACATAAAAGTATAAAACAATGATATTCATTCAAAAAATTTTAGGTTTAGTCGCCTACGCACCTTGGAACTGCTTGTGGTAAATGGATCAAGTCCTAAATCCTTGCACAATCTATTATAATTCCTACTCACTCGCACAATATAGGAATTTTGTCTATAATTTGAGGAAGAAGTTGGGACAGCAATTGGTGGGTTAAATCGAACCGACTTTTTCGGAACATTAAATGACAGCTTATGCAAAAGGTCTGAGCAATCGATTTCGCTATTCAGTATCTTGGCAAAATAAGTGCAATCCGCTATTCGACGGCGATTAATAAGTGGGTGGAGATGAAATTTTTTGCATAGTTCCATATAATTCTCCGATCGATACGGTATCTTCAGACGAAAACAAAGAAAGCGAATAAATCTTTTTTGGATGCTCTCAATGCGGTCTATGTACTTGTCATAGCAGGGGTTCCAGATTTGGGAAGCATATTCAAGATGGCTTCTGACGAATGTGCAGTACAGGATCTTAAGTGTTTTGGCCTTTCTGAAACAGCCCCCGAGCCTTTGTACAAAACCCAGTGCTTTAGAGGCTTTTGCCACCATTTGCTCAATGTGAGTATTAAATAAAAGTTTTGAGTCATGGTAAACGCCCAGATCCCGCACTCCAAGACTACTAGATAATATTTGGCCCTTTAAGCTATAGGTAGTCTGAAATGGAACACGCTTCCTGCTAAACGTAACGACAGAGCATTTAGCGGGGTTTAAATCTAACCTGTTGGACTGACAGTAATCGGTCAGACGGTCCAAGTCAGACTGTAGTGACAGCATATCATTAGTTGATGATATGGAGGTAAATATCTTCATATCATCGGCAAAACAAAGAAGTTTAGAATTATGAAAACAAGAGTCTATGTCATTGACGAATATTATAAACAGTAATGGCCCCATTAAGGATCCCTGGGGCACCCCACTGGGAATTGAAACCCAGCTTGAAACATAATTACTGACAACTACGGCCTGCGACCTATTCTCCAAATAAGAGCAGAACCAACGATGAAGGTCCCCTCTAATACCATTCAAGTGTAGTTTCATTTTTAGAATGTAATGATCGATTCTATCAAAACATTTGCTATAGTCTGTGTAAATCACATCGACCTGCTCACCATTGTCCATTCTCTCCGTCAAATAGTCATTTAAAACTAATAGATTCGAAACCGTAGACCTTCCCCGAAGAAACCCATGCTGGGCTGAACTGAACGACAATTTCAGTGCTGCATACACTTGATCATAGACCACTCTCTCAAATACTTTAGCCAATATGCATAGTTTAGAAATTGGTCTATAGTTTATAATTTCATCCTTATGACCCTTTTTATGTACCGGAGTAATAAACGCTGATTTCCAAATATGAGGCACAACACAAGCGGAGAGTGATTTTTTAAATAGTAGGGAAACTGGTTTAGCAATTGTCTTTGCACATCCAATAAGGAATTTAGGTGACAAATGATCAGGGCCAGCCGACTTAAAAGGGTCAAGTGTACTGATCAATTTGGTAATGGAATCCAGATTAACTTCAATCGTGTGTATGTCGGTCAGCACATTTGAATGGCCGTCCGCCAGATACTGGCCCAGATCCGTGGTGGTCATGTTCCCATCTGGGGCAAGAAAGGTAGAGAGAAAATGAGCAGAAAAAGCATTACAAATGGATTCGGGCGAGGAAACAGTCGAGTCACCATATTTAAAATTATTTGGCATAGCATTAGCTTTGTAACGATGTTTTACAAAACTCCAAAAACGTTTAGGATTTAACTCAATACCTGATTCCGTAGTCATCAGTTTCTGTAACATGCCTCCTCTAGCCCTTTAACCCTATCCCGTAATAGCCTAAACGTGGCGTTATCAGACAGTCGACCATATACTTTAAATTTACATTTATTTATACAATTACAAGTACAATTTATTTATAACTTTTAAGACTGTCCAATCCGCCAAGTATGGCTATTGCGAATATGGCAAACTCCTTTAGAGAAGGCGCATAATCCAGTCAGGCTGTTGATGATAAGGTGCTCGCTGAGTCGCACGCGTGTTTTACTTGCGCGCGGAAGCTGGTCGCCGGGGCGTTCCGCTCAAGGTTCAAAAAGCCATCAGACCACAGATGGTGCCCAGTAGGGCTGATGCCGATACCGCGGAAGACTTAACGGATTGCCGGGGCTCCGGCTCGAAGAGCAGAACTAGGAACGGGGTGATTTTATTTAGTCAGTACCTAATAGTCGTTACACTCCCTCCCTGATTTTCCACCACAAAAAAAACATGCTGTTGGTGATAATTTGTGAGTGACGTTTCATCTATCTACCTACCATTTTTTTTTTAGGGGGGAAAATCATCGAATGACTGCTCCCGCCTGGGTGAGGCGGGAGGGAGTGTCAGACTCTTACTGACTAAAAACCACCCCGTTCCTTCTCCTGCACGTCGAGCCGGAGCCCCGGTTACCCGTTAGGTTCTCCGCGACATCTACCTACCATTTAGGATGTCACTGTTCTTCAGTTATACAAGGACTTGATATATGGGACAAGCTTGTTACCTTGCTATAGTCTGTGCTCCTAAATTGTCCTAACAATCTATAATCGAAACAGCTATCCAATAATCGCGCATAGGAGGCAGTATGACTAGGTATTACTACATAACAAATTTAATTATACCTTTCCAATAGTCCTGCAAGAATCCAATTCGAATACTTTGCTCTTAGTGTTTAACACAGGTCGAGGCCCCGTGTGTTGTCTCGTCATGGAGAAGTCTAACAAATCCTTTAATGCTGGCGAAAGGCATAACTCGTTCAAAGGATTCACTCTAATCGAGCCTACTGGTAGTATTTCATCAGCTGAAAACAAAAAGGACCAAACAAACCATAAAAAATGTAACGAAAATCTAATTTAAAAAATTATCTATCTGTTTCATTCTACATAATAGGTAGGTACATATTATAAGCCTAATGAAGAAAATTAGGAAGGCTTGCTTGAAATCTTATTCCTAAATATAAAAAATAACTAACCAGAATATTTGTAATGCCAAGTTAATTGGAATCCGTCGCTGGATGCATAGAAATTTCGGAGATCCTCTGGAAGTAAGGCGGAATGTCTCTGTTCCCATGTTGACAGGGCAACGCGGTCACAGGGCGATCTACGTTCCACGTTAACATTACATATCCTAGGATCGGATTCTGCAATAAGATTTTTAAGTAAGTATATTATGTAGTTTTAAGGAATGGCGGAAAATTAAATCAGAGTCGTATTGGCAAAATGACGGCATCGCCGTCAGTATTTTAGTAACTTGACGCTTGCCTACTTAGAAAATTACCCTAGATAGAAAATTAAGGGTGCCTGTGAAATACTTGCCTAGGGCGATCTTTAGGTTTAATCCACCTCTGCCTGAAATAAACATAACATAACATCACGCCTTTTATCCCCGAAGGAGTAGGCAGAGGTGCACATTATACCACTGTACAATGTAACACCTACTTTTCACTACTTATGTTAAGATTCCCATGTAATAGGGGTTGTGTAATAATCCTAGGTTTCAATGTTGGTTTCTACCAAAAAAAATTACATCTGACTGACATTGTTTCGATATGTCCTATCAGTGACAGTGACAGTATCACTTCCGTCAGTAGGTACCGTGCGTCAACTCTCGTGTGGTAAAAAAATAACCTATTAGATTTGATAACAATCGAGAATAAATAGAATAATTTAATTGAAATAAAAAAATATAAATAAAGATAAAATAAATATAACAATGACTAAACGAACGGATGGTGTTTGTGCTATAAAAGAAGAATTTATCATTCAGCGATCGGTCAAAAATACTACTGAAGATGATACTAATAATAAACGTAAGTTAACTGATAATAACGATGAAGATAATGATTTAGATAGTAAAAAAGTTAAAACTAACGAAGGACAAGAACAGAACAAAAGTAAGAACAAAAAACGGGGCCAAAATAAAGCGAGACCAAAAACTTACAAAGACAACAAGGAAAATAAACCATGCCCTTCTATTGTGTGCGTCGAAGCAGCTGAAAATTCGAATCCATGCCAGTACAATAACTGTAAATATATTCACAATGCACTCGACTATATAAAATCAAAACCCAAGGACTTGGGTGAAACATGTTATTTATTTGAGACAAGAGGAAAATGCCCCAGAGGCATTGCTTGTCGCTTCGGATCTAGTCACATCACACCCGACGGGTATAATATGGTTAACTTAGAAAAATGGAAGCAATGGAAAGATGATACTAAAAATACCATTCAGCCTGCGCTTCAGACAGCTCTACAAAAAAGAAAATATGATTTTAGTTTATCTGAGAAACTGATAAAACATCTAGATAGAAAGAAGAAACCAAATGAAAATACTAAGGAGACAGAACAAAGTAATGAAGAGTCTAAGGAAGTACCAACAGAAAATAATGAAAGTAAAGAAAATAATGAAGAATCTAAAGATGCACCAGTAGGCAAACCTGACGAAAACATACACAAAAGTGGTGTTGTCACTGATGAAGACTTAATCAAACTGTTACCAAGAGAAAAGAAGATCATAGATTGGAGGGACAAGTTGTACCTTAGCCCCTTGACTACAGTCGGAAACTTACCCTTCAGGAGAATTTGCAAGGAATATGGAGTAGATATAACTTGCGGAGAAATGGCTTTATGTGAATCTTTACTTAAAGGAATGAAACAAGAATGGGCATTAGTCAAAAGGCATGAAACAGAAGACTTATTTGGGGCACAAATATGTGGCACTAATGTGTACACTATTACAAAAGTAGCACAAATGTTACAAGAGAACACTGAACTGGATTTCATAGATTTAAATCTAGGATGTCCTATCGATTTGATATACAAAAAGGGAGGAGGCAGTGGTATGATGCACAGACTAAATGCATTAGAAGCATCAGTAAGATGCGCTTCAAAAGTATTAAGCATACCTTTTACAGTCAAAATGAGAACTGGTGTGTATGAAGGAAAAAAGATAACACATACCATAGTACCTAAAATGTCAGAATGGGGTGCATCACTCGTTACAGTGCATGGCAGGTCCAGAGAAGCTAGATACATTAAGTCCTCTGATTGGGAATACATAGAAACTTGTGCACAAGCAGCTGCACCTTGCCCTGTTTATGGCAATGGCGATATCTTGAGCTACCAAGATTATATTGATAGGAGAACTGTTGCTCCTACAGTGCAAGGGGTAATGATTGGAAGAGGAGCACTTATCAAGCCTTGGATATTCACAGAGATTAAGGAACAGAGAATTTGGGATATAAGCAGCAAAGAAAGGTTTGAAATATTAAAGAAATATACTAACTATGGTTTGGAGCACTGGGGCTCTGACATGCAAGGTGTGGAGAATACCCGCAGGTTTTTACTTGAATGGTTGTCATTCTTGTACAGATATGTACCTGTGGGTTTACTAGAAAGACCTCCACAAAAAATTAATGAAAGACCACCATTGTATTTTGGTAGAGATGACTTAGAAACATTAATGGCATCAGGAAACTGTTCAGACTGGATAAAAATAAGTGAAATGCTATTAGGACCTGTACCTGACGGATTTAACTTTTTACCAAAACATAAAGCAAACTCATATTGATGAGAATTATTATATTATGTTTATTGTAATTTCGTTACAGTATGTATTTAGGTAGGTAATTAAATAGGTACCTGTTGTTTTTATTGTAAATAAAAAATCGAAGAGAAATACTTAGAAGAGTTTTACTTATTTTATTTATCAAATCCATTTGCAAAACAAACATCACATCTAACTACCTGTGTACCTACCTGATTTAAGACCTACCTACCTCACTATTTCTAGCTCTATGTTATCTTAAAGGTACAAACCAGTCCACAGAATAGGATCAGCCTATGACCTATACCAACTTACCTAACAGTTTTGTCACTCCCAAAGTGATATTTTCATAAAAAGAGTCTTCAGATACAAGGTCGACACAGAAACTCATAATTCACCAAATAATTTTCCTAACTTGTTATAATATTTTTAAAACTGCAACTAATATTAATTTTTACTTA
The DNA here is from genome assembly GCA_038387885.1 of Spodoptera picta. Taxonomy (NCBI): domain Eukaryota; kingdom Metazoa; phylum Arthropoda; class Insecta; order Lepidoptera; family Noctuidae; genus Spodoptera; species Spodoptera picta. Next base: position 4,259,783 of record JAZHFQ010000438.1, on the reverse strand, counting down.
TACAAAACAAAATAATTCTTATTATTGTTATGATTAGTTCGGAAAATTAGGATGACATTTTTAAATCCTTTCATTTGAGACATTTCCTTGTTACTCTGTAACCATAACAACCCCCTATACTTATTTTACGCTTTGATATCAAAATTATCGAAAAAATAGGTAGGCCTAGCTGCTCTGAAGTATTCATGTTAACGATCTGAAGCAACAATGATGTTCCTTGGATTTGATGATTATGTAGAATTTGATCCAGACAAAACATTTTGTAGCTATCATAATCAATATATTTACTATCAAAATAAAGAAAAATATTGGTATTATTTGTATGTATTGTTATTACTATTCTTACTCGTAACACTACTGCTGATTTTCCATTTTACTACTGAGATTTTAAAGTAGATCGAACTTGTTCCAGTGGCAATGAGTATTTCCAAAATAATTATGTATTTGTTAGCTTAGTTAATTAAGAAGTTGGGATAATTATGCTAATGGAATATAATAAAAATACATTATTATTAGTGTAAAACTTTAATTTCGTTTACATTTATTGTATTACCAAGATACACTTCACTAGTCAAAAAGATTCATGAAAATACCTATGAATAGTAGGTGTTATTATTTATTAGAAGACGGTACATACTTAAAGTAATCTAATATCCTGCTACAATTAAATGATACTTAAATGATCACAATTGCACTTAAAAACACAATACAAACAAAATTCTAAGATTCACAAAGTACTTAATGCATTACCCAAATAAAACTGTCTACTGACAACACAGGACATTATGTTTCAATTAATCAACACTGGATTGTAACAAATTGTCTAATCATGAGTAGAAAGTCCTTACCAGAAACTCTTTTTGGTAGTTTTAGCAAAAATAATTAACATTTGATGCTTTTTCGTAGTGACCTAATGTCACTCATTTATGTACATTTTACGTGACCATTATAATTGTTAGTTTTAGTATACATAATAAATTGAAAAATATATCGTGACCATTATACTGGCACTTTTTATGAAACTATGTATCAAATGAGATAATAATATTAATTTTATTTAATAGTAAATCTAAAACATTAATGTAATTAATGTTTATATACAATGCATTATAATGTGTGTACCAGTTGAAAATTGGGAAAATACTCAAACACATGACTGTGTAACACTGCACTAATCACACATTAAATAAATACAACATGGAATGGAAAAAAAATAGTCTGTGTCAAATCTTATGTAACTAAACTATGTTCCTTACTCCATACGATCGATCGTTCACAATTCACTGATGTTTAACGTCGCCTGCGTCGACGAGAGTCCCCATTATATCCATTTTCTGTAAAAAAAGATACCTATCGTTAAAATATGTCTCAACAACATTTTTTTCTGACAAGTTTTATAGAGCACAGAGTATAATAATAATTACAATAATTATGCAGGTGTTTACCATACAGACCATCACTGTAGATAAAAGTCTGACTGACAAATACACCAAGACAGCTTATATCGTGTAATGTAGTGGAGTAATGGAGTTGTTAAAATAGGTGAGTTGGCATTGGTTTGAATATAACAAACCTCAGTCGCAATCATCGTCGGCGATTTCTCTGGCGGTCATTATTGTACCCCACGGAGCCATTCGCCAGCGCACCGTTGGCACCCATCTGGTCCATACCGAGACCGTAAGGCCGACCGGGACCAGCATTTTGTGGACCATAATATTGCATTCTACAATCAGCAGCATTGTAACCCTCGCTACTCTCGTTTCCTTGAACATTGCTATTCTGTTTAATATTTTTAGATCCATATGACCCAAACGCAGTAAAGTTAGCACCCTGTGGTCCAACACCATCGACAACGCTCGGAGGTAGCATGCGCGGCAAGAGGCTCCCGTGAGGTACGCCGAGACCGCCAGAATTGTAGCCGCCGCTGGGCGGTTGACCCAGCCCGCCGCCATCAGGCCCACCGAGCCCAGACGAGCCGAGACCTCCTGAGTTGGCAGAGTCTAAGTCGTCGTGATCCCGTCCTCGGCCGCGGCGTCGCCGGTCGCGGCCTCGCGATCGCGAGCCAGCTGGGCCATCGGAGCCAAGTCCACCGGACGAACCGAGCCCACCGGACGAGCCCAGCCCGCCTCCGGAGCCCAGCCCGCCACCGGAACCAAGCGCTGTGCTGTTGCCGAGCCCGGGGCCTGACGAGCCGAGCCCGGGGCCTGACGAGCCCAGCCCGGGGCCAGACGAGCCAAGCCCGCCGCCGGCCCCGAGCCCGCCGCTGCTGGAGCCGAGCCCGCCTGCAGTGGGTCCATAGCCGCCCGAGCCACCGAGCCCGCCTGAGCGAGCCCCGCGTTTTCTGGAATCTGACTCGAGGCCACTTTGGCCAGGGCCCCTTTGCTCGTGACTACCTTTAGCCGAGGACTCGGAGGGCGGAGGGGGAGGCGGTGGTGGCGGTGGGGCAGCCCAACCACCCGGTGGAAGCATTGATGCAGGGAAGTTTGGGATCATCATACCATACTGGTCAGCAGGAAAAAAAGGAGGTAAAGCAAAGCCTTGTCCATTTATTGGAGGAGGAGGAGCACACATATTCATTTGAGGATTAAGAGCCATCAAAGGCGGTATTTGAGGCGGCTGTTGTAAATAATTCTGATTATTGTTGTTTACAGGATTATTAGAAATTATTTTTCTATCATTAGGAGGAACTTTATTTTCCACAGGGGATGAGGCTGGAACCTTGTTAGTGTGGTTGGGTAACTGGGGACCAATGGGAGTCGGCAGAAGGGTTTTCGGCGTGGGAAGAAGAGCTTGGGGCGCCTGTTGTTGACCCGAATCCGAAGTATTCTTCACTGGGCTGCACTTGCCTGAGCGAGATCGGCTACGCGACCGGGAGCGGGAGCGTGAATGGCTTCTCGATGACCTCGATGATCGGCTTCGCGAAGATCTGGAGGAGCTGTGGCGTCTGCGACGACGATCACGTGAGCGAGAACGGGAGCGGGAGCGACGGCGGCGTGACCTGGAGCGGGAGCGAGAACGACGCCCACGACGGTATCTTCCGCCACGACCTCGGTGTCCTGGCAAAGAAAAGAAACGATTAAATACCATATTTCGGCGTGACTAATAAGCTAATTTTGTATCCAGTGTAATAATATTATAACACTTACGTCTACCACCTCCCCCACCTCGTTCAGCAAGTTCTTGCAATTTAGGGTTAACTACTTGTTTGGCTTCTTTCAATACAGCCACTAGGTCGGCTGCCTTAGCAGCGTTCGATGGCGTAAAGAACGTATAAGCTGTTCCAGTTTTGTTAGTTCGTCCAGTTCTTCCGATGCGATGTACATAATCTTCCGAATTACTTGGGTAATCGAAATTGATAACGAATTTAACATCATCAACATCTAGAAACAATAATATTTAATTAATTTAACCAAAACAATATCAAGTAATTATATTTTAACAGAGTAACCAAAATAAAATACGTACCTAAACCTCTAGCAGCAACATCCGTAGCAACTAGAATGGGAGCTTTCCCACTACGAAAATCTGTAAGAAATTTAACGTATGAGCACCATGCAACCACATTATACAAAATCAGTTTGAATTTACAAACATTGAAACTCTGCAAATTTAACTGTCACTGTTGAAAATGTAATTTATGTACATACCCGGTAACAGTCAATTATATTATTTGTTATATTCAATGAATCTGGATTACTTTCTTTTTATAATCATTCTTACCACTCCCAAGGTACTGCATACAGTTGTATTGACTAATGCGCTTTATGACAGACAAAATGGAAAAAATATGTCCCTACGAAACAAACTTCAGGAGAACTATTTCAATCAAGAAATATATTCTACTCCAGGTCTATATCGCTCCCACAACAATATCACCAAAATATTTATCCAAACCCTCTGTGTGACCAATCATTATTTGCTGCTATTATTTTACTCAACACTTCTCAATAAGTATTTGCAACTCATCTCACATTTCACCCCTTCTCGGCCACCATAACATATGTTGAAGCAATATTGTGTTTGATTTTATGATGATAAATTAATTATATGATTATGTATAGTTAATAAATAATATGTGTATAGTATGCATGATCAATGTAAGTTGTACATAATAAGGTATTAATAAGTAAAGGAAAACAAAAGTTTGGCAGGAAAGTCAAGATGTAAACCAGGAAAATGATGTGAATGAATGTCTAAATGAAGAATTGAGGGCAACCTCGGGAGGTTTAATGAGAGACGTAAATAATAATTTTATTCCATTCACTATTGTATTAGTAAACTTACTAATAATATCAACTCCGTCTGTTTTATATCGCACAAAAAATAAAAATTGAGAGCGAGAGGTGAGAGGTCGCCCGTCTGCACGAGGGCGAGAACCGAGAGTCGACCACCGTGGTCGGGGCGACGCAGCGCCGGCGTCGACACCCGCGGGACTGCGCTAGACATGCGCCGCGAGATGCGCCGGCGGCCGCCGCGCCGCCGCGAGAAGCGGCTCAGACTAGCCGCGGGAGCGAGTCAGAGTGCATAGGGCTTAGCCCCGACAACTAGAGGCGGGCGCGGTGCGGGCGCTGTCGCCGCCGCGTGCGGCTGGGCGGCGACGAGCCGCGCGCTGCCGCCCCGCCGCAGGCCACAGCTCGCCACAGCCTGCACATGCAGACACTGGTTCAAAATGTGTTTACTGACTGCGCTACACCCAACGCGCTCGCGTCTTGTGTCCGACACCGCTTCTCGACAACCACTCGTGCTTTTTTATTTCAATTTTATTATACAGCACCAATTTGATATTAAATTAGTTTGGCTATCATTGTGGAGCTAGTATAATACAAATTACTGTCAAAATAATAAATTAAATATTAAATCATCGTAAATAATAACTATGTTTAGACTGAACATTACCTTGTAGAACCCAATCTCGTTCATTTTGTGACTTATCTCCATGAATACATACTGCAGGCCACCTAATAAAAAAACATGTTTAATTTAAATTACTTGTTATTCTTTTATAATAACTGTCAATTAAGTAAACATTAACATTCATTATTGAGTGTCATTATAATTTATTAATTTAGTCATCAGTATGTACCAAATATAGCAAAAGTATAACTACTATAACAATATTGTTGAAATTATACTTCATTACTTAAGAATCATACTTGGTAATGAATTACACTACAATAAAAATTATAACTTACCCATCACGTTTCATTTTTCTCGTAATATCATCCACTCTACGTTTGGTTTCAATGAAAATAATAGTTTTATTTTCTTTCTCTGCCATTATTTCTTTAAGGAGTGTACTTAATTTGGTTTCTTTTTCATATTCCATGCAAACATCAATGATTTGCAAAATATTGTGATTAGCTGCCAATTGCAGAGAGCCTACATTAATTTGCAGATAATCTTTTAAGAATTCCGCTGCTAAACTCTGAACTTCTCTGGGCCATGTAGCAGACCACATAAGAGTTTGACGGTCAGGTCTAATTTGTTCAATGATCTTTCTTATTTGTGGTTCAAATCCCATATCCAACATTCTGTCAGCTTCATCCAGCACTAAATAAGTAGTTCTTTTTAAATTAGTTCTTCCACTCTCAAGAAAATCAAGAAGTCTGCCAGGGGTAGCAATTACTATTTCTACACCAGCATCCAAGTCTCTGGCTTGTGGTCCCTTTGGTGCTCCACCAAACAGACAAGTGTTATGAATTTTAGATGTGTTAGCAAATTTGTCACAGACTTCTTGAATTTGTTGTGCTAATTCCCTGGTAGGAGCCAGTACAAGAGCAATAGGGCCATCACCACGACTTGATTTTGGTTGGTTGTTAATATGCACAATTGCAGGTAAAATGTAAGACAGGGTTTTTCCTGAACCTGTAGATGCAATACCAACCATATCACATCCACTCAATGCAATAGGCCAACCCTGCGCCTGGATAGGTGTTGGCTTGGAAAATCCCATTTTATCAATCTCATCCATAACATAATCAGGGAAACCGGCTTCTTCGAAGGTCATGGTCGGTTTTGGGATATTACGTCCTTTGAGAGTGATTTCATTATCACTTCTCCAAGCTTCCACTTCAGATTCAGGTCTATTTTCTACATCAATATGGGGTACATAGAAATCTTTCTTGAATGGCTTTAGTCTACTTAAATCCCACTTTGGTTTTCGTAGACTAGCTCCTGGATTGCTTCTGCGTCCACCGCCGTAGCCGCCGCCGCCTCCACCGCCACCGCCTGATCCAAGACCATAACGGGGGCTTCGACTGCGACTTCTACTCCTGCTCCTACTACGGCTACGACGTCTATCACGACTACGATCCCTAAACATACACAAAAACATGAGAATTTATAAAAATACCATTTTTTATTTTCTAACAATGTGCTGTACGACTAGATTTATATATTTACCTTCCTCGTCCCATGGTTACTGTGACAAACAATAAATAGCGATTATAATCTTCACTATTGGTGCAGTTCTTTATATAGATAACAATTCACTCACAATAAACTGAATACACAACAATCAATACAATTTTTACACTGAGGACGTACAATACCAGTACGCCATTCGTAGAGAATGATTCAAAATGGCGTCTATCTAACTACTTGGGAAGAATTCGATCCGGAAGTTGACCATAGAGCAACGTAGCTTTACCACAAATAATGATAGGAATAACTTTTTTTATAATAGGCAACACAATAGGATATATCCATAGATTGATAATGCCTTGTTCGTTCGCACTAAAACTTTTACGCTAGAATTTCAGTAGAGTAGAATATTGGTATGGCTTAAATGTAATAATTTTTATAGTAGCTCTCTCACGGTTCCATCAATTTACCTCTAGCTTTTATGTAAATAAATGCAAAATAATTATAAATATTATGAGTATTTTAGTCTTATTTTTTAGTTCCATTCACTACCCCAAGAATTTTAGTGCACTCAATATTTTGTTTAATCTGTGCCAGGAATCCATTTTCTGCGTTGTTGTGACATTTTGCGTTTTGCTCTTCAACTAAAATAATTGAGTAAAAAAAGAGTTGTATTGTATGAATATTCTCATGTTAACGAACATTGTACTGTTAATTAAGTGATGATATTTATTTTGCACCATTAGCATTGGCATAAAGACAATTTTGCATCGTGAAGAAAGACACGATGGGTTGAAATAGTGATCGCTATCGGCAACAGTTTACTATTCCCATTTCATAATTCATTATTTACACACGCCATAACAACAATGGAACTAGATGTATCACCTGCGGACAAAATAGACAACGATATGGAATATTCAGAAAATTCGACAGACAGTAAATATACGCCATGTAAAAATGATCAGTATTCCATCATACGCATTCCCGAAGATGGGGAAAAGTCAAGTAAGCACTCCTCGAGGAAGCAATCAAAGAGGAGAAAAAAGAATTCCAGTCATTCACGGCCTTTACCGAGGATAATAGTCAAACCTTTGCCTCCTCCTCCTCCCCCTGAAAACAGGGAATGGACAGCAGCCACATCGTTTTCAGAAAGCAGTTCTAACTCTAGCCGACCATCAACTATGCGAGAAGTTTTGGCTAGTATCCCTGGGTTTTGTATGAAACCCAGAAAGAGAAGTGGCAAAAAGTTATCTACAGCCGCACAATTGCAGCAAACAAGAGAAGGTTGCATTGACTTAGAAACACCAGATTCAATATTAGTAAATACCAATATAAGAGCATTACTAAATAAACACACATTTTCACTTCTACCACCTTTATACCAATATAAACTTGGGCAGCTACTTCCAAGTGTGGATAGGTTAAGTCCTTCAGGTCGCTTAAATTCTTCTAGTCTGAATAATGAATTTTTTGCCCGTGCCTGCTTACAATGGCAAGACAGCCTATCTGGTGGAGAATTAACTCCAGAAAACCAGCAAAGAATGAAGACTGAAGCAGAAAAAGAAAAAAGCAAAATCGATCCTTGGAAATTGAAACATTTTGAACCAATTTGGGGAGAGAAATGTAGAAAAGAAAAATCTTCCATTAGTTTGAATTCAGATCGCCCATCTCTTAAAACCACAATAAAGTTAAGGCCAACAGCTTCAATAACAAGCAGTAGTACAGTTCCAAAAATTAAAAAAAGTAAATCTGGTAGTAGTAAAAGAATGCGTTCAGTGGGAGCAGTTACAAGATCTTCAGCTCGAGCTGATGATATAATAGAAGAACCACTTTCAGTCTGTAGTAAACAATCAGCTCCTGTGCCCGACTTATTGCCTCTGAAACAGTCTAAAAGTCACAATCATGCTAACTATGAGGAATATCCGGTAGACTTTACTTTCTCAGATTCATCTTCTACACAGAGGATGGATGACTCACTGTCTACTACACCAGTTGACCCACTCCTGCTACCAGATGGGGATTCAGAAAGGAATGAAGTTAAAGAAGAACTAGATATCAGTGTTGTTACTATTGAAGAAACTTCAAAAGATTGTGAAGAGGATAAAGCCATAGATTTTGATAGTAATTTAAATGAGTCTTCTAAGAGATCAAGCAATGAGAATGCAGACTATACAATGGCAAAGAGAATTAAGTTTGAAGAAGACTATGAAATGCATAACTCTAATTATATGGCACATAATGCAGAAGTTACAAATCACTATTCAGATATTGAGACAAATTATTCAAATGAGCAAGTTTGTCCTAATGATGAACTCTTGTATGCTGGGCAAGACCATGGTGATACTAATAGTGAGGATAGTAAAGCCACTGCATCTGTCTATGAATATGATGCAAGAAGTGAATCTTCAATGTCCAGTCTGAAGGTAGATATGACTGTAAATAACATGAGTGTGAGTGAATCTACAGGTGCTACTGAATCCATTCCTTATGATAATATTGTAACCGAGGTGGAGGAGAGTCCTGAAATTGATAAGGGTAGTTCTGAAAGTGTAATATGTGAAGCTCAGGAACCATATGTAGAACAGTATCAGGAATGTGTGAAGTCGGACACAGATGTGGAGTCACCACAACACTGTAAGGAAACTGTGGCGGAGCAGGAACAAACAGTGTGCCAGAGCTACAGCCAGGAAATGGATGCAGTAACACCTGATGTCCAGTCTCATATTAAGGATGATGTGATGGATAGTCCTAAATGTGATAAAGAAAGCTTGCCTCAAAACATGTCACAGAATTATTATGATGAACATTTCAAAGATGCAGAGTCTTTTATTTTAGAGACAAGCCTATCAATACTCACATCACGTAAGTGTATTTGTAATTATATTTTGTATTAATCTAGATTTTCATTTATAAAATAATAGCCATAGAAACTCTTTTATGCATTATTTTATTTAACAACTGTATTAAAATGTGTATGTTTAATTGGTTTTATAGAGAGTGAAGATGTAAAATATTCATCACATCCTAACTTGATGGAGTTGTCATCTTATATGAGTGAAACAAGTGAGTATGTCGTATTTATAAATATAACAGTATGTTTAGTTGTTAGATTTTTCTTATAAGAACAATTTGACATGGTATTTTTTTTTCTTTATGGAGATGAACATGGTATTTAAGACATGACACTTTTGGTCAGTCCTACCCATACTTATTATTATTTGAGGTTACATAATTATATTATAGAGTTGTTGCCAAACAAGTGTTATTTTATTTTGTGACTGTTTCAGATGTGACTGCTGTGGTGACAATGCCTTTAACACAAAATTCATCAATACCAATGATGGAAGTCACTAATACATCTGTAAGTATATCTTTGAATTTGTTTTACAGCAAAACAACCACATACATAGTAGGTTGTTAGTATTTTGTGGCTTGTTTACTAAAGAAACATTATTTAGGTACCCTAATTAACTTACCTGGTGATAATGATGTACTATATACACCCATTTATCTGATTCATAGAGAAACAACAGATATTCATGTGTTATTTAATTTGTAATTATTATTATTACAGATTGTTTCCTACCCTGATGATAACATGAAGGATGCAGCTAAACCCAAGGCATCGGCAGTGTCATGGAAGAATGATAATGACTGGACTAACAATGAAAACGTCATGTCTTTACATCCCTTTTCTAATTTAAGCACAGAGAATACCAAATATGTTAATGAAGACTCCAAAACAAGTATGGACGATATAAATATGAATGATGAAAATTGTATGTACAAAGAAGATAGGGATGCAAATTTTAATATGGAGTCCTCTAATTCATCTGAGAGTTGTCAGTCAATAAAAGATTCGTCAAAACAAGAACTAGATGCGGCAACTAGCCTGATATCTAGTACTGCTGTTACAAACCCACCGGTGAATTCTACTACTATAAGTCAGGGAATCTGGGCTCGAGGTAAAAAATCGAAGATTGGAAAGGAATCTAACAGGTATGTGCATATGCTTTCCTATATTCATCCTTACAGTTTTAGGAACTTTTTATGCATTTAAGAAACTTAAAATCCTTAGTATCCCTCCAGAAATTTATTTAATGTTAATAATAGTTACTTTACTCAGTCTTTTGGGAAGGAAAGCAATATCTTGTCATGTTACATTATACATTACATACTACAAAGATCGAACTTTTTCATTAAATGTGAACTTTCTAATTCCAGGAGTAGAAGCTCAAACAAAGTGCCCCCAGGGACAGTAAACCTAGAACGCAGCTATCAAATCTGCCAGGCGGCGATACAGAATAGTCCGAACCGCGACGCATTGCGCGGTCAACTGCGACCGCCGCCCGCACTACTGACGCGGCCCGCGCGGTCCGTGCGGCCGCCACCGCCGCCCCCGCCCGTACTCGTACGACAGCTGCCAGTATCTGTGATGCCTCATAATGAAGTAAGTGGAATTGAGAACATTTTTGTTTTATCATAGAATCGAGAATATAACAGATTGGACCAGGTTGATGTGCTAGTAGTTGTTTTGTTTTAATAAAACGTTGCCCCAAACTAGGATTATCTCCTGTGTCGTGGGTGCGTTTACAAACATACAAGTTCACATACACATGACACCCAGACCCGAAACAACAAATTGTGGATCACACAAAGTGTTGTTCCGTGCGGGAATCGAACCCGCGACACGTTGCACGGCAGCCGGTTGCCCAGCCACCGCACCAACCGTGCAGTCATTTGTAGAGGGCCGTTGTAGAGGGCCTCTTGAGTAGTATCTACCATATTGTTGCTTTTTTGAGAACAATTTATTTAATCAGATAAGTATCTAGAAATATAATATCATACCTCCGGTGCTATACCGTCACTTATGTATTGCGGGGGCTCGCGCGCAACTGAACAATGAAACGTTGTTTTTCCTAGTGCCGTCCAGATTAGCACCAAAACCGTAACGACAGTAATGTCCTCACAATGTCAGTTTGCTTACTACACAAATGGCAATAACGCACCAAGTAAAGAGGTGAATTTGGAGTATTCTTTCATAATCAGTTAAGTTTTGACAAAACTTGCATAAGTGACAATATTGCACCGTAGGTGCGATATTTAGACTTTAATACAATTTAAATAACACAATTTTCAGATGAACGAGAATCGGTCTAACAACGTAGGGCAGTATATTCTCGTTCAAAGAACTCCTAACGTGGCGCCGCGAGCTTCCAGTGCTCCACCTGCGAACCAAAATACTAATGTGGTAAGTATTACCATATAAGGGAACTTATTATTTTAAACTCTCACCCATACATGCTTGTAGCAGTTGGTTGAATATGTAGTATGCACAGGAGCTTAAATTCAGTATGTAAAAAGTATGTACCTATATAGAAGATTCATAGTAATTCTTCATTACAGAGCGTAGCACGGTGCCGTAGTGTGGGCGCGGACGACGCGTGCGTATGTAACCTCCGCGCCATGATACTGTGCAAGAAATGCGGTGCCTTCTGTCACGACGACTGCATCGGATCAGCAGAACTATGTCTCACTTGTCTCATACGCTGACCCAACCTTCATGGTTTCTCTACGGCCCATTATGCGCGGCCATTGCTATCTTGCTAGCATTATTACAAGGAACTTTATATAGAACGAATTTAGCTACAGCCCTAATCATATTTATACCTTTAGTTCAGCGTAGCTAAAATAACGGGAATTGAGTAAATCCAGGATTGAGGTGTGTGTGAACAAAGTAAATGGTTGTTAGGAATGGTGGTGCTATCTGTATGAATGTATCAATAAACAAAAATATTTAGTTTGTAACCAAGTACTAGTATTGACAATATTTTGTACTTCACAAATCATCAGGTTGCTTACGCAGATTCTATTGAGATGCTTTAAGTTTGTTGGATCGAAGTCACGCTAAGGCCAGGGTTACATAATCATCGCTGAACTTGAGTGAATCAAATGTGATAGACACAGCTTACGAGTTACATAATATTCATTACAGACTAAATATATAATTACAAAATAATCTCTACCTCTAAGGCAGAATTAATTATCCATTACCTGTCCTGAACCTATCCAAATATATATAATTCGACTTATGCTAAGCAATGGCGAGGCATATAGTGTTTTCTTGTTAAAATGTTTATTATTCTTCAAACAGCAAATATATTTACTCATCATAATGTTGAAATAACACTTGAAATTTTAATAATTCAAATAATAACTTGTACACAATGAGCACAATGTATTCAAAGTAATTTTATAAGTCGTACATTATTTCTGATTTAGATGTTACGAATACATATTTAAAAGCTTATCGAAATATAGCAGATAATTTGATAGCATTTGTTAACATTTATTTGATACAAATAATATAGTTGTTGTTAAGACTACGTACAGTACATAAGAAAGTAGTCGCTGCGCTGAGGATTTAATTTTTGCCATTATATTTTAGTATTAGGATATCATCACAGTTTAATTTTATGCTACCGTTATATTAATTTTAGTGTTAGTTTACCATTTTGTGACTTTATTTTGTATGTAGTTTATCAGTATCGACTTAGTATTGGTATAGTAAGAAATACTTGTGCACCATCTGATATCCCATCTATTTATAACATTTATACTTAAGTGTATGTACAGTTATTTATTGATACGTGAAGGCTGGCGGGGTGGACATCGGATGAACTCTTATTGTAGGTATTTATAGAACATTACTTGTTATATTTAAGTTTTTCATTATGGCGTGTACACTAATATGACACTAAGTTATGCAATATATTTATAGTTGTCTATAATATTTTTATAAGAATCTTTTACAAATTGAAAAATAGCTTTTTGCTAATTTAAGATTTTTCTTGTAATATGTATCCAAACATAAATCCAAATTGTCCATATAATCTCTTCTGATCTCTTGTTTTACTGTCCCAGTAATTTATATAAGGACCTTCTATTGCGTATTGGGTGTAGTGTACAATGGTTATAATTACGTGATTTTATTATAACGAGAATAACTGATTATCAAGAAATAACATTTATATTTAGATAGTTGACAACTGCTCCAGCAATGCCTAGTTTGTACACATAGCAATTGCCTTACATGACGACTACAGATGCTAAGTTACAATTAAATATTCATAGATATAATAGATAATTTATAATACAAATGTTGCTCACTATGTTTGAATCACAAAATGTATATCTGTATATTTTAGCTTATATTATGGATAAATGTTGAAAAGTCTATGTATACATGTCACAAAAACTAGATACAGTCTAGATTTTAAACGACGCGTGGTTAGATCACTATTGGGACATTTAGAAATGTATAAAAGGATTTGTAATTCTTTATAGTGTACTTATTTCATAACCTCGGTACGCAATCATTTAATACAGTGTTATAGGAATATATAAATACGAAAGTTACATTTGTATTATAATGCCTATGTTTAAGAACTAACAACCAACAACTTTTATATGAACGGCTCTTTTTTATTTTATTTTAATTTGTATGATTATTAAAAACTGCGTTTATTTCGCGGACTTGTCGCATTATTGTTATTTATTGGTAATTGGTTATTTTATGCTCATGAACATTTTTCTCTAATAAAATTATGTTCTTCTAAGATGCTATTTTTTATTATTATCATAGGTATCACCCAATCTTATAATCCTTATTTAGACATAAAATATTACAGTCTATGTTAATTTAATTTCGTTGCATTTGTAACATTCTGAATCTGAATTCCGTGATAATCTGAGTAGGTATAAAAACTGCCTCGTTGGCCGAGTGGTCGCAAGTGCGACTATCGAGCAAGGGGTCTCGGGTTCGATTCCCAAAGTATTACTGGGTTTTTTTTTTAATTCTTAGTTGTAGCACGGAGTCTATAAATATGGCCGGTATATATAGGCAATAGGCTCACCCCCTATTACATCGGACTCATAACATAAATAGTGAAAAATGGGTGTATCATTGTACAGTGGCATTAACTGCCGTAATGTGCACCTCTGCCTACCCCTTCGGGGATAAAAGGCGTGATGACTGCATGGTTGGCGTGGTGGTTGGGCAACTGGCTGTCGTACAACATGTCGCGGATTCGATTCCCGCACGGAACAACTCTTTGTGTGATCTACAGATTGTTGTTCTGGGTTTCGGTGTCATGTGTATGTGAACTTGTATGTTTGTTAACTCACCCACGACACAAGAAAAATTCCTAGTGTGGGGCAATCTTTAATAGTAGTAGATGTTGTGTGTATAAAACCTTCCTAAAAAGATACTTTTATATTGTCGTTTGAGCTGCGTGTTTTTATTATTTGTTTTATCATACTCGAATACTGTCTCATTGTTTTCAAAATTACAACTATGGTAGATAATTTACCTAAGAAGCATTATAAGTGTCTATACGAGAGTGTACCGCACCCGTGATTTAAAGGATTATATGGCCGCAAATTTGATCCAGTGGGTATTTCCACAGATGAATATGTGATATGTCTGTGACAGCAATAGTGAACGGAAACCCTTAGAGTATTTAAATAGTCTAAGCGGAAACCAGATCACTCATCAGCTGTGGACGCACCATTACAAATTGCAAATGATGTTCAATTCTAAATCAATAAAGACTATAATATTCTTTACCTAAATCTATCTTAAAAGGCATGTGTCCAAAGACCAAAGTGAAGTTTTCCATTATCTAACTGTATCAACATAGCTTTCATGCCTTCCATTCACTCCAAGTTATTGGTTACTTTGACTGTTATGACTTTTGTATGGACGAATACCAATCCGCCCGTTCGTTTCATCTGACCAATCACAGAATGAGAATTTATATTTGACCAATAAAGACTAAATTTGATCAGTGTTTCTAGAACTCGTGAGATGTTTTGCTTGATTGAAAGATACGAATTTTTTAGTGTGGTGCGTTGTGCGGTGGACGGGTGTTTGTTATTTTCTCGTCTAACGAGAAACTCGGTTTTGTCGTTATTATGTCAAATTATCCTTCTAAAATCGACAAGATCTGATTCAGATTAAATTTTCCCAAAATGTCGACAGTTCTGCTAGCAGTTATTGCGGTCATCTTGTGTGTACTTTTCAGAATATTGAATGTTAACAGTCAGCCCCAAAAACCTGTGATCTACGGAAGAGATCGAAATTTTATTGAAAACATTCTCTTTATTTCACCATTTCTAAATGAACCGTAAGTATTGTTTGTATAGTAACGATAGTTTTCATTTAGATTTTCATAAATTTACATCCTTTCCAGGTTCACGCACTAAGATAGGTTCTTTAGTTTGATGATGTCACTAACAACTGAGGTCGTAAATTTTTGTGTCACGGTTTTATCTCGTAGTATTTCTTGGTAATTGTAGAAGCTTCTGCTGAAAATACTACCTGCTTATTGGAGAACTTATCGCTATTGAAAAGAGCGATATGTTATCATAATAGTTTTTATTAGGTGTATTAAAACTAATATCTTGATATCTATTTTGATGCCGGATACGGCATCTTCCAGAAATTACAATAAGTTTTAGCGCAACTGAGAGATTATGGTTCAACATGTTTATGTTGTGCGTACTTTCCAACTGAACATTTGGTTTATTGGAATATAAACACACGCTCCTCAAAACTCGACGGAACATAAGTATTTATCTACCTTACGTATCAACAAATTCAACTTGATGTACTTCTAATAAGTTGTGAAATAGTCAGTAAGATCTAAATCTATAAATCATCAATTACCTGCACATGTTTTGTTTGTAATCATTCTAGAAATATCTATTGATTTAACCACATTTTTAACAATACAAGTTTGGCAAAGCTACTTTTTTGTATATTGTGAGTCATAGACCACAGATGACAGCATAGGTATCTGATACTGATTTGTCTCACTGGCATTATAGATGTGATGTCACACTAACATATCTACCAGGAAATTGATGATTAACACTACTATTTAATTAAACACTACTATTGGAAAAATATTAATAAATAAACAGTATCAATGTTTGTAAATAATAAACAAAACAATAAAGAGGTGTCCGTAATGTAAAAAAATGTATTCCATATAATATGTTATTTAAATGGTTGCATAATCAACATAATTTTGTAAACTGTCTTATGCATGGTATTCAAATTGCTAATGTTTCAAGACAGTTTTTTTTATCATTAACAATAGTAAATTTTCAATCGAACAATATTCTAATGTATGTATACTATTTCTAGACAGTTCATGTTTATTGTAATTTATATACTGTCTAAAATGTCTAGTATTAATGATTTTTAGTTTGAAAAACTTATTTGATTGTTGTACCATACTTATCTACATTAGTAACATGTATTATATTAGGTACTGGCATGAAAATTATATCAATATAATATTTTTCCTATAGGAGAAACTTCATTGTTGTATCATCATTATTATAACATACCCATTACTTTGTTCACTAATAAATCAAATGTTTATTCAAAGGAGTGGTTCTTACTTTACAAATATAATGTTTTTACAAACCAACTGTATTAATTTTACAATAAATTAATTATCCTAATGCAAATTCAAACACCGAGTGGTCCCCGGTGACCGCAACCTATTGTTCTTTAATTGTGTCTATAATGACAAGTTAACCCGTGAGTCAATGAGATTTTCAATTTGTCTCATTCAATAGCAAGGCCTTGAAATCAGCATTGCTTCATTCAAATTCTAATACTATTGTTTTAGTTAATTTATTTATATTCAACAATACTTCAAATTACTGTGTTGTCGTTCTACATATGCACAAAAACAGTATTAACAAATGCTAATCGCCAAAATAGGTAGATTACCTAATTTTTATTCTTAAGTAATACCTAATAGCAATCGTCTGTGTAGGGATGCTAGAAGGTGCTATTTCTTTGAAAACCTGGTCAATCGTTCTTCTAGTGATGCATGGGTGCACAGGTGAGTGAGGTCAGTCGAAGAGTCCATTTCTCCTTTCACTCGCTGAAGCGTCTCCGGTCCTTCTTGCCATTTAAAACTAAAATTCTCCTCGTACAATCCTTAATTCAGCCTTTACTCGACTACGCAGATGCTTGCTATTTGGACGTCACTGAGGAGCTACTAAACAAGCTTGAGCGGCTGCAAAACGTTTGTATTCGCTTTGTCTTCGATCTAAAGAAGTACGATCAAGTCTCAGTATATTGCAGTAAGCTCAAGTGGCTCCCAATCCGACTTCGCCGGAACACTCGCATTTTATGTCTCCTTTATAATGTCCTTAACAACCCAGCCTATCCTATATATCTCCGTGACCGTTTTTCCTTGGCTCGTCCTCCTGAAGCCCTATCTAGATCCCACCTTAAGTCCCTTCTCGAAATCGTTCAACATAAAACCGATTTCTACTCCTACTCCTTCACGGTTCATGCGGTGAGATTGTGGAATTCGCTGCCGCCTAGCATACGCGACTCCAAGTCCATCTCCATTTTTAAACGACTTGTCAGGGATTATTATCTTTCGTCCTGAAGTACAGCTTTATTTATATATATATTTTTCTATATATACATACAATATACATATATATTTATATGTAATCATATTTAAATATTTCTTATTATTTTATTTATTATGTTTGTTATAATTTGCTTAAGTTTTATCATTATATTACCGTCATTCTAGTTTTATAATTCTTTCAGTAATTTTATTTTGTTCTGTATTCGTTGCATGTATCATCTATCTACACTGTGTCTTATGTCTTATGTTTAATTTCCTTTTCCTGTCGCAGGTCTGCAGGAAGAAATCCCTTAAGGGATATGCAGTACCTATGTACCTCATGTTTATAATTTTATTTTTTTTTATTTTTATTTTATTTTACAATTTTAGGAAAACTTACAGCTAGGTATAACATAAGGATAGATTAAATTATAGATAAACGGCCAATAACAAGTTTCCGCTTATAGGTAATTAAATTACTTGCTTAAAAAGACAGCATATGACGAGACAAAAAAAAAAACTGTTTAGAAAAACAAAAAGAAATACGATATTATGTTTGAAAGAAACCTGAAGACATTAATTTCTTTAATCTACGTACGCTAGTGTGAAACAAATCTAAATCAATCCTCCCGCACTCTGAATTGTATGTCCGACACGCTCTTATCATGTATGAATTTTGTCTATAAACAGTGTTGGTAGACGGGACGTTGAGAAGAACAGGTTTGCGCAGAAAAGCAGAAGGCACACGCAACCCTATTCTGTCCACCAACTCCGGTGTATCTAATGAGCCATTTACTATATTGAACAGGAATGATAAATCCGCAATTTTCCGGCGCTCACACAATGGAAGGGTGTGAAACTGCCTGCAACGATCTATATAGTTATTGATGTAAGTTTTAGAGCGAAACTGGATGTACCTAAGAAATCTCCTCTGAATACTCTCGACACGATCTACATATATGGCGTAGTTAGGATTCCAAACCTGGGAGGCGTATTCCAGGTGACTGCGGACGAACGCACAGTATAAAATTTTTAATGTTTTTATATTACTAAATTCAGAAGAGACTCTGAAGATGAAACCCAAAGCCTTAGATGCCTCATTCACTATTTTATCTATATGGGTATCAAAAATTAGCTTTGAGTCAAAAATCACACCAAGGTCCCTAATGTTGTTAACTCTGGATATTGTGCACCCTGAGAGTTTGTAGTCATAAAGGACAGGACTCGGTTTGCGTGTGAAAGTGCATACGAAACATTTGGAAACATTTAGGTCCAGTTTGTTGACGACACAGTACTCCTGAAAGTTATCAAGATCCTTCTGCAGAGATATTGCATCCAATTCTGTCATTATCGGTCTCAGTATCTTCATATCATCTGCATAAAGTAGAATTTTAGAATCCTGAAAACATGCATCAATGTCATTCACAAAAATATTGAACAATAGGGGTCCCAGAAGAGACCCTTGAGGCACTCCGGAAGGGACACGGACAGATCTTGATGAGTATCCGTTAAGAACCACTATCTGACATCTACCCTCCACATAGGATGCAAACCATCTGTACAAGTCACCTCTGATACCTATACAAGCCAGCTTATACAATAGCTGAAGATGATCTATTCGATCGAAGCATTTGCTGTAGTCGGTGTATATAACGTCCACCTGGGACCTCATTGACATATGTTCAGACAAATAATCACTACAGACAACAAGATTAGATGTAGTGGAACGGCCCTTAATGAATCCATGTTGTTGCTCCAAGAAGGAATGTTTAAGAGTAGAAGATAGCTGTGTACGTACTAGTTTTTCTAAAATTTTGGCAAATATACACAATTTGGATATTGGTCTGTAGTTTTCTATAACGTTTTTAGGTCCTTTTTTATGAACAGGCCATAACAACAGGAATAATGTGTTGTCCTGTGTAATATTGTCTGTGTGGTGTAGGTATATAAAATGATAAATAAATAATATTAGGCATAAACATAATTATTTACTGGTTTCTACTAGCAGTCTCGCCCATATCTTATTTGAAAATATTCCATGAGAATTAATGTCAGGATAAAATATTAGTCATGTGTTATTCCCGACTGTAATCTCTGTTTCATCCTGAATGGCATAATTTATTTAGTAACGATTTACATACATTTCTCACATACTTTTACATTGATAATATTATATGGGATTATATAGACTTTTAATCAATATTTTTTTAATGTTGCCCTACCAGTGTGGAGGTAAGGTGGTAATTAAAGCCTAATAGGCTTTAATATCAATTTAATTACCAACTTGTTGTTTTGAGGCACAAGTATAATATCTTTACAGCTGTTCGATCATAGCGACATTTTTGTACACAATCGTCATAGATAGGTACTTACTACGATATCTATTACAGGATCTTGATATGATTCAAAAAATTATCTAATTTGTGTCATTTATGATACTTGACTGATAAATTATAATTGGACTAGGCATACTGTACAATGAATGATTCACCACATCTAACTCCTTACCTATGTAACTAAAATTCAACTAAGTAGATATTGGACAAAAACAAACATAATTGTTCTTATTATGACTAATTTTAATCCGTTAGCCTTGGTAAGCTTTAAACAGCTCACTACGAAAAGATAAACAAGGATACAGATACAAAATTAAATTCTAAGAATCTAGACTTGCCAATCGATCTGTGTTTAGCCACGCAAGTAGGTATGTTGCACATGGTATAAAAACTCCATACCTTGGCGTTCACGCAAGTAATGTAATTAGTAATGATTCATATTAAAACATAGCATAAACCTAGGTAAAATGAGTCATACTCGGAATTAGTCATGACAAAATCACTCGATTTTCACCTGACCGATAAGATTTCCTTCTTGGGATGTCGGTTAAAAACTTGATAAATTGCTAATTCTATTATAAATAGAAGTTAATGCAACAAAATAAAGTTCTCTATTCTAAAAGTTCTCTATTCTAGATTGCCATAGAAATGTAGTTATTATACTCAACTTAAATTAGTGCAAAAGATTTAAACAAAATGGACAATGCAACAGTGTCTTACGAAAACTTGGTTTCAGATACATACCGACTCGTCTATGGGGCTTCAGTGGACATGTGCAGACAATTCTACACAGTCTAATTGGACGTGTCCGTTGCCCCTGGCCCATAGGCGGACGAGTGTCGCTGGTGCTGCCCGACAAATCTACTCTCACCTACGACCTCTATGAACCGGTTGGAAACGAACATGAAGGTAACATTCAGTTTTTACAACAGGAAAATACATTCTGTTTTTCTGCGATAACAACATTTTAATGAAACTCAAATACAGAGAGATTGTTCTACTTTCTAACTACCGAATTTTATTCTGTGCATCACAAACGAAAAATTTCTAGTAAGTTCCATTGATTCATTACAATAAACGTAAGTTTAAAAGGATGCACTGAAACTGAAACTGCAAAACTGCTGATAAAAGATAAATATTCAGCCGTCAGCTACGAGCTTCATTTTTACTCCATAAAACATAGTTAAGTACTGCAGTATTCCTGTTATTTTCCATCCATGCAGTATTAATCGACTCGGGCACGTACCTATAAATTGATTTTATCTAATCACATTTTACGTAGGTACGCTGATGAGCGTAGGTGCGATAGCTATCCCGTCACATCACGGAAGATAGAAAACTGATTAGACTGGCATCTTAATCTGATTGTCACAACAATACATATTATAATAGAATAGAGGCAAGCAATACAAGGTCGTGGTTACGATTAATGGCCGCGGCTCTGAAGTCTTTCCACTCGATTGCTTCAAGACTTGCATCATGAAGGTATTGTTCAGCGAACCAGCCTGTTAGACCTGTTTATGTTATAAACTCTCCCAGATCATTTAGCATTGGTGACTATTGGGTACACGTTCAAAATATACTTAACCGGTCTTCGGATTTTGAAAGGAAGATATGTTCCATTCTTCAATTTAGGAAGGCACAAGAATTTACGGCAACAATATTCCTCGACCTCACTGAAAAAAAGCCTGATTTGTTACCTCTTGATAAAACATTTTATGGAATGTCTAAAAGTTTGTGCGTTTCAATTCGATATTACGCAGTATATAGCATCATCAAATACACTATCGCGTCATGGTGTAATATCGTGTATACCTACGATACTTAATTTATTATTCATATCAGTGGCGTGGTTTTTGGTCCCAGGAGATAACACATTCACAGCGCGGAATTAGTTTTAGCGCCGATATCGAGAGTTTATTGAGTTTGATAAAATAAAAATGGTGGCAAGCTTTACTTTGCACTAGGTATGTAGCCATCATAACAAAATATCTGTAGATCCACTAATATAATATTTTCCGGTTAATTGAACGCGCTAATTACCTATCTGAGTCTGAAACTAACAATCAGATTTTTGTTAAAATCTCTTTGAATTCGAATTTTATCTATTACTATACGGTTAATGTAGTGCCATAATACTATCACATTAGAGGTATTATCAGTAGGAAGTTTTAAGTGAGTCAGTAGTACATTTGAGAGAATTGTCTCACTAGAATCTTATCTTATATCAAGATCAATGGAGTGTTATGCTTTCTCTCGGTATTAAGAGTGTTGTAAAAGAAGGCTCATTTAGTTATCACATATAAGTAATTTTGAGAAATAATACGTAACTGTATGTTATGCTGTGGTGTTATTACAGAGTATAAAAGACAGATCTCCCGATGACCCGTGAGATATTATATTATTATTTTATGTGAATTTTAATTCAGAAAACTATGAAAAATAAATAAAATAACAGGTCTCTGTACTGCACTGGAACTGGAACGATTCATTTTACCAATCGAGACTTTGGTAGTATGAATAATTACCTATATCAACCACAATTTATAATAAAAATCGTAATGTCATGCTTGTCGATAAGATCATAGATTATTTCTACGTTTTATAATTGCAATCACAAAATAATGTGCAGTGTAATTTTCCAAAGACCAAAAAAATCTACACAGCTATTGTTCACTTTTTTTGGGGTCCAGTCGTCCAGTACTGTCCAGAAAGTCTTACCAAATGAGTTTTATTTAGTCTAAATAATGTTACATATCATTTTGACAGTATTTAGAATGCCGTATGACTTGTCTTGTCGGTAGGTAGGTAGTAAACCTTGGGCCTTGACACAGTATAGAATTCAAAACGCTCAGTTAAGGAAGTCGTTACATCTAACAGATGGTGTACTAGTAATTTTGTTTGTCTATTTACAATATTATTGTTTACTTAAACAACGTAGGTACTTTTTTACTGAGGTCCAGACAAAACCGATTGAGACTTTATACCAAGTACGTGACCTCATTGTAGTTGGAAAAACGCCAGTAGGCAGGTTAAGTTCATCGATCTACGGGTTAAAAATCTAGTTAAGTCGTAATCTTTATCTTTTCTAAACTAAAACTTTGCTAAAACGCGATCACGTACTAACGCCGGCAGTCGGTCCCCGCTGAATCGAATGTTTGGGACATATAATAATAAGTTGAGTACATTGGATATATTTAGCAATAGTAAACATGCATACAGAAAGCAAATAATCAAAATATTATCACAGGAAAATATATAAACCACAATATCGTACATCGTTATGTTGTGTTATAACTGCAACCTACACACACAGACACACACACAAATCAAACAAACATATGCATACATACATACACGCATTTTTTTTTCTAATTATTTTCACCACGGTAACACTTCCTATGAAACCTGATTGAAACGTGATTATATTAAGGTGCAGGTTCATCATTTTCTAAATCATTTATATTTAGGTGACCATTGATGTTGAGTTTGCAATAAGTAAAATTGTATTAGTTAAGATATAAATATGAAGGTGTATTGTAAACTTGTTTGTGGTTCCAATAAATATATAAATAAAAAAAAAACAGCTTCTGAATCATATAGAGACTCATGACCATGAAGTACGAAGTCATGGTCGGTCTGCGTAGTGTGTCCGAAGATAACCCATAAAAATTTTGCTAAGGCCTTGAAATGTACAAGATAAACTTGCATAAACTATTATTAGGTATTAAGTAATACCACTGTTCCTTATTTATTATAGGATAAATATAACTGGTGGCTTTCAACCGTCCGATCTGGAAGTCATTATGGGACGTCTACGTCGTCTTAGTTCAGCAGTGAATTTCTAATTGCAATTTAAAGCGGTCTCGAGTTCCTACTTGATATTCTAATGTTTTCATTGTAGGTACTTTTTCTCATTTTTAAAAGTTATTATTCTCCAACAGATGACGTGACGGTCGCGATCTGTCCCGGCATCGGAAATACATCGGAGAGCGTGTACATACGAACCTACGTACACTATTCACAATGCCATGGCTACAGATGCGCCGTGCTGAACCACATTGGAGCTCTCAATAGCGTTCCAGTCACCGGCAATCGGATCTTTTCATACGGTAAGATAGTAAGACTCACATTATGACCTACCTACGGCAGTTGCAATGTGTTCTGCTGTGTCTGCCTGTACGTAACAATCTCTAAAACTGCTGAACAGATTTTGACGCGGTTTTCACCAGTTAATAGAGAGTTTAGTGTATCTAGAATGGCTAAAGACTTGACTTACTCCAGGGAGCGTTGCGGGCTGAAAGCTAATTTTAATATGCGCATAACCCTTCAATTTAGTGGGTTTGCATGCAACATGCATATTTGTAAGTATATTCAGTTATTTTGGAACGTAATGCTTGCATATGCAATTTGAAGTGATACGGATTATAGCGATAAGACATAACAATTTATTTATTTATTTATATATGCTTTATTGTACACATTTATGTAGCTTAAAACAAACAATTCAAGTAAATATGCGTACAATGGGCGGTCTTATCACACAATGGTGATTTCTTCCAGACAACCTTTGGATGGAAATATAACAATATATGGATAGAGTAAATAACGAAATTACAGCTTCAAGTTAAGCGCAATGGAATGTTCACAGTTTTGCGTTTGTTTTAAATCTGAATGCGAAGTTATGAATTGTTCTTGTAACGTGTACGTGGCATTATATTATTTACATTACAAGTTATATTCTGTTATAGTAAAAACACATGTATGTAAAAGGCAATCCTAATGCCTATTACATAACATCATTATTTATTATGAGCAAGGATAATACAAAACGAAACACCTGACCGGCGAAAGCAATGCATAAACGGATATGCATGAGGGAACTGATCTAAATACTTGTTTAATTAACAGTTACAGTTTAAAAAGGCAATAATGGATATTCTAATATTCTCAACTAGCTGTTGCCCGCGACTTTGCCCGCGTAGAATAATGAAGTTCTGGCAGAATTTAGGCTTTTAAATTGTCAAACACCAAGCGGTCACCGGTGACCGCAACATATTGTTCTATAATTGTGTCTATAATGACGGTACTCGACGAGTTAAATTAGTTATTAATTTTTTATTAAGGGATATTATTATTCTAATATACATATCTATATTATTCTACGGTAATGAATGTCGTCAGAATTGATTCAGTCCCGTAGGTGATAGCGTGATAATATGTAGCCTATATGTTGACCCGACTTGTTAGTAAGATTCATGCAAAATTTTAAGTAAGTAAATCAATGACTACATTGATTTACTTAAAAAGTACTAACTTTTTGAGATCATTCCGGACATACATACAGACAAACAGACAGAAATTCTACCATACTTTTGGCTTGAGATCACGCTCCAAGTATTATTTTAAAAAAATACTCAATGTGCAGTTTTGACTTTTCTACGATTTTATTATATGCATAGATTCACCACACAAATTATAGTATTTTAGCAACGAAACAGTGTAACTAAGAATAAATATTATGAACCTGATTGAAAAAGAGTACCATATGGAGTTTCTTGCTCGTTCCTCTCCATAGGAATCTTGAACTGAGCAAATAGCTTCTCTAGAAGACTAACTGATAGGACGTTTTTAATATTTAATTTTTTGGTTTTGGCGCTCAAAAATGCCTTCCTTGTCCAATTGATTGAAATAAATGATTTTAACTTTTTTTCTGATAGTCAGCCTAATCGGGTGATGCAGAGAAATGAACCCTTATAATTTCATTATAAACATTACATATAGAAGATGGCCTTCATATGTATAAACAGTCGCCGTTGAGCCATGGAAGTATTAAAAAATTAGACATTACCACCTCAAGTATTTTATATGTGTTCTTCCCAACACATAGTAGCTTTCATCATTGAACTAATACACGATAGAAATACTGTTAAGTAAACAGAATAACCAGAAAATGAACTCCTTTCGTAACTCCATGCTATAATACAAATGCATTCATATAATTCTTTCACACGTTATGTAGACCATCTCGCAATTTCCTACTAAGATAGGTAGATTGTGTAGAGATTGTTTACACATTGGGCAACGTTAATTTGTTATATTTATATCATCATAGTATAGTATCAAGAATTAGATTGTCACGAACGATTTCCGACAAGGTTTTTTTACATGGCAACACGAATTACTCTCGTATCCATGTTGAAATGGTTACCTCTTATTTGCTAGTGATATTTTCTACTCCAATGTAAGTAGTCTTTGTCCCAATTAATTGTTTTAAAGTGCTATTCATTAGTTTGACCGCTGTTTTTATTGACATTCAGGCTAGTACTTACTATACACTCTGGACTATACATATGCACTCACTTATGTGCACATATATGCAGCCTACACCTTTGCACGTAATATAGCCACTTTCACGTCCAGGTCGTTGCTACCAACAACTACCTATACAGCAACTTGCAATGCAGTTCTGATTTTGCTAGTGGTATTGTGTTAATGATGGTGCATTAACAAATGAAGATTAGACCGGACATACTACGACATTATATTATACTTACAGAACATAAAAAGATTGAATACCTCTTTATTTTTGAGGCGGTTCAAGTCTTTACAGCCTACCTACGTAACGCAGACTATGTACTACATATCGGAGTTCAATGATTCCTATTACTCTTAATGGAGGTCTTTTCTCGGTCACAAAATCAATTCTGGTTACGTGTTTGTTTACAAATATCTTATTTTTGCCGCGCAGAACGTAAAAGGTTACCGGGCCTACGGCTCGAAGTTCAGAAGTAGGAACGGGGTGGTTTTTAGTCAGTAAGAGCCTGGCACTCCCTCCTGCTTTGCCCAGATGGGAGAAGTCATCGATGATGTTCCTACCTTAAAATAAATTAAATCTTATTTCTAAGAAAGGTGACGTCACAACTTTTTATTATCAAACAAAAAATGGAACTACTTTTTAAAAGGATAATGAAGTTGTATTTAATATTTATCTAGTTGCCAACCGCCGATGATTTAAAGGGGAAGCCCTTGGCTTGTAATCGACTATAATAAAATTATTAGTCACCAACTGACACTCGACTCAAATGACGTAATGGAATGTAATCATAACTAGGACTTACCTTTGTTTCTTTTAACGGCAGAAACAAACTACGATCGATACCTTTTCTAGAACACGTAGGAGCTATTGCTGACATTTAAAGGAATAGGGATGATGACAGGGTATGAAAATTAAAAATCTGATTAGTCCGTCAGTTAGGCAATAAAAATATTAGACATGTTTTTTTTTATTTTGTCGTATAAGAGAATGATATTTAAATATAACGAATCAAAGTTTAGGAGTGGGCAGGGCCAGATTTAGGGGTCCAGAGGCCTCGGGGCAACAAAGGAGTGGAGGCCCCCTTGCCCCAAATTATTTTCCAAATAAAATAAACAATTTTTTTCAGTCGAGTTTTTCAAATTTATTGTGAAACCAAGTCGATTCTCTTAATATTTAACAAACACATATAAATATAATCGGAAACAAGAATTATTTGAAATTAAATTTTAGTGTTAACGAACGGAACCTTTCGAGCTTTTTTTGCCGAAAAATCGTTGATGAGTTCGCTGAAATCCAGTTCTCGGAGTAAATCACTTTCAATGCTCAGGAGAGAAAGCTTTGATAGTCGGTTTTGTCCCATCGTGGTTCGAAGCCTATTTTTTATAATTTTCATTTTTGAAAATGAGCGCTCTCCAGTGCAATTTGATACCATCAAAACCAAATACATTCTCAATGCAATTTCGAGGTTTGGGAATGTAGCTCTGAAATTTTGATCTTCGAGAATTCGGTAGTAAAATAGTTCCGGCGATTGATCTTTTCCATAGTCCTTTTTGTATGAATCAATCAAAGTCACAAATTGAACCAACTCATTACCAAGACTAGGCTCTAAATCATCCGTATACACTTTCACCAATGCCTCTGCTGCAGCGTGCATTGGGGTACTCCCTCAAGATGGGTAGTAAATTGGAAGTGCTTATCAGAGCCATTTGAGATTTTGATATTTCACTGATTGCCTGATTGGAGTGAACAAATATAGATCAATGATTTCTGTTTCTGTTAATATTTAAAATTAATATAATCAAATAATCATGTATGTATAAAGTACTTTAGGCTGTAGGTAAAAGTAAAAGCGAAAAAAAAATATCAAAGGAAGAGGAAGGATAATGTTTACTAGGTTTACTAGTTGAAATTTGAAAGATTTTTTTCCGAAGTCTCTATTGTGGAGGCCCCCTGCTTGTGGAGGCCCCGGGGCTTTCGCCCCGGTTGCCCCCCCCCCTAAATCCGGCCCTGGGAGTGGGGGCTAAAACGTCATTTCTACATATAAAATAAACATAGAAGTGACGACACGCGACATTTCAAACCAATATATCGTAGAAAGTATTCGTTTCTGTAAAAAAATAAAAAATACGTGTGCAATGTTTTAAAATAATCTACTAGTCGGACATTAAAATAAAAATTAATCATCTACCCTATTATAAGTATTCTAGGTATAGATACAATTTTTATGAATAGTTTAGACTCTCTTGCTTAGGACTTAGGACCCTCCCCATCCAAAGTGCGCCAGTTGCCATTTCCCACAATTTTCGCATCTAAGAGTGAACCGTGAGAAGCATTGCAAGGAGCATTCTATTAAATTCCGATCAATATACAATACAGTATTATTATTTTTCAAGGTTAAATTCATATTTGAAAGTAGTTTGGTACCAAAGAGATTGTAATGGTCTTAGGTCTGTCAAAGTTTTAGTAACATAAAGCTATTCGATTGTCCAGTTTAGAATTGTTCCAGCAATTTGTAAACTTATAGCTAATAACTTATTATTATCTGTTGATGCGTAACGTAAGAATTAGTAGCCTTGTTCATTGATGAACTTGATGAGTAACAATCTAACAAGTTCAATACTATGTACAGAAATATCTACATCTACATGATATTATGTAGATGCTAAGTATCACTGGCGCGTGTAAACTCCGGCACATGTTAATAGGTACATGATTAAATTTAGCGCTAAATAAAATTTTCTAATGAATTGACGGTTTTAAATTATTTTTTTACGATGCACATTACTGAGGGCTTAGTACGAGTTTGTTTTACGTTTAAAGTAATCGTAACGAGTACGCGTTCGGCGCTGTGATTGGCCGGCTCTAATGAACCAACCAATCAGAGCGCCGGATGAGGTTTCACTTCGATTACTTTGAACGTGAAACAAACTTGTACTAAGGCCTCTGAATTATTTATGTACCTACGTGCTTATGACGCATTCCATTGTTTATCTTAAGCACTTGTTAGGTTGTTGTAAAGAATTCGTATGCTATAGCATAGCTTCAATTGTTAGTAAAAGAAAAATGCATTCATTCGTAGATACTTATAGACCAACTTATAAATGTTTTCTGTTCATTATATCTTTTAAATTCTTTTACGTTTATTGAGCTGGTGACTTAGGTTTATTCGTAAGAATTATTTTTATTGTAAGAACTGTAAAATTCTATTCTACTTATTCAATATTGTCTTTTGTTATATGTTTTTTGTTAATTCAGACAGTAGTCAGTCTTTTTGTGGGATTGTCTGGATGCGTTTTCTGCTTGATCAGTACTTTATTATGGTTTACGGAAGTTATTACAACAATGCCTTAAAAATGTCTAACAATGCATATAAAGTCATAACTTCTACGGCGAGACATCTGACTCCTCAAACGTCTTTGGTGGTTCCATAAAAATCATAGTAATAATCTGTACGTAACATATCATTTGTTGCGTGCTAACTGCTACGTATCTATTTGGACATCAGTTTGCATGCCAATTACGGTTCGTTATGTCGGGCTTGAAGGAAACACGTTCATACGGTGACCAAACCGGCAATGGCCTTCAAAATGGTCAAGTGCATTTAAAATCGATGTGATAGATGTTATACAATACAATAATACACCTATAGTACAAATGGATTATGAAATGACCATGAAATTAACAGGTAGTCCTGTTTTGTAAATTGAAATATTTTTCTTATTGCACGTTATTGAACTTGAGTTTGTTACTACTAATGCAATAATCGTTAACCCTAATTGCGTTAACTATTATTATAGTTAACGGTATATTTACCGATTAAGTTTGAAAATGTCATGTTTAAATTTAACCTATCGATTTGGTCATTAACGATAGGGATTTTTTGTAAGGGGGGAAAATCATCGAATGACTGCTTCCGCCTGGGTGAGGTGGGAGGGAGTGTTACTCTTACTGACTAAAAACCACCCCGTTCCTTCTCCTGCACGTCGAGCCGGAGCCCCGGTTACCCGTTAGGTTCTCCGCGACTAACGATTGGGATAGGATTTTTAACTAAAATACTTTTACGTAAATACTCGTACATGATAATATAAAAAAAAACTCGTGAACAAACTGTCAAATCTAGCAATTAGCAGATTGAATAATTTGAAGAAGTATTTTGGTGATCTGAGTAAAAATTGTGAAGAAAATACGATAACCGATAGATCAATGTGGTTTGCAAGTTGCGAGTTTTGGAGCTGGCTTTTAGATCAAAACCAATGCAATTTGATGAGCACTTTAGGCACCTTAGGTTATTTTAGTAAATTTGTCTTATACCTCTATTACCGAGATCCCAATATCCTCAAATACTACAGAAATTGAGTTACGCGAGGTAACCCAGACATACTTTTTATAGGGTAGCATATACGAATTGGCATTGACAAAAAAGGCTAAATTGTATCACCGCTTTGAATTGGATCTACGGTTTCTTTTTTTACCTCAAAGAGGCATTGCCTGCCTTGCTTCGCCTGTAGAAAACGAATGGGAACTTATAGGGCTCCATAGAGTAAGCTAAACTTTTAAGTTGCACCATGTAACATTTTCTCAGACTCTTCTGATTTACGATATTAATTAATAGTTGTAAGAGTTTTTTTAGGGACATGCCACGCCAAAACCTAGATCCGCTACAACTCCTGTAAGCCAGGATCTACAGTACATAACTAACTAAATGCAATCATAAAAAAATCACACGAATTATTATTTTAAACAATTTAACAATAACGATATTTATATTTCCAGGGCACACAGATGACTACAACTACATGGTAGAGAACCTTTTGGACCGATACCCCAACACGAAACTAATTCTAGTCGGATTCAGTCTGGGTGGCAACCTGATATCTAAGTACTTAGGAGAGGACAGGAAGAGGCCCACGAATATCATTGGTGGAATCTCAATATGCCAGGGCTACAATGCTATTGAGTAAGTTATTATATTAAGTCTTTAATTTATTTTAATAAAAGTAGTTTATAAAAGAAGTCTTTAAATAGCGACAAAAAAAATTACAAAGTAACTCTGGCCACACTTCTTCCCGATGTCATGAGTCTATGCTCCGGACAGCAATAAGAATACAGTGAATCGATACTTTTTTGAAGACCGTTTTGGAGACTTGGTTGACAAAGAAGAAAAAAGAAACTTTTTTGAACACCATTTTTGGTGCTGGAGGTAGTTAGTTAGTAACTTAAATTGATGATAAACAAGATGTAATCAGGACTTTACAATTACTTGCAATAATTATCTTGCAATTTTTACGGGGTCGAGGTAAAATTTTTGTTCTTTACTTATTTTGCCAATAAAATGACCCCTTGGACTCTTTCTCGCGACCTTGGGTTAGTTACCTATTTTAACTCGTCGAGTACCGGTTTTGTAGACACAATTATAGAAAAATAGGTTGCGGTCACCGGTGACCGCTTGGTGTTTGACAGTTTATAGGACTTAATTAAAAGAAAATGGTTTAATTTCTTATATGGAAAGACATTGTATAAGTTAGCATATAAAAATGGAGAAGATTGTGGGTTTTCAATGTCTTTTCAATACGCATGGTTAGCCAATTCTTGCTCAACAATAACCTTCATAAGAAATTCCAATAAAACATTAGGATTAGAATTGCGAAATTTCTCGTAAATCTTATATTATGAACATGCTTGTTCGACAATATTTTTATTTACCAATGTTTGCAATATTTAACTTGGAATAAATTCACGTATTACGGCACTGGTCTCTGAAATGCTTAGTTTTAAAAAAAATTTACAACGGAAATTTGAGATTGTAAGCAGAATTTAAATCAGCATACTATCTGCTATCTCCGTGTAACAAATCGAGGTCACGGTACGATAGAAACGTCTAATTATCTTAGTATTAATTAAAAAATGTTCATTTAACTCGATTCTTGCGAGCCTTCACCTCGATAAATAACATTAGATTTTAATACATTATTAAGACTGTATCATAGGTATTTATGTAATAAAACAGGGATTTAGACGACAAGTCCAATTAAATATTTTTTCGAAATGCCATTATCATTCAGCAAATATTTATAAGTTATACATGAGGGCTGATTTCGATAAGATGGATTTCATTAAATTGATTTGCTAAGTAATTATTGAACCATTTAGTAACTGCTATAACCATTAGCATGTAGGTATATTGAAATACATACTCTACTTTGCATATGCGATGCTATAGGGGCAATAAAATGTTGCTATAGTGGTGGAACAGAACTGTTAAACCCAAGTTAAATAGTAAGTAAAATAATTAGTATCAATGTAAGGAACGCCTCTCTGGCAATATTTTACACAACATTAACTGCTTCGTCGCGCGTGGCGTGGACGTAGGTGTACCATCGAGAAAGGGGTCTCTTCCGTCTATAAAGGAGGGAAAAACATAAACAGTAGTTATATAATGTTATAAAAATTCTTAGTTATGTAATGTATGCAATACCGTATATATGATGGAATTTACATCTACTACAAGTAAATGTAACAACATGTCTCTTTCGATTATCTTGTTTTTTTTTATATTTGATGGGCCTACGTTTGACCACTATCTTGTTTTATTAACCTTTATTCCTCTTACTTTTAGCACGATGGTGTACCTCCTGCAATGGCAGAACTTCCGTCGTTTCTACCTGTACATAATGACGGACAACCATCGTAACATTATCACACGACACAGGAGAATGCTGCTGAGCCCTGAAATGAAGAACAGATACGCTTTAGATGAGAAGCAGATCGTCTCCGCTGGTACATTGCCTGATCTCGATGAAGCATATTCTAGGTAAGATTTCCTTTTAGAACTTTTTACTGTGTCCTGCTCGTGGATGCCGGTACAAATTCCCATAGGCACATATCACCCTCTTTCACTCGGATTTATTTAGTGATTTGGTAGTTCGGCTGGTTGTCTGTTATGGCATTATAAGTTACTGGCCTGTTAGATGCACAAAAACCTCTTCTATTCTTATTCTGTAAAGGACATTGTCAACATTCTTATTCTGTAAAGGACATTGTGAACTTTGATATTATTGAAAATAGCTTCTGCCGGCGACTTCGTACGCATAATCCCGTTTTCTCCCGTTCCCGTAGGATTTTCAGGATTTTTTCTGTCTTAAGAACCTTCTCCTAATAATAACAAATACAACAAAAAAATAATTAGTGTAATCGGTCCAGCCATTCACGCGTGTTGCCGTGACCATGAGAAAAAGGGATTCATGTTTAGACTATAACTATGTAACTACTAGTAAACAATTAAATATACCTATACGGTATTTTTTTTAATTTTTCAGTGATTTACTACGTACTATGTAGACAGATTACACAACGTGTCTCCTCTTATCAATGGTTGAAAAGAAAACAAACCAAGTTGACCGACCGACAATAAAATTAAATAAATGAGTTTTAGATTAAAATTTAATCAGACATCTTTGTAAATGATGATATTATTTTTCATTTAGTTATGAATAAAGTCGAGTGGCGTGACTGATCGACCATTATTTTTATTTTCAATAATATAACTTAATATCACGCTTTTTTATCCCCGAAGTAGTAGTAGGCAGAGCTGCACATTACGGCACCTAATGCCACTGTACAATGTAACACCCACTTTTCATTATTTACATATGTTATGAGTTCCATGTAATAGGGGGTGAGCCTATTGCTGGGCACATTTCCAGACTCCGTGCTACTTCTGAGTTTTGAGGTATTTTTAAAAACCCAACAATGTTTTGCCCGACCCGGGAATCGAACCCGAAACCCCTTGCCCGGCAGTCGCAGATGCGACTTGGCCAATCAGGCAGTCTTATTATATCAACATTCTTACATGAACACTATCATAGATGTTCGTTTGGACTTTCTTATTATTTTTGGTGAAATCAGTAATTCGGTTATCTTTCAAAAAGTGGCTCTGAATACGGTATTTTACAACTAATCAAATACAATACTTTTATCGAAACGTCAAAAACTATATTGTTATATGAATTTTGTACCAAAAACTAACATATGACGTCATCATATTTTCGAGTCAAATAGCACACTTATTTATGAAAAAATTGTTAGAATAAATCGAAAATTAAGTACCTATATCAAATAGAGGTATATGAATGAAATTGTTATTACTGTTGAATATTTAATTGAATTGAAAAATGAAAATAATTTATTTTTGACCCAGGAAAATACCCAATTATAGCAGAAATGCCATTCTCGTCTATCAGTCTACCTATTTACAAGCTTTATTAGCTTAGTAGTAACCATTATTGGTCGTATAATGTACATATTGTTACAATGACCATTCAATTGAGGTAAATAGGTAATTGTGGTACTCGTTTCTACGTCGCCGTCGCATTATCGTACTTTTTGATCTTTGACCGATCACGCCATCTGCTGATTTTTATTATTGCCGAGTTTTAAAGTTTTCATTTCAGACGTGTCAATGCCCTTTGACTGGTCACCAGACCTAATAGGTATAACCTAGGGCTATCAGATAAATACTCGATAATTGGGTACTTGCCAACTAGTCAAATTCAATACTTTTTTCGAACTGTCAAAAACGACAGTTTTCTATGGATTTTGTGCGAGATTGTGTATTGTGACGTCACGTTTTTTAGCATCAAACAGCATAGTTACTTCTTAAAAAAATGCTGGAAAAATACTAAAATGAAGTTGGTCATAAAATCAATTAATGAAAGTGTGATTATTTTTTGATATTTTATTGTATTGGACAGTCGAAATAATTTATTTTTGATTAAATCCAATCATCCAATTTATTAGTATGTATTAGGAATATTCTAATACAAAAATAAAAATTTTACGGCGAATTAAAATTGAATTTTCACTGTCGTTTTAATTTTGGGTTTCTTTAACGTAAACATATAAGTATGTTTTTTATTGACAACACGGTTGAATAGCTTTATAAACATTATTATTATATTGTTTCAGGAAAGTGCACGGATTCGAATCGGTGGCTGATCTCTATAAATGGAGTTCCTCTGCTTTCTACCTCCACAATATTAAAACCCCAATGATTTTCGTCAATGCTCGCGATGACCCCATCGTACCAGAACCCCTATTGCCTATTGTCAGGGAATTTGTCAGTGAGTACAATTTTTTTTTATCATTTATTTTGTCCAAGTCTTGAAAAAAAAATCTCTTATATTAAGTACAAAACAAATGTTTACACATGTAATAATTAAATTCCAATGTGTCTTAAGTATAATTATGAATTCTTTATGAGATTATGATGAAAAATAATGTTATTTTCAAACTTTAATAATGACGTTGTATTTTTAAATGTCAATACAAGCTGAATACAAAAACTCAGGTTCAAAACAAGTATAGAAAAGAGTTAGGTATTAACACGACACAGGTTAGGTCTCTGTCTACCTGCGGTTGGCCCATTAACATTATCGATTCTGTATATTTTTGTATTACATTTTCGTATATGGGTGCCGTTTGGCTATGTTGTGTCACCGGTATTTTGGTGAATGACTTTACATTATTAATTATAGCATTGCGTCTGTATATCGCATTTGTAACAAATCTACTAGAACAAATGTGATCATTGTCTATTAACGTCTCTAATTTTCTCCTAAATTACTCGACTAATTTTAATGGTTCTTTTCATTAATGTATTTTTTATATTTGCTCCGAGTAATCTTTAATCTATACTTATTTATGTGTTCACTTTCTCCTTTTATAGTTTTTAGTACACAATTTAAATTTAAACGTATGGAAATGGCTGGTATTTGGAAACATTGCGCAACGCTCGAATGAGGTCATTATCATTGTACTTACGTATGAATGGAACCAGTAGGACTTGATTTTAAATCTCCATAGATTTATTATATTATTGTCTTCATGTTACTAAATTCGGATGCGAAGGTCAATTCATTTTATAAGTCAATTCATTTTAGGTAAAAAGATTGAATGACTTCTTTCGTCGCTTTTAGGAATACATCAGACTAAAATAAACGACGTTTTGTTTCACAAACAACCTGTATATCATTGACGTACATATTTCTTAAACTCGACGGTTAGAGTACACTGTTTGAATAAAACTAGAATGATCTATGCTAATATGATTTATATCAATTAAAAGTAATATAAAATTTGCACGAATAACCAGCGTGGCAGATAAACCAGATAACGGCAACACGAAGCAAAAAAATGTTTATAAATCAGACCGAAGGTTATCTGTAATAATTTTAACGTCACTTAATATTCTGCAGTATTCGTACGTTGTTGTCTTATATATGAAATTTATCTTTACAGGCTCGCACGATAAGGTAATGTATCTCGAACTGGCTCACGGCGGACACTTGGGTTTTTACGAAGGAGGTTTGGTATACGCCAATCCCGTCAACTGGCTGGACCGCGCCCTCGTCGGACTTGCCGGAGGTTTGCTCATGGCACATAACAAGTGCTCACATAAAGACGTCGCCGCCTCCGTCGATTACGTACCCTCAGAAGAACAGAACGAACCAGATCTCATCAAATCAGCCACCATTGTCTACCGTGATCCATTAGAAAAGGCACCCCAGTTGGCATATTAGATTAACTCTTGAATTGTAGATCACTTTGGTATACTTACATGTCTTATATTTATTAGAAGAATAAAAAACTTATATGAAATGACTGCAATCCATTTCAACGGCAGTAACATTTTGATGAAGTACTTAAATTGTGTTGTTAGTACATCTTTTGGAGGTAACGATTCTCCATCGCGTTTTTATACGTCCTAATAAATAGTTGATATATTGATGTAGAAGGCAGAACCGTATTTACCAAAGCCTAGTATAGGAACGAGGTGTTCCTTATATGCCCTAAGTAAGATATTAGGCAGGACCTAAGAGGCAATATATGTTATAAACGGCACATAAGCTTTTTATAAATATTTATTGTGAAGTCGTTAATGTTTTTCAGGCTTATTGTCGAACTGTACGTGAATAAAATGAAGTTAATGATAGTTATTTTACGTTGTGACTAGATGAGGTGAGAAGGCGTGGCATATATCGATAATAATAGTGTAGAGAATATGTTTATATATGTATTGTTATTATCTATGTACATGTCAATATACAGCTTTATATTGCAGTCTGTTGTAACTTGCACAAAATGTTTGCTTTTATATACAACACTGCCTATAAGTTTTTTGTCATTGCATAATATATAGTGGTTAAACAATAGGACTATTAAGGCTGACAAAAGGACACGAGTTTAGTGAGCCCCTAATTAATAAGTCCTCTATTTTGCCAGTGATCAGAATAGTCAGTTATGCTGCTGAATTAATGCCACACCTCACCTTCACAATATTATTCGAAAGCACACAGGAGACACGGGCCTTTAGTTATTTGTTACTATTGTGATATACTTAACTGATTATTTATATAATATGCATTTTAATCTATGTGCCAAGTGCACGTATAAAATATGACGGCCGTACAAACAGCGATATTTAACGGTCCTGGGTTTTAGTCCCGGTTAAGTCAAGTATGTTATACGTAACGTTAATGATTGATGAGTGAGAATCATTTACAAACGTACGAGTACATGAAATTAAGATATTTATCGAATAAATTGTTTGTAAAATATTTTTGTTGAAATGAATGGTAGATGTAAATGCAGTACAAATACAGATTTGCACAATTTTAGTTGAATGTTCGAGTTTATTATTGATGGATAGTCCTCGCAAGTTGGTTTATTAGTAATTTGTACGTACTTACATTTCAATCTCATTGAATTCCTTTAATGTTCCTATGAAGTAGCTAGAGTTCAATGTTGTATTGTTTTGTGCAGTCAATATCAAAAGACAATCAACTATGTCTGGAATCTTCCAATTTGATTATCTTTTAATTTTGGCAAGACTACGAATTAAAACTTTGCGAGAGTAATTTTAATTATTAATTTATTTTCTATAACTTACGACAGGAAAGTCTGCAATACACAATTTCGTATAACGAATTTATATTGGAAACATTGTGAATTGACTGGAAATGGGTTTTTAAAATTATGTATTGTGACAAAGTTTGTTCCTAAGAAAACTTTTAACATTATGGAATTGTTCGCTAAGCGATGTTTCGTGAGCTTTGTTGCGGAGCTAACTTAACTTCCGTCCAATAAGAATGTTCATAAGTTGAAGGGAATTGAGGAGATTGTTCAAATCCTGAATAAGGTCTGAGAGGTGGGATTTTGTATATGTATGTAGGTACTGTAAATTAGAAACCCATTTCTATATTATGAAATTGAGGTCGAGATAGATCAACATCTCTTAGTGTGAGCTAAAAAGTATTTATTTATTTCGACTTGTATAGTTTTTGGACCACGTAAGGTCCAAATTCAAAAGGAATGTAATAAAGAGGTGTGATTATAAACAGTTTCATAATACTTACGTCCAGTTGGATGTGTGCGTATGCGCAAATGTGTGCTGCGTGGTAACTTCGATGTTTTAAGCTATGTGACTGCATTCGATGTTAGTTCTGTATTTATGTAAAGCTTTGCATTTACAGTGAGTGGCGTTCGAGTATTGTTTACGCTTAACAGCGTTTGGCTTCCGGTGCCTCAAACAATGCAAAGCTCTTTTCGTCTAAGGTGTTCGCAGACGTACAAAAACATTTGCCAATGTAAAGGCCTGCACAACTTATTGATGTATCGACGTAAGCCCCAGTTATAAGGCCTAGTCAGTCATAAAAATCTTTCAAATGTAGAATTATGAACCATTGAAGTTTTACTCAATTTGTTTGAAAATGCTGAGAACAATCTTCGTTTGTTACGTTTTTAGAATTTTCCAAAACATACCTATTCCATAATTATGATCTCGAAGTGTGAATTCCGGCAGCAATATGGATGTTTTCTTGCCCGCCGACCATAGCCAATAAACATCTTTTGATGTTTGCGCCAAAGCTTAGAGTATACGGTGTAAAATTTTAAAGCACATAAAATGTAGAGAGGATATGAAGCATAACTTCAGAGTTCAAGTTTTCATATAAATATTTTGTGGCGGGTATAAAGTGATACTTCTTCAGCATTTATGTAGACATTTCCAAATAATTCCACTGATTAAATGTTAAATGTGTTACTGAGTGTGTTCATGTAGAAAGATTGGCATAATGTTTGTTAGGAATATATTATCTTTTAGAATATTGTGTCTGTATTAGCTTGACTTGTATTCAAATAACCAAGCCAAGTAGACATTTTTCTAGGCGTGTAGTAATAAGAATTGAGCAAGTATGACACTTGCGGAAATGTCAATATATTTTTATAAACTAATAACTTTCTCTAACTGGATTTTGGAAATTGATAGTTTATTACTCAGTGGTTTATTAAAATTTCAATTTAACGGTTTACGTATTTACTTATTTTTACCATATACGGGGTTTTTGCACGAGGTAACGTTACGAGAAATATGCAGTTTTGTGAAGCTAGCGATACTCATAGCTTTCAATGTGATAGATTCAAATAATGTGTTATTGCTGTCTATAGATAACCGCGATTAAACAGTACAAAGATAGGATCACACCAATACTATAAACAAATTATTGTAATGTTAATAACTGACAGTACATATTCTTTGTATTTTAAATTCATTAGAATGATGTATGCTACTTAAATGACTTGATGTATGTTGCCCAAATGTTTAATATTTTATTTATGTACACGTAATAAACGTTAAAATGAATAACACTCTGTTGTTTTGTTTTATCCCATTCATATTGAAATTATTCATTACAAAAGGATTGATAAATAAGTATATTTCTAAGTCAATAATATAAAATTTCAAAGACGGGTGAATTTACGCTGCCTTACATTCTAGCAAGTTATTATATCTAACTAATACTATTTTATACATATTTTGTAAATGGAATATTATTATGACATTTCTTGTCAAGATTTTTACAATACACGTGAGATTCATAGTGTAAAAAGATCAAATTGGGGTTTCTTTATACAAATTGACGACATTTATACAAAAAAGATATTTGAGCAAAAATAATAATGAGATCATGAAATTATTAAAACAATGTGCTTTGTTGTTACAGACAAGTAAATAGAAAAGCCTTACTGTAATAAAAAATCAATACTAATAAACGAGACTCACATTTTACACATTTCATAGTTACGAAACATTACTGACTTACTGAAACAAGTGCTGAATAAATAAAAAGTATTTAACATGATAAATTAATACTATCAATATTCCAAATACAAATATCACAACATTTTTCTTAATTACATCTTATTTCTCTTTACACATACATCTTAGCATAATACACATCAATAGTTAAGTAATTTAAGGTAAATACAAATAAGAACATTTACATTAGAAAATTATTTCAGTGCCAGATTCATATTAT
This sequence comes from Spodoptera picta, assembly GCA_038387885.1. Classification (NCBI taxonomy): domain Eukaryota; kingdom Metazoa; phylum Arthropoda; class Insecta; order Lepidoptera; family Noctuidae; genus Spodoptera; species Spodoptera picta. The sequence goes on along the minus strand of JAZHFQ010000438.1, from coordinate 4,218,937 downwards.
ATTCATCCCTTTTTATACCCCATAAAATAAAATTATAAAATAAAAAAAAAAATATATAAAAAAAATCATATTTGTTTTGGAAAAGAGAGCATTGGTTTGCTTTATAAAATTATAAAAATAGCATGGCCACTGGGAGATTAAATGCATTACAATTATCTCAAATTTTGCTTTTATGGGACTGTTAGAACTTCTACAAACTCCACAAAATTTTCTAAATGTTTTTTTTTTATAAAATACCTGTATGGTCATTGCACGTAAAATAAATCATTATGATACAAATGCGAAGAATACACATAAGCCTAGCAATATTTAGATTTACAATAAATAAAAATTTGATGTTCATTCAGTCCCATAATGTAATGCTAGCTGGCTGATGAGTAATAAATGCCAATATAAGTTACCAATAATTTCACTTAATACTTACAAAAGATACTTTAATACTTATTACATAGGTACTTCGACAAAAAATAAGTCCATAGCTATTAAGTATGCCTTCATGATTCATTGAAAAAAATATTCTTTACTTTCTAACTAGAGTTATGAAACTGATTGCTTACAGTCTTTTTACATATCAGTTTTTATTAGATCTGAGTATTTTCAGAATAAATTAAAGCTTCTTTTTACAAAGTAGGTAATACATATATTATACATAAATAAATTACGTAAATGCAATCAAATCGTGACTGGTGTCATATAGTCAGCAGATAGATGTAGGATCCCCTTCCATAGTGCATGCTATATTATCTAATTTATGAGCTAAGTGCATTTTGTTTTCTATTCCTAATATAATTTGTTCTCTATATTTACTGACATAGATATACAACTCTTTTAAGGCCGAAAGAGTGTCGAACTCATTCAACTGTTCCACTGAGAGTTGTTGCATAGAAGTACTTAGCTCTTGGTCTGTTACTTGAGGTAATTGAGATACTGATTGATAAAATCTTATAACCATGTCTCTGTAAGTAGGCAAGTCTTTAGCAAATAGTAATTTGTTAGAAGGAGAATCTTTACATAGTCGATGTTCTGTTAATGAACAAGCATCCATGAACGTTTGAGCGATAACTGATAATGAAGAGTCAACAGTAGCAGTTTTATTTATATCAAATATAAAATCTGGATTCTTTATGAGATTCACCCAAAATCTTAGAGGTAAGCTATTAGATTTCCAAGCATGGACTACTTCAGGATTCATGATACCGTGTGTTCGAGCAGCGTCATCAAAAAGGTCAAATAACCATTTTACAGCTGGTGGCAAGACTTCGTTCACGGTGAGAATAGTACTGAAGAAGTCATCGACGAACTTGTGGACTGTGCCTTTTGTCGAGAGTAGTCGCGTGAGGAAAATCTCTGGAATAGCTTTATGACTATGCTCTGATGACTTGTTGATAATGTGCTGGTACTCTATAGGTTTCACCAAGTGATAGTAGTGAACATTTTGATCTGTAATGTCACTGTTGTACACTCTTATGTGAGAATTAGAGCAATATATTCCTGTGCAATTTTTGCAGGGTATTTTATACGGAGTGTTAAAACTATCGTTTTGTCGAGATATCAATGACATGATAGCCGATTCTTTGACGCCGTAATGGGCTAGTGTATTCAATTTACGCCAACCATTAATCGTCTTAGTGGTTACGTCCTCATCTTGGAGCGTAACATGTCCACCTCTTCCGTGACGCCATTCTAAATCAACTTCATGGACGGATGGTCTCATAGAGAATGGGGTATTTTTAAATAGGGCATCTAATATTTTAGCTTTAACTTGTGAAACACTGTCGCAATCTAACACTTTACACTGAACTTTTTCATCAAAATCATCTTGGACTATATGCAATGTTATAGTTTGGTAATCAATTTGTTCCTTCAGAAGTTTTTCTTCCGACAAGGAATATCGAGCTTCGTGAGTTATTGCATCTACAACTCCCTTTTCGATTTGATGCTTTATTGCCTTGAAGAGCAAAAACAACGAAGAACCTGCATAGTCTTTTAAATAATAATACATACATAAAGCCATCCAGTTCGTTAACATTTTTTCAACCACACTCTCAGTTCTCCTTAACATGAGTTGTGGATGTTTATTACATATAGATTTATCAATAAGACGCAACAGAAGGGACTTTAAAATGTCTGTAGCATATTCCATTTTTCCCATGAGGATAATCATCAACAGGGAAGCCACATTCACCTTGTCTCGAATGTTAAACGACTTTTGTGACTCTAATGTGTCTATAAATGACAAAAGGAAACATTTATTATTCAAAAGTTGCTCAAATTGAATCATAGCAGCGTCGTAATTGGTCCTGGGAGTATTAATAAATTGACGTTGGACATTCAATATGGGATGGTCCGACACGCCTGGGAAAAACACCTTCATCACGTAGTTTACATGATCGAGCGTCGGTATACCTGAATGTTCCAAATCAGCTGCCAGATCAGACATATCAGTTTGCAACTCCGCAAAAGCCAATTTACATTCTAATCTAACATTGCTCTCTAAAGTGTCCATCTGAATTTGTATTCGTTTATATTCTCTTTCTGCTTTTGTACTGCGACGTCTGTACATAACTAACACAATCATAAATATGAGCACTAAAAAGAAAGTTCCACCAGCTATTCCAGCGATGACTTCCGGTGGGAAGTTGTAATTTCGGAGTAATTCATAGTGAAGGTACCCAATGGGAAACCGTAAATTCTTTCCAATTTTAACAACCACCAAAGGTAAACTGATTTCAGATATTTGCAGACCATTTTCATCTGTGTTAGCTGGTTGTATCTCAGGAGGAGTGCACAACAGTTGTTGCATGGTGAGACTAGTCACATTACAAGGTTGTGTTCCAATAGTAACAATAACATCAGTTTCATCACTTGCTCTTATTAGATTCTCACCTTCTATCACCAATGGGTCTCCCTTATAAGATTTCACACCTTTATTAGGAAATTGGTAAACATGAGGATCATCCACATACACCATATGTGTTCTAGGAGGATTAAAGTGTTTTTCATGCATTGTTTCCACATTATCCAAAACAAACCCAACTTTCATTGCTACCTGAGGTGTACTTGTTTGAGTTTTAGTTGCTTGCAAAATTTCAAAATATTTGTTATTCACTGCAGGACTAGGACACTCCATCTGATGTTCATTTAGCACAGTACAAGCTGTGTGATTCACAGGGAGAACTTCATTAGCAAAATATAATTTCATAAGGGGTTTTTGAATGGTGTGCAAGTTTGTACCATGAACTGTTATCATTCTGCCACCAGATACAAAGCTTTTCAATGGTTTTATTTCCATTATAGTTGGGTCTGCTGTATAATTAAATAAATCTCCATGTAAAGTGCGATTAGCATTATCTATTCCGACTGTCAATGTATGAATCACTCTAGGTGCATTTGCTTTAGGAGTAATACATATTAACCTACTGTTTGATGTCTGTGTTGTATTTACAGAGCAAGGTAATTCATCCAAATAGGCTGATATTGATGAACCAATATTTAAATGCTGCCCTCCTATTGCTAACTGAGTGCCACCTGCCACGGGGCCAAGTGTCGGATAGAGGCCCTGAAGTTTAATGTTTTTATAACTAAATAGAACAGATGATTCTGTGTGACCAGAATCATTTTCCACAATAACAGGTGCCACAGCAGATCCATTAGAAGGACCTGTCCGACATGTGATGCTCACAGACACTTCAAAGTCTACTATTTCACATGAAACCTCCCCAATTCTAACTTTCCCAGATACTTCTTCAACTCTCAAACCAAGATTACTGCCTTCAATGGTAACTATGGTACCACCTTCAATTGGTCCACTTAATGGCTTTATCATATCAATTCTAGGTTTGGGACATTCAGTTACTGGATTTTCCAAACATGTTTCACTATAGGAACAAGAATTGCCACACCATGTGCATTTATAGATGGAGTTTCGAGTTATACAAAGAGAACAATCTGCATGTTCCCTGTGAGATCCTAGAATTTCACATTTGTATAGTGTGATGTTGATTGTGTCTATGTAATGTTTGTGATTCCAAACAATCTTAACACTTACATTATACTCCCCTACATCTTCTTCATATGAATATGTTGTTTTGTCACACACAATGTAATGATTTGACTCAACTCTTGCAGGCAATATCATGTTGGCTAGCTCAATACTCACTATACACTGGAACCCAGTGTGTCCTGGTTGTAGGTGAGGTAAATTTTCTACTTCAAGTTCCAATTCTTTAGGCACATTATTAGGTAGTAAAATAGGTTTCTTGTATTGTCTTATTCTAGGACAATGTCCAATACCATGATTTAAAAGTTTAGTAGGATTGTTTTCGCCACTAATTATGGTCCTCTGGCAAACAGATGTATCATGAGTGCACTTGTTATCATATATGCACCAATTACAGGCCCACTCACTCAATATGCAAGAATGACATGTTGTATGCTTAGAACAATCATAGAAAGCAAAGTTTCTGGAAACAAAATCTTTGTTTGTTTCTGATGAATGAACAGAAAGCGAAACATACACATGATCTTGATTTTGTGTGATTTTGGGCCTATGTTTAACATCAGGTGTAGGACAAGCTAAACCATTTGATGTTACAGCAGCATCTATAGCTGGAGCATTGCCAAACACACACTTGTACTTGGATCCAACTGGCAGTTCTGGTAAAGTTCTAATTATAAGCTGCACTGTTGTAACTTCATTCATAGATATCCTGTCAGGCAAAATCTGTTCAAAATCAATGCACTGTTGGCCAATGTATTGAGACAACCATCTGGGTGCACTCTGTGTTCCTTTTTGACACATATTTTGAACTGTGCAGCGTTTTTCCAAAGAACACCATCCACAATGAGGATCATTGGATTCCAGACAAGCAGAACAATTGCCATGTTCAGCACATCTCTCAGTTGGTATTTGCACTATTGTATTTCTTGCCAACACATACAGTGTCTTTTGGTATGGTGACAGTGTGGTGTCTGGTAGGATTCTCTGGCCGGCTAAAATTTGTTCACTTGAATACTCTAATGCTTTATCAGCATCAATAAGAACTTTCTTTAAAATGCCATTGTTAGTACCTAGAAAAGCTACAGTATGCAAACCAGTCACGGACATAGTTACAGAGGTAATTAATGTATCATTCCAATTAATAACAGACATTGTTTTGATAGGATAAAGCCCACTTATTTTAAGACCTACCTCACAAAAATTAAGTATATTTCCTGTTGAACCAACACTGGGACACTTTCCATCAGATATCATGCCTGATATGTAGCCCATGTTGCGAGCCTTAGTGCTACCATTAAAACACATATGGACATTTTCATTAAACTTAATTTCTATCTCTTGCAAAGAAAATACACAAATAGCTGACTTTGCCATAGGCTCATTAGATATACTTTTAGATGGACTAAAAACAGCTACAAGAATAGAATCTCCCGTCTCTATACCCAGCTGGGCAGCCAGGTTGGCACCTGCCTTGGCAATCTTAGCATCTTGCACTAAATTATAATTGACCACTTCACTCTTACCACTAACACTTTCTTCCCTAACATGGCACTCTAGAGTAACTTCTGTGTAGCTGTTGTAGTTGTCATCATTCACGCAGGTGCGGGCTAGGCGGGACACATAGCCCAGTTCCTCATTGCCAGCAAGGTGGGAATGTTTTTGGATTATCAAAAAATATGCATAGTCACTAGCATTAAAGCCATATGTGTACTGAACTAAGAAGTTATCTCTGTATTTAACATCTATTTGTATTGAACTCTGTTTGTTGAATGTCAATTGTGCAGTATCGAGAGTCATCAGGTCGCGGCTGGATATCGCGGGGACGTCGTGCCTGTACTCTCCATTATTGGTGAATGTAGTTCCCACATAGAGCACATTCGATCTGTCCCATGAATTGTACCTCTCAGGTCCGATGAACGCGTAGGTAGATGCATCAGCGTCGTTAGCCGCCACACTCACTGGAACAAACTCCGGCTTTGCAGACAGATCTCCAAGCTTGTACTTGGTACAGGAACCCTGCGCCACTGAACCGCACGAAATCACTTTTCCGGATTCTTGGTCTATCACTAATATTTTATTCACGTTATCAGTCCATGTAGTCTTTATATCAGACGAAGTGCAACCACTTGCATGACACATTGGGTTGTCAAGAATCGGACCCGTGCCTATTACATGGATTGGTTTCAAATCAGGGCTTAACTGATGAATCCAATTTAACGAACCAGCATACACTTGGCCGCTGATCCTATCCACAGCAAGATGATAGAAACGGTAGGTCTCATTAGGCTGATTCGGATATTTTGATATGAACTCGTATCCATACACTATTGTGCACTGAAGCCAAAATGTTATGACTAACACTGTAGTAGAAATAGCCATGATCACATTTTAACATGCATTTGTATTGATAATTTAACTTTTACACAACTTCTACTTTGTTATTATTTCATTTTCAACCCATTTTCATGCCATTACAAAAATGTAATGTAACTTGTAAAAGCATCCATCGATGCCGATGACACGGAATAAACAATAGAGTTTTATACAACCATAGAGAACAAAAACCACCCATTTCAGAAATAATTAGAGTTGTGTTTGTTTGCGAGAATTGCAAGAGTCTTAGAGGCAGATTTAAAATCATTTTAGTCATTTCGCAACTGGATTATTTTTGGGATTGGAGTTTCACTGTTATTTACATAGTTAGCAGTTTAATACGATAACAAGATAACATACAGTGAAATGACCAATGGCGTAAATCAGATAATCAATGCTGAAACTCAATTTATGACTTCAAAATAGTTGAGCTTTCTTCGTATGAGCTAATTGCTATCAATTAAGTAACTTTACATTGTAAAGCCGGTGCAAAGAACGTTTTACATCTTAATTTACATGATTTCTAACTTTGCTCGCTTTTATTTCGTTCATTCTTTTGGTATATCTGTGTGTCAAATCAATAATTTTACCACAGATAAGCTAAATATTTCGAGTAGAGTTCTCTTCTCAATCTCTATTTGTCTCTTCTTGCGTGTATTGCTTGTCTTGTTTTGTCCGGTTTTTTGGGTTAATATTTAGATTACAGACTTATTAATTGTGACTAATGTATATAATAGTGATCTAACACCTGTTTTAGAGTAATACAATGATGTAAATGTGATAGAGATTGTTTCCTTCTTATATTTTTATTTTTTAAAACATGTTGGGTAATTCACGTTTTGGTGAAAATACGTAACTTTGAGACTTCTTACTGTGGACAATGATGGCTTCGATGGCTGCAGGCGGACCTGGGGATCCGCACACCCAGATGAATACCTACAGGAGCTATGTGACGATGCTGGCGGACCCGGGCGCCAAGGATGAGATCAAGCTGAAAGCAGCCCAGGAACTTAGCGAAAACTTTGAGGTGTCCGGCAATATCTTTAACATATAATACATACATATATCATACAAAGGATACAAATAAAGTAGACAGTCGCTGATAGATTGATAAATATTGTGCTGCAAAAAGCTATGTCCCTCAAATGTATAAGACAGAATGTAGTTCTTCATAACAATGTGCTATTAATTACTATGACCTTGTCAATCCCTCACAGTTAAAATGTTTACAGGTAATACTCAGCTCCCCACAATATCCACAATTCCTTGACCACTCCCTGAAAATATTTCTCAAAATACTGCAAGAAGGGGAGCCACACTTTATAGCGGAGTATAATATCCAACAAGTGCGGAAACTGATCCTAGAGATGATCCATCGTCTGCCCATCAGTGAAACCTTAAGGCCTTATGTAAAAAGTATATTAATATTGATGTTAAAACTGATGGAGATAGAAAATGAAGAGAATGTTCTGGTGTGCTTGAAGATATTTATGGAATTACACAAACAATACAGGCCTACATACTCTACAGAAGTGGATGTAAGTATAATCTTTCCTACTATCCTCTTACTTTTACACTCCCTTAAAGTTTGTAAGAATATATGAATGCCAGCCCCTTCACCCGCATGGGTTATTCCAGACTATTATCTATCTCTATAGCAAATTTCATCCAAATCCATTCAGTAATTTTGGTTTATTTAAGTGTGAAATCTTTATTTATATTTAGTGATAATGGTGGTGTTTATTCATACCATTATGTTAATCATGTCTATCTTTTTATCTAGATTCACAAGTTTCTGCAGTGGGTGAAAGGTATATATTCAGACTTACCTAATCATTTGCCTAAAATATTTGAACCAAAACCGACCATCAGAGTGAAGGATTTGTCCGAGGTGAATATAGAACAACTGCTGCAGGAGACATACACTACTACACCGATCCATACTGAAAAGAAGCTTCTTGATGGCAGTGTTGTTACTGTAAGTTATTTCTATTTTTCAATTTTTGTTGTTCATATAAAATATTAGCTACATTCCCACGGTGTTACCCGATGCTCGGCCTTTAATTGTAGCGTGATGTTTTATAGCCTATAGTCTTCCTCGATAAATGAATTATCCGACACAAAAAGAATAATTCATTTTGACCCAGTGGTACCAGAGAATAGTATGTTCAAACAAATGAACAAACTAAGTACAATTTTCTGTTACTGGTTTGATAGATAATGGTTACTTCAAGTTAATAATTGTACTTCAACATAACATCACGCCTTTTATTCCCGAAGAGGTAGGCAGATTATGTTACGAGCCCCACGTAATAGGGGGTGTGTACGCCTTCAAAGTACTTAAAAGGTTAAGGAATAGATACTCATAGCCAGTTATTTTATTACTTACTGGCTCCATATGGGTTGGAACTAGAGATGGGCACTGGGAAAAAACCCAATAGGCGGGTATTTTCATTTATAATGATCTTATTCTATTTTTATTTTCAGAACTAAATAAATAGGTACTTTGTGATGCGCATTTTTTTTTTTTTTTTTTATACCACGACGTTGGCAAAAAAGCACACGGCCCACCTGATGGTAAGCGGTTACCGTGGCCTATGTACGCCTGCAACACTTGGGGCATTACATGCGTCTTGCCGACCCTTAAAAAACCTATTCACCGCCCTCTTGAAGAACCTCATGTTGTAGCCCACTGGGAAAACCACGGCAGGGAGCTCATTCCACAATCGGAGGGTCCGTGGGAGAAAATTCCTCTGAAACCGAACTGTACGGGACCATTTTGGCTCCAATGAGTGAGCGTGAACCCCCTGTCGATGGCGAGCGGTGCGATGATAAAAAGTGGCCGTGGGCATCGTATCAAATAATTCCGCAGAACATAACCCATTATACAAGCGGTAGAACACGCACAAGGAGGCAAAATCTCTCCTTAGACTTAAGTGCTCGATACCGCTCGTAAGTATAGGATCGTCAACAAGTCTGACAGCTCTCCTTTGGACCGCGTCAAAAGGTCCAAGCTGGTATGCTGGCGCTCCTGCCCAGAGATGAGAGCAGTACTCCATATGGGGGCGAACTTGCGATTTATATAAAAGCAGTCTTTGTCCCGGCGTGAAGTACCGCTTCGCTCTGTTTAGTACACCGAGTTTTCGGAACTGGACGTCACTAGATATGTCGACACCAAGGATACCTATACTTTTGGAGATGTTAAGGGTAGTGTCTTGGAATTTAGGGGCCACAACGAATGGGGTTTTTTTAGCGGTAAACGCATAAACTTGTGTCTTGGAGGGGTTGAACCGGACCATATGGTCCCGACCCCAATCGGAGACTCGACATAAGGTCCTCTCGATTTGAGACACAAGTTTTACGCGGTTTTCTTCCACAACGGAACGAGGGATGTTTGCACGGCCCGTGTAAAATGCGTCCCCGGTGCTATCATCAGCATAACAATGAATACCCTCAACAGACAGCAAATCATTGATATGCAGAAGAAACAGCGTCGGAGAAAGTACGGAGCCTTGTGGGACGCCAGCGTTTATGTCCATGCTTTCAGAGTAACTACCGTCTACGACGGCTCTTATGCGTCGGCCGGACAAAAAGCTACCAATCCATTTGCACAATTCCTCGGGCAGTCCGTATGATGGCAACTTCGTCAGAAGACTCCGGTGCCAGACCCTATCGAACGCCTTCGCTATATCTAGGCTAACTGGCAATGCCTCACCTTGACTTTCAATGGCCGAGGCCCAGCGATGTGTGAGATACACTAGAAGATCACCAGTCGAGCGACCGTGGCGAAAACCGTATTGACGGTCGCTGAGCAGGTCGTGCTCCTCTAGGTATCGAAGGAGCTTGGTATTGATTACTCGCTCCATCACCTTGGAAAGAAGGGAGGTAATAGCGATAGGCCTGTAATTCGTCGGGTCTGTTCTATCGCCCTTTTTGGGCACCGGATGCACGTAGGCGGTCTTCCACGAAGACGGTACTTGCCTAGTGTGGTAAGAAAAAGCGAAAAGACGCGTTAGAACAGGGCACAATTCAGGAGCACACTGCTTTAGAACCACTGCCGGTATGCCGTCGGGCCCGCTCGACTTATGACGCGCATATACCTACATTCACTCAAAAAAGTATCGGGAATGGATGATTTGTTTATGGTTCCAAATTCAAATTTTTGTTTTTATGTAGTTAGATTGGCACAACTGTTTTCCATTTTGGCGCGGAGTTTGAGTTGCATCTGTTATTTATATTAATACAGCGCTGGTTTCAGAAATATCATATAGAGGTATAATGTATATTGTGAATTTCATAATGGACACAAATATCGATCAAAGAGTTTGTCTTAAATTTTGCATCGCCAATGGAATTTCGTGTTCGGAGTCACTGAAAATGTTACAGAAAGCTTACGGTGAATCGACTTTATCAAAAACTCGTGCTTATGAGTGGTTCAAAACGTTCAAAAGCGATCGAGATGCGATGGAAGATTTGCCTCGCTCTGGTCTGCAACTGTAGTTAACATCGCAAAAGTGAAGGAAATAGTGACTGAAAATCCCCATTCAACTCTGAGAGAGATAGCCGCCAAACTTTCTGTATCTCACGAGTCGATCCGTACCATTTTAACTAATCTATACTATACATTAAAGGGTATGAAACATGTTGCTGCTCGGCTAGTTCCATTTTCTCCAAAATCTCAATCGCATGAAAGTCGCTGAAGATATGCTAACCCAACATTCATGAAACGCATTGTTACTAGTGACGAGACGTGGGTGTGTATGTTTTTGTATGTAAGTATGAGTTTGGCATGCAAACTAGTCAACAAGCTTCGGAGTGGCGCCTTCACGACCAAAACCACGCCAAAGTCGATCAAAAGTCAAAGTCATGTTGACTGTTTTCTTTGACTATCGCGCTGTTGTGCACTCTGAATTCTTACCGGAAGGTCTAACGGTAAATAAAGAATATTATTTGAGCTTTATGCGGCGTTGAAGAGAGCAAATTCGACGAAAAAGGACAGATTTGTGGAAAGAAAATGTTTTCAATCGATAGAAGACGTAAAGGAGAATTCGCGGCGAGAACTAAACTCAATTCTGGAAGCAGCGTTTAAAAAATGTTTTGATGAATGGATTATTCGTTGGCGCAAGTGTATCGTCTCTAAAGGAGCATACTTTAACTCGTTGAATAACAGACAATTAAAGAACAATAGGTTGCGGTCACCGGTGACAGTTTAAAGGTGATAAAATAAATTTGGATGAATAACAGACATTTTTGTATTATTGATCTTTTCCCGGTACTTTCTTGACAGAGTAGTACTTAGCACCAGCGTGTATAGGGCACTAGCTGTTGTCTGTTATTTGAAACGTTAAAATGTGTAGTCTATTTCAAGGACTAAAACATAACCAGCATATTTATTATAACACCATAAAGACGTCTTTTTGTTTTATAATAAGTTTTTACTGCGCTCTGTGATGGAATGTTAACAGCAGAAAAAATACCTATTAAACTTTAAAGAACGTTTGAACCGGTAAATTTCGTTCGTAAAAAAAAGTAGGTATCAAAGTTCGTAAGAGTAGCAGTTGTTGTCAATTCAAAGGATTAGGTAACCAAAAGTCCACCAAACAAAATCCAAGTCGTCAATTAAACCAACAAATTAACACGAGTGCGCACAGTATGAAGCCGAAACAACGTGTGAGATAGATAGATCACCAACGCGCTCGCCCCTCTACTACCTGCTTCCCTGCCCCTCTACCCGCTTACGTATTTTCGGTTTACCTGTCGCTAAGAGCGGAGGATTACACACAAACAGACAGAATTTTTGTTTAATTTCATTTTATTTCATTTGGTAGTAGGATATTAAGAACGTTATTACTGCAATATGAACTTAAACAAAGTTAGATTAGCTCTAACTTGTAGTAATAGTTCTTAAATAGTACGTACTATATGATATGTACATAATCTACACATTAATTATTTGTTACATGTGTTAAATATGAAAAAACCCGAATATTTTCCCATTCGGGAATTTTCCCCGGGTTTTTCCCGGTTTTTTCCATATTCGGTTTTTTTCCAGGTAAAATCCCATCTCTAGTTGGAACAATGATATTAGGCAGACTGCTGGAAAAACATGGAGTAGAGTAGTCAGAGAGAGATCAGAATGGAGTAGGGTGGAGGAGGTCTTTGTCAACTAGGATTTACAAAAAGTGAAGAAGTACCAAATATGCAAATAATTAAAAAAATGTTTAAATTATGTTCCTCAATGTAAGAAAGTATTTTGTTGTGCAAACAAAAGGTTATTATTACTTATTATTGGTATTATATAGCTCCATATAAATTGGAGCTCATTCCAGGCACAATTACAGACTCCTTGTTTAATGCTGGTAGCATTGGAACCATGGGATGGGACATTAAATACTTTTTACCCAATTCTCTAATTAAGAATATTGTGGTTATGTTTGTGTTGTTTGTTTAAAAATGTATGTAAATTGTCAGTATGGAAACATATAATGTAACTTTACAACATTATGTACCTAAATATATTTGTATAACAATATGTTTTTCTGTTACAGTACAACTTAATCCCAAGATCAGTATTATCACTGAAGGTAATACAAGAGTTACCAATTATAGTCGTTCTTATGTATCAGTTGTATAAACAAAATGTCCACCAGGAAGTTAGCAACTTCATTCCTCTCATTATGGAAACTATCACTTTACAACCTGCAGCTACTCACAGGTAATGTAACAAATAACTACCAAAATATATGTACTTTAAATAAGGGCTTGACATTACAGTAGAAACTCGATTATCCGGCTCTCAGTTATACGGATTCGCGATTATCCGGACTAGCGATTCATTATATTAAAATTACCTACAAGTCAAATTTTTGCAAGCATGAACGTGTCGGAACTGGCATTATGCCGCACGCGCCCTACGCGATTCGTTATTGTTTTAATTTGCTAGCTGTTGTTCCTCCGATCAGAGGCTAAAGCCTCTACTTTAGACGAAAAAGTTTAAAGTAAGTAGGTAATCGTAATGAGTACGCGTTCTGCGCTGTGATTGGCCATCTCTAATGAACCAACCAATCAGAGCACAACGCCGTCTCGTTTCGATTACTAAACGAAAAAGAAATTCGTACTAAGGCCTCTGACTTGTATCACGTCTACATATTTAAAAATGTCAAAACATAAGAGAGTGGTGTTATCGCTTAAAGACAAAATAAATATTATTGATTAATTACAAAAAGGAAAAACCGGTCGTAAGTTAGCTGCTCAGTATATTGTAGGTACATCCACGATTAGTATTATTAAGAAGAATACTGATTCAATTTTGTTGTACACCTGCAAATTAGATAGTGAAAACGGGAGTAAACATCTGAAAATGATGAAGAAAACGAAAAATATACTTGTACCCACTGTATTTGTTGTTTTTAATAAATAACATACATAACATCGTATGTACATACTACATATGTATGCACAAAACCCTCTTTTCTTAGTACATTCGATTATCCGGATTTTCGATTATCCGAATGCCTAACGACAATAATTAGTCCGGTTAATCGAGTTTCTACTGTATTTTAGGGGAAAACTATGAAATAAGTGCCTTTAATAAAAAAAATTTAAAGCTTTAAAAAGTAAACCATCTACTAACTACCTAACATACTTAATGACAAGATTTAATCATTTCTGTATTAATTTTAATCATTGAAGATTTCTCAAGTAGTCTCACATCTTCAAATAATATTACATAATATACTTTTTATATAAAAACTTTAACCTTTTTCACAGACAATCAGCCAGTTTCAACAAGGAGGTTTTTGTTGACTTCATGGGTGCGCAAATCAAAACTTTAGCGTTCTTAGCGTATATCATAAGAATATATCAAGATACAATAGCCAATCATGCCAATTTGATGGTTAAGGGCATTATTGGTCTGTTAACGTTATGTCCGCCTGAAGTAGCGCACCTGAGGAAGGAATTGGTGATAGCCACTCGACATATTCTTGCCACAGATTTAAGGCTGAGTAAGTGAAATCTAGTGTTATTTATTAAATGGTCAATATTTAATACATTCTTCATTAACGTTTGATTTAAATTCCACTTAAATAAAAATTACAATGTCGTAATGTTTTATTAGCTTATGTTCGAATCACATTTTGTTTGTTATTGCTAGAATATTACGGTTTTTATGCTAACTTTATTCTTCTAAACTTTTTTATGAGTATTTTTATCAATGAACAACTGTCTATTTCTTTCAGAATTTGTACCTTACATGGAGCGTCTATTTGATGAAGATGTACTGCTCGGAGGAGGGTGGACGGTCCACGAATCTTTACGTCCCCTCGCATATTCCACTCTAGCAGACTTAGTGCATCATGTCAGACAGCTACTGCCACTGACGGACCTTGCGATAGCTGCACATTTGTTTTCAAAGAATGTGCACGATGAATCCCTTCCTACTAGGTATTTATACATTCTTTATTGAAAGTTTATATTAGTGTTTTCTTATATCTAGCATTCTGTCGATTTTTCATTAATTTTCCAATTATAATAATTTATTATTGAATAGCAACTCATTCCTTGCTCATTTTAAACCAGTCTCCTGCTGTATTTGCCTGTTCGCGATTAATTCATAAACAGATAAAGAAATAGATTAAGGAAAGATTTAAATGTGTAAATACTTTTTAACAAAGGATACTTCGTTTGTCAGCGGCCTTTGTTTTCCATCGTTAATACATTTATGTTTTTTTCGTATTCCAGTATCCAAACAATGTCTTGCAAGTTGTTGCTGAATCTGGTGGACTGTATTCGTCAGAGGTCTGAGAGTGAGGGCGCGGCCGCGGCCGGCACTCAGCCTCAAGGGCGACAGTTGCTCATGCGCATATTGGAAGTATTTGTACTCAAGTTTAAAACTATATCCAAGCTGCAACTGCCTGCTCTTATGAATAAGTGGTAAGTTAAATTTTAGTGTGGTTGAATTGATGATAAGGAAAGATAATAAAGTGTTAGGTGTACCTAAATGTAATCTACCTTTCTAGGTCGTCTAATTTAGAAAAAGAAAACTTAATCTAGAAAATATGTTTGTTATTAGATTTTGTTAAGTAATTTTTAACCATTCATTACTACTAGTTGTTGAACTAGACTCGTTTTGTTATAAAATATCAAATAGAAATTATATAAAAATACTACTCAACTTGAACAGAGAACACACAACACTCACTGAAAATGAAACCATCTTCACGATTATATTAAAATTTGTTCCAGTAAACAATCAACGCCATCAGTGACAGGGGGTAATGGAACAGCTCCAGGTACCCCAGGTACTCCAACTACTCCAAACCCTTCCACCTCTACAGTAGAACTCAAGGTGGAGGAAGAGAAGTTAGCACCAGACTTCATTGACAGCATCTCCAAGCATGATGAGAAGTCCAAGATAGGCTTCCCATCATCACAAATGAACAACCTGAATGTTGGAGATTATAGGACTCTGGTCAAAACTCTGGTCTGCGGTGTCAAGACTATCACGTGGGGATGTGCTTCTTGCAAGGTTTGTTTAGATTTATGATGGAATTCTGATTTGATTTATACAAAATTTGATGTATAATTTGGTTACAATTTCTTTTAAGTAATTAAGACCTCCCTCTCTTTACTCTATTCAATAGCTTCTACAAAATATGGGTACAGTAGCTATTAACTGATTTTGCAACACTAAAGAGAAAACGAATTAGTAAAAAAAACACACACAATATAGAAAATCCGTCCTTGTGCATAAAATTTTGTCAACAAAGAACCTAACGCCTAAAAATCAACTAAAACACCTGACAATAAAGTTCAATTTAAATTCAGCAGCAAACAACAACCAATACGGAAGGGACCTCGACGACAACGATAACTGGTCAAAAGCAGTTTAGTGCTCGAGAGACGTTAGTTTTTATACGTCTGGTGCGGTGGGGGCTGCAGTCCCTGGACATATACACGCTGGCCGCGCCGCGGACGCCCGCGCAGCCCCCTGCACAACCACACGTACGGTCCAAGGAGGAGAAGGAAGTGCTTGAACATTTTAGTGGGGTGGTAAGTACTTGATATTATATTTTGGGTTGAAGCGGTGTAAAGAAGGCTTCCTTTCAACTAGACCTATTTATTTCTATATTTAAGACTTTTCTATTTATGACCTGTTCTACCTATTTTTAAATACACACACCCTATAATTTATTTAAACAACCTGTATTTTTGCGCGAACCAACGTCGCAACCTTCAACTTTGCAGTCGAGTTTTTAATTACGTCTAATGGTTTTGTTGATTTCCTTTACAGTTTTCGATGATGAACCCACAAACCTTCCAAGAAATATTTACAGCGACGATTTCCCACATGGTTGAAAGAATAAATAAAAATACGACATTACAAATAATTGCTAATACATTCTTATCCAATCCTGCGACGTCTCCAATCTTCGCGACCGTACTTGTAGAGTACCTGCTTCAAAGAATGGAAGAAATGGGAACAAATGTTGAAAGGTCAAACCTTTACCTGCGACTTTTTAAACTGGTATTTGGTTCTGTGAGCCTCTTTCCGACGGAAAACGAACAAATGCTAAGGCCACATCTACACAGCATAGTCAACAAGGCCATGGACTATGCCATGACTGCGAAGGAACCCTACAATTACTTCTTGTTGCTAAGAGCTTTGTTCCGCTCTATCGGCGGAGGCAGTCACGATCTCTTATACCAAGAATTCTTACCACTTCTACCGAACTTACTCGAAGGACTTAACCGGCTGCAAAGCGGCCTACACAAGCAACATATGAAAGATCTATTCGTCGAGTTATGCCTAACTGTGCCTGTTAGGTTAAGTAGTTTGTTACCGTACTTACCAATGCTGATGGATCCTCTAGTGTCTGCGTTGAATGGGTCACATACTCTTATATCACAAGGTTTGAGAACTTTGGAGCTTTGTGTAGACAATTTGCAGCCCGACTTTTTGTACGAACACATCCAACCTGTCAGGGCCGATCTTATGCAAGCTCTTTGGAGGACATTGCAGAACAATGAAGTTGCTAGAATCGCGTTCCGAGTCCTCGGTAAATTCGGTGGAGGCAACCGTAAGATGATGATAGAACCACAGAGGTTGGAATATAGAGAAACAGATGCGCCACCGCCTGCGATACTGGCGTATTTCCAAGACCAACCTAAACCTGTAGATTTCGAGGTAGATAAAGTAATAGAAACAGCTTTCTCTGCTCTTAAGTCAAGCATGACTGATCCATTCTACAGACGTCAATGTTGGGAAGTGTTGAGATGCTTTTTAGCTTCGTCCCTTCATTTGGATGACGACAAACAAACATTACAAAAATTGTTTAACCACCCGAGCTTCGTCGAAGGCAAAATTCAAATTCAAAACGGGCCTTACTACAAGTGCTCTAACAGTATCGTGAGAAACACGCATCGTACCGCCCTCACCGGCATGTTCGTAGCTGCAGCTATAAAGGAGTTACGTCATCACGTTCTGCCAACGATGGTGTCCTTAGTTAGACATTACACGATGGTGGCGATAGCTCAACAAGCGGGACCATTTGTTGATAACACTGCACCTAAAGAGGGTCTCGATCCATTGGTGCTAGTCGATGCTATAGCAGTGATAATGGGTCACGAGGAGAAGGAGCTATGCAAGCCTGGTCATCTTGCATTGGTACTAATGATAGAGACCGCGGCTACAGTGCTTGGTAGCAGGGAGCGGGCGTGTCGACTGCCTTTAATGGAATACCTTGCCGAACGTATGTCAGCACTGTGCTATGAGCGAGCTTGGTATGCCAAGCTAGGTGGTTGTATTGCCGTCAAGTTTATGGTAGAGAAAATGGCACCTGAGTGGGTGTATAAGCATGTGTTTACATTTTTGAAGGCTGTTTTATTCGTTATGATGGATTTGACTGGAGAGGTTTCATCGGGTGCTATAGATATGGCTACCGTAAACTTGGAGCGATTAGTTCGGGTTTGTGTCGTGGGTCCTTGTGGACAGATGGTAGAGCCTGAAGGAGATGTGGCTGTAGCAAAGGCAAGGGCATTACACGATGTTTTACAAGAACTTGTTCTTCAAGTTACTAGTCCACATCTGCTTGTACGACAACAGGTAAGTAATGTTGCATACTTATGACAATATCACCATTTGACAGCATGTGATTTTCATTTAATGTTTCTTCGTTTTGTAGGCTATGAAATCTTTAGAACTCATAGCGGACCTTCAAAAGAAAACAGTAACAGAAGTAATGGATCCTCACAGAGAAGTACTAGCAGACATTATCCCTCCCAAGAAGCATTTGTTGCGTCATCAGCCCGCTAATGCACAGATGGGATTGATGGATGGAACCACATTCTGTACTACATTGAAACCTAGGCTGTTTACAATAGGTATGATTTTAATTTGATTCTTAAAACATATTTGACTTTCCCTACGTATTTTAAAAAGACCAAGTTTCATTAAACATTTTTTGTTTCAGATCTGAACATAAACGAACATAAAGTATTTTTCCGGGAGCTACTATCTCTTTGTGAGGCTGAAGATAACATGTTGGGCAAGTTGCCTTGTTATAAAGGCGTAAACTTGGTCCCATTAAGGGCATCCGCGTTAAAAGCCCTCGCTGCGTGCCATTACATACAAGAAAAACATTGCCGAGAGAAAATCTTCCAAGTTTTATACAAATCACTTGAGAAAAATGACCAAGAATTACAACAAGTAAGTGTAGTGAGACAAATTTAAATAATATTACTACTTACTAACGTAATGTAAACTGTTAGAGGATGGTCGATTAGTTTCAAGCTTATGATCATGAGCCCCAGTCGTAGCTTGAAACGAATCGAATGTCTTCGAATAATTAACGATAAGAACGTATATTGAAATAATTTTAACCTTATTATGTCTAACTTTTCAGGTTGGATTTGAATGTATGCAGAAGTTCTTATCTGGTTTCCAAATAGATATGGAAATGGTCCATCCAGTGATGCGACCTCTTTTGCTTACCCTCGGGGATCACAGACACCTAAGCGTGAACGGTGCCAAGCGGCTATCCTACTTAACTCAGCTGTTTCCTTCGACATTCAGTGAAAAATTGTGTGAACAACTGTTGCAACTGCTCAAGAAGCTGTTGGATTATTCCATACAAACCAACCGTGGTATGTATACGTACCTACAAACCTTTTTTAAGCTTTTGACATTGGAAATTATATTCTAGTTTGATTACTTTTGTTTCAATTGGTTGATAGCGGATATATAACAATACGGTATCAACTTGATACCGTATTGTTTTTACGATTAAACACCCAGTTAGACTTTTCGACGATAGTCGACTTGTTTCGAGCCACACCGGGGACTCATAAATTAGAGCTAAAGGAAATCCAAAATTAAAGTTTATCACACAGTAGATCTAACTCAGTGTGATTTGATTACCTCCAGTGGGCTCAGTTAGTTATAAAATAATTACTAAAATATACTCGATCTTCTCAACAGGTGGAAACTTCCTCCAGAGCGTATCAAAGAACATGGAGAACGAACAAAAGATCATAATTCTAATCGGTATCTTCCACCAAATACCGGCTGCGTCGCCCCGGTTCATAGACGTGTTGTGTCGACTTATATTCCACACTGAAAAGTCGCTCATGATTGAAGCCGGGTCGCCATTCAGGGAGCCACTCGTCAAGTTCTTAATGAGGTATGTGAATTAGATAATAATAGAGCCAGTAGAATAATATAATTCCTTTCGTGTCTATAATTTTTTTTTTCTTGAAATAGTTAACATTATAATAACGCATGATTGTGTGATTGTATCGTAGACACGATTACAAACAGAAAAATACAACCAAATACATCCAAGTCGACAATTTGTGGATCACACAGAATTGTTACGAACGAGAATCCACTGCGCAAGCATTGCGCTAACTGTGCAATCAAGATTTCAATTTTAAATTAATTTCCAGATATCCAAAAGAGACATTGGACTTGATACTAAGCGACAACAACATAAAGGACCAACAATGGAGTCGATTTTTGGTGTTTCTCATCAAACATGCGAAGGCTGGGCCCGCGTACAGGGAGGCGTTGCAAACTACCAAGAAACCGCGCCTTATGCAATTGTTGGCGGCCAGCATTGGCGGCAATTTGCCCAACGTTTCAACTGCTGACAGAGCAGAGATGCAGTTCCAAGCTATACGAGTTGTATCGCTATTGATCAAGTTTGATGAGAAGTGGTTGAGTGGTCAGCAAGATTTGATCGAATTAATTAAACGTATTTGGTGTAGTGACCAATATCACGTAAGTAGCTTTTTTAATGGAATTTTTGATGTGTCAATTTGTTTGCCTGTAAATATCGTGTTCTTTATGTTTTTTTTTCTTTGCAGGAAATTCATAAGAAAGTCGAAATAGTGGACTGTACGCACTGGAAGGAACCCAAGCTGATAGTAAAAATATTATTACACTACTTTGTACAGAATAAATCTAGCATAGATCTGCTGTTCCAGTTGTTGCGAGCCTTGTGCGACCGGTTTATACCGGATTTCCAGGTGTGTAATCAAATTCAAATATTCAAGAAAATTTTTGTATCTGTCCCTGTGTTCTTGCTTTAGTAGTAGAAGTTACATGCTCTAGGATAAAAAGGCGATATAGGAAATTAGGCGATTTGACGGACTATTAAAAAAGTAACCATACAAGCCTATTTAGTCTTTGGCTATTGACAGAAAATTGCTGAAGGCAACCTCTCTAAATGTTAAACCGACGCGGCGTTTATCATTTTACGTACTCTGTGTTATTTTAATTTTATGACAATATAGTTGTGTAGTTTATAAATTAAAACAATTAAATTCAATCTTCATTTCCTTTACAGTTCCTACGAGAATTCCTGGAGAACACTGTGGCACAGACATATGACATAGAATGGAAACGCGCCGCATTCTTCCGATTCGTAGAACATTTCTCTAGTGATGCCATGTCGCAGGAACTTAAAGCTAAAGTACTGCAGATGATCCTGCTACCGTGCTTCGCATACAGCTTCGAGAAAGGACAGAAGATTGTAGGCGGCACCCCTGCACCTTATCAGGACAGTCCTGACAACGTAGTGTCCGTGTTCATTAACAATGTAAGTTTTTATTTTATGTTGTAAAGTTTAGAATATATTTGAATATTTAAATTATTTAATAGTCTTTGCCCCAACATAGGTAGATTTGATAAAGCTACAATATTTCTATCAATATTCTGCACATCGGAAAAGACAAAAAAAAATTACTCTAATTACACAATTTTAGCATACCATTTCCAGTTTCCGTGGCCGTTTATAGGTTAACTAAAATCGCGGGTTACTCACGTGAATATACTGCGAAAAGCTCTACTAGTTTCGAACCACACGCTCACACTTAGTGAGTTGAGCGTCGTCTGTGGTTCGAAACTAGTAGAGGTTTTCTCAGTATATTCACGTAAGTCACCTGCGATTTTAGTTAATTTAGTATGTCTCACGATAGTTATTATAAAAACGTTTATAGGTTGTTGATGATGATTTTTAAAATTGTAAAAGATTCAAATAAAATAACTTAAATTAAAACTATTACTCAAATAAAATTAAAACAAATATCACTAAATTAAATATATACAACTTAAGATTAAAATTAATTACAGGAAAAACAAAAACAACTATTTACATAAAGCATCGATGATGGCACCAAATCACAGAGATTACCTGACAATCTATTTGAATAATTTTACAGCTTACACGAACTATCGAATACCATCATATCGCACAGTAACACTATAATATCATTAATTAATACTAGTTAATATCCCAGGTAATTGACCCTGAGAATCCGTTCGCGTGCTCGGACGCTGTTCGTATCTCGCTCCTGCAGTTTGCCTGCCTACTACTGGAGCAGGCGTCGCCCCATATACACGACGCCAACAATAAGAAACAGGGCAATAAATTACGACGACTCATGACGTTCGCTTGGCCTTGTCTGCTTGGTAAAAATTATGTGGATCCTGCAACTAGGTAAGACATGGAACCAATATAATATTTAATATCAAATTAACTAAAAATAGCGGCTTACTCACGTGAATATATTGAGAATAGATCTAGTAGTGCTACAAAAAGTATACTGCAATGTAGCGACCGCGCACTCTGCTCATGCTCATGAGAAAGAGTTTCTCTGTAGCTCGAAACTAGTAGAGCTTTTCTCAATATATTCACGTGAGTAACCCGCAATTTTAGTTAGTTTAGATGTCACACTCACATAACAAAAACAAGATAAAATTTTATAACACAACAATTTATTATGATGCATCTTTTCAAAAGCTAGAAGTCTACTGATAACTTGAAGAGAAAACATGCAAACACTAGTAGAGAATGTATTTGGTTGTGCCCTTATTCATGTAACTGTTCGACGAGTACTCGACTAGTTTCAAGTGTTGCTTGGAGTCTATAAAATGGTCAGCATGCGCAACAACGTTATATTGAGTTATTACTTGATTGAATAGTTATGCGAGTGAGCCGTATGGCTTGTTTAATTTAATATGTCTCACAATACTTCAAATAAAAATAGAGGACATCAAATCCTTCACTGACCATTTTTTTCCTCTCAACAGGTATCACGGACACCTACTATTGAGTCACATCATTGCAAAGTTCGCTATTCACAAGCGTATCGTACTACAAGGTAAGATTGATTCTTATTAGAACGCCATGTTTATTATTTATACATTCGTAAATTTAACAAGAAATCGTTTTATCGTCATGTTAGTAGCCAAGTCGAATAGAACACAAATACTTGAAACTCTTCAGTTTATGTATATTTTAATTTTACTGCTGACAGAAATAAAGTAAATAATAAATAATGTAGTTAATGTCTAAATATAATTTCCGTTGCGTAGTGTTCCACAGTCTGCTGAAGGCCCACGCGGTTGAGGCCCGGTCCGTGGTCCGCCAGGCGCTAGAGATCCTGACGCCGGCCATGCCACAGCGCATGGAGGATGGTAACACGATGCTCACTCACTGGACCAAGAAGATTATCGTCGAAGATGGACATTCCGTACAACAACTATTCCATATTCTGCAACTTGTTGTTAGACATTATAAGGTGAGCAGTCTATTGTTTTTTGTTCGATAATTGTGTAAAGAGATGATGTCGATGATCGTCTCACACCATCAAATGGTGTGAGGTGGCGGTATTGTTGTATTTATGAGTTGTATTATGTTTAAGGTAAAAAAAACTTAACATTTGTAGAAAATCCTTAGTTTTTATAGCTGCTTGCTAAAGACTGGACGAACGAATGAATAGGTCTTAAATTATTCAATAATATATTTTTTTTAAATCACGTCAAGTTTAATAGCTCATTAATCAACCCATACCTTCAAAAATAGTTTAATTTTTGACACACCAATTTCCAAAAATCACATAGAAGCCTATAAACTAACTTAATGTTATTCCAGGTGTACTTCCCAGTCCGCCACGCACTCGTAGGCCATATGGTGGCCGCAATGCAGCGGTTGGGTTTCTCAACGACTGCCTCGCTGGAGCACCGCCGCCTCGCAGTTGACCTCGCTGAGGTCGCGCTCAAGTGGGAACTGCAGAGGATACGAGACCATTCGCAGGATGATAATGTGGTAAGGATTTATTGTGTGCAATTATTCGAAACTTAACTATTTTGTCAACCTTTCTAAACTGTTATTTTATTAAGGTCGAAATTTAACGGAAGACAAAGACATGAAATTTTGATTCTACTGACTCTAACAGCTACTGCTCTAACTCTAACTGCTATTGACATAAGTTTTAACTTTGCATAAAATGTCATAAAAAAAACACAAATTCTCTAAATCAAACCCTATTTTCTCAGGTGGCAACATCACCAAGCGGTGCTATGAAGCGCATATCATCAGACGAGAACAGCTCGGACTCCCGCAAGGCCCTGAACACAGGCTGGGCCAGTCCACAGGCCAGCGCCTCTCGCATGGAGCCTGACGCTGCCAAGCCACTCGACAGGCAACATGTCGATGTTGTTGTTAACCTACTGCTAAGGCTGGCTTGTCAAGTAAATATTTATATTGATTATTTCATTGCTAAGAATTTTTTTATGTAAAGAGCTTTTATGTGTCTGGAAGTGTTTGACAGACGCGAAGTATATATTAGATGTGTTTAACAATCTTTGGCAGTTAACATTTGTGCGTCCAATATTAGACCCGCTGAAAATGCTAATTCTTTAAGTTATTTTTTAAATTAGACTGTTCATAAGTTCAAAATATTATTGGTGGATCTCTGAAGTAGGTGATTTAGGTGTCAGAGTCTGAAACAGACTTTGAAAATACAGTTACAAAATCTGTTTATTTACAATTACAGCTTCATATTCAGGACCTCATTGTGAGTAGTTTATTGTGTCGTGTATAGTAATAATTATCACTGAATCTGTCTCCATATGTGCAGGTGAACGAGGGCTCGGTGGCGGGCGGCGGCGCGGCTGGGGCCTCGCCAGGGGAACAACTGTCCAGGCGCTGTGTTATACTATTGAAGTCTGCATTGAAACCTGATGTCTGGCCTCATCTTTGCGAGCCTAAACTGTCCTGGTTGGATAAAGTAAGAACCACATTATTAAATACTAATTCAACTAGATTGTAAATTGCTAAAAACAAAATAAAATTGATATACAACTTGCTAAAAATGGATTTCAAAATGCCATACACGCCTGTGAAAAAATAATGTTCGTATATTCTACATGTTTTATCGCATTATTCCTTTTCCAAATTATCTTAACCACCATAATATAATTTTTACAGGTATTTTCAACAGTGGACGCAAATGCGGGCGGATGCGCAAACGCATGTACGGCGTTAGAATTGCTAGTATTCTTACTGGGAGTATTACGCCGGGAACAAATACTGGTGGCATTGAAGCCACTACAGCGCGGTCTAGGGGCGTGTGTTACGTCTAACAATCCCAAAATAGTGCGACTCACACACAATTTACTCGCCAAGCTGACTGCTATATTCCCTACTGAACCTACTGGAGCTGCGCAGGCGTCGAAGGTAAGAATTTTCAAACTTTATTACTTCAATATCATTAACTAACGATAGTACCTAATTATTAACTGATTTTAAATTAAAACTGTGGAACGATTTCAAATTTTCACAGAAATTGTTAAATAGTGTCAAAAATTGTTTATTAATCTCGACCATAAACATCATACTCTACTTTTGTCTTGAGTAAAACTGCGACCAGTCACCAAAAGATTCTCTGTCACCTTAGAACTTTCAGATTTTTTATCGCGATCCCCAAACTCCTATTTGGTATGGAGATTAAAAAAAGCCCCGCTCCAGAGGAAGTATTCGTTTAGAATTGAACAAATATTTCGGCTGACGATGACTGTTAATATCTTTGCTTTTTATTTCCTTCCACAGTACGAAGAACTAGAAGCGCTATACGCATGTGTAAGTAAGTACGCGTTCGAGGGTCTAGCCACATACGAGAAGTCAGCGAGCGGGCAGGCGACGACGGCGGCGGGCGGCGCGAGCGGCGCGGGCGGGCTGCTGGGCCCGCTGATGATGCTGAAGGCGTGCTGCGCGTCGAGCCCGGCCTACGTCGACCGCCTGCTGCAGCCACTCATGCGCGTGCTGCAGCGGATGGCCAGGGACCACGTCGCTCCTAACCCAGACCACGCGTTGGCTGATTTACTCGTGAGTGTAGTAACAACTGTTTTTCTAATCTTACTTCAAATGGAACTTTATAAGTTGATAACTATTGTCAATTTTGACTGTTAAAACATTAGCTTATTAAAGTATAGGTCTAATTCTCCTCACGGAACTCACATGCCCAATTTCAGATTTTTAGGTCCATAATTTGTAACACTATGGCGGAAGAAGTTATTCGATGATATTCTCCCCATAAGATCGCTATCTGTCAGTCATTCCTTTATGAAAAAGTAATAATTGAATGGGTAAAACATGTGAAAAATCTTGTATTATTTTTATGTGATTTACGTTTGTTACAGATCTTGGCATTAGATTTACTAAAAGCTCGGGTATCTGTGATGCCCGTGGATACCAGGAAGACATTCATCGGCACTATTTTAGTCGGACTTATCGAGAAAACGACTGATGCAAAGGTAATATTTTACTAAATGTACTAACAAAGATTTGGTCTACCTCGTGTGTTCATAAGTTTTGAGACAAACTTTTTGCTTATAAAAATAAAATAAAAATTACTGGCTGCTGTATATTTCTTTTTCTAATTTTGAATTTGGAATGTTAACTTTTAATATCTATGATTTCGGATTATTTTATTTCAATTTTCTCGTAATGGAGGGAACAAAAGAATTACGTGCGACCGTCATTTCATTATTTAAGGTGGGAAGAAAACCTATGGACATTTTCCGAAAACTGAAAAGTTTTGGTGTGAGCCGTAACTTCGTGTATTACACTATTAAACGATACCAGGAGACAAGTTCTTTACATGATCGGCAAAGAAGTGGTCGTCCACGCTCTGTGATTAAAATCATCTGAGAGCGACTTCGCCGAAATCCATGTCGCACTCAGAAGAAACTCGCTCTGCAGACTAATATTTCGCGCGTTTCAGTCAACAGAATACTGAAATATGATCTCAAGGTTAAGGCGTATGCCGTATAGCCGTAGAAAAGTACACTTTTTAAACGATCGCCTTCGTCAATTGCGACGCGAACGTTGTCCAATACTGCTTAGGAGACACGATGCGAGGAAGATACTCTTCACCGACGAGAAAATCTTTACCGTCGAAGAAAAGTTCAATCGACAAAACAATAAAGTGTATGCCAAAAGTAGCAAGGATGTCCCACCTTCAGCACGGAATGTCTCGCGTACTCATCATCCGGCTAGTGTCATGGTATGGTGGGGAGTTTCGTACGAAGGTGTCGCTCAGCTTCATTTCTGCCAACAAGGCGTCAAGGTGAAAGCCAAAAATTATCAAAGTGACATTCTAGAGACTGTTGTGAAACCCCTGTCTAATACCCTATTCCATAACAAGTATTGGGTTTTCCAGCAAGACTCGGCGCCATCCCATAAGGCTAAAACCACCCAAGCTTGGCTGAAGGAAGCCTTCATTGCGGCGAACGAATGGCCCTCCTCCAGCCCCGACCTCAACCCGCTGGATTATTCTCTATGGACCGAATTAGAGCTCAGAACCTGCCGAAAGTCCCACCCAAACTTGGAGTCACTTATGCGAGCTCTTGTCCGAGAAGCGAAGCGAATTCCTCTGGAAAAGATTCGTGCCGCCATTGATGACTGGCCAAATCGTCTAAGGGCATGTATTAAAAACAGGGGTGGTCATTTTGAATAATAATTATATTTAATTTTTACTTACTATCTACTTAATGTTTGTAATTGTTTTTATAAATATAAGTTTATTATTTAAAAAGATATGCAACTTTTAATTTGTCTCAAAACTTATGAACACTCGAGGTACAAAAATACAATTTTAATAACTAATAATAATAATAATGCACACAAAATGTATACCAGGCTTTAGAAAGCACATAAACTCTTTTAGGAATGCCTTTCCATTAATCAGTAGAGTGATGGCACAGAGTCGTCCACGTCTCAACGTGGATAGCTGTCTGAAATAAGTGAAATTAGATATGAGACCTTTATTATTATTTGCCCAATATCACAGCATTTACTTTTGAACAGGTGATGAAAGCCATAATTCGCATGGTAGAAGAATGGGTTAAGTGGCGAGGTCCGTTGACCAGCGCGGCCAGTGCCTCCGCCCCGGCGGGGGCTGCGCCCTCGCTGCGGGAGAAGTCCATTCTGCTGGTCAAGCTCATGCAGTATGTCGAGAAACGGTTCCCTGATGACCTGGAGCTCAATGCGCTTTTCTTGGAGCTCATTAATTATGTTTATAGGTATGTTGTTATTTTTATAATTATATATTTTTTACATGATTATGCTACACATTAACATGTATTAAGGTTATAATAACTATCGTGAGACATACTAAATTAAGTAAAAATGCGGGTTACTCGCGTGAATATACTGAGAAAAGCTCTACTAGTTTCGAACCACAGAGGGGTTCTTCCTCATGAGCAGCGTGCGCGGTCGCGGCGACGTCGCGCAGCTCACCGTAAGCTGCTAGCTGATAATGAAGGTTATTAAAAACAAACTCGTATAAAAATTACGAATGTCTTAGTTCAACCGATTTGTATCTAATAATATACCGTACCGCTGAATGTGGGAGAGCCATGCTTCAGCATGTATGGGCCGGCTCGACCGGAGTGATACTACAGAAAAACGACGTGAAACAACGCTTGCATTGTGTTTCGTCGTGTGAGTGAGGTTACCGGAGGTCCAATAATTACCCCGCTCCTACCCCAATCTCACCAATCGCTGAATCCCCAATAATCCTCAAATTCCTAATCCCCAAAATGCCGGTAAGGCACTTGTAATGCCTCTGGTTTCCCAGGTGTCCATGGGCGACGCCAATTGCTTACCTTCATGTGATCCGTCGGCTCGTTTAACGGCTTATCCCATTAAAAAATACCATTATGAATAGCTGTTGGAAATCAAATCAATAATTCCATCAAGTTAAAGTTACATAACAGTTCTAATATTTCTTTTATCTACCTCAGAGATGATCATCTAAAGGTGACGGAGCTATCAATGAAGCTGGAGCCAGCGTTCTTGGCGGGTCTCAGATGCCCGCAGCCCAGTATCCGCTCTAAATTCTTCGAGGTGTACGACCAGAGCGTACGCCGGCGCATCTTCGACCGACTCCTGTACATCATCTGCTCACAGAACTGGGAACATATTGGACAACACTTCTGGATCAAACAGTGCCTCGAGTTGTTGCTTGTTACTTGTGTGCCAAGTGAGTTTTATCCAGCGTTTATAAATTGGCGTCTAACCTAAAAACATCATTTTACAAAAAGGCAAACTGCAACTTACATCATCTCCCGTTTCTAGGTACACAAATCCGTCTATCCAACCCGAAATATCTGCTGCCCAGCATTTCATCAGTAATTAACTCGGCTGACAGTGAAGAGAGGAAATCTTTCGTCATCTTTAGCACTGTCAAGGAGGAATCTTCAGACGGATTCAGTGACTCACTCGAGGCTGATAAAGAAGATGTACTGGATATGGACCTCGATTCCAGTTCCAACCAGAAGGAGGATTGTACCAAGAGTGTGACTAACAGGTAAGTTTGTGTTATACTTATTCTGTTGGGTCAGCGACTTTAAGGAGATCTTGGTTTCTGTTACAAGAATAGGGTAGATGCCTAATTTTTGTTTTAATGTCCGTCTGGTAGATTATTTTAAATCATTAGACAAGTATTTTTTATTTTCTTACAGAAACGATTACTTTCGACGATATATTGATTTGAAATGTCGCGTGACGTCACTTCTATGGAAATTTTATACGTAGAATTGACGTTTTAGCCCCCACTCCTCAACTTTGATTCGTTTTATCTAAGTATTGTTTTATTATACGACAAAATAAAAAATACGTGTCTAATATTTTTTAATTACCTAACTTACGGACTAATTGTATTTTTAATTTTCAAAGCCTGTCATCATCCCAATTCGCTATTTTTTTTGCGGTTTTTGGCAATTTCTTGCAAATTACTAGGTCGAAACTGCCTCAAATCCGCCTCTACTATACCTTTCCAGCGATGGTAATGATAATTTTCCTTCCACAGACTCCGCACCCTGAACCAGATAGTAAGCAAGCAGTCCGAGTTCCTAGAGCTAGCGCGCCGCGTGCGTACCGAGCAGCTGGTGGTGGCGGCCGCGCAACTCTGTCACATGGACGACACGCTCGCGCACCACACGTGGCTCGCTCTGTTCCCGCGCCTGTGGACCACGCTCGATGAGAGGCAGTTGGGGGTCAGTACCTTGTACTTATATTACACCATAAGACACATTACCGTTTGCATCGCGCAGTTGAGAAAAAATAAGACAATACGCAATGAATGGCTTATGTCTGTTGGCGATCTATTCTAGGCAGGTGCATTGTGCATCGTACTGTCTCTAATTTTTTTTCTCGTATTTTAAACCTTCCCTGGACTTCCACGTACATTTCAAGACTAAAACTAGCCAAATCGGCTCAGCCGTTCTCGAGCGAGACTAACGAACCGAAATACATTTTTATTTATATAGATAGATTTTCATCTGTAAGGAGAAACACTTCAAAATGATAATTTCATGTCCAAAATGTATATAATGTATTTCATATTTTTTTAATACTCGTTAAACTAATATGTTCCTTGTTTCCAGACGGTCATCAACGAAATAGTTCCGTTCATAATATCTGGAGTGCACGTAGTACAACGCGACCAGCCACTGAGCGCGCTTAATACATTCATAGAAGCGCTCGCACGATGCACCCCGCCCGTCAGTATAAAGCCGTAAGTATCACATACATTTCTTAACTTTGTGTATGTATATTGATAATCATGTCCAAAATCATGCGTTAAATCTAATAATTTGAATTATGTGTCAAACTTTTCTTTACTTTGTTCTTACATATATGTACAATTGGAATATGTATCAGACAGATTAGATTGTAAACATTATTTTCTTTAAAAGAATAACAAATGGATTTTCTTGCTCGTTCTTCTCCACTCAAATCTACATTTTTGGAACGAGCACCTAGCTTCACTGACGGACAGACTGGCAGACTATTATTTATTTTATATTTGTTGATGTATCAAAAGTACCAAATTATGGTTTAATTGAAATAAATACTTTTGAGTTTGAAACCACACACTAGAATTTCCTCTACCTAAAAGAGGTTAGCCATATTCTCCACACATTGCAAGCAGGTTGAAAAGTTCAATTTTATTTGAGAACTGAGTGCCAAGCACGAATAACTATCGCATTCGTAACGTAATAGTATCGAGCGCGTTCGGCGCTCTGATTGGCCGGCTCAAGTGAACCAACCAATCAGAACGCTTACCTCGCTCGATACTGTTACGATACGAATGCGATAGTTATTCGTGCTTGGCCCTCTGTTACCTAGTCTCTCGCGCGTTTCTCGTACACACGGGTGTAGGAGAGAGTTGAGTGCCCATCGCGCAATTGTACACACGGGTGTACGATAAACGCACACCGATTGGATATTTTTTCTGTGACGTATATTTTTAAGGTGCAATCCATTCTTTATTTGATTGAACTGAATAGTTCATTCGCTTTCTATTAAAATATTTACCCGTGTGTACGAAAATCGCGCGTTTATCCGTGTGTACGAGAAACGCGTGTTTTGTAGGTTAATAACTACTAACTTGTGCATGATGTGTTAGCCTTTAATTGATTGTTACACTGGCAAATGTATATTGTAAACCAATTTGTTGAAATATGATGTGTAAAAGGTCGTTGGATGACCTTAAATAAATAAACTCTGCTATCATCACTCACCATCCTCATCTACATGCCCCAACTCTATTAATATTATGTTAAATTAATGAAATATTTATTTTTCAAGGCCTATGATGAAATACTTGGGCAAAACCCATAACCTATGGCACCGAATGACGTTGAACCTAGAACAGATGGCCATAGACCAGGCCAGTGGTAGGACGCAAAGGGAGGCATTAGACGTATACGACTATGATGTTGAAACTACTACACCTACCGTAAGTACTGAAATAAAATCATTACATAACATCTGTACAATGTAACACCCACTTTTCACTATTTATGTTATGAGTCCTATAAAATAGGGGGTGAACCTATTGCTATATACCGGTCACATTTCCAGATTCCATGCGACTACTGAGATCATTTTTTTAAAAACCCCAGCAAATTTGATCGATCTGAGAATCGAACCCGAGACCCCTTGCCCTTGCCGGCAGTAGCACTAACGACCACTCGGCCACCGAGGCAGTCTAAAACTTCTCTTAAATCAGTTATGTTTTAGTGTACCTTCAAATTCTTTGATTCAAATACCGTTAAATAAAAAGATTCTAAAATTATCAAACAACGCTTGTCTTGTGTTTCGTCGTGTGAGTGAGGTTCCCGGAGGTCCAATTTCTCCCCATTGGCCCTAGTCCTCAAATGCCTGACCCTCAAAACGCTGTTAAGCCACTTGTAACTTCACTGGTGTTGCGGGTGTATCATAAAAAAAACACAAAATATACTAATAATAATAATTTTGGTTGTATTTCATTGCACTCTGCCCTTGTTAAAGAAGAATTAGAGAGAATAATCTATGGATTGATTTATATTAATTATTATACATTTTTACTTTTAACAGGAGGTGTTAGACTCGTTAAGCGATATGTTCGAGCTTCTTCAAGAAGAGGACATGTGGTCGGGACTGTGGCAGAAACATGCAAAATACAGGGAGACCAACGTCGCTATAGCTTATGAGCAACAAGGCTTTTTTGAACAGGCGCAGGTATGTTTCGACTGATTTAGAAATTTCACCTTCAACAACTGTCTATTGGCAGTCAAAACATTAAGGAACGATCTTGTGCTCTACTGATTCCATGCGTAAATGGTTATTAGAGATTTTGTAGTCCCAAAGATTTCACTAAAGTATTGTGGATATCGTCAAGTACAACACAACAGAAACATTGCACTGTTTTAAATGTCAAACCGGAAGGTAAGACGTTGTTTTGTCTCCATAAAACTAATTACTTAACGATACTATTCTTTCCAGGCTGCATACGACGTTGCTATGTCGAAACTAAAGCAAGAATACACAGCTAATCCATCATCGTACAATATGCACAAAGAATGCACACTTTGGACACAACATTGGCTCAAATGTGCCAAAGAACTGAACCAGTGGGATTCTCTTTTGGAACTTGGCATTACTAGAAGCGGGAGAGATCCTTTCCTAATTCTAGAAAGTTCTTGGAGGAACCCCAACTGGACTACGATGAAAGAAGCTTTAGCTGAAGTTGAATACAACTGTCCGAAGGAATTGGGTATGTGAATTTGTTCCTAATTAAATAGTATTGAATGTGAGACATTAAATTAATTGAGATGGATTAAAGGTTTAGAATTTAATTCAAATAACATTATTTGCGTAAACTATTGAGTATGTTCGACTAGTTTTGAGCCCTATTGAGGCTCCAATAATTTGGTTTTGCGGCGGTATTTCGTTGCGTCCGTACTTTTAGTTTCGGCTAGTTTTAACTAGTTGAGCAGTTTCGTATAGTTTACGAGAGTAACTCGTAAACATTATTTCAATTTAGCAATTATATGCAAAAATGTTAGACGTTTACTTTTAGAAAAGTTGCAGTCGTGTGTATATGTAATGAAGTAGTAATATGTACGTCCGCATGGCAGCGTGGCTAGTGAACCTGTACCGCGGGTACCTGTGTATCTGCGCGGGCGGCGAGACGGGGCTGGCGGGCGTGGAGCGGCACGCGGAGGCGGCGGCCGCCATGGCGCTGCGCGAGTGGCGCCGCCTGCCGCGCCTAGTGTCGCACGCGCATCTGCCGCTACTGCGGGCCGCGCAGCAACTCATGGAGCTCTCTGAGGCTGCGCAGATTCATACAGTCAGTATTCATATATATTTTTGTATGTTCAGGTAGCTAGTTTGCAAAATCTATTCAAATACCTAATTCAATAATAATATAATAAATAAATTAATAATTATTTATTGACAAAAATTTAACACAGTATATCATATCAATATACTATACTTAAAGACATTTTAAAAAACTTTTACTTTTACTGGTATGTTAAAAATATACTTTTATATAATGTCTTTAGAGTCAGTTGACTTAAATCCGTTCAGTGGTTTAGACGTGAAATACAATTTAGAATTTGGACATCAACTTTGATTAGTCGATGGACAATATTTAGAGCATAATCACTTTAGCACACACTACACAGTATTACAATGTTACTTATTAACTCGTCGAGTACCGGTTTTGCAGACACAATTATAGAACAATAGGTTGCGGTCACCGGTGACCGCTTGGTATTTGACAGTTTAAAGCACAAAATATAAAGTGAAAAAAAATTTGCATGCTTTTACGTTTTTATTAGAACTGACTTTTGTTATATACAAAACGATTATTTAGAAAACGCTTTCTATTTTCATTGATTTTCAAATTACTAGTTCGTAATAGACGTCAGAAATGCGACACATTCATAATCATGTACCTGGCCTTTAAAAAGGCCATTTGTATAAAATTTTGCTGCGACGCGACGTTTCACATGCGTATCTATCGCTGTTACACGCTGCCAAGCAGCATTTGGAATCGAGCGAGCCTTCACAGATACAAGCCGTGAGTACCATCTGTGAACACAATGTGTATTGTATCAGTCTAGCATGTTGTGTTGGTGTTATAGATTCAAAAGGAAACATTTCTGACGTTGTCCTTTTATATGATGTGTTTTTGGGTCTGTGGCCTTATTAGGCCTGTAAGGGACCTTTCATGTCTGACGGAAAATTTGGTGTACATCGATGATCCTTAACGTTTTATCGGCTATGTCTCTTTTTGAATGGGGAAAATTATCGAATGATTCCTTCCGCTCTTGGTAAGACAATAGGGAGTGTCAGGCTCTGATAAACATTGCGGTAGTCCGCAACTCTGGTGCCATCGGTTAGGTCTGAGAGTTTGAATGTTTTGTCGTATATTTGTTTGTTCTAGCGTTACATGATCAACGATGATACGCGACTCATTTGCCGTCAGATATGAATCGACCCTAAATGTATCTTCTATGAATAGTACAATGAGTATACATTTGTATGCGACAGGGGTTGCTGCATAGTCGTCCGACGTCTCTACACGACATGAAAGCCATCGTGAAGACCTGGCGGAACCGGCTGCCTGTGGTGGCCGACCCCCTGTCCCACTGGGGCGCCATCTTCACGTGGCGGCAGCACCACTACCAGTTCATCGCGTCGCACTACGACTCGCAGACGGAGCACGGCTCCAACCACAGCATGCTCGGCGTGCACGCCAGCGCACAGGTCCGTACTCGCGCACTCCGCCCGCAAACATACATTGCTGAACTATCTCTCGCCCCGACATGTTGTCCTTACTAACTGCTCGAGCCTCGAGCTACCGTCCTTCTGTACGCTTATAACAACATACTGCGATCACCAGTCCTTCACCCGACGCCGGTGATTATGGCAATCCATTTCTCACCAACATGTCCGGGTCCCTCCAGAGATCCACGTTCAGCAATGCGCGTTTACGGGCTTACGATAACCATCACAAACTGTATTGCTACAAACAATTATTGAGGAACATTGCCGTAATCACCATGCTTGGTAGAAGATTTGGTAAATGGAGTATGGTGTTGTTTGTACACAGGTCTCTGCCACAATCCAAAGTTCTGACGTAAGTAAATACCCCTTCGTAAGTTGTTTTGGCCGCACTTGATCGTACCCGCCGGCTCGCTAGGCGCCGTGTCCGTGCGCTCAAGTGCGGCTACCCTCATCTACTCCTATATCCGCCATAGTGATAAGGTAGCCTGTATGTATCTCAGTAGCGCACTGTAGACATTTTATTCTAACACCAACTTCTGTGCTTTGAAAGAAAATGCATTACCATTAGCTGTTCTTTTTCAGGCAATAATACACTTCGCAAAGATTGCAAGAAAGCACAACTTGTCAGGCGTGTGCCTAGACTCGTTACACCGAATATACACAATACCGAGTGTTCCGATCGTGGATTGCTTCCAAAAGATAAGACAGCAAGTCAAGTGTCATATTCAAATGTCCTGGACTGAAGGCAAGGAAGAGTTACAGGACGGCATAGATATGATAGAATCAACGAATTTCAAGTATTTCACTAAAGAGATGACGGCTGAGTTTTATGCGTTCAAAGGCTTGTTGTTAGCGCAGCTCGGTAGATCAGAGGACGCGAACAAAGCCTTCGCGGCTGCCGTCCAGTTACACGATACGCTTGTAAAAGCTTGGGCCCTATGGGGTGACTATTTAGAGCAGATCTTCATAAGGGACCCGAGACAGATACAAGTGGGAGTGTCCGCTATGACTTGCTTTTTGCACGCCTGCCGTCATCAGAACGAATCCAAGTCAAGGAAATACTGTGCCAAGGTAAGACAAACGCAAACTCTAGTTAACTTTGTATCTTGTAAACAAATTGTTAATTTTATTCTGCTTATTTTTTTATACTCTTGCTTTGGCTCAATATGTTAGAAAAACAGTAATAGAGTATGTGCAAAAATTGTAGGTTCTTTGGATGCTAAGTTTCGACGACGAAAAGAACAGTCTAGCCGAAGCTCTAGAAAAGTACTCAGTGGGGGTACCACCGGTCCAGTGGTTACCATGGATACCACAACTGCTCTCCTGCCTCGTCCAGTACGATGGTAGTGTCATACTCAATCTTCTGAGCCATGTAAGTATCGCTATCTTAGTTTATATTACTAAGATGAAAATCAATATAAATGAAGTATGTAGATATAGAAGACCGATTACAATTTTATCTTTACATTTAAATGTCCTGACCGCGTATTTAGACGCTTAGAAACAGATTCAAAGTGCTTACTCTGCTTCAAAATTTGCTGCAGTTTCGTCATGGGAACACAATAATCAAAATGGTTACTTCTATATTTTGGCGTAGGAAAAAAATTTCATAGACTAATTCCTAGGTCGGTCGCTTGTACCCGCAAGCAGTTTACTTCCCAATCCGCACGTTGTACTTGACTCTGAAGATTGAACAACGCGAACGACACAAGACGGCGGAGAACATCGCCGCGGCACACTTACCACATCAACCCACCACCTCTGCAGTAAGTAGACATACTCATATTCAATTCCTTCTTAATGTCATATTTATTTCCAGAGTTGAATTAGAACTTAAACTCCTTTTATTCCCAATATGTTGTGAGTCCCATGTGATATAACACAGTTCTAAAGCTATGCAGGAGAGGATTTTAGCTCTCTGTTTTGCCAAGAAGTCTGAAATGGTAAAACTTTATAGTTCACTGAAAATTTGCAATCGCACTTGTGACTACTAGTCCCTACTAATTGGATCTTTTGAACGACACAATCTCCTAAAATCTCGAAGAGTAATCTCCTAAAATCATAAGGGAAATTGTATTCAAGGATGTTGTAACAAACACATTGCAGATTAAAATTCAAATGCGCGCAGGTACTCCAAAGTAAGTGCATGTGCTGCATGCAAGCAAAGTAGACCAATCTAGCCTTAGCGACTCGTATATTTAAGAGTCATTTTGCCTTGCTTATTGTAGTTATAAATAGGCTTAGGATATATGTAGCAAAAGCTTCGATGCCTATTTTATCTACAGTTATTTTAATGTTGTGTTCAATAGGGTATGAAAAAATAAATATTTAGTCCGTCAGTTAGATGATGAAAAAATATGCGACGCGTATTTTTTAATATCAAAGGTGGATTTAAAGTTTAGCGTTAAGGCTTGTAACGTCACTTAATTTACTTCCATCTACATTTTGAATAAAGTAGTGACGTCATTCAACATTTGAAATCAATATAACTTTTTCATTATAAAAAAGAATACGTGTCAAATATTTTTAGTTAATTTAACAGACGGACATTAAGAGCGTTATTTCTCATGTATGGTAAACTACTAGGCTGGCAGTAAGGCGAGTGAGAGTGCATCATCATCGAGCAGTGGTCCCACGGCGGAGGCCGGGCCCATCAAGGCCACTCTGCCCATGTGGCGCTGCTCCAAGATCATGCAGATGCAACGGGAGATACATCCCACCGTGTTGTCCTCGTTAGAGGGCATCGTCGATCAGGTTGGTTACTTCAAAATTAAAATGTACCTTAAAAATTACGTTTTCTTTTTCCAGCTTTTATTTGACTTCTATAGTCGACCATTGCGCTTAAGGTTAAAAAAATACTTGTATGGATTTTCCTTGTGTCTTTTTATTAGCATTTTGAACATCCCGTGAAAACTCATTGCTGTTATCTTTGCGTTTACATTCAGTAAAACAGGCCTATTTGATGTAAAGGCCTTTGAGAGTAAATTTTAAAAATATGGTTTAATTCTATTTAGCCTCTCTTGTTGAAGATGACAAGGATTTTCTTCAATGTAACGTGTCAATGGGGTTTCTATGAAATACCTACTGTATTTACTAGTACGATGTAACTTAAAATAAAATTATATTACGCTAAAGTAATGTTCATCAGCTCACCTAGTTTACTAAAAGTGCGATAATTGTCCCAGATGGTATGGTTCCGCGAGAATTGGTACGAGGAGGTATTGCGACAGCTCCGCGCGGGGCTGGCGAAGTGCCACGTGGTGGCCTTCCACCACCGCGCCGCCGTGGCCGACGCCACCGTCACTCCCCACACACTCAACTTCATCAAGAAAGTCGTCTCCACCTTCGGCATCGGCATTGGTATAAGTAAGTACCGCTCTAACTACGATCTGATAGGCGTTTTACTTTTTTTGTTTGTACTCTACCTTCTGTCTATGGTACAAACCACTACGTCACGGATTAGGTACACCGTTGACACTTAAAGTTTATAATTCGTACATCCAATTGGCCGTAAAACATTCGCTATCAAGATGGTGTATTGAAAAAAGTGATGCAAATCTAAATTCTTTAAACTCTTTTTTAAACAGTCATTTCTTAAAAGATCCCTCAAACGATTGGGATCACAACATTTAGCATTCTTCATCAGTTATAATTCACTCATGGAACACAATAACATACAATTTATTTCAGAGATATAGTAACATACCGTACAGTATGTATTGCTGTGCGATTGTAACTTGACATGCAGGTAACAAAACTTAAGTATTTGTTGACGTTCACACGTAGTCTAGCACTAACCTCATTTTATTTTGAGTTTGTTCGGAATATATAACTGATGTCGTGCCCCCAGCGAGCGTCACTTTATACAGATACTCCATTTTGTATGTCTACAGAAAGTATTTCTACAAGTTCTGTAAGTGCTGCATTCTCTTCAGCTGCCTCAGAGAGCCTCGCCCGGCGCGCACAGGCCACCGTGCAAGACCCAGTCTTCCAGAAGATGAAAACACAGTTCACCGCAGACTTCGACTTTTCGCAGCCTAACGCTATGAAATTACAAAACCTTATTCAAAAACTAAGAAAATGGGTCAAGATTCTCGAGGCTAAAACTAAGGTTCTGCCCAAGTAAGTAGTTCAGTCGGCCTTGCGCCCTCTCCGTTAAGGTAAATACAAAGGAGATTTATATTATGGTTGTGCCGTCCATCATAATAACTAGACGTTAGTCTCACTGTAATCCACAATCTAACATAATACATACTTATCGTAACACAACGGTTGTGGCATAACGCTTACTTACTTCAGACGCTTTCGGGTTCATACTAACAAACTAGGCACATCACTCCATAGAGTCACTAAAGCACGATTAACTTACAATATCTCATTATTATTATTCTTTACTTTTACAGATCATTCCTCATCGAAGAGAAATGTAGGTTCTTGTCCAACTTCAGCTTAAAGACTGCGGAAGTGGAATTACCTGGCGAGTTCTTGCTCCCCAAACACACGCATTACCACGTACGAATCGCACGGTTTATGCCACGCGTCGAGATTGTGCAGAAACACAATACTTCAGCACGGAGACTGTACATTCGTGGGCATAATGGAAAAATATACCCGTACCTAGTTGTCAACGACTCGGGACTCGGTGACGCGAGGAGGGAGGAAAGAGTCCTACAACTTCTAAGAATGTTGAACCATTATTTAGGAAAACAAAAGGAGACGTCGAGGAGATTTTTACATTTCACTGTACCGCGAGTCGTTTCGGTGTCGCCACAAATGCGTCTTGTGGAAGATAATCCCAGTTCGATATCGCTACTGGACATTTACCGTACTGAATGTGCGAACAGGTATGTTCTCAGCATGAGGTTTAAAGCTTCTTAGTCAATTATTAGAACAAATATTCAAAGTTTTTGCTTAAATTGTTGTAGGGGTGTGGAATACGATGCTCCTGTCGCTCGATACTATGAACGACTCGCTGCAGTGCAAGCCCGAGGTTCACAAGCGTCGCACCAAGTCTTACGAGATATTCTCCGCGAAGTAAGTTTCGAAATACATTGCAATTAGTTCTGCTATTTTAATTTAGACACAAAGAAAGGCCGATATCGGGGTGTGGTGGGGTTAAAATTCTAAAAGGTCAATTCGACTCGACAGTGCAACGATTAAATTAGCAACTTTATTGCTTCGAAGGGGTTAAAACATGGCTGCGCATAATATCTTAATTAACTGATTAGACATGGCGCACCTGCGCTCGATTAATAATATAATTATAATTTGTGTAATGTAGGTGCAAGCGACGATGGTGCCAAAGGGTATGTTGAGAGAGTGGGCGGCGGCGACATTCTCCGCGCCGACAGACTACTGGACATTCAGGAAGATGCTGACGCTGCAGCTGTCGCTGGCCAGCTTCGCGGAGTACGTGCTGCACCTCACTAGGCTCAACCCTGACATGATGTATGTGCACCAGGACTCCGGACTACTCAACGTCTCATACTATAAGTTCGACGTGGATGACACCACAGGTATACTACGTTTTCATTTGTATTTTATTTCTGTTGTTTAATAAAGTTTTAGTTGAGTTTCAGTTCTGAATGCCTCTGGGTAAGAATTATATGTATACTATAACATGTCTTATTCTCTAGTTATTTTAATCAGTTTCTGTTTCCCTGAATGGGTATCTAATATTAGTGGTTCATCTGCAGGTGAATTGGATTGCAACCGACCTGTTCCGTTCCGACTGACACCGAATATATCCGAGCTGCTGACTTCTATCGGTATCACGGGGCCACTCACGGCCTCCGCTATCGCAGTCGCTAGGTGTCTTGTTACACCTAATTTCAAGGTAATACGAACCCACTACCAAATATCCCACAGTACCATAAGTGTCTGTAACAATGAATTTCTTCCAGATCCAATCAATTCTACGCACAATACTCAGAGATGAAATGATCACCGGTTGTAGAAAGCGCTTAGAAGACAAATCAGGTCTGCCAACACCTGGTACTACAACAGAGAACAAGTTAATGGAGATGGACGAAGAAACAGTTATAAACATGGTTAACAAAGCTGTGACCGTGATCATGAACCGACTGAACTCTATGGCGAGTTTCGACGGACCTGATAGTAAGGTTGCCACCTTAGTGACGGCGGCCAACAGCCACGACAACCTGTGTCGTATGGACCCCGCCTGGCACCCTTGGCTATAGACTGCTCATTATTATATTACCTTCACATTATTTTAAGTTAGATTCTTGTCATGTCTTGATAAACATGGCAAGGTCTTTAAATTCAAGATTTTTTATATAGATATTTGTAAGTTCATTACTAAATATGATAATGAAGTACAGAGAAATTTAAATCATCTTAAACCCATAGTTAATCTACAAATTACCATTACATTGAGTCATTAAAAATGTATTGGTGTGTGTGGGTATATGATTGAAGCCGCTATATTATTTGTTAATTTCTTTTAAGTTTAGTCTTTAAACATCTTCGCGGAAGATTAATTATGTAATTTCGGTATTAGTAATCCTGCTGACAGGATGTCTCTCTCATTAGTTTACGTTGTATCCTGCGAAGTGCTCAGTAGACACAGTGTAATGTTTGTCTTTCTGATAAGCTCTACTGACTTGTACGTATGTGTTCATTCGCAATTATTTGTGTTACATCCGCATCCGTTAAACAACTGCAATTACTTACAATCATGACATGTACACACCTTTGCGAGTGAAATAATAAAAAATAGGCATAAGTAACATTTTGTTGATATAAACATAAGTCGTACGTTCTGTGATCTCTAAACACGAGAAGTATTAAAAATGAACGAGAATTG
Source organism: Spodoptera picta (assembly GCA_038387885.1). NCBI lineage: Eukaryota > Metazoa > Arthropoda > Insecta > Lepidoptera > Noctuidae > Spodoptera > Spodoptera picta. Next base: position 4,176,819 of record JAZHFQ010000438.1, on the reverse strand, counting down.
AATGGTTGTTTTATTTTTGCAAGCTTGACCATAAACCTGTTTGATGAGTGTGACATAGATGAACGTGGCTCGTGATTGCATGTGCATGAGTGACAGGTAAGTACCTGGATGGGTGAAAGTACCGGGACGGCATCAAGTGCGCTTCTAGCGTCAAGCGACTAATAACCGTGGCTGTACGACTGCGCCGCGCCGCCACAATCTCACTCGATCGCTAGAGATAGTAAAACTGAATTCATCACGCTAACAATGGGAAAGAAAGTGCAGTAATTGTAGGATAGATCAGGAACTGTTTACTTAGTTATCCGCTGTGCGAATGTCTGTTGTAACTATTGTTATTCAAATATTGTATCGCCTTTTGTCAGGTCGATTGATTATTTAGTTATGATATCTATTGGTTTTCATTTCATTTTATAAACTTAATTGATAACATTACGGAGTCGTGAAGAAACTAACTAGTTACCGGGCTCCGGTTCGAAGTGCAGGAGTAGGAACGGGGTGGTTTTTAGTCCGTCTTAAGAGTCTGACACTCCCTCCCGTCTCACCCAGGCGAGAGCAGCAATTCGATGATTTTCCCCCCTTAAAAAAATTTATAACATTATCTAAAAACATTAATTTTGGTGAATAACTTAAATCCAATTGTGAAAATGATGTTATGTTACAAAAATCTATGAATAGACAGATTTTTGTAAACCATATTGAGGTGAAATTTACCTCCATTACATTTACAGTTGATGGTTGTTTGTGTCAAACTCATCACAATGAGGGTATAAAGTATAATATTTATTGACAATCTATTTAGTTTGTTATTGTTTTATGTATGTGTTAGTGAGTGGCTTCCATTACCAGTTGTTGCTCAATTACCTCAATAATTATAATACAAACAGAAGTAAAAGGTTCAGTTAGAATGAGGGTAGTCGAATATAAATATATCAAGATAGGAAATGAGGCATTCTAACTCCTGAATCAGTTTATTATACCTAGGCAGTGTTAGGGCCTAATGGAACCAAGTTTTTCCGATATTGAAACAAGTGGGTGGCACAAGATGTATCGTCGAGCAGACATGTCAGAGCTGAGGTCGCCGGGTGTCTCGGCGTCGTGGTGGTTGCTAAGGCCGCGGCGGGCGGCGGGCGCCGGGCGGCCACGTCGCTGGCCGGCGCGCGCCGCTCGCTCCTCGCTCCTCGCGCCGCGCCTCCCGCCGCCGCGAGCTCCGTCAGTCCGCCGAGCGGCGTTGCGTTATGCGCTGGTGTATTTCATGTTCCCGAGCCCGAACGGCGAGTGTCCGACCTCTGTAACCGACCGTTTATGACATTCGACAACCCCGCCCTGTGCATTTTTCCGAGTTGCATTTCGATCAGTGCGAAGAGTACGTCGGCTGCGAGCGATCCGTGCCGGTGTCGGCAGCTCCTCCCGCGTTTATTTATGTTGTCGTTTTGGTGTGGTGAATATTTGTGTTGTACGGACGATAACCGTATTATCTGTGCGATCGAGTCAAGTGGATATTTTTAACGATCGACGGTTTTTCGCGAAGGTGAGTGAAATTTCCGATTCTGCGAATATTGTTCAATAGACGGGACGTTTGTTTGATTCGCCGCTACGTGGCGATCGTCTCGTCGATATGCTCCGGAACATCAGGGATTGTATACAGTGTACCTACCTTGTGATGTAGCACGAAAATAGTCGCTTCTTTATATAAGCCACGTCAAGATCTGCATGATTATTCTAACGATACTTCTCCTCGTCACATATAAAACCTGTTGTCTCTACGTATAAAATTGTACATGAAGATGTCAGGCCTAGCAGCACGATAACATGTCTACGTGATTCAGCCTATCATGTCGATGTGATTTTGTTTTTTTTTTCGAGGATTAGATGCGTATTAGATTCTTATTAGACTCGGTCCTATCCCACTACACCATATGGTAGACGGAAGCGAGTGGGTAAGAAATGATGGAGGTGAGAGGCGCGGGGCGGTGCGCGGCCGGTCGGGCGACCGCATTCCATATGGAATGCCGGATTATACGCAATGTCAGTGTGACTCGAAGCTTGCTGCCTCCATTGCACTGACCATTGCATATTTGCAACTATGTCTGCTAACTCAACTTCTGCGTTTTATAGATGAAATTACGCTTGGACGACGTTATAAATTGCGTCGCTGATTGACATTACGGCGCAAGTCTCTTTATGCCCACACGTAAATATGTTTAACCAGCGTCGTTTATTGTACGAAGAAATACGAGCATGTGTGTTTTAAACGAGATGACACCTATTGCGTATTATAAAAACGATTTCTTAGATGTAATAGGCTAGGCTGTCCAATATGTCCTTTTCTACCAATCTATAGCCCTCCATATTGTTGATATTTCGATACTTACTGAATGTAATGTCTATCTTCATATGTACAATTGTTTCTGTTAGTGCAAACTAAATGTTACTACAGACAATGGCTGGACTTACGATGTTTTAGTTGTTTATAATAGTTATTGATAAGTGTACAATATGTTAACCCTTAAAGTCGCAAGATATTTTTAGCAAATAAAAACAACTGAAAATAGTTTCAAAGGTTTATTTGACATATAAAGAAAGTCAGAAAAATACAAAAAAAATAATCAAGCTTTCGCTTTTTGGAAAAACCTATGTATAATATACTATACATTGCCACACTCGCTGAAAATACTAAGTTATTGGCAATGTATATTATACTATACATTACCCTATATTAATGCTTGGTGTGGTACACCAAAAAACAGTTTCTGCCCTTAACATAACAAAGATATACATTGCATTTAGGACACATTGTACTTCCTTGACCTCCTCTTCAATTTTTGCATCGTTGGTACCCGGTTAACTGAGGCCAATGATCAAATTTGTCGTACCGCACATCATCATAAGGCCTTTCTGCCTTCGGTTTTCTAATTTTTTTGTTTTCTGGTAATGATACAATGTCTTTTACAGCCACACTTCTATCTCGTTTCAATAGTTCAGCATAAATTTCGCACTGAAAGTCTTTTAGGCAATCTTGCTTCCTCTTTTTATTTATTTATATATCATGTCTGCGGCGTAACAGCTAAGCATTATTTACGCAGGTATCTAAAAACTGCGAAAATATGTTCGTGTAACATCTGTGAGACTTAATAGCCGTTCGATATAATGATATTAGCATATCCGCTAAATCTACACCACCCATGTAACGGTTATAGTGCTTGACTATTTGTGGACACTGTATTTCAACGTGTCTATTCCATTCCTTGTGGTAGTGCCTGATATGTTCAAGCAGAAAAGCATCAACATAACAACAAGCCTGACATGCTTGTTGTCAAATCACTTCACTACACACTTTCACTGTATTTATGGAAACTGAAGGAGCAGTAGGTACGTTTTCTTCGGGTGCATGTCCCTAAAGGTGTGGCAGCCGCGATGGGAGTAGATAGTAAATATGGTACAGAAGATATCAAAGGTATTGCATCATAATTGCATTGCGTAGGACTAGGAAACACGGCGTGTCAGGGGAACTTGAAAAGTCTCTTGTTCAGTATCATTATCTGATGCTTCTGCGTATGAGTTCGTCTCTTTCTCCGATGGACAGGGTGATGAATTAGGACTCCCGAGAATGCTCAGCTTTTCAAATGAGGAATCTAAAGACGGCGTTGGGGAAGTCTCGCCTTTTCTAGCTTCATCACTACTATTTGCTCCATCACTAGCATCAGAACTAGCATTTCGTGCAGGAACCAAAGAAAATGTGCGTCTGGCTCTTCTGTTCATGATAGTCTAAAACAAACGAAACCAACATGCAGATGCAGACCATCACCCAATGATAAGTCAAGCACTTATATAACTTTTAATATACTAAATCAACCATAATAATGTTAGTTTCAACTTGCAATGTATAATATTGTGTACAAATGCAATTAGTGCTTAATAGTAGCTGTTGTAGCAATGTATAGTATGCTATACAAATAAAAATGATGGCAAGTAGTAGCGTTTGTAGCACTGTATAGTATACCATACATAGTAAGAAACGAGTAAATATAATCCAAGATAGGCGATTTGTAGGTACCTCAAGCAACAAAATGCTTTGTATAACTCTTTACCTTTTCGATTCATGCGTTAGAAATGTGCCATGAGTAATATTATAACGAAAATGAATAAAACTTACCGTGACAAAAATTTCTGAGTTCGGTGTGTTCGTTATTTTTGACAACTAGTTTGAATTTACCACAGATTATCTATAAAGTGTTATTTTGATATCAAAATAAATGTTCAGAAATGTGATTTCTATCTAAATCATGTTAATACACCTTTCCGAAGTTAAGTAATATTTTTTTAAACTAAGACGTATGCTATAATATACAACGTCACTTTAAGGGTTAATTCATCTCCATTTTAAATTATCCTGTCGAACAATCTTTAAAAATGAAAATAACTTCCTTATCGACACTTTTTGTCATTTAAAAGCAAATGCATAGTTTTTCCCCGATGCAAAGTTGTTTGGGTTGCCAATTAAATGCAATATGCAAGGGTAATTTTTTATGATTTCATTTTAGTTTATGGTAGGAATCAATATTGTTTGTTACGACACGGGTAAAATAGGTAGGAATGATGATAATAGTTGAGATATAGTTTGTTATTCATCTTAGAACTATGGGCCAACCTATTACCAATTGATAAGCGAAGTCCCACAGCGTTTGGCAATAGTCCCTGCTTGGCCCGTCAGCAAGGGGCCCTGTAAACCCTTGATAAATTATTATCTCAGTGACATTACTCGTGATCTCACATAATGAGTATAATGAGTTCGATAGTGCGTGCTATATTTCGAAACACGTCCGTCGTCGCTTCCGCTGTGTGACCCACAATTTATAACAAACTTTTTAGGTGTATGTACCTATGTAAGTAGCTAAAGTCTATAAAGCAAAGCGTCAAGTAATGTATCCTGGTAGACGTGGTGTAACAGAATTGTGGAATTCCCATCTGGTTGGAAAATTATACATTGTATATCTTACCTTTCAGAATGAGTCATTAGTACTATGTAGTGAATATATATCATGCACAGGAATGCAGCTTTGCAAAATTCATAGTCTTCATATTTAAGATATTTTAAATTGTTCAATAGAGTTTCCGAACTTGGATTGATTAAATTAATAATTTTATCGATAGTATTTCTAAACGTATATATTTGTAGTCGATTTTAATTAGTGTTTTATCTAACCAGTAAACCATAGAAAAATCTGAACGTTTAATTCAACATTCTGGTCCATTATCATTATCCTCTCAACATAGGTACTTACCTAAGCCCCCAAATTCATTATCGTGTACGCGTAGTGTAGTGTCCGATTGTTGGGTCAAATTCACACAATCATGGTGACCTTTAATCTTGTTTCAGATAGCTAAAACACGTTCCTTTGTGTCAATTCTCAGAATTGGTATCATGTATTATTGTTTACATACAGCAATGATACTTACTTGACCTTTTTTATTGGTAAATACCTATTGCCGAAACTTGAAAGCTAATCAACTTTAGTACTGATAGTGATTTTAGTAAAGGAATAATCTCTATTTGCAAGTATTTCATACATACGATGTGACGTCGCCTGTTTAACCTTTTCAAATCGATTTACAAACTAGCACGAAGTCTAGGTAGTACCCCGCAGGTCCTTGACATTATAGACAACTTTTAATTTTCTGATTCAAAATGTCACTAGAGTTGCCCGTCCAGAAACACTTCATTTGGGCCGATAGTTGCGTTGCGTCAATTGCAGTCTCGTGTTTAATATCTTGTTGTAGTCTCGTTAATTTTACGATTCTGAAGTTTTCATTGGAAGAATTGGTGTCTGTTAATGCTTGTTCTACATACAACACATAATTTAAGGGTAGCTAGGTTTGTCCCTTAACTAATTTGTGTCAATAAAGGAACAAGTTAATTATTTGGTGAATAAGTGGTTGAAATTTTATCTCATAAAGCGATTTATCCTAGTTTTCATTGATATTTTGTAAAGCAAATAGCTATCACAGACATGGTTTCCTAACTCCATTATATAATAACTCGACCGAGAAGTTAATCAACCCGGTTATGACAATGAGCATACTGCACCGAGATTAGATACATAATTTATTCGAATAGATAACGCGAGTATGCGATCATTACAAAATATCTCGTAATCAGAACACAGGCCTGCTTTTAAGCGGGTTTTATCATTGTGAATTTTAATATGGAATAAGGAAGTAGGAATTAGAGGTACATTTGAAATCCGCTTAATTTGGTCATCTGGGACGGCAATATTGTAATACCTCTAGAACAGAATCTATTATCAACTTAAGTTTTATCTTTGTGAATGTCTATTGTCAAACTAAACTACGTACCTGCCATTTTCATTACAGAAACTTGGACCATCGTCTGGTATTTTCAAAAAGTATTATAATACTTGAATTTGAATAGACACTACTTCTAGTAGACGCCTTTCGATTTACCGGACAAACACTATTAGCCGCAATAAACACTCATACTAAATTGAATTACTTTCAATTACCAGTAAATCGGTTAGGATGTCATCTTGCGATGCGAGATGCAGTCTTTCCTGTTGTACCAAATAGCCTTGAGGCACATTTGAATTTAAGTAGGATGATACTTTAAAAAGTAAGTTTAAACTGCAACTTTCATAATGCATTTCATCAACGCCACTGCTAATAGCGCTGCGCTGAATTTTGTAAGGTGAATGAAGATATGATCGTCACTGTTAGTGATGAAATCTTGAAGAGATATAATCGCATTCCGCGGCTAGCCTCCCCTCTCTGCGGCGCAGTCGCGGTGTTGCATACCGACCGACGACGTCGCCGCACTCTTATGTGGGTTGCCTTGCACTTTACCGCCGAAGCTGTTGTGCATGATGTGTATCATCTACTTTTAGTGCTTTTGCCAGCTGCTACTAGTTTTACATATTAAATCGCTGACAAAATTTCAGACTTGGTACTGTCAATGATATTCCTGGCACTGGTAATTAGTCACAGGTGACACTATGACATGCTGTATTGAATTTCGAGTGTGACATTATTATGACATTGATGACAAGATCTGAGGAGTGGCAGGGCCTTGCTAGATGATGTATAGGTAGAGGATAGCGGGTAACGGTTCTGTCATGTTTGCAGAGGCACGGGTATGGGCCCGTGTGTGCGTCCGCGCGTCGCTCACTCAGTCACACAGGCGCAAAGCGCTCACGGCGTAGCGCGGCCGTTGAACCGAATACTCGAGGAATTTCTCCAACGCCGCAGTCGCTTTGCTTTGCAGAAGAAGAAAATTATCGCAGGTGGTAGCTTGTGCGACTACAAATGATGACATCACAGTGTTTATCCTCGTCATGGATTAGAGTCGTCGTTGTATAGGAGGTTCATGTTATTTTATTGAACGATTCGTTCCACTTCTGTTTCTTAGGAATTGAATGGGAACCTTATTGTGTTTGATAAAGGTCTAAAATCAGTTTAGGATAGTAAAGCATTTTGCTGTCGGTATTTCGTATTGAAGTAGTGGAGTCGCTTCAAAGGTTAACGTCGGTAGGTTTATAGTTCTCTATGATTTGGAGTGACGCAGCTGTACCACTTATTATTACAGTCACAATTTAGGTGTTGGTAAGTACCAATTTGTCGTAGACACGTGTGCGACTGATCTCGCAATAGCCGGCATACCGGGCCAGGGCGCGGTCTGCCAATGGGCTCTCGAAACGCGAATAAATTTTAAGTGACACATATATTTTGTTACAGTTTGCACTATCAAACTTCTTGATAAACGGCCGCCATATTTTGAATATTGATAAATTAGTTTCTTTTGTAGCTAATTTAGTTATTTATATTAGTAAAGCAGCGCGAGGACAAGAAACAGATGCGACAATGGAGCAGCAATTAGTCAGGCGATTGTATTCACAGAGATTGCGTCTAGTTGTCTGAAACACGTTTGTTTTGTTTTAATTATTCAAACATTGTACAATTTGAAAATCGCTTGTTTTGTAAGGAATGTCGCATTTCTCTTTTGTCATTTCAAAAGGAAATTATTAATTTAGATACCTGCAAAACTTAACTTCACAGTTATGTGTTTGATTTAGTTGACGATTCAAGGCTCGAGAAATAAATCTGATTCTAGAGTACCTATGGATTACATAAACGAAAAACGATTTATTTTTACGGAAGCGACTGGTAAATATTTACAGAAGTACAGACAGACAAGCAGAGATGTTTTATTGAATAGACAATCACACTGTTTTCCTTATGTGGTTAACAAATTTCCTAAAATTAATTCGAACGTTTCCTAGTACGCAGCGGCGCGGCGGTTTAAAAAAATCATTAGCTTATCGAATAAAGGTTATTTTTATAGGTTGCTATGTTGTATCCACAGAAATATTAAAGAAGTTTCTAATATTTCTGTGAATATTAAAGAATTATTATTATTTTTTCAATTAACTGACTGACTTCAGTTTTTTATTTAACACATTTTTTATTGTAGACATTTAACAACTATACTAATAAATTTAATTGGAGTTTCTGTTTGTAATATTAAAATAACCGCTTTTTACTACACGCATATGAACCAACATAGGTACGATACACGTAATAGATCAAAATGTCATTTTTTTGTCAGTTTGTTTGTACTGGCTAATCTCTGGAATGGCGGGACCGATTTTGCAAAACTCATTGGGCTACCTGTCAATAAAAGTTTTGCAAAATCGTCCAGCCATGATGTAGTAAGGAAAGAGTAACATATGCTTATTTTATTTTGAAAAATTGAAGCAAAAAAAAATTGTGTTCTAAAATTCATATTCTAATTTGGAATGCAGCTAGTTTAGAATAATTTAAGCAATGTAACGTGCCGTGTATCGTATGAGTATTTGACACTACATCGTAAATTCCCAACTTTATAACTTTTGTTCCCCCTAGGGTGGTCCTAAGGAATCCAACTGACCGACCAACCTTTTACAAGTTACCTATGTTAGGCTAAATTGTACCACAGATTGCTGAAAACACCGCATATTGGATTTTTAAACGACTCCGCCGTTGTCCTCTACGTTGAACGACAGCTCGCTACGACTCTGGCAATGATTATTTTATTAATCAATCTGTAATGTAACTATCCTACTGATGGGCACAAACGGCTTATTTGTACACAAAAAAAAACTAAAAACGTCATAGAAACAGAAATGAGTTTATGTTAGAATCGCGTCTGATAAGGGAGAATGGGGGAAAAGAGGTAATGAGAGGTAGATATACTGAGTTGACATCAAATAGATATTTAGGGATAAGGGCGGAAGAAGACTAACATATCACTATTTCAGAAGAAACTTGTGTGCATTGACCCCAAATTAACATTACATTAATCTAATACAATAGATTAACTACCTTTTTTTTTTTTTTTTGATGTCGAGGGGAAACCTTCAAAAGGCGCCTAGCTTTTTGGGGAGAAAGACTAGGGACAAATTAACATTACATTAATCTAATACAATAGATTAACTACCTACAGCGATAATGTTGTTCGGTTTAAAAGGAAAAATACTTTAATATTAAGGTGCTTTAAGGGTAACCGTACAACTGTCTCGCAGCGCAGGCCGTGTCTCGAGGTACAACCCTCTCGTTCCTATTTCCTGAGAATAATTTATTTGAAGTTAGCGTCCGATGCATTATCGTACTTTTTAATTTCACAGAAAGTGAAAGTAACGTCACTACTCGTTCTAGGCTCTTAACGTTATGTGCTAAATCAGTCATTTACCTCAATTAACTCGAGTTCTCGCCCTGGCTGGGGAAGACATTTGATGACTGTTTATAAAATAATTATATTGTTATTTAAAGTTTTAAACCAATATGTTATCCTTATCAATACTTTAAAATCATTGCCTTGATGATAAACAGCTGATAACAGTTATAAATGTCATAATATTATGCTTAGATAACATGCATTTGTGTAAGTTAAACAATTTGTTCTCCGAAATATAATAAATTAGATTAATTTTAGTCTTTATCTTAAGTAGGCGCTTGTTACAAAGAAATTTAAGCCTTTTTTATAGCCACTCACATTTCAATTTCAAAGAAACATTTGAAAGTTGACTTCGTATCGTAAATAATCACATGATTATTACGATTTTCCAATCGCAAGAAACTTTCGCTGCTCAAACCGCCGCTATCCATGTGAGATCTTGCTGGTTGTAACTTGTAGGTAGCAATAGTATATGTTTAGTAGTGATACAAATGCTAATACTCGCCGACTAAATAACACGGTTCAACTGGCTTCAACTAAAACATTGCATAACGCGGTTAGATAACGCTATTTGCTTTTATCATACCGAATTTTTAATTGCCATTTGAGATTCTCGTACTTTTACGTGAATGCTTCGCTGGTAAGTAACTAATAAAAGATTACGTCACCCAACCTTCACTTTCGTGTTTCGAAACTATGCATGAGTTGCACGTTGCACAAACATCCGGCTCAAAACACCAAATGACCGGCTTAGATGACAATCGATATTTTCAATAGGTCAGCTAGAAAATCGATAAATAATGTAGGTACCTAGTTTACACGTGTAACAGGTAAGACTCCTCGTAAAACTATATATGCGTATTGAAAATATAAATAATACCTATGGAGAAATGTGGTTTAGGATCACGACGTGACTACCTATTAGCGCACTAAGAGCAGATTTGGCAACACGCGTGGATAATTTACACGAAATCTATGAATTTGTTTGATTGTTGTTTAACACGAATTGTTTAACTTTATGATAAAAATAATAATCGTGCGAGGTGGAATGTGGATTGGCATGCAAGAACAGAATTAAAGACAAGTAGCGCAGAGCAATCATACAAGGTTGTATGGCTAAAAATAATGCAAAATCTTGGGTAAAATAAAACCCTTAGTTGGCAGCCGGTTGATGGTGGCGGGCTGGCGGGCGAGTGAACGCGGCGACCTTGGGCCCGTGCCGGCCCGCGGACGTTCGTTGAACGCGCCGCGTCCCGCGCACCACCGCGCGCCCCGCCCCTCGCCGCCACCACAACTCGTTTGCGACAACATTATTTGAAAATATTTCAAAATATCAAATAAACAACTGACCGTTTTCTAAAAGCTTTGCTCCTAGTGTCCCTACTATACCCTAAAAACTCTCAGTTAACGCGCAGAACCAATCTCCACAATGTCATCGATCTCTATCTCGATTAACATTGTCTAGTTCGCAAGAGTTCACTAATCTCTTTATCATACGAGTGCGTATCTACGGCGTATTATCGCTGTATTTTTTATCTTGTTTCACAATCTACTATATACATTACAGACGGTTTCTCAGTCACGAGATATCTGTTACGTTATGTTATGCTGACAAAGTGTAACGTGTACTTACTATAAAGCCCGCAATAACCATCCAAAACAAAAGCGTTTCTACGTTTGGTTCAGTAACACGCATGCGAACATAATAGACTATAAAAATATACCCAAATCAGTGCGTGACGTACCTAGTATTTTGCTGCATTATTTTCGCAATAGTGAGTGCGTGAGGCCCGACTGGGCGCGATGCTGGCCACCGCGAGCATTGACCGCGCATGTACGGCCAGCACAACTATCACTGCGAGTAAAATTGAAATATATCCGTTTATAAGCCTAAGTGCATGATTATAGATTTTATTGCCTATAATGATCGTACATTTGACAAATTGATTATTTTCATTGCAACATTAATTGGCTCGTTAATGTTTATGAATGAGCGTCTAACTTAATTTTAAATGAGCTTCCAGATTAACACTTCAACTACCAAGTGTTTGTTTGGGTTCTGTCATAAAATTAATGAAACATCTACATTAACTAAGCCATTGAATTACATTTACTTACTGGCAGAATAAACGAAAGTGATAAAACTGACATTTCTGTCCTTGCCTGACCAGGAAGCGAGAAAAACAACACATTAATTGAATGAATCACTTTTGAGCTTTTGTTGAAAATGGGACTTTACAGGGCAATGAGTCTCATGAGTGTCCATTCAGTTGCAATTAATGCAATGGTTTGAAAAACAAATGCTAATGTAAAAGTTAGTTTTGGACATTTTCGAAACAAGTTGACATCCAGGTGAACAGTAACAGCTCACTAAAGCAAACAAAACCACATTTTAAAATAGAATTCCTAAAATCGTTGTAAACTCTCGAAATCTAGGTTGTAGTCGTACACTAAGTAATAAACTCAAGGATGGTGAGTTGCAAAAGATGTAATAATCGACTCAAAATACGTAACACTTGAAGAAAACTTCTACACAATGTGCTTTTAAGTTTAAATTCTAATGTTTCTGTAGGTTTTAATGTTCAAAGAAGCGCGCGGTGCAAGTAGGCATTTAAAACGTTTCAAAATTCTGTGCATGTGAGGATATAAATTGAATAAATGCAGCTTCTTTATCGCAAACTTATTATTACGACTTCATCTAGGATTTATCGTCATCAACATAATCTTGAGTCTTTCTTTAACAGAAATGTTAAGCGCATTCGTGCATACAAACAGGATGTGGAAGGATTTTCCTCGTGCGCGCGCAGAAGCGGCACGTACACACGACTACACATGGAGTTATACGAAACCAGTATAGGTATAATGGTCTTGCGTCGTATGATCTTTCGCATATTCGACGGTCAGTTTATACTGGTTTTCTGTACGTTGATACTAACGTAGGTACAGAGGTACGCGTCAGACGGGTTCTTGCACGTTATTACTGCAAAATTACTTACCCGTCGATTGTAAATGATACGTCGAGGAACTCGTCTTGCCCTTGAATCTTCAAATTAATTTGTTTTCTATAAAGTTTCCAAGACTTTTAGTTGGGTTTTCGGATTCAATTAAGTGTTAGCCAAATTACTTGTTATGGCTTTAGATCTGATGAGTTAGATTGGTAAATTAGAGTGTATCAAATAATTAAAATAATGTTGAATAAACTTTTTTTCGTATATTATGATTAAAGTGAACAAATAAAAAAAACTGTTGCTTTCACGATGCATAATGTGTGTTCATGTTTTATATTATGTTCATTTTCGGTAACAAAATAAAAATAACAATGCTTCATTCATAAAAACAATAAAACTAAGACATGACACAGTGAGAACTATTTTGCTATCCTTACTTTTTTATTTTACAAATTTAAAGTATTTCAATTACTTTATTTTATTGCTACTGGCCGTTTGTTTGTTATATTTATTAGCCATTTTTATGGATGACCCACACACCTGCAAAATACACTTGATTTTGCATAAAATATGTGAATGGACGGACTGCTTTGGGGTCCCCAGCTGATGTCGTGCAGGCCCCATACCGATATACTTCTAGATTAAAATAAATTAATAAAGTTTTAAGATATTTCGATATTTTCCTTATAGAACAAAAAACCGTAATTCGATGCTATAAATAGAAGGATAAAATTCCACGATCGGCCTACGAATACAATGTAGCGGTAAGAATTTAGCATAAAAAGTGAAATCAATGAAAATATAGTTTCATATAAATCAGCGTTATGTCGTTTTCGTGTTCAAGAGTCAATTGATGAGGATAATTCACGTTTTAACGTCAAACCAGCGACAGCACAGATGTAAGCGATGCGATCTCGCGGCGTCATGAGCCGTATCAGTCACATGAGCACTTTCCCCGCATGCGCTGCATGAAAGCCACTCAGCACGTTTTGTTGTTAAGGCAATTATCTAAAACGCCATGGAATCCTGTTCACACTACCGCTCTGATTGTAACCATTGTGATGGTTCTAATGGAGCTTCCACAATTCCACACCAACACGAATAGGAGCACTGTGCAAAGTAATGGTTTTATGGGGTTTTTAGAAACAAATATAATTATGTGTTTCTTTAAACATAACATAAAATCACGCCTTTTATACCGCAGGGGTAGGCAGAGGTGCACATTATGCCACTGTACAATGTAACACCCACTTTTCACTATTTATGTTACGAGTCCCGTGTAATAGGGGGTGAGCCTATTGCCATATACCGGGCACAATTCCAGACTCCGTGCTACTACTGAGAATTTTTTAAAAACCCAGTAATACTTTGCCCGACCCGGGAATCGAACCCGAGACCCCTTGTTCGGCAGTCGCACTTGCGACCACTCGGCCAACGAGTTCCAGACGAATTGCAGATTAATTAGTATACTATTCAATTAAAACGATTTAATCGAAACTACTATTTTACATAACTTGCGAAATGTAACTTATTACTACCTACATTGAAACGGGATAGATAAAAGGTTGTTAGATAACGCAACCAACTTGCATGATACCTGTTTTTCCTATGGTCTCGTCCTCTGAAAACAAATTCGTACGAAGCAATTCACAGACGGTACATTTTCTAACGATTGTCTAAAAGACGACAATCGCCAGGAATTCAGTAGTCGTTATCTGTTATCACAGACCTATATTGAAACCACTTTCTTTATCAAAGTAAACAATCAGCTATTTTTAAACTGTTGGCCGAAAGCCAAGCCGCGTACTTTCTATATTAAGTACCTATCTATACTCCAAAAATAATTTATTTTTCAAGTGTGTAGTTGCTAGGTTGAAATATAAATTGAGAGCCAATCAGAAACTTGGTAACTTGATAGAATTACGTATCTACTAAGCCAGTCGCTGTGATTAAATAGTCTAATTTTGAAAACAGAATGTCTTCAAGAAGCATTAATCATATCTTATTTTTGTGACGTTTTGCTTGAAAAAACGTTACCGATATCAAAATACTTAATTAAAAACCGCTGCGAGTTATCAGTATCATATCAGTGATTTTTCAATAGAAAGTTCTGGTTTAATCGTAGTATGATTAACAAGAGATGTAACAAGTGGTGCATCGGGGATGCGACGGGGGCAGGGGGTTGCGATCGATAGGGGTTTCGTGGGCGTCGGGGGCGCTCGGCGGGGCGCCTCCCACGTCAGCTGGAGCCCGGCCAGCCTGCCTCCAGACCTGACGTAAATAGCATCGATAGGCAGCAGTGTTTACGTCGGAACACGTTTTTGATAAAATTAACGTTATTACAATAATAAAACGTTTGGATTTAAAATAACAGCGCTGAGTCATAGGTAAGACTTCTTGATTGTACAGTTTTCAGCGAATATATTTGATGTTTTAGTGGTTTGTGTGGCGTTTATGATTATTATTTAATTAGTTTTGCGCTGTTGTACGCTGTTTTATTTATGGTAATGCTTAAGTTTTAGTATGTAAGTACTTGAGCTGATAATAAAATAAAATTATGTTATGATGTAGGCAATATTATTTCATAGCTATGCATTATGCTATGCAATGTTATTACAAGAAGTTATCCGAGACATTGAGTGATGACCAATCGATGTTTAACTAAGATTTCGTAGTAAAATCTGGTGTAAAGGGCTGGTGATTAATACTCTTGTAAACAATAAGTTTTATTTATGTTCTGTTCACTAATTATTCCACGTGCACATATTTACAAAATCGCAATGGCGTTCCAACGTAAGTACAACACGCAGGCGTGAGAAATTATTTTGAATTTTTGTACCTAGATTACATATATCAACTAATTATTGTGATAAATTATATTTGGTAATAAATAACTAGAAAAATGTTTCCTAAATCGGTAAAAAATTGACTCGAAATGTTTAGTAACGTAATTTTTCCGGTGTGGTAACATTTTCTGACAGTATTTAGGAGGGAAAGTGTATTGTATCTAATTTATCTGTATTTTCTATTCATACGTAGGTATGACGCAATTGTTGAGTGAGTAATGCTCGAGATTTGTGTCCCTGACGTAATTTATACAGAACATACTCTGTGCGTTGTGGCCGTCTGGTAGCCATTCTCTGAATGTTGTTATGCCAACACTGATTAAGAGGGACTACTGTCGTGAATTGAACTTTACTGCTTTTTATTAACGTTTTTACTACATTACGTTCCATACATACATACATAACTTCACGGCTGTGTCCCATGGGGTTAAGCAGATACTATGGAACGCCAATTGCTACGATTCTTACCTCCTTACCTACCTTATACCACTTTCGATCAACATAGGTACCTAATATTATGGGGTATATTTTAAAAGTAGCCTCAGGGCGCTTTTGCCATTCCTGGATCACAATGCTGAGGTTTTGTAGTGAACATTTAAACGTAAATAAACATAGGGTTTGCGCTTCACTTGGCTATATTTCTTATTCTGTGACTTCATGACTTGGATCGTCTTGGCGCTGCACTCCTGTGCCCCGAGATGTTTGTAATGAGCAGTTATACAAATTTACCTACCTACTTAATATAAATAAACACGAGAAACTTACCTATGTAAGAAACTACTGACTACCTGCTTCTTTTTTGTGCATACCTACATCTAAAAGCTATGGGTAAAAAAGTAAAGGACCAGGGGGCTTACTCTTGAATCCAATTCCGATCGATCGACATTGACATTGTGAAATTTCGTACTCTTGAGTTGCAAAACTAGCGCCCATTGCATCCGTATTGCGTGGATATTTTATGAACTAATTGGTATTGAGTTTGGCTTTACATTCCGTACTCTGAATGCTACTTTAACAGCTACGATAGGGGTTGCATAGTTTTGACATTGGATAATTATTGAGATTTTATTGGATTGAAATTGCATTGACATTGAGATTGGTTTCACGAGTAAGCACCCTGGACGCCTGAACCTGAATAAACATTTCCACTAGGTACTTAGGTATACTTATTTATAAAACATTATACCTTTAACTTAGAAATTCCGATTAGTTAGTAGGTGCTTGATGTGATCATCAATACCTAACCGGAGGCCCAATTAAGGGAAAGTGGGGGAGTGCCCCTTTCCACATCTCTTCAATCCCTGAATCCCAAGATTCCTCAAATTCTCAATACCCAAAAGGCCGGTAATGCACTTGTAACGACTCTGGTATTCCAGGTGTCCCTGGGCGACGCCGATTGCCTACCATCAGGTGACCCTCGGCCCGTTTACCGGCTTGTCCTATTAAAACAAAAATCAATATATCTAGGTCAAACCCATAATGACTAAACCATGCGTGTAATCAGAATCACACAATGAAAGGTCATTAATGTTTTTACGATAACCTTGTACAATTACATTGTTATTATTTCTTTGAAGCAAGGAATATGTTGAAATTGTTAGTTTATAATAGTCCGTTCGCTATTCTTATCTTTTGAAGAGTATTCTCGGAAACCGTATCTCCTGCACTCGAAAACAATTTCAAATCTCGTGCCAAGTGATGCTGTGGCTTTTCCAGACTTTTTTAATGTTTACGATCTGTTTTATCGCTTAAACAAAAGTAAATAATGTTCATTCGCTTCAATTGTTTGTTTATCACTCTTTGTAATGTTTATTTACTGTTTAATTATGTAAGTAGGTATTTCATAAAGGCAATTGTATTGCAGTGAACATTTTAGGTAAAAAGGAATGAGTAATTCATGATTCAGTCAATATGTCGAAAATTATTTGTGACTAATTTATTGTTTTATCAATAGGAATTATTTAATTAATTAATCATCAATTAACTCGTCGAGTACCGGTTTTGTAAAGTCAAAGTCAAAGTCAAATCATTTATTTCAATTAAACCATAGTTTGGTACTTTTGAAACGTCAACAAATACAAAATAAATAATAGTCTGTCAGTCAGTCCGTCAGTGAAGCTAGGTGAAGCTAGGTGCTCATTCCAAAACGTAGTTTCGAATGGAGAAGAACGAGCAAGAAACTCCATTCGTTACTCTTTTAAAAAAGTATGTTCTACAATGTCTCTGATACATATTTCAATACTGTACGCATATGTAAGAACAATGCAAAGACACGCTTGACGCATTATAGACACAATTATAGAAAAAAAAAAAAAAAAAAAAAATTGGTTGCGGTCGCCGGTGACCGCTTGGTGTTTGACAGTTTAATTAAACACTTTTTTGACTTAAAAGGGTTTTTTTAATTTAAATTAAATATGATGCTACTTAAACTACTGAACCGTGAAAAGTATGGTTTCATTCATAACATAGTTTACATACAAAGCTGTTTATTTTACTAATGGTTTTGATCTTAGTTTTAAATAATAGTATTTACTTGAGTATATCTACTCAATATTCTTTCCTCAATTAATTAGACAAGTCATTTTGAACCGGGATACACTGTGTGTGAGACAAAAATGGCGGCTTGTCAATTTTAATGGCGGATGATACATGTATTGTTTTTTAACTTGTGCAGGTACGTACAAAGGACGAGATGGGCGGGTATTGGGAGCTATATCGTATATGGTAACGTAAGTAGGTACCTACAATTGAAATGTCTTTCAGTGTTTAAAAAAACTTCTCATTGTTACGCGCGGGCGCATCATGCACCGCTCATGTTTTCCTGTGTCGCTCACAATGCTACAAACAACTATCGGACATTACTTCTATATGTGAGTCGATACAATCAACATTGCGTGCTTATCGAGCTCTCTACATTTACAAATTACACACGTTCGCAATTATACTTGAAACCCTCTGATTGATATCTCTCATTGTGTCTAAGCTTATACTGTAATCACTAGGATACTTAATAATAACCTGCCTTCAAAACAAACTGAAGAGCGACACGATATGCGAAAATATAACTGTGTTCTTTTTTAGAGGAAATCTGTCCTTTTCGCTATATGTTTAAAGTCCATATTTAATACACAATGCCTAACGTTCGTATTTGCAAAGCACATAACGTAATACTTACACACACATACACACATAATATCACGGTTATTCAACGAAAGCCGAGGACAGACAAAACATTCATTTTTCTCCCAACACTTAATCAATTAGGTCTTGGTCCAATGGATGTAAATCTTATCGTCTTTGTTACACAACAAACACATCCAGGCTTTGGAATTTCTACTAATGAAAATACTGAACAAAAACAAATAATACTGTCCTTAAACTGTCATACACCAAGCGGTCACCGGTGACCGCAACCTATTGTTCTATAATTGTGTCTGCAAAACCGGTACTCGACGAGTTAACTGCAGTAACATATTATCAGTAAGGCAAATTAAGGTGCCGATAGAGAGACGGCGGCGCCCAAAAAACCAAACCAGGGGCGCCTATGAAAAGATTTCGTAGGGCGCTCTCTAAGATTAGTCCCTCTCTGCTCAACCGAAGCATTGAGTTCATATGAGCCCTATCGCGATGCATTTTGTAAAGACACGTTTGTTTAATAGAAGGTCCTATTATCATATTTTATCATAATTATTTATATCTAGTGCATTTATTCATTTCATTTCGATGCGTAGTTACGACATGTGTACGCCACGTGTCAATGGACACAGCAATTAATTCATTAATAAAAGAAAAATAATAAATACGCCATATCAAATAAAGTCAAAGTCAAAGCATTTATTTCAATTAAACCATAATTTGGTACTTTTGAAACGTCAACAAATACAAAATAAATAATAGTCTGTCAGTCAGTCGGTCAGTGAAGCTAGGTGCTCATTCCAAAATGTAGATTCGAATGGAGAAGAACTAGAAAATAACTCCATTTGTTACTCTTTAAAAAAAAATCTGTTTAAGTATGTTATCTCTGGACTGGTTTAGAATTTACATGTGTTGCATAGAATATTACAATGAGAAGTAAATATTACTTGCAGTATCAGTATAGCTCTAATTAAAAAAATATATAAGTGGGACGCGACAGCAACCAAGTCGAAAAAGAAATTCTCCATGAAATTTGTTAATTTGCATTCTTAATGTTCACTATGTTTATATTAAAAAAAATCCACTAAGGTACTTGACCCAAAAATAACTCATGACCTCATAATCGTTAGAAATAATAAACTTTGACATTTAATTAAATAAAAAGTATTGAATTTGTCTAGTTGGCTTCCCTATTGCGTAATAGATAATTTCGAATGCTTGCATATGTATTATGTGTCATCTGTGTCATCCAAATAAACAAAGTTCAAGCACCGAAACTAAAAGTTCGTTGTGTCCCCAATTATGTTATCTCGTGTGCCGACGATAGACAGATGGATCTCTGTTAATTAAAAGTTTAAGGCGTTAAGATTTAATTAGATTTCGAGCTTTAACTTCTGATACTCTGCTGGTCCCATAAATTGTTATTTTAGGAACATTAATAAACCCTTTTAATAACCCCCTAGGGATGTAGCACATCGTTATTATGTTGATACATGATTTTCCCTATGGGACAAAAAAGCTGACTGTAATCCCTTATAGTGATTCCATGAGCAAGATGGCAAAACCGGCTGCTTTTTTATAATTGTTACTCGTGTTTACCTACGGCTTATGGTGCATTTTATTAATAAAAGTTTCATATTAACTGCAGACATTAAATCTGAAATGAATCCCACAGGACCTCGGGATAATTCACTTACCATTATGCATAAAGTATTTAAATGAGAGTTTGATGAGTCCGCGACTTGTTGTCGGCTGTCGGCGCCAGACTTCATTGTAAGTTTTATTAACCTTGTTCGGTGAGTGAACGAACGATCATTTATTAGTATCCATCCAGTGATTGTTAGCAGTTGCCAGCCCACATGATTATTAACAAGTCATGCCTTCTGGCTCATTCACTGTGAAATTATCACGACCGTCCACTGCACTCGAAAGGTATTACCAAATTAGCACGTCTATAACGGTACCTGTAATGAATGGTACCCAGACAAACTAAATCTGTCTACAGACAATTATGTAAGAGCAAAATGATTGCGATGGCAGCAGTGCTAGGATTTAGTGTGACTGTCATAACACGAGCTGGCGCTGATGAGCGTAACAGCTGAGCGTCAGCTGGCGGTACGGCCTCGCTCTCGCAACGCTTAACTAAATATCGCCCTGTTGGCTGAGTTCATCGCCTAAACTATCCACGTTACGTATGTACGCATATTATAGACTAGGCTATTGATGCTCCCGGCCACGGGCTGCCGAGCGCCGAGCAGACGTGCGTTCACGACAATTGAGGGGCCACGCCGATTGGAGATCGGTTCTGGAACGTATGAGGCGCACAATCTAATGAAATTCTACGGACGTTCAATCTCAATAAATGCTTGTTGGAGCCACGAGTGCTGATTTTAAGTTTTCCTTAACATTTGTTAGTAATAATAACAAAACCTTTTTACTTATTATATTGCTTGCTTTATAGTACTTACCCATTCATTAAATGTACAGAATCTGTCTGTAAATTATAATTAAGGTCTTTTTGTTTAAAGTATTACTTAGCCGGAAGGCGTTTCTTGCGTATGTAACTACTAACTATTATGGCTAACGTTTGTGTTAAGCTGTCGGTCCGTGACGTCGTTAACTATGTATTCACCCAACTGAGATGGAAGTATGCTAAAAGTGAGTAATTAAAAGGTTGACAACGAAGGCCGCCAGTTCCGCGTGGTGTCGTAACGCTGGGCTTGCGTCGCGCACCGCGCCGGCAACGCGGCCGCAGCGCAAGCCGCTCACCTCGCCGTCTGCGGGTCACGGCGTACCTTCGATTCCTTTCTAAAGTGCTTTCTATATCTTACATACTTGCAACGCTTCCAGGCTTCGTCTTACCTTCACGCTTTCCGCCAGTCTCATCTTTCTACTGAGCTTATCGGATTGCAATGCGAAATTGACTGTTTAGGAGTATGTCGTATTGCATGCGGATGCAGTCCTTCTCTCTGGTCGCGGCGGCGGCGTCGTACCGCGGTCCAGTTATCTAGCGTAGTGTGTGTGCTGCGCATGCATTCTACATCAGCATTCCAATAGCTGCGCGTCATCCTCGATTGTGGTCCGATGCGTTAGGTATTTAGGATTGGAGCTGACTACACCGACTCCCTTTGTTCTGATGCACTTTTGTAACACACCGAAACCGTAATAGTGACTCTAGCTTGCATTGCATTTTGCAAGATGATAAATAGTTTGAACGAAAGAATACCTATCATTATTAAAACGAAATCGAAAGTATACGATGTTGCACAATTCTATTGTCCTCACCTCGGTGGAGTGTTATCATGTAATTCATTCGCAGTTCTCAACTCCCGTCAGAGGGGCACTTTAATTAAAGTCTATGGCGATATAAATCCTATGGCACGTCGTCGGCAGTTAGAAAGTGCGCGTGATGTAACAATGCAACGCTCCCCGAGTCTCAGCCTCGGAACGTGAACGTGATCGATCTCTTCATTCTACCACTAGTTGCGTTGCGAGATGGCTTTTTACCTATCTGTATTGTGTCCCTCTCGAGTTTGAACTGGGTGTTTCTCATAACATTTGTCATGGTTATAAACTTGAGCCATCCTTCAACTGAGGTTGAATAGGTGCCTTTCGCCATATCTATAAATTGTAATAAGTAGAGGTATAAAAGTGGTCCCAATACTGGTTAAATTGGTTCAATTTATAGCGCAGCGAAGGGCGTATAGAATGAGGAGTGTTGTTTCGACCCACTGATCCGCATGATGCTTCGAGACTTCCGGGGTCATGGCGTAACAAAAGTCGCGCGACAGGTGACACACACCCGACTAACGCCGCGTACGTAGCTCATTCACTAACCAAACACTGTTATGCTAATTACCTCTCTCGCCCCATTAATTCAATGCAGCGCAAACATAATTGATGACCAGTAATTAGTGACGACTGCTTATGATTACTAAACAAACTCTAGACTATATTCAATTGAAAGCGAATACATGAATAGATAAACAAAAAAAATCAATCTCCACTGGCATTATTTGAGGAAACGATGAATAACGTTTTACATAGTATAAATTAACAGGAAATCGATAGAGTTCGCCAAGTTCACAATTTTGGAAACTACGCATTTGTATGACGCGACGTAAGCTAAACGGACGCGATAATGGTACCTGCATGCGAAATCGTTTATTCCGATGGGAGATAATACTAGCCAAATATGGCTATTTTACAAGGCACTTACGCAATTTTTACGTCACTCTTAACACTTTTACGTCATGACTTTTCATGGTGGGTGTAGTAATTACGCGCCAAGTTAGGTGAACATGACGTTTATTAACACAGGAACATGCCAGTTGCATTTTTTTATGCTCTGCGGCGGGTTACATATGAACTACATACATACATACATAACTCCACGCCTGTCTCCCATGGGGGTAGGCAGAGACTAGGGAACGCCAATTACTACGATTCCTACAAACCTCTTTCGCTTAATCAACAGTCATCAATCTTTTCATGCATGCTCGTCGGTTAAGGGTACTTTTAATTTGGCCCTTCTTTAATATACAAAACATATGAACGTTGCTACTTTTTATGTAATTTTAAAGATATATTTTGAAAATAGAAAAGTTTTACAGACCTTTTTTCTAGATACATCTATGTACTTCGGGAAATACGAAAAAACTAAATAGGTATGGTGTTATAATATAAACAATAAGCACCTGTTTTATAATACCTAAATCTTTTAATCTGGTAAAATACCAATCACTTCAATTAATCAAATATATCTTTATAATCTACACTCACCGGCACGGAAACTTGGCCACCAACTAACTCGCCGATAATTTCTATTTAAATATTTAATTTTCACTATATTATGGGTTTATGCACTAAATTAGAGTTTTTCATGGTTTAGTAACTCAGTTATTGAAAAATTGATGCACCAGCAGTAATCTTTAAAAAAATAATCATTTTCACAAAAATATTGATTTTAACACTGTCAATTTAAAAAGAACACAAAATGAAAAATAAACATAAAGTGTTCATTGTTTTTGCATTTTAATATTGGGTGTTTCCTCCCCTAGGGCTAGGGCATAACAGCTTTCCCAAGCGGTCAGTGCTGCATTTCGAAGCTGGTTCAGAGTTTCAGGCGGGTTGGAGGAGGACTTTATTTTTCTTTTAAGCATATCCCAGATATGTGCTATAGGATTTAAGTCTGGACTGCGAGCTGGCCACTGCAATTTTTGAATACCAACCTCTGTAAGGTATTCCTCCACGCAATGTGCAACGTGTGGGCGCGCGTTATCGTGCATTAGGAGGAATTCGTCGAACCCAAGAAACCCCGAATACGGCAACACATGTTCCTGAAGAATCTCCTCGATGTATCGTGTTGCCGTTAATCGGTTATCGACGATAACTAACTCCGTACGTGCATCGGAACTTATTCCTCCCCAAACCATTATAGAGGTAGAGCCTCCATGAAAACTAACAGTTTGTGTGGTGGTAATGGGTAAAAACCGCTCTCCTCTTCTTCTCCATACCATTCTCCCGACCATCTGGAGCTCGTAAAGCGATTCGACACTCATCTGTGAACAGTACTCGAGCCCACTGCTCTTGGGTTCAGTTGACGTGTTCTCGTGCGAATCGTAGTCGAGCTACTCGGTGACTTCTGAGAAGTTCTGGGTCACGTGCTGGTCTACGAGCTTTTAAATTCACTTCTTCGATTCGTCTTCTCACTGTACGTTCACTAACATTGACACCTCTTGTGAACTGGAGTCGCCGGCGTATCTCAACAGCGGTGAGGTAGCGGTTTCTCAAAATTTCTAGGACAATAAAGGGATCATCCCTGGCTGATGTGCATCTGACACCTCCGCTGCCTGGTCTGCGGGAGTAGCGGCCTGTCTCCTGGTATCGTTTCAGCGCATACTGCATCGATGAACCTGATACATTCAGAATAACAGCAACTTCTCGCTGTGTCAGCCCTTGTTCGATCAATGCTACAGCTTGTGCAACCTTTGATGGCGTTAATGGCATTTTTATTGGAATCAAATCACCTTTAGTCATTGAAGAAACAGTACGATATGACAATAATTGAATAACCTAACAATAAACTTTCACAAAACACAAATTTAAAACAGCAACTTAGTCGCTCAGATGACCGGGTTCAACTAAAACTTAAAAATAACGTCATATTGCACTCAAACGTGATAAATTACCCTCTTGAACTAAAGGTAAACATTTTTTAGACCTACCTTCATAATAAATTATCATAGGAAACACTTAAAGCTCTTGTTATCGCGAAATACGCACTTGGCCAAGATTCTGTGCCGGTGAGTGTAGATAATACGACCTACAACAAGCCGTCTATGACATAAGTTTTATTTTAAAATCACGTAATCAGGATCAATGAAATACTTTGATAAACGTAGATAAAGAAATTAATTCTTATTTACAAATAAGTCTGTCCTTTAACGTATGACCTCTCCCAACACTCGTCTACAAATAGAAGAACAGTAAAAAGGTTCAATATTATAATTCCACTTAACACGTTAAACACCATGGGGGTCACCGGTGACCGGCGTTAGCGGAGGATTTACCTTCAAGTTTTTTATTGGCAGTCAAAGTCTTAAAACAATTTCATCAGAAACTAAAGTCAGCAAAAATTGTCTGTATGCTTTGAATACATAGATTGAAATTTTATTTCGCAGCCCAATATTTTTTCTCAATTTTGCCGAACAGATTGATATGCCAATCAAATCGGAAGGAATAGTAACATGCCTATTAAATTAGAGGTATAGAATTTTATTGTGAGTAGTTTATCTAAATATTTAAATACCTTACCTTCTTCAGATCAAACTGTTTTCATTTTGAAATCTGGGAGTACGGAAGTTACCGCCAAGGTGATACAAATGACTACCTTTTCTCGAAAGAAAAAATACCGCATAGACGCATAGAAATACGTTGCAGTAGAAATAAGTGCAATATAGTCCAGTAAAATAGAAAACAGCAAATAAAAAATACTCTATAATAAAACAGACCAGACTAGTAAGACAACCGATTTGCATCTATGTTTCTTTACATAACACTCACATTTGCGTACGCATATTTAGAACCTAGTTATGAGAACTATCATGAAGTTTTAGCATTATTTAACATCTTGCTTTAGAATCGTTTGCAAGCAAGCTTTAATAGTGATACTTAATTGGTCATCTATCCACCTGATATCTGAGTAAGAGATAACACCTGGAACGCTAACATCCGATGGCTTCAGTCAGACCACTCCATTACGTTATCTATACAAACAAACAAGATTACAAAGCCTTCTGATGTAAGTCATCCGTTAAAACTATTTGTAATATCAATAAAAGTAAATGAACATATTAACTTTTATTGATTTTTTATGTAAATAACACATTTAGCAATAAGTTTATCGCGGGCAGATAATAATTTCGCAATAGGCTTGCTACGGGTGCCCACGCTAGCTGTACATGATCACGAAAAATATAATCACCGGCTTATTCACTGAACCTACTTTTCTTATAAAGTTTTCAAATAATAGGTACTTTTTTACTAATAAATTACCTAAGTCATAAAAACTATATATGTCACAAAAACAAAATACGCAACGCAATATCTAGCTGTTTAATTAATCGAGAAGTGAATGATATTAATCGATACTAACTTGATTTACGTCGTTTAATGATTAGCAGATATTTTGAATTGCTTTATTAGTCGCTCAGAAGAGAACTGTTGTCAGTAGCTATATCAATTCTTTTTTCACAGTTTTGACCCACATTCTAGGTTTTAAAGCATTCATGCATCATTTGCCAGTCTGTAGGTTCACTAACGCTATTACTTCATCAGTTTCTTCCCAATTTAGCACAAACTTTCACAATCCTAGCTTTCACGATCCATATTAAAGTAGATTAATAAAAGTTAAATCGTTTTATAAATATGGAAGCTGATATTTCGTAACTACACGGCTGACTAAAAAGCTTTTAAATAGTCTCATCGATAAGGCATTGTTGAATGCAGTAGAACAATGAGGGAAATTCACACATTATGTCAAGCTACGGCGCGGTCTCGCAAGATGCCCGTGGCTAACAACGTTCGTGTTAAATATAATAACACTTGGAGTTACACATCCTGAACCCTTGCTATTTCACATACGCACACGACCAGAACATTACCACTTACACACATACCAGTTTATAAAAAATCGAGGGTCACTAAAAAAGACAAACAATTTATTTATACAAATTATTTTTGCCATGGTGATATTTGTACACCTTTGTTAAAATACATTTCACTTCCAAATAACCTGATCCAGTCCTTGATTTAATCTTACGATAGATTCAGAAATCAGGATCACAGTCGCGTCTGTCACTTATTAAATACTAATACCTGTCATATTCATACATATTATCATCATAACATTGAATCACCACTTACTGATGTGAAAAATTTAACTCAATCACGTCCAAAATGACAATTTAAATGTTATAACCTCCGGAACTAATAAACTAAAACAAACTCAACCAAAATTGTCCCGGCAGACTATTGAATGTAAATAAGGGCCTAATGATTAGCTAAATACTTCCTGCTTTACTAACTACATAGTAGCCGAACGGTAGTACGTTTTGGGACGACATCATAATTAATTGTCATTATAAAATTCTAAATCAAACTGGAAGCCTACTTGTGCGATTCAACCGACACTGGTTTATTGACATTCCGTCCTGCAGCGACCACCACACACTCAAATGAATCTTAATACTCTTTAATCGTATAGAATACAAGTCTGTCTTTTGTATAGGCTTATTTTGATCGTTAACTTTACAATGACTAACAATAATAATTGTGCCAAAATTTACATCCGATTCAACATGTTCAAAGCCAACGGAAATCTTTTGAAATACCGAGAAAAGAAACAATGCGTGCACGATTGTGTCTCGGGCGGCTGTTGGGGCTCTCGCTGGTGACATCATGTTCTTTGACCGGATGAATAAAACAGAAGGCGAGTTGGATATCTAACTATGTGTGAAATTTAAATCAGCTTTGGCTACACGGCCGGCTCAGCGGCGACATGGGCCTGGCATGCATTAGCCACGACTCCACAACTAACAATCCCATCTTCTCAATTCTTGTTACCGAGAGTTTTATCATCACGTATTGTAGTACACAAACGGTCGTAAAAGTTTCCGCAAGTTGACGTTAGTAATAAAGTTAAAATGCGCGAAACATTCAATTACTGCTTGTTTTTAATTTGCTAATAACAAGGGCTATGGGAATTCCAAGCTCAGCTTTCTGGCTCACGTGTGCCCGCAGGAGTACAATAGTTAGCTTGTCGAAGGTCATTGCCGCCGGGGCGTGCTCCAACTGCGGACTCGACCCTCTCTTGTGTGTGCCGTAATTACACCTCCTGATTACTACACCACTGGCCACTGGATAACAAGTCCGTGCGTGGCGATTCTAAGTGGAGCAGCCGGTGCACGCATTTTATTCATGAAGATAAGCCATCGAAGCTTGTTTCTTCTGAAATTACGCCGTATACTCACCTATATGAGAAACGTAACGAATTGTTGTGCACGAAAGCAATTATTCTGGTGGGGACAGTGCGTTGGTTTAATTATGCTGGCGCATTACCAGTGGTGAGTTAAGTCGTCGGCGCCGGCGCAGCGGGTGAGTGGGGGGCGCACCGTGTAATCCGCGACTGCTTTCGCGTGGGAGCTGCACCTGCCCTCGTCTCTATTTAGATGACGTACCTACAATTACGATAAATTAACATGCTTATGCGTTTTTGCTTATTGCGCATTCTCAACGCTATCACAGCACGGCTGGCGTTCATTGAGAGAGGTGTAAAAGGTTTTATCGGCACATCAGATCGTATTGCGGATAGGCTGATTTGTTATCTCGTCAGGTAGCTAATGTTAGTGGGTAATAACACTAACAACGTAACGAATGATATTGATACACGAGGGAGTGAAATAGGTTGAATGCACGTCGACCGCACTTTATCTGTGCGGTGCGGCTCCACTCTAGAGAGTAACCGCAGCGCGTGCGTCGGCTTAGAGCTTTTACACACCGCGCACCGCCCGGAAATAGAACCAAATTAAACTATAATCGAGTGCCACCGTACGTTAGGGTGTGAGGCCATATAATAACGGAATGACATCACTACATAATTCCAGTATTAATCTCCCATGAAGTTAACTAGAATAGAAAATCTGTTCTAAACCAACCCAGTCCTCGGATTTTTTCAGTCATTCGTACTTATTTACGACGTAAAAGGAGTAAGAATATGGCAATCTACTTTGTCAGAGGTCAGGGAAATAAAATCTCAGTTGTCTTTAGCAGAAATATATTTAAAATAATTATTTAACGCTGTAGTTAGATATGTCGTATTAATTTCGTTATCAATTAAAAAAAGTGATTATGAATTGATTTTTTAAACATGGCAGTCGTAAGGTTATGGGTTATCAGGACATAGTAAGGTTACTGATATCAAATCAGTCGAGATATTCATTCATCCTTGTAGTATTAAACTTTTTAATTATTTAACTCGTCGAGTACCGGTTTTGTAGACACAATTATAGAACAATAGGTTGCGGTCACCGGTGACCGCTTGGTGTTTGACATTTTAAGAGTATCAAGTGGACAGTCCGTTAGATTAATTGGAGTTATTTTTTTAACTTGGAAGTCTTGTTATTATTCGTCAGATCCTAAGTTTTTCATACGCCACTCTCTAAGACGTGACTCCATGCTTGACTAGCTCAAGGATTAAGCAGAGGTGGACATTTAGTGTTAATAGTCTTATGCAATTGGCTGACAGTTGTAAAACATTTCTAGTGTTGATTTGACATTTCTGTCTTGCCCTTTTCATAATCCAGCATCGGTCACATCGATAGTATTAAAAGTTTTCGCAACTATAGTTATTTATCACCCTTGTAATGGAGTAACCGTTGTGTTCCGCTGTATTCCGCCTCCTACGCACGGGTCGATACCAGCCATGAGCCATCAATGGTGGCTTCTCCTCTGCATGCTATTAATAATTCCTCGTGAAACAGTCTGCCGTCTCCATTCACGTCGCTCGCGTGAATGGGCTCCATTAAGGGCTGCTAAGCTAATTGACCGGCACCGCCACAATGAGGACACGCGACCTACGTACACGTACGACTACATACGTCGAAACCACAGATTGTTACCGTGGAAAACGTCATTTGTTACCAGCATACGTTGCGATTTGATTGCGTCAACGCTACGTATCCATAAATTGGCTTAAACCACAAATGGTAAAAGATATGTTGTGGAATTTTTCCTATGATTGCGTTATTAATTGCAACGCTTTACATTTTCTTGAGAATATCTGAGATTATATCCTGTGTGGAATCACTGTTTTATTCATGACCAAAGTTAAGGTTCTGTCTATCTGTCTGTGATTTTAATGCCTGTATTCACATTACCTGTTTAAAAAGCATACACACAAATTACATTATCCTCATAGAAGGCAGGATCCGAAAACGAGATTTTATTTAGTTAACTTATTTCACACAAAAAGGTTTTTCTACTTCCAACAAGTGGAACGTGTTTAACAATTCAGATAAAGCATCGCCACAGCTTTAGTAAATAGATCGAATTAATATTTATTTATTCGATACAAACGGCAGCACATATTTTATTGTAGCATTATCTATTTAACATCAAGGATTCACAATCATCAAGGTTAGATCTAAAATTGGTCTGTGACTCTTCCCCTAAACACCTCAACATGGAATCATCGACTCTGCGTTGCCCGCATCCAGCGCATTCTCGTGGCCTTTACTGGCTCGAATAATAACATTTAATTGAATAATATTATTTCCGCCGTCCATGGTGACATTGTCGGCCAAAAACTCAAACGCGATTCAATTTGAAGTTGTTATGTTGTCATTGATTTTGTAGCTAGTTAAAAGTGTCCATGATTAGTATAAGAAAATTTAAGAAAGACTCGCTTAGAAACAATCTTCTGAATTCTATATACAACGTACTGTGCCCATTCTATACTGTCCCTTCAAACATGTTGAGCAGAAAATCGAGCCTTTGCAATACTCGGGATGGATTTTACAAAGGACAGGCTTTGTATGATCCACGGTGTATTTTTGTCGTGTAACAATACCGCGAGGTGGGTTGGATCGACAGGGGGATGAGTGGGCGTTAGCGCTATCTGACGACGGAAAAGGCGCCGTATCCTGGGGAAGATAAGCGTGAGCCTCATCTGCCACGCCGGCCACCGCGGCCGCTAAATGAACCATGCTTTGTTCTATAAAAATTGCGTAGATGTTCCAACTCATGGTTTGCATTGTAGTGATGAGATTGATGAGACTTGTCGTTTGTGTATTCATTTTCAATCTGACAGAAAAATCATAATAGAAGCGTTTGGACAGGCCTATCAAAATTTTATTTTGTTCTTTGTCAAAAAATCTAACCAGCAGATCCTACTAAGCCACCAACACTAGTCCTGGTTTATCTATAACAGATCATGTTGGTTTTCCGTTCACCTGATGTCGACGCGGTCGATATTTAACACCAACAGACCCAACAGTAGACACTGGACATATACCGCGAATACTTTCATTTGTTTTTGATTCAATTTATCTTGCACAAGTTACCACGGCGTTGGCTCTGGCAGTTTATCCGGAGAGTACAGGATATCCAAATCCGATAAATGACGTGTCCACACTCAGCGTCGAAAATCAATTTAAAAATCCAAAACAAATTCAATTGTGTTTTGTCAATGGCCAAAACTGAATGGTTGTTGAATGGGGCCTCCGATAGCTGGCCGTAATTTTTCCTCATGATATGGATTCGTTCATTATTCGCTTCCACTACGTGGTGCGCATTATCTCTGTTTTGTACTGTGTAATATAAACATTATGGACCAATGATTCGTGTTTCCATGTCGATTGAGATTAAAACTGTCAGTGTATCCGGTGTTAATCGTTTCAAGAAAATACTGGTCTTTTTATCGAGATCAAATAAAGTATTGTAATTATTGAGCTGATACAACTGAATATTTTTAAATGTAAATATAGGTAAGTTTATTGTTCGTTCAATGTTCTAGATAATTGAAATCAATGGATATTATACCACAATGGCATGTGAAAATAGCATATAATCGTACACCTAATCGATTTTATTATGATACTGTAATGCTAGTATTTGTATAAATAAGTGAAAGAGGTAAAATCTATGGATTATTTTGATACTTTTTTTTATTTATTGATATCTCGAGGTATTTTAAAAACCTAGGCAGGTACTCTGTTGACACCATGAAGGTCTGGCAGCTGCAGAAGTTACACATTAATATGCGAATATTTCAAGATGCGGATAACTCAAGGAAAGCTCTTTTTCTATTGTCTACGCTTAGTTAGGTATGCTTATTTTAATGCGTATCATACCATATAACGATTGAGTCCTTTCGAAGATTTTTATATGTCGAGGAGAATGTACAATGACTCGGAAATGACACCCAAATAATACCTAACATACTGTGATTTCACTTGGATTTCACCAACCAGTCTATATTCCGTTTTCAATCCTGCAAATTGCACGTTAAGTTACTTCAAACTGTCAAAATTCCATTTTAAATTTTAAACTTTATTAAACAGTAGGTTGGAAATTTAATGAACAAATATGGGATAGCTTGATTTGCTGGTGTCTGTACAAGGAGAACAATAAGTTCATCAAATCTGATACATTTTGTTGTCTGAATGGCAATGATTGGCCAGTTATAATAATTCTATTGTATTCTGATTTAGCCATTTTTGTGATGCTTGTTAGTTTTTTTTTGTGGAGTAGAAGTAGAAATCGAAATTCAAAACTTTTGTCCGGTGTGCTTTTTGGCTTGTTCTTATTTTAATCGCGCCAAAATGTGTATCTTGCGTAATATGTAATATCATGTCAAAGTCATACTCAAATTTTGTGTAAGTTTTTAACTTTGTGTGTTTAAGATTTATAGTAATTCCGTAAGGGTTTTATTACTCAGGGAGTGATCGCACATCGCTATTATACAGGAAAAATATTAACTTTTATCTCATTTCGCTAATTTTCGGAAAATGTAAAGGACACGGAAAAATCATTCATTAGTTTTCCTCTTTTATAATATTTCCCTCCTTTTAATTCGACGTTATTCAGAAACCGCAAACTGTGCTTAAATTGCAATCACATTTTTTAAAATTTTTACAAATTGCAAAACTCCAATCACAGTTTCCAAGCAAGTGGAATCGCGGGCAAGAACTAGCAATACATAAAACTAGGTACGTACAATGCTAATGACATTTTTTCGCATTGGCTCGTATGTGATTGCGTGTGCGCATACCGTACTGCACATTGTAAATAATGTATGCGGCATAGTTCGTGCTCCATTTACGTTATCACGGCGGTAAATTAAAATTATGCTTGTTATTTACGACATGTGTGAGATTGCCAATAGTTGAATGGCGCACGCGGTTGTCCATTTGACTATTAAGTCACTTATTACTTATCATTTTAATTCATGACCCTTCTCCAGCCATTCTCGTGTTCTAATATATTCATGTTATTATCTTGCTTACCCCCAATTAAACCTTTGATTATATCAACTCAATTGTGAAATGGTTCAACCATAGATAAAGATTCGTTGTCTCATATTCTCTGCAAGCATCCATGTCGTAATTGATGATTACATAGTGTTTACAAAATGGCGATATGGTTATCCCACGGCGGCAATATGTGTCATCGTTTCAATCATTATAAATGTGGAATGATTCTGTGCAAACGACCGTTACTCGTATTCACATGTATAATGTAGTTTGCGCGTCTGTATGTGCACACAATGTTAGTGTGAACAGCATTTGCTTGATTGTTATTCAGTTCAGCTGCCGAGCGAGACATGATGCCGGGCGACGCTACTCGCGACGATCGAATCGTGGCTTCTAGTGCACGAATGATTCGGAGGTCGATGTACGACCCCTCCCAACCAGCCGATAGTCAAGCTTTGCCCATATCTAGTGGCTAAAATTAAATTATTGTGATGACTTTATCATCCCGCCACACACACAATACTTAACCCAAAATATTCTGTTGAAAGCGGCTCGAGTTATTGATTTTCATTCGACATTCGCACTGATTTAATTTTCTGATATGAAACTGAATCATATAAGAATTTTAATAAAATTGAATCAAAACGGTTGTTACTTTCACGTTTCAAGACACGTGATCGTCGTATTTTCCAGTGAGGTAGTTTACGTCTTCACTAAATAAATGTGTGTTGTTTTTTCCAAAACATACGGCTATCGAATATCCACACCCAATAATATGCATGCGCTGATTCTCACTCTATTGATTTTGTTAGAAATCGAGCTGCAAATTGTTCATTCATTACCATGCAGTTGAAACAGTTTTATCATTGCTATTATTAGCAGCATCTCAGCAGTTTACAGTGTAACGTATCAGAATGTACTTAATCATACAATAGCAGAGACTAAGTACGAATGAATGATAAAGTAGTAATAATTTCATTCATAACTTTAATCGCTTTACTATTGCTATCAAGAATATACCGATTTGTTTACCCGCTTCGATGATAATTAGGTATGAAGTACGGTACCGAAATAACTTATACCACTGTAGTAAGACTATTAAACTACTTGAAAATTGCGCGAAGTTGTTGACATTTGGCATTTTACTATGGGAATTAACATCTTGTCGCATTGTGTGGTGTTGTAAAGGCCTTCTGTGTTCTCAGTTTGCGAAAATTAAGAATGGTATGTTTAGTTTTAGCGTTCGAATGTGGTATTACCGGTTACGTCAGTATCTTAACCCCGATGTGACATAACTATCAAAACAATTATCAGTTATTCATATCTCTTGTAGTAATAAATACAGGACGTAAGTAACGTTTTTGGATATTTCTGAACTCTAACCTTTGCGATGATTAGAGTACCTATTCAACTTACATTATTTTCCTTCCTCAAATTTATTATTTCGAAATATCACTTTGTTTAAAAATGTTGAGCACGAACTTGTGAACCCGAAAATTAAAACAACAATACTGAAATAGGATGTTACTTTAAAATGGCGGTCTGGTTTTAGAATCTCTTTTGCAAAAAACTTCTTTGTTGCCATGTGAGATAATCTGTTCAAGTTTGGAACGTGCATTCAAATTTAAGAATTTCGGCAACCTAAAAGCTTTTGATGTAAAACAAAAGAAGTCGTCAGCGTGTCAGTTTGTCACCAGAGGCCCTGGGCCTTCTAAATGACAGGCTTATGACTCACCAACAAGTCTGCCTTCCTTGTTAGGCACTAAAGCTACTTTCTGTACGTACGTCATTATGTCCATTTTGTTGTGCAAATTTAAATATTCACAGAATTCGTAGAAATACTTGTGTCTACGCGGCTGTTGCTAACTAACTGATTGCCACAGGATACGCCGATTTTTAATGATCTCCGTTCTAAATGTAATGCCAAAACCTACTCTTTGGTCAGTTTCTAAAATAAATAGGCGTTGTATTATAAAGCTAATAATAATTAAGTTCTTAATATAACCAACGTCCTTGAAAACAACAATAACCTGTTTTCCTGGCTATCATGCTTAATTTTTGCTTAAATAGTGTCTCTTTGTGATATATATAACTGTAAACAGGCAGGTAGGTACTTTCAAAAACTAGACCTAGAAGTTCCTAATTCAGCAGTATAGATACTTACTTATTCAAAATACTTAATAAGTATTATTCTATTATCATTTCATTATGGACGTGGTTTTTCAAAATGGACGCGGTGTCCTGAAATGGACGATCATAAATTAAAACCTGTACTTATACATGTACCTATCTTAGAGTACAGGACCTATGAATGTTTTAATATATTTTTATCAGACTTATTTTAATTGTTTCTTTCCTCTTGCTGTTACATTGTAGCAATATTAGGTTAAGTGTAGATCTAGATAAAGGGCGAAACGGTAAACTGAATATTGCCTTTGCCTACAAATAGAATTGCGTTTTGCAAAGTTTAAATTGCTAATATGTTGTTCTCTCTCATTTTAAAGCAAAGAAAAAAAGAATGGGATCCTGATAGCTGACGCTCTTTCGAACACAATGTAGTTAAATACTCGCTAGGATATTTTCTACGTTGTCAGGCGTGGCATGTGGCATTATTTACTATACATATACATACAATGAATTTACCAGGCGTCGCCTACCATTGGCCTCGATCCAGGAATAGGTCCATCCACAGTTCAAGTGTACTCCATTTCCGATGTATAGTTTTACGCTCGGCCGTTAGTCGGTACTATTTTGTAATGCAGTTGTACGATAGTGTCTATATTTAAGTTAATTTGAAGCTGCACCAAACCTAGTTCGTTGTTGATTTTGTCTCGGACTTCTCAATGTTATGTAACAAGTTCTATAATAGTCGTGGCTCAGTTATTTACTGGAGTTAGTTCAATAATATCAGAAATTGCAGAAAGTGGCGTGGTGGTTCGTCGTTCCACATTTCTTAGAAATATACATTTCTATTGAAATTGTAGATATAAAGTCTCTTTGCCACAAATAGTGGTTTACTTCTTTCAATAATTCCCTCGTTTCTACTTATTACAAGAAGCACTGCAGTACCTACTACCTACCTCCAATTTACTTTGACGGCGAGGCGGATGGCTCGACATTTAAATGTCATCAAACTTTTAAGCGGAGTTATACATATTTCGAAGACGTCCTTTTCAGAAATGTTCTGTGTAATTTATTTTGACAAGGATTTGCATATAAATTAGTGAAATATTCTCCTAGACCTTAGTGTAGGTGTTGTTGGCAATAAGGTTTAATTTTTCATAAAAACGTTGTTGAGTTTGGGCGGGGGGAGTGCGTCATTGCGTGGGCGCCGCCGTCGTCGGGCGTAGGGCGGGCGCCGGTCGCCACAGCCTCCATAATACCGCTTTTTTGCTTCTTTTTGTTCGGTGTCAAAATACCACAAGTCGTTACACCTACATTTTAAAAGGTAATAAGTAATAGTAATAGTGCCATAGAAGTCTGCAGGCTCAGAAAAAGTGAAATATTTAGAGACATATTTGTCTAATGATCTTAAAAGCTTAGTCATACATAAGTGGTCAATCTGCCCACCAGCAGGCATTTTATATTGATGACTAACGTTTAAATAATGATGATAATGTATCGTAACTGTCCGCAGTTACAAATACAGAGGGTACCCAATGCCTTGTTTACGTTGCAGAGGGAATAATCTGTATCGAAGTGGGCGTATTATGCAGATTATACTGAATAAATAAACAGTATTGATTTATTTTGCTAAATGAACGTCATAATATAGTGGTTAATAATTGGTATCTTTATGATCCGGCCATACTTGGTTGATTTGTTTTGCTTAAATATTTTACAAAAATCTCTTTGCAGCAACAACAGGTAAATGTGTTGGTATTACATAAAGTAAATTATAATACATGTAGTTATGCTGGCACGCTGGCACGGGTATAGATTATAGTCTGTGTTTTGTATAGAAAGTTGTTATTGTTTCCATGTTGACGTGTAGATAATACTTCTAAAAGCTTTATGGGCCGGCTAGACCGTGCGTGGGAGGTGACGCGTAGGCACTCAGTTGTGCGAAAAATTACCCATACGGTAAGGTAACCAACCTTTTTGTTCCGAGTATAAATACGCCTCCGAACTGGCGCTAAGTGACAACTGACAAGTAATATCAACATTCCTGTCTAAGTATTGCAAATGAAAAATGAATTGTAACAATGTTATGATCATATGATCGATTCTTCGAAACACTTTACAGAGTTGATAAACGAAGATGTCGAGAATTAATCGTGGGTAACTCCTACCACTTTGTAAATGTAAGGCCTTTATAATTTATTATAATGTTTATGTTCTTGATAAATTACTTAAACAAGTAATAAGAAAGACTACTTTCCTGATTAGTTTATGCCATTGAGAACTTAGGACATAAGCTGCCTGAGTCGTGATTCCAGGATACCACAAATGTTGACGCGTTCGTTGCGTGATTCGTGTAAACAGGATTTTGTTGAGTCTATATACTTATACAAGTGTGTCGTTAATAATCGCATCTCCACATCGTACATTGTGTACAGTTCGCGGCTAGCGTGCGGGTGTATCAATCATAACAGCCAGTTCTCGCTACCGGCCTCACTCCACATTTGCTATGTAAATTAATTCTCGGAACGTCTCTGCCGTTCGCAGTTCGAGACGCACTCGATTCTTCCTTTTGCAATCCTCGATATTTGGGATTCTCGACTGGGAATGTTTAACGGTCACTGCAACCTTCGCTCATGTGTTTGTTACTAATGACTTCGAAGTTAAACTTGGCGTTTGAGATTAGGTATCAACTAAAATAATGTGTAAGATTTTTCGCTACAAACACAAAGACACAACCTGTATAGTGTTGTGACTGTGACAAATAACCAACTGTTTGGAAGACAAAGAACATGGATATGTCACAGTCGTTCGTACAGTGACCTAGGCGTAGTACTTACTGCCTAATAGTCAATACGTGCCAGCACCAAGTTGGAGGATCTCTGCCTCTACGTGCCACATGCATAACGGCACACTACTTTACAATTCACTATCCCACTTGTCTCAGGTTTATTGATCTTTACGAATAGACTAAGCAAAAGTTTCCTTTAATTTGGTGTGACATAAATTAATTAACACAACAATTGCCAGTCTACCAATGCAATTTGACACAAAATGGACACAATTCCTTTGTGAGTCAGACGTGCGAATTGCACATACATTGAATATCAATAAGTTTACAGTAGTTCCGTTTTACCAATACGGGCGAAGCTTGCATATTTTTAGAGCTAATATTGTATCGACGTATTTTGTTTAGTCACACTTGATTAATTAAGCCTTAATTTTATGTTAGTAATGGACGACGTTTGTTAATGAATATTAAAGGTATATAAAACTACAGGATACAGTCATTCGAAGACTGTGAAATCCGTAATGAAGCGATTAATCAGGAAAACCACAAATAATAAGTTATTAAACATAGTTGCCACCGCAAGATAGGACGGTACTGAGATAAATCATGGTTCATGTTCACGTACTGGCATGTTAAGAGGAAAATCTGATAGCAAGTTGTTGTTTCTTTGGCGGAGCTGGTTTTTATCGTAAATTATAATTGTTGTCGGATCGATAGACGACGTGAGTGCACGTGCGTCATCGGCGAGATTACGCTTCGTTTCAATTACCCACACACCGATACGAAAATCATAAAAATGTATTCGCAAAATTGGCTCTGTGCTAACGTGAAATCGATGGAACCTGACGTCCGTAATGCTGACTATTGACGGCAGAGACCAATATACATATTATATTAGCTTTCTAAGCTTGACTCATTGATTTGTTATTGTTAGACATCATAAACATACGCCCAGCAGTAGCGCTATAAATAGGAGTTAAGCTACAACTTAGACTTAATTATAGCTAGTTATGACGTGGCATAATAAGCGAGGGCTGAGGGCATCGAGCGTATGGTCGGCCGTGACCCTGGCGGGCACCTCCACGGAGGCAAGCGGCTCATCTGTAGGCACGACCCTATTTACATAACAACGCACGTAGGATCCGGCGTTAATAGCGAACGCCACGCCAGCGGCCAGCGCCACACCATCACCTCCCTGCATTTATTCAATTGAACAAGATCGAGAGCAATAGATGAACGACTTGAGGATTCAGGGGGACGGGAAATTGTCTGCTGCGACGTTGTATTTGTTTACGAGTTATTTGCTGGCCGTCTGAGGCGGATTCTACTGGCCACGAGTATCATCACGTTGCTAGACTCGGGTCTTTTGAGACGCAACCATGTATAAATTACTTAGAATATTTTCGTGAAATATCTTCAGAATTCCCGCAGGTATCTATTTTCGAAGATTAACTCGTCGAGTACCGTCAATATAGACACAATTATAGAACAATAGGTTGCGGTCACCGGTGACCGCTTGGTGTTTGACAGTTT
The DNA here is from genome assembly GCA_038387885.1 of Spodoptera picta. Taxonomy (NCBI): domain Eukaryota; kingdom Metazoa; phylum Arthropoda; class Insecta; order Lepidoptera; family Noctuidae; genus Spodoptera; species Spodoptera picta. Next base: position 4,137,187 of record JAZHFQ010000438.1, on the reverse strand, counting down.
AAGGTGTATTTTTTATGATCGAGCTGGTTTATGAGTCAGTTGTTTAGCTAGCCGCATGCGCAGCTGGCAGCCCTGATGCGAGGAAGTGTGCTTCTCAGAACAGTATAGTAACAATATTCATATGTGCAAGGCTCAAGGTTGGCTCCGTCAGCCAGCTATATACTATTCGGCTGCGAATTATAATCATATCGAATTAGTTAAGAATGCATGTGTGGTTCGGTCGCGGTTCGAGTCAAGGCTGTCTCGATAACGCAAACGATCAATTAACGGCTATGCTTCCTGCCATATTGGTTTAATAAAATATTTGAATGTTCATGGTCTGGCTGAATGGGTGAATGAGAGGTGAATAATATAATGGAATTTTAAACATTTAAAGCGAAGTTAGTGGCTGAATAGAAATACCTTATTATGAGTCCTTGAATGGCTTTAAAGAGAAATATAGAAGGTGAATGATTGCGGAAAGTATGTGAAGGGAATAATGATGTGTCAATTGATGATTGAATGGCTGGGAACGTGTAATAGTTGCCTCGAATTATCTGTAGTGTCTAAAATACTGTATGACTATAATGTTATGATCATAAAGTTCCGATGTTGTTACAGCGCTATCTATTGAATAATTAGGGCAGCAAGCATCGTACCGTGAACTGAACAGTATTTCATCATTGCGTTGTTATCGCCGTGTCATATTGCTGGGGGATTTACCTGTGTGTTCTGTACGCAGCAAAATATTGTAGGTACTATCATATCTATTGGTATCGACTTTTTGCTTACGACAAAGAATTTGAGACCTTAACGTCTGAGAATAACAAATAATAATTATGGTGAAATTGTGACTATTGACTACTGTGGTCCATATCACTAGTACCTCCTAGTCATCAGAAATCGAACCATCTCTAATTATTTTTGCTTACTTTGAAGAGCGAAAGTGCCTGTACCTGGCTCTCGCACACTTAAATAAGCCCTTATTTAAGTGTGGGAGAGCCATGCTTCTGCACTAATCTGCCGGCCCGACTGGAGTAACACTACGGCCTCACAGAAAACCGACGTAAAACATAGCTTGCGTTGTGTTTCGTCGTGTGTGAGGTTACCGGAGGCCGAATTACCCCTCTCCCTTCCCCAATCTCCCCAATTCCTGAATCCCCAACAATCCTAATCCCTATTTCCTAAAAGGCCGATAACAGACTTGTAACGCCTCTGGTGTTTCGGATGTCTATGGGCGAGGATTGCTTACCATCAGGTGGTCCGGCTGCTCGTGTACCGGATAAAAACTAAATAAGACCCATAAAAAATGAATATGACTAAAATACTCCTCTATTAATAAAAATAGGTAGTCTACTGACACTCCTGCTTACGTCCAATATCGTTATATACTTATCGGAATAATACAGGCATTAATGAAATGTTTTTTCTAGAACTGCAGCGTAAGTAGGTAGTCAAAGTATTAATTAGTGCCGGAACGGAATATCCTCCATTGAAATAATACCAACGACGTAAATAATAGCCAACTGCGATAAAGCATTTATTTCAGTATCGATTACCGAAGTGCCTTTTTCAGTGTCAGTGTTTCTTGGAAACTTTAATCGATTTCGGTTCAGAAATATTAAGGAAAATATTACAGTTCCCATTGAAAATGAAAACTTATGTACTAAAAATTCTGCGGCCACTCTTTGTGAAGGTATTGTTCTAAATAAAAATTATGTCCATTGTCGTCGAAGATGTATCTGATCTGGCATAAATCCTGTCGCCCCTTATCAAAGATGTATACGTGTCTTATCATCCTAATCTGTTTAACCTTTACGAACACAAAACCACACTTTCGGCATTGGAAAACAAATAACAAAATGTTGAACTTGATCTGACATTTCCTGTTAGGGCCGAACACCCCAGTATAATATCGTTTGCAATAAAATATAAACGTTTATAACGATGAGCCATCCATCAGTTTCAATGTCTCAGGTACCAGGCGAGCATAAATACTAAGCAGTAGTTTACTCCAGTAGGTACATTATAGCGTTATGTAGCGTGTAATTGTCCAACGGAAATGCAAAGGTTTCTATTGCACAGTTATCAAACGCACACAGATAACTATTGAGTTGCATGTCGTGTCGTGCCGGGTGATAAGAAATAAAATGTTTGTTATCATTTAATCATCTGTATCCGCCGCTATAGGCACGGGGAAAATCTTTAATCTTTCATCCGGCAGCCGTGAATAAGTAATGCCGGAAAATGGCAATATTCCACCTAAAAAGTTTATTGGTGCCAAAGACTTTACTTTCCTTTTAAAACATAAATTAATTGGTTCTTATTGAATGTTTAAGAGGATTAAAACTAAAATGGAGTTATCATTTCTCTTTTAATTTTCTACTTTGTGAGATTGGTCTGCTTTCAGTGCTTTCATACTTTTAGAGGGCAAGGATGAAACTTTCTTTTAAAATTAAAAATTGTTTTAGTTTCCCAGATTACGTTTACTTATCTAAGGTGGTGCAATCTTTTGAATACATTTGAGATTCTTGATTAATTCAATCCATCATTGGGCTGATATGCAGTATGCATCAAAAATGTTGATTAATCGAAGGTATAAGACGACGTAGTTAGAAACTAAATTACCAAGTCGTGTACTTAGGTTGGTACCTAACTACCTATTAATAATTAACGTGCGGTGTGTATGTTCAGTAATATACCTACAACTAGTCAACTACACATACATACAAATGTATCTATGTAATTTTGCACTTTAAATTAAATTTGACTTCATGTTGCTGTGCGAATTACGGCAGTTCGTTGAAAACTCTAGACTTTGACGTCATACAAAATCACTGTATTTTACAATTGACTATGCCCATGTATGGGGGAAAATCGGTAACTTTGGAACCTGTAATACCTAATTGGAAACCCAATTGTTTGCCTGTAAGTGAGTAATGAATGGCCATGTAAGCTGATGTAGGTACAGACTTATGATTTTTAAGGATAAAAATCATTTGTTTGAATAGGGGGACAAGGACAAAATCCTTTAGTCATAACTACAAACAACAAATTGGATACCTAGTTCTTTTTGCTATGTTCATTATTGTCAGGATAAAGTTTATATGAAAGAAAAACTGGGGAAAGTCGGGAAAGAACATCCGTGCGAACCCATTGTGGAGCACTAACATTGTTTAACATTACCTCTATATTAGTGATGGTATCTATCTATCCGGCTCGTGACGTTAGAATACAAGTTATTAATATAATTGATGATTATTTTATTAATAGGCGTGATGACAATGACACATAGTTAAACAATAAATAGCGATTGCCTAATGACATATTGTAACAGTTTTAACAGTGCAACTAGGCGACCACAATGTGCCCTTCCACGCACATGAATGACTCCACAATTTGTTGATTTGGTGACTCAACGTGTGCACGGCACGCAGCCACAGTCGACTCATTCATGCATTCACACGACAAACCTTAACAATTAGTCAAACAAATATTAAAAGGATCAAGTTACTTATGTTTGTACCTATGTGTGGGGATACACGTTACCGTGAAGTGAATATTTGCGCGCGATTGTCACGGAATTAGCGCTAATTATTCTAGTGACGTAAACAAATATAGACAGCGCTTTGGTCTTGTTTATTTTTAGATTGTTTAAATTACTGAGTATAAAAAAACAAAGGTCTATCACACAGGTATGCTTCCAGTACATTAGCAATTGAATGCTATTTTTTCTACTTTGATCGTGAAGCTCAATAATCCTTCAGTTGATAGCTACGAGGAAAAATGTTTCTTTGAAATCCGATACGTAAATGGAAATACACAAACAAAAATGTATATCGTAATTTATATAAAATGAGCATCGATTTACTTATGTTTTTTCGACGAAGCAAAAGGCGTATAAGAAATCGACTTTTTGCTGCGATTACCTAATTTCAGGGTTCTGTCAGCACGATGCCGCGTTGTTTTGTTAGAAAACACCGAGTAATTTGCGTAAGCAATTGCTCGTTAGTGAAGTATAAATAATAATTAGGGGAAAATGTGCTAATTACAAAAAATACAGAGGTGTTAGGTTGGTTGCAATATTTGAGGCGTGGAGATTAAACAACTTTTTTATAACGACTAGGCATGAGCGTTGGTTTCAAGGAGCTCCGCTCATGCCACAATCACTGACACAGATTGCGGGCTCATCCACGCAGAACTCGTGAGGTTCCATGACAGCACCCCATTTAAAAGGCAAATACGGTCACGACGTGCTCACACGGATGTATCGATATCGTTATGTTACGATGTGCCTTGTGCAACTCCCAACACTAATGCATCTGCTAGACGCTAGACGAAATCAACTTTAAAACGTGTGATGCAATGCAATACTTCTTGCAACTTTTTGGTTCTGTGGATACTGAATAAACATACACTCGCGGTTTTTTGCCAATGTTGAGTTGGTAAATGTTATTCTAGTCGTGAGTATACTATGTTTCATCGTTTCGGTAAAAGTGTATCGTATCTGCGTCATAGGGTTTTCTTATACATAAAGCCTAGATGCTATAAATTAATAATATTGCCTTAGTTATTCATAATATATTTAGATACTATTAAAATTCGCACATTCAAGTAAATCTTTAATTGTCGACCGACAAATTTTGATTTCCTGGATGTCTAGCTATTGAAGAGGGTCGAAGCAATATGGAAGCGCCATGTTTGAATACCGCTTATAGTGCTGCTCACCCATTAAGGTAAAAAAGCGTGACGACGATGACATCGGGATCGGGTGAACGGACAAATTGTAACGGTCCAGTCGACTACGGAACTTTAATAACACCATGAAGTTCAGAAACTTTGATAGCCATCATAATTTAATTAGACTTGGTACTTAATATTGTCTTCGTCCTATAACAATGTGAAGAGGAGAAAATACCTCTCATCCTTAATTTGGTTCCCTAGCCATTGCTAGCCATTGCATTGTCTCAAATCGTTCCGAATATATGTTAACTTGAGCGATCAGTTCAGCGGTACTTAATTTAATTGGGGATTAAGGAATTCCCCAAAATATTTTTGCTCGCTCTAAATGGAGACTTACGAAAACCACATGTCTTTCATATCAGCCATATTTTTTATAATGCACAACTGTTTTAAGCTAAGTACACAATAGTTTGACAAAAATTATCTTATTTTAACAGCATATTATGTTTTGTCCACAGATCGATTTTAACAGCATATTATGTTTTGTCCACAGATCGTTGTCGTTTGAGTCAGATGCGGCGTGGACAGCAGCGTGCCATGCAGTGTTAGTGCCCACCATGGTCGGCGTGGGGGTCGCAGAGGGAGGCGGGGGCGGGGGCGGGCCTGGCGACGGCTACTACGGAGAGTACTACCCTCCCGAACAATACTACGTCCCGCAGGAGATGTGTCCTCACCCCTCGCAGCATCCTCAGCATGCGCATATGTGTACCGTGCTCCCTGAATACGGTGAGTTTTTGTTAAGCCTTTAACTGTCGAAAGGCTTTTTTTTATATATTTGATGGTCCGACTTTAAACTACTATCTCGCCTGGTAGGAGGCTAATAATCCTGTGCTAGCGTCATCGGTCACCGTAGTCCGATACGGGGCCCAAAAGATCTTATACATAGATCAAAGTAAATGCAGGCTTCATTGACCTTCTTTATAATATGTTCTGTGTCTTTATAATATCTTAGTTCTTCAGAAATGACAATTTAATCCATAAGGAAAGCAAAGGCTGAAACAGATATTAATGCCACGTCTTATTATGATATGATCGTTGTGATTTGTTGTGCTTCCATGATTGGGGCTTTTACTCATCATCATCATCAACAGCCTATAAGTGCCCACTGCTGAGCAAAGCCTCTTCTCACATGGAAAAGGTTTGAGCATTAATCACCACGCTTGCTGATTGCGGGTTGGCGATTTCAAACTTGTAATTGGAAATTATAAGTCCAGGTTTCTTCACGATGTTTGACAGTGGTGTCTAAATAATCTTAGAAAGTAGGTAAATATAACTCGGAAAAAGTCACATTGGTAGTTGCCGTTGGAAGGTATCGAACCCGCACCCTCATGCATGAGAAGCGGGCGTCTTAACCTTCGGACCACCACGACACACGGCGCTTTTACTGATGAGTTCGAACCTAATTAACTGCTTATTGTTACACTTGAGTTCCTGGGGTATTCAAGAGTTGACGTTCAGTTGAATGCCTCGGCCGAGTGGTCGCAAGTGCGACTGCCGGGCAAGGGGTCTCGTGTTCGATTCCCCGGTCGGGCAAAGTATTACTGGGTTTTTAAAAATCTCAGTAGTAGCACGGAGTCTGGAAATGTGCCCGGTATATGGCAATAGGCTCACCCCCTATTACATGGGACTCATAACATAAATAGTGAAAAGTGGGTGTTAATTGTACAGTGGCATTAGGTAAGTGCCGAAATGTGCACCTCTGCCTGGGCCTTCGAAGATAAAAAGGCGTGATGTTATGTTATGTTATGTTGACGTTCAATTCATTTAAATATTACGCTTTTCTTCCTGCGTTGTCTTTTGTTTTATTTGTCTTTTCAAGAACTTTCGTTTAGCGATGACTTTGCTCACACCCTCCTCTTATCAATACTCCTTGCATTAAATTCAATTTAAGAGGTCACTTACCCTAGTTAGATGCGTTTAATTAATGTTAATATACCTTAACTTAAACAAAATATTTATAAAGAATAAGACATGCAAAGTTTTCAAACAGTCTTTAGTTAGATAATTAAATTTGTTTTATTACACCTAATAATGTTTTATGATGTTAAGTGAATATTTTCACTCATGGAATGCGAATTTTATTATGTGTAGTGTTTTATCATCCACATAAATGTCTGTTTTGTAATTTACTTATTATTTATTTGCTCGTAACACTAAGTACGGCAACTATCTATTAGTTAGTGCTGTAGGAACATTCTTTCAGTATCGTTACGTGGTTATAAGTTAGTGCCCATACTTTGTAGTCATATAATCCACTCATTTGACTAGATAGGTAGTACTAGTACCACATAGTAACCTGTAATTAGCTATAAAAGAACTTTGATCTAGAATGTAATAACATTGTAAATCCTTTGTATAGTAGATTAAACTTTACAGGTACCCAAGTCAATAAATAATTTGCATAAGCTAATTACCTTTCTAAATATAGACACAATGGGCCGTGTTTAGAATTTGTTTACTACCATTATTTTGTTTTCTAAAACAGTAATTAGGGTTGGCTAAAAATAGAAGCTCTGCAAACCACATTCAATTAGTGGTTGTGTCAGAAAGTTAAGTAACCGTAACGAATTAAAACTGGGAAAAAACCCTTCTACCGTGAGTCGAAACAAAGAGCTTCAAGGCTCTCGTGGGATACCTAGTGCACGGCATTGCTCAAGACTGCGGTCGCGTTGCATCGCGAGTTTGCGAGCCGGCCTCAGCTATGCGGCACGTTTCCGCCGCGGGCGCTTCGTACCGAGCCGGATGATCACACAAAGAACGCTTTCTACGAACACCCAAAACACGTTCATTCATAACCACAAAGTTACGGGGCGGAACGGCGCGCCGGCGTCGTCGATGTCAAAATAAAGCGAAATTAAGCCACCCGTGACGTGGCACTTCACCCGAGCACGCAACACCTGGCCTACATCACTACATGCAAACATTATTTATTATCAGCCATGTTTATACTGAATACATAAATAAATTATACCTAGCCATTAACTTTTTGATGATTATTTATCTTATCAGAATAAAATGTAAACATTCAACAACAATACGTGTACACTTGCAATAAGTTGAACCGTTATGGATCACGAATAACTTGCTTACGATATCTTATTTCGGAAGCTATTTATATTTAATTTATTTTATCAAACGTAAACTACTTATTTCTAATTAACTTACATTTCTAATTAATTTAACGTGACTTTGGATAGTTTATTTAAATATTTTTTTACCTAGCAACACTTTATTATCGTTGGAACGTTAATCCGATCATGAATGGAAATTACTTTATTAATGGCTGTTGATATTGTATTAATTGACTTCAATTATAATAATTTAAATCTGGTAGAAATATAAACAATCCTTGGATGGACAACGGCTATATTTTTTTATCCTAAGTTCAAACAGCAGGTTGTTATTTATTAATTTTATCGCCAATCATTAATTACTAGCTGTCTTGGAAGGAAGGCAATACTAATAATACATAAATACTAAACCTAAATCCTTTTATTTTATAGCATATCTAATCAAAAGTATAACATAAGAAGTACCTATCCAGTGAATAAGTTAGTAGATTCCGTAACGTCTTAGTAGATTCCTCTTTAAAACGTCTTATTTTTTTTTTATTAAACTCATAATGTATGTTTTCAGGAGGTATGCCAGTAGTGCCATCAGGTACGATGATGCCGCCAATGATGCCGCCAGTGTTAGATGAAAACATGCGGCACTACCTGGTGCATGCGCAGGCGCATCCGCACCATGCAGCGCATCATCAGCCGCCGCACCATCAGCCCCAACACCATCAACCACCGCCCCACCACCAGCCACCACATCATTATGTAAGTATTTAACAATAACAACATTCGATACTTTTTTTTATTTAAAAGCATCTTTACCTATTCTAGTTCACTTTAACATTGCCTGCTAGGTTGTCTAGGAACAAAGTCTTTGTTAAACATTATAGAAATCAGCCCATCTGTTCTAGAGCTATATTAAAGTCTGGTAGATAGTCTAGCTAGATATAAACCCAATTACGATATTAGCGTCAAACTTATCCAGTTATTCTACGAACACAACCCGTCTTTTTGCGCCATCCGTTCATAAAAAGGTTTTCCTCCGGAATGTGTGAATGGCTCAGAAGTTAGAACCGATCATTTTAATCATTTACATACTCCATGAGCTGTAACAATGGTCATTCATGCAATATGATGACAAGACACGTGTGACTTGACCATGATAGCCTTGTTATGTAAATAAAACTAATTAGTGTTATCCCGGATAGAGCTAATCAGATCCTTATTTTGTTAGAGCTACCAAGTCTTTCTATGAAATTCTGACTCACGCACCATATGCGCAACACGGATTTTGAGGGCATTTTTTGTAACAAAAACGAAGGATCGTTTTTAACAATCCTAAAAAGAATTAACAATATACAATGACTAAAAAAATAATTCTGAATCTGCAACAGGATAATCACTAAATAATCACAAAAGAATTCCATTCACTACGCAGTAGGACTTTCGACCTTGCAGTCGTAAGGATAGGGGACAATACGTAGTGCACCCGCAATCTAGTAATTCTATCATGCACTTGCAGGTTCTTGTTATCTAATAAACTTCTTGTTATCCGTTTGATAGTTTCACTTCCAACAGCCAATCGTTAACAAATTGCAGCTACCTCGTTATATAACTTTACTCGTGCACATCATGTACTACATAGTACATACATACAAATGAAATGAAATGAAATAAAGAGGTGGTCGCAAAAGATTAATCTTACTCTAAAAAATGATAAAGGTCTTTTAAATCAGGTAATGAAGTCCAGTATTACATGTCAATATCAATTAGGTATTCGGAACAAACTTAGTAGGTACAACCGTATTTTTTGCTCACAGCATACCTTCGTGGTTCAATGGCCCATCAAGGCCATACGCTATTAACATTTTAAAATTGTTGAATATCAACTACTAACACGATCCGAGGTATATATTATCCAGCGTCCATAAACCTGCCAGCTTGTAGTTAGTTTTACTGCTTTTAATTTTACTTAAACTAACTAAATGAATCTGAAGCCTAAAGGCCATATAATGCCTATATTGGGTAGGTGATTAATGGGTCATGGACGAATTAAATGAAAATACGTAATAATAGCTTAAAATCTGTGGGTTTGGTTTATAATTTTTCTGTAGCTAAAGAGTTTTAAGAAATTATTATTAATACTCTTTGATTAAAATTATAAACGCCAGTTGAGCAAAGAAAAATATTCGATCATATTTTGTTTCTAAACGCAATGGCCAATGCAAGTGCAATGCAACTGTCAGTGTCAAATCAAAAATCAAAGCTTGCTTGACGTTTAATGTCATCAGTTCATTGACTCTTTGCGTGTACCGGCGAAACGGTAGCAAAAGAGATTCATTTACCAACAAATAATAGTCTAAAACGTGTTTTATACTTGTTTCACAATTAGCCTCATCAGTTTCTGCATATCACATTGTAGTTTCATTAAAATATACAGGGCAAATTGTAAACTGAACACAACTGACAAAATCACTTCGATAGCTTGAACCTTCTGTGTAAACATTTCTGTCGCTACATCGATTGTTTCGCTTGTAAATTCAACAGTATACCTAGGTACATAGATATTTCGCTTTAAAATTTGTGTAAAGGCGTTGTTATCCGACAATATTCAGTAGGTAGGTGATTAAATAAAGTCGCGCTTTATGCGACGCTAATCTAATCGTGGCGAAGTTATACGGTCGCATATGATTGTGTAGCGAAGTGTTATCACGAAAAACAGTTGGCTGTTGCTAGTACGTGGCAGTGACGTTTACTAAAACTATTGAAATTGTTATTTATATGCTGTTAAAATCTTAAAAATGGGTGATCCTGACCAAAATAAGACTAATACTTCTCAACAAGCAGGACATAATCGGGTCTGTTCAATTACACTTTTTAATTACATTTTATTTCACAGATTTATATACAATATGCTTATGTTTGTAGAGTTCTCAGTGTTGATGTTTTATATAAAATTAGTAAAACATTGTTTTTCTGTTTTCCCTGAATAGTTTAATATTATAGTCGAAGATACCAATTTCACACTCAAGTACCTGTTAGCTGTCCAGAAATACATAAGGCATTAATATATATCAATGTGTTTGATGTAATAAAAATAAATCACTTGACATTGCTATAAAAAGAAATTGTTTATATTATTCATTTTCTGTTACCTACTAATATTACTATTAATTTTAATCTACCCACTGTTTGCAAATAGACAAATAATTCATTGTAGGTATATGGATAAATTTTAGACAGTAATTTTATAAGATTTTATGTAGGTGTTTCAAAGTGACACTTGTTCTTCCAGCCACCTACAAATGGTACTGGGGGACCACAACATTACTACAGTACGGGCTACCCACCACACTTCCACCACGTTCCACACCACGTGCAGCATTCCCCGCCTCCAGTGTACCAGAAAGACGAGAGAACCCAGAGGCAGTACTCTAAACTAAAACAAAAACTAGAAAGGAAACAAACTAATAGGAACAACGGAATTGGTGAGTGATATGTTTATTGATATTTCTGCTTGTGCTTTTAGATATTGTGTGAAGAAACATTATTTAGTTATGTTCAGAATTTTATTATTTCTTTTATTGACAACCTGCACTGCTCAATTGATTTTAGCAATATGTATAGTTGCCAATGTGTATCATGACATAATGTCTAAGAAGAAAGGTCTTTTTAGACATACATTCTAACTGCTATAAATTACAGATAATTTTAAATCCATTCAGTAATTTGGTTTAGTTCAGTAAATAATATGAAGCTTATTCCAAATACTTTCTATAGCAGGTAGTTTGAAATAATGATGTGTTATTGTAGTAATAAGCTTCTGTTCACACATGAACATGCCACGCATAGCATACAATCATAGTGTGGTATATGTGTACATAGGATAAGTTTAGTATATAAGATCATGTAGAATAAGAAATAAAAGAGTCACTAGTTGATTCCGACTTTGACTCACTACCCTTCCTCAAATCCTCTACCCATTTCAAACCACCAGTAAAAAGTGGATTGCAGTCTCTGGGAATAAATAAATAAATATTCATCAATCACACCAATATTTTAAATGCAGATGCGAATTCGGGTGCAAGTACGCCGTCGTTGTCTCCGCGGAAGGAATTGAACGGCCGCGCTGGTAGTAGTGGCGGTGGCAGCTTGGCGAGCAGCATGCCCAGCAGCGGGCCCAGCAGCGGCGCCAGCACCGCCGGCCTCGGCTGCGGCACCACCACCTCCTCCGGAGCCTGGTCCGAGGAAGGAGAAGCTTCCTCAGCCGAGACCTCAGTACAAGGCGATGGCTCATCTGCTGCAGCCTCTGTCCAAGGCGACGGAGAGGTTGAAGATGAAACCGACGCCCAGGCCATACTCGACATGTTTGCTGCTAGACGCACACCTCAGGTTTGTACTGCAACATGATTTGATACTTCTATTTATTTAGTTATTTTAGTTTAACAAATAGAGTTTCTTGCTTGTTCTTCTCTATTCGAATTTTTACTTGAAATAAATGCTTGACTTTGACTTTGCAGAATATAGAATTAGGGTGAATTAATAATTTTCAGATCACTGATGTATCGTCGACCAGCGCTCTAGTGATTTGGAATATACCGGTGCCAGAAGACGTCATAGTACCAAGTGGCGAGTTAACTTACGATTTGCTCTTGGCTGATCGTGGTGGCCGCTACAAAGCGATTTATAGTGGACAAAGTCTTACATGCCGGTGAGTACTGTATATTCCTATAAAATTAAACTGTCGTGATTTGATTTGTGCCATAATAACTTGTTTTTTTCATATGACAGGGTGAGAGATCTGAAGCCGGGTTATGAATATTCGGTATGCCTCCAAATCCGCGCCGGCAAGTTAGACGCGACGAGTGCGTCGGCCACATTCCGCGCCCCCGCCGCGCGCCCCGACCAGATGGCGGCGCCCCGCGTGGCGCAGCGCGCGCGCACCTCGCTGCCACTGCGCTGGAACGCCGCCACCGACAACGGCGCGCGGATCCTCTACTACGTGTTGGAGATGGACGACGGCGAGGGCTTCGTAGAGGTCAGCCGGCCTCGTACTCGGCAGCACACTGTCAACAACCTCCGGCCGCAGACTCGCTACCGGTTCCGTATCGCCGCCGTGAACGAGTGCGGGCGCGGCGAGTGGAGCGAGGAGGCAGTCGCCTGGACCACCGGCTGTCCCCCGCCAGCCCCCGCTCCCCCCGCGCTCACCTCTGCCAGCAACGAATCCCTGATTCTAGGGTGGGAACGTCGCTCCGACGAAGAATTCACATTACAAATGGATGACGCAGCTCGCGGCCATGGGTTTTTACCTGTGTATTCGGGTCCTGACCGATCTTACGTCTGCAGTGGACTCCATCGTGCTACCGATTACCGTTTTCGTCTTCGAAGTGAGACCGTCGACGGTCAAGGTCCCTGGTCTGTAGAAGTGACCTACCGAACGCTACCTGAACGCCCCGGGCCACCTGGAAGACCGACTGCACGTGGACGTATCCATTCACGTGCTTTCCGCCTACGCTGGGAACCACCCGTCGACGACGGTGGCGCAACCATCGATTCCTATACCCTCGAGCTCGACGCCGGCGACGGATATCGACCGGCTTACCGTGGACCAGAGCGCGAAGCACATTGCGATCGATTATTGCCCGGTACACCTTATCGAGCGCGCGTGCGCTGTAACAACGAAGCCGGCACGAGCGACTGGTCTGTAACGACGGAGACTGTAACGACGGAGTGCGCAGTGCCTGGCGCCCCGGCGGCACCCACGCCCGCCGCCGAGCCGCGCAGTACATTGCTGGCTCTGGGCTGGCGGGCGCCAGACTGTACCGGCGGCGCACCCATCACCGAGTATCGGGTGGAAATCGTTCCCTCGGCCGATACTGACGGAGCTGCTCGCCTCGCCTATCAAGGACTGGACTGCGAATGCATAGTTCGCGAACTGATGCCCGGTCGTGAGTATCGCACGTGGGTCACGGCGTACAACAGGGTGGGCGCGAGCCCACCGTCTCAAGCTCTCACGTTTTCGACCGCACCGGCGCCACCCGAGGCACCCGAAACCCCCACTGCACAACTGGAGGGTGCTCGCTCCGCCCGCCTGGAATGGACCGCACCACGCGACAATGGAGCACCCATCCTCGACTATCGCCTCGAGATGAGTGCGACGAACGTCGACGACGCCTTCTCAGAAGTGTACAGGGGTGCGGAGACGAGTTACCTCGTGGGGCGCTTGGTCCCGTTCTCCCCCTATTTTTTCCGAGTATGCGCCACCAACGCGGCGGGGCGTGGTGCGTGGTCCGGCGTACGCGACGTACTGACGCCGCGCGCCCCGCCCGGCGCCCCCGCCGGCCTGCGCCACGAGGCCACGGCCGACAGCCTGCGCCTGCACTGGCGCCCCCCGCCCGCGCACGGCGCCATCGTGCTGCGGTACCGCGTCGAGGTGGGCGACGCCGCCTTCGACACCGACGGGCCGGCGCCCGAGCGGCTCGTGCAGGGGCTGGAGCCCGACACGGTGTATCGCGTGCGGGTGGCCGCGCTCAACGAGCTGGGGCTGGGCGAGTGGTCGGAGGAGGCCCGCGCCAGCACGCGGCCGCGGCCGCCCGCGCCGCCCGCGCTGCGCTGTGTGCAGGCCCAGCACAACTACCTGCGCCTGGAGTGGCCGGCGGCGGGCGGGGAGGGCGCGCAGTACTGTGTGGAGATGCGCTCGCTGGAGGCCCGCGACTTCCGCCCCGTGTACCGCGGCTCCGCGCGATCTTGCAAAGTAAAGAAGTTACGCGAGGCGACCACCTACGCATTCCGGATACGTGCGAGCGACGAGCGCGGCGGGCGCGGCGTGTGGTCGGAGCCGCTGGAGGCCGGCACCATCAGCGCGCCCCCGCCCGCGCCCCGCGCCCCCGCCGTGCAGCAGTGCGCGCCCCGCGCCGCGCTGGTGTCGTGGGACGCGCTGGATGACTCCGAGTACGTGCTGCAGTGCGCGCGCGCCAAGGATGCCGTTTACAAGCAGGTCAGTTCTTACTACATTTTTTGACGTATTCAAAATTGTGCCGGGCTAGTGTCTATTAACAGTGTCTATGTCGTGCAGGTGTACTCCGGCAGCGAGACACAGTTCCAGCTGGAGGAGCTGGAGTTGGGCGCGGAGTACCTGGTGCGGCTGTGCTGCGTGCGCGCGGGGCTGGCGGGCGCGTGGGGCCCGGCGACGCGGCTGGCGGTGGCGGGCGCGGCGCCGGCGCCCCGTCCGCGGCGGGCCCGCGCGGCGCGCGCCCTGCAGCCGGGCCACGTGGCGCTGCTGATGGCGGCGGCGTTCCTGGCGCTGGCGGTGTGCGTGGCGGTGTTGCTGCAGCGCCTGGTGGAGGCGCGGCCGTGACGCGAGCTGGCCGCGGCCCGGCCGCGCGCGCTGGCCCGCCTGTAGCCGGCCGCGGCCGCGGTACGGCCGGCTGTGGCCGACTATGGCTGAGTATGGCCGACGTGGCCGACTGTGGCCGAGTGACTCGAGTTCTCGTGTTTTGTACGGCCGAGTCCGGGCGGCGGTCGGGCGCCAGCTCGCGATGGCCGCGCCTCTCGTCGCGTCCGTCGATGGATATCGATGTTTTAATTTAGATTACAAAAATATTACCGGCTTTGCATTTTTTGCATCGATGTGAGGTTGCCATTCAGAGTGTATATTTTTACAGTCGAGCGAGAGAGCCTCTCGTTCTATCGTGTCTCCTATGTGTTGTATCTAAACTTTCACAAATTTTCATAAATCTAGTCTATGCTTGTAACTTATTATTTTATTTACTGTATTAGCGAAATGCCGTTGTGCTTGTTATACTATATTTGAATATCGAATCGTAATATTTGTTTAGATGGTGATACGACACGTACTTCCGATATTTACTATTTTATTCTCTTTGTATTTTTCCATACATTTGATATTTTTATAAAATTGAATTATCGAACGATCTGTTGCATAACTTTATCAGATTTAATTGTAAGAAGATAGCAAACGAGGTGCTCTATATTATTATTAAAGTTTTGTTAAGAGGGACGTGGCCCCTCGCTCTGCAACGAGTTTCCAGTGTGTGTGCTGTGATCACTTCCTTATGCGAATGAGACTGATTTTACAAGTAAATGCTTTGTTTATAGAATGAATCAATGCTTCCCCTTGACGAGTCCTGTGTCGCGCCGTACCGCGGCCGCTCCCAGCTCGCGTGCGACACGGAACAATCCGATTTTATATGCTCCGAGTGCTTATTTGATAGTATCGATGTACCTAATTATATTGTATTATCGATAACTTCATAATATTGTTGTTTTTAATTCTCAGAACATGACCTTTTATTGATGACATTATATAATATAGATTAATTAATTTGTTTATAAATTTAGAGATTACGAATTATTGAGATTGTTACCACCCGGTATAAAAGTAAGAACAGGAATTCAATTTTAGAAAATTATGTTTGAAATATGATATTTTAAATTAATTCCCATACTGGTGTCTGTTACTTTAATAACATTATTAGGAAATTGTTAACTGATGTTCATATACCTATAAATATAATTTTAATAAACGAATTTCTTGTAGATAAGAAAAAGTGAATTTAAGTATCATTTATATTCAGAACTAGAGTAAATAAAGCATTGTACGGGGATGAACTTTGATGTTTCTTAGTATCATTATTCAGATTAATGTTGTTTCGTGAAGGTAATGTCGTACATAATAAATAACATTGAATATTGTCATTGTTACGTAGGCTTCGTATTGTATTCGACCGCACTGGGCGCGCCGCCTCGTACCGCGCGGCGCTGCCTGTATGTTGCTGTATTTATTTATTATTATTTATGGTTGAGATACAATTACGCACCAATAGCCATTAATATATCGTAAATATGTAATATTTACTTCTACTGTGATTAGTATATTCTATTCTTTCTATTGTATCTTTATTATTATTATCTGAAACATTCCTAGAGTACGTGTTACTTTTTGGATTTCAAATGTCTTCTGTTTTTATTGAATTTGTTAATATTTCTGTAGTTGAGAAGAAATTCACTTCGTGCCTATTTCCGTACGGCATAACTTAAAACGTAAGCTCAGCTTACAATGTTATAAATTTATTATTTAATTTTCGAAAATTTTATCATAATGACGATGTGCAATTAACAATTATTTATTCTTTATCGCTTAATATAAATATTTATTTTTTAGAAATTATTATCAGAATAGTATCGTGTATCAAGTGAAGGAATCGATGTTCCTAGTGAGTTTTACACTCTTGTACAATACACCGATTGCAAGCTAAATTGTGTACTATGGTCAAGCATTCCAACTTTATTCCACTTGTAAATAGGCCTAATGAATTCTATGACTTTTATAAATGTACATGCTTTAATAATGAAATGTAAATAAATCTGATATTCATGAGCTTCGTGTAAGGAGCATGTTTAGATGCTGAACATGTATGCCAATTGAAATTACTGCATTGTGTTGAGAACTAAACGTTTTTAAATTAATGAGAATAACGGGGATAACATCTCATATTGTATTTGTGTTTGAGTATGTAACGTATAACGAAAAATGTATATGTTTTAATATAATATTTGATGATGTTATGTATACAATTTATTAAACATGAATATATCAATAAAACTATATTTTGTGTACATTGAATGTTTAATTTGTTTTTCTACAATACAAAACATACCACCAAACCTAATTAAGATCTGCACAAATTACATAATACTAAGTTATAATAATCTTATATATAATTGCACCCATATATTATAAATACTTAGATAATGTCCGAATACTCAAACGTCCCTCAATTTTAAGTAGCGCTTAAGTACGCTAAAATGGATTGAATAGGGACCGAGAGGTGAATAGAGACAGAAGATGGATGAAACGAATGAAGAATTTCCCAATATCTATCTATTCACCCCTCTTTTGTCTGTATTCACCTCTCGATCCCTATTCACTCCATTTTAATAATTCTGTTACTACAAGGTCTTTTTGTAAAATGGCAGAGATGGTACGATATTTAAGTACAATTTAAAATTGAATATCCTTTCAGTATTCGGGCGAAAGTGTCCTATGATAACATTGCGTTTATAAGACATTGGTCCTATAAGAAGACTAGACTTTTTGTACTATGAGTATTATAACATGACCTAGTTCTCATTATAACTTAGTCTGATCATGTTGGGGGGTAGAGTTGGCACGACTTCACGTTCTCGCTATACACTTCTGTATAATTCGTTATAAATGATTTCTCCCTTGTAGAAATTTGGTCGATGCAGCCTTTGAAATTATTTGGGAATATTTTTTTCGCTTTTTCATAGTCATGGTCTGATATGCCACCTGGAACATAATAATAATCAATTAGTCTTACAAGTAATTTAACCTTATCTTTCATAAGTAGTTCATTAGTGGTACAAAATATTATAATATGTGTGCAAATATGAAGTAGATTACATAATATATTAGACTAATTCTACCAGCGCCTTCCCTTGCATCACCTAGATAAAAGTATTATATGTGTTAATTCAAACTATCTCAATACTAGTGAGCTGCGCGACGTCGCCGCGACCGCGCACGCTGCTCATGATGAAGAACCCCTCTGTGGTTCGAAATTAGTAGAGCTTTTTTTCAGTATATTCACGTGAGTAACCCGCGATTTTAGCTAGCATGACTGCTTCGCAGAAGGAGAAGACGGCATCCCAATCCCCCTCGCTCCGCATCATGGCCTGCACTAGGCTCGGACGCGAGAGGTCGCCATCGCCGATCACTTCCCTGAGGGCACGGCGGTGCTCAGCCCACGCAGGGCATTCCGCTACAGTGTGTTCCACCGTGTCCTCAGGGCGGTCCTCGCAGTGATGACACCCAGACGTTTCCTCCCGCCCCATCAGACACAGGTACCTCCCGAAACTCCCATGTCCGGTGAGGACCTGCGTCAGGCGGTAGGTGAGGACGCAGTAGCGTCTCTCAAGTCACTCCTCAAAGAGGGGACTTACCGCTGCAATGGCAGCGAGCCCAACATTTCTAATAGTAGGATGATAATAATTATCACTTACCAATAAACATGTCGATATCATCATATTCAGCTTCAATATTCAATCCTGGTTCTTCCGTATACACCAGTGTATTATCAGCCGTCAATGTAATATTAGTTTCGTTGATCTGTAGAACTAAAATATGCCATTCACCATCACTTAGGTAGCCAGCATGAGGCATCAGTCTGGTCAAAGTCCTTGGAGATCCCACCAAATCTCCATAGCCCGATTTTGCTGTTTTAACACTGTTATGATTGAATAACCAGACCAGTTTTGCATATCCATTCTCAAGTCCTAGTCCAATGTAATCGTTGCCCTGTTGAAAAACAATACGTGTACGTACCTATGTAAGTCACATTTACTTACTTTAATAATAATGTAATAAGATAAGGAGTTGGTGACAGTACAGGCCCCTGAGGCATTCCCTTTCTTATGTCTGAACCAGCATATGCTTTTTCAATAACTTTTTCAGTTTTATTAGGGAATATTTTTATTAGTGATCGTGAAGGAATATTGATAAAATAATGTCGTGAACCACGTCGAATGCATCTAAAGAATCAGAAAAGAAGTAAGTGGAAAACAATAAAACTAGACTGGCAAATTTTATGAAATTACTACTTACCATTTCAATCCATACCAGTAGACCATTTGGTTCAGCCGTTGTAAAATTAAGTGCGACGTAGCTGGGCCTGGCAAGAGTCGGAGCAATTCGTTGTTGATTAGTATGGACCATTGCAGACTGTCGTCCTAATGATACTAACGAAGTACCATCAAACTGCGGGATTTTGATGTCGATCTCTGGAAAAACGAAAAAGGATGATTAGGGAATGGGGTGGGAGTAACCTTGGTCTGAAATTGACCAATGTAAGCAAATAACATCAAAGAGGTTAGGTTTTAAACAGTAAATACATATTCCTCTGTGAAACAAGGAGTTACAGCGTTACTTCACCAAAAGTGTTCTAAATAAGAAACAATACTGACTTTGATCACAGAAAGTTCCAGCGTATCCAGCAGAGCAGATGCATCGGTCAGCTCTGCAGCGACCTCTAGGCGGGGCACAGGTGGAAGGTTGGCAGGAGACATGGCGACGGCAACGAGGCCCAGTACCAATGTAGTTGGAGGAAGCTCCGCATGAACACCGAGCCCTGCCTTGTTCGAGTATACAGACACCGCCTCCACATGCCTCGTCTCCACAGGCTGTGCCGTCACAGTCTGCTAGGTTGCGACCCTCTGGTGAACAAGGAGTTAGATGATTATTTAATTTAATAGTTGTTGTTCTTGGTCCCTTCTCAATGTCAACAGTTCTAATTCTCAATGTGCTTCCCACTGATGGCACTTGTGTAGCGTAAGATCTATTTATCCAAAGTTAATTCCTTATCGGACAAATAAGATATTCAAAGTTAATTTAAATCCGAGAGGGATATCGAACAATTAAAATTTCATGTTATATTTGCACCACCTAGTGATTAAAACACTGTAGGTTCCCTAGAGTCCGGATGGATTACACAAAAAATATGAAAATCATTTATTATTAAGTGTACCTTGTATATTCTGCTGTTCTAAAGGAAGCAGAATATTGTTGACGTGGAAGTTTTTGATGCAGCCAGTGTATGGCGCTGGTGCACCTGACATCGCATCGAAAGGCAGAGTAGACAGGTCTTTTGCACCACCTATAACAATGAACGATATGTAAAATACCACTATTAAAGACCTGACACTTAAAATGGACAGGATAAGGTAAAATTTAGCTATTTTTGTCTTCTTTTCTTTGTTTGTCAAAGCGGAAGAAAATAGAAAAAGTGGGAAATTAAATGAGAAAAAAAGAAAAAGATACAGCTTTGGATCGAGATTAAGAGTTTTTGGAGCAAATAACCATAATTATAAATATAGAATTATAGACAACATACCAAGTAATATAGAAGCGTTGCCATTAGTATGGGGGTATGCATGTGCCAACATGGCCTCAGTACTAAGAGACCCGTCCACCCACACATACAGTCTACTACCGTACCGACCAGCTTTGACGCTGTGCCACTGGGACATTGATACTACCACTCCACTACGCACCAGTGATGTCACTCCGGATAGACGATCTGAAGAAATCGACTGAATTAATTACTGTTGAAGAAGAAAGCGAATTATGTAAAAAAATATATGGTGAATATTTAAATAGAAAGAAGTATGTGGATAATGAGCTAAATCTGAACGGAAAAGCTTTAAATCATTTGAATTTGAATGCAGTGGATGGCCCATAATAGTTACATGACCAAAACAAGTCATGGAGGAGTAGTTAGTCAGTAAGAGTCTGAAACTCCCTCCCGCCTCACCCAGGCGGGAGCAGTAATTCGATGATTTTCCCCCCTTAAAAAAAAAAAAAAAGTAGTAGTAGCAGTAGTAGTCATGGTGGCCACTTGGCCAGGAGGTTTAAGATGCCCGCTTCTCATGTATGAGGGTGCGGGTTCGAAACCTACCAATGGCAAGTACCAATGTGACTTTTTCCGAGTTATATGTACTTTGATTACTATGATTATCTAAACATCACCGACAAACGGTGAAGGAAAACATCGTGAGGAAACTTGGGCTTATAATTTCTAATTATAACTTTGACATCGCCAACCCGCATTGAGCAAGCGATTAATGCTCAAACCTTCTCCCTGTGAGAAGAGGCTTTGCTCAGCAGTGGGCATTTATAGACTTTTGATGATGACCAAAACAAAAATGAATAGCCATGCACTGATATATTATGAAAATTGACTCAACGTGAATTCAGAATGAATATGACTATCCTTTTTAGTGCTCTTTTATACAGAACAAGTACTTTAACGAGATTAGACCCTAAAATAAAGATAATAGAAAAAATATTTTTAGAAATATATCTATGGCTTCCATACCAGTCCACCGATACTCCAGCAAGCCTCCCTGAAGGGACAAGGCAGTATAGAAATGTGGAGTCTTAACAAACATCACGAGCCCGCGTTCCTTAGCTGGCTTGATCTCAGACTCCAAAGACAGACTGACGCTGGATATGGTGGTAGGATGCAACTGCAAGTAGGATCTCGTTCCCGTGAAAAGGACATCCGTGGGAATTAGGTCTGGAATTAGAGATTGGACATACATCAGAATGTGTTATCGAAAATTAATTGTGTACAGAAAATTTGTGATATCTCGATTTCTATCTTAAGAAATTGCCCCACAGATTTTCCGCTTTACTTAAAAAAAAATGTTGCCCCACAGATTTTCCGATTATTGGAAACCTGACCCGGTGGTGGGTTAGGTTAGGAATTTGAAAAAATAATTGATTTTTATTCCGAACGTAACTATTCCTAACCTGACCCGACGTATTGTTCCTATCATTACCCGAATTGCGAAGTAGGGTTACGTTCGGAATAAATATCAATTATTTTTTCAAATTCCTAACCTAACCCACCACCGGGTCAGGTTTGCGGGTGGTTCGGAATAATCCAGATTTTCTCCTGTGTTATGGGTATGTTTACAAACAAACAAGTTCTACACATGATATCCAGACCCGGTATAACGATTTGTAGATCACACAAAGAGTTGTTCCGTGTGGGAATCGAACCCCGACACGTTGCGCAGTAGCCGGTTGCCCAGCCATCGAACTAACGGTGCCGCTCTGTTGCAGGTCCGTGGAAAAAGGCTCAATAAATAAATAAGATAGTAGATTTTTGAACTGAAATGTCTTGTTGATTGGGTGAGTAGAAAAATACCCGAGCACGAAACATCAGGTTGGATCTCAGGATTGGGTAAAGTAGGTATTATTGGCATCTTCGGTTATGTTCAACATTAATACCTACGAAATTCAGTGTTTAATACCGCCCTTACTACTTATTATAACGGGACTTTTATCAATAGTACAGTCAATATATTGAATAACTTACTCCTCTCTGCCTACTCCATTAGGGAGATACAAGAAGACTTTGTCTATAAATGAATTAAAGCAATAGAACTCACCCTGATCACAGTAAACTCCAGTCTTGCCATAAGGACAGTCGCACTGCATGTTCCCGTCAGTAGTGATGACGCACTGTCCTTGACATTTGGAGTGCGCGCGGTCGCAAGGGTTGCGGGTACTAGAGCACGTTGCCCCGAACCAACCCTCGTTGCAGATACATCTGGTTGTGTAGAATAGTCAAGAGAAGGATTTTGAATAGAAAATTACGTAGGTAGGTAGAAGATTTACTTTACGGACTTAGAAACTTACGCTTATTAGTCATCAGTTTTGAAGATTTAGTTTTTTATATGTATACTTAAAATTGGAGAGAATATGTCACTATTACACATTCACATGAATATGAATATGTTGGCCAATTTTAAGTAGCTGTGATACTAAGGTCTATTAGTAACTAACTTCTGCCCGCGTCTTCGTACGCGTAATCCCATTTTTTCCCGTCCCCGTTCGTGATTTTCGGTAAAAAGTAAAAAAAAAGTATTGGTTAAAAAGTATCCTATGTCGGTCTCCTGGCTCTAAGCTACCTCCCTACCAATTTTCAGCCAAATCTATTCTGCCGGTCTTTAGTTATAAGTGGTGTAACTAACACGACTTTCTTTTATATATATAGATTACAGTTTTTTAAGGATCTTACGCAGTCAACGACATCAAAACAGACGCGTTCAGTTCTATTTTCAATGCAAAAAAGAAGAGAGATCCTTACCCATAAGTTGCAGGAGAATGTATGCAGACGCCTCGTGGTGCATTACAAGACTTAGCAGTGCACTGTGCGACACCACACTGTCCCACTCCTCGACCCCCAGCGGCCCTCGCACCAGCCCCAATTGCTTGCCCACCCACCTCCCAAATACAACCCCGCCATCCACTGTGCAAGGGCAAATCGTGGGGCAGATCCACGAAGTCTGGTGATGGATGTCCACCTAATAAAAACAGATAAACCTTGGTAAGATACAAGACAACATAACATTTTATTCTTTCATCTACTTTTACTTGCTCCTATCCTATTCTAAGTAATTTTCGGTCGGACAGAACAGAAATACTTAAATATTATTAAGTTTTTCTTGTTTTACATCATGAATAGAGATACCTACCAAATCTATAAATGAACCATGGAAGTGTCCATAGAAACCAGTCCCATTTTTCGGTGTATTCAATTAGACTTACCAATAAAAATGTATGGTAGTAGCGTCATCTTGGTGCTATGGGCGGGTGCATTGCCGGAGATATTGTGTCGTCCGTCCACACTAAGACCGGCTGAGCGACCGCGTCTCCACACGCGGACCGCATGGCCACCACGTCGGGGGCTTAGAGCACGGGACGTAAATACTCGACGAGGACCTTGAAGATGTTAGAAAGAAAGTCATATTATTGTAGTGTATGTTGCATATACTCCACAATACCGTCACCTGGTTCTATGGGGACTATTCAAAATCATTGTCCAGAGTAAGCAGAAAGCTTACGAAATATCATCGCCGGGAAAAATCCCACTCGACATATTAACATCATCAGTTAAGAATAACACTAAGATGCAATACCGAACTTGGAATCACCTAAAAATTGGTCACCGCCTGCTCCCATTCCGTGGCGCCCCAAACTCTATACAAGTCGAAACCGACTAAAGATACTAGTCGCTTTCTATAAATGATAAGACTTGTAAAATTCGGAGAATATTTTTTTTTTGTATAAACGTTGCCCCACATTAGGATTTTCTCCTGTGTCGTGGGTGCGTTTACAAACATACAAGTTCACATACACAATGACACCCAGACCCGTAACAACAATTGCGGATCACACAAAGTGTTGTTCCGTGCGGGAATCGAACCCGCGACACGTAGTATGGCAGCCGGTCGCCCAGCCACCGCACCAACCGTGCAGTCATATTACACATATTACTATTCGCCGCCCAATACCGGTTAATGGCATCCCAAATCCGATACAAGAATTCCTATAAGCTTACTTTTTGCCGCCCTATACCGGTTCGGGGCGCTTGACACCCTAAATTGTATAATAGTAAAATTTTAATTGTATCACTTTCGAGCATCCTCGATCGCGAGTAGAGCGTCCTCATTTCATTTCATTTCATTTATTTATTCCTGAACAATTATTACATTGTGTTTGAATTTGTACAATACACCTATATTCTAAAAATTATACATGCAATAATTAGCCATTACAATTAATAAAGTTAAATGTCATTCCCTGTACTTGTCAATTCATAATTAATTATAACAAAAATAAAACAATAATACACAAAATATAATAAAATATAGTCATGTCATCCATAAAATACCAAAAAAATCACACAACAACAATTCTAATAAATTACGTTAAAGAAGATCTTTCCTTCTTGTGCTCTCCCTTCTTTGTCTTTCATCCTCAGTCTCATATTCAAAGATGTACCTAGACAAATGGGTAAGCAGGACCAAAATGTATAAACTTGGGACTGTCAGTATATTCAATTCATTGAAATGAGGCTTACATGATTCTTGCTGCTGTATTCCAACCATAGTCCTGACTGCTCTTTTTTGTATTACAAATGCTTTCTGTATATTGTAGTCATAGCTTCCACCCCATGGGCTCGCTGCCATCGCAGCGGTAAGTCCCCTCTTTGAGGAGTGGCTTGAGAGACGCTACGGCGTCCTCACCTACCGCCTGACGCAGGTCCTCACCGGACATGGAAGTTTCGGGAGGTACCTGTGTCTGATGGGGCGGGAGGAAACGCCCGGGTGTCATCACTGCGAGGACCGCCCTGAGGACACGGTGGAACACACGGTGGGAGAATGCCCTTCGTGGGCTGAGCACCGCCGTGTCCTCAGGGAAGTGATCGGCGATGGCGACCTCTCGCGTCCGGGCCTAGTGCAGGCCATGATGCGGAGCGAGGGGGACTGGGATGCCGTCTCCTCCTTTTGCGAAGCAGTCATGCTAGCTAAGGAGGAGGCGGGACGCGTGAGGCAGCGAAGCGCTGCCTCCTCGCAACCCAGCCATCGCGAAGGACACACTGGGCGTCGGGGATCGCGAGACGATCTCCGGCCACCGTAAGCGCGGGCCTGCGGACGGCGAGCATGGGTGGCTCCCCGTCCGACCAGAAACAGACCCGAGCGTACGGCGCGTCGCGTTCCGCGCGCGCCTCAAAGAGCCATCAGACCACCACAGATGGGGCCCAATACGGCCGATGCCGATTCGGAGTCGCGGAGAACCTAACGGGTAACCGGGGCTCCGGCTCGACGTGCAGGAGAAGGAACGGGGTGGTTTTTAGTCAGTAAGAGTCTGACACTCCCTCCCGCCTCACCCAGGCGGGAGAAGTCATTCGATGATTTTCCCCCCTTAAAAAAAAAAAAAAAAAAAGCTTCCACCCCAGAAAAGTATGCTGTATCTTAGCCTTGACTCCACCAATGCGTAATACACCATTTTTAAATATTTTATTGTCACATCGTTTCTGAGACTTCTAAGCACGTAACAGGCAGGGCTAATCACTTTCTCAAGGTATTTTAGCTCCTCCTTCCACCTCAACTGGCTATCAATATAAACTCCCAGAAACTTAACCACCTCTACCACGTTTGCTTTTTCTCCATTAATGGCACAGTTAATGCTATTGCCTCGAAAACAAACGAGCGTCCTCGATCACTTTTGAGGGTCCTCGAAAATAATCGAGCGTCCTCGATCACTTTCGAGCGTCCTCGATCACTTTCTAGCGTCCTCGAAAACAATCGAGCGTCCTCGATCACTTTCGAGCGTCTTCGATCACTTTCGAGCGTCCTCGAAAACAATCGAGCATCCTCGATCACTTTCAAGCGTTCTTAAAAACAATCGAGCGTCCTCGATCACTTTTGATCGTCTTCGATCACTTTCGAGTGTCAAGGAAAACAATCGATCGTCCTCGATCACTTTCGAGCGTCCTCGTTCACTTTCGAGCGTCCTCGAAAACAATCGAGCGTCCTCGATCATTTTCGAGCTTCCTCGAAAGTAATCGAGCGTCCTCGATCACTTTCAAGCGTCCTCGAAAGCAATCGAGCGTCCTCGAAAGCAATCGAGCGTCCTCGATCACTTTCGAGCGTCCTCGAAAACAATCTAGCGTCCTCGATCATTTTCGGGCGTCCTCGAATGCAATCGAGCGTCCTCGAAAACAATCGAGCGCCCTCGATCACTTTCGAGCGTCCTCGATCATTTTCGATCGTCCTCGAAAGCAATCGAGCGTCCTCGATCACTTTCGAGGGTCCTCGAAAGCAATCGAGAGCCCTCGATCACTTTCGAGCGTCCTCGAAAGCAATCGAGAGTCCTCGATCACTTTCGAGCGTCTTCGAAAGCAATCGAGCGTCCTCGATCACTTTTGATCGTCTTCGATCACTTTCGAGTGTCAAGGAAAACAATCGATCGTCCTCGATCACTTTCGAGCGTCATCGTTCACTTTCGAGCGTCCTCGAAAACAATCGAGCGTCCTCGATCATTTTCGAGCTTCCTCGAAAGCAATCGAGCGTCCTCGATCACTTTCAAGCGTCCTCGAAAGCAATCGAGCGTCCTCGAAAGCAATCGAGCGTCCTCGAAAGCAATCGAGCGTCCTCGATCACTTTCGAGCGTCCTCGAAAACAATCTAGCGTCCTCGATCATTTTCGGGCGTCCTCGAATGCAATCGAGCGTCCTCGAAAACAATCGAGCGCCCTCGATCACTTTCGAGCGTCCTCGATCATTTTCGAGCGTCCTCGAAAGCAATCGAGCGTCCTCGATCACTTTCGAGGGTCCTCGAAAGCAATCGAGAGCCCTCGATCACTTTCGAGCGTCCTCGAAAGCAATCGAGAGTCCTCGATCACTTTCGAGCGTCCTCGAAAACAATCGAGCGCCCTCGATCACTTTCGAGCGTCCTCGATCATTTTCGAGCGTCCTCGAAAGCAATCGAGAGTCCTCGATCACTTTCGAGGGTCCTCGAAAGCAATCGAGAGCCCTCGATCACTTTCGAGCGTCCTCGAAAGCAATCGAGCGTCCTCGATCACTTTCGAGCGTCCTCGAAAACAATCTAGCGTCCTCGATCATTTTCGGGCGTCCTCGAATGCAATCGAGCGTCCTCGAAAACAATCGAGCGCCCTCGATCACTTTCGAGCGTCCTCGATCATTTTCGAGCGTCCTCGAAAGCAATCGAGCGTCCTCGATCACTTTCGAGGGTCCTCGAAAGCAATCGAGAGCCCTCGATCACTTTCGAGCGTCCTCGAAAGCAATCGAGAGTCCTCGATCACTTTCGAGCGTCCTCGAAAACAATCGAGCGCCCTCGATCACTTTCGAGCGTCCTCGATCATTTTCGAGCGTCCTCGAAAGCAATCGAGAGCCCTCGATCACTTTCGAGGGTCCTCGAAAGCAATCGAGCGCCCTCGATCACTTTCGAGCGTCCTCGAAAACAATCGAGCGCCCTCGATCACTTTTGAGCGTCCTCGAAAGCAATCGAGCGTCCTCGATCACTTTCGAGCGTCCTCGAAAACAATCGAGCGTCCTGAATCACTTTCGAGCGTCCTCGATCACTTTCGAGCGTCCTCGAAAACAATCGAGCGTCCTCGAAAACAATCGAGCGTTCTCGAAAACAATCGAGCGTCCTCGATCACTTTCGAGCGTCCTCGAAAACAATCGAGCGTCCTCGATCACTTTCGAGCGTCCTCGATCACTTTCGAGCGTCCTCGATCACTTTCGAGTGTCCTCGAAAGCAATATAGCGTCCTCAATCACTTTCGAGCGTCCTCGATCACTTTCGAGCGTCCTCGAAAACAATCGAGCGTCCTCGATCACTTTCGAGCGTCCTCGAATGCAATCGAGCGTCCTCGATCACTTTCGAGCATCCTCGAATGCAATCGAGCGTCCTCGGTCACTTTCGAGCGTCCTCGATCACTTTCGAGCGTCCTCGAAAATAATCGAGCGTCCTCGATCACTTTCGAGCGTACTCGAAAACAATCGAGCGCCCTCGATCACTTTCGGGCGTCCTCGAAAATAATCGAGCGTCCTCGGTCACTTTCGAGCGTCCTCGAAAACAATCGAGCGTCCTCGATCACTTTCGAGCGTCCTTGAAAGCAATAGAGCGTCCTCGAAAACAATCGAGCGCCCTCGATCACTTTCGATCGTCCTCGAAAACAATCGAGCGTTCTCGAAAAAATCGAATGTCCTCGAAAACAATCGAGCGTCCTCGATCACTCTCGAGCGTCCTCGAAAACAACCGAGTGTCCTCGAAAACAATCTAGCGTCCTCGATCACTTTCGAGCTTCCTCGAATACCATCGAGCGTCCTCTATCTCCTTCGAGAATTATTCGAAAACCATGTGTCATCGAAAACAATCGGGTGCCCTCGATCACTTTCGGGCGTCCTCGAAAACAATCGAGCGTCCTCGAAAACAATCGAGCGTCATCGAAAAAAATCGAGCGTCCTCGAAAACAATCTAGCGTCCTCGATCACTTTCGAGCGTCCTCGAATACCATCGAGCGTTCTCTATCTCCTTCGAGAATTATTCGAAAACTATGTGTCATCAAAAACGATCGAGGGTTCTCGGTCACTTTGAGAGTTACCCGAAATATTGTTGTCTTTAGTCTTATTGTTATTGCTATCGTCTTATTGTTAACTTCGTCAGATCTAGACAGTCAGCCAAAGAAACACAACTCTTGATAATAATAACTTTTTTTAATATCTCAAAAACCACACACACCTGGAAATGTATTGGTATACAGTCGGATTAATTTTTTAAACATGAACTTAAAACAAACTATGCTTGTTCAGGTACACATTCATTTAAATACGGTATTCCCAGGCGACCATAGTCCTACGGATCCCACGAGATCTTTATTAAAGACTCCCAGGGTGGTATTGAAATAGACTATAAACATAATAACTGTGTTATCCAAATAGTTTGATCCTCGCAAGACAGAATGACTTATATATCCGCCGACATTGGTTGGCTGACTGGTAGTGTATGCAACATCAATAAAAACATGCATTCTTGAGGTATCGCATTCACTTGATTACTTTGGCGTGTTGCCAACGCTATCGTATGAGGGGTGATTCACAAATTCTGTTGCAAAAAACAAGTATATACAATACATATTATATACAATCTAGGTAACATTTGTGGTTAGATGTCTCATAGAGAACATGTCACAAAAAATATAAGGGGACCTTTTCTCTGCTTTTTAAACAAGCAACGAGGCACCTGTAACTAGATTTCCTCTAAGCTTATGCCAAGGTTAAATTTATTTATTCATCATCAACAGCCTATAAATGCCCACTGCTGAGCAAAGCCTCTTCTCACACGGAGAAGGTTTGAGCATTATTCACCAAGCTGGCTCAATGCGGGTTGACGATTACAAACTTATAACTAGAAATTATAAGCCCAGGTTTCCTCGCGATGTTTTCCCTCAGCGTTTGTCAGTGGTGTCTAGATAATCTTAGAAAGTACATATAACTCGGAAAAAGTCACTGGTAGTCATTGGTATTTGCCGTGGGTAGGCTTCGAACCCGCACCCTCATGCATGTGAAACATCTGGGCCACTACGACATGCCGTAACCACCAGACGTAAATTTTATATTTTGGATGACTAATTCTGCCGAACTTTGCTCCTAAGAACC
Source organism: Spodoptera picta (assembly GCA_038387885.1). Lineage (NCBI taxonomy): Eukaryota > Metazoa > Arthropoda > Insecta > Lepidoptera > Noctuidae > Spodoptera > Spodoptera picta. The sequence goes on along the minus strand of JAZHFQ010000438.1, from coordinate 4,106,825 downwards.
TAAATATGAATATGACTTATGTATGTGTGTATAGGAAGGCAACATACACATCATAATACAAACACAATACATTTTCTCAAATTAACACTTCAAAGACCGCGCTGTCTCTACACATCCAAGCAAAGAGGTAAAGAGAAGAAATAGACAAGCAAACAATAAAATCACTTCTTCATACTTACCACTGCCCATATTCCAAGTAAGCATAATATATCCCTTCACAAAAGTCAATGCTAGATGTTGGCTTCGGGAATCATGTCTTCCACTTTGGCCGATGAAAGCAAGCAGAGCTATTTGATCCATATCTGAAGTCTGGAAGCGAAGGCGCAGGTCAAAACGATCGGAGTTCATAGCAGCCGGGGTTAATGCGTACATGATGTAGGAAGATATCCCAGTACTGATTGGAGCTAATGCTGGACGCGTTATTTCTACGTCTGTGAATTAAATTTTACATGTTTTTAGTTGGGAAAATAAGTCTCGAGTGTGAAAATAATTTAAGTGTGGGAGAGCCATTCTTCGGCACGAATGGGCCGGCTCGACCGGACTGATACCACGTGCTCACAAAAACCGACGTGAAACAACGCTTGCGTTGTGTTTCGTCGTGTGAGTGAGGTTACCGGAGGCCCAATTACCCCCTTCCCTAGTCTCCCTAGTCTCCCGAATCCCCGTATCCTAAAATCCTCAAATGCTCAATTCTCAAAAGGCCGGTAACGCACTTCTAACGCCTTGATGTTTCGGGTGTCCTGGGCGGCGCCGATTGCTTACCATCAGCTGATACGTCTGCTCGTTTACCGGCTTATGCTATAAAAAAAGGAAGATTTGTTATTCTTACTTTCTATAAGCATTTTGGTCTCCGATCTTCTGCAAAAAAGAGGATCTATCTACTTAAATCTATTTCTTCCTAGTCCACTAATCATACAATTTGAATTAATTTCGTTGCGATACATTGGTTCATTGTTCAAAACGCTTCATTGTTTCCGTGATTTTATGATTGGTCTCCTCTACGTTCTACTATACGTCTTTAAATTAATATGTGGGAGTTGTTGAAACCATGGCTTGTCTGACGAGCATGAAAAGGCATAATGATTCACTTATTAGATACAGATCAGAAGTTACTTCAATTTAATTAATTTTAAAGTAATATTGAAGGCGTGTCATGTGATTGTTTGGTTATTGTTTAAGTAGATAATTACTTTTTATGATTAACCCAGTGATAAACAGTGATGTGACTTATCTTAGATAAAAGTATCTGAAATACAGATACAAGATACAAAATACGTATTTATATCTTGTATTTGATATACTTTTTAATTTTTATATTTTGTATCTTATATTTAGATACATTTTCCAGGTATCTTAGTATTTTGAAGATACTTTGTTCACTAAGATACTTTTACTAAAATAAACTTCGCAGTTATTCTTTCCGAACGCAACTGAACGCAGCGCGTCGTTTATTTCGATACCATATTTTTACGGATCGGAAACTAAATGACAGATGGCGACACTATCTTTTTACAAATGTCATCGGTTAAGTAAGTAAGATCGTCAATGCCAAAATTAAAATTTAAACAAATAATACAAAAAAAAAATTGTCAATGAGTGTGATCTGTCCCTAGTGTCACTGTCACTCCTTCCGTAAGTTTTTCGCTGAGGTTTTTCGTGTGTACGTGGACGTGGTGTATGGTGTTTAAAATAAAATATTGTAATTAATAAATAACAATATCGCCTTTGTGAGTTTCGGGATCACGAACTTACCTACATATTTTGTCTTGTCACATTTGCCTGATCCTTGATATCAACGCGGTCTATCCGAGAACTGTTTTCAAATAAAACGAATAAACTTACATTCAATTAAAATTTATTAGATGCTGTTTTCTTACAAAAGTATTTTATCTTTAAAAAGTATTTTAAAGATAGGTATTTTGTATCTAGTATTTCAGATACCTTTTTAGAAAAGTATTTGTATCTGGTATCTGAAATGCTTTTTTTAAAAGTATCTTGCATCTAGTATTTCAGATACTTTGTATAAGGTATCTTATACCTCTACATCACTGGTGATAAATGTGGGAGAGCCAAGCTTCGGCATAATTGGGTCGGCTCGACCGGAGTGATACCACGATCTCACAGATAACCGACGTGAGACCACGCTTGCATTGTGTTTCGTCGTGTGGGTGGGTTGAGGCCCAATAATCCCCTCCCCCATCCCCAATCTTCCCAATCCCTGAATCCCAAGAATTCTCAAATTCCTAATCCGCGAAAATCCGGTAACGCACTTGTCACGCCTCTGGTATTCCAGGTGTCCGTTGGCGACGCCGATTGCTTGCCAGGTGATCCGTCTGCTCGTTTACCGACTTATCCCATAAAAAAAACCGATTAGATAATTACTCGATTTTAGACAACTCTAAGCTAAACCAAATTTCGAAGAGCTCTTTGACACAGGAAATTAACAAAGCAACCTTGTTTTTTTAAACTGTTATCAATACATCATACCACAACAAAGTGAATGTAAGTTACGGTCCCATTACCATGATAAGTTAAACTATAATTTAGTTGAGTGCTGTTACAAAACACCAATCGATCTAACCTTTGACATTTCCTAACCTTTAACGACTGGCATATTGATATTCAGCAATCTAACTATGTTATTATGTATATAAAGTACACAGATATACAATGTAGCTATAAGAAGTTTTCCCTGAGGGTATGGGCAGTACCCATTACTTAGCGGGCCTTATGACAACTGTCGTTAGGTGTCATACTTTTGTTTCAATAGAAGCGAGTCTGGCTATTCTGTAAGATGTCAATTCGAACAGTCACAGTGACCTCGATCGCATTCTCGCCCGTCATTTGTCGGGATCATTCTTCCAACCAATGACATGGCGGACCACGATCAAGCTCATCGACATAAACAAATGGACATGCCGTCCGCGTATAATCCGCAATATTTTTTTGGTTTGAAAAGGATGAGAGAGATGGCGTATGCTTTCGGTCGAGCGCTATCTCTTTCTTGCTCATAACGTCTTAACTACGGTACTATTTTGAGAGAGATAAAGATAGACCGAAATTGCGTTTCCTCTCTTTCTTTCGGAGTGCCACAATTCTCATCTCTAAGGCATGTCCATTAGTTAGTATATGTCGATGATCGAGCTCACTTTGAGAATTCGAATTGACATGTTACCGAATAGGGTAGCAAGACCTATTAGCCCTTGTTTTAATAAGGCTTAAGTAGAGTCAGATATTTCCAAAAGTACCGCAGTTGGTCGAGCAAGCACGACTGCCGAGCCAGGTATCTCAGTTTGATTCCCGAAATGGGAAAATTTTCCATTGCTACATGAAATAAAATGTCTTAGCTACTTACTGTATTCACACAAGATGCCATGTTTCCCATAAGGGCACAAGCAGAGGAACCCACTGCCCGGGTGACGGACGCAGCTACCACCAGACTGGCACGGGTTATTCTCGCACACTGATTCATTACAATACTCTCCTAGCCAACTGCAAAATAGGATAAAATTGATTTACACTCCTCAAAAAAAAATATCTTTAACGATCAATGTCTCTATGGAGACTGACATTTAACTTGTCGAACAAATTCAGTATTATCTCACTTATTTCCTTACCCATTCGCACAGGAGCAGGTATACCCTCCATCGTGGTGGTCACTGCAGGTACCTCCGTTGAGACAAGGGCCAGACAGACAAGAGAGGGACAGGCACTCCGTTACTTCTCCAGCGTCCAGAGCATCACCGAACACTTCGCGTTTTTCACCGTTTACCTGAGGAAGAGCAACGAATATTATCCTAAAGATTTTCTTAATTTTGTCACCAACTTTTGTTTGTCTCTAGCTCTATAAGCCAAATCCACCGTAATACACACATTTAAATTAGAGACTAATGGTAAAAAAATCCTTAAACAGTATTTTCAAAAGGAATCTACATTTTTATAGTTAACTAATTCAGTTATGAAGATTTATGTACTTGTATGTATAATTCCATATGGACTTACACCTCCTCGATTCTCGATTTTTGGTAATGTCAAGGTAAACAAGAAATGATGACGATGAGGAACATAACAAGACCCAGCCAAAGTTCTCAGCCAGGAAAACTGACATAGGTAATGATGATGACAAAGCCCAATAAGGTTCAATTTGAACTAAATATAATTATGAAAGTTATGAAGAATATCGATGGGAAAACTTACAATTAGGTCCCGGATGCATCCAATGAACGGTTTGCTCTCGCTATCCTTGGTGTCTCTGGAGTTGCCAAGGTATAATGTGGAGTTATGGTCGAGAGTGGTAATATTGGCAACTTGACCACCACTCATAGCCACTGTGTCATTCAGACGTAGTGTCGCGTTACAGTGCTGATCTTCTGGGTACAAATCGAGCCTGAAAAAACGTTAAAATGTTTTTTAAATTTTATTAAAAGTTACGACGACAAAAAAATAACGGTATATATTTTCTAAATTGTTGTCTTGTCATTTTGAACTCTAAAGTAGATGTTAACTACATGATATTGAGAAGTGGTAATGATTACCCATCCAATAGTCACCACAACAAATTATAAGTAGCATGACATTATTGGCTAGTCCTATTTTAAATAACCATAACGACTGTAATAATTTATATTAATTACGGAATATAAGATGTAGAGTAAGTAATTCAGGTACCTCGTTTCAATTTTCATAGGATATCCTTTATTGACAAAAGTCTTCAGCTCGCTCAAAAGCATCGTTTGGTAGCCGCACGAAAATTTGAATTTCAATAAACCAGAATTCATGTACAATTGCATGTAAACTCCTTTCGCGATATCCGCATGCAGTATTTGTCCGTCCGTAATGAGAGTTTTCGCGTTGAATGCTATGTTGATAGACGTAGCATTAGCAAGTTTATGAGCTATGAACGAATTCCCTCCGAACGCTGCAGACGTAATTGTTATTGCTTCGTCACAAAATCTTCCTCCATAATTGAAATTGCAATGGCACTGTAAAAAGTCAATAATACAAATAGAGTCACTTCATCGTTTTGTTCTCTACGACTACAAACAAGCGTAACAACATCATTTTGTCCAAAAGTCTTGTACATTTTAGATAACAAACAATTTTAAATCGTGTCTTACCCGTATCCCATGCGGAGTGTTGATACAGCTTCCATGACCATTACATATTGAATCAGTGCACTCAGACTGCACTGTGGTCACAATCTCTGTACTGCCACTATTGACGCTACCACTGCTAACTTCCACAGCCTCAGTAGTGGACGAAAAGCCAGTTGGTTGTTCAGTTCCTGGACGGTCAGTAGGAATGTCTGTGAACATTTGGTCTGTACTGACATCCACTTTAGGTGTAGTTGTTATTTCTCCTGGAACTGTCACTTCTTCTGTGGTACTATGTGTAGTACCAGAAAATGTAGGGGTACCATCTTCGGTGATATCCTTAGTTGTTTCTATTGGTATATCAAATTTAGTACTACCCGTCGAACTAGTAGTGAAATCAGTAGGTGATGATGAAGTACTAACTGCCTCATCAGTAGTAGTATCTGTTTTTGCATTATCAGAATCTATAGTTGGTCTTGTTTCTTCATGGTCTAGTAGTTCTGAAATTCCTGCTTTTGTTGTTGTAGATTCACTAGTTAATGTAGTTTCTTCAGATGTACTACTGATGGCATCTTCTTTCGTTGTTATTTCGGTTATAACTGTTGTAGCTGTAAAAACTGGTTCCTTTTCAGTACTTGTATCTGTTACTGTAGTAGACACAGCATCGCTATCAGTTGTTAAAATAGTTGTGTCGTTTGGACTGTATGTAGAAGACATTTCAGTGTAAACGCTCGGTGTTGTAATTTCTTCTATCAAAGTTGTTAGAACTGATTGCGTGGAACTTGTTAGAGGTGTTGGGCTGACGTATTCGCAATCGTAACTTTCATCGTCAAGTATGAGACATTCACATAATGGACCAGTTAGTCGCGGAGGACAGGAGCAAGTGAAATTATCTACTCCATCGATACATGTGCCGCCGTTCATGCACCTGTAAACAAAATACCCGTTTCAAATTAATATTCTTTTCATTTATGCTATTTTACATACTTAAGTCTATAAGGTACTATGTACATACCTGGGTCCCAATAAACATTCGTCATATTGCAACTCGCATCTCTCTCCATGGTAGTCAGGAACGCAATAACAGACTCTAGCGCCATCCTCCACAACGCACAAAGCATTGTTACTACAAGAGTTTTCATCACAAAACTCTATTTGTACTTCACAACTTTTTCCTGTGAAGCCTGAAATACGAGAAACAAGGAGTAAGGATAGAGTTGTCTAAATTATTAGTCGGTTAAATAAATTTTGACTGCCTCGTTAGCCGAGTGGTCGCAAGTGCGATTGCCGGGCAAGAGGTCTCGGGTTCGATTCCCGGGCCGGGCAAAGTATTACGGGGTTTTTTTAAAAAAATCTCAGTAGTAGCATGGAGTCTGGAATTGTGCCCGGTATATGGCAATGGGCTCACCCCCTATTACATGGGACTCATATAACATAAATAGTGAAAAGTGGGTGTTACATTGTACAGTGACATAATGTGCACCTCTGCCTACCCCTTAGGGGATAAAAGGCGTGATATTATGGTTATGTGTATGTAAATAAATTTTTGTAATTACCAAAGGCACAAGCACACATGTAATCTGCGTGCACATCGATGCAAACCCCTCCATTTTGACACGGATTTGATTCGCATTCATCAATCTGGTCTTCACATTTAGGTCCCGCCCAACCTTAAAAAGAACAAAAATATTCTAATGCGACGGTAGGGAACCCTCAAAATAAACAAAGGAAATAGTTACTCAAACTTTGAAAGACAAGGAGATGTAGTTGAAAATGTAATGTCGTTCATTGAATGAGCATCTTTATTCGACAATCGCATGACTGACACTATGAGTGAAGGCAATAATGCCATCGATGTTGCTTTGAAAACATTACTTACCGGGTAAGCATTTGCAATAAAATTTAAAGCCAGGCCCCTCGATACATTGACCCCCGTTGTAGCAACGAACTTCTTCCGTGGAGTTGCATACTGCTACGTCTAGCTCACAATGGTCTCCAGAAAACCCTGGTATACAGGAGCAGAGGTATCCGTTGTTCATGTCTATGCATGTGCCGTTGTTGAGGCAAGGGTTGGACTCGCATTCATTGTAGTTGGTCTCGCAGTTGTCACCTAAAATATTTAAACAAAACTTATACGAATCGAAAATTAAATATTGTTGATTATACTCAGTTATTTACCTTAACCATTACAAATACAAATGTGGGATTAAAAACCCTCGAAATAAAAAAAATATTTTATAAATAAATCCCTGAATCTATGATCTCTTGTGATATTACTGAGATACAAGATATACCTATCATGAGATTGCTTATTGACGTATTAATGTACCTAATTGCTTTAACAAATTCCGTGTGACCCTAATTCGGTGGTGAACCGCTCCACTTCCATGTTAGGTAAACAATAAACATTATTTAGTATATTGTGTTGTGTTCTACATTTATTTAGGCACCTAGCTAGAGCTACCCAGTGTATGTACCTACGTTGGTTCGATCAATACTTCTGCGTCAATTTAGATTGTTATCTTAACATACAGGTAAGTAGATTACGGACTAAAATATTCCTTCCTCGGGTTTCTGAAGCCAGGTATTACTAGCTTAAATTTATGTAAATTTTAAAAGACCCCTCGAAATATTATTATAGTCATCTCATTAGTTTTGAATCAAAGTAAATTATAGTTTTCTTTCACGAAATACTGCTTTGCAGATATGCTATTGTGATTTTTATTCATTTTAATTTCGCATTTTCCATTACGAATTCAGATTGCTTATCTTTTTAATTTTTCATACCTGGATCGTTATTTTTTCAGGTACCTATGTATTTAAGATAAGCTTTTGCTAACTGTTAATTATTTACGTCCGTGTAAAGAAGAATTTGTTACGGTTTTACTTAGAGTTTTGAGTTCCAAATGTATAACTGCATCAATGCTTTTATTCGTCAGTAGCGCCACCTAGAGAACGCAAATCATGGTCAAAACTGGAATTTTCTACATACCTATGAATCCGTCAGGGCAGGAGCAGTTATAGGAAGCAATGCCATCGATGCAGGTGCCGCCATTTTGGCAAGGATTAGACCAGCATTCATCCCAGTTGGTTTGACACTGAACTCCAGTGTAGCCATCCACACAGTAACATGAGTATGTTCTGTAAATATTTTGAGTACATAATTGACATTTTGATGAAGTATATGTATTTCGATGATGATATTAGATGAGGCTCATATTGGAGCAGAGGGCTTTCAGAGACTATTGGTTATGTTTCGATATCGTACGTAACGTAACGTTTCCTATCGTTAAACAGTGCCTCTAGGCATTTTTTTTTATTATTTCTTTATGGGCATTGGATCTTATTAGATCGATATTTGATAATCCTATAACCATAACGTATCTGTTGTGTGGTGTGTACTAGTACTTACGTATTATAATTTCTTAATAAATCTAGGTAGTAAATTCATAAATAAATAATAGTTAAATTGAATTTTCTACTACATGTATTGTTGAAATAATTACCTACGTATAAAGTGCAACCGTTTCCTGGAAATGTTAGCGAGGTCAGGCGTAATTATTTATTTACGAAAAGAACTGTAAATATTGGCACGTGCCATATAGGTAACTATAACACATTGTTTTTTTTTTCAATTTTAATTAGTTTATGTGATGACTGAATAGAATGCATTTAATAACATACTCCTACTCTTTCAGCAGATGTCATAAGTAAAAAACCAACTGGGGAACTGCTTATTGAACAGAAAGTCGTGGAATTCTTTGCCCGAGTCTGTATTTCCTGAAGAGTATAACCTTGGTGTCTTCAAGGCCTGAGCAAATAGGTTGCTTATAGGACAACTTGCTCCATCGTAGACCGCATCATCGCCACCACCAGGCGAGATAGTGGTCAAACGTCGGCCCATCAATTATATAAAAAAGTAGCACTCTCTTATACACGAACCATTTAAACTGTGATCTCCAACATGCCTACCAATGGTAGTTTATGGCAAACTCCTCTTACGCATTTTTTTTTTTTAAGGGGGAAAATCATCGAATTACTGCTCCCGCTTGGGTGAGGCGGGAGGGAGTGTCAGACTCTTACTGACTAAAAACCACCCCGTTCCTTCTCCTGCACGTCGAGTCGGAGCCCCGGTTACCCGTTAGGTTCTCCGCGACTCCGAATCGGCATCGGCCGTATTGGGCCCCATCTGTGGTGGTCTGATGGCTCTTTGAGGCGCGCGCGGAACGCGACGCGCCGTAAAACTCCTCTTACGCATAGTGGGCTCATAGCATAGTGCTGTAGTGGACTGCCATGGTTTAGAGTGTATTTGGCATGAATAAAGTGATAGTCTACTTACGTGTTTACGTCATCTATGCAAATACCATGGAGGCAGGGACTACTGAGGCAGGATATGCCAGCGGTAACCACCTTCGCTGCTGCTAGCAACCACCAAACTGTTTGCAATAAACGTTTCACCTTCTCCAAAAACATCATGATCAAGAAACTACGCGATTTCTATACATTCATGTCAACTTGCACGGCTATTCCGCGGTCAAGCTCAACCAATTAAAAAAAATACAAAGTTCAATGACATGGTAATAACTTGTTCATAAATATTTAAATTGAACACACTTTTTTAGTCAAACTACTTCCTAAAATTATTTAAAGCGCACGAATTTTCTAATCACACACGCATTAGTTAAACAGTGTATTTAACTGTAATAGTACATGTTAGGAAGTATCCTAACAAAGGATCGCACGCTTTACAGCGCGTCGTTCGTTTGTCGAAAGAACTGGGTCTCGTGGATGAGGTGTGGTTTACCGCCAGCGTTAGTTACCATGGAAACTGGTAAACACACAATACAACGCTCCATGATGAACGATTATTGACAAAATTTCGACACCATGGTCGTACGTAACACGTATAGGTAACAAATAGGGCATAAAATATTATGAAACATCCTTTTATAACTTGTAACAAATTGATTAGGTTACTTACTTGGACATAATTATTACTTCTGTTTTTAATGAATAAAATTATTTGCGTCTTGCGTAATTCTTCGGTTACAGAATAATAAATTAATATGCCCAAAATTTGTTTCATTAAAAAATAAAATAAATTATAATATTATGTATTGATTACTTAAAAAATGTTTGTTCCCATTTTCTTTTCAGCCAATTTATACAAAAACTAGACTCAAATGCTGAAGGGACCACTGGTGCAAAAAGTACATTTTTAAAATTTTTACAAAACTTTACAACTTATCAAAATTTGAATTTCGGCGCCAATAGCAAAACATTATTTTGCCAATCCTTTAACAGAAAGATAAAAATTTTAGCCAATACAAATGCACGCAACAATCATCTGTTCACAGCTGTTAGCTGTCCAATCACCGCTTAAGGCGTCTACGTACGTTCGAAACCCAGTTCTTAAAAAAATCAACATTGGTGATTTGGAGATTTTGATTTTACTAAACACCAATTCTTTACTTTTAATTTCACGACAAAGTAATAATATTCTAATGTCAATCGAACACATTTCACTTTTACTTTCTAAATTAAATAAGCAGACTAATTAGTGTCAAAAATGTATAATTCGGTATTTTTGTATCGTTTGAAAGTTATAGTTTCGAACGTAACCTTAGCTTGCTTTGTAGAAAGGTTTCAAGCGAGAGTAGTTGTGGTGGTTGTGAAAGGTAGACAATGGCAAAGTTCTTATGAGGTTCTCATTAGTCTTTGCTTGGTCATTACGTTATTCTACTAGTATTCACAGTTTTATTTTGCTCAAAGCAAATTTATTAATCAACGATTGTGGTGATACTACTGTTAGCGACTGTTCCATTGAAAATTCGGCTTAATTCATTGTGTAAAAATGGATCCGGGTATTCTTTGTTTCCACCATTGTGATCACAAAGTATTTTGCACTATAATACCTGAAAAATGCCCTGTTTGTGATCAAACATTGGATAGATATGATTACAATCTACTGCCCTTCAGGTAACAATATGTTTATATAACGGCTTCTCGATTAGCATGACTGATGAAGGTTGTTGCTAAGTGCCCCAAATTTTGTTTTAGGGTTCCTTACCCGTTCGTTAAAGCATCTCAGCATCCTCGCGCCATCGTCATGAAGCCAACTCACGGCGATTTTCTCAAGTAAGTTATAGTTGCTACGTACCAAAGCGCCCAAAGTATGCCTCATTTCCGTTGAAAAGTTAATAGCTCGTAAAGTGAATCACAACCTTATCAAATCGTTTATACTTACATGATTATTTCATTCTTTACAGTGACTACTACAATTCCAAAGATTTACACATAGGAGTGACTAACTCTCAAGGTTGTGTTGTGGAGTTTAGTGAGGAGGGCATTCGTGGTGTGGACTCCATGACTAAGAAGTGGAGTAGCTGCGATTCTAGCTCAGATTGGGACCAGTGTCTGCTGTTAGAGCAGTTTGACGAGTTGTGGAATGAGATTTGGGATAGTGTTCTTCTCAAGGTATGCAAACAATGCTTATGGACTTAAATTATTTTGTTTTAATTCCACAAATTGCTTATTTATTATGGTTTGTTGTTCCAGGTAAGCCAGAGTCCGTTGTGGGAGGCTGAAAGGTACAATGAAGAAAGACACAATTGCTTCACATTTGTACTTGCATTCCTGCGAGCCCTGGACTGTGGTGAGCTCTCTGAGAAGGCTAGAGATCCTAAACTTTTCTGTAAGCAGTATGTTGTTCCAAGAACCTCTGCTGCAGGGAAGTATATCTCCTTGTATAGACAGCTCAAAAGGCAAAACTATTTCATACAGAACCAATGATAGCCTATATAAATTAACAACTTAATTCTATGTATTTATTTACTACTTATTCAGTATTAACTGTGATGTTTTATATTTAGGTATAAGACTTTTAAATTGAAGTGCATTTATTTTAGACCAATGACAATTTAATTTCTGATTACATTTTTAATATGTTATCTATGATGTAGGTGTATTTATTTATTTCATAAGTATTTATTGTTTCAAGGTTTAATGAGATGGTAAATTTTCTTTTATTTAAAATGCATCTGTACAAATATAAAGGCTGTCTAAATGTATTATGCGAACAGGTATTCTGCTGATAATAAATACACAAGTGACTTAATCTGATAATATGTACATCATGACAGAAATTAAGATTGTGGTAATGATTAGTCTGTATTGGGTATGTCTGTATGTGTGTATATGATGGTAACACTCACCGAAATTGCCTTTTACACAAACACACATTTTTATATGACCTTATCTTGCCAGTTTGTAGTTATATTATAATGTTTGTATCCCAACAGGATATAACCCACACATTTTATATAATGGGCAGTGACATTACCTATCTATAGAGTAATGAGATGTCACATATCCATTTAAACACATGAATTGTCTGCAATTTAAATCTTCCAGCATGTAGTTAACTTTAATAAAATCTATTCATATAATAACTTAATTTGAATAATGGAATTACATGTGTAGTAGTCAATTACTGTTTTCTATATATTTACGTAACACTGATATATTCATAGTACTTCAGACATCATTTTCCATAGTTGCTAGGATAGATACCATTGTAGTTATATGTACTTGCAAGTCTCAGTACCACACTATGTACCATGTATTTTCTGCGGCTATTTGATTTCGATTACTTATCTACTTATTTGCAGTTTGATCTCATTTCATTCTACTGCATAGATGTTTAATTATAAAATTATTTAGAAACTACCAAGGCTCATTAATGAATTTATTGGAAAGGCTTTTAGTACTTTATTCTGTTTTAGTTTTTTCTTAAAAAAACATAATGATGTTTAAATTCTAGATGTGTTATGAGATATTCCTTTGAATTGTAATTTCAAAAAAATCGGTCAACGTAACTGTGACTTCATATGTTGTGAGAGTGTATGTAACAATAGTTGTTTATCAAACTGTAGCAGTTTGTATTGGAATTGCTTCAATGTGAATAGAATTCGAGCTTTATTCCTAACAAGCTTGGTCAAAGACTTAAATTTAGTCTCTGGTAAAGAGTGTAAGTTTCGAGAGGTGAAAGGGGAATGAGGGATCTAAACTCCGATTTATTGTATATAGTCACTTGCAATGAGATTCATTCCTCTATTTACTGAATATAATCTTCGAGTATCATGCTTATAAATCTGTCTATAACAGATTTCAAATTAATGGCACTAATTAAAATAAAATAGAACTGTGATATCTCATTATAATCCGAAAAAGTCCGTCCCCTTCCACTCTTACGCCGATAAAAAAACCTACTCGAATATCTATGCATATCTTGGAAGACCACTATCTGTAGCAACTCAAAATTAAAAAAAATTCAAAGTCTTTGAAAGCTTCATGCATGTATCTACAGTATGAGCACAATATTTTAAATATTTATTTATAAAAAGCTGTTAGAGCTACTTATGTAGGTAATTTTATAATTTATTTACTGTTTTTATTTAATTTTGTTTTGTGTATATTTTCGGCCTAAGGCAGCTAGGATTTGTAATGAACTATTTATGTTATTATTAAACAAAATTAAGATAAGTTTAATTGTAAGTAGATATGATGGAAAGCCTAATTAATATTGAAAATGAAATTTTCGTTGAATATTGCCAGTGATTATAAGAGAGTATTGTAATAAAAAATTGATATGCTCTACTGTAGATACAAGCTATTAGTTCCTATCCTACTCTACTTGTATTTATTGAGACTTGAATTTTGTAAACGGATCTCGAAGACAAAAATTCTAGGTGCTATGTTTGAAATAAAGTATTTGTTAAAATTTATTTGAGTTTTGTTTCACACCCAAAAATAATAACAATCTGTATAATTAATTAATTTATTATTGTTTTGAAATATCTACTGTCAAAATAGAAGACAAACACATACACAAGAAATGTGAGAAAGGTATAAATTACAAAATAATAATACTCTTGGGACTTAATTAAATAAATTAGCTGGATACTTTGATGGGGGCTGATTCGACGCCCACCCAGAATACGGCTCCGTTCAGGGCGATGGTTGCTCTGTGGAAGAAAAAAAAAACAATTATATATAGTCATAGATAACAAATATACAGGCTATCTATAATCTGTACGTTACACGTCGTAAGTAGGTTCCTATACCACAAAGGTTTCATCAATACATTTTGCTTCTCAGTTCTCAATATACCTAATTGAACCTAATTTACCCAAGGCAACTTAATTGAATCGATCGCATCCACGAACAAAGGAACCAAACACGTTTGATTCATTTCAAACACCCACACACTCCATTTACGAATTAATTCTGTTAATTTCATATTGCATCGTGCGTGTTCATGCATTATAAAGTTACCAAAGTCTGGACTGACTTTCACGGGTTATGAACTCGTGTCCTTTTTACCCTTTGACGTCCCTTGCGTCCCTAGTACCTACCTAATATTATCTAAAAATATGTATTCTATTCTATTGTTTAGTGTTCTTTTGTCTAGTGTTTTCTTATACCTACATAGGTGTAGTTAGATATCGTTCTTTCGTCCTTTGTTTTTGAGATAAAATTAGATCAGACAAAAGCTTTATTTATAGCCATCCTTTTTTGTTTTAATCCGGGAGACATTTATAATAATGGATCCATTAGTAAATGAAACCCTTTCCTTAGTTTTGTGAGGCTTCAAACAAAAAGCTAAGTTGGATAATGAAAAGATTATTTTAGTGACAGGTTTATATTTAGGCACTTTAAGTTACAAATTCCACGCTATGTACCTACCTAATGCCTCGTTACTATACCTACACCATGCTAACGTGGAGTCTGAACCGGTATTTGGTATAGGTAGGTAATACTAAGAAATTGTCGAAAGCAGCTAAACTGAGAAATTGTCGCAAAACCGAATTAAATCCAGTAGCTTATTATTAATTATTATCGAGCCAAGCTTGTTATTAGCTACAACCGACAGTCGAAAGTCTATGATTCAACGAGGCGGCCAATATCGCAACTCAAAAATCAAAAAAGCCGATTAAACATCCTTAGGTTGTTGTAAGTCTTGTTTAACTATAAGTAGTACTGTCTTCTAAATGACAGAGATGTCACGATATTTAAGTACAATTTAAAATTGAGTACCTAGCCTTTCAGTAATCGGGGGTTAGTGCACAGTGGTACTTCCGACTCGACCACTTTCAGGGCGAGTAATTTAAATATTTAAAATAATATATTTGGTTTTTAGTTAGATACCTGATCTTGACTTCTCCGTTGAATCCAGCAGGAGGAGTCCATGTGAAGGCAACAGTCTGTTTGTCGAACTTCTCATCGTGCTTCTTGTGGGTCACGGCGTTCTGGAAATGACAAAATAATTATAAATTAATATTATGATGTTAATGGGTCTTTCTACACATAGGCAACGACAAGAACATCAATTTTGCTTTTAGTTTAAACAAAACATTAACTTAATATTTTTTAAGCAGGTAGATATTTCTTGTGAGCGGGAATCGAAGTTGCGACACGCAACGTAGCAGTTGACCGTCATACATAACCGTCTAGTTACTAGGTATGTAGGTACGTCTAGTCGTCTACCTCGTAGTCAGCATTATTGAGTTGTTGATTACAATTTATTACTGTTGTTTTGTTATGCTCTTTTTGTCCAATTAAATTACAGACCCCGGGTGTGTCTTTGAAATAGTTTGATGTCTGTACCTAACTCGTAACTGACATTTAGCATGTTACGTGTTGGTAACATTTTTACTGGAGTAGGTATGTGACCTCTAGCCTATTGAAACTTTGAGTCCAAAAGCATTTACAAATTCAGTCACGTTCGACCTGGCTGGTCCTGCCAAACCGAAAAAGTTTTCATTTTCTACTAACTTTTTAAATTAACGCACACCTATTCTTCATTTCTTATATAGAGGTAGAGGTATATACCTATAACGTCTACATTTTAAGAAAAGAAAGAAACCCTTTATTACGCCATGACACACACTCAGACAACAATTATACGAGTAAAGACAAGACAAAAAGAAGTATAGGTGCGTCGCAGCGCAAAAGGTAATCCACAGCATTAAGAGACCTCTTATTGCTGTGGATTATACAAAATAGATTTGTTATAGCCTCGCAACTAGTGCGAGAATCGAACCATGCTACATTGCGCGGCAGCCGGTCTAAGAATTGAACTACTAGAACTACTGAGGCTATTATCTTACCATAGTTCCTATAAGTATGTTATCTATGCCTATAACGGCATTGGGAGGTTAGGTCTCAAATTAACGCCTTGTTAATTGTTAGTACAAAGAGTTGCGCATGATGTGACATGTAATTTGAACAAACAATTATACCTATACACTACCATTTATTATGTGTAATTACAGGCATTTTTTTTTTTTTAAGGGGGGATATCATCGAATGACTGCTCCCGCCTGGGTGAGGCGGGAGGGAGTGTCAGACTCTTACTGACTAAAAACCACCCCGTTCCTTCTCCTGCACGTCGAGCCGGAGCCCCGGTTACCCGTTAGGTTCTCCGCGACTCCGAATCGGCATCGACCCTATTGGGCTCCATCTGTGGTGGTCTGATGGCTCTTTGAGGCGCGCGCGGAACGCGACGCGCCGTACGCTCGGGTCTGTTTCTGGTCGGACGGGGAGCCACCCATGCTCGCCGTCCGCAGGCCCGCGCTTACGGTGGCCATATTGTATAGTCTATGCGGTGGCCGGAGATCGTCCCGCGATCCCCGACGCCCGGTGTGTCCTTCGCGATGGCTGGGTTGCGAGGAGGCAGCGCTTCGCTGCCTCACGCGTCCCGCCTCCTCCTTAGCTAGCATGACTGCTTCGCAAAAGGAGGAGACGGCATCCCGTAATTACAGGCATGGAGACAATAATTGGATCGGCTAGACAGATTGTAATAATAATTTACGTACAAAAGTGCCAGTGACCTGCAAGGCTATTATTTAATCTCGCCCGTCATTGGTCAAGATTATTCTAAGAACCAATGACATGGCGGACTGCGATAGAGTTCACTTCGATCTTCCGAATTGAAAGTTACAGAATAACATTGCTGCTCGGTAACATTCACGTTTACCTTCAATATTTAGTTCCTAGAGTGAGTGAGATAATTTAATTTTTCTTCCTTCCGATTTAAATATTACTTGTAGGTACCAGCTATTTAACTGACCTAGGTCAAGCAAGTATTATAGGCAGTAGCGTAACTAAAATGCTACGGGAGCTTGAAGGGGACCGTCATGATCAGAGGTCTTCATCTAAACTTCTCTGTTTCTTATCGGGAATAGGGACCCATCCGATGTTTTTGCCTCTGGCCTCGAACAGAAAAGGTATGCCACTGATTATAAAATCAAGTAGTAGTTAAGTTTGAAGGAGTAACTATAAGTTTGTTAGAAAATACTGGTTTCCAGTGTATATGGTACTTATAAAGACTAAGCAGTCTAAGCCCCCTACAGGCTACTTGGTCAAGGTCTAAATCGAATAGTAATAGTTCTGAACGTATATACAGCGATTTACTATAGTGTGGCCGACTTAGATGGCATAATGGCGGTGTTGTGGATATAATATTCGCATAAGTTGAATACCTGGCATAATCTACACGTAATTATCGTACAAGCCTAGCCATTAATTACACCTACTTTGGTAGACATCAAAATAGGTGCCTGCCTGTTTTTGTCTATAGTTAAGTTAACAAAGAAACATGGTTGCCACTGTTGCCAGCACGCCGTGGTTTGGCAATGACGTTAATTGTTTTTAAACCTGAGTGAAGGGTTCCTATGTCCTCGGATGTGAACAATTTGTAAGATTTGACAATATAATCAACAAAAAATTGAATCGTTACAATGGTTAATAAGCCTTGCATATAACATTATGATATTGATACAGTCGTTGAGTTTTGTATAAATTAATATGTTCCACGTATGGGTAAGCTAACGTGCATTACCTATTTATTTACCTAGGTATTTATGTAGATTATTTCATTATTATTTCGATTGTTATTTCGACGTATCTTTTCGGCATTTTTTATTGCACCTCCTCCTCTTCGACCTACCAAAACTAAGCGACCTTTTAGAATGAACTTACAGCCTTGAGTGATGCAACACAACTTTGAGAATTTTAACATCTGCTGTTTATGGTGAACATGAAAACTCGAACCTATTGACCAACCAAAAGAGTATTTTATCAAGAAAAGGCCTTCTACTAACTTAATGTATCTAGTTAAGGAATATTGGATATAATTAGGTATTAGGCATTTATTTATTCAGAATTAAATATGATAATAAATTAAATAACTAAGTTTAGTAGGCAAAATTGCTTATCTTTTAATCGATGTACTAAAATAAACAAAACTGAATTAATATTATTATTATTTACATTAATGATTTCACAATGCATGGTAACACTTTAAAAAAATAATAAACCACAAAACTAGAGGCCATTGAATACGTCAACGATTACCTTCCTCAATTCAAATTTAAATCAGGTCTTTTTTAATGATGCTCCAACCTGATTACATTTGCAGAGCGAGGTTGTAAAACCAAATAATACCTAATCTATTTAGCATTAGGTAGATAATTAAAAATCCACTCGTTGACATTCACTGATACGGGAAAGTCCAGAGTCAGACTGGATCACAAATCTTTGGTTTTTATTTTCGTAATTTTTAATACCTACATAGTATTTAATTTTAATCTATCCAATCAGATAAAGCATATTTTGAGCTCTGTTGACAGTCTTCAATTTGACTAGGTCAATTGCTAGGTTAGCATTTACCTACTTGCCACGGGAGGCCTAACGGGTTACCGGGGCTCCGGCTCGAAGAGCTGGAGTAGGAACGCGGTTGTTTTTAGTCAGTAAGAGTCCGACACTCCCTCTCACCTAACCCAAAGCGGGAGAAGCCATTGGATGATTCTCTCGCTCAAAAAATGTTGATGTTTACGTCATTTGACGCACATATGCATCCTTCACAATCAATACAAACCAGCCTACAAGTCACAAATGCTGGCATTTGGCTTGCAAGGGCCTAAGCCTAAGTACTATATTTTATCTTTTAACTCTTGGATATACACATTACCCAACTGCGAATATCTAAAGTATTTTACGATAATAATCAATTTGTTTAATTAACCAAGTTTACTAGAAAAATAATGTGGTGGATAGCTACCAAGTAAAAACAGCTTTTGTTTGTCCTTGTCCTTTGGAGAAAGGCTATCGTTCATCGTTGTATGCGTTGTATGCGTATGCGTACCTAGTCTAATAAGGTCAATACTTCGATCTAATAAAATGCCGTAGTAGTAGGTACAGTAACAAGGCTGGAAAATAAATTATACTACCGTGATTGGCACTTTTTAGGCGCTTTAATTTCAAAGCACATCCGCATAAGTACGTTTCGAATAAATACATGAGTAAGTAATCTAATTACTTAATTTAATAGTTCTTCTGTTCTGTTGCAGAACAACAGAATCATTGTGATACAACTAAAGGTCTAATTTAGATTGACACACAGGTCATAACGTCTACGTCATAAGTGCGGAAATGTAAACAATTTTTTTAGGTTTTATACCTAAAAAATTTTGTCCTAACAATTCGCGTTTCACGTTTCCAATGAAATACAACGGCTACATGATAATTGGTTCTACTATAAAAAAATGCGAGCGTTTTTTAGTCGACTGCGTGATTGATTTTTTATGGCAACCCTGATAAAGAAAGCTTTTAATCGATGTTATTAAATTGTAAACGCGTTTTTTGTATAGTTTTGTGTAACGTTCCTGTAAATATAACAAGCCGATTTAAGAAAAGGGTAGGCAGGCTTGCTATACTTACACCATTTGTGTTTCTTAGTAAGATGAACAAAATATTATCTTGCATTTAAATACCAACTTAAGAATTATCTTCTTCATCATACATTATATTATTATAATTATTTTCTTAGCCAGCATCTAAGTTACGCAGCATGAAAATTAATATTAAACTGTTATTGAAATAAATATGTTCACCGAACCGTATTATGGCTTCGAAGTTCGTGAAGGACGCGTGCTTCATGGAAATAACCAAATAACATTGGATACTTATTATACTCTTTGCATTGGATTTACGACGCATTCAGACAGTGTGTTATTCAAATAACCGCAAAATTTCGTTCAGAAAAACTTATTTAAAACAAGGATGTATGCAAGTAGGTGTAATCAAAATGCAATTACAAAAAAATATACAAGATAAGTATCTGGGTGTTTCTTCAAAAAACTTTAAAATTTATTGAACTCGTGGAGTACTGTCATTATAGACACAATTATTGAACAACAGGTTGCGGTCATCGGTGTCCTCGCGGTGTTTGACAATTTAAGAAATCATTATCCTCCCGCGTTGTTAAGAATCACAGTAACTTATTAGCATCTGTAGTTTATTGGATTGGGTGAGAGCAGTGACAGTGGCTTATTTTTTTAAACTAAACTTTGTATTTTAATCAGCAGAATTATTAACGTTGGCTTAAGGATAATGACGCCGTTAATTTTTTTTTTGTACAATCATTCACCTACCTACTTGAATGAAAATTCATCACTACATAATATAAAACAAAGTCGTTTTCGCCGTCTGTCTGTCCCTATATATGTTTAGATCTTTAAAACTACGCACTGGATTTTGATGTGTTTTTTTTAATAGATAGAGTGATTCTTAATATGTGACCCATAATAGTACTACTAGTAAGTTTGTATTCTACCTCCTAAATTGATAGCAACCCCTAAATTCCTTAATTGGTGACACTTAAAGTGATACCTAACCGTACAAGTAAGGGGTTGCTTTAGGTGCTTCGTCACGCTAAGTAACTTTTAGTTAAGTGACAGTTTAGGGGTGGTTGGTAAAAGCGACTATGACCATGAACTACGGTGGATGCAGTGGCTGGACAACCAATAGCTGCGCACTACGTCACACCTATCACGGCGCAGGGTTCGATTTTTGCAAAGAGCAATGATAATGTTGTAGCTTGCCATACGTACCCACTTACTTATACATTAATAGAATTTAATAGAATTACTGAGAATTTAAAAAAACCGCAAAACTCAACAAATACTTAACTTCATGTATTTTGTTATATAGAAGCCTTTATTTAACTTATAATGTACTAGCAGCCCGGTTTCGTACGGGGTAGACAATTATTTATTTTTGGAAATTTGGATTGTTGTAGTGACATAACTACAATAGTTGGACATTCTAATGTTCTTCAATATTGTTGTAGGCACATTATTATGTTCTATCGCTAATAGTTTAGGCAGCGCATTCGACGAAAGACATTTTGAGACACATTTTTCTATACCTTCGGTTACATTGTTCAAATTTTACCAAGGATCCCTAATTTTTTCAAAATTAAATTTAGCCTATGTCAAATTGGAAGAATGTAGCATTCTATTGGTGAAAGAATTTTTTAAATCGGCTCAGTACCTACTTTTTGAGCCTATTCATTACAAACACCCAAAAAAAGGTACAAATCTTTCCTCTTTATAATATTAGTATAGAACATTTCTGAAGCAGATATCTTCAACACTTTGTAAGAACCTATTGTAAATCTAGACGTTTAGTTTGCATGACCATAAGCGCTATAGTGCACAAAAAGTTTTTAATTTAAAATTTGTAAAGTTCAATGATTATATCTGTGATGTCGTATCATACAATTTCGAACCGCAAAACTGAATAAATACTATACTTCAGAACCTATACACTTATTTTAGTTAAAAGAGGTTGTCTACTTACACCAGGTTCACCGCAGTTGAGCAGCTGTGCGAAGGGGTCGTTAGGCTTCAGGGTGAACTTGCCGATAGGCTTGTCTCCTGCGCGGGCCTGCACGAGGAGACCACGGATGGTGTCAGTGGGTCCGTTACCGCTGATCACTACCTCCAAAGGAGTACCGGCTTTCGCTGCCTGTTGACAATAAAATAATTAAAACATAGGTACATTTATATACTAATTTTCATTAGTCTGGCTGCCTCGTTGGCCGAGTAGTCGCAAGTCCGATTGCCGGGCAAGGGGTCTCGGGTTCGATTCCTGGGTCGGTCAAAGTATTACTGCCTACTGGGTTTTAAAAAAAATCTCAGTAGTAGCACGGAGTCTGGAATTGTGCTAGGTATATGGCAATAGGCTCACCCCCTATTACATGGGACTCATAACATAAATAGTGAAAAGTGGGTGTGTGAACAGTGGCATAATGTGCACCTCTGCCTTCTGTTCTCCGTTCTGATGTATATGTTATGTTTTCACTAGTTTTGTTAGCAGAGCGTCCTCTCGGTTCCTTGACTCCTTTGGGTTGAGCCAAAATCTCAGTAGTAGCACGGAGTCTGGAATTGTGCTAGGTATATGGCAATAGGCTCACCCCCTATTACATGGGACTCATAACATAAATAGTGAAAAGTGGGTGTGTGAACAGTGGCATAATGTGCACCTCTGCCTTCTGTTCTCCGTTCTGAT
Organism: Spodoptera picta; assembly: GCA_038387885.1. NCBI lineage: Eukaryota > Metazoa > Arthropoda > Insecta > Lepidoptera > Noctuidae > Spodoptera > Spodoptera picta. The sequence continues at coordinate 4,084,314 of JAZHFQ010000438.1, read as the reverse complement.
GTATATGTTATGTTTTCACTAGTTTTGTTAGCAGAGCGTCCTCTCGGTTCCTTGACTCCTTTGGGTTGAGCCAAAGAGTATTCGCCCATAATAGTTATGTATGTACGTTACATTTAATAGTCAAAGCCACATAAGCATTTTTGTCCTCAATGATTTCTAAACATAGATAAGAACTCGTAGTTTTTGTAAGTAGCTATCTATTTAAGTAGTAAAAACTAGTAAGTAAATGAGCTTTTTGCGATTGATCGGTTTGGTGAATAGGATCAAAATTTCAAGTGACCTTGTACCGGCCGTTAAATATCTATATTTTGAAACAAAGAATGAAAAATTTATTCGTCAGAATGTAGTTACAATAGGTGTTTTATCTTAATGTCTCAAAGTCAAAGTCAAAATTATTTATTTCAATTAGACCAGAGAGGTACTTTTGACCGTCAATATATTTTTTTTTAAATGAAGCTATTTGCTCATTCCAAGGTGTAGATTCCTATGGAGAAGAACGAGCAAGAAACTCCATAGGTTACTCTTTTTCAATCAAGTTCACAATACAATTCATTACATAGTTTTGTTGTTTGGGTTGTGCGAGAACAATTTAACACTAAAATACAGTCAAAGAGATCGAAAAAAAAATAACCTTAAAGGACAGTAAAAAAAAATATACAGTCTAGGGCTGATCAATCCCAGGGTGCTTACTCTTGAAACCAATCTCAATGTCAATGCAATTTCAATCCAATAAAATCTCAATAATTATCCAATGTCAAAACTATACAACCCCAATCGTAGCTGTTTGAATACGGAATATAAAGCCAAACTCAATACCATTTAGTTCATTAAATATCCACGCAATACGAATGAAATGGGCGCTAGAGTTGCAACTCAAGAGTACGAAATTTTACAATACCAATGTCGATCGATCGGAATTGGATTCAAGAGTAAGCCACCAGTTGATTCTCATATATTGTACCGAATCGGTGTATAAATATTACACTTATTTTCTACTTATATATTTATGTACTATTCTATATAACAATGTTTTTGCAATCTTTGTCATTGAGAAAATGTTTAGTTGAGTAGTAGCACTTATCTTATACTATTATATAAAGAAGAGTTTGTTTTTTTGTTTGTTTGTTTGAACGCGCTAATCTCCGTAACTACAAGTCTGATATGAATAATTATTTTTGTGTTGGATAGCGCATATATCGAGGATGGCTATAGGCTACAAACATCACGCTACGACCAATAGGAGCTGAACAGAGCGTGTGAAACCACGCGGTAGTAGCTAGTACTTGAATATTTTTTTTTATTTTAAACTAGGTCACTAGCTTCTGCCCATGGGTTATTCCATACCGTAATCTATCCCTGTTCCAAATATTAACCTGATCCCTTCGGCCGTTTTTGCGTGATTGAGTGACAAACATACAAACATACACACAAACACACAAACTTTCATATTTATAATAAGTAACTGAGGAAGTCCCATTTTCAATGTTTTTTTCCTTCATTATTTCTATACAGGAATACTATATAGGAAATTAATAGCATGCGGAAAATTATTATCCTATTTATAATTGTAGGTAGGTAGGTACTTATATTTCCTTTTTTCTTTTCCCACGTTCGTGTGTTTTTGGAAAGTATTGATCACTATATCAGTATCATAAAGGTTGTCTGGTAGAAATCACTATAAGTGATAAGACCGCCTTTGTGCCCATTACTATTTTATTTATATTTGTCGTTTCCTTTTCTGTATTTACTGTATTTATTAATGGTGTACAATAAAGTTATATTCTATTCTATTCTATTCTATTCTATATCTTTGATATATCTATCTACATACAGAGGTACTGAACATGAGCATACAAAGTCATCGGCACTAATTCAATTAATAATACCAATGTTTTACTTGTATCTACTGAAAAATGAAAGCTTTTACTTCAGCAGAGCTATGAAAGTGCGCTAAGTGAGGTAGGTACGTCTATTCAGGGGTGTAAATCAATAAATTTACATTTTCAGAAAGGGCAGTCAGGGCGTCACTCGCCTTTCAACTTGGGGATACTTGGACCTACCTCTATATATACCTTGTTCTATATACTTATATGCACTTTAGAATTGTATAAAGAAATACAAGTATTGGTTTAAGCAAAGTAGGTAAATAAGTTGTAGAGTGTTCAAAAGTGTTTAGAGTGTGTCACAAGATTTGAATACGAGGAAAACTAATACATATATTTATACACACGGGGAATAACATTAGGCCTGAGTTATTGAAATCAAATCATTTAAGCTAAAGGTACCTTATTACTTTGGTCAAAATGGATGTGAAATGTTTATAAACAAACCTTAACGTTAGATGAGATATAAGATATTACATCATCTCATCCATTCTGCAAGCAGACACACTTCCGCACCATTTCTTACCGTACTGGGTAAACGGAATGCTTCCACAGACATGTGATAGTAAAAATTGAGATTTATTTTCAAAAATAATGAATTAACTATCATTAAACTAATTTTATTTATTCAAGTTATCGAACATGTATAACTAAATGAATATTTAAAACTAAAATTAACTACAACTAAACTAGTGAATGAAAATAAACCCAAAATAAAGAAATCAACAAAAATTATAGTTACCCTTAATTTAGGCTTCAAAGTACTCGTATTTTCTGTGTCTTCTGAAAGATACAGAGAACTGTATGGCCATCTTACTTTTATGATTTGTTTAGGTACTAACTAATAATTCACTTTAAACTTGGCCTAAGAACCAATATACTAGTTATGTTATCTTCAATGTAGGCGAGCTTAAATCCCAACCCAATTATGCAATTTTATTGTCTATCATGCGCTATCTTCCGCTATCATCTAAGAACTGTGGCAAAAGCTTTGCTTGGGATCGGGGCTCGAACCCGTACTAATAAGTCCTTGACAATCGAAATACAGTTTTATTGTATGTGAACAGTCATTCCATATAACTTATGGCCTGTTTACAACCTCTTTACGACTAATAAATTAATTTTACTATTTAATTTCATTTTCAGTGTTCCAAATATGTTCCTTCTTACGTACCTGTGTGCTAGTAGTGATTTTGTATGGTGGTGGGGAGGACTGGCGTGGCACCGGGTGCTTAGGTACCATGTCACCGCAGACGCTCTCGGGAGCTCCACTGGAGTAGGCATTGGCGGCCACCACCAGGGATGCAGCAAGGACTACGTATGATGCCAACATGTTGATTGTTTCTGCAAAATTAAGCTTATTGTAATATCCTATCTAAAAATATAGATATTGGTAGAATTTGCGACTTCAGGAAAGTTAACAAAGTTTATGTTTGATTTAATTAATGTAGAAGCAACGGCAAATTTGTGCCGGTTTGTTAAGCTTCAGACATCATAAATCATAATGAATTAAAAAGTTTCATTTAGAATGTTCTTTATTAATTTAAATGATTTGATGAACAAAATGGGAATATTATGTGCCAGTACAAAGCCACCGAATGTTTTTCGACAAACTTACATTACTTATTTTTAGTTGGTCTTCAAAATAAACAAAATTGATTGTATGCATTCATCAACTCGTATAATCCTTGATCGATGCATGCATCTTAACAAAAAATGGGCGCCATTTGAAAGGTCTCAATCAAGAGTTCAAGTTAATCGATTCAAGTAAGGACGATGCTTTGCTTAAATTAAGTTTTTCATTGAAAATGTATAATTTTGAATAGATGCATAAATCATTAAGCTCTATGATTGATGTGCGGAGATAATATTAGAGACAGAACATCGTAGAATCCGATGCTAAGTCGAAATAAATGCAAAGCAAACGAAAGCAGGTCAGGGTCCTTTCGGTTCTTCAGAACTCAAGCTCTTGCAAAGATTCGACTCTCGAGGACAGGTTCTCCACAAATATGATGACGTAACTTAACGATCGACAAACTTTGCCGGCGAACGCTTGACAACATTTAGTTAAATGTGACCAAAAATAACAGTTCCGTTCGCGCTTTGTTATGTATTTAAGATTGTAAAGTACCTAAATAGTCTTGCAACCTTATTTCAATATGGGAAGTATGTGATAAAGCTGTTGCATATATTACGTCTTGAAGGTATTGCTCCAACCAAGTTTTCATAATACATGCTATGCTACCAGTTCAATCCGGTTTCTGATTTTGATACGTTAAGAAATTTTCGAAATGTAAACATTACCTACATAAAAATTATTTATCAATATGAATTTTAATTATTGAACTTATGATTTTAAGAATGTTCGAAGTTAGATTTAGAAATCTAGCTCTGAGGAATTTAAAATTAAACTTTAATGAACTTTAAAAGTTTGATCAAGCAACTTGGGACTAATCCTTGCGGATTACTCAAACTAAATTTAAAGCAATCTATACCAATAAACATAACTACAAAAATTTCAATAATCATAAAATATTTATTTTGTAACTGAAATAAACATTTCCCAATAGCTTTTAATTCAATAAAACCCAATAAATTCAAGATGCGATTAGAAAGAACCGCAGAGGGACATCAAACCTCATTGTTTAGTAATACAGATTAAAAAAAGGTCAGGTCAGCCAGTAGCAATGGACATAGACAAAGGTAATGCAACTTCATCCAATTAGAGCTTACGTCTGACCCATTGCTGCATAAGCTAGAAGGCCTAGGTTAAATACTGACAGTAAATGCATCGATCGGAGATATTTGCATATTGTGAATGGGATCTACCAATAGAACTTTTAAAACAATGTTAATTTACAAATATCTGTTGCTCAGTTATCATAAAGCAATTCTAATTTATTATTGAAAATGCGAATGTTCGTTTGTTTTTTTGGTACGGTGTATCAACTCAACCAATCTTCAAGCAATTCATTTCCGAGACGTAAGTTTTAAAAGCAACTTAATTAATCTACAATTTGAACAATGGTCTTAAATGTTAGTCAAATTAAATTAATTTTCACCGGAATATCGCGTATTTTTATTGTGTATTTGAAAGATACAAGATATTTATGGTTAAAAAAGTAATGTAAAAATTACCTACGTTTATGGTTTATAGGTAGATTGCAGGTAAAAGCTTACAAGATTTAAATACAACAAATGAAATACCTATCCTTTTAAAATTAATTAAAGGTTGTTCCGCATTTCGATAAGATAGAATATTTTATCATTGAATTATACAATCACCTACATTTTATTTATATTGTTTACTTCATTGCCGATTGAAATAAAATTAATGATCACAATAATGAAATATATGACGGTCATTAATTTTTTATTTATAATTCGAACACAGATTCCGAAACACTATTTCGATATAGACATGAATTCATAAATAAAATTCTAACTATTTAAAAATGACATTAAATTATTAATTTATTTCTATTGCAAGTTCACTTTGTTGACATAGACACTAAGTTAACTTTTTAACGGAAATATTCGATTATTAAACAATAAACACTAGTTATGATTGTTATGAATTGAAATGCAAGTAAATATTATTTTATTACCTTTTGATTTGTTTGAAATCGCGCGCCGCGTGCTTCGGCTAGTGTGTGAACGGTTACAAACAGCAAACTTGGTCACTTGCAAGTTATATAGGTAACGCAACCACAGTCCGTATGGAAGGGCAGAAGGCCAAAGAATAAACGACAGATGGTGACTCTGTCTATGCTATTACTTGCGTTTTTTTTACAAAATCATCACTGACTTGCACGATTAAACACTACAATAGTTTACTGGGTATGCGGATCAAACTAAAGCACGTAAGTCTAATGTATTTGCAAATTACTTTTTTTAATATTACCCACTTGGTTATGATTAAAAAGTACACTTCTAAATCTATGACTTGATTAAATTGTCATTTGAAAGGTTGGAAGATAGTTAAAAATGTATTAGGTACTTAGACAATTTATTTACAAAATTAAATAAGATTAAAATCTGTCGATTTATACCACACAACGAATTAAAATAAAAATGAAAACACACTTTTATTACTAGCTATAATATTCTGTTTATTACAGAATTAACCTTTTTTTTGAAGTAAATAGCAATCGTGATGGTCGATGCAATAAGTGTTTTTATTAATCGTTATGTTAAGTAAGGACCTCTTATACAAAACCAGTTGCTTTTATTTATTATGAAACAAAACCGCATCTGTCTATTTATTCTTTGACAGGTTCATCTAAAACTAATAACACAAACCCTGGTTTGTGAATACGTCTTACTAAATACAAATTAAATTATTAAAATTACAATTTTTACATTAAAATTAATATTCTTTGGTACAATGTCATGACACGTTTGGATGAAATTTATTTATTAGACTTATGTCTCTCTTTCGTAAATAAGTTGTTATACAAGTTTCCTTGATTTTTTCCTCAAATTCAGAACGGATAATAAATTACAGATGAAGATAAAACCCGCATCTAAGGATTCCTGTTTCTCTATGTAACATAAGTAGATGTAGTATTGTCCTTGTTTAGAAAAAAAACATAACGTTTCATAATAGCTTAATGATGTTTGAAGCTGATGCTACGATAATATAAATGAAATGATTCAGTAATAGGCATTTGTTTTACCTTTTTTTTAGTGAGACAAGTCCGCCAATCAGAAGATATTGTAAGAGAAGAAACACCTGTCATAAATGTTACAGCAAGCCTCTGATTCTCTATTTCTGATTGGGCGGGAGCAATCGCCCGGGTGTCATCACTGTGAGGACCACACGGAGGACACGGAGAAGCATACGGTGGAGGTGTGCCCTGCGCGTGAGCTGAGCACCACCGCCGTTTCCTTCTTCTGCGAAGCAGTTATGCTAGCTAAGGAGGATGTGGCTGTGTGAGGTATCGAACCTCCTCACGTCCCAGCCGTCGTCGCGGGAGTTACTCCGGGCATCGGGGATCGCGAGACGATCTCCGGCCACCGAAAGCACAGGCCTGCGGTAGGCGAGCAAGGATAGCTCGCCGCCAGATCAGAATAGACCAGAGCATATAACGTGTCTCAAAGAGAAGCCGTGGAGGTCTTAACAGGTTGCTGAGTTACGGGTCGAATTACCCTTTCACCTCTCCCGAGTGATGGAAGTAATTAGATAATTGCCCTGCCCCCATCCCACAAACTTTTGATTCCCGATTGGGTTGCGAGCACGTTGCAAGCTTGGATATTTTTAATGGATGACTAAGTTACATGGGTACATCCCTGCTTAAAACGCACCTGAATAATTGAAATAAAATACGCGAGATGTTTACAGGTTCTTAGACAGCATTATTGAGTAGTTATCCGAAGTTGTAACCAATTATCATTGAAATCTATAAATGGCACTGATTTAACATGGGCTACTGATTTGGTACTCAGTAAACTTGTGACGAAAATAGCATGACAATCTTTATTATAAAGTTAACTCATTCATAACAGTACGTTTAAGGAATGACTATCAGTTTTTGAACCAAATCTACATAAAAGTGATACTGTTTATAGTTTTGTACGTAAGTATAACTTCAAGAAAGGATCACTTATCTGTAGGTTGGTCACAATATGAGGACAGCCAGATTTTTTCGAAAAGCCAGAAAATAACAGAAAATTACTTTTATCATAATATACCTAGATTAGTAAACAATAATTTTTTTAAGGGGGAAAATCATTGAATGGCTGCTCCCGCCTGTCAGGTGGGAGGGAGTATCAGATTCTTACTGACTAAAAACCACCTCATTTCTTCTCCTGCACTTCGAGCCGTAGCCCCGGTAACCCGTTAGGTTCTCCGCGACAGTAACCAATAACTAGCTTTAAGCCTGGAGCTTTGCTCGTGACCCAACAATGTTTATTGTTAACTTCAGATTCATAAGATACCTAAACCCAACGATACACTTTTTTTAAGGGGGGAAAATCATTGAATGCTTTCTCCCGCTTGGGTGACGCGAGAGGGAGTGTCTGACACTCTCTTACTGACTAAAACCACCTCCGTTCCTTCTCCTGCACGTCGAGCCGGAGCCCCGGTAACCCGTTAGGTTCTCCGCAACTCCGAACCCAAGGATACACTAGGGGACATATGTCGTGCAACGTGGACAAATTTTTCCAGACATGTCGACCAAAGTCCGGCAACGTCACGCTACTTCACCCGATGTCGTGCTACTTCACCCGATGTCGCGTTACTTCTCCAGATGTCGCTGACGACACGTGTCGCTGGATATTTTTGTCCCCTAGTGTATCCTTGGCTTTACCCTCGTTTCGAAGATATACGAAATACACATTGTAAGCTTAGTCTACAAAAACATGTTATATTGTTTTGTTTATTTGGAAACGCAACACCAAAATATAAGAAAATTAAAAAATAAAGTAAATAAAAAAGAAAAGTTGTGATAAACTCATCACAAATCACACTTGGTATGACTGTTTGAACTATCTTACTAATCTCAGTTTATTTATTTATTGACAAAGTTACAAGGCGTCTGTCGAGTCATTGTGAATTCGTGATGACACTTAACTAGTACAGTTATATGAGGTGTTTTTTATGAAACTCATAGAATTTAAGTGTATATTCAAACAACGGACTATGTGAGGTTATAGGTAGATAGGTACTATGCGGAATATATATGCACAAATCTTTTGAAATCTTTTCAAACTGCGATCGCCAACGCACTTGCTTAAGTTTTAGGCTGTAGCAAACCCCTATTTTATAAGGTAGAACTGTGGAGTAGACAGTAGACCTAGATATAAAATAGGGGTCCGTCCAGTAATGGACTTTCATGGGTTGCTGTATGCAAAGTGGGATGATTCGTGATTCACTGAGTACACCTTTCGGGTTTATCATTCAAAATCTTGTTCCAACTGCCGGAAAATAATTTAAAATTCTCGTAACGAAATTATATGATTGGATGTAATCTAATTACTTTACTTATTATATTTTGTAGTTTTACCTTATGGTGGAAATTAAGTACCTATGACGCGACGTACCTAGGTATGGTACTTGAGATAAATGCCATGAGTAAAAATTGACTAAGTAATGCGTTCACTCAAAGAATTATTATATTAGGTATACCTACCTATACATTAATAATTGTTTTCGTAATTGTTTTATGAATAAGCGAATATTCTCTTAGAATTCTGACACGCGTTTTTCCTTTAGAAGAAAAGTGAATGAGTAAGTTATAAAGTAGGTACCTAGTCTTTTCATCATAGTTTAATTGTAACGCAAACGCAATTTCCTGTACCTACTGCAATCTAAAGTGTTCAGGAAAATAATGCAAAAAACAAAGACTTTTTGTACTTGGGACAAATGCAGGATCGTAAACAAAGAGATGATGTGTCATAATAGGTTAATTCCCTTGCATCATCATAGGGGTATATAAGCCGTTACAATTATAACTACTTGGTTAGTGTACTGCGCGCCTTATTAACGATAGCATGATAGGTACGACCAATGTCATTACGGAGCGCTGGAGCTCCCAGCTTCGTTCTTATTGAATATGTTATAGGTTCTTTATGCACTTTGCGTGTGTATATAAGTCCCTTAAAAGATGATCCTACAAAAAAAACCTCTAGTATAATGTTACCATTTTTTTTGTAATACTTTATAGGTTGACGTTTAGCCACCATCTTGCCTGGTGGAAAGCGACAGTGTGGCCGACCAACACGGCACCATATAGCATATGGTCAGAGTAACCAGACCTCATATAAAGCAAAGTTTCTAACCCGAATGTCCGGCCCTAACTCTAAAAATCTTAATTTTACGCTTAATTCGTACCCAATCACCAGGGTGCTTATTCTTGAAACCAATTTCAATATTAATGCAATTTTATTCCAATAAAATCTCAATATTTATCCAATGTCAAGCTGTTAAAATAGCATTCAGAGTATGGAATATAAAGCCAAACTCAGTTCAACCATTTAGTTCCTTCAATATCCACGCATTACGGATGCAATGGGCGCTAGTGTTGAAATTCAAGAGTACGAAATTTCACAATACCAATGTCGATCAATCGGAATTGGATTCAAGAGTAAGCCCCTGATATCCCCAAAATTTGTTCATACAAAAGTAGTACCTAAACGTCGGAAATAAGGTCTAAAATGGAGTTAGTGGAGAGCGGTCATCGGTGACCGATTGGATTGATCAGTTTTGCGGCAAAATACAACAGCCGGAACTCGTAGTACGTAGCGCGTAGTAGCTACGTACCGCGTAGTACGTACGTAGCGTAAATTTCACTCATTAATAAATACATGTTAGGTTTCAGCGCCATCTTACTGAACTTCTCGACATTAATTTCATCATTTCATGATTGGTAACTGGTTTCATTAAAACACGTTCAGTTTCGAGTTACGAGTCCTCCAGATTCTATTACTTTTAAATTCAATTTGAGTATATGGAAGAACCACACTGCAGCCTAGAATTTAGAGCCACCACAGTAGCTTTTTTTATTCATAACTACACTACAGTACCCTATCTACTACAAATTTTACGAAATAAAATCTTTTTGTTCGTGTATCCTCATGCTTTATCTGTCTTAAAACATAATAATACCTGTGCTCTAAACATAAAACTAGCTGCTGCCAGTAGCTTCGCCCGTTTTGTCGGAATAAAAAATAGCATTCCTATATGTATTAGTTGTCGTGGTGGCCCGGAGGTTTAAGACGCCCACTTCAAGCATGAGGGTGCGGGTTCGAAACCTACCAACGGCAAGTACCAATGTGACTTTTTCCGAGTTATATGTACTTTCTAAGATTATTTAGACACCACTGACAAACGGTGAAGGAAAAATATTTTGAGGAAACCTGGACTTATAATTTCTAATTATAAGTTTGAAATCGCCAACCCGCACTGAGCAAGCGTGGTGATTAACGCTCTAACCTTCTCCATGTGAGAAGAGGCTTTGCTCAGCAGTGGGCATTTAAAGGCTGTTGATGATGATGATGTGTTAGTTAACGGATGGTCAATAGTTTTAATCGGTTAGCATTATTATTTATTTGCTCTCTGATTACATAGGTCATCAAATCAAAATCATCAAATCAGTCATTCAAATCTAAAAGATTAATCACATTATTATGGATAACAAAGTTACCTATCGAATTCATTTTTTATTCTAGGTCAGGCTTAATTGTTATAAATAATAATACATAATAAATCTGGTTGTTTTACACCGTAAGTGTAGTTAAATAATAATTTATTGAATACTTTTTTTTTAATTTTCGCGGGAAACGTTAGCGTCGCAAAAAAATTATTGTTTATGGTAATCTATAATATTGGTTGGTTTCCTATTGGATAATTTATTTATTTTATGTTTAACATTATTTTGCATCCAATATTCAAGTATTTTTTTTTATTAACGTTTTTCATTTTACTAATGCTTATATTACAAAAAATACTAATATAACGTTATAAATCAAAATCTAACCTTCAAAGGGGTTTTGACAAGGCGTGAAAAATTTTGTCCATATTGCCGATACCGATCAAAATAAACTTGACAAACAGAGAAGTTGTTTTTTCAAAAGCTTATTCTGGATGGAAATGCAATAGCACTGGTTGTCTTGTTTCAAATTATATATAATAAAATTATTTTTTTATAAATATAAAAGTTGCCTATACCAAAAAATTTGGCGTTCCATTTGGAATCTGAAAGAATTTATGAATTAGTATTTAGCATGGGTAGATTTCTAAAAACTCACGGCAATTATCTGTTTTCCTAATATAAATAATAATAATAATAAAAATCTTTATTTTCTCAAAAATACTCTACGGATACAAATTATATAATATGTTACAATTAAAAGACTGGTGTCTGTTAAAGGTATAACCTGTGTTACAGATCACCAGGCCCGGGTGACCCCCGGAGACATTGAACAATATAAAGTATTTACTTAATTAAAGAAAATGGACAACATTGTATGAGTGTGTGTGTATGTGTGACTGTGGGTGTGTAACAATGTAGTGTGAGTGCGTGTATATGCGTATGTAAGAATAAAAAAAGTAATAAAAAGATTCTAGGAAATATAATAAAAAGTTTCTACTTTTATATACATGTCTACGTTTATCATAAATTTCTTATTTTTTACACATTTACAACCAATATGTTTAAAATTTATTAGTATAGAACTGGAACGCGGCGGTTTACGATAATTTTTTTGATTACTGCAACACTGCGTCAGACTTCAATCGAACTGTCTCATTGTCTATGGTTTAGTTACATTTTCCGTGTGGTGGTCGATTTATCAATATTTTTCCTATATTTTTGTTTTCGGAATATAGGCGGGAACCTGTTGTCTTCAATAAAACACACTAACAATGAGTGTCGAAGAGGATATTATGAAAATACAAAAGAAATTGACAAAAATGATTTCAGCGGATGGCACGGTAGGTCTATTATTATAGGAATGAAATTATCGGAACTACATGCATTTTCAGTCTGGAAATTATCTAGAAATAACTGCCACTAATGTGGTAAAATATTTGTGATAAACAAAATGTGTGTTATCTAAACATTTTGTAATAGATTTTCGAAGGTAATTGTTTTATTTACAGCAGTAGATACGGTATGCATGCTCCTTGCTCTCTTGGGACTAGTTCCAGAGTAAACTAAAATCTCTGTCGTTTGTTTTAGGGCCAGGAAGAAGCATTGGATCTGCTGAAAGCTTTACAAACCATGGCTATAAATCTGGATGTGTTGACTAAAACCAGAATAGGTATGACAGTCAATAATCTTCGAAAATCCAGCAAGGATGAAGAAGTGATATCTCTATGTAAAACTTTGATTAAAAACTGGAAGAAGTTCTTGTCACCAGGCACTCCTGGTAAAGATAATGGCAGCTCCTCAAAATCTAAAAAAGAAGGCAAAGATAAAGATAAAAAAGATGATAAGGAAAAAGACAAGAAGTTGCCGGCTTCATTTCCACCTCAAAACAATACCACTGATGCTGTAAGGCTGAAGTGTAGGGAACTTCTCACACAAGCTCTTAAAGTTGATGGTGAAAACCCAAACGCATGTGGGAGCCCTGAGGAACTTGCTGAAGAATTAGAGGAATGCATTTATGCTGAGTTTAAGAATACTGACATGAGATACAGAAACAGGGTAAGGTCAAGAGTAGCCAATCTGAAAGATCCAAAGAATCCAACATTGCGTACAAACTTTCTTAATGGTGTGATCTCAGCTTCCCGTCTTGCCAAGATGACTCCAGAGGAAATGGCCAGTGATGAAATGAAGAAGCTGAGAGAGAAGTTCATTAAGGAGGCTATTGATGATGCTCAGTTAGCCACAGTACAGGGTACAAAAACTGACATGCTTAAGTGTGGCAAATGCAAAAAGAAGAACTGTACATACAACCAGTTACAGACAAGAAGTTCTGATGAACCTATGACCACATTTGTACTTTGTAATGAATGCGGGAATCGCTGGAAATTCTGTTAAGACTGCTTTTAACCATCCTAAGGTGACTAGTGTACCCTACTTTATGAGATACTGTACTGTATCAAGTATAATATTACATTTACGATGAATTATGGTTTCTGTTTTTGCTATTTTAACACCACCTTACTACTGTCATTGAGTTTGAAATCATGTTTAGTAGGTAAGGTGATCTTAGTTTAAACTTAAATAAATAAAAGAATCTGCTTTAAGTGAACTTGGCATTTAATTTCACCGTGATCACTATTTTTAAGTGGATAAGGAAAATTCTATTTAAACTACATTTCTTATTCAATAATCATATATTTATAAAACATTTTGCACAACAGGAATGTGTCCTTTAGGACATACCTAAGGTATATAAAACTGGCACTAATATAAACTATGATTACACATTATCATAATCATAATTATAGTATAAATTACTATTCAGTATTTCTAATTAGCTTTGTATTGATGCATAGAAATGTTGAAGTTTTACAATCAATTATTAAAGTTTTATTGTATTTCAGAATCACATGTTGGGTACAAAGATATGAAAAGTGTCATAGTTGACCTGAAATCAAAATTTCCATAAAGAATTTCTTTCTTAAATAAAATAATACTATTAAGGTACCATTATGTACCCAACAGTTCTCTTAGGCCTGATTTTTCCAATGCAAGATAATTTTATTGTAGGATTAATTTTAAATTCCTAACAGGTTTTCCATATGGAAACTGTCAGGTGTTTTCTAAGAACAAAAATCATCTGTTAATTGAAAAATCTGCCCTAAGTGTCATAATCGTTTTGCTGGTAACAATAAATTCTAAAATCATGTAATGTATAATACAATTCAAAGCACTCTGCAACTCATTCAGGTTTGATTTGCTTTGTGTCCCCTAGATGGGGCAGAAGGCGTCCACAAAGTTGGATACCGAGTTTGATTTACTTACTGTCAATTTAGGCATTTTGTAGTAATGCAAATTTAAAAGCAATTTCAATTTTGTTTAATTTAGTCTTTATGGTTCCAATGAATTACCAAAATGGCCAGAATCGTTACATTCTAATATGGCAAGCTATGCTTTGGTGAACATAAACATTATTCATTTGGCTTAATCTAAAACTATACATTGTTGTAAACAATTTCTAATCTATGTAGGTTAAAGTATAATTTAATCACTTATCAGACCTAATCATAAAACTTATTCCACTAGTAACTCTCCAGTTTTAATTTTTACAAATATCTTTTCGTCATTACTTACAACACATTTGTTTTGTATGTCTATTTTGAGATCAACTGCTTTACTATCATCATCCAACTTGGTGATAGTGAAAGAAACATCTTCATTAGCCACAAAACATTCGGGAGTGAGCGTTTTATGGTAATTGAAGTGTGTCTTCAGATGTTCACGAAGGAAATGTGACTGCACAACTGCTAGATCGCAATGAGGACATTTATGGCCTCCTGCATTTGAAACATCAGAGTCATCATGTCGTCGGTAATGATTATTTAACGAATCTTGACGCTGATTAGCGTATGGACATAATAAACACATGTGCGTTTTGCGTTCTTTGGTCGGCGACGCGTCTGATGCATTAAAATCTTTCCCAAAATTATTCATACACCGTCTTCGTTGCAGCAACCGTAACGTTTGCTGGTCACTAATTGAGAATTGTTGGAAGTCGCTCTTAGGAGCGCCCTTCGGCATAGTTTTTATAGCAAGCTTAATATTGTCACTGCTATCTTCTTGCTTAACATCTTGATTTTCAGATTCCATAAACGTGTCGCTACCTTTCTTTCTCTCAGCTTGGGCTTCATCGTTCATTTGGTGTTTTCGCATATGTTGCACATAATTAGCATAATATTTAACTGAATAATCACATAGCTCACATTTGTACCTTTGTTTGGAGCCGTGTAATGATAAATGGATCTTATATTGCTCTCTTTTTTCAAAGGCGGAGGGGCATTTGTGGCATTTATATCGTTTTTCTTTTTGACGTCCATTCTTAAGGTACGTTGGATAAATGAATTCAGGATTACCATGCATTAAGTAACCGAATTGGGGATCAGCCTGCAGAACAGGTGGAAAATGATCATTAGGTTTTACTAATTTATCTTTATCTGTTAAAACTCTCTTCTGCGCCTCAGTCTTTCTCTGGAACAAATCAGTGCCAGACAAGGGAATGTTCTTATAATCCATGTCTTCGCCAGATTCATAATCACAACTTGTCTTATTTTCGTTTTCGTGAAGTAATTCATGTTTGGCTAAATTACCAATGTTCTTTACGGCATAGTTACATTTTTTACACTTGTATTCTCCTTCTCCTCCATGTAAGCCCATGTGGTATGCAAGAGCGGAATTTTTGAAGAATTTTGCAGGGCATTGGTTACAACTGTATTGTCTTGGCGTACTTTTTGTCTCACTTTGTTTTTTCATATGAATTTCGCCAGTTTCAAGTTTACTAGGACCAGTGGCAATCCATGTTATTGTTGAGGTTTTAGGGCAGTGAACGAGTTCCAATACGGGTTGTCGGTGTGAAGGATGAGTGTTGTGGATAAACTTAAGCATCTTTGTTTTCGTGTGATATTCATCTGTGTGAACGATAGTATGCACCGTTAAGTCGTCCTCTTCTGAAAGGGAGAAATCGCAACTCTTACATTTGAATGTATGTGTTTCACCATGATCCTTTTCGTGAGCTTCGATTTCTCCTTCTTCAAAGAATCTTGCTGGGCATTTTTGACAAAAATATATAAACTTGATTTCTCTGTTTTCAGTCGGGGATTCATCTCTGGAACATGTTTCCGGGTTTGTTATTTTCTCAAGTTCTATAACTTTCCTTAGTTTTGAGATCTGTTCTTCATCTGGCACGTCATCCTCAACAGGGCAATAAATACGACCGTATATTTCTCCATGGGACTTGGAATGTTCTGACAGCCTAACGGAAGTATCACAGGTATATTTGCACTCCAAGCACTTGTAAATAGTTGTATCATTTTCGAATACGATGCAGTGAATTTTTTCATGATTGGGTATTTTACATTTGATAGCATTTACATATGAACAGTATCGGCACTTGTACATTTTGTGAAACTCATTCTTGGCAGAAACCCAAACGTAAGGTATTTCGACCACAGTATTAAGGTACTCCGCTTTTGAGTCTGACTTATTTTGCGATGACGTTGAAGCTTCTAATTCGGCTTCAGATTCCATTCGTTTAGTTGCAATACCGTGAACTCGTAAGTGCTGATGCAGCAGGTGTCTTTTGGATACACTGTAGTTGCATTCTGGGCATTTATAAGGTGTATCTGCTGGCAGCCGGTGGAATTGTTCATGATACATGTACTGTGACTTGCTGTTGGTTTCATACGGGCACTCGGTGCATTTGTGACGTTTGGTGTGGCTCATCGACTGAGTTGCAGGTGCCTGCGGTTCTGGTGCGGGAGATTTAGTCCCCATGGCTTTTGCGATATAATCTTCTGGGTCCGTTATTCCGTGAAGAAGTAAATGTTGTATTAATTCAGGTTCATCCTTTACGAAGAATGGGCAGAAGTAACACTTGAAAATGGAGCTGGCCGAGGGCTGGTGTTGTTGTAAATGTGCGATGAGAAGCTTTTTGTCACTCGTCCTGTATGGACACTTGTTGCAAGTGTCAATGTTGATCTCGTTGATGTTCATCGGTGGATCAGGTTTTGGTTTGACTGTTGTTATAACTTTTATCACTCCATCATGCTTTAATCGGCAGTGGCGCTGGAAATAGAAAATAGAAATTGTTACAATTAGCAAAAACACGCATACCTTATTTATTTGCCTGCGGACTGTCTCGTTGGCCGAGTGGTCGCAAATGCGATTGCCATACCAGGTCTCAGGTTCGATTCCAGGGTCGGGCAGAATATTACTGGTTTTTTTTTAAATCTCAGTAGTAGCACGGAGTCTGGAAATGTGCCCGATATATGGCATTAGGCTCACCCCCTATTACATGGGACTCATAACATAAATAAAGGTGAAAAACATGAAAAGTGGGTGCTACTTTGTACAGTGGCATTAATTGCCATAATGTGTACCTATGCCTACCTTTTCGGGGAGATTCCCTTCGCCTTATAATTGGAGTAAAATGATTTGGAATACCTATGTTAGGTATAAAACGTACCTGTATAACGTGTTTCCAGTTAGATAACTGATTACAATGGCCACAACGGTACGCCAGGTCAGCTGGGTCAGGAGTATTGTTCTCGAGTTTCTTAGGCATTGGCTTCGGTTCATCATCTGATCTGGAATGCTGTCGAACATGCTCCAAGAGAGCTTCTTTAGAGGGATCCCTGAAATCAAAAAGAAAACATTTCGTAAATTCACATGAATACGATTATAGGCAATCATTTTAATAAAATTAAAAAAAATATTGCTCCATCGTAGACCGCATCAACGCTTACCACCAGGCGAGTGGGCAAACGTCGGCCCATCGAATATATAAAAAATATATTTGTTACTCAATAACTTACTTGTAGTTGCACTTTTTGCATTTCCATAATGTTTTTTTAGGTTTCTTTACATCATCAAGGGCTCTATTTTCTAAAAAGTCGTATTTCTCATCAGTATGTTGAGTCTGAAGGTTTAGTGGTTGCATTTCAAATTGTACATTCATGGCGTCCGAAATATCATTAAATGGTTCATCTATTTCCATAGAGCTGTCCACTGCAGTATTAGGATCCAAATAATGAAACTCGTTTTCTCCATTTTCATTCATAACAGGCATCGCTAAGAATTTATTATATTTGCTGTAGTTGCGACGTCCTGTTTCGTCGGTCATGAGTACCTTAGCTTCGTTATGTTCAGGATCCCGCGCAGACTTCAATTTTATGTGCTTGGTTATATCCCATCTCCAATTTGATTTGTATTTGCAGAGGGAACACTCGAATGGCTTCTTGTTCAAATGTCCCACGATATGAACGTGGAATCTCGACGCTGTGGTGGAGAAAAATGGACAATGTGGACATTTAAATACTTTCCGTCCAATAGCTTGACTCGGCGAGAGATTCATGCTCTCATTATCATCAACAATTTCGGCATCGTAATTTCTTTGCAATTCCGCCGGTAAGGTGCTATCATCGTTGATACTGATATCAAGAGGCATTTCAAACTTGTTAGGGTTGTTTTGATTGAAATTGTTCCAGACAAAAACGATGTTTTCCATCGGATGGGGTTCACTTTCTTTGTCATGTATTGGAATGATTCCATCGTTGCTGTCTTGATTTTTTAGTGCGTTTTCATCATCCATGTTTGCACTCTTTCCGCATGTTTGCATGTGAATGTATAAATCTGCACTCGACTTACATCTGTGTCTGCAATTCTGGCAACGAGTTGAACTTAAACTTTTGTGGGGTGCGTTCGCATTGACCCGGTTAGCGTGCGGTGCACAATTCTTCTCGTGAACAGAGTGTTCTGACAAGCACTTGCTTTCGAAACCACAGTTCTTGCATATTAGAGATCCTTCTTCTCCGGTCTCTGTTAGCAGCCGTTCTTTTAATTTATCGAAAAACGATTCATTTTTCTTTCGTCCTGTGGTTTCTTTGGTTGGTGGGTTTCCTGTTAGAAGTGAATTTTCACTTGAGACGTCATCGATATCGTTGTGCGGAGATTCTTTAAACTTCTTGTTAGGTGGCTCGCCAAAACATGGTTGTTTTTGATTGGGAGTTGAAGAATTCAGTGGTATGAGTTGTGGTATTGGTCTAGGGACCTTTCTGCTCTGTCTTTGTTTCTCATCTGTACTGTGTGTGGGTGAAAGCTGGCTGTAGCCATCATTTGAATTATCCTTCTTCGTGATTGCATCATGCGACGCTGTTGCATCGTTTGAATCACTTTTACAACTGACTAGTTCTCTTTCTGCGTATTGTAGCCCCATATCCTGAAATTACAGATAAAGAAATATATTATTCACTGCGGTATCTGTATTTATATTATGGAAATTGTTTTTCCCCAAAAGACTTATCATGCAAGTTTTTCCAAATAATCCTTATCACATGCATACGGGAGCAGACCGGTATCACCAAACTAATAGTAAGTGGGTATTTTTGATGAAAGACTTTAAGTATCTGGGGTTTCGACCCTCAGACTTAAATGAGGTCACTAATTATCGCATGAAATAATTGTTTTGCACCCCTTGATGTGGATATAGATACAAATTAGTAATCTATACAAATGTTACTATATACCACAATATTTAAAAAGCAATGTTACCCATGGTGATAATATGAAAAAATAACCAGATACACATTAATGATTCTAAAACATAAATCGGACCTGGGTCTCATAAATTGACAGTCTTTAATAAATTTGTCTTTAAAAACAGTGATTTTATATTTTCTGAGGCAATAAAGTTAAAAAACACTTAAAACACGTATCTACGAGTACACAAACATACAAATAACAATTATGAGAAAAGTACGGATAATAAAATTTTCGGAACAAACACTTAAGTATCTACTCACTTGAAAAAATATCTACTTGCTGAGAAACTTAATAATATGTTTATAAAGAAAAATACAGATAGAACAATTCAGGAATAATACTAACTACGCGTTGCTCTGACCATGCTCCATCGATATCTTAACAAATATTGTAATTAACTCACAAAGCTTCCGTGCGCTATGCTTTGATACCGAATCGATTTTGACAATTTTTAGTGCAGAGAATGGAAGAGACGAAAGCAAAAAAATGTATAATCGAGAAAAAAAAACGAATCGAAAACCTCCTCCTTTTTGGGAAGTCGGGAACTTTGGATCTCTACTAATAATGATATTAGGAGAAAATTGTGAATAATAAAAAAGAAGTAGGTGTTTAGGTAATTTCGAACTAAATAAACTACAGCTTCGTAGTCACTATAGTCGAGCTTCTACCTAATATACAGATGAAAAAAGCGCTAACATCAAAACGGTGGACATTGAAACAGAATTCGTTATTTCATTTCCCGTAAAAGGAAGACTTAGTAATAGCGTCATAGGATTTACTCGTACACGAAAAAGTGCTTAATCTAGGAAAAGAGAGAAAAAAGCAAAAATTGTATAACACTGCCTTATTGATAACAATATAAAATAGACTTATGACAGTTTTGACTACTCTAACTCTTTCAGTCACGCTTGTTAATTGGTTACGAATAGGTATATTTTATTTAATTATTTATACGGAAATGCTTACAAACCAAAGCAACAACATTTTTAAGCATAAGTACTTCTAAATTTGAATTTCTAAGAAAAGGTGGTTAGCTACAGTAACCACTAAGACTGAAAGACTTAAACCGTTTCTTAACTAAAAGTTACTTAGTGTGATGTAGCACTAAAACTAACCCCTTACTTGTACCGTTAAGTGTCCCTTACAGGTTATTGAATACCGAAATAACGTTAAATGCCACCTATCTTAGCTTAGGGGTTAATGGGGGGGGGGGTCAATCTCTTATAAATGTTAAGGGGTTCCTTAACATTTATAAGAGATTGATGAAGAAAATATGCATTAAGGACCTAACCACCAATCTAAGTTTTATAACGACAAATTAGGATTATTTCGATTAAATAGGTAAAGTCGTAACTCATTCTAGTCTAGATATTTGATTCGGGTATAAGTCAACCGCTAATCAGTCTATATAGTTTAGTATTTGGAGCTGGAGAGTTTTAACGTAAAGTAACCTATGTAGTGTAGATTTGAAAATAAATGATTTAACATCTAATCTGTAGTTTGATAGTCTGAAGCATAAAGCTGAACTCTCGATAGATCTCTTACAGATCACTTATTGTGCCAGTTAAATACGTTATTTGTCTCAGATACATTTCTTCTATAAATAAATGGGTTCCTTAATCTAGAAATGTGGAAACCTTAAACAGGTGACAAGTAATGTCTTACAGAGTCGGAATAGAATTGAATACCTACTTATTTCGAAAAAACAATGAGAAAAATTCCGCATTTTTCACTTATTGAGAATTAAGAAATTACTAACACTATGCTCGACTACAGTGGACAAGGATCTAATACTTAGCAAAGAACTAGGGACGATTCGATCAAAGAGCAGAAGGAATGGAATTCAGTACAGTGGTGGTGATATCTTTACCATGGGAGTACATTTAATGGTTACTATGGACTAAGTACCGTATGAACAGTTATGTACATACACTTATGGTAAACTACATAGATTGAAAGCATCATTGCCCACCCTCTGTAGCGAGTAAGTCTCTACAAACCTATAGTTATTTACTTGTAGTATGTATTGTCTGTGGAGAACTAATTGATATTATGTCCGCAACAAAGATTAAGCACACTGAAATCGACCCGTCCATTAGTAATTTACGGATTATGAATGCTATAACTAGGATTAGTGATATAATTCGTGTTAAGTTTACACTTCAAGGGATCTAAGTGTCATTTGGCTAAAACAGGGTGTTAATCCCGGGGAAAAATGTTTGTCCTTTTTCGAGATGAGGAAGGAAGAAAGGACTACCGCATTTTTTGCAGAGAAACGGTTCATAGACTCAGCGTAATGTTAGATTGTTTTTGTCCGGTTTTTTAGTGCTGGGAACTAAGGCTGATGAGCCTACGTATCTAAAACCAGTGGAAACGAATCCTACATAAAAGAGTAGAAGTAACAAGTAATACCTAATTTAATGATTATTTTGTCCTATACAATCGGAAAAGTCTATCGAATTTCCTTATGTTTTTATTATCCTACGCGATCATAAGTCGAATAAAACGCGAAAAGAAATGCATTCATTTTACATTCAATTTCCTGATTGAAATACTGACAGTTTAATTTTTATTTGTATATACTTTGATAAAGACTGTTTTTAAATAGATTCGTAAACAACGTCGCTATGTAGAAGCGAGACTCTTTAGTTGAAATATTTAGACACTTTGCGTATTACGGGACCGTGGAATGGCTTTAAAAACATCTTATAATTTAGATTCAGGACGTTGAATTATTTTTATCTAATCGTCACCGACAGATCTGTGATATTTATAATGACAAGAAGTATTCAGCCGACGAAGGGTGCAGTGGAGAGAACGCGCGGCCTACATACGGTGTCTGGGTTCGATGCTCGAATCGATTGTACCGAACAGTTAGGAAGCAGCGCTGTGGTAAGCAGAACTGCGGTTATTGACGCTTCCTTATTAGTTGTCAAAATGATAGTGTTGTGTTAAAAGTTAAAATAGGAACGAGTGACTCCTGGGACCTAATTATATAATACCTACATATGTAATTCCTACGTAAGTACATTTGCCTGAATGTTTACAGTTTTGAGTGGATTACTATTTGTAAACAAGTTATTTATCTTTCTGTTATGAACGTTGACTTATAAAGTTTTGCTATTGCAATTACTTTTAATTAAGAGATAGAGAGTGGCTGTGGTTGTGGGAATGACTGGATATTACATTGGCAAGCGTGGAAAAACATGCAAGCGTGAACGAGACATGCACGAATGTAAACATGATGCAAAAGGTTGCGAGAAGCGATATAATGTCGAGTGCAATCCATGTGCGGTGGCGCTCATGATAAGAGTGACAACGGTGTGACGTCACCGGTGGTACCGGCGAGGCGGCGGCGGCGGCAGCGGCCGGGCGCGGCCCCTCGCCACGCACACAACACACATATACGACGGCGACTCACCGAGACCGAGTGTGAGGACCGTGAGTCGCCGCTCCCTTCTTCCTCCTTGGGGAGCAACGCGCTCGCTGCGTCGAGCTCCGCGGTAACCGTGTCGCTGGCGCCCACCCGGTTGCGGCGGCGGCTGAACAGCGATTGGCCCGCTGCCGGTGTGTGATGATTCATTTCGTGCACCGTCAGACTCTGCTTGATGTCCGCCGTGAAGTTGCACATCGAACAATGGAAACTCCCAGTACCACCGTGGTTCTTCATGTGACGATCCAAATTCCACTTGTATGGTGTTCGAAAATCACACATTGTACACTTTATCATAGGCATCGAATGGTACTTGACGTGTTTTGTGAATCTAGCTCTTATGTGGGTGACATAGTTACACTTATTGCATGAGAAAAATTTGCTTTTAGATTTTAACCCGTCAGAGGGCGCTGTTTGATCAACACTTCTGTTGCCGTCGACGTCGTTATCGTCCATGGAGTCTTCATCTACTTCAATCATCATATCCTCGCAGTCCTCGACTTCTTCGAGTAAGTCCTCTATGCGTTCTGCTTGCTCCATGTTTTCATATGAGGGTGGTGATAACGCAGCAGCTGCTTTGGTAGTGGTTGAGGAAGACGTCGGTTTTGACACTCCATGAATCATTTTCACGTGTCTCACAAGCTTTTGATGATGTCTCGAGGCGTAAATACAGTACGGACAATCGTATATTTTGAGTCTAACAAAGTGAGCGTCTCGCGTGTGCACGAGATAAGCGCGCGGGTTCTGCGTAAAGAACGTGCACTTAGTGCAGTTGTAATTCCTCCTTATCTTGCACTGTGGTAACTCAAAATCATCCGCAGCGTCCGAGGCTTCCTCCGAAGACACGTCGCCACAGACGCGGCCTTCAAGGTGGCGCACGACAGTCGCGACCTCGCCGGCTTGTGCGCTCGGCGGCGAGGACATCTGCTGTAGCATACTCCGCTGCAACAGAACAATGTTCGTTGTCGGTTAAACGTTCCGGGAGGGCGCGCGGGCGCGGCGTGGGGCGGCGAGGGGTGTCGGGTGTCGCGCGGCGCGCTGCAGCGGACACGTGTGCGGTGCGCGAGAGCGTCGCCGGCTGAATGAGGCGCCGCGGCCGCCGCGGCCGGCTCTCAGGCAAGCAGCCGACAAGCGCGGTGTGGCGGCTGGCGGCCGGGCCGGAGGGCGCGTGGGCGCGGGCCGGGGCGCCGGGCGGAGGGTCGCCCGATGTCGTGTTCCTATGTTTTTCATCCTCGACGATGGCAAGGGGAGCCGCCGCGCCGGACGACCTCCACTCGGCAACGGTCTAATGAGAGCTTGTGCTCTTGGATGTTGTCGACAACATTTTTGTATTAGGTTGCGGTGAATGCGACATCATCATTATACCGAGCGCAGCCGCGGCCGGTGCGAACTTTGTAATCACGTAATAAGGGCAACGTTTTCAAAAGGGAAGACTAATGATGAAGCACAGGTAAGCAGATTTACAAACGCCAACAGAGGTGGGTACTTGAATGCGGGGTGAATACGAAGTGCCTGCCTACTACGAATGTTAGTAAAGGCCTCTACGAACCTAAACCTTTAGCAAGTAAGTAAGTAAATGAGCGGAAATTGTAAACAACTTGTTGTTGTCAAAACTAATTAAGTACAAACGAAGTAATTTAAACAAATCATAAGCGTTGATGTCTTTTATAAAGATGCGAAACTTTTTATTGTTTAAAGTTTAATTTAATCGTTTAATTTATCTTACTTACTTTATGTAAATTAAACGCACATTAGACAAATGTTATGGTTGTAAACATAATTGATGATGGTATCGTGGTGTGTGCTCAATGAAAAGATACAGCAAGTAGTAGATAATTGAGTTCATTAAAACATACTGAAAAACATGTGTAGTGGTATGAACGTTGCGTAGCTGTTCAAGTATCTGTTATTTCCATTGATTATTTGTAATGTTAACGCATTTATCTGCATAGACAAGAAGATATCAGTGAAATAAACTGTAAAAGCACTTAAATAGTATTTGCTTGATATCAAATGTATTCAAAACCTGCTTCGGCTGCATATTAGGGATGAAAATAAGGGACAGCTTTTATCAGGCGCGACAAACACCATACAAACAGACCATAACCCTTCCTTTTGACTTACCGTGGTCTGCTGAGGACGGATAAAAATGCGACACATCCTCGAAACACAATTATAAACCTTATCTCCGAAGCATACAGTCAAAACTACGTTGAACTGCTCTTTATACATGTATCTAGATTGCTGTAAGTACGTACAGGAGAATACCAACAGCTGTAGCATCTGAGTCGAGACATTTTGTTGTAATTTTGATCTTAGTGGCAGATGGTTAAGGTTGAGATTCAAGAAGATAGTGGTATTGTCAAAAATTGTAACAAGGTATCGTGCCTATGAGTCTCATTTCAATGATGTATTTATAATATAGCGTATTTGTATGAGAAATGAGTCGTGATCGCTGGTTGATTTATTATTCGTGTTTAGGGTTCCTTGAAAAACCTTTGATAAACTAATCCTTAAAAATATATTATTTAAGGATGAATTTCGATTGGGATTGTTATTTACAGAAATGCAGTGTTTAATAGCGATACTGTTTTCGACTAATGAGGTCGTTAACTAACGCGTTATAATTTCGATAGATAATTGCAATTATTGTTATATTTAATGATTCTTTAATGATTATCCGAAAATGAAACGTATTTAAGCGCGATTTTGTACATAATTGTATGCAAAGATTACAATAATACGGTAGTTGACAGGTAGTCAAATTCAATACTTTTATTGAAATGTCAAAAACGATATTTTTCTATGAATTTTGTATTGGATCGCAACTTATGACGTCATCATATTTCTGCGTCAAATAGCATACTTATTTCCTTAAAATTAGCGAGAACAAATCGAAAAGTAGGTAAATTGTCAAATCAATGGATGAGAGTATGATTATTTGTTAATTATTTATTGCATTGAAAAGTTGAAACAATTTATTTTAAACCTAGGAAACTAGCCAATTGAATTAATGAGATATGTAAATACTTTTTGTTCCGTAATCAAATAATTTCTTTTAGATATTAAATATACACTAATTAAATCTTTATAATTAATATTCATATTTTATTAATTAATTAATATTTTTAATTTATATAAATAAAAAAAAAATTAATTAATATTAATTAATTAATATTAATTAATTTATAGTTAATAGATTACTTTTCACTGTAATTGTCGAACGAAATTAAATACCAACGTGGAATGGTATAAAAGTATTGGGTTGAAGTCCTTAGATGTTTGTTATATTATTCACACATGATATGTTTTAAATATACCTCTAGCATAGCTATAGTCATAGCTAATAGCAATCATATCAAAATTGACTACAAGAAGACTATAACATTAAAAATATGTATATACGTTTGATACGGAACCCCGACGGTCAAAAGAAAAATACCACGCTGCTGTGATCGTTCAAAATAATAAATTACTAGGGAGACAAAATACGATGCTAATTGCCGACTGCTTTAACCGATGCTATTAATGAAATTAACTTAATACTTCGCTTCTATTAGTCGACACGGATAGAACTAGATAGAACTCATCGCGTTTAGTCAGTATTATAGCAACAATGGTATGTTGTATACATATTGCAGCGTTCAATATGAATGGACAACTAGGTATACTTATTATATATTATCTACGGATGTTCTCTTCGACTAAGTAGGTATCTATTGTATATGTAATCAACACAAGCAAAGGTAACGATTACATTGTATTGTGGTTTATTTATAAGTAACAAACAGGCTAGCGTAGCCGATGACTAACTTGCGCAGTGAAAATGTGCCCGATACCATTGAACTTTACGGTAATGAACGCTATCCTGTTGGCTATACATGCAAGGCCGGGCTCGGCGTGTCGTCGAGAGCCTCGAGCAGCTCTCGTGTGTCACAGGCAGGAGTGCTGGTCGACAGGAAGCGCGGGGGGCGCGGGGCAGACCCGTCGCAGACAAGTGACAAGGCCGAGGCAGGAAACGGCCGGAGAAGGCATCCCAGGCCGAGCACAATGGAGGCGGCGCGCCGCAGGGGGAGCCCTCGCAATCGATATGCCGTCGCTAAGGTCCGATGGCCGCTGCGAGCGGTTTGGAGCGCTGCAGAGGCGGATGCCCCCGGCCCGCGCGCCGCACGCCCCGCGCTCACCACACCTGCTGTGTATTTATAGAGCGGCACAGCCGGCGCAGGGATGCAGGGATGTCGACTTTACCACGGCCGTCGACGTCTACCTACCTATGCGATGTAGGCACGCACGCAACGTTCGCACGCACGCCGCGCCCGATGCCGATGCCGCCCGGGTGACGCCCGACTGTTTATTATTTGTCACAATGAACATAAAAATAGCACCGTCCGTTAAGTACCATGCTGAATACACTGCAGCCAACGGTTCATACGAACACTCATTTACTGATTAACACTGCTTCGACTCAAACTAGGTGGGCGAAGTACCTAATTACCTTTCAACACGAATGTTGGGCGTCGGAGATAGTGGTTTGAGCGAATAGATTGGATGAAACTTCTAATTACATAGTTGACAAACATTGTTATCGAATCAAACTCGTATCGTCCAAAACACACTTGTTGCCAGCGAACCAAAAAAAAAGAAGATCGACATGGAGATAAAACGAATGAATATTAAAGCACGTGAATATGGGCCAGTTCCCTATAAACGTGTAATATAATAAACGTTATGTTAATACCACCTCGTTCCTTTCACTCTCGTTTGAGTTCGATTCCCGAGACAAGTCATTTAATGTTATCGAGGACGCTTTTCCTTTCGTTGATAAGTTCATGAACGGTATTTTTTATCTCGCACCTTCCAATTATATCGATTGAGTCATTGGGATTGCGTGCCGTAACCGTAACTCATGCTCATTCAATATTAGGTATATCGGTTACTCCCGAATTCTCAAACTACATTAAACTTGGTACCGCGGTCACTCATCTTGAAAGTTTCTTTCAAGGCCAGCGGGATGCGGTAATTGACTGACGTTTGCGGATCGGACCGTACTGTTACGAATCTACGATTCCAAGTATGCAGTGACAAAGACGAATCGTAAAAACTTTTGATTCTCGAGAAAAAGGTGAAAAATTCCACGTTGAACACACGTCACACTTAGGTACTGTATACATTTTTGCCGGTGTTAAGTCCCTTTATCACAACAAGACGAGAGTGTTGTGACGCCATATCAGTTTTTCTTTCGATATGGTATTGTTGGATTTGTTGGCAAAGACAGGAGGACTGTTCGTAGTTCCTAAGGTGGAAACATAAACTACGCCCTTATATTTATATTTAGTTCGTTTATATGCCTTTCAAAATAAATTCATCAATATAGAGGTATTATGGTTTGATGATTTGTTTTAAATCTCTGATATCTCTTACGAAAAAGAATACAAGATAATAAAACTAATCAGTTGAATAAATCATCCCTAAAAGGATGTTCAAATACAATAAATAAAAGAAATATAATAAACTCTTAATTTGGAAACAGTGTGAACAATTTGGTAATCCGAATTATGTATAATAGATAAATAAAAACAAAATCGACGACGCGACGTAATAAGTATAGCAACCTCAAATTGTAAACAAAGTGACAGATAAATCAATATAATACCTACATATACAGCACAAATTGATCAAAAAGAAATTCTTTCTATGCAAAAATATTGTTTTGCAAAATACATGATGACTCAAGGTAACTTGAGCTTTATAGCCGTGGCGTTATTAAGGTTATTATCCTAACAAAGCAATTGATATAAGTCATTGGCTTCGTTGCCTACTGTGCACTCATGTGCAATAGTAGATTTTATTTTCTGACTATAGTGCGTTGTACTCCATGGTGTTTCTTTTTGAGAAAATAACCACGCTTCTTTTGTTCTACGAGGTGGATAGTACCGTAGTATCCATTGTAGAAGGGATACGAGGTATATTGTGCTGCAAATTTTTTGCACCAATAAAGCAAGTCCAAAATACGTTTGCAATCGGTAACGACTCTTATTTTAGTTGTTTACTAATAACTGTTTAAATATTAGCTTGTGTTAATTACTTCTTTTACACACGGAAGTCGTAGCTATCCATTAATCTTATGAAAATTGGTTTAGCCGTTTAGATTTAAAGAGAATAACAAACATACCAAAGACGTTTTAGCTATAAAAACAATTAGAATGAACAACACGTGATCACAGAGGAAAATTCCAGAAAAGAAAAACAGAAGGAGAATTTTCTATTTCTAATGAAGAATTAAGCTCCGGACGTTTCAATGAAAGACGGAACTTCAGTGATGTTGTAAATACAAGAGATCTGGTACTAGCAGGAATGTTATTATAGAGTTATATATTGTACAGTTGTATATACGTATTGAACAGTAAGCGTTGTTTTTGTTGTAAAAGGAAGTGATTGTCGAAACTTTACAACATTGTGTTAAAGTACATAGTACTAGTATTAAATGCTACCTGGATACAAGTATTGTGCGCATTACAAAAACTTTAACAGTAGTACCATTTCAATTTCAAACTACTTCCCTCGCTTTCAACTACTCGAAATGAAATGTATCTATCAATCTATGTGGAAGACAAATTTCATCTAAATCCGTTAAGTGATTTCTGTGTAATTAAGTAACGAACACGAACTTTCTTTGCACATGGGAATTATTTTGATAATCTCTTCTACACGTTCCTGCCATCAATAAACTACTTCATCCAATCATGTTATTTGAAGATAAATAGAATTTCAAACACTTCGAAGTAAGTATTTCAATCTTGCTTTGATCGATATAATGTAAAGTCTACGTCTGCCAAAAAACAAAGAGACCGGCAGAGAGCTGCCACTATACGTACAACTCTGCATACTTGAGCTACGTAATCCACACCAAATGACGGGCGGCGCAATGAAAGGCCACCTAAATTATCATCATCTGCCTACCCCACCTTTCGGTGTAAGTGTGGCGTATCATGATTTACACGAAACCGTTTTTCACTGAACGTTCAGTTTTCAGCCGTAGTGACGTAGCACATAGCTACGAATTATATATATAGGTAGAGGTAAGTTTGTCTAATATTGTCTGTTTTGACTAATTGCCTAAGTAATCATGTGTAAACCAAAGAAATTATTGTTTTATGATGAACTAAATGTTAAACTGCGATCATTAAGTACAATTGATTGGAATGTAAGTAAATAGGTATTGCTTTTAATTACGGGGAAAAAGCGACGAATAACTGTTCCAGTATGCATCCGATGAATGATAGCAGCGAGTAGTTTTCAGCGGTGTCTGTGCTCTGAATTAGTTCGCTTAGCCACAAGTATATGACCGATACGACATATGTATGTACATCTGTAGGCATGTACCGTGTGCATGTGTTGGTGCGTCGCTATAACTGTGTGGTGTCTGTCGTCATTTGTTTGCAACGTCTTGTAGGAGGCGAAGTGAGCAGTTGTAAGCATTCCAAGCGTGACTAACCCGAAGTGCCTTCATGTTGAAGCGCTCACCTCGAAGCGGCCTCAGACTGACCACTTCTTGAATTCAAACCCGTTTTTGTCCTTATAGACACATTGTCAATGTCCCCAAGCCAACCCTTAGAAGACACTTGATACCTGTTTTTGGGTTTTCTATTGCCGTAATTCTATAGGGCGTGGATCCGAATGTTGGTGTAATGTTTTTGTAACAAGTTAAACATATATCATACTGTACTTAATGAAGTGACAATGTTGTTATGTTGTTGTTTGCAATGTTAGTATCTCATTATTATGTTTTCCCGTTAACTTAATTTGACCCTACACATAGCTGCCACTGATCGACATTGCTTGTAAAAGAGCAATTTATCCTATAATCCTGCCCCGCCTACCATCAACAACGCCATAATTACGAAGTTAAATCTGTAATTCTGTTGAGGACGCCGCCGTCGACAGCTAGCAATTAATTGGCACGTGTATGTACCGACACACCGACACTATAGGCAGTACATGCAGTACCTATGTATGTACATATACCTACTTAACTACCTCGGCATACAATACCTATTATGAGGTCCGATAAGAATGCGTGCCGCGTGCTTGCCTTAAAGAGTACGCGATGTTAGGCCAATGTTGAATCAGTGATCAGCCATCCATTATTAAACCGAGGCGAGACACAATACGTGCAGCACAGCAGGAGATGGACTTAAATTATGCGAGTTT
This sequence comes from Spodoptera picta, assembly GCA_038387885.1. Taxonomy (NCBI): domain Eukaryota; kingdom Metazoa; phylum Arthropoda; class Insecta; order Lepidoptera; family Noctuidae; genus Spodoptera; species Spodoptera picta. Next base: position 4,053,100 of record JAZHFQ010000438.1, on the reverse strand, counting down.
ATAGCTTCGGGATGGTGCAGCGACGTTGCGGATTTTGCGACGCAAATAATTTGCGCGCCAATTGACCTTTCGTCGGACGTCGTCGACGGAGCAGCGCGGTAGCGGCGGCGGCGGCGGGCGCTTCGGCCCAACACGAGCTATATATAGTTGCGCGACAACACGCCACGCCGAGCGAACACCCGCCAGGGGCCGGCTACGTAGGCAGTTTTCCTTTATCACCCGCCCGACAGCCTCAGCCTGGATTTTACCGAGGCTTTGCCAGCGCCGCCTCTACAGACACAGGCGACGGGATGTCGACCCACACCACCCTCCCGAGATCAATACAGATGGTCGCCGCAAGAACACCCTAGTGTGGAAACGTACAACCGTAGACACGGGCCTAAATAGGGTGAGCTTTATAGGGTGCGACAGTGTAGGTGACGCCGAGCGACTGTTACAGCGCCGCCGTTGTTCATTCTAGCGACATGCAATCTCAGGGACCCTATAGGTACAGACAAGTCAGTCGGTGGTGGTCAAAAAGAAGGTTATTGCAGAGAAACGATACATGTCTTGTTTATGCGAAGATAGATATTAATGCGATGAGTCTCGCTAACGAGCATGACTGTCACCGGTCCGACTGGTAATTAACACGACCTTGAAGCAGGCTGCTAAACGATGCACGGCGCTCGCGTCGCATGTAATCAAAGGATCGCTGCGGTCGGTCGGTTGTCGACGGCCATCGGCTTCGTAGCAACAGTGTTCTCGACTGGATGGAATTCGTACCGAGTGGCGGGTGGCGTGCACTGTGCTCGTTTAGAGATGGCTGCGATAAGGCGCAGTGACGCTCCTCGGGCGCGGGCGTCGTGTCGGCAGCGCGGCTGTGTGCGTGCGGCGTGCCGGTGTGCCGACGCCGTCCCTGGTGTCCCGCCCCGCCCGCGCCCGCGCCCCGCTCCCGCGCCCGCTGCACGTTCCGCAACATGTGCGGCTGCCCTGCCTGCCTCCGTCCACACGCCACCCAACAGTCGCAGCCGCTCTCATGTCGCTCCTCCGCTCCTCCCGCGCCGAGGCCCGCTGATAAATGCGCCTTATCAAGCCACCAGATAGCAGAGGTGCTGCTCGCTCGTTTAGGTGTCACGGACGACGCGCACAGATCGACGGCAACCGACTCGTGCATGAATACAGTCACGGCGTCTTGTTTATGTTACTTGGCGATGTACTCATTGTGAGTCAATAGCCACTGTTTCCAACAGCGCATTCGATATAGAAGTAATTCGCACATCGCAGCGCTTACCACTAATGTGCATATTAAGTGCAGCTGCTGACTCCCGACGTCAGTCAGTCACATGCTGGCTTCGTGCATTGCAAGCTGAAGCGCACATTACGCATCTCGTAGTCAGTAGTTAGCCGACATTCTCGCGGTCTCCAGGCCACGTGTTGCACAAGACACCTGGTGTCGCAAACTAGAACTGCTTCAACACCGAGCTATTGCTTCGGCACGTATCTTTATGGGTTTCAATATATCTACATTCCTTCACCCCGGATAACGAAAAGAAAAGAATAAAAAAATATCCCGAACATAGAGATGTCTCTCTCTATGTACTACTCTATTGAACACAATATCTTACAGACATCATTAACATCATATAACACTAGCACAATGTAAACAATCGAAATGATTTGCATCGTTTTTTGGGATATGATGATTGTCCATTCGAGTTACTCCATAAAAGATGACTTCAATGTCACGAGTGTTGTCCAATGACAAACATAATCAAGTACATCTCTGTAGAGGCTGAACTTTTGTCTACAACGTGCATGCAGTGACGTTATCTGCATAATTATTGAATAACAATAAGGTGTCGAACACCAATTTGCACCGTTTATATGCGTGCCTAATATAAATTAAAAATGCAATGTCAGCAGTTTGAAGTCATGTCAGTTGCGAAGACAGTGCAGTGCGATCGCATACTTCACCTACATATCGAGTGCATGGTGTAGGGAGTAGAAGAAACCTAGGAAAGCGGCCGCAACGTGTCGCAAGAAGCCGTTGAAGTAACATAAGCGCAGCAAATTATCAGGGTCGAGCGACGACGCCGCCGCGGGCCGCACGACCGCCTGCCTACGCGCCTACCTAGCTAGATGTACCACCTATATACCTACTAGTATATACTTGCTGCTCGTGTAAACAGCCACGCCGCACGCTGTCTGCGCACAAGACGGAAAAATACGATCACGGACATGGCGTAAGGACGGCCGCACAGCCGCCCGACAATACATCGCGACAACAAAGCCATCCAACAAAGTCGCGCGCCCACTTCTCAGAAACGCTCGGCCGTAGCACTGAAGAATATCTACATATAATATTGTTTGCGTTCGGCTGCAACGTCTGCGTAAATGTAGAACACTCCATTTACGATATACATGAAGTGGCATTTGTGGATGAAGCTTAGGTTAGAATTAAAATCTGTTGGTAATCATAATACGAGACGGGGGCCGTCGGTGGTCGCCATATTGAGGCGTCTGCTTCGAAACGAGTTTTGTTGTGTGCAAGCGCAGGCAGCCGGCTGCCAGCTGCTCTCGTGTCAGGTGGTGCGTGGCCTCGCACCGACCGCCGTCGACATAAGAACTAGCTAGTTAGGTATCTACTGCCACTTCGTATTTGAGATGCAATAACGTCGCGATCACAGCCGAGTACTAATTAAGGTATAGAGCGGAGTCAATTAGGTGACGGCACGATTGTTAACGATAGCGACAGCCGTTGCCCACTACCGAGTCACGAACTACTACTACTACTAGATATCAATTTGCGCTACTCATATATTTTCAGAAAGTATAATCGTGTACAATGTAGCTTAAATGAAGATGAATTCTTCAGTGCTACGACCACAGGACAGATAAAGAGGTTACGATAGTGACTTAACGTTTGTATGTACATATTTGTTTGGTATATGTATGTATTTATATGTATATACAAGTTGTGTACCAACAAATAGCTCAATTTTTGTCGTGTTAAGACAAATAAAGTACCCACCTAAGCTGAAAATATACAACAAAACTGTTTCAGTAGTAACTACGACTACAGTTTCTGAAACAGCGATTGAACTGTAAACGTTTATTAGTGCGCTCAACAAAAACAACACTTTGCGCTTAGGTGATATTTAGGTGGTGAAGTCGCCTGCGCAGTGAGGTCAGTGGCGAGTGCGACGCCCGTGGAGCGGCGCGGCGGCGCCGACAACAAGCGCAGCAGAGCACGCATACATTACGTGCCGCCTACATCCAACACGCGCCTGCCTATCTGCGGTTATTACGTATGTAGTGTTCGATATAGCGCTGGCACGGTCGCGGCCGCTCGCCGCTCCTCATTGTTGGCTGGATGCGAGCGAATGAACGACCTCTTTTCGTTTCAGTGACATCGCGGATGCAACGCTCCAAAGGGGAGCGCACCGCAAATGAAAGCATCCTGCTAAAACCTGCTTTATGACGTTTGCAGCAACAACGATTTCAGCTCAATCAACCTTCATTAAAGTTGGCTTCGTCTCCGAAATTACTAAAGCACTTTTTCTTCTTGCAACTCTTGCAGAATACGTAATTTCTGTACATGGCTGCTGGCAGTTATAATGAACCAATTCATCGCAACGTTGTTCGCTTAATACATTGAAGTAGGTAAACAGGTAGTTTGATGGTATCGACAGTTCCCGAGGCGCCCTGACGAGTTAGGTACCTTGTAAATCAGGACTGACAGCCTGCGGTACAGCACTTGAACATAATCGGTCGTTACAATGGACTTTAAAGGAGATTGCAAATAAAATGAGAGTCGTTTATGATAAAAAAGTACTAAGTAATTCAACAGGAATTATGTCCGGTGTTTGGAGGCTCGCTGCCTATTACAATGGGGATATAATATGTATAAATGGTGACTATAATACACCCACCCAACACACTACAACCAAGCAACGTTAACATCGTTACTGAAGAACAACAAGCTTGAAGCTACATCATGGCTACCACACAAACACGACCATTATGACGTAAAAACTACGTAGTCTTAGTTATCGCCTACTAGCCAAAGTAACATCTTTAAATAAAACATAACATTATATAACACAGCCACATTTACTACATATACAGTCCCGTCGCCTAGCATATACATACGTATGCGTAGGTAGCTATGTATATGTGTATGTTAGGCTATGTGGCTTCATAGAATCCTCTGCAAGGCTATCGCTGATAACGTTATCTCGGCTAAGTGCCGGCGACTGGATACTGCAGACCACAGTTTTAGGTCCAATAGTCACTAAAGTGCACCTATTTTATTATACACAAGTAAATGATTTTAAGTTTCGAAAATCTTCATTATAGTCAGAAAAAATACTAGAGGTATTATCTAGTGATTTTCTGTTCTTGCTTTTTCTCTTTTTGTAAAACGTTCCTCACCAGTATACAGTTAAACAACAGTATATAAATACAAAGACATCTAGGTAGGCTCGATGTGAGTTAAAGATTCAATTTCAACGAAGTGCCTAGGACTATGCCTCTGCGGAATCACTTTTACCTCCTGTGGTGACGACAGAATAATGTCCACCTTCTCCTTTGAGGAAATAACCGCAATATTATTGCTTGCTCTTTATTAGTGTAAATAATAAGTAAATAAGTACTATGAAACCTTTTACATAATCTTGACCTTTCTTGAAAAAATATTCTATAATTCTGCCTAAAATATATAGGCTCCGAAAAATCGTAAACAAAAAATATCTGAAATTCATGACTAACGGATATGCAAAGAGATTGATGGAAATCAAATTTTGATTTAGGAACGTAAATTGAATGCCGTTAGAATATTGTCATGGAAAACAGTTCGATTGTGTGACTGTATTATAAGTCTATACTAGTCTATCTATGGTGATGTCGCAAGGACGTCAGCTTGTAAAACTATACCAAGATGTCAAAATCGCTTGATAGATTATCAACCATACTGTTCATGGATATAAAGTCGAAGATCTATTGCCCAATTTCATTTTAGGGTACCTTCTAGTGCTGTATCAACGTATTTAGAAGGAAAATCTGGCGAGGAGACCCCTGCCGCGCCCCAAGCCTGCGGGGAACGGCGACGGGAGGTCGCTCGACCTCTGCTCCTTAGCTATCTAAAACTAGACATATATACGAACCCTATAGTACATGGCCATCGTTAGTCACAGCTTACTGAGCCAGCGTCGAACCGCCGACGCGTGGTGAGAACAAAGTAATCGTAATTTATGCTGATGCTGTATAAGTAAATCAATGTTTGGCAGCTGGAACTAGTACCCTCGATTTATTGGGCAAACGATAAGAAATAGGAAAAAGAGAATCATGCTCATAACTCATCATATTGCACTAAACTACCATCAACTGTAGCCAAGTTGAATATTTGTTATCGTTAACACGATGGCGACGAGAAATTCACCTTTCATTCGTTTTGTTGTAGCTATATTGATGATAGTCTTGGAAAGATGCTGATGACAAGCTAGCTAGACGATAGTAATCCTCGATAACGCTGATGATGACAAATTTCGCTATTCAATGTTAAACTATAGTCGATTAAACTGGCCCACGTGCCCACGTTGTCGATTTAATGCCCATTGCTCCATTAAAACACCAGAGGTCTGCACAACTGCGTTATAAATCACCAACGGATGTTGAAATGTGGACAATATCTGTTCTCAAAGTCCATGACGTATTGTTCAGTAATAAAAAGTACTGAACTAATATATAAGATCACGCTTTTAGTTCCCCGAAGAGATAGACAGAGATGTACTTATTTACGGCTAGATTTAAAAACCTGCCTGTCATTAGAATTGCCTACTAAAGTTAGAATATTGATAAATTTTGGTATATCTCGAATGTCCAGCAGTGAAATCTACTAGACGTATAGGTTTCTGTTGAGTCTGATTATTAATATAAAATACTCCCTTCACGCCAGTTAAGTTATAAATATCATAAATGTGATCGTTATTATGTATGTTTGTTACTCAATCACGACAAAACGGCTGAAGGGATCGGGATGAACTGTGTAACTAGGATAGGTTAGGGTCTGGAATAACACATAGGGTACATTTTTACCAAGCCGCGGTAGGAGCTAGGTTTCATATTGTTATAAAATTAAACGCTCATTAACAGCTTGTATGTGCCCACTGTTGAACAATGACCTCTTCTTACACCAAGAAGGAGATATACGGGGGATCCTAATGTAATGAACTGAGTACAATTCCAGACTGCATGCTGTTTCAATACTTAAGTAATATCAGATAAATATCATTATACTGACCTATTACTATTACGTAGCGTAATGACAATCATATAACAATTACCTTATCTTTGAAGTTGTAACCGATAGGACTTTTTGTCATTCATTGTTAAGGTCGTCACAAATTGTCGAAATTACTTCTGCGAAAAGAGAAACCTATTTGGATATTTTCGAAATAAATAAAATATACTGACTGAAGACTGCCTCGTTGGTCGAGTGATCGCAAGTGCGACTGCCGGGCAAGGGGTCTTTTTTTTTAAGGGGGGAAAATCATCGCATGTCTGCTCCCGCCTGGGTGAGGCGGGAGGGAGTGTCAGACTCTTACTGACTAAAAACTACCCCGTTCCTTCTCCTGCACGTCGAGCCGGAACCCCGGTTACCCGTTAGGTTCTCGGTCTAGGGTCGAACAAAGGACTACTGGGTATTTTAAAAAAATTTCAGTAGTAGCTCGTAGTCTGGAGTTGTGCCCGGCATATCACAATAGGCTCACCCTCTATAACATGGGACTCATAATATAAATAGTAAAACTGGGTGTTATATTGTACAATGGTATTAAGTGCCGTAATGTACACCTCTGCCTACCCATTCGGGGATAAAAGGCGTGATGTTACGTTATGTAAACTTCTCAAAAAGTTCGTTTTGTAATTAATATGTAATTGAAAATTGTTAGTCTCGTCATCAAAACTAATTTTTTATTTCTTTTTAAATTTTATTTTGTTTGTTTGGAATAATTATGAATTAATTCAATTTGATAAATTTAATATGTAAATACTAAGCCTTAAGCGAACTAATAACAATTTTAAGGTCATTTCAAACTAAAAAGTGTCATGTCAAATGTCGCAATGCCTCTACATATAGATTATTCAGAAGTGGCAATACTGTCCGACCATGGTAAATTGGCAACACAGAACAGGAATAGTACAAGTTTAGCTATTGACAGAGGACAATTAAAAGCAAATTAGCCAGATGCTACTGGCCAAGCAGAATGTACTTGTCACCACCTTTTTTCGCGATCCGGCTATCTCCTACTCGCTAGTCAAGCGTGGAGATTACGGCCAATCCCTCTTTTGTTGAGGAGTCCACAGGAGTTGATAATGAAATAACTAGCTTCTGTCAGCGGCGTCGGATAACAAGCTTATATATTAATCCAGACTATAATCTACGCCCGTTCCAAATTTTATTCCGATCCCTTCAGCCGTTTTCACGTGAAGAAGTAACAAATAAACATACAAAATTTTTTTATATCAGTAGGATAACAAATATGTAAGTAATTTTCACGCCTAGACAATTCCAATATGGTATCTACATGAGTGACATTGTCAAAACCCCTATAAGCCGACGGAGGCGATGGCCCAATCCCGACAGTGCGACCCAAATTCCTATTACGTAATAAGTATGCAACACCGACCATTAGGTAGCTACATGGCATGGATAGTTTGCCAATACAATTTACCCGTAAAATCTTGTTAATTTGTTTAATTAGGCACAATTGCAATGGTATTGTAGGGTCGAAGCACGAGAAACCCTGGACCTTATAAAGTGCGATCTCCAATAGAGATGCTAAGCCTGCAGATTATACTTATACCTCATATGCAAAGGAGCTTCGTAAATCCAACAGTTGACTACCCTGAACCGTGTAAGACAAGCCATGTATACTGCTCATAATTGTGTGTTAAAAAGAAGTTCGTAGACATATTGGTGGCACAGTTGCGGCGAAATCGACTGCTTCACTACGAATCGCAAGTTCATTTCTTTATAATATTTCTATGAATAATTTCTCTCGTGTTTTTTATCACACTTTATCATCCTTGTCATATCAAAGTCTTCAGATCAAAATTAAAAACTGAAACATAATTATAATCTAAACCATGTATCATTAAAATCATAAATCATAGCAGAGATTGCTGAATTAATTTCGTAATGTCACTGCAAAATAATGAACAGAAAGGGATTTTTTATTGAAAGTAGACAGCAAAAATGTTAACATAAAGACCGGTGCCCGCAGGTATGTCCTGTGTACCTACGAGTACATATTTGATATTATGTATAATCCCAGGTATTGTTAATGTGGAATGTACATAATTATGTATGTCTGTTACTCTTTAACGAATAAACTACTAGCCGGATTTGGATGAAACTTAGTACAAAGATAGACTATAGTACGGAATTACATAGTATTATCTTGGAAATGCGAGAGACATCGTTGGCAGAAGCTAGCCTAGTATTATCAGGAATGGACACCAGAACACACAAGTGACGTTAAAGAACTTCTATATCATTACAGATATAAAAATATAATGTTTTGGTACGTAATCATGGACAAATTTCAGTTTTTCTGATAGCTAAATGACGCAATCATGTAGTGTTTGGTTATCAAAACAGCTGATCTCCAGTAGGTATCAAAGAAAGAAAAAGTATGACTAATTGATCACTGCTGTCTACCACTTTGGGGAGTTTAAGGTGTAATGTTATATCTATCTCTCTCTCCTTCTCTCACACACTCTCTCTCTCTCTCTCTACATTTTGAATTCTGTTTGTTTGAGTTTGTGATCTTTCTTTAAAAACTTAGATAGGAAAGCAGGTCACACTAATTACGCATATTAAAAGTTTCGGAGGCTTAACGGTTCCGATAACATTTTCTCAGCGAACAAATTGATTGAAAATTAAAAATTGTGTCTTTGGTAAAGCTATCATGCTACCTGGGACGTCAAAATGGTATTGTTATCTCAAGAGCCTGCAATTACACCAGTACCCGAGTAGACTTATCTATCTTTCAAACCGCAACCACGCTGTGACTGCAGAAATAGAAATGGTGACATGACCTTGCAGGTCTCAGAATAAACTGACAACATAAATACACTATCAATGACCATTAAATATATTTCCCTATATAATCAGTCAGTTTTCAGTCCCCAGATGCATCTCAACAGCAATGACTACTATTCCATGTACGTGAATCCTGATCTCAAACGGTGAGGTACTAAATTTCAACTCTGTTCAACATCAGAGATCAAAAGCATCATGTGCCGAGGCTAGGTACGTGTACACTTGAGTATGTAGCTCGCACCGGCCGCATATGTACTTATGTGTAGATACTGAGCGAGCAGGATTCTGTACGGTGCAGTAAAACGACCAAAAGCAGACGTCAGCTGCAATGCAGCTGCCGGCATGCCGACGCCCGCCTGCCGCAGCCGAGCTGGGCACAGTGAGCGCCCCGCTCCGACAACCATCACACCATTACAGCTTAGCGAATTATTCAACCGTCTAATGCAGGTGCGAAACCTACAGATTTTTGCTCGACGTGTATTACTCTAACTTTTTTATTTATTATCTGTGGAAATGTTGACGTAGCGCTAGAGTGTTCGGTAGTGCGTCTATGGTGCGTGTTTTATAGCGTATCGATTTTTAGCTCATTTTTAGGGTTAAAGATATGACTGCTCAAGTTGTATTTAAGCCTTATGCACATCATTAATTGGGTAGTTTCCTGGGTTAAAAATAAATTATTTTGAATTTTTAGTCCAATTAAATATTGAAAAATAGTTACACTTTTATTCATTTATTGATTTGCCGATATACTTAATTTTCGATGTATTCTAGCATTGTTTTTAGATATAAGTGTGCTATTTGACGCGAAAATATGATGACGTCATAAGATGGTATTTCACGTACAAAATTCATAGAACAGTATCGTTTTTGACGTTTCGATAAAAGTATTGAATTTGACTAGTTGTCATCTATATGTATTGATAATTATGAAGTTTGTTGTGCATTAACAACAACTTAATGCGTTAACTTTATATGTTTGCATAATTGAATGAAATTATGATTTTCGATAAAATTTATGGTTACTTCTCTATCGTGTTAATGCTTCAGGCAGCACATAATTATTGGAACAGCAAAGAAATAAATGTTTCGAAGAAATGTAAGTCGGCGACACGATAATTCTGTTAACGTTGTTTTTTTAGTTCGGACTCATTAGTAATGCTGTTGTAATTCTTATTTTGTTGTTTAGTAGTATTTAAGTAGGTACTAGGAATATGTACGCTGCGATGTGTTGCAATATTTCAAAATTTAATAAGTGAAGAAAGCTTTATGGCATAAGAGGCGAGTGTATGTGTGTGTGTGTGTGTGTGTGTGTGAGAGAGAGAGAGAGAGAGTGAGATTTGTCATTGCATTGTTAAAAATGAATAGCTTCTGCCCGCGACTTCGTATATGCAAACCCCGTTTTTTCCCTTTCCCGTTCGTGATATTCGGTAGATAGTATAAAAAATTGGATAAACTACCAACTTTCATCCAAATTAATTTAAAAGTTCTTGAGTTATAAATAGACTTATGATATTGGGATGTAACATCTATAACAATAATAATAAAGTTCACCTTATAAACCCATTCATTGTAAGTACAATTAACATAATATATTAATAACATCGATAGGACACAGGTATTCCATGGTATTTGTTGAAATCGATCGACGTCTGTAACTTTACCCGAAGGGTTGGGACTAAGAAGGACCTCCTTCAATTTTTCTCATTCCCTTAGAACATGTAAACAAAAGCGACCTCTTTCGGAGTTCGTTGAAAGCATTCCTTTTCTAATTTACTTTTTTCCATTCCATGTATTATGGCTATGGGTACTATGGACTTGATTTGAGATTAAGTACGTAATGGTGTTCTATTGTTTAAACGTCAGATTCTTATTTTGACATAACTAGTGTTGTGACATCAAAGAGTTCACTGTTAATCGATTAATTACTATTGTTTGGGAATTGGAAAACAAGAACTGGTTTTTCTGCGATTTTGTTGACATCGAGGTGTTTACAGAGATACTAAAATGATATCGTAAAGTATTAGAGCTATATTTGCGCTACATTGCTGGGGGGCTACTTCAGACGTATTTTTTTTAAGGGGGAAATTCATCGAATGACTGCTCCCGCCTGGGTGAGGCGGGAGGGAGTGTCAGTGTCAGACTCTTACTGACTAAAAACCACCGTTCCTTCTCCTACACGTCGAGCCGGAACCCCGGTTAGGCGGTTACCCGTTAGGTTCTCCTCGACTCACTTCAGATGTAAGTATACCATGTCATTCTGTATAGCAATTTTTGAGACAATAACAAACATTCTATTTTCAATATGGTCATAAAACCGTTGCCAAAAAAAACTATTATTGTCAGAACTCAAGAACCACGGTACGGAAGCCATGGGCAATTTGAGGCAGTCCCTTTCCTACAACCCTACACGACATTTACCCATAACACAATATTTTTTGCGCTGCGCAATCTCTGAGACCTCTGACACAGCAAAACACGAGAAAAAAACCGACGAAGTTAGGTAAAAATTAGGTCACTCCCTAACGCCGGCCCACTAGCTTAATAGCATTAGGCACTGAACGTGGGTGACGCAAAATACAATATTTTCCCCCAACGTCCACGGTACATCATGTCCTTGTTTGATGTCACTCTTATTACCAAGCAGTAAGAGTGGTTTTTGAAGTACAGGTAGCTTCTCTGACATGCATGCGGCTTTTTATCTTTTTAAAGGTTTTTAACAAGTACATTGCGTACCCTTTGAGTGTCAAACTCGCTACCGTTGTTGACAGGGTACAGACTAATCTCTATAAAGGTATGAGGTTTGGTTTCCAAGTGAGAAACTTCAAAAGTACCTATAGCCGATTCGAAATACTTTTGGAAATATATCGGATTTAAATTTTTAGGGAAGACTTCGATAGTCATTATGGAGATAGAAAATAGAAAGCTGGTATCCACAGGATTTAGAAACACAGCATTGGATCTTCAGGTAACATTTCAAACTGCAAATATGACCCTTAGCACCATAACAATAACAACAATTTCTAATTGTCACCGACACGTGTGTTTTCAAACTTGATTATACCTTTATGTAGTTGATACACTTGGTGTACAGTACAATCAAAATAACAACACTCAGTAATCAGCCTTATTCATAGCGCAACAGAGTGCAAATTAGAGGTTCTGAGGATAGCATTCAACATGCTACAGTGCTTGTTTGCGAATTTGTCTCCAAAAGTTTGACACGTGTCGCAGCGTGACATTGAACTAGAGAAACAGACTTTTGTTAGACATTTTGGAAAAATATAGCGTCCATGGGCGTCCATCTAGATTTTTATTTGCATACTTGACTACTACCTAATCTGTATAAACAAATAGTAGTACATATATATATGTATGTTACTTATATTTACGCCTGTTTTTGGTGGGAGTAAAGTAAAGACGGAAAAGTGAAAACGTTAAGATTATTAGCATAGTTAAATTATAATGACATCAAGTTTGAACTCAATGAAATATTGTTGGGACTGGTCTGGACATACACTGTCCGAGGACATAAAGTTAATAAAAAATGGTATTTAAATACAATGGCAGATCATATTTCTATAATTTTTACATTGATATTAATTCATAAAATTAGATAAAAAATATTATGGCGACCATTTTGAATGACGTTCTTGGCCATAAGTTAAAAAAGAAAAATTGTAAACGACCAGCATTAATACGACCAGTGTCGGTTCGCGCACCATGCAGGTTGTATATGCGCGAACATACACAAAGTTTGGTCTTTCGCTTTCATAAAGAATTTAAGTGTTGCAGATTAATGTTAATCTCAAGGGCACTGGTAGTGTACATAATTAATTATATCCGCTTTTGAGAGGTTGTAAATGAAAATGCGACTCGCATACTTTAATCTTGTTAAAGGATTTGGTTTCGAGCAAAAATGTTTGATGCATTTCAAAGGCAGTCTGAGGTATCTACCACCATGCTGAAAGAGCTAGAGACAGAGCTCAGAAATAAGAGATAAAATCGCTAACGAGCAAATGGCAGGATAAAGACGGAGCTGCTAGCTAGCAGACGGAACCATGGATAAGAGCTGACAGTTGAGAACGCTTGAATTTGAATTTTATTATGTTTTTCTACAAAAACACGTAGGTTAATACTATGGTGTAAACTAGTCCTATTGGCTCTTGTGCTGGACACGATTTTTTATGAAACATCAAATGAGTAATGTAATGTGTTTTAAACCTTGTAATTAATATAACATTTTGAAATTATTACAGGGTTTATCATCATTGTAAGCGCTTCCTAGGAACTGAGGAAAATATTGTATTTATACTTTCAGTAATGACATTCTCTTGTCCTTATAAGGAGAGGTATAATGATACCAGAGGTGATGTTGACGCGCGCATTACAGCATTTTACCTACATCATCACCATTATGGCACTGATGATCTAAGATCTTGTATCCCAAAAGGGTTTAGCGGACTAATATATTTACTGTTGTCTCACTGAAGAGTTTTAAGTAAGATCTGATTCATAATAATGTTTAAAAGAGAGTTTAACTGTACCGAGTTTTATTGTATAGTGAGCCTTAATACAAAGATTAACCTATGGAGTTTCTTGCTCGTTCTTCTCCATTGAAATCTACACCTTGGAATGAGCAAATAGCTTCACTAGAGGACTGACCGACAGAGTGACATTTTTTTTTATATTTCAATATTTTGTTTTGACATTCAAAAGTGCCTTCCTGGTCTGATTGAAATAAATGATTTTGACTTTGACTTTAACCCAAAACAAAGGCGATGCAATTTTTTTCTTATCCTTTTCTTTGGGAAGAACTAGCACATATTCATGAAGAGATTGATGATGAAAACAAAAAGGTATTGATGAAATTATAACAATTCGAAAGAAATATCAGGGAGAAATTTAAATAGTGATAATGAACCAATTTACGGCGTACTTAAATACAAATTCGTATGCACTCTACGAAAGCGATGATAGCGGCTTTTAATGGTTGCAATAGTTGTTTACGTGATCTCTATTCCTAAATCCTACTTATTATGTACCTATATAGAAAGTGCCCTTGTATGTTTTCCAAAACTTTGGTCAAAATATCAATCAGTGTGTCTATCTCACTCTTACACAAAGGTTATCAGCAAAGAGGAAGAATGAGCATTTATCACCGTTTTTGCCCAAGGCGGATAGGAAATTCCAGATGATAATATTTTTATAAGGTCGGGTCTCCCCACAACGTTTTCTTTTACCGTATATTAGTGGGGTGGAAACAAACTAATGATAACTCATATAATTTGTTCATATGAATATCTCTTCAATGAGGTTAAGTAGCAATTTAGCTATAGATTTAGAATGACCAATACAATTGAGATTTGTATATCACAAATGAGAGCGACTGCACGGTTGGTGCGGTAGCTGGGCAACTGGCTGCTGCGTAACGTTTAGCGGGTTCGATTCCCGTACGGAGCTACTCTTTATGTGATACATAAATTGATGTTTCGGGTCTGGGTGTCATGTGTATGTCATGAACTTGTATATTTGTAAACGCAGCCACGACACAGGAGAAAATCCTAGTGTGGGGCAAAGTTTGATTTAAAAAAAATTAAATGAAAGAATTTTAAATCTGCAAGATCTTGGCTACTGCATTGATATTTTGCTGCAGCATCTGCTTTCAAAGTTATATAGAATGTCAAGTTCACGTCTATTATTGTCCTACAACGGGTACGTTTTAGCGACTGCCCTATTATGGGGAAGTTTTTAAAAGCACTATCATACTTTAACCGATTCAGTATCAAATATAGAATTCCGTTCAGACTGTGACAGAATATCATTATGGATTGTGGAACGTACTCAACTTATACGACTTTTGGGGTGTTTTTTTTTTGGTTTTTTATTCAATAAGATCCTTACCCCTTTGTCCATTTCCGCCAAAGGGACTGTAAGAGGGTTTTTCACTCTGAATTAACAAAAAGGATCTGGTGTTCAGTATTCGCTAGACCAACAGACAGACAATAAGTCTACAATAAATAATACTAAACCGTTATTGCAGTCTCTATGAAGGCGAAGGAAGGTATATTATAGGTGTGAAGATTATGTTAAATGTTTGTTGCACTTTTACGCATAAATCTCTGAACAGATTTAGATGAATTTGCCCGTGAAGATGGATCATGGTTTTGCAGACAGGTGCATGGTAACAAATGAATAGTAGATGCGAAAAATGTGTTTCGAGTAAAGTTCAGACGTGAGTTTATGATACCGATTTCGGAATGAGATAAGATTAAAAACACAACAGTGTGTAAGTAAACATTTGTTGTATTTAGATGAAACATACTCTACACAGTTCATCCCTAAAACGGATAGGCAGACGTATTAAATATAACAATCATTTTTCACCAGTAATGTTATGATCCCCGTGTAATAGACAGCAAGGCTGTTGCCTTTATTCTACATGGAAGAACTAATTATACTATTGCAGCTTGTTAGTCAATTACCGATTCATAGATGGAGTTGTCAGTTACCCATCCTATGGCTGACCGCGCCAACTGACGCTTCACGTTGAGACGGTACTAGTCTCTGTTATTGATCGCGCTTGTGCCGACTCTGGCTAAAGCTGGACTGTCAGTTGGCTATAGTGGTATGTCTATGGAGTTCTTGTGATATTAAATCATGTTTAATGGGAATTGGTTGTCAAATTCCTTTATTAAAGTAACTACGTGTGAACTACTCGTGCTGGGGATTTTTATTCTTTGATTCGATCGTGCGTTTTTGATGGAATAGGAGCAGACGAGTAGACGTGTCACCCCGTGGTAATCGATCACCGCTACTCATGGACACCAGAGAAGTCAGAAGTGCGTTACCGGCCTTGTAAAACCTGTTGTTATTGTAGTTACCATTGCTGAGTGTTAGACGTGAAGAGAAATGCCAAAATAAATTGTGTAACAAACCAACATGATTCCGGACACCCTCTACAAATGTTCAAATGTTAATACCATCTGTGTATACGGTATAATATGTATAAGCAGACCAGGACCTAAGCTCCAGAATCGTACAGCAAACTATACACACGCACACTAAGTGAGGTGTAGTAAGTACCTACATATCCATTTATATGTATGTATGTGTGTATGTACTTATAGCTGCCTCGCCAGCACGCCACGTGTTTTTCGTGTAGCTCGCGCGGCGTGTCAACTGAGTAGGTACTTCTACCTTCGTACCAATGCCAACGAGAGCTGTGCTCTATACATTGACACTAAATACTAAACGTAGTGTGTGAACGTATTTGTGTCTTGTTTGCAACTGAGGGCAGCGATAACTTATTGTACGGAGTGGTAATGGTATATCATGCTGGTGCTTTATACATCACGGGGATATTTTGACTACTCATTTTCACGAAGTAATGAGTACTTGTAGATTGTATGAGGCATGTTAGTGCGACATCTACCATAACAGATCTCTACTCTAATCAACGAAATGAACGTCCAATTTAAAAGTTCATTTGCTTTTTCGACAGCCTCGGCGTGAAAGAAGCAGATTTAGCAAATCCTAGTTGGAAGTCCCGGCTCGACTACTCCAGCAGGGAGCCACCCCGTCACTCACCCACCCTCCCAACTTTCACTCTCTTGTGCGTCGGGGATCTCGACCCTACTCTGGATACAAAACGCTTTTAACGTCCCACCGAGCGCACGATAGAACAGCCCTTAAAAGCACAACCTTTAGAGGCGAGTATCGCATGAAAGCAGATAGTGCGAGGTCGAGAACATTTGAGCGATGCGTCTAGGGCGTAATAAGTGTTGACAAATCGCCACGGAATACTCGGCCGTGTGATCTAAGCAGTAAGGGCGAAGTCCGCATGACGGGATAAGTGTTACACGCACAGTGTACTGCTGCTGAAGACAACACCGGCGAGTACCGGATCCCTCGTCAGCGGGCAGGCCGCGCACATTTCACGCATATTTCATACGCCGTGCCTGATTTAGCGATTAAACAATATGAATATCTTTGAGCATAGTAGGTACGTAGATAGTACGATTGGATGACACGTGCGGCCGCGGCACACTCACAAACAACAACAAAGAATTAACACGCAATAACAGCACATAGAATAAGTAATTCATCCTCCAATCTTCATTAACCACTTCTGACCCCAATTAGGACGCGGTGCCGACAACAATAACGCTTTCGATACCTAAGTGTGTGGTGCTACGTAAGCACGGCGCTACCTACTCGACATCACGTTACCACATGACATCATTGCCACTGGATCTACCTCTAATTTCCGTTTGTACCAAGTCTTGTGGTTTGTCATCGAGCAAACACATCTAGCTCCGATCTAAGCAGTCGGTTGTCGTGATCGCGACTGTACTGACACGAGACGAGAGGTCAGCTCTAGGATCGGTGCACGTAATTTATCAGTTAGCGCTATGTACAAACAATTAACATCTGAGCAGTCATTACAGCTACCGATAATACTTGGAAATTGTTAGTCGCTGCAAGTACCTAACAACTAAATACTCGAATCTGTAAAGTTCGCGGTACCTACGTAGCTACACAGTGTAACTATTGTCTACAACTACAACTGTTGGTACAGTCGGTTGTAAACAATAACAAACAAACAGCAGTTCCCGGTAGTGAGAGTCAGCGCGGTTTGTGGCAAACTTGCTTATTGTTAGTGTGCAAGTTGCGAGAGGACATATCTGTCGTCAAGAACGACGCAAGAGCAGAGCAAAGACAGAGCAGAAGCCGAGGTCGGGCGCGCCCGCGTCGCCGACCGCACCGGGTGAGCGCTTCTCCCGACCGACCCTACGGCCCACACGATAAGGCACACAACGCCGCGCGCGCTCGCTGACCTCACCGCACCGCCGGCAAATAATAAATATGTAACACTGATAAAAGCCACAGAAGCGATGACCGGCAAGTATTTAGGGATTCTCGTTTGGCAAACACGACGGGTCATCGCGCCCCCGGCGCCGCTACGAGGCCGCCAAGTAATGGACGTTGCCGGTGTACAACACCGGCTGTCTACAGTATCTAGTCAACTCAAAGTAGTCGCGACAAGTGAAACTCTAAAGTATCCGACGACGGGTCCTGCAGCGGCCCTCGACGCAGCGCGCAGTGGAAGCGAAAGAAGTTATGAAAGTCACGTGCGATATACATACCTGCGTGTGGAGAGGTGTGTGTTGCCGCGCTCGAACAGCACTCGTGTCGGAGGCGCGCGGCTGACTGGCGGGCGCCGGGCGGCAGCACGACGTCGCCGCGGCAGCAGCGGCCCCCGCCCGCGCCCCGCGCGCCGCTGCATTCTGTGCGTGCGCCCGCCGACCGCCGGCCGTCGGGAGAGCCGCCGCTCGTCGCTTCCACTGACATCAGCGGAGCCGCCTGACGCCTCCCCATATCTCGCACGCACGCAACTCGCCTGTCACCTCTGCGTGACCCTCGCGACCCACTAGCCGTACCGACCTCGCTATGTTTCAACGTGTAGTAGGTACTATAGGCACTCCGCCGACCAAGCCGTCGACGATTCTAATTACATTATGTCTGCTTATAATATTCTAATTGACACAAAACAAAGGTTAG
Source organism: Spodoptera picta (assembly GCA_038387885.1). Lineage (NCBI taxonomy): Eukaryota > Metazoa > Arthropoda > Insecta > Lepidoptera > Noctuidae > Spodoptera > Spodoptera picta. The sequence continues at coordinate 4,034,454 of JAZHFQ010000438.1, read as the reverse complement.
GTAGATACCTCAAGCTATGTTAGCGTGTTAACGGCAAGATTCCGTCCAGTACAGGTGTGGCGGCCCCTGGGTGGTTCTCGACGACATGGTCAGTAGACTAGCATAGACTGTTTCACAGGTTGGAACGTTGGATGATTAATTAATGATATACTCATGCATTAGTTTCAGCGCAGACAATGGCAGGAGTGGTAGTCCGTAGTCGCGTCGTATGCATGTTTGTTTACATACATATGTAAGTACAACAGGTACACACGTATGTAAGTGTCTGTGTGTTGCGAGTAACCTTTAACAAGATGTAGTCACTCTCTGCGGTTTTATTGGAACAATCTCTTGGAACAGCTGGCAGCGCCGATATCTCTCGTTCGTGGGAAGTATAGAGTTTGACTGCGGGGCTACGTAGCTATCATTACGTAAGAGCCTAAGTCCACCAGTGGACTGCAAGTGGAGTCTCATCATCGCTATCTCCGACTACTAAAATTCTACAATAAAAACAGTGTTATTTAACGTAATACATAGCTTGTAAATAAAGTTAAGGAGTGACGGTTTGACCCTGAAAGATGTACCATAATATTAGCATAACATGTTGGCTTGTCCCACGCCTTTGTAATTTATATTCGGCTAAAAATACTTTAGATTGTCTCTTAATACCTCGAAGACAGTAAACACAACAGCCGAGTAAAGAGTATTGTGTTTGAATCCCGAGTGAACCCTTTTGAATACGTGTGATATTATATTAGATCGTCTCTTTGGTTACCCGAGTTCAGTGGCTGTGATTTTGGCTGCCGAATGAAATGCAATAGGTTCGATTTACAAAAGATTTATTCGAATATTGACAAACATTAAAGAAAAGACAATGGGGCAAGTCTGCCTAACACCTGTATAAGATAATAGCGTGATGTTACACACAAGTTTAGTATAACGATTCCTCCGCTTATCAGGAGTAATTCGACAACCGAAGATTTTGCAATCAAAAACTTAACCAATCTCAAGTCAACGCGCTCTGCAGTCGCAATAACAACCACTGAGTCAACAAGGTAATGTTATTTACGGTCACAATACTTTGTAAACGACGTGATATCAGTAATACTATTAATACATAGGATATATTTATAAATACACAGTTAGTTACTCTATGAACAGACTGTTTCGTTGGTTGAGTGGTGTCATGTACGACTCTCAGGCAAGAGATCTTAACTTCAATTCTCAGGTGTAATGTAAAGCATATACGTCACTAGTCGTCGCGGAGAACCTAACGGGTTACCGGGGCTCCGGCTCGACATGCAGGAGAAGGAACGGGGTGGTTTTTAGTCAGTAAGAGTCTGACACTCCATTCCGCCTCACCCAGGCGGGAGCAGTCATTCGATGATTTTCCCACCTTAAAAAAAATCATATATTATTGTTATATGTAAATAAGTATAAGTTTTCAAATATACCTAGGTATATAGTGTTTATTGAATGTTATGATTGCGAGATTTATTATACTGGTACATACATTGCCTATTTATAAAGGTTTAAATCACCTGCTACTTTCATCTCTGCACTGCTGGACAATGCCCAAGGCATTAAGTCCACCTGTACACACTTATTGTATTAAGTTGAAAAAGATGAAAAAATAGGAATTTTCATGAAACTTATCAGGAAATATTATTATCATGTACTCACATTTTATTACATGGGGCACATAACATAAGTGGTGAATTATTGTTACATTTTAACACCACATTTTATATAACTAGACAATAATTTATGTTACAACAATGTAAACGGATCAGCACCTTTATCAACCCCTCCCTGATCTAAAATCCGTGATGTTTTGATATTACAATTTCATGTATAAAAATCTTGCCAATTAATTTTACAACTGTTATTTTTATCTCGTAACTGCTAGATAAGAGACCACGCCCTTTCATCCCGTGGGTCCCTAAGAGCTGGTAACGAGGTCAATTGCCCACCTACAGGTACTCGGCAGTCGGTGCGTTTATTAAACATAGTACATCATAGCTGTTAGACACATGCGTAAAAAACAGGGGCTGCCCACTGCATTTGTTTTTTTATTACTTAAAAAAAAGAAAAAAGAAAATTGCATTCACCATAATTCCCGCACGTAGCAACTCTTTGTGTGATCTGAGTGTCATCTAATTATGTGTGTGTGAGATTGTAAGTTCGTAAACGTACCCTCGACGCAGGCGAAAATTCTAGGGTGGGGCAAAGTTTTATAAAAAAAAATAGACAAAAAAGAATTCTTATTTGAAAAGTGTTGTTGCATGACGTCACTGCTGTTAATTCTGGACAGGTGGCAAGGTGAACATATACAATTAAACATCCACTTTTCACCGGTCATATTATTTATTTATTCAAGGGACAAGAAACAGTTACATATTAAGATTTTACATAAAAGTTTTACATTAAACAACAACTACAAAAAAAAATAGACAAAAAAGAATTCTTATTTGAAAAGTGTTGTTGCATGACGTCACTGCTGTTAATTCTGGACAGGTGGCAAGGTGAACATATACAATTAAACATCCACTTTTCACCGGTCATATTATTTATTTATTCAAGGGACAAGAAACAGTTACATATTAAGATTTTATATAAAAGTTTTACATTAAACAACAACTACAAAAAATATGTAACCCACACCATTGCCCACAATTTGGTATAAAGCATAACGGCAATAATGACCGTGTTGCGGTAGTGTTATCGTAATTTAATTAAATTAAAGTTTACTAAATATATGATCCTCATGATATAGATTGCGCGAATATTCTGAACGAATTTCCTTGCTATGGACCAAAACGATTGTAGGTAAGAAACCTGGCTATCCCTTTCAAAGAGTTTTAGTTATGGTTATCTAATATATCTCAACGTGAACGTACTGTTGCAGTTATAATGACTTCTGCTAGAGACTAATTGGTATTTCGATAACAATTCTAGTTACCTATAAACTATAAGAAATTATAAATAGGAACCAGCTTATTCCTATACTAACATAGTGATGAAAATAAAATTCCACTATTGTGATTGATTATTTTCGCTATCACCCCCTATTACATGGGACTCATAACCTAATAGTGAAAAGTGGGTGTTACATTGTATAGTAGCATTAAGTGCCGTAATGTGCACCTCTGCGTAATCCGTCGGGGATAAAAGGCGTGATGTTCATATATTTTCGTTTCTGTTCTCGAGGAGAAGGAAATAATGAAGTCTAGAATTCTTCATAATTATGTACAAAATACTAACTTACTCACTATTACGTAAATACAAACTCTAAAGCTAATCGGAAGTAATGTAGTAATATATAACAGGTAACTAGACCATCTGCCTACCCTTTCATAGAATAACAGGATTTACGTTATATAATTTGCAACACAACAGTCCTTCTTCATTCCAGATCTTACCACCAAATATAAAGTTTTGTAGGACATCGCACTAGATTATAAGTCATATCTTCTACCTTTTTATTGAATAAATAAATTATAAATATTTTGTGGTCATTAGACACTGAAAACTAAAAACAACAATGAAATACGGCAACTTGCATTAAAATAAAGTATTTATTCAGCAAACTCTAAAATAACGCTCAAACTCATTGTTTTAATAGAAAAAAAAAACACAATTATAACCAAAAAATAAAGGAAATTCTCCTTAAAAATAGAGAGCTAAGAGGCTCCTAAAAAGTTAGTAAAAATATCAGCCGCGTACCAGTTGTTTGTGTTAGAGTACCCCGTATGAATTGATCGGGCTCCCTCCTCGTGTGGTATGTTTGCCCACGAACAGTTCCCACGCCTAATCCCCTCGGTTCAGCGGCTAATATGTGAGGACGTTGCTCGTTGTTTATCGAGTTCTATTCCTGAGATTTTCAAAGTTTTAAGGTATAAGTGTTAAACTTCAGTAGGTATGTTTGTTGGATGAAGATACAATCCTTATATTTCCTTTCCCGACGTAATATATTTCAGAAGCGTATATATTATTAGATAAATTTTACACTCACTTTTTGCGAATCACAAAAAGTTCCTTTGTAATAGTGGGCGAGTCTGTTATGGCTTAATTAAATCGAGCAGTACCTACAATTTCTAATGCAAAATATAAAAACATAAAAGTCTCGATGAACCCTATTTGATTAAAGAGTATAATAAAGAAGTAATAATATGTACTATGTAGTCGGTAAGTATCAGAAAACCGAGAAGACTACACGAAACGTGCTACGCCTGCGAAGAACTGAAAAGCAAAAGTTTACTCAAACGAAACTCCATTCATCTACCTAGAATTATGAGTGTATATGATTGTAATGTAACTTAGAATTAGTTACCTTCTAATAAGGTTCTATTTCACCACGTGGTATACTTTCTGTATTTACTGATTTAATTAATTATATAATTTCAACTAATATCTTACTTTAAAGTCGCATACTTGCATTAAAATCTACTACGTAATTTTGAAGACTTCTACACGTTTTTAACAAAATTAATAATAATTACTATCTGGCTGTATAGCCGACAACTTTATTGGAGCCTTGGTTGCTATTCAAAAAGACAAAAAAATGTTTTTTTTTTAAATCAACACATTCTTATCTCAAATACCAGGCACAAATTGTCAACGCAACGGCCGTTTATGCACAGATAAATAAACATTCCATAAAAAAAAGAAATCACAAATCTGATGCCGTAGCACGTAGCATCTATTTTTCGTAGGGCTAGTCGTAGCTGTGCTACGAAGGGCTACGCGAGTGAAATATTTCAATTTATTTTATTTCTTTTTGGTTTATTCACGAGATGTCATTTGTTACTGTCTCGTAGTGGTCTGAAGTTCCTACTGAGATAGTTTTAAGGTGAATTTATATAGGTTCCGGATTTGAAATTCTCTGTAGTTGCGCGGAGCCTGGTCCAGAATAGGTAAATGTATATTCATAATCTGATAGCAATTATAAATCTGGATAAAACTTCAGTGCTCAGGGTCCACTGCTTATTTGTAGAAAAAGTTACATTTTGCTATTTTATATTGTTTTTTTATTGATAGGTCTTGGGTCTATGAGATTTTACAATTCGTGTTTATTATCACTAATTAGATGATTAAGAAAGTATTCGATGACAATTAAAACCCTTATTTTCTTCTTAAAATATTTTTATTACTTAATTCAATGTTAAATATTAATTTTAAAAAGTATCTAAGTACTAAAAAGATTCATCAAAAATATTTCACCTAGAATATTAAAATTCTCAATATCAATAATTTCTCTTATCTCTGTGCACGTGTACAATAATTTATACAAACAAAACAGTTCATTGTTATTGTTTACACCGGATTGTTTATTTACATTTACGAACACACAACGCCATCTGGCAGTTCAGTTAGAACTATTTAGTACAGTAAGAAGTTCGATGTGCTCCCGTAAGATGGCAGCACCACGCCGAAAGAATGTTAAATTTTTTATAGGTAGGTAGTATAGTATATCAGGTACTAGACGGTCCTTTCATTCGTTAAGGGCTACCGCTATAGGGCGTTGCGTAATTTAATCATTGGCGTGTCCAATTACCATGGGTACGTAATACGTGTCTCAATACAAAAGGTAAAAGTGTTAGTAATACCAGTAATACTTTGACTTCCAAGGACATTTATCAATTAATGTAACGTTATAGGAAACCTAAGGGCTACATATATCCTTTACTAACTAAGTAGATTCTCTAGTAAATGTCAATTTGTTCATTCTTTGAGAAAACTGGGGAAGTTTAATATAGCTTGGTCGACAGTCGCGTTTACGGCAGTTTAAGTAGCATTATTTTAAACTTATGTCAGCCCTCTCTCATCTACAGCCTCATTACCTATGTATTTAGCCCTTACGACATGGCCATAGCTAACAAGCGGTACTTTTCAAATAAAGCTGTAACAGTTTGGTTATTGCCTCACCATTGACGCGGAAAACAAATGTGGAGTTTCAACAATCTACATACCATAATATCCTAAGGGAAGTGTCGTAATCCGGAATATTTCAAATTCCAAAATTTGACCACAGACTGCTGTTATACTGGCTTCTAATATAACGTGTTAATTATACAAGTGATACTTAAATGAGCTCTATTCCACCTATCAAGCTTTTCTCTTGATATTCATAATAGAGGTATGTAGTTGTGAAAAAAAAAATGAATAGGTACAATATCGTATGATCATCAAGACCAAGAGTGTGTACCCAATATGAGGTCGATCTGTCGTGAGGAAGGTGGTGAAATTTTGAATACTAAAGACAAACTAATGGGGCAAGCAAAGTAAACTGTTTAAATTATAAATCCCATAAAAACAGATCGAATAATAGTTATCAGATCTCATATAAAGTTAAGTTTGAATTACTTCATGCCTCTGTATTGCTGCAAAATACTAAATCCGTAGCTCGTAGCGCTTAGGTCGTAGCGCGTAGCATCGTTTTTTTGCTATTAATCTCGTCTTGTACTCAAACCGTGGTCTCAAACAGCAATTCAGTCACATGAAAGGAGTTTATAAACTCTAAACCTTAGTCAAAATGCATGGCATAGTAACAGAAAAGTATTTTATTAAGTTATTCCATAATAATAATATGATTGGTAACAAAACAGAGAAGCCAAGCAATAGTATTTTGATTAAGGTTTGTAAGTTTTTCATTAAGCCGACACACTAATTGAGTCCACGGTTTGCACGTCTCCAAGGTCATAGCGGGAAAACACTGACACGAACTACGGGCTACGCACTACGAGCTACGAACTACGCACTACGAGCTACGAACTACGCACTACGAGCTACGCCCTACGAGCTATGCACTACGAACTACGCACTACGAGCTACGCACTACGAGTAACGCACTATAAGCTACGCGTTACATGCTTATACGTTACGCGGTACGGCTGTAGTATATTTTTTTATTGTTTGAGTTTTAATGAACTAGTTTAAACACCTTAAGAATTTTGGTGATCATCAGTGACTGAATCATTGACGAAATCGAAGTATTTTGTTAACAATAAAACTAGTATAATAAGAGCTGTGGAATTAAAATTTTGTCGTAAACGTCTATATATTTTGCATACAGCGCTTCTGCGGCCTAATAAATAAAGAAAAGAAGAAATATTGTAGGTATATAGTAGGTACGGCACCTATATACTACCGGATATATTTCGGTGAGTGTTGTAGGGGAATTGCACAACTTGATTCCCCCTAAATCGTTCCCCCTTTCCATCATCGTACCACAAGGCAATCGGCGAAGCGTCACCGATTCATGGTACCTGCACACACGAAGCGCTTTGCATCAAGCTTCCTTGTGCGTAATGCAGGTATAAACTGGATGTCTTCAAGGCCCGTGTGATTAGGTTGCTTATGGGTCGACGTGCTCCATCGTAGACCGCATCATCGCTTACCACCAGGCGAGAAGTGGTCAAACGTCGGCCCCCATAAAATAGGTATAACAAAAATACCAAGCCATATAGTACGGCAGAATAGAATGTGTAGATTTGTAACCACTGCTACTCCTCACGTGGGTGTAGTTAGAACCGAGTACCTAACCTACCTAAAAGTAGTTCCTTTACTTAGGATGAACTAAACCTGGCTTATTGATTGATAATATTTGTAACTCCACACACATGTGTTTGTAGTCGCATGTGTTTGTTAGCTATAATGACCTAAAAATAAATGTAATTTTCCTGCAAGCTAAACCTAGTGTATGGAAGTAGGAAAATAGTTTACAAGGGTATACAAAAAAGGTAACACATGTCGTTTTTTTCTTAATTTTTATTTTTATGTACAAATAGAAATTCCCTTAGGTAAAATAAACTTACTTAAGTCTTAAATTATGATACTGTACAGAGTTTGTACGACGGAATGCGGGCAGTGGTAGAGAGATCCCGATGTAGGAGTTATGGCAAGTCCTTAAATGTGCTGGTGCTTAATAAATACGATGTAGTACGATGTGCAACCTCTATGGAGTGTAGCTTGTTAAAACCGAACGCTATATCTAAGTGTGTAGAACTTGAATTCGTTTGAAAGAACACTAACGATACGTTAGCCAATGGTATCTGGACATCACAGTGACGTCAGATGGAGAATTTTGATTTGAATAGTAAAGCAGTGCTTAACTATCGGTGAAGAATAAACCTTTGATATTGCCATTTTAAACCAATTAAACACTAGGAGAAACTAGTGATAATACTAATTAGATACCAATAGTGTCTAATACTGTCGATAACATCGACACTACAGACACTACTGATACAATAATTACCGACAGTTAGTACTACCGTACTGTAATGTTTGGTATGTAAAGTTAGGGGGATCACAGACGGAGACCGGGGTTGGTGCTAGCTACGTAGTTGAGGAGCTCGTCAGAGTCCTCACAAACGATGGGCTTCTCGTGGTAGCAAGCAACATCGTGCCACGCAATACCGTCATTGTACACATTGTTCAGGATGCTGAGACAAGACTCTGAGGTGCTGTTGATGTCGAACTCCGCGTTGTCAGGCTGACGTTGCTTCTTGTGGCCAGTCTGAGACCAAGGGTTGTAGCCCCAGCCGTTGGGGATCTGTAAGGAAAGTTATATTTAATTAATTGTTATCGAATCTTGAGTGATTTAGCACAAAGTCCCTAATAATTCTAAAACAGGGTTAAAAATATAGTGAACCGGGCTTTCTAACATAAACAGCTAGGGCGCGGCCACTGGCATTAATGTGTACATACTATACTATAAGTACTATCAATACCCTCATTTAAATTACGCATCTCAGACAATCAATTAATTCGTTAATTGGACAAGTTTGTTAAACACCCCTCAATTTGCAATAGTATTGCAAATTTGCAATAATATTGCAAACCTCAATTTGCAATAGTATTGCAAATTGAGGTTACCAATAATAAACACCTCAATGAGTGCCGATGTAGTGAAACACTGCACTTGAGTAATATAACGTAATCCAAGACAGAAGTACTTCAGTGTTTGAAAATGCGTAATACCTCAGCTTTCTCACAACAAACACGAATTGTACGAATGTACGCGCAGGTGTGTCTTCGAAAGTTTATGATTCAGTAAATAAGTACGTGTCGGTAATACGGTTATAGCAAATTTCCTCAGTTCCTCTTTACGTTGACAACCATATGAATCGCATTAGTTCCGACCGTAACAATGAAAATTTACGAGTAACTTACGACAATGTATAACAGGAATTTGGTTCGCTCTGTTACTTAGACGGAAAATGAGGACAAACAGAACTTTCTTTTTGCGGATAATTCTAAAAGCGAACTTAGAATTTTGTGTTTCTAACTTTAGGTAAAGACATTGACGTCTTATCCTAGTCAAGGATTGGCTTCTCCTGTTTTATTTCAGACCATATAATCTAGTAAATTCAAATCCCTACAGTCGTTTTTTCGTGAAAGCGTCACAAACAAATATACATCCCTACAAACTTTTACATTTATAATACTAGTAGGTACAAAAAGTAGAATTAAGAGTTTTCTACTGACCTGGGTGGTAGGAGACAGCTTTTCACGGTTTGCGGACCAGAACCATCCGAAGACGTTCTTGGGCTCGAGGTCTTTGCGGTTTTCGCAACCTTTGAAGTCACAGAGGCGACCTGACGTCCAGATGTAGGGCACGTCATCTGCAATAATACATGTATCAGTTAGTGTCATCAGCAGATTTATCCTTGCAGAGTTAAGGCATTTTATAGTTGTTTGTATTTACAAAGGGAGAAGTCTCTACGAGCCTCAACGAGTTTCTCAGTATTAGAATCATATGTTTAACAAAATAAAAAGGCACAGGGTTACACATCAAATGTGTTAAGATTTGCCATTACATATTTATAAAAGTTATCTAACGCTGTTGTTAGTGAAATGTGAAGGTTCCCAATTACGTGTCGCCTTCACGATACAAGTACTTTAGTTAGAGGATGGTCAATTTCACAACATTTGACCATCCTCTAACTAAAGTTTAAATTTCACAACATTTGTACTCACTTTGCTGAATGAGTTTGAAGATTAGATTGTTTTCTTCTTGCGTCTCCATGGAGACCAGGTCCATGCAGTATTCGCGGCAGATGTTACGGCCATCTAACCAGTCTACCTTCCTGTTGGCGAGGGCGGGCACGTGGCCGCTGTAGAAGTAGTTGTGACCTCGGTAGAAGAACTCTTTTGGTCCTAGAAACAAAAGAAAGAGGATTGTGAATAAATAAACAGACAATGCATAAACAAAAGCATCGGAGTCAAGGTTGTGTAGTAACAGTTACAGAAACAAATCAATAATATTTTACACCATATTTTGTCTACTTAGCGAGTCGTTGATAGGACAAACGAAGACCGAAGACCCTCAGTGAGACAGGTCAAGTACCTAAACATCAGAGTGTTGTATCATGGTCGTGACATTGAGGTGCCTGCGAGCAATTGTGTTAAATTATCACTAGCCACGATAATGTCGCAATGTCTCGGACGTTACATAACGATACAGGCCACGCATCGTGACCTTTCCTCCTTACATAAAAACGCAAGCAACATATTTCAACCTGCATATGGATAATGCTAACAAAAATCAAGTAAATGTTATGATTCTTAAATTAGAACAACTTCGACTTAAATCACGAATGTGGATCGATTTATAAGACAGGTAGATCGTCCTTGCGTTTATTTATTTTAGCTTTCAAATGTCATGTAATATTATATGCATTCCGTTCCAAAATGTACATTTTTAATAGCTATTATTTATGACTGATTGTTGCTCTCATGAAATATGCACTCGCTAATGATGTGAGAGTCATTCTAAAGTTGGTATTTGAGCCTTGACGAATATCAGACTGCACAGCAGATGGTCCGATACAATTGGTAGTTCACAAGTTCAATTACTTAAATACACAAACGATGCAGCTAGTACCTACTTAGCACTGAGCGTTTGTATACAAAACGTTTCTAAATAGCTATGGAGTGGAGCTAAAAGCATCCACGACCTACATACTTAGCGCCTATTTGTCGTGCTACTAACTGGACCGTACGGTGTCAATTCTTTCATCATTTGATCAAATACTGGGCAGAACTGTTGCATGAAGTTTGTTTGTTCTTAGTATATTAGGTATGTGCGGAATGATTTTGGCAGACGATGTTGCAATGACCGCGGTGGTGCGGCGGTTTGCGGCTGCGGACGGCGCCGCGCGGCGCACAGATGCGTCGGTCACGCGCCGCGCCAACTGGGCCAAGGATCGCTACCGGATGCGATTTTTATATTTAACCAACTGGCTAGTTCACGCCCATTGTCAACGCGACGATCCTAATTATCTGCATTATTAGATGCCTGGTATGAAAATTTGCAATTATTTAGCGTTTCATATCTAATTTGTATGTTACATACCTACGTATATTATAAACAATATGCCTACAAAGTTTGTATATACGTTTTCCTCGTGTACTTTTGAACTTTTATGTTAACTCTGTGACGCTGAAAACTTCACGGCCTCCATATAAATGTTGGTAATAAATTAGCTATCTACTTGTAAATCCAAATTAAGATAATTACCGTGTCTCAGCTTAATCGTGAAGGTTCTTTATTTTTTGTTTAAAGTCCTATTTAGATGATAATTATAGTGAATTGCAACGTTATTAGTGTTTCTGATTACAATGTGAATGTGTTGAGGTTCGCACGACAAGACGACGTACACAATGATTGTGTTACCTTGCTAAGTGACAGACAGACTGACGAATGTGCGATTGTCTTCTTAAATCCGGCACGGAGAGGCTGACATCAAACGCACGAATATCTAACTTGCTATATAACTTACGCGAGACTATAAAGCTTTCATTAAGTTCAGTACTTTGCCACAGATTGGAATTTTATAGTATTCAAATTAGATTCATCTTTTGAACCCTGCTTGCTAAAATCTGTCTTGTAAAGCTTCGAAATACATTTTTTTCCAGATATTATTTACCTAACATTAGACAAAATATTAGAGAAATATAATACGTTCCTTGTAAGGAGCAACGGCCGTTTTATCTTATTTAAGAAATATTGTAATCATCTGCCTCACCTCTATGCTTGTAACTTACGATAATTGTTAAAGTTATCGTCAATTATATTATTATCTCTCATACGTACAGAGATCTTAAGTTATAAATACTAATCCAAACTTCGTGCTTCTGAGTATTTTGCAATCGAAAACTCAATAACGCACTGCTCGACCCGAGAATCGCAACAATCACTAAACCATTATGAATTATGATTTATTGAATCACATTTACTGTAAAACTGATGACGAAATTCAAGTTAATCGAATATCTTCAATATAATAAATGTTAAGTATAAATAAACTTATTCTGGGAACATAAGTTTTGCAATAAGTAGAGCTAGGTAAAATAAAATTAGATAATGAAAATATATTGAATTAAAAATTGCGGGTTACTCAGTGAATGTACTGAGAAAAGCTCTACTGGTTTCGAGTCACAGAAGGGCTCTTCCTCATGAGCAGCGTGCGCGGTCGGGGCGATGTCGCGCAGCCTGATGAAAATATTTATATTCCTAAAATGTGTGTAACCAATCCGAAAATACGAAACCATAAAATAGTGTGACTACACAAAACAGATCGGTCTTGAATTAATCTAATGAATCGCGTTCACGATGTCATTTAACAGACTTGAAACTTTATTGGGTTATTTATTTCGCAATATTGAAAGTAAATAAGTACGAATAGTTATTTTACATAATATGTAAAATAACTATTCTAACTATTCTATATTATAGTAACCTAATGAAAGACACATGTTCAAAATATTAATTGCACTTAGACAGTTTCGCAAGTACGGTATAATGGGGTGAATAGAATTCGAGGAGTGAATATAGAAATGGGGTGGATAAGTGTTTGAATATTTTCCCAACATTTATTCACCCTTCTTCTGTATCTACTCACCCCGTTTTACTGTACAACTTAAAATTTTGTAGCCTTTCTAGGCTTAATTCATTCTGTCTCCTGCAGTAATTCACCGAGGGAAGTGGAAACCATAGTTTTTTCTTTTTCTCCTCTTATAATATCTTCTGATTAACTTCGTTGCTGGAACCAGGTCAGTCACTCATGTCCCTGGCCCTGGGACGCGCCGGACTTCAGTGTTCTGGTGTTTTCATGGTTGTATCTACTGTAGATCCTGGCTTACAGGAGTTGCAGCGGTTCTGGGAGGTTGTGGCGAGCTTATCCCAATTAAAAAAAAGCCTTTCAGTATTCGGGCGTTAGACATATTATTTGCCTATTCAGAAAATTAATTAAATTTTAACTCGTCGAGTACCGGTTTTGTAGACACAATTATAGAACAATAGGTTGCGGTCACCGGTGACCGCTTGGTGTTTGACAGTTTAAGTAGTTTCAGACCTATTCTAAAGATGTATTAAAAAACTTAGCTTCATTTATATTACATAGTAGTTGAATTAATGTTATCCGTACGCATTCAAGAAGACAGGAAGCATTAGCAATGAGAAACTACTTCGTGCACTTAAAAGTCAGTAATAACAAGCTTAAGTAGTAAATAAGTGATAATTTATACGAGCTGTAAAATTGTACGAACATTATTCTTATTCAAACAGTCTAACATTAACTTATGAAGCATTTGATTGACAAATACTGAATGATTTCATCTAGGTAAAGGTCTTTATCGTCAAGTTTGTGTATTCTTAACTAGCTTATGACAGCGGCTTCGCCCGCATTCTTATGGGGTAAAAAGTAACAAATATCAGACATTCCATCTAATTATCTATCTTCTATATATAATAAAATCGTAGAAAAGTCGAAACTACACATTGAACATTTTTATAAAATAATACTTGGGGCGTGATCTACAGTTGATACTGAAGCCAAAAATATGATTTATAGATTTTTTGTCTGTTTGTAAGTACTTGGCCGGGATGATCTCAAAAAGTATTGCATGAATTTACTTCAAATTTTGTATGATTATTACTAACAGGTCGGGTCAACATTTAGGCTACATATTATTACACTATCATCTACAGGGTAAGCGAAGTAAATCACTATTCCAAGCGAACGAAGTCGCGGTCACAGCTATTAACGAATATACACACAAACATACAAAATCCCATTTGTAATAACACATGAAAATGCAAAGGTATTTCCCTCTACACCCTTTTGAGGTTTCAGCTGTATATAATGAGAATTGCTAGGTAAAATTATGAACTAAAACCATTTTAATGACGGTGTTTGAGTTTTACGAAGAAACGTATAATAGCTGTACTGTTTGTGCTATAATTACGCTACCACCCTTTCCTGGAAAACTGCAGTGGTATCGTTTCACAAAGAGGTCTCTATATGGTTAGTATGATGCAAATGCATTTATAATAAGTATCTGTTTATTCAAGTATCAATTTATGCCATTAAGGTTCAAATCTAGAGGTTTAGGTTACTTCATCTACATACGATACGAGTACCATTCGCAAATGCACAGCTGAATTTCGCCATGCAGCGCATCAAGTTTTAAAGCCGTAATTTATCTTTATGTGCCAGGGATATAACATAATATGAAAGTTTAACCGTTATTCCAATAAATAAATAATCTGTTTATACGAGACGTGATACCTGATATTATCTGTGGTTATGCCCATGAACTGTCACATTTTGAACCCTTGAACTTAGAATGGTTTAAATTTCGAATGCGTCGACACTATTTCAAAATTTGCCGAAAACTTTGACTTTGAAATCGTGGACTTAGAAATTAATTTTAGATGCAAATCTACAAAGATGTAGGTAAAACAAAACACACAAGAAACTTAATACTTACATAGTTTTATTTTAGCAAAACTGGTCATGAACCGGAATCGGTAGAAAAAATGTGAAGATCTAAAGATCTAACGTATAAATACGAAAAAGTTGGACTATTGTAGGCATTTATTTTATAAATGACCTTTTTTGGAAAATGTAAATAGGTATCAAAGATTTGTTCAGAGTTTGTGTTTTTCCTTACGTAGATAATAAAAAGGTACGTTTCAGAAAGTCTTGGGACGACTTAACAGTAAAATATTAGTCATTGACATCTCTCTTTCTCTTTTTTCATCATAATGGGTATCATATGACAGGAGTTTTTTTAAAACAAAAGAAAAGGTCGTCGGAATATGTGTTGTAGTGTATGTAAATAAATGAAGCTTGTTACTTGTCTAACATAGAATAAATGATGACCCTAGTGACATACACAAAGCTTATAATAATTACGTTTTCAAGGATATGTTAGGCGAGGTTTTTACATAATAGGTACGTACGGCATGGCCTTGTACCTCTAATGAGACACAATACATCTGCCAGCTGCAGCACTGCAGAAGAATTACTGCACCAATCTACCTCAGGGTCGAAGAGGGAGCAAAATGGCTGCAACTATACGTTGACGAAATATAACCCCAACGACCTTTGACATAAGCAATACAATAGCTCGTGATCACCCACCCCTATCCTGCGTACGCTCGATACAATTCCATTCATGTGTATAATGCGTCACATTGTTCATTTCTGCCAGCAATTGCGACCACAGTCCACAAAGAGCTCTTTAATATTTAGTAACATTGCCTTGGTATTCATTACACCTCCACTTAAACTCGGAATTGGTGCAGTCTTGAAAAGCATAATCATTTCTGCAGGAATCACATTATACTAATTGACTCTCATCGTCGGTTTACATCAAGTAAGAAGGCCCTAAATGTCAAACTTATCTTGTAAACGAGCCACTTCTAACATCTGTTTTAATGAACTTTACACAATCCTCACTGAGACGTAGCTTACAAAAAATAATAAAAGACCTACTGACGACGACCGTGAGCTCAAATTGAGTCGCATTAGTAAAGTATAAAATAATTAATTCTAGCTTAACGCAGCCCCATTAAAAGCACAGAAGGCGTAGTAAAGATGTCTCGCGTTGTCAAGGCAGTATTGCAAGCAGTCGAAGATAAACAATATACGAGTCGTAATAGAGGTACAGGTGTACTATTACATATACTTATGTATTTACCGTCAATAATACCTGCCTACTTACAATGTTTGTAAATTATGCTCACATTTATTATTATATTATCTGCAAGCCTATACAATACTGTGGAGTAGTTAATTACAATACAAGATTGTCGTGATGACAATCATTTGTAAATTAATTATTCATTTATTATTTGTGTAATGACTTATTGTACACATATTTGCCGACTGTTTTTGAACATGTTTGGTTTGTGATAAATCTGACTATTTTAATAAATGTGTAAAATTATTGTGTTGTTACAAGTTTAAGTTTTAAATACAGAAAGGACCACAGGTTAATTTACCTGTCTGAAATTTGAATGACTACTTTTAAAAGGAAAAAAATATGCTCTAAAATCGACAAAGTTTTGTTAATCTCGTCTAAGTGAGACAATACAATTTGTCTCAACAACCAATAACAATGAAAGTGTTAGTTTTTGCGAAATAGTGAAAATACTAAAGACAATGTTTATTTAGAAGTCTCAGTACTTTCCCATTTTACAAAAACAGATTATCACTATATTCTTCGAGTTAGTGCCTATCTGCATAAAAATATCTGCGGAAAAAAAAACTTAGAACGTATGAAAGGCGGACGGTATCTGCTCATGAATAATGCAAATCTACAGCTGATGTGACTGACGAATCTCTGGTCAAGTGGTCGAAAGTTGAACGGGGGCAACAAGTGTTTGATTCATAGATCTTACTGTGTATTATTCAGCCCCAGCGAATAGTACATAAAACTTTTTTAGACAGAACTAATTAGCCAAAGCTATGCCAACGATTCAGCCAGTAGGAATAAGGAAAAGCCGTTACGTATTAATAAAAATAAATCAATATCAAGCCTCAAGCCATCGTCTACAATTTAAATACTTAATAATATAAATAAGTAAGTGTTGAGGAATGGAATTTTCCTGCTTCCTATTTTCTCTTTACGATTGTCTGTGGTAAATGTGCATTAGTGTTTATTTAAAAAAGTAGCTGCAGATTATTACTTATACAGGTGTTTAAGATGAATCGGTTTCTCTTATATTACGGAAGCATACTATATAATTATATGCAAGATAATCTATAATTACCTCTATATACCCTTTAAATTGAACTTTTGGTGTTATAGGGCCACATTACACTAAAATGTTACGACACTCGGTTAACCAAGATTATGTTGCATAAATCGTTGGATAATAAGATATTAATAATATCGAACATATTTCTTTTTCCTATGGCATGTCATGTCCCAAATGGCCGTTGATGCGAGTCGGTTATCACGTAGACGTAAAACCTGAAACGAATACGCCTGAGGGCACGAGGCACCTTCTAATAGTGTACATACCTCGGCTGTGGGTATCACCACGGGACTTAACACGGGACAGTTGAGTTAGTAAATACTTTTTACCGAATCTCCCGAGATTCTATTATCGTTGCTCGTATTTGGCTGGCTTAGTCAAGGAAATAGAATTATCACCACAGAGTAAATATATTGAAACAAATCAAATCAAATTAAGAGCTCTTTCCTACCAGATACCTTCTAGACTAACTAACTAGGTTTGACTCGAACCGAGATAAATAATCTATAAACACCCAAACAGAGAGATCTGAAATTCAGCACACCGCCAAGATAAGTTACGTAATTTGATGTAGGCGACTTAGACCTCGCCCTTGAATAAGTTACAACTTAATGTAAACACATATCACATTCCTAACTGCTAAAATGTTTAACATTTATTTACACAAACGTGTTATTTGATGAAGACAAGTAATAAGGCTCAAGTTTAGAATAAATAAGTACTCCAAATATGTCACAACTTTATGTTAATCAAAAATTCATATGAAATACAAAGGCTGTGTCTATTTTTTCTAAACTTGTTGTGTTATGAAACGAAACGTTACGGTAACTAGTTTTTTGTTTTAATATTCTGGTGACCTCATCTATATAGCAATTGAGTGCTTCGTTGCGTTTGTTTAAATGCGTAGGCTGCATAGAGTATACAGTCTTCATTTTTACATTTATTCCACATTTTTTTAAATAAGTTACGTCTTACACTTTATGGTTCCAAAGACATGTTATTAATGCAATTAATTAGCAAATAAAAAAACAAACAGACTGATACAAGAAAAACGTAGATGCATAATTAAAATGCAGATTTGAAATTATTCAAAAATGTGTGCATATAACTTCTGTTTGGCAAATTATTTTGCATTTTACGATGCAGAAATGTCTGTTATTACTATTGCATTATAATTATTAAATAATATTATGAAACAACCAAGCATGAAAATATTGACAGTGACATACTAAAAATATTTCCTGCACATTAAACTGCTTTAAAAAGAAAAGAATGTCTCGAGGAGGAAACGGAAAAGTGCTTTTCCCAATTACGCGACCGTACTTGACAACGGACTGCGGATGGACGTCGAGGGGAGATGAGAAGAGGGGGGAGGGAAGGGGAGCGTCCTCCAACAAGTCCGCGACCTTGCTGGGTCAATGACCCGCGGAAGATTTTACTTTCCCTACGTAATTACGGCAATGAATCTTCATACTCAGAAATATGAGTAAAGCGTGCAATGTTTGTTCATGATGACCGTGTTTTTTTTGACCCAAAAAACCTTTATTTTAATTAATATTTTTAGGTGGAAGATATAAGTAGATCACAGCAGATTAGCAAAGTGTGGTGTTCGTATCATATCATAAAAAAAGATTAAAGTTATATAATTAAAAATGATGAAACTTATTCTCGTAGTTTGACCGGATTTGTGGAAATGGACAGACACCTGATTTGAGGACTCGCTATTATTTTTATTTGTGTTAAGCCAGTTTGATGTAGCTATTTAGGTATCTATGCTAAAATCAGTTTCTTCTAAAAAATACTTACATAACCTAACGCCTGTCTCCCACGGTAAAGAAGAAAAATATTAGAAATATTTTTTTAAACACCTTTACTTTATTTCATTATTGAATATGATATATTTCGAACTTTAAGAAAGATATTAGGTTCGAAATATTTAATATTCATTAATATAATTATTTATATTAATGAAAATTATAGCTTATAAAGCTTTCCTAATTTTCTCCGCTTCGCTTTTCATAGGCCTACTTACTAAAAAAGATTTTTCTTAGAAAATATACTTAATTTCTTTTTTATTTTACTACATACGTACAGATACCTACAGACGACAAATTGATATTGAACACTGCAATCTTAATTATAAATAGGTAGTGAGTGAACCTGAGGTCTAATACAACTGTACATAACCTACTTATATTGAATTATACTATTCCCAAATATTAATTCCCTTTTCTGTACCAAATGATGTTCAATGGACTACTAACTATACCTACACAACAACGGGAGTTACTAAAAAGCGATCTGTTACTTAAATTGTAATTACTTATAATATTTGTACAGCCAGGAATGTCTTCTTGGAATGTCTTCTTGGAATCGACAACCTTAAAATCGCGGTTTACCATAAATTAATATCAATAAAATCCATCTAGATCGTGTGAAGCAGAGACTAAATAAGTTCAAGGCTCCATTTTACTTCCTTGTACATCACGACAAAATAGGTATTTATTATTTTATATATATCAATCAGATAAAATAAGATCAGTGGTTTATTTTGTCTTTTAATTTAGTTATTTTAAAGACAAATACGTCTGTAGAGCCGGGTTCGAATATTTATGTTCGAAGTCTCGTTTGTCAAGCTTAGAGCCAAAATGGCGAATTTGTCAATGTCCTATTTGTGGTTAGGAGGCTTATTGAAGATGTAAATTATCTTTGATCTATTTCTCTTTCTTGACATATAAAGATTGTTACAGTATTTTCAATTTTTAAAGGCTTTCCATAGGTACGTTATGAACAGTAGCCAACCCTTTCTTGATAAATGTGATATTATTTCATACTAACGACCCGCCCCGGCTTCGCACGGGTGCAACATACATATAAATCTTCCTTATGAATCACTCTATCTATTGAAAAAACCGCTTCAAAATCCGTTGCGTAGTTTTAAAGATCTAAGCATACATAGGGACAGACAGACGGCGGACAGCGACTTTGTTTTATACTATGTAGTGATAGACAAAGTGTATAATAGGGTAACGGATAAAATGCTAGTCAACAGCCTTTAGTTACTTCGGGGAAAAACAGATGTCACGTTATGTTAATAAAATAAAATATTAATAGATTACTTAATGGCGGATCCTACTATAAATTAGTAAGTATACCTAACATAAATTAGAAAGGATTCCGATGACCCATAGCTTTATATTCACTCGTGTTTTACCTACTTGGTAAACTGGAAATTATTTAGGCATGGACATAATATTATAGTGTAGTCGCAAACGTATAAACTGAACTGCACGAAGGTATTCATTTATTTTTAACGACAATCATTTAGAATGGTCGAGAAGCTTATTTGACATAAAAAGTCGATACAATATTGTTCTATTTACGTAATTGAATGCAGATACCAATTAATTTTTACCTTAATCTACATCATTTCCGCAATTTATGCATATTAACAAGCTATCCATAATCAACACATCACATAAACCCAAAATCACATCGATTCATTAATTTTTCGCAACCGCAATGCGATTATCAATTCCGATATAATCGATTCGTTACATAAAGATAATCGTTTAGTCGTATTCGAACAACATTGACATCAATGAACCTGTTCCACTATTTATATCGATTCTAATTCATTCGCGATGAGTAATTATACTTGTTTATTTATTGTTGCCATGTATGATGTTGTTTTGACGTATAAGAGCATAAGTTATTTATGTTTCTAAGTCTTTACTTCACTTTATGGGTAAGGACAGACGATGTTTTATATCTGATTTGCATTATAGCGAACAAATACATAAGAAAAAAATAATTAAACTTTTCTTTACAATTATACTAAACTAATATTTAGTCACTGAGTATCCTTGGGTTTAGCACATTGTTAATATCACTACAATTTTAATAATAACATAGGTAAAGCCCTTTTTTATACATTTAATGTGAAAAATTTTGAGCCCTAATAATATATCACGCAAGGTATATAATCAAATGTACTTACTGCTAGCGCATTTCTGGGGGTTGGGGAGCGAGAGGAAACGTCCAGGTTTCTGTGCTACTGCAAGGGTCGCAAGCGCAGCCGCGCACGCCACCAACAACCACGCCTGCATCTGGAACAAGATAAATATATTCTGTTAATACTTCAAATATAATAAAAGTGTTAGAAAACTATTTTCTTGGGCACCAAGAAATGAACAGAATGTAAATTTGCATTATGAATCTTAAAAATACCTATTTAAATTTTTAAAGAAGCGCGCCAATGCTTCATATCACAGATAAAATTAGAAATCATTTTTATTCTTACGTATTTGCTGCAAAATTATAAGTGGCCAGCATCAATATACTGACTACCGAGCTGAATCAGATACAAACTTTTTAATCTAGGTATATTCTTTCCGACCAGAATTATTTACCCACTTTAAATTTTTATTTAATTCATTATTGTATTTTTATTTATTTAGAATTTTAGTGGTTAAAATATTTATAGTTTCATGTGAGTTAAAAGATTCGCAATGATATAACATCACATCTTTTATCCCCAAAGGGGTAAACACTTAAACAGAGGTGTACATTATGCCACTTTTCATTATCAATGTCATGGGTCCTATGTAATAGGGGGTGAGACTATTGCCTTATACCGGGCACAATTTCAGACTCCCTACTAAGATTTTTTTAAAACCCAGTAATGCTTACTTTGCCCTACCTGGGATTCGAACCCAAGAGTCACTTGCGACCAGTCGGCCAACGAGGCAGTCATTTACAATGAGTTTCAATCAAACACATAGTTCACATTGCTCTCGAAATAGTAACAACAAAAAATAATCTGTAGAAACATCGACTTGTACCTGCTAAGACCCACATATCTAAAATTTCGTAAAAAGGCTACAAACAGTCGAACAATAGTATTCACATTCACAGTTAATTGCAACTGTTAGCCCATAAATCTAATTATGACGAAAACATGGCAAGTTCTTTATCTTACATGTAACGTAATCGGACAGAAATGCTGGAGGCATACGTGTGACATGCGCAGTAACACCGGTCCATTTGGTTATGGCTAAAGAATGTATTGCATAAATAAGTTCTGTTGAATATAGCACCTTTGTTTTTTTTTAATTTGCTGTATAGTGATCACTGTAATCTCAAGTCTTGTACGCGTGGAGATTACAGCCAAATATAAAGAGAAAGCCAGCAGTGGATTTTTACAGTGCTAACAGCAGCATTAGCACATAAGTGCTTGCCCTTTATTGGAGCAAGCATATATAGATAAAATATCCAGGAAAAATTATTGTATTAAATAATATAATTTACATAGCATTCATGAGTAATTCGACTGTTTGTTAACGTTTAGTGGGTGTGTTACGTTCGAGTATTTTGAGTCAAATGACATAACGTAGTACAAACATGGGACCACGCCTTTGGCGTTTTTTATTGACTTTGATATTTTGCTCATGTAGAATGTTAAACTACTCATGAGTATTTAGCTAACAAAACCATAAAAGAATTTAAGTAAGTAATTTTAAATTGCATTTCATTTTTTCAGAACTTGACTTTTGAATGAAAACTATTTACAAATAATGCATAGATTAAAAACATAGTCGATTACGAATTCCTTTTTTAAAAACTCTTTTTTTTTTTTTTTTTTTTTAAGGGGGGAAAATCATCGAATGACTTCTCCCGCCTGGGTGAGGCGGGAGGGAGTGTCAGACTCTTACTGACTAAAAACCACCCCGTTCCTTCTCCTGCACGTCGAGCCGGAGCCCCGGTTACCCGTTAGGTTCTCCGCGACTCCGAATCGGCATCGGCCGTATTGGGCCCCATCTGTGGTGGTCTGATGGCTCTTTGAGGCGCGCGCGGAACGCGACGCGCCGTACGCTCGGGTCTGTTTCTGGTCGGACGGGGAGCCACCCATGCTCGCCGTCCGCAGGCCCGCGCTTACGGTGGCCGGAGATCGTCTCGCGATCCCCGACGCCCGGTGTGTCCTTCGCGATGGCTGGGTTGCGAGGAGGCAGCGCTTCGCTGCCTCACGCGTCCCGCCTCCTCCTTAGCTAGCATCACTGCTTCGCAAAAGGAGGAGACGGCATCCCAGTCCCCCTCGCTCCGCATCATGGCCTGCACTAGGCCCGGACGCGAGAGGTCGCCATCGCCGATCACTTCCCTGAGGACACGGCGGTGCTCAGCCCACGAAGGGCATTCTCCCACCGTTTTTAAAAAACTCTATGGTACTAATAACATTTATTTCTTACGAAAGTCACTGCGTAATTAGGTAAATCGTGTTCCATTTAAAGATTCGCTGTAATGAACTTGACATGCCAACAAAACGCTATTCAAATATAAATAATCAGCTGATTAGTCTAATTCCACTTGACCTTAAACATCTCAATGTCTTAATTAAAATTTTTAATCTAAACATTAATTATCTATGTCGTCATTTGATATTCTAGCGCTCAAATATTACCTACATGACATATCTTAGAATTTCGTCACTAATATTCTAATTATTTGCTTAATTATTTAAAAATGGAAATCCTGCATTCTATGCATTCGATTTTTATTCATTTAATAAAAAAAATATGCAACTGGTCAAAATAAAAGTGAATAACATAATTATTTCTTGTATTGTATAATTTTAAATTTTGTTTTTTTTTTAATATTTTTAATACACCTGGCGCTCTGACACAGATCCTATTTAACAGGTTAATTCTACTTAATTTTTACCTCACGATATTTACGTCTCCATTATATTATTTCTTGTATTACAATCTACCAACAGAGGTTGCATGCCAAAACAAAACCACGAGCTTACATAAGAGCGTTGTCTCCAAAATTCAGGCTTTAATTCAGGTCTGTGACAGTGAGTGACCGGGGCACTGGACCGCATTGCGTGTCGTGTTGAGTAACCGAACCTTTCCGATGCAACTACATACGACATGTTACCTACAGTACAGTATAATTATATAATATGTAGTTCACTAACCTTTATTATGTGTAAACAATAACTTTGTCGCATATCCTTGTTCGCTGTCGGTTACCGTGCCGACTTAATACGTGCCTAGCGTAAAGTTTACTCAATGATGTCATAGTATCGCTGTAAGCATGTACTACCGAACGCAGGATTGTTTTAGTAAAGCCCGCCAGTTGTCACATTGGTCAACCGTGTTGTTCTCTTACGTAAGTCAAGTATGCCGTCTGACGAGTCTCAGTGACATCGCTTTGAGCCACCGCAAAGTATGCGAGCCAACCAAAAAACGCGAAGAATCTTTGACCTAATCACCTACTGATCAACGTACGTTTTATGGAAAAGCTATTAAGATTTTCTCGAAAAACCAAACAGGATATTCGTTAATCAAATAACAGTTGGAAAATACCTATTCGCGATTAATTCTCGCTAATTCTTATTAACATACGGCATGTTGATGTTGAATCAATGAGGTAAAGTCTGCGTAAATAGTATTCGTAGTAGATCGTGCTATTTACCCGGAATTGTCTGTTGCCAGGCGGAGCGGAGGTTCGTACCGCGCAGACGCCCAGCGTGACATACATCTCTACAGCTAGACGTACCTGATATAACCTTGACATCATTACCGCCATGACCGTAGGCAGTAATTGCAATCTGATCTCATCAATACACTATAGGACGCGTCAGCAGTTCAGCACGATCGGTAAAGGCAAGGACCGTCATGCAATCTCAGGGTTCCACTTAATTAACTTCCTCAACCTATTATGGATTTTATGCATCATAAGCATTTTATCTCCGATGTGCAATTACCATAAAAATAATTTTAAAAGTTTCGGAATTGAATTAAGCAATTTTGAATTTAATTAGTATTAAAAATATTCGCGATGTGTACTTATATGAAAACGCAAAAAGAGCCGAATTTAAAAAGAATATTCCTTGTTATCAATTCGTTTTTTGTCAGCCAAGAACCAAGATAAACATCAACCAGTAACCAATAAATAATGATGACTCTTCTGTTAGTAAAGTCTTTAAGTATTATAAAAATCGGCTTACATATGCAACAACTGGTAAAGATAAAAAGGTAATTTATTCCACGAAACAAAGCTGTTTGTATACAATACTTAATAGCGTATCATTACAGATAAATAAACGTCTAAGTGATATTAGATAAATATCAAAGACCTGACCTCAGTTGGGCAACACACACTTATAGGCAAAGACTCGTGTGTAATACCATTATTACATACAATAATAGGATGAATGGGGAGTTCACAAAGCGCCGAAGGTGTTCGAGTACGATCGTTAAACAATACCTGTTCTATACAACAGTTGAATGGTATTCTTCGCGAATCTGTGTCCCAATCGCGAATTTAGTGCGAGACTTGCAGCCACAATATTTCTACGAGATGTTTCGCAATGCCCGAGGCCGATCGTCCGTCAGTTTCGGTCACGATCGTGCACCTTCGTGCATCTCAGCCGCGTCTAGCTTTGCCAAGCAGTGGTGCCCTCCAGTCACCACTCGCTCTATTGTTTCGTACTCACGTCGACTTAATTTGGTTAATGACAGCAATAAATAATAACGTCGGGGACATATGCCACGACTGTGTCGTTACGAAGCACAAATGTTTGCCTATAAATTCAGTATTAACTCGAGAACACGCAAAAAGCAAAGGTTTAAGTTATTAGACAAATAAATATTGGCCTTTGTGGTTAATTCATGCGATCTGGAATTAGTATTGTTTACTAATACGAAATCACACTGGAACGTTAACATGTTAATTTAGTTGACATTTTTATGCAATACAACCGTGAAGTTTTGGCCCTTTGGGTGTCAGTTTAAGATTAAGAAAACATCTTTGTGATATAAAAAATTATATGCAAACAATGCAAAGTCAAAATCAAAACATTAATTTCAATTAATCCATAACTAGGCACTTTTGAAACGTCTAATTGATTTATCAGTGAAGTTAGGTACTCGTTCCAAACTATAGTTTCGAATGGAGAAGAACGAGTAAGAAACTCCATCATTACTCTTTTTACTTATAGATGTACTTAAAAGAACAAACTGCCTTCTTTCCCTTACAGAGTACAAAAAAAAACAAATAAACCAGAAAATCATAGATTATAGTTAAACCACTTCATATATAAAGTCCTTATCAATATCACCACCAAAAGCGAAAGCCTAACATCAGAAATACTTTTTCCGTATTCATATCGTACCGGCCTCGTCTTTAATACATGTCGCACTTATTCATCGAAGTGAAATTTTTATTGCTACCTACGTAATAGACATCCTTGTCCCCTCACTTTACTACACCTTTTACATAACACGAATAGACAAGATATTATCATTGAAATTATCTCTGACCCGTGTATTTACTTTTAGACATCTGAGTATTTCTTGTCTAGATAGACAGAACATTGTTGTTCGCTAACTAATAATCGCGGATTACTCACGTGAACATACTGAGAAAAGTTACTACTAGTTTTGAACCACAGAGGGGTTCTTCCTCATGAGCAGCGTGAGCGGTCGCGGTGCTGTCGCGCAACCTACTACTTGTAATCCGCGTGAACCGCGATTTTTTTAATTTAGTATGTCTCACGATTGTTATTATAAAAACATTGTTCTTCGCCTTGGAAACAAGAATATATATACTAGTTAGGCAGTTGTTTATTTTCTTTGAGGACAAGCTACACTTCTGAAACTCCTGTAAGTTAAGAGAAACAGTGGGGCCAGGGAGAAGTAACATAGTATTAGACTGTCTGTTCTTGGATTCCACACCAAAAGTAACGATTTGTTTGAAGAGAATAAAGTTTTAATACTAACAGAAATGGTGATCAAGGAAGATTATGACAACGCCTAAAAATAATCGGAAGATAAATAAATGAACTCAAAGATTGACATTTCCTCTATTTGTAAATCGGATTATGTGTGCTGTACCTATTTATTCTATTGTTAAATATAAATACGAAAAAATATTCGTACACAGGTTGTGGTTTTGTTAAGCACATGTTCATTTTTTTGTATAGTGTCAATAGGAGTGTTTCCTCAATCCAAAATAGACTAGAACTCAAACATGTAATAAATATTTGAATGGTGTTCTTTGTGTCAATGGAATTCTTTGTCGATTTTTAATACTATAAAATTCTTAAACAATATATATCTATTTTTCTCATTATGAAAAAACTTACTAAAAAAACACTAGGCAAGAACTTAGACAACGACAAAAAATCATCTAGATCTCAGTTTTTTTATACTTAATAGGCCGACGTTACTCTCGAGCCGGTTTCAAAACATCCTCTTTACTTCTAGATAACCTAAAAGCTTTCAGTATTCACACAAGAGGTTAGTAAATCATACATTACTGGCAGCCTTGTGCAATATATTGCCATTCAGAGTAAGGCAGCCATTTGCAAGTGAATTAAAATCAGTATCGTGCTCATCTCCATTAGGTTTTACAATTGCAAGACATACTAATGCTGAAGGTGTCGACATGGTTTCGTGTTCCGAATGTAATCTAGCTTTTAATGGATGTCTGCAGTTCGGCACCTCACTAATAAATGCCCTTTACTTAAAAGCAATAAATCATTTTCTTTAAATAGACGTTCTTGCTGATAGCAAGGAGTTTGAAATAGTACTCTATATGTTGCAATAGACGCCAACAATAAAAAAGAGTATCTTGCAAGTAAAGACTTGCTTCTTATTTTAATTTGAGAGGAATTTCAGTATGTGGTAATTAAAGCATCCTATATTGCATACGCGATTAAAAAATGGTTGTCCATATATATTGTGTGCACCTTTCGGGAATAAATGGCGTGCTTAAATAATTCAATTCTTCTTCTTTAATCTTTATTTTCTTTTTTATGTTTGTTTGTTCGCCGTCTTATCTCAGTCTAGCAACGTATGTTAATAAAGGTGCTTAGGTTATATTACCGGTTGTCATCATAACGAAATAATACTATTCACACGGAACTAGAATGATTAAATCAACTCCCCTACTCATACTGAATGCAAATAGTCAATTGTTTTTAAATCAGTATGCAAATTATATTTTCCTATGATGTAAAATTATGCATCCTTGCAGCCTGTGTTGTCTTTGATGAAGCCACTTATAATCTCCTGTGGGCGTCGTAAAAACATGTAATAGTGGGTGGATAAGTCACATAAATTATATCGAAACTACCTTTATTAGTTTAGTGTAGGTTTTTTCCTGGGAAACTTCATTTAATGTAACAAATATTAGGACGTGAATTCGAATCATATTGTGCTTGATGTTTCGTACCGAATGCAGTGATCGTGACGTAGTAGTCATAAGACTTAAGCAGACCGGAGTCAGCTTGAAAGTAATCTATGGGGAGAGCTCTATGTGACATGATTTCCCGAAATATTTACACAAATAATTTCCATACACATACAATGTCGTATAGTAAAAGTAACTACAGACTTTTAGAGAACCCTTCACATCATAAAATAAATAAATAGAAGTACCTAATGACGATAAAGTAACATTTTCTAGAACACGCCAAATAATAAATCTGCACTCATCATCATCACACATAAACAGCCACAAATTCCAAGTTCAATGTCACTAAATTATGGCGCGAACTAGCCAGTGCGGCAGTGTTGCCATTTGCGAAAAACGGTGTGATATTTGCCAGTAAAGTAATAACTGGTGAGACGAGTTGCGAATATTTATTCGATATAATTAAAAATATTTGTTAATTGGTCTTGGTTGGTAACCGGACTTTGATAAGTCATGGCTGATAGAAAATTATTATCATAGATTTAATCGACATCGTTTCCAGGTACTTGCAGAACAGGATTTGAAGAAATAAAAAGAGTTTTTATATTATGGGATTTAAATAATAAGCTGCAAATAGAATATGAAGCGAATAAAAAATTAATTAGGTTATGTATCATAAATATTGTGTGTAACTAATGTTAGGCCATTAATATGGCCATCTATTTTTGTCTTTTTTGGAATATAATTATAAAGTACGTGTAACTACTTTAATATTTAATACACTTTGTATGACAGAAAGCAATTGGGTAAAGCTAATAGGGTAAGATCACTTTCTATAAATTCATACCGAAAATACCTCTTTTTATGACGATTAACATAACCTTTTAAGTTACCTGGCATTTGAAGGAAATATATGTGAATGTAGTGTAAGATTTTTTAGCTTACTAAACTAGCCTGGTGGTAATCAACACATCAGTTCCTTTAGGAGGGTACCAGGTCCTCGAAATAGATTAGCCCTGGAGACAACACTGCGCAATATCCCTAGGGTACCCTACCTACTGAACATTATAATCACGAATCGAAATCGAGAAAAACACTTACAACATATAACACAACATAACATCACACCTTTTTCCCAGAGGGGTAGGCAGAGGTGCATATTACGGCACTTAATGCCACTGTACAATGTAACACCCACTTTTCATTATTTATGTTATGAGTCCCATGTAATAGAGGGTGAGCCATCAACATTCACAACACAAACCGCAAAAACTTTAACGATTATCAAAGACTAACGTTCCTTTTTTATAATTATTATCTACATTTATCTTCTGTTCTCCAAATCTTTAAAAGAACCGCCGAAACATTACTTCACAATCGTTACACTAAACTTTAACGAGCTAATAAATATGACCTCATGACCGAATAGCATTAAAATTAACAGTTAGCTGACCTTGAGATGACACTAACAAACGTGAACCCTGATAAACTGCGGGCTGACTGAAACCGACATTTGACCCCCAAGACATCAAACACATATTGGCAAGTAACTTCGATTCCAAACAACTTTATCCCATTAGATGGCGTGTTTGAAAGAGATGTAGAATGTCTATTGGTAATTGGATTTATATTAACTGGTATAGTGCGGTGCTATCTAGGCAGAGAGATAACAATGTGTTTATCTGGAGTCTCTGATCAAGTTTGACATGTAGAGGTAGTATCGTGTTCGTCGTAGTCGAATGGTTTCTTACAAGCAATTACTAAGTATTTTGTTACAATCGTTGTTTTAATCAACATCTTCAAACAGTATTCATTGAAAAGTAATAAAATTACGAAACACCAATTAAAACAAGCCTACAGATGAACCGACCTCACATAAAACTTGTATTTGTACATCTTATCCGATATAAGGTTTCAAAACTTAATACACGAACACGAATACGAACGTAATATACACAGTCATTTGTATAAGTGGCGCTGGCGGTGACAAACTGGGAGGCTTTAACGATGAAGAAAGCCTCAGAATAGATAAGTTGATTGATTACATCCACTTGCGAAACACTACTTCATTAGCCACGCGTTTAATATAAAGTACACACGAAATGAGCGCGGTTTAAAAGACATCAACGCGTTTATTTGAACGAAAATGTTATCATTTTATAAACGAAAATGTTATCATTTTATAAATGCTGGGTTTTTGTTTTAGTATTATTTTAGCAAATAAGGAAATGATGACTACCATTGCCAGTCCTGTAATCACACGATAAGTCGGCACTAAGTTCGATGCGGTTCCTGATTGGATATATTAAGTTTAAAAAGTAATATAATGACAATCGTGAATATTCATAAGGCAGATTGCCGTTTCGCGTATAAAAACATCAAGTTGTAGCCTTGAACCATTGCGCAACGTGCTGGCATTTGTCCTAACGCGTCTACGTCAATTGTTACTGGTCGAGGGTCCACGTACCTTTCGAAATGGTTTACGAACATCCGATTTGATTACATGTAGTACATAGTTGTCCGATTCGTCGCGATAATATCGAGTTGTCGATCTAATTTGTTATTACCCAAGACGTCCTTCGCTTGACGTGATCGAGTGGCGGCGGAGCTTAATTGTGAGACACAGAATCCGTACCGTTGCATTGTTGTAACTTCTAACGAAAAACAATCCTTCGTGGGATAACCTTTTTACTCGATTGCATTACAACTTATCGATTGTTTACATTTGCACTCTGTCCTTCAAACCTATTGGTTAAGTTCGTAATTATATTTAATTATTCTCTAGTTAATATTTTAATAGTCCGTCACTATTATTTGTTGCGAAATCCGCGACGGATATCTATAAAAGTTAATGAAAAGTGTTTGTTAATTAATAGTTTGTATTGTAATGTTACAAAGTGTTGTTTATGTGTGGCAACTTGTAACTTGTAAAAGATGTTTGAAATGTCAAGTCCACGACCATAGTGATATGGGTCATTTTGTAATCTGTCTGTACTCTGAAGATGCGGACGGCACCTCTTTGGTCTTTGCAACCTGGTTTTAAAATGATACAATGTAAAGCATTTAGAAATACGATGAGAATCAATAACAGTTATTGTAATTATTATAATGCTTCCTTTGAAGTTACTACTCATGCCTGCAGGGTTCCCGCACTTTCAACAAAACTGCGGTCATAAGGTCTATACAAAGATTTATCGTTCATTAATTCTGTTGAAATATTATAACTATTTCAATATTATTAAGTACAGTTACGTAGTTTAAATATTGGATGTGTTGAGTTCGTAATAAGAAAAGTACCTAATATCTATGTTATTGTGGTCAAAGTAAGTCATTAAGTCAAATAGATATATTTGTCTTTATAAATTACTTATTACTACATTCTTCTTATTTAAACTTTATTATAATTCCGTATAATAATTACTCTACATTTAAAAATACTACTCCAAAAAAACCTCTTTACAACACTTGACGGTTCTAAGAGAACTACCTTATCAATATTGATAGCGTTGATATATAATGCTAACCCTATACCTAGCCTGCCTGATAAGCGATCACCCTACCTCTAACTTGAGTTATGAAGCTATAGCTGAGCTTATGAAGTCTATTGCCAAGCATAGGTAAATCTACAGATTCCAAACTCATCATTACCTACACATTTACTAACGATTAAATCTGCAATATAATTCGTAATTAAATAGTTAAAATGTAAACAAACTTAATATTGTCGTCCAATTAACTGAAATGAAGGTAACTAATTGACCTGTCACAAGTAAATAAATTGATGCATCCGTCTTATAATTCTACCTCTATTTTTAAAGGAAAGCCGTTAATTTAGAATTAGCAACTATTTAGATGTGATTGAATTGATAAAGTGGATTAGTGAATGTTATTTGGCCAAAGATATGGTCAGAATTCGTTTTTTTTGTTAACCTGTTAAGTTTTACTCAGGTATTCCTGTGCTAACTGTAATTCTTATTTTTAACAATATATTTTATTGTCTCGACATCTGAAAATGTCTATAATTTGTGTAGCAATTACCTAGAGTGAATAATTTATTTGTTTATTTTTTATTTTTAAATTATATATGTTAGCTTTATAATATTAAGTTGAATGCTGGTAACATTATTTGTGATAATTACATTATTGCTTTTTGACTTTTGCTGTCTACCGACATCAAAAGTAATATTATAATGTACTTCGAATGGAGGGACACACTTTGTATTCAGCGATCGAACTGTACGGATTAAAAACCAATTATTACCTAACTTGTATTTTACTCAAGTGAAACTGAATTGATCCTTCAACTCAGAAGTGGGATTCAACAGGCTAGATCTATATTTCTAGCAAAAACGCCTACAACTCGAAGTTTTCCTACCCTCGCGTTCTCGATTATCGCAACGCAACAATATGGAAGATGGAAACATGACAACTAACGAAATATCAGACCACCACGAATCCTCTTCAAGAAAGAGGAAACGTCACGATCGCAAGAATAAAAGACACCGACACAGAGGCAAATCAAAAACTGAAAGTGGATCGGCAACGGATTTGAGTATTCCAGTGCGCAAAAGCCGTCCTCGGGAGCGTCGTGAGCATCGTCGCAAGAATATCAGTAGCGAAAGCAGTGAACGTGATCCTCAGAAATACCGCCAAGAAGACAGAAGGAACCGAGGAAATCGCCGCGAGCGTCGTGGGCAGCACCGTAGGAGTGGAAGCAGTCGCCGCAGCCGTCGGCGGGTCAGCAGGAGTGCGGGTGCGCGTGGCAGCAGCAGCCGCTCGAGGTCTTCGCGTCACGGTGGATGCTCATCTTCTCCAGTAAGACGTTCCAATAATAGTACTGATGACATGACACATTTATTTTTGACTAAATTGGTTAATACCTTGGTAAATGTTCGTCCTGAGGGTAACAAATTTCCAATGTTAGGTAATGTCATACCTGATTTTGATCCGATGGTTAAAGGGCAAACTATACAAATGTGGCTAAGTAAAGTAGATGAGTGTGCGAAATTATACAAATGGGGTGATGATTAGGTCATACACTATGCCTTGCCTAAATTAGCTGGTGTTGCAAAAACCTGGTACCAGGCTTTACCCACTATGTCATTTTCGTGGCCTGAATGGAAACAGAAATTATTAGAATCATTCCCGAGTAGTGACGATTATGCCGAGTTACTGACGGAAATGTTGTCCAAACGCGTAAAATATAATGAATCACTAGAATTATATTATTTCGAGAAAATTAATTTGCTCAATCGTTGCAATATTATAGGAAAGAGGGCTGTCGATTGTATATTGTACGGAATTGAAGATCGTTCCTTAAGATTAGGCGCAAAAGCATTGAAGTGTCAGGAACCGGAACAAGTGTTAGAATATTTTCAATCTATAAAACAACAGCAACGTGATACGGATAAGTCGCGTATTTATTGTGACAAAAGAATTAACGCTTATTCGAATATAAAACCAACTAATGACGCAAAGACTAACAAGAGTAATTCCATTGTCTGCTACAATTGTAATGAGGCAGGACATTTTAGTTTTAAATGTACAAAAAAATACTCAAATGTAACATTTGTAACAGACTTGGACATACTACATTAAACTGTACAAGACTACCCTCCGACAATAATAATACCGATAAAGTAGGTCAAACTCAAAAGGATATTTTATGTATAGACGTCAAAAGCACTGCTAAAGACGATTGTAAGTATATCGTGCATTTGATGCTCAACGGACAATCGGTTGTAGGGTATGTCGACTTAGGCAGTCAATGCACTTTAATTCGTTGCAGCGATGCAAAGAAATTAGGAATTAGTTGGTCAAATAACCTTAACCTACCTACAATGAGAGGTATCGGAAACAATTTAGTAGTACCTTTAGGGCTCGCGACTGTTACCATACAAATACAAAATGTAATGGAAAAGGTAGATGCCTTAATTGTGAATGACAACATTATTAAATACCCGGTACTAGTAGGACATAGTTTCACTGAAAAACCTGGTATTATCATAACTAAAACTTACAATTCCTTAATATTTACCCGAGAAATCACTAACAAATTATACCTCGAATTAGTCTCGGACACATTAATAAGGGCTAAGGGAATGTGCTTGGTTACAATTTGTTGTACCGTTGATTATTCAGGGACTGTGTACGTGCGCGGTTCGCTACGTGGAAAACCCAAACATGAGTTTTACCTCCTACCAGGAGAGTATGAAATAGATAATGGCCGTGGTCAATTATTAATCCAAAATATATCTGACGAAATAATTTTGCTGAAAAAGCATTCATTATTAACGCGTGCTTTTAAGACAAACGGTTGTTATGACGTAAATATTTTGAATATCAATACCAGTAATTTTTCTTCAGAATTTAATTACGACTCGCATTTAACTGATAATCAGGTAAATCAGTTGAAAAACTTATTGAATAAATACAAGGAATGCTTTTCAAATAATTTAAAAGATTTAGGATTCACTAACATAGTGAAGATGGAAATCGAATTAAATGACACTAAGCCAGTCGTATACCGTCCGTATAGACTCCCTTACCCTGAGCGTGAACTGGTGCGATCAATGGTACAAGAAATGCTAGACGCCGATATTATTAGCGAATCCAGTTCTCAATATGCCAGTCCAATATTGCTAGTAAAAAAGAAAACTGGTGAAAAAAGACTGTGTGTAGATTATCGGGCACTTAATAATAAAACTAAGAAAGAGCATTACCCTTTACCATTGATCGACGACCAGCTGGATATGTTAGCTGGAAATTCTCTATTCATTTCACTTGATTGTGCATCGGGCTATTATCAATTGCCTATTGAAGAAGGTTCCCAAGATAAGACTGCATTTGTTACACCAGACGGCCAATATCAATTTAAACGAATGCCGTTCGGATTAGCAAATGCTCCGTCAGTATTCCAAAGGGCTATGAATAAGATACTGGTCAAGTCAGAAGTTGATTTTGCCGTTATATTCATGGATGATATTTTAATTCCTGCTAAATCCTTCGAAGAGGGTCTCCAAAGGCTGGAGATAGTGCTTAAACTTCTTTCTAAGGCCGGGCTTACTTTAAAACTTAATAAATGTAACTTTTTCTATAAAGAAGTTGACTTCTTAGGGTTTCAAGTTAGTGGTCAAGGTATAAGACCTGGGACACGTAAGACATTAGCTGTTTCGAGCTTCCCTGTTCCTAAGAATGTACATGATGTAAGACGTTTCATTGGACTTGCCAGTTTCTTCCGTCGTTTTGTAAAAGATTTTGCCCTTATTGCACGCCCTTTAACTGACCTTCTCAGATCTAATTTTACTTGGAAATGGAACGGAGAACAGTTGCTAGCTTTTAATACGCTAAAACAAAAACTTATTGAACGCCCTATTTTGGCCTTGTACGATTCGAGACTTGAAACGGAATTGCATACTGACGCATGTAAGTTAGGAATTGCGGGTATCTTAATGCAAAGACATAGTGACGGAATGCTTAGGCCCGTTGCGTATTACAGTCGGAAAGCGACTAAAGATGAACAAAATTTACATTCTTTTGAATTAGAAACGCTAGCAGTGATAGCTTCACTAAAACGTTTCCGTGTTTATTTGTTGGGATTAAAATTTAAGATCGTAACCGACTGTAATGCGCTTCGCACGACACTAACCAAGCGTGATCTTATACCGAGGATATCTCGGTGGTGGGTTCAGTTCCAGGAGTACGACTGTGATATTGAATATAGATCTGGAGCTAGGATGTCTCATGTAGATGCTCTCAGTCGTGCTCCTGTGAATGAACCTGTTACAGGTGATGATGAGACACATGTACTCGATGTGTTAAATGTAAATATTAAAGATTGGATTTCTACGGTTCAAAGTAGTGACGAGGAAATAGGAAGAATAAGGGACATTTTACGAGATAAAAATACAAATTACATAGCAGACGTGTGTAAAAACTATAAATTAAAAGGGGATCACGTGTATAGGATTGTCGGTGATAAAATAAAATGGGTAGTACCTAGAGCCGTCCGGTGGCAAATTTTAAGAATGAACCACGATAACGTGGGCCATTTTGGCTACGAGAAAACTCTAAGTCGATTACGTGAAACATTTTGGTTCTCTAAAATGCGAGGTTTTACTAAAAAGTACGTATCAGCATGCCTTGAATGTGCGCATCATAAAGCTCCGGGAGGTGCGAAGGAAGGAATGCTTCATCCGATACCAAAAGCAGATATTCCGTTCCATACGGTTCACGCAGATCATTTAGGACCATTTGTTCGCTCTAAGAGAGGAAATACTTACATTCTTGCGATTATCGACTCTTTTACAAAATTTATAAGCATAAAAGCTGTACGGGATACAAAAAGTACGACAGCCATAAGAATTTTCAGAGACAATTTTAGCACTTTTGGTACTCCAACACGTCTTATCACTGATCGGGGTTCCTGTTTTACAAGTTCAAAATTCAAATCTTACATGGAGAGTACTAATGTTAAACACATACTTAATGCAGTCACTACCCCAAGAGCGAACGGACAAATAGAACGTTATAATAGAACTATATTAGATTAAGTACAAAATGTCACGATGTGGGCGATAACACTTGGGATGAATATGTCGGTGACATTCAACTAGGCATAAATACGACAGTGAACAAAGCGACGGGGAAAAGTCCTTCAGAGTTGCTATTTGGTTTTAAGGTTTTAAATCCATCAGAAAATATAATAAATGAGGTGTTAAATGAAGTTATATATCGTGTAAGTGATAGTGAGCTAATAAAGTTGAGGACGGAAGCTAAATGTAGAATAGAAAAACAACAGTCTAATTCAAAGAAAGCTTTTGATCGGCAAAGAAAACAGGTTACGTTATATAATATAGGCGACTTGGTTAGAGTCGAAAGAACGATAATAGATAGCGGACAAATTGGTAAATCAAAGAAGCTTATATCCAAATTTCATGGCCCATATAGAATAGTAAAAATTCTAGACAATGATAGGTTCTTAATTGAAGATACTCCTTTAACTAGGAAAGGTAATAAAAAGTATGAAAATATAGTAGCAGTGGATAAGATACACCCCTGGCTAAATTATATAAATATGTCCAGTGAGGGTAGCGAAAATGAAAATAGCGATGATGAATAAACTTATGATTTTGAAAAAAAAATTGATCATTATATAATTTGATTTGTGCTTATACGATTAATGATTACATATATTACTTATTGTAATTTGAAATTATCAATCACATGAGATAATTGATTAACATGAGTTATTGTTAATAAGCGTATTCTATTAGTAAAGGACGAATGGATTTGCTAAGTTATTGACTAATTTATGGACTGAAAATGAGACTTGATGACTTGATGCGATACTTGGGCTATGAGCAATCAGTGCTGGAAGTGATTAATATCGGAGACCGATATTGCATAGATGGTTGTAGATCATAGCAGACTGAGTATCGTGAAATCTAGGTGCATGGGCTATGAGCTTCCAGTGCAGAATGCGAAAGGTGATGAAAATCATCGCACAGATGGTCGCAGATCATAGCAGACTGTGCAATTAGAGGACTAAGATATTGAGCATAGGTTGTGAGCGGTTAGTGCAGAAGGCGAATGGTGTCATGCAAATGACATCGCACAGATAACCGTAGATCACAACAGACTATGCATGACATGACATGAAATGAATTATGACATAAAATGGATGGAACGGTCTATTTTTAATGTATGGAATTGATCTCACTATGGTTATACTATGTTCTATGGTATAGATAAAATGTGTATTATCGTAGGTAATTGATAAAGTTATCATCATATTGTGTAAATTAATTGATTTAATATGTATTTTTACTCCCCTCTGCATATATTTGTTTATTGAATGTTTACTGATCAAGTGAGAGGACTCACTTTAAAAGGATGGCCGAGCTGTTAGCTTTATAATATTAAGTTGAATGCTGGTAACATTATTTGTGATAATTACATTATTGCTTTTTGACTTTTGCTGTCTACCGACATCAAAAGTAATATTATAATGTACTTCGAATGGAGGGACACACTTTGTATTCAGCGATCGAACTGTACGGATTAAAAACCAATTATTACCTAACTTGTATTTTACTCAAGTGAAACTGAATTGATCCTTCATATAACACTCAAAACAAATATGTCAATAATTATTACGTTACACCAATGTCATAAAAACTATACTTTAAAAAGGTTAACTACTATTCACTACTACTACTAAATCACTAAAGAATGTATAAAAAGTAATTTAAACTTAATTTTCATTCACGAGGGTAGTAAAGTCCGAAATTTATTTATAACCTACTTGATTACTTTGCGAACTAACAAAAAAAAAGATCATAAATTGCTCTCCATCCGTCTTGTAGGACGATCTACCTAAATAATTATAATTAGTTAAGTCACGACTTCACAACATAGTAACAAAACTTCAAAGCTAAAGTTTTGTGGTTAAAAATTACTTAAACCAAGTTTGACTACTTGTCTAGTGTACTTAGGAGCAAGTACTAAGCAGTGTTCTAGAGAAACTCCTACTTTTTGAAATCGGTTATAAGATTTTCTGGTTGCGACACTTTAAAAGGAAAATGCGAAAACATTATCAATTACTCGTTTCGTTTATTATTTATTAAGTTTGTTATTTAAATTAGCTGCAGTTGAAATATTTTGTACTTGGTTTAGGTACTATTTCTGAGTTAAGTGTTTCGTGTTCGATTCTCAATTGTAATGAACATTATAATGTGTTTATATTATAAATTTCGTTAGACATACTAAATTAATAACTATGTTTTTCCCGTTAAAGGAGCAGCATGACAGTCGCCGCGTCGCGGGCCGCGAAATGCTGCTCATGAATATGAGACTCTAGCATGGCTTGAAACTAGTCGAGTTCCTCGGTCAATAATTTCGTGAGTAAACTGAAAACAATAATAAAAAGTAGTATGTTTTCGAAACTGTCCAAGTAATATAATAATAGCACGGATTTTGAAATTGTGGTATATGGCAAGGGGCCCACCTTCTATTTTGAAAAAAGCGGTGGAAAATGGGTGTCAAAAATAACATACAGCCGAATTGAGAACCTCCTCCTTTTTTTTTTGAAGTCGGTTGAAAAGGTTCTAATCTACAACAACTTTATTTAAGTTAGTTACTTAGAACTTAGATCTTCACTGTAGTTAAAGTTTGCAAAGGAAATAAGTTAGAGAGATAACCTTGGGACATGACAGTTAAAGTATTGTTCTTAACTGATTCTCATTAGCATTAGCAGTTGTCAGCGCTAGCCCTGTACGCTCGAGGTCGCAGGTTCATATCCTGACAGTTATAATAATCGTTATTTTAAGCTTTTTAAAGAATTGTAGCATATTCAAAGGTTGACAGATATTTTATTAAATGTTTATCTTTATCTAATCGATACTATTGATTCTATTTTGAGTTTAAAAATAAGTTTTAAATATAATGTTAAAAATTGAAAAAATGTAGTATTTCTCCTGTATTTTTGTAAAATTTATCTAAAGAGATATGGAACTTTCGCCTCTTATATTAGGAGTTGGAAGAAATATAAATTATTTGCCTGTTTTACTAATAATTCCAAATCCCGTATTAAAAAAAAAATGTAAGCGTAATGTTATCCTACCTAATCTCGACCCGAGGCCGTTGCAAGTAATTTATTGTCACCCTTTTAATCACGCGACTAAGCCGGTAATCAAAATTATAATTTAACCGTAATGAATAAATAATGTTTATATAATAACTATCATGAGACAAACTAAATTAACTAGAAATCACGTGAATATACTGAGAAAACTCAGGTCTACCCACGCTCTCTAGTTTCCAGCCACAGAGGGGTCCCTTCCTCATAAGCATCGTGCATCGGTTACGCGACATCGCATCGTCTATTTTTGGTTAAATAATAATTATTTAAAAATAAGTCATATAAATTTAATATAAGACAAAATAAGTAAGTATACATACTAGAGGTACATAGTATGACAACTACATTTAAGTTTAATTTTTTTTTCTATTGTATTCTAAACTACTTATGTGAATTAAAATTTCATTGAAGTTATTCATAATTTATTTTAGTATCTTGTGTTTTTGAGTATTTTTTATTTTGAATTTACTTCCTTGTAGGATTAAGTTTTTTGTAAAAATCTATTTATATCAACACATCTGTTGTAGTTAGTGTCTTATAGGTTATTTTGGATTAAGCATTAATATTAATAACATGTCGGTGCTTACACAAGT
This sequence comes from Spodoptera picta, assembly GCA_038387885.1. Classification (NCBI taxonomy): domain Eukaryota; kingdom Metazoa; phylum Arthropoda; class Insecta; order Lepidoptera; family Noctuidae; genus Spodoptera; species Spodoptera picta. Next base: position 3,993,980 of record JAZHFQ010000438.1, on the reverse strand, counting down.
AAGCTGTATAGATTAGTGCCTATGTTATTATGAAAAATACCTATACCTACTTGATAGCAAAGACACGAATCCACTAGTGTTTTTTTTTTTCATTTTATAGAACCTTCTATAACTTTAAAAAAATCATTTTATATCAAAATGTTCTCATTTTAAATGTCATTGTAATTGGGTACTTTCTTTAATCAAAAATAAATTATTTCGACTGTTCAATACAATAATGACAAACCAAAAGTAAAAACTAAAAAGGAAAAAAATAACTATTTGTGGCCATACGTACTTATAGCTTACACACCCACTGATAGGTTAGAAGTCGGTGCCACAAGTTTTAAACAAAATTATTCATTATTAAAACCTAACTAGATACCTAACATTACTGAGCTATTTACAATTTTATTATGGATTATACCAGCTGTGACCATTAACTACTTTATATTTTGTTGTGGGTTTGTGGCACCGACTTCTAACCTATCAGTGGGTGTGTAAGCTATAAGTACGTATGACCACAAATAGTTATTTTTTTCCTTTTTAGTTTTTACTTTTGGTTTGTCATTAGTTTTTGAAGTCGGTTTTTTTAAACGCAGATTTTTAATTTTATTTTATACTTTTTAGTTTAGTACTTTGATATATTATATTATACACAACCCACATAGATGCAAAGTTTTCATCAATACAAATTATTCAAGTTCAAACACCGGGTGGGTACCCACCCGGTGTTCGAACCACCACCTCTTAATCATTGAGGAGTCCCTTAGCTATCATACTACTTCATCATTGGACCTTTAATGACCATCACCCCCCCCCCATATCTAGGTGTAAAGTCCTCATCAATACAAATTAATCAAACCCAAACACAAAATAGGTACTGTTAACCGTTAAGGAGTTCCCTGAACTATCGCACTACTTCATCATCAGACCCTTATTGACAATTACACCCCACTCAGGTGTAAAGTCCTCATCAATACAAATTAATCAAACCCAAACACAAGGTAGCTAGTGTTAACCGTTAAGGAGTTCCCTCAACTATCGTACTACTTCATCATCAGACCCTTATTGACAATTACACCATACTCAGGTGTAAAGTCCTCATCAATACAAATTAATCAAACCCAAACACAAGTTAGCTACTGTTAACCGTTGAGGAGTTGCCTCAACTGGCTCTCGGCTCCATCATCAGATCGGCTCCAGACCTTTATCAGATTGTAGTGGTTTTCAATACTTAATGCAAAAATTAACAAATGCCCTAGTCACCCCTATAATTTTTAAAAGTTCCCCTCGGTTTCCCTGGTCTTTTATCATCAGATCAGATTTCCTTATCATGGGACCATTTTGGAACTAACTTCTTTCTAACAAAAAAAGAATTTTCAAAATCGGTTCATAAACAAGGGAGATATCGGCGAACAAACATAAAAAAAGCATATATACGGTCGAATTGAGAACCTCCTCCTTTTTTTGAAGTCGGTTAATAAAATATTAAAATATAATCACACTTTTATTCATTGATTTTATGACCAACTTAATTTTAATATTTTTCCAACGAATTTTTAAGAAATAAGTATGTAGTTTGACGCTACAAAATCGAGACAATATCGAATACAGAATTGGAAAAAAGTATTGAATTTGACTAGTTGGCCAGTACCCAATTGCCTATAATAATATTACGGTTATTAATAATAACAACATTCATATTGGATATACCAATTTGAATTTGTGTGTGTATAATTCACAAATTGTTGTTTCGGGTCTGGGTGTTATGTGTATGTGAACTTGTACGTTTGTAATCGCACCCATGACACATGAGAAAATCCTAATGTGGTGGCAACGTAAAAAAAAAGTAAAAATAATGTTTTTTAAAGAGATATTTCACTTGCATTGTTTATTTCTTTATCCCAAAAGTAGGGCTTATGCAAACCCGTCTTTAATGACTAAGCCCGTGGATGTACTCCGTCTGATTATAATGAAAATCAAACTAATAATGAAGATGACTCTAACGAAACTGGACACGGAAAATTATACCAGACTGCTTATTTCAATAATATTATTCATAGTTTTATTTTTGTGCGTAGGTTTATTATTATTATTCAATTTAACTCAAATATTAACATAATATAAACATTCTGATCTACATTCTGGTCCAAAATGTCAAACTATGACGTTTTTATATGTATATGAGTCGATTTTCATGTAATAATCATCCGATTATAACATTTTCCACGAAAAAATAATCGAAGTTTGATTTACGATAAAGTTGACCATATAAACTATAAAATGTTTATAAAAAAAACTATTATTAAGTTATTTTCATTGTCACGTGTTCATTATTAATTCTGTTATTTATGATATTCTAATTCGACTTAAGTATTGTAATGCTGGCACGGAATAATGTCATTGGACTTTTTTATTTTTAAATCGCCTCGTCCACGAATATGCCGCCGACTCTAGTGGCGATCGTTTATCAGTAATGTTAATAATCAAAAACAGGTTCCATTGACTTGACACCCGAATATTACTTAACTCACATATTTTCGTGTCGTATACAATAAATATTTGAAAGTCCACATCTTTCAGTGTTGTCGACCTCCACACCCCACAAAGTTATATTTTGAAACACTATTTTGATGTTCCACATTAACGAGTTATTTAAATATTCTTAAGGTTATTTTAAACCGCAGGACGAACTCGTTGCAGCGTCACTGAGTTGCGGTTTAAGTTTCGCACATTTGATTTTCTTCGGGCGGCACCACATTGTGTTCTCGAGTGTAGTCGAGGCGGGCGCAGTAACCGATAAGTCTCATCAGTTGAAAGTCTAGCACGTGACGAAACTTCATAGAAAAGGGCTCTCAGACATATTCTCAGCGTCAGTGCTGTGTTGCAACTGCGGCTTGACATACAAACTGTGTACAGTGCCTGTAATCCGCAACAGTCTGCGTTCTCTAAGGACACTCTCGGACTTAGTAATTTTCGCGTCAAATTTGACGAGAGCAATCATCGCATGAATGAATTGACGCAACTCGACTCGTCTACGATAACCGCGGGGTGCGACTTTAATTTAACTCGAAGCTCGCACTTATGCAACGACGTTTTATCAAAATAAGATGCATTGAGTTGATTGTGCGTGAAGTAATACTTTTTAAGCCGACTTGTAAGCTTAATTTTGTTGCGCAAACGTGTTTTTTTATTATATTTTTTTCCTAAAGGTTAATCTATCCCCGAATATTCCCCAATCATCCCTGTACCCTTAGTCAAGTACACTTACCTTTATTGTTGATTTAAATAAATACACGGCGGGAAAAATCACAGAGTCACTGTTGTAATAGCGCGCGGCAAGTTTGGGCTTGGTCTTTTATAGTCGGCGTAGCGGGGATGCGCCGCGTGCGCGCGCGCTGGGGGGACGGCGCCGACACGTACGTCCACATGACTGCTAAAGGTGACCTCACACCTCACTTACCTGTCTTCTTCTTTACATTACAGTCCCTTGCTGAATAACTTTCAGTAGGTACATGTATCAAACATTGGAAACATTCTATCTACTTTTATAAGTTCTGAAAAGTGTAAACTAAGTTTTAAAGTCCATACTTGCATTCATTTAATCTATTTAATAGTCTTTTTTGTATCTTTTCAAAACAAAAGCACACGTTTTATCAAAAACATTCCTTCATGAACTTTCAGCGTTGCAGTTTCGTAGACACCCAATATTTTCGGTTTATATTTTATTTGTATTTTATTTGTTTGTATTTATATTTTAAGTTGTATATATTTTCATTTAGTTATAGTTAATATTAATTGTATATATTATTTCAAAAGATTTTGTATTACAAGACATTTTTAATTCTCGCATAGTAAATAGTATTACTTATAATATTGCCAGTGAATTATTCGTGATAACTTGTAAAGTTGTACCTACTCTGAACTATTCGTGTAGCTTTCGGTTTTGAATAATAACTCGATCAAATTATGTAGATTTATTATTATTATTAAATTATATTAAGACAAACGTGACAAAACACAGCCTAAAGTTAATAATACAATATTAGCTTTGACATAAAACACAGCACATCGATAAATCAACATAAATTTTAGATTACTGAGTTCGTAGCGTATATTATTGGGCCCATAAAACGTGATTCCACAGATGATCCGATTCAATTAAAAATTTTAGAATACAGTTCTAGATTTTTAATAACTTCCTTAGTTTTAATAAATAATCAGGAAATAATATGTTTCTTAGTTATTATTTAAGATTTACATAAAATGCTAAGTATCTAAATAAGTGCAGGGTCAAATATCAACACTTAATTTTATGGCTCATAAAAGCTACTTATGACTATTTAGATGTTTCTATTGAATACCTACGCATGTTTAAAGCTTCTTTGAACGTAGCTATTAAATTGTACATACAATAGGTACCTGATATCTAATGGGGGAAAAATAGTTTGGCTTTAAGTTACTCCGAGAGCGCACTTTGATTCTAATGTAGATAATCTATGTTTTTATAATAACTATCGTGAGAGAGACATGCTAAATTAACTAAAAATCGCGGGTTACTCACGTGAATATATCAGTAGGCTGCGCGACATCGCCGCGTACGCGCACGCTGCTCATGAAGAAGAACCCCTCTGTCGTTCGAAACTAGTAGAGCTTTTCTCAGTGTATTCACATGAGTAACCCGCGATTTTTAGTTAATGTAGATAATTTCTTTTTCTTATGGCATCGAACATTTCTTTCTTCATCGAAACAATGAGTTTCTTTTTTCTTGTATAGAGGCACTACTTTTATGGATTGTCCGTATGCATATGTGAGCATAATGTTAGACTACAAAGATTTTTATTTGTTTCTTTTGTTTTTTTTTATAATTCATTAAGTTTTATAATTTGTATTATGCTTCGAACGTGTCTATACATTGTTCTCACATATATGAACAATATTGGATAATGTATCAGAGAGATTGTAAAACATATTTTTTGGAGGATGGAGATTCTTGCTCGTTCTTCTCTATTCGAATCCACATGTTAGACCGAGCACCTAGCTTCTCTGGCGAACACAGTGACGGACTATTAATTATTTTGTATTTGTTGATGTTTTAAAAGTACCAAATTATGGTTTAATTGAAATAAATGCTTTGAATTTGTCCATCTATACAACAACGACCACATATGAAACAATAACTTTTCGCCAATTGAATTTTTAAAAAACCATACACACCGTTTTATTAATACAATAATGGTAGTCATATATAAATACGTAGGCATATAGCACTATAATACAGTATCCAAATTCAGCCTATGCTTTATCTACTTAATATCATGAATAGTAAATGCAGTGAGTCAGTTATTGACCGCGATATTGAAAGTTAATTATACAGCCACCTACATAAGGTTTTACGGCTCTCGTATAAAATATTAAGTATGTATTAAGTATTTTATGCAAAATCCGATGACTCACAATTTATTTGGAACTGATAAAATTTTCCTATCATGACCTCTCACACTGGTTTTACACGCCACGGGTTAATTTTTTTAATTCGTTGAGTGTTCACCTCGTTCTTGTGATTACTTGTCCAACAAGATAGCTCAATCCTTAATACCTAATATTGCAAGTACCAAAGACTGCCTCGTTGGCCGAGTGGTCGCAAGTGCCACTGCCGGGCAAGGGGTCTCGGTTTCGTTTCACTGGTCAACAAACTATTACTGATTTTGTAACACGGAGGCTAGAATTGTGCCCGGCACATAGCAATAGGTTCACCCCCTATTACATGGGATTCATAATATAATATAGTGAAAAGTGGGTGTTACATTGTACAGTGACATTAAGTGCCGTAATGTGCCCTGCTGTCAAGCCGATTGTTGTCACAACAAATTGAATCCGTGATAAGATTTTTGTGTCTAGAGAAAATAAGGAGTGATATAGTTTATGGTCATTTTTGCCATTACTCGCGCGAGGAAAGCCGAAGGTAAAAAATAAAATGTTTACAATAATGGATGATCAATCACAATTTACTTTTGAAACTAGGCATCTACTTTTATATTTGTAATTAAATCTCTATAAATAAGAATGGTTTATAATATCATTCAAGCTATAACAAGTAGATATACTCACTAACAGTAAGCTACCGGGAGAGCGAGCTTACTTGGAGGTGAATGCCAACACAGTCATTGATTAGGGTCCCATGCCCCAGGGGGCTCTGCTACAAAGGCGTACGTTCATCCACCCACCCGTAACAGGACTCTTGGGTACCTTTTGAACCATGAACATGACGCTTGAAAATCCAATACCTAGTGTACGCTTGGTCGCGGAGAACCTAACGGGTTACTGGGGCTTCAGCTCGACGTGCAAGAGAAGGAACGGGGTGGTTTTTAGTCAGTAAGAGTCTGACACTCCCTACTGCCTCACCCAGATGGGAAAAGACATTCGATGATTTCCCCCCCTTAAAAAAAAAGTGTACGCTTTGGGTGCAATGAGATGACAAACTATAGAGGTAAGACACATTGGATTCGAGATTTTTTTTAACATAACATAACATCACGCCTTTTATTCCCAAAGGGGTAGGCAGAGGTGCATATTGCGCCACTGTAAAATGTAACACCCACTTTTCACTATTTATGTTATGAGTCCCATGTAATAGGGCGTGAGGCTATTGTCATATACCGGGCACAATACCAGACTCCGTGCTACTACTGAGAATTTTTTTAAACCCAGTCATACTTTTTCCCGAACCCGAGACCCCTTGCCCGGCAGTCACACTTGCGACCACTCGGCCAACGAGGCAGATTTTTTTTTAAAATACTGTTTATCGAAATATATTTATTTATTAGGTTAGTTACAGCGCTGAAGATAATGATGAACTGCGTAATGGTTTACCTATTTTAAAATATCCTTACGTTTCAAAAACGGAACTATAATTAACGGTAAAACAACCTAAATGGCAACATAACCATCTCTGTCCTCCCACACAGACAGTAAGTATTATATAGTTTTGTTCTATCACGTCTGGACACTTACCCAAGTACCACTACTTGACAATAATCAAGATACCATCAAAACAAGACTCGAATACGTTGACAGTAGTTTTATGGTCCAACTAGTAACTTAACCCAACTTTGTAAGTACCTACTTCATAAAAACACACACTAAAACGTTATGTTAAATCACTTCGAAACCCATTCAGCAGTTTTTGTAGTTATCGCATTTAAATAGACAGACAGACAGATGCGGCGGTGAACTTTGTTTCATAAAAACAGCTTAAAATAAACAATCCTTTCATTACGTATTTTATACAACGAACGATTTGATTTTTTTTTTCAAGTTCAGTGGCAATTACAGCCTCCGTTAATTTCAATATCTCTCCCGATTATCGTAAGTTCGATAAGTTCATTGTTCTTAACAAAAAAAAACGTGGATTTTCAACCTTTTGTCAAAGAGGAAGAGAATGTAAGTTCATGGAAGTTCGACATGATGCACTCCCTAAGTGTGTGTACAGCTTTAAATTTTTGTCACTATTACAAGAATACGTAGCTTCTATAAATAGACTGATGATAGTGTTGTTTATGAAGTCAACTACACTTTGACTTTGATCTATTGCAAATTAGCAACTTACTAAGCTATGTCACAAGTTAGGACACGACTTAATATATTCGGACACAAGAATCAAACCATGATTTCGTAATAATGACAGAAATTTTGATGGATACCCCGAATATTGTCAGCTGGGTGTCTGTGTTTTCTGAAGTGTCTCAGGTGCCCCAAAGCCGTGGTGAATAGATTGCTTATTGGCAGGCATGCTCCATTGTAGACTGCATCACCGTTTACCTCTAGCTGATATACTAGCCAAACACCAAGTGCAAACTCAAACTCAAAAGCAATATTGTCAATGAAACCACAATTAGGTACATACTTTTGAATCGTTAACAAATATAAAATAAAATAAGTCCGTCAATGAAGCTGGCGCTCATACCAAAATGTAGATTCGAGTGGAGAAGAACGAGCAAAGAACTCCATTCGTTACTCTTTTAAAAGTCTGTTTTTAAATCTGTCTGCAAATCCTACTAATATTATACATTTGTAATGTTTGTATGTTTATTTGTTTGTTAACCGACTTTTACTCCTTGGGATCGTCATGAAATGGTTATGGTCTGAATTAACACATAGGACACTTTTCGTTCCACAGAAACGTGGGCAAAGCAGCTAGCAGAAGCTAGTTTGTAAGTTTGTAACAAAAAAGATGGGAAACCACAAGATTAAAATCTCCCAGAGGAGAAGAGGAAACATTCGGTGCACTCTTAAAATCCCAGAACTATAAGGTAACAGTTATACGATTCTTAGAAAATACCGATAACAAAGGTTAAAAAAAATTGGAAATTGTCAATTAGTTTTAACGTGTAACAACGATGATCTCAGCTTTAATACAGATACTAAGAAATTTTCAACCCAAATTCAATTACAAAAATGTTCTGCGAAAAGTTTACGTCGACTATTGAAATTGTAAAATAACACCAAGCCTTTTATCCCCGAAGGGTTATACCACTGTACAATGTAACACCCACTTTTCACTATTTATGCTATGAGTCCCATGTAACAGAGGGTGAGCCTATTGCCATATACCGTGCACAATTCCAGACTCCGTGCTAATACTGAGGATATTTAAAAAACCCAGTAATACTTTGGCCGACCCGGGAATCGAACCCGAGACCCCTTGCCCGGCAGTCGCACTTTTTTTTTTTTTAAGGGGGGAAAATCATCGAATGACTGCCCCCGCCTGGGTGAGGCGGGAGGGAGTGTCAGACTCTTACTGACTAAAAACCACCCCGTTCCTTCTCCTGCACGTCGAGCCGGAGCCCCGGTTACCCGTTAGGTTCTCCGCGACTCCGAATCGGCATCGGCCCTATTGGGCCCCATCTGTGGTGGTCTGATGGCTCTTTGAGGCACGCGCGGAACGCGACGCGCCGTACGCTCGGGTCTGTTTCTGGTCGGACGGGGAGCCACCCATGCTCGCCGTCCGCAGGCCCGCGCTTACGGTGGCCGGAGATCGTCCCGCGATCCCCGACGCCCGGTGTGTCCTTCGCGATGGCTGGGTTGCGAGGAGGCAGCGCTTCGCTGCCTCACGCGTCCCGCCTCCTCCTTAGCTAGCATGACTACTTCGCAAAAGGAGGAGACGGCATCCCAATCCCCCTCGCTCCGCATCATGGCCTGCACTAGGCCCGGACGCGAGAGGTCGCCATCGCCGATCACTTCCCTGAGGACACGGCGGTGCTCAGCCCACGAAGGGCATTCTCCCACCGTGTGTTCCACCGTGTCCTCAGGGCGGTCCTCGTAGTGATGACACCCGGGCGTTTCCTCCCGCCCCATCAGACACAGGTACCTCCCGAAACTTCCATGTCCGGTGAGGACCTGCGTCAGGCGGTAGGTGAGGACGCCGTAGCGTCTCTCAAGCCACTCCTCAATGAGGGGACTTACCGCTGCGATGGCAGCGAGCCCAGCCCTCGGTTGCGACAGTCGTTGCTGCCACTCCGCCATGAGATCGCGCCGGAGCTCATCCCGCCACGCACTTATCTGGCGCGGCAGCGGAGTTTCGCCCCGGCGACGTGCCTCCGCGCGCATGCTGTACACGCGCGCGAGCACCTTCGCCTCCAGATCCCACGGCGGTAATCCGGCAAGGAGGTTCGCCGACTCCCCAGAGATCGTGCGGTATCCGCGGATCATTCGGATCGCCATGACCCTCTGTGCCATGAGCAGCGTCCGAGCGGGACGCCGCAACAGGTTTGGCGCCCAAACAGGGGCGCCGTAGAGGGCCATGGACCGCACGACCCCGGCGTATAACCTCCGGGGCAGTCGCACTTACGACCATTCGGCCAACGAGGCAGTCAATTGAAATTGAAATTGTTCAATCGTATATTGGTATTTTTGTGGCAAATGACCAGACAGAAGACCTGATGGTAAGCGCCAACCATTTTTTTTTTAAAACGTTGCCCCTCTTTAGGATTTTCTCCTGTGTCGTGGATGCAAACGCACCCACAAACATACAAGTTCACATGACACGCAGACCCGAAACAACAATTTGTGGACCACACAAAGTGTTGTTCCGTGCGGGAATCGAACTCGAGACACGTTGCACGGCAGCCGGTTGCCCGGCCACCGCACCAACCGTGCAGTCAAAACCAAGTCATCCATGGACACCCGTTACACACACAGGAATTATAAGTGCGTTGTCCCCCTCATAAGGATTTTTAATTTCGAAATTGAGGATTGGGCATTTGGGGATTATGGATGTGGTATAGGAAGAGATAAGGCCTCCGGTAACCTCACTCAAACAACGAAATACTTAATCGTTGTTTCGCGAAATACTTAAACCGATAATTCACGTGATAAAATCATTGTTAATTGTTTGCAAACGTTACATGATCCTCACGTAGGTATTGTTATCGTATTTTTTCATCAGATGCTAATTGTACAATTATCATATTTATACACTTCAATGGCTGGTTGTAACCTAGGCCTGCGCGATGCAGTGTGACGAAAATAATTGGCTTTATAAAATAACATGTTGGTTTTTTGTTAATTAACTTTAAACTTAAGTAATGTATGAGTTGGTTTTATACTGCCTCGTTGGCCGAGTAGTCGCAAGTGCGACTGCCGGGCAAGGGGTCTCGGGTTCGATTCCCGGGTCGGGCAAAGTATTACTGAGTTTTTTTAAATTCTCAATAGTAGCACGGAGTCTGGAAATGTGCCCGGTATATGGCAATAGGCTCACCCCCTATTACATGGGACTCATAACAACTAGTGAAAAGTGGGTGTTACATTGTACTGTGGTAGAATGTGCACCTCTGCCTACCCCTTCGGGGATAAAAGGCGAGATGTTATGTTATGTTATGAGTTGGTTTTATGTTATTATGGGTAGGTAGGTTTAATTCAAAGAAAAAGCTTTCGAAAGATAAATATCAGAGGGTACTCTTTTAGTCGTATCAAATGACATCTCTACATTTCCCTTGGGAGTGTCAATTTTTTTATTTTCTAAGCTGTTCATAAGCTAATGCGTTTTCTAAAATATGTAGTTTCTGTAAGGAATTGCATAGACTCCTGACTGTAGCAGTGTGGAATTTAAAAAATCTTTCCAAGTTTTACGGAGCTGCGGTAGGCCTAACGGGTTGCCGGGGTTCCGGCTCGAAGTGCATGAGTAGGAACGGGGTGGTTTTTAGTCAGTAAGAGTCTGACACTCCCTCTCGCCTAACCCAAGGTGGGAGAAGACATTCGATGATTTGCCCCCTCAAATAAAAAAAGTTAGCAGATTAGAAGACAAAAGTTAAAGCGGAACCCTAACAATACCTACATACATTGATGCTTATTCAAGATGAGGACACACTTTTAGAGACTCAAGATTGACTTGCCTACCTATCATAGTTTTTGCAACAATTAGAGCGAAATATTGACGTCACCGAGTATTTATTTTGGTATGATTATGAGAAGACATCTGCTGCCCTTGCCCCAGGCAAGTAATTATATTATTACGGCAGGTCATTGAAACTATGACACATTATGTCATTAGTCTATAATGTCTGCTGAATACTTGAATCCTGTTTGACAAATTAAATGGATGCTTGATTTAAAGCTTAGATAAATCTTTCTTCAAACGGTCGCTTGAAAGCTTGGAATCTCGCAGTGTTTTCGCTTATACTTAGGTTTAAAATATAATTACTATATATGCCGCTGTATACAGCGAGGGTCAAGGCTGGTGAGTAGGTTTCTTTAGGTATGTAGGTACTATAACAGGCATTCTACGATGAGTTTCAGCAGTTGGTATATTTAGAAGAATCGGTGCTGGTGGCAAAATTATGGGTGGTTTTAGTTACTTGAGAAGTCCACACTTTATAGTACTATATTTCAAAAAACTAGGTGTCTTTTGAAAGTTTATTTAAAATAGTATTATGTTGCTGTACTTGTTTATTGTAGAAAGATAAGCATTAATCGCAAAGAAACTAAAATGCTTTCCCTGAAAGCTTTACAGAGTGATCAAAAATGAGTTTTCGTCTCTGCACTTCCTTATACTTATACATTATTCCTACAGTCAACCACTGTCAGAATATGCATTAAGGCCTTAAGTCCACCATTCACTGTTATCATTGTGAAGAAGAAACAAATTAAAATAAATAAATATGTTTTTAGATATTAGATCTAAGTAGATTTGTAATCCTACTAATATTACAAACGCGAAAATTTGTAAGGATGTACATGTGTGTGTTTCTTTCACACGAAAACGGCTTAAAGGATCGGGGTGAAATTAGGATCAGAGGTTTCTTTTTTTAAGCGGGGAAAATCATCGAATGACTGTTGCCACTAGAGTGAGGCGGAAGGGAGTGTCAGACTCTTACTGACTAAAACCACCCCATTCCTTCTCCTGCACGTCGAGCCGGAGCCCCAGAAACCCGTTAGATTCTCCGCGACTCCGAATCGGCATCGGCCCTTTGAGCCCCATCTGTGGTGGTCTGATGGCTCTTTGAGGCGCGCGCGGAACGCGATTCGCCGTATGCTCGAGTCTGTTTTTAGCCACCCGGAGCCACAAATGGAAAAGGAAATGCCATGTTATTAAGTAATGAAGTTATTGTATCTACCTACATACCTATCACATATTGGTCATCGTAAGCCCTTTGCTGGCGCGATTAAATTAATAATAAATGCCAAAGCAAATATGGGATAGAAATATGTTTTGTGATACCTGTATCTAATTAATTCGTTGGTATTTATTAATGCTAGAATACGATTAAGACATTTTGCATGTGTGGAATTCTTTAAATTGTCTAGGTTTGTTTTTATGTCTGTTTTCAGATGTTTTGTAGAAGATGATTTAACTAAAAGATGCATAGATTACACTTTGTTATATTAACCCTAATAATAATATTATAAATGCGAAAGCTAGTGAAGATATATGTGTGTGCGTGTGTTTGTGTTTTTTACTTTCACGTCAAAACGGGTGAAGGAATCGAGATGAAATTTTTACCCCTGGAAACGTGGGCGATGCCGCTGGCAGAAGCTACTACAATATAAATCTATCTATCCACATCCAAATTCCCATTTAGTAATTATAGGACACATAGCTTTCATATCTCGAAACGACATTTTAGAAAAACCATCGATGTTAGTAGAACATTTCTTAGGGCACTCGTACGTCATTAAAGAAGGTATGAGAACATTCCAATTTGTGCTACAAAGTCACTTGAAATTGGTACAACATGCACCACTTCGCAATCACGTTCGTACGAATCGTAAGAAAATGATCGGCGCACTATGATTGCTAATTGAAATGATTTTTTGTTAATTAAGGAATTTGAAACAAGCTCCTTATTGCTTAGGAACTTAGGTCTCTAATTATCTGTTAGTTTTTATCCGCTATTTTGAACAAAGTGACAATAGTCTACGAGCAATCTTACTTTTTATGGGATTGACCAGACGGATCGCTTGACGATAGTAAGCAACGGGCGCTCCCTATCGCTACTCGTAACTCGGAGTTACAAGTACGTTACCGGCTCGTTGGCGTATGAGAATTGGAGATTTGGATATTGGGAAGATTGAAGAGCGGAGGAATTGGGCCTCGGGTAACCTAATTCACGCGGCAAAACACAACCCTTCGATTGTTTCTCGCCGGTTCTTTGTGAGGCCGTAGTATCACTCCGGTTTGGCTGACGCATTCTCGTCCAATGCTGGACATAGGCCTCTCCAATGGCACGCCACTGAACTTGATCTTTAGCTCTACACATCCAACCACTAACAGCCACTCAGCATGGTTCTCCCACACTTAATTTTATTTTCAGAAGAGAAGTAATTTTGAACCTTTATCTCATATTAGTCATATTATACAAGGTGTAGTTTTGAAACCGTGGCATTTCTCGGGGGCATTTCACAGAAGTCATAAAGGTTCAATGTAAAAGAAAATTTCGGGCCAATACTTAAAAATACGGCTATAATAAATCGTTTAAGTTCGACAGTATTTCAGAATAACCGACAGCAATGTTTCTTATTGGAATTTTAAATTAGGAATAATATCAATTACGTGTTTGGGTTTGTGTGTGTTAAGCCGTGTAACAAAACTAGTTATAAGACCGCGGCGTGTAGTTCGCACTTACGGATTTCCGTAATTTACAGAAAAATTAAAAATATTTAAGTACAATTTTTTTCATTGATTCGGACACAGAATCGATAGCCGAGTTACCTCCTAGAAAATGACGCGGCTTTAAAACAACACCTTGTATATGACATAACAAAACAATGCGACAACATCAGACATATTTACACCGTTTGTCGTTACGTCAACGGTAACCCATTAATTTTATAATGCGGATGATTATGCACATCTATATATCTATATATCTATACAGTATGTTAGGTTAAACGAGGGACATATTCAAACCCATAATAGTGTATACTCACATGAACCTAACAAACATATAAACGAAACGAAAACACTAATAAATAACAGACAGAACCATAAAAACGCTTCCGCTTACGCTTATGGATTACGGCTTAGCGGGCTTAAGCGCACTCTATCCTTTTCGGCAAGATCGGCGCATGTTTTGCAACGCGACTTACTTTATGTAAGTACTGTTTCTGTTTACAAGTTCACTTGTTGCGCGCTCAGTGTTCATGATGATTTATTTTATTGGACAATTACTTCAAAAATTTTGGTTATAGGTTTTTTACATATTCGGGACGAGAATCGAATACTGAATACCCTCCCTCAATAAGTCCCTCGTTTAACCTAACACACTGTATACATATAATAAAATTGTAGAAAAGTGCTGTCTGTACATTGAAAATAAAAATAAAAAAAATAGCAGGGGCTATTGTTATGTCGATGTCGAACCCAAAAATGTAACTAACTTTTTTTTTGTCTGTTTGTCTGTTCATGCTAATCTCAGAAACGGCTTATCCGAGTTGGATGCGGTTTTCACGAATATATTGTGGTATGCTTCAGTTATGCTTTAGTGTTTGTTTCATGTCAATCGGTTCATATATAAAAAAGTTACGTCAAATTAAAGAATCACGTCGAACACTATCTATCTATATCTATACATATAATAAAATTGTAGAAAAGTGCTGTCTGTACATTGAAAATAAAAATTAAAAAAATAGCAGGGGCTATTGTTATGTCGATTTCGAACCCAAAAATGTAACTAACTTTTTTTTTGTCTGTTTGTCTGTTCACGCTAATCTCAGAAATGGCTTATAAATATATATATATTTAACAGAGTGCGGAAAAGGTGATAGTGGTTTTAGTCCTCAGATTCCTCTCATTCCAAAAAATTTTCCGTTTAATTTTAAACGAATTCAGTTTCTAGTGAGCCTATGTTTCGCCATGACAATTAATAAAGCTCAAGGTCAGACTCTAAAAGTTGTGGGTATAGATCTAAGTATCAGCAGTTTTTCGCACGGTCGATTGTATGTGGCTCTGTCCCGTGTTAGCAATCCCAGCAGCCTGTATGCTTTCACCCCCGATGGCCATACGTCTAATATTGTATATAGAGAAGCATTACAGTAAAGTAGGTTTTTTAGCTACCCAAAATGACTGTGATTATGATCCAAATCTAAAATAAAAATAAGTATATATTTAAAAAAAAAAACGCTGCTCATAGTCACTATTCTACGCGAACGAAGTCGCGGGCACAGCTAGTTAAAAATATGTATGAGTCTCTGGCATGTGTTTACTGAGAACCTATTTTAACGTAAGCCGGAGATCCGTGAAGTATTATGACTGGATTTGTGATACATACACGCTTGGAGACTGGATTGTTCTCGTGTACTGTGTTCTTGTTCATCAACGTTTTAATAGCGTGTTGCCTTTACTTCGCCCTATAATCGTGTAAAGTTTTTTGTTTACTATTTTGACAATGCCTGTGTAGCCACACTAGCCATAGCACAAGCTACAAGGATTTAGACCATCGGTTAACAGAAACCAAGAAGCAGACAGCTCTGAAAAGAGCTATATTATTCAACGTTTTTGACCACCTCTGTTAACACAGACAGCTCTGAGAAGAGCTATTTTATTTCACGTTTTTGATATGCTCTGTTAACACAGAAAGCTCTGAAAAGAGCTATTTTGCTGAACGTTTTTGATCCTCTGTCTACAAGAGACGAAGTAACTCGCCGACGCCGCTGCCAGTATCACGCGCCGACCATCGCGCGTAGGTATCGCAGCGCGGCACGGCGCACGGCGTTTACATCTTCACGGCTCGACGGTCGCAGGAGGAAAGGACAGAGGCACGCGTTACGCAATATTTATAGCGGCGCGAAACTCAGCGCGCGGCGCTGCGGAGGCGCGTCCTCTTTGCACGGACCTCACACTCATCGACTATCTCGCTCTTTTATCGGCTATCCTTTTCTTTCCATTGTTCACGTTGTAAATAAAGTTCTGTCCTAAATAGTGTAACGCTATTGGCTATAATTTAGGCGATGTTATTGGTGTACAAATTTCTAAATTTTATTTATTTTTAATTTAATAGTTTTAATTGGTTAATGTACAGAATTAGTTGTAAGTAGCACTAGTACCAATTTTTGTATAAAAACAACCACCTCCGGCTAATAAATACATTCGTTCTACGACAACAAGTTGTTTCACTAAGAACAACCGATCTCCAAAGTGGTGACCCCGAGCAAGAACAGCAAGAAGAACAAATCCCTGCTGGAAGAACGAATCCCTGCTGGAAGAAAATTAATTATTATCCAACATCAAGATGGCAAATCCCTGCCCGACGGAAGACCTAACCCACACCGTAGCGAAGACGGAAACAGCTGGCATATCCCTCACAATGCGCATTCCACCATTCTGGCGTGACCGACCACGTCTATGGTTCATTAGCTTCGAAGCAGCTACCAACGACATGAAGAAGGGACAGGCTCAGCTCGCCCAGATGGTCATCGCACAGCTCGAACGTCAAGACATCGAGCAAATCATGGACCTCCTATACAACCCGCCGGAGACGAACCAATACGACGCAATCAAGGAACGTCTCATATCTGCCTATGAAGAGTCCGACAGCCGACAGTTCCAGAAACTACTGTCCGAGATGGAACTCGGCGATCAGAAGCCTACGCAGCTACTCCGCCGCATGCGTAACCTAGCCAGAGACAAGGTCCCTGACTCCACGTTACGACTCATGTGGACCAACCACTTACCATCACATATCAGATCCGTCCTGGCCGTCAGCGAATCATTTAGCACAAAAACTGAGCTGGAAGAACTCGCTCTCCTCGCTGACAAAATGATGGAGCAGTCCGCGTCAACTACAGAAGTCTCAGCAATACAACCATCACCAGCACAGTCCACGTCATCATCACACACCGATACACAATACCTTATCAACGAGATAAGAAAATTATCATTGGAGATCGCCGAATTAAAGTCAAGACCAGCATACAACCCCAACTACCGCCGCCGCCGTTACCCATCTCAGCAACGCACACGCAGCACGTCACGTTCACGGAATCGTGATTCATCATCACCTTCATCATTCTGCTACTACCATCGGCGCTTCAAAGAACAAGCTCGACGCTGCACACCTCCCTGCTCATTCAAAGCAACGACCTCGGAAAACTAAACCGAACGTTGGCGGAGGCGGCTACCGGCGTTCAAGAGAAATCACACCGCCTACACATCACCGATAGAAACACAAACTTATCTTTCTTAGTCGACACCGGAGCCGACATATCAGTGCTACCAAGAAGAAAAGGAGAAGTTGGAACACCGCTACCATTCAAACTGTACGCTGCGAACAACACAACTATAGCTACGTATGGCGAGAGAACACTAACTCTCGACTTCAACTTACGACGCCCGTACAAGTGGACATTTATAGTAGCTGATGTTTCAAGGCCAATCCTCGGAGCAGACTTCCTCAAACATCACCAACTCATCGTCGACTTAAAAAACGGAAGATTAATCGACGGCGTCACGAGCCTAAAAGTCAACGCCCCGGTGCGAGTGTCAGATGTACCTACCGTACGCAGCATCAATATGTCACAATCATACCACGACATATTAGCACAATATCCCGGCATAACAAGACTAACATCAATGAAATTAAACTCTAACATCAACGTGCAACATTACATCGAAACCCGTGGACCACCAGTTCATTGCCGAGCTCGACCAATCCCACCTCATCGATTCGAAACAGTGAAGAAAGAATTCGAAAATATGATTGAGCAAGGACTATGCAGACCTAGCAAGAGTCCTTGGTCATCACCTCTACACATCGTGCCTAAGAAAAATGGCGATATTAGAGTATGTGGTGACTATCGCCGACTCAACTCGATCACTATACCAGATCGATACCCAGTGCCACGCATCAAAGATTTCACTCACCACCTATCGGGGAAAACTATATTCTCCACGGTTGACCTCAACCGCGCTTATCAACAACTCAGTGTGCGAGAAGAAGACGTCGAGAAGACCGCTAGCATCACGCCAATGGGACTATTTGAATTCCCACGTATGTGCCCCGGTTTGAAAAACGCGGGACAAACGTTTCAACGTTACATACATGAAGTACTACGAGGATTAGACTTTGTTTTCCCATTTATCGACGACTTACTACTTGCATCTGAAAACGAAACTCAACATCGAGAACATCTCCACACCGTATTAAAACGCTTAGAGGACAACGGCATTACCATCAACCCCGCTAAATGCAATCTAGGCAAACCTGAAGTACAGTTCCTAGGTTACACCGTATCAGCTGATGGAATCAAGCCGCCGCAACACAAAATCGAAGCAATCACTAATTACCCGAAACCAACGAACATCGAAGAACTAAGAAGATTCCTCGGCATGATCAACTTCTATCGTGATCACGTACCGAACGCCGCATCGAAGCAAGCACCACTAAATGCCTACCTACACAACGTCAAGAAGCGCGATAAGACTCCGATCACGTGGACCGAAGAGGCGACGCAAGCATTCGAGCAATGTAAAGCTAGCATCATAAACGCAGCTCTACTCGCTCATCCATCTCATCACGCAACACTCGCCTTATTCTGCGACGCATCAGATAACTCTGCCGGTGCCGTACTACAACAATACCTACATAATACGTGGCAACCGCTCGGATACTTTTCCAAGAAATTCAACGACGCGCAGAAGAAATACTCCACTTTCGATCGAGAGCTACTTGCAATGTACATGGCAGTCAAACATTTCCGGAAGATATTCGAAGGTCGCCATCTCATCATATTCACCGACCACAAGCCGCTTACATATGTGATGTCCAAGACTCAATCAAATTCCGAAACTCAGAGGCGAACAAGACAGTTACTATTCATCAGTGAATTTACCACCGACATTCGACACGTGAGCGGCAAAGACAACATTGTTGCCGACACCCTAAGCCGCATAGAATCCATCACATTCCCATCTGCAATCAACTACAACGACATAGCGAGTGCGCAAGACAAGGACAGCAACATTAAACAACTGTTATCACAAGAAAACGTAACTTTGAAGAAAATACCTATACCTAACAGCGACATCGAACTATACTGCGAAACATCGACCTCTTATGTACGCCCGTACATACCTAAACCATATAGAAAACAAGTATTTGACAGTGTACACAACATCAGTCATCCCGGTACACGCACGACTCGCAAACTCATTACTCAAAAATATTTCTGGCCATCAATGAACGCAGACATCGGTTGCTGGACTCGAACCTGTATACTTTGCCAGAAAAGCAAGATACAACGACATACGCACTCGAACGTCGGATCTTTCCCGCCAACCGAGCGATTCCAACACCTACACATTGATATCGTCGGACCGCTACCTACAACACCTCAAGGTCACAGGTACTTAGTAACGATGATCGACCGACTAACTAGGTGGCCCGAAGCAATACCTACCGACGAAATATCAGCTGTTAGAATCGCCGATATTGTGTACCAACACTGGATCGCCCGATTTGGATGCCCGACTACCATCACAAGTGATCAAGGTCGTCAGTTCGAGAGTCAACTATTTCAAAACCTAACTAAACTAATGGGAATCAAGAAAAATCGTACTACACCATATCATCCACAAAGCAACGGCATAATTGAACGTTGGCATCGAACACTCAAGACTGCATTACGCGCCAAACTCGCGAGCGCAAGTACATGGACCGACGTACTACCTACTGTACTACTAGGACTTCGAGCCGCGCTACACTCAGACACAGGTGTGAGTGCCGCCGAACTTACCTACGGCTACAATCTACGTCTACCTGGAGAATTTTTCACTACATGTACCACCTGCACACCTGCTACTTTGGATTATACCTACGTTGACAACCTACGTAATATAATTCAACAAAACAAACCGCAAGTACCTACGAAGCATCACAGCAGCAATAAAAGCGTATTCGTGTATCAAGACCTACTCACGTGCAGCCACGTATTCATAAGAACAGATGCAGTAAAAAAACCACTTCAATCACCATACGAAGGACCCTACAGAGTGTTACAACGTACTGAGAAGGTATACACAGTACAATTACCCGAGCGCCAAGCAAATATATCCATCGACCGACTGAAGCCTGCATTTATACTCACCGAAGACATTCAAGATACTTTACCTCCAACCTCCAGTACAGTTACCTTCACATTACCTCAACCCAGCGTTACCAAGCAATTACCATTACCTTCAACCACCATTACCGAGAAAACCAGCAAGATTACCAAGAAAACACATGTACCGCAACCAACAGCGACGTCACATCCCGGCGATAAGAAAACTCGCTCGGGCCGTGTCGTCAAACTGCCGGTACGCTTCGCTTGAGGGGAGTACTGTAGCCACACTAGCCATAGCACAAGCTACAAGGATTTAGACCATCGGTTAACAGAAACCAAGAAGCAGACAGCTCTGAAAAGAGCTATATTATTCAACGTTTTTGACCACCTCTGTTAACACAGACAGCTCTGAGAAGAGCTATTTTATTTCACGTTTTTGATATGCTCTGTTAACACAGAAAGCTCTGAAAAGAGCTATTTTGCTGAACGTTTTTGATCCTCTGTCTACAAGAGACGAAGTAACTCGCCGACGCCGCTGCCAGTATCACGCGCCGACCATCGCGCGTAGGTATCGCAGCGCGGCACGGCGCACGGCGTTTACATCTTCACGGCTCGACGGTCGCAGGAGGAAAGGACAGAGGCACGCGTTACGCAATATTTATAGCGGCGCGAAACTCAGCGCGCGGCGCTGCGGAGGCGCGTCCTCTTTGCACGGACCTCACACTCATCGACTATCTCGCTCTTTTATCGGCTATCCTTTTCTTTCCATTGTTCACGTTGTAAATAAAGTTCTGTCCTAAATAGTGTAACGCTATTGGCTATAATTTAGGCGATGTTATTGGTGTACAAATTTCTAAATTTTATTTATTTTTAATTTAATAGTTTTAATTGGTTAATGTACAGAATTAGTTGTAAGTAGCACTAGTACCAATTTTTGTATAAAAACAACCACCTCCGGCTAATAAATACATTCGTTCTACGACAACAAGTTGTTTCAACAACCGATCTCCAAACCTGTACTTAAAACGATTACATTAATACGTAATCTGAAGTTTAGATTGAACTAATTGATTTAAGTGTGGGAGAGCCATGCTTCGGCATGAATGGGCCGGCTCGACCGCAGGGATAGCACGGCCTCACAGAAAACCGACGTGAAGCAACGCTTGCGTTGTGTTTCGTCGTGTGAGTGAGGTTACCGGAGGCCCAATTACCCTCCCCTTCCCCCAGGGATTGGGGGGATCCCAATCCCTGAATCCCCAACGATCCTCAAACTCCTAATCCCCCAAAAGGCCGGTAACGCAAAACTGGGTAATAAATCATGATGTCACGAAAATGAATTTAATGTTTAATATTTGCTGATTGCCTCGTTGGCCGAGTGGTCGTCAGTTCGACTGCCGGGCAAGGGGTCTCGGGTTCAATTTCCCGGGTCGGGCAAAGTATTAATGGGTTCTTATAAATTTTCAGTAGTAACACGGAGTCTGGAATTGTGCCCGGTATACGGCAATAGGCTCACCCCCTATTACATGGGACTCATAACATAAATAGTGAAAAGTGGGTGTTACAGTGGCATAATGTACACCTCTGCCTACCCCTTCGGGGATAAAAGGCGTGATGTTATGTATGTGTATTTTGCAAAAAAAATCGTAAGAAGTGCACCTATTCAATTGCTGATTAAAACCCTATAGGTACCAGTAACACGCATTCATGCTAAATTTTAATTCAATTGTTTGTTAATACTCGTATTATGATGAATAGGCTGCGCATGGTAGTACAAAAATTTAAATAACTAGATAGTAGGTGTCTATAAGTAGACACCTACTATCTAGTTATTTAAATTTTTTACTAAGG
Source organism: Spodoptera picta (assembly GCA_038387885.1). NCBI lineage: Eukaryota > Metazoa > Arthropoda > Insecta > Lepidoptera > Noctuidae > Spodoptera > Spodoptera picta. The sequence continues at coordinate 3,971,612 of JAZHFQ010000438.1, read as the reverse complement.
GCCACGTAGAAATCGACTAATGGTCAATGTCAAAACTAATGGTAAATGAGAATGAGTAAAGGAAGCTCATGGTTAAATGATGATCAACAGATTGATTATTGAGACTGGTCCTGATCGTAAGACACATTCTTTTGGCAAACGATACTTCAATAGTAGGATCAATCTATACAAATATTATAAAGAAGAAAGATTTATACCTATTTTTGTATGTTTGTAATGAATAGGCTTAAAAAGTACTGGGCCGATTTAAAAAATTCTTTCACCAATAGAATGCTACATTCTTCCAATTTGATATAGGCTGAATTTTATTTTGAAAAGAATTAGGGATCCATGGTAAAATTTGAACAATGTAACCGAAGGTGTAGAAAAATTAGTCGTAAAATGTCTTTAGTCGAATACGCTGGCGAAACTATTAGCGATAGAACAAAATAATGTACAACAATATTGAAGAACATCATAATGTCTACAAAAAACTCCGCGGTAGCATACGTCTAACTATTGTAGTTATGTCACTACAATAATCCAAATTTCCAAAAAGAAATAATTGTCTACCCCGTGCGAAGCCGGGACGGGCTGCTAGTAGAGTATAGGCCGATATTGGCAATTTTTTAACACCTTAACCTGTTTTTATTAATCATCAAAATCGAAACTGGAATCAGGATTACCGACTTAATCTCCTTAATAACTTAATAGAATAAGACATAAATCGATCTGTTTTGAATGGGTCGGATTAAAAAAAAAGCGAGCACACATTTATCTTCGATTATAAATAATCTGTTAATATTAGCTTCTGTCGGTACCATTAAAAGTCTTGGAACAAATTTTCACAAACAACAACTCATAGCTGCTTATGTAGTTATAACAACTACGTATTTGTGTAGGATCCTACTTTGTCGAATTGTATCCAAAGTAATTAAAACATACATACTTAAATACGTGTCTAAATCTTGGAGATGGGACAACTTAACGGGCTACCGGGGATCCGGTTCAAAGCAATAGGAACGGAGTGGTTTTTAGTCAGTAAGAGTCTGACACTCTCGCCTCACCCATGGCGGGAGAAGTCATGGGATGACTTTCGTCCCTTGAAAAAAAGTAACTTAGAAAACGTCTTTCAATGCTGAAGTATGGACCTTCTATGTTACCAGATAGATGATCTAATTAGAATAGTTACGTTTTAAATGACACAATTAGAATGACTTAACGAGTACCATTAATTTGAATCGCTTTAAACAAAGTGTTTAAAATGCCTAACTCAACTAATTAATGCGATCAACATCTTCCAGTTCCAGTGTAGTCATTTCAAACAATTGCCAAACGCCACCATTGTGTTTGTATGGAAAAAATAGCATCACGTGGGAATGCATTGTTTTATGTCGCGAAAATGCAATGATACTATGTCGGGCTTACGACGAAAGAATTCTGAATTAACTGTTTGACATTACAAATTAACTTTAAATGTAAAGGCTTGTTGCAAGCATAATTATGGCAAAAAGTCGTGGTGGCTCGGAGGTTTAAGACGCCCACTTCTCCCGCATGACCTACAAATGGTATGTACCAATATGACTTTTTCCGAGTTATACATATGTAAGCATATTTAGACATCAATGACGAACGGTTAAGGAAAACTGGGATATGGATTTGAAATCGCTAACCCGCATTGAGCTAGCGTGGTGATTAATGCTCGAACTCTCTTCGTGTGACAAAAGGCCTTTGGTCAGCAGTGGGCACGTTATAGGCTGTTGATGTGTAAAAGCTTGTAAAAGACTACCTATATGGGGTGATCTTCAAAAAACATGTCTTGATTTAATTCCCAAATCAGTAAAGTATTTATAGAGCTCTAAAAGTACACACGTCCTTTGCCTATCTAGAGGTAAGCAGTCAGGAGTAAAGGCATTCAGAAAGCCCGACTAGCAACACCAAAATGTCCCATCAGGGTCTTTTTTTTTTTTTTAAGGGGGAAAATCATCGAATGACTGCTCCCGCCTGGGTGAGGCGGAAGGGAGTGTCAGACTCTTACTGACTAAAAACCACCCCGTTCCCTCTCCTGCACGTCGAGCCGGAGCCCCGGTTACCTACCCGTTAGGTTCTCTGCGACCCCATCAGGGTCTACATCCCTTCTATACCATAGGTACGTTTATTATGCATAAAACCACAATAAAATATTAATTTATAGATTGCTTTCAACATTGATATTCAGTTCACCTTACAAACATTATTAGCCTTCACGACTATCATGCCGAATTCACATCAAAATAACAAAATACCTACATGTTTATTGACCAAACTAACAATTATATATGTGCAATGAGACCATGAAGTGTGTATTTAAATAAATGATGAGTTCATAACACAGGTATTGTTTATTGCCGCCTATAAGGACATATATATATAACAGTACGTGATCTAAGAAAATCATGTTTATATTTGAATAGGACATCAAAATTAATTCAAGCAATCAAATCTTTTGTTTAAGCTTAGACTTATTTTCATAGTCTATGGTTTAGACAGATACGATACGAACCTCTTTTTTGATACGAACCTCTTTAAATCAGACGTCAACATTGTCATGTCAAAGGTATTTCGCGCCAATTTGTGGAACTTCAAACGACCAAAGAGTTCCTAATATGAAGATTACTATCATTACAAGAAACTGGTGAGTTTACATTTAACAGGGCACAGGCGCAGTAGTCACGACTCAACACCGAACCTATTTTCGCTTCAATCACGTGATAACCAAGGTTTATTTGGCTTACTTTTTAACTGATCTAAGGTGAAACCAAAAGGCAAGGCTAACCGAATATCTCAGGTCTAATAAATAGTTTATCTTACATCGTTTAAAATGAACGACATAGCAATTTCCGCCTTAGTTAATTAAATTAAAACCTATTCACTTATGGAGAGCCATGCTTCGGCAAGAATGGGCCGGCTCGAGCGGAGTGATACCACGGCCTCACAGAAAACCGACGTGAAGCAACTTGCGTTGTGTTTCGTCGTGTGGGTGAGGTTACCAGAGGCCCAATTACCCTCCCCTTCACCAATCTCCCCAATTCCTGAATCCCCAACGATCCTCAAACTCCTAATCCCCAAAAGGCCGGTAACGCACTCGTAACGCCTCTGGTGTTCCAGGTGTCCATGGGCGGCGCCGATTACTTTACCATCAGGTAATCCGTCTGCTCGTTTACCGGCTTAATTTATAAACAAAATCATCAAGTACTTATGTATTTACATTCATCTACCCTACACTCAAAATTAAGAAAAATGGCGTCTATTGACCTACCTGTCAAAATCGTACCTACTATAGATTACCGACATTATATTTTTCTATGCGGAAAATTGATAACATACTCGTATATAAAAAAGTTACATTAGTCTCTATCTATGAAATTGCCGTTCAGTAGTACTGGCAATTCAAATCAAAATATCAATATTTTTTTTTGCTAAGAATTCTAATTTCAAAATTTTAAAAACATCGTATTTTTTTTCGAAACATAGTCGTTTGTTTATAGATTAGTGTTACATGTTTATCGCATTTTAATCCAATTTCATAGGTTTTATATTACCTATGGTGAAATAAAAAATCTTCCTTTCGTTTTTTGTCGAAACCACTACAATAGAGAAAAAAATATTATGTTCAAACTTTTAAAAGAGCGACGGTACAGAGCGCATGTTTATTTTTATCTATTTATCTAACGGCTAATAATAACATTTCAAAACTTTTCAGTCTATTTCATTATTAGGTAGATGTAGATATAACGGTCAAGGTCTATTTTGGCAGGCGTTTGAAAGGCCTGTCAATTGTGGATTGGAAGAATTGATGTTTGATAAGTTAAATAGAACATTGACTAAACCAATTGGGTACTTGCCATCAAGTCAAATTCAATACTTTTTTCAAACTGTCAAAAACGACAGTTTTCTATGAATTTTGTAAGAGATTGTGTATTGTGCCGTCACGTTTTTTAGCGTCAAACAGCATACTTAAAGCGTGATTAGTAATAATAATAATCGGTAAATCAATTATCTAGATATACTAAATAGAAATATTTTTAAAAACTACTTCAAATTACTTTCGATAAATAAATGATTATTATTATAATAGGTAACTAATCAAAACATTTAAATTACTTAATCATTAACCAAAGAACATCGAACTCTAACAAAAAAATGCCAAAAACTTCTAATTTAAGACCAAATAAAATATAATTATTAATTTTATTATTATTAATCGTTTAAACTGTCAAACACCAAGCAAAAGTGTCTAGCACTAAAAAAATAATAATTTTCTCTATTTTAATCGGAATTCCGAATATAGTCTTAAAAGCTCAGATCTCAAATCTCCAAGGGACTAATTGTGTACCCACGACGCAATTGTTATGGGACGCGGCCTGATGCTGTAATGATGCGGACGACCTTAGCCCCTTTGCAGCAGTCACCTGAATTTGAGTGCATTATTATTTTGTTAGTCGTCTGCATTTAAACGTTAAATGGTTGCACGTTGTCCGTGGCTTTAGAGGAGGTCAAGATGTAGCTAACTTTAACTTTTTAAATAGGTACTTAGTTTACCACATTTGTCATCAAATCATGAGTCTCTTTCGTACTATCACAATAAGTACAGCTAATCTCTATATTATTAGATTGTCTACATAATGTGAATAAATGAATTTTGAATTTTGAATTTTTTTGAATTTTGAATAATATAGATCCGTCACTTAAACTATTATAAACTAAATCAATATAATTTGCTAGCAGACTAGCAAGTAAAACTTTACATTTTCTAGGAATAAACATGTATTCCTTGGTCAAATTAAAACCACTAACAAATTTGTTAGTGTCAAAAAATAATAATTTGTCTTTAAGACAACATGTCAGATTTTGTGATTCTGTCAAATTGTCAGAATACGGAAAAGCACACATTACTATGTTTCCTATCTTTAGTTTCAATAAAGCATCGACACCATCCACTATATCCCGCTTCTTTACCCCAGTACTATCACCCATCAACAACACTACCGGCTGAGTTTGTGTGATACATTGTTGTTTTATTTTTTGTATCATCTGACCAAACTTTATGTTATTATAACAATAATTTGTTATACTATAATTGAGGCAATTTGAAATGAGCGACCCAAAACCTGCTCCTATGGAGTCAGTGAACACACTAGCATTGCTGGTCATTACTGGTTGAGTGACCGTATGTGATACAGGTATATTATGTTCCAGCTCAGGAGGCAGGGTGTGAGAGCAACTACAAGAAAGGTTATTTGCTAGAGACTCATATCTCTCAGCACTGTAAGTTACTAAGTCTATTAGTTTACATGCTTCAATCATTTGATTATTAATCTCAGATTGGGCAGATTCATACTTTTGGAACATCTGGTTTAGGAATAATTCTCTCTGTAACAATTCTTGTCTAAGAGTTTGGATGTCCAAGTCATATACAGCCCTACTTTCTTCTAATTCATTATGGCAAGATTTAATTTCATTAACTAGTTTAACTTTTTGTTTTAACTTTTTGTTTTTAAGTGCAACATTCTTGAAAGTTTTCCGACTTACTAAACGTTGTTAGAAAAACATCGCTGATTATAAAAATCACTCGTAATAAAGAGGTAGTTGGACAAGGCTGTCTAGTTCACTGTTGAGCAAAGACTGTCTTAGGTTAGGTAAGGCCGTAAGGGTTTGCTATGGTAATCCCCAGTATCCTCACCACAGAAATATCGGATCGCAGAATCGCAGATCTTGAGGAGGAGGAGGGCTTGAGATCGATGTTATGTATCCGAAAATGTTAATATAATATACATTCCTAATAACTTATTGATTCTTAATTGATAATTCTCTTCCGTTATGATGCCCATATTTATAAAGATTCGAAACACATGTTATACTTGAGACTTGGATGTCTGGATCGAGTTATTTCAGAGTTATAAAAATAAAATAATAAATAAAATGTTTATTTGGTGTAAAAAGCCAGATTACAAACAAATCTTAATATCTAAACAAAGTCTAAAAATATGTGAAACCTGAACTAAGTCCAAGCCTGTGTTTCAGGTTAAAAATGTACTGAAGTATTTAATATACAATAATATTGCTTATAAAACTAAAAATTTTTATGTCTAAATTAAATTAAGCTAGTCTCTAAGTATAACAGGTGCGCGTGTTTCATAAACAAACGTAAGCAAAAATAACTAAGTCAACTATAATAAAATTATTTGCTTATTCAAGTAATTCCTCGGTTTGATCGTATGTTAAGGTGTGTACATAATTATGTATGTACATAACATTGAAGTTGCGGTGTATAAGTGCATCTTTCAGCTATCCACTCGTATATTATTATAGGAGATACATTTTTAAATAGCTATATAATCTAAGCTCTCAATAAAATACAGTGCAACTTATCTAAATTTTAATTAGTGCAGTCATTCAACTGAGGTCAAGTAAGTACAATGAACGACAGAATCTAATTGAGAAATTAATAAAATAAAGAAAAATCTAGATACCTATATCTAAAAGAATCTAGATATCTATATCTAATCATGATATTTCACAATATTTTTTTTATGGCATAAGCCGGTAAATGAACAGACGGATCACCTGATGGTAAGCAATCGGCGTCGCCCATGGACACCCGGAACACCAGAGGCGTTACAACAGCGTTACCGGCCTTTTGTGGATTAGGAGTTTGAGGATCGTTGGAGATTCAGGGATTGGGGAGATTGGGGAAGGGGAGGATAATTGGGCCTCCGGTAACCACACTCGCACGACGAAACACAACGCAAGCGTTACTTCACGTCGGTTTTCTATGGTCGGTCAAAAGTTAAAATTTGTCGACGAGACAGTATTTTTAGGCATTACGTTAGACAATAGGCTACAATGGGGTCCGCATATAAAGGCGCTTTCGGGGAGATTGAGCTCAGCTGCTTTTGCAGTTAGACAGATTAGACGAAACACAACGCAAGCGTTACTTCACGTCGGTTTTCTATGGTCGGTCAAAAGTTAGAATTTGTCGACGAGACAGTATTTTTAGGCATTACGTTAGACAATAGGCTACAATGGGGTCCGCATATAAAGGCGCTTTCGGGGAGATTGAGCTCAGCTGCTTTTGCAGTTAGACAGATTAGACGAAACACAACGCAAGCGTTACTTCACGTCGGTTTTCTATGGTCGGTCAAAAGTTAGAATTTGTCGACGAGACAGTATTTTTAGGCATTACGTTAGACAATAGGCTACAATGGGGTCCGCATATAAAGGCGCTTTCGGGGAGATTGAGCTCAGCTGCTTTTGCAGTTAGACAGATTAGACAGCTCACGGACGTAGATACAGCTAGGCTTGTCTATTTTAGTTATTTCCACAGCAATATGTCGTACGGCATTTTGTTGTGGGGTCGAGCTGCAGAAATAGAATCAATATTTATTCTGCAAAAGCGGGCTATCCGAGCAATATATTACTTACGCCGTTGCGAATCGTTGAGAGAATTGTTTAAAACGATAAATATTTTAACGGTGCCCTGTCAATATATAGAGGTATATGAAAATATAATGTATGTAAGGAAAATAGGCAATTGTTTGAAAAAAGAAGCGATAGACACAATTTTAATACTAGAGACAAAAATAAGTTAGCTATACCGCAATTCAGACTGTCCAAAGTACAGAAATCCTTTATGGGGTTAGGTATTAAATGCTATAATAAAATACCAAATAGCATACTAGATCTCAATGAAAGTAAATTTAAAACATATATTAAGCGCGAATTATGTAATCAAGCTTACTACACACTGACAGATTATCTTGAAGATAAGAATGCTTGGCAGCATGTTGGTTCGGCTCCACTGGACAATACTCAAATGTAGTCAGTAGTCAGTAGTTAAATTCCAATAGTAGGTAATATAATACATAATTTAATACTTTAATTCTAATGTAGACAATCTAGTTTCCTTATGGCATCGAGCATTTCTTTCTTTATTGAAACAAAGAGTTTCCTTTTTCTTGTATAGAAGCACTATTTCTATGGATTGTCAGTATGCATATGTGAGCACCATGTTAGACTTAAGATTTTTATTTTAGTAAGATAATAGTATAATGCGTCAAGCGTGTCTTTGCATTGTTCTTACATATGCGTACAGTATTGAAATATGTATCAGAGACATTGTAGAACATACTTTTTTAAAAGAGTAACGAATGGAGTTTCTTGCTCGTTCTTTTCCATTCGAATCTACGTTTTGGAATGAGCACCTAGCTTCACCTAATTTCACTGACGGACTGACTGACAAACTATTATTTATTTTGTATTTGTTGACGTTTTGACTTTGACTTTGGCCGTGGTATCGCTCCGGTCGAGCCGGCCCATTCGTGCCGAAGCATGGCTCTTCGGCATGCTTGGAATTCATTTTATTTACGTTTCTATTTACGATAGAAACGTAAATCAACAAAACGAAGTGTCTGCCAGTCCCTTTAAAAAACTGAGTGTTTCACATGAGTGTCGCATAATAGTGTTAAGTTAATAAAATGCAGAAATTTGATATTTTTCGATAATAGTTACTATACGTACTACTTTAATTATTTTGTTTTCGGCTTACTCACGTAACACGTAACAGAAGTAGCAGCGCACAGTCGCCGCGTCGCGGGTCACGGAAAGCTGCACATGATTATGAGCCTCTAGCATCGCTTGAAACTAGTAGAAGTCATCGTCAAGCAGTTACTGGAGTAAGCCGAAAACATAATAATTAAAGTAGTATGGTAACGATTATTGAAAATAGCTGAAAAGATAATAATTAATCGAAAGTTTTAATATACTACTTTCCTTACATTATAGTTACTTAAAAGTAAATAAAATACATACACATTAATGATTTTTGCACACAGATGACCAAATTGTTGACGAATATACTTTGGATAGGACGTCTTCGCATCAATTTCGTATCTAAATATTTGTTCTTTTCGTATTATTAACTAATTAATATCTAAATTACTATGCATAAAATTAATCAAATTTAAATAAAAATGTTTGTCAATTATAAACTAATATGGGTCATCCGAATAAATTGTTTTTTTTTAATGCAGTTCTTAATTTAAATTCATCTTATGACTTTTGTGTGTAGTAGTACGTACGATACTCACAAGTAATTCAAGTTATTGCTGTGGATGCGCGCAATTAATATACCCAGTGGGCACATAAGTTTATAGCCTAATCACTGTGATTAGATAGTAAGGCCACTGTTCTAATTTGTGGCACTTACTAATGTAAATGAGATGGTTCTCAATGGAATACATCGCATAATATTAATACTCTTACGTGCATCATAGAATCGAGATCGGCCATCGGTATGTAATGTACCTTTCCGAGCCGACCTTCAGGGTTAGAGCGTCACCGTCCAATATCTTCCTTATTATGCGATATTTTGATTAAATTGCAAAATAAAAAGATATGCTAAAGTATACATGTTTTGGGAAAATACGTAGATAACTGGAACAATGCTATACCTAGTGCTTTGTAAGTGCAAAACATTGAAAGGTCTGTATGAATTAAAATTAACGGAATTTTCCTTGTTTTTTTTTTATTCGATCCGATCTCTTATTAGGTATACCTCTTCGAATGTTAATTACTTGAAAGTAGACTTTCTTTTATTTAAATCTGTCTAGTTCCGGAAAGGAAATACAGATATAGGGGCATTTCGGTCATCAAATATTGTCCAAATATCTCCAAGGACCGCTAACGTGGCGGAACCTGCAGCAAATACTGCGGTGGGTCGAAGCCTGTCGGGTGCGGTGAATCCGCTAGGGAACCCGGGTCACGGCCACGGGCAGAGGAGGAACACCGCATTGGTTTTTTGCCGATTAGACTCCGGCACTCCCCCCTCGTCCTCACGACGAAGAAGGATATGATCGCGTTAGAAAATATATAGTACTTAAATTCAATTTAAATAAAAACAGTTCTAATTTCCATATCAGTTACCTTTAAGTGTCGCGGTTGGCGGCAAAATAAATTGCTTTTATATAAGGTCAGTATCGTCATGAATTCTGAATCAAATTGTAATTGAAATATCTTGGGACGGTATTTCCTTGTGATGGATACCAAATGTCATTGTCACTTTCCTATAACACATCCGGGGAACGTACTTAACTTTTGAATATTACCAAAATACCTTTTCGAGTTATTTTACGAAATTGAACGTAACAACATAACATCGCGCCTTCAGCACCGAAGGAGTAGGCAGAGGTGCACATTATGCCACTACAATGTAACACCCACTTTTCACTATTTATGTTATGAGTCCCATGCAATATAGAGGATAAGCCTATTGCCATATACCGGGCACATTTCCAGACTCCGTGCTACAACTGATATGTTTTTTAAAAACCCAGTAATACTTTGCCCGACCCGGGAATCGAACCCGAGACCCATTGCCTGGCAGTCGCATTTGCGACCACTCGGCCAACGAGGCAGTAAAAAAATATTATATTAGCGATATAATTACTGTGTATATTATATCGATCCGAATACTGAAGCAAGTACTATATACTCACTTGGAGATTTCGAAAGGAACAAGTAAAGGACACTTGGAGATTTCATTAGGGCTGTCTGCTGACAGTGCCGCCGTAAGCGCAAGTCTGTGGATCGTAAAGAGACCAAAATAAAAGAGTAACATTTAGAAAAAAATATTTATCTCAATTAACAAAACTAAAAAGGTAGTCAAATCAAAATATAGATAACAATCTCTGTTATTAATTATAAACAGTTACACTTAAAGTAATCAGGTTAACTTAAATATAATTTGTCTTCATGCTGCTAATAATATAATAATACGCTTAAGCTATAAAAATAAAGATGTTTAACTACTTCTGTTCATCCTTATTTTGTTTAGCATCCGGTCTATTAACAGGATTCACTTTACAAGTAATTTTATACGACTCCACCATTTTAACCGAATCCCGAACTAAAATAGTTGATCGGATCGTAAAAGAATGTGAGAAACATACGGCTGCGTCACACAACGCCGTGTGAAAACTGAGGTACAAGCGATAAAGGAACTTATCTGTTCGTTGTTTAAGTTTCATTTCCACTCGGCCAGGGAGCTTGTTACCTTTGTGCGAAGAACTTATGAATTCAAAATCTTCTTGAGTCACATCCTTGTTATTCTCATCTCGAATGCACACCAGCCAGTTTTGTGGCGCTCCTGGTGTGAACTTGACGTTTTTGGTGTCAGCATCCAAACTGACGTTGAAATAAATGATCAGATTACCACATTTCCTATTGACAAATAGGTCATTTTTGTACAGAATCAAGTTGTCTGGTTCAGTGAACTTAGGTTCTTGTAATCGGACTTTGAAGTCTTGGCACACGTTTTTGGTTAGGTTCAGGATTTTGATACCGTGGTTGTTGGTATCTGCAATATATAAGTATTTGCCGTCGGCAGTGATGGCGAGCCCTGAAGGTTCATTGAATAACGCTGGGTCAGTGGTCTCTATCATTGTTGGGTTTAGTGTAGTAACCTTTTGAGGTCCAACCTCGACCTTTTTAATTTTATGGTTGTATGTATCTGCTACGTAGAGGGTCTTTGAAGATTCGCAGTACGCCACGCCTAGAGGATGTTGGAATTTTGCGTCGATACCCGTGTCATCTACATCTCCGAAAGCGAAGAGATTCTGTATAAAAATTACAAAACAATTTTAATTCAATGTAATTCATACCTATGTTCGTTAAACAACGGAATGCAGTAAACAAGTCTCTCAACATAATCAGGTGGCAAACAGAACATTTTTAATTAATATTATCTATAATACAATATTAATACAGGCATAAATTATAAAATAATATGTATTAGCAATTGTAATAGACGCCATAAAATGTAGTATTGAAGTATTTGTGTAATGTATATGTAATTAATAGTTATATTAGTTATGGATGCATACCAAAGGGTTACGGTCACCGCCGCACAGCGTGGAAACCTGTCCCGTCGTCAGCGCCAGTCTACGGATCGACGAACTTTCTGAGTCTGCTATGAAGATTTCTGGACTTGATCCTACGAAGAAAAATGTTTGGGAATAATATTAACCTAGATAAACGGTCGGTATTTCCTATACATGTCGTGGTGGCCCGGAGGTTTAAGACGCCCGCTTCTCATGCATGAGGGTACAGGTTCGAAACCTACCAACGGCAAGTATCAATGTGACTTTTTCCGAGTTATATGTACTTTCTAAGATTATCTAGACACCACTGACAAACGGTGAAGGAAAACATCATGAGGAAACCTGAGCACTTAATTTCTAATTATAAGTTTGTGATCGCCAACCCGCATTGAGCAAGCGTGGTGATTAATGCTCGCTTCTCCAGGTGAGAAGAGGCTTTACTCAACAGTGGGCATTATAGGCTGTTGATGATGATGAATCAGTCGGTATTTCTTATACGATTACTCTTAGAATAAACACCGAAATAAACATTAATTACCAGACGAAACCAAAATAAATGAGAAACCGCACCGTTAACTTGATTATAGTTATTGATATCTATCACAGTACATTACGTACCGACCATAAATTATATTTATCGATAAACTTACCCATTCTAAGCGTGAGTCCGGAAGGCTGCGCGAATGCGGCCGTGTTGGGGTACGCGCTGTTCCGGGCGGCCTCCGCGCCGGTACCCGACACACACACACACGTACCTGGAATACACAGGATGTTGAAACAACTACGTAGTAACAACACTAAAGTGAAGGCTAAGGATATTAGTACAGGAAATTTTATCAAAAATCATGATACAACAAAGTCACAGTCAAAGCATTCATTTCAATTTAACCATAATTTGGTATTTTTGAAACGTCAACAAATACAAAATAAATACTAGTCTGTCAGTCAGTCCGTCAGTGAAGCTAGGTGAAGCTAGGTGCTCATTCCAAAGTGTAGATTCAAATGGAGAAGAACGAGCAAGAAACTCCATTCGTTACTCTTTTTAAAAAAGTATGTTCTACAATGTCTCTGATACATATACCAATACTGTACGCATATGTGAGAACAATGCAAAGACATGCTTGACGCACTATACTAATTACAGAACTTACTAAAATAAAAACAAAAAACATTACGAGGCAATGAGTTTAAGTGATGTGTTACGAATTTTCGTAAGATTTAATTTTGTTCTGTAGAAACCTTCAGTAAATGTTTCAACTGTCAACATACCTTCAGTAAATGTCTTGTACTTCCACCAAATCGTAGTGTCGAGGAACAGAGCCCAAATCTGATGAGAACCAGCGCAAGCAATCAGTAGCACTCGGCGTTTCTCGTCTTTCTTTTCTTTCTCTGTAACAATAAATAATTTATTCTTGACTAGGATTTCCAGTGAAGTCGCTGGTGTGTTTACAAACACATTAAAACACCCAGAACACGAACAGCGATTTTATAATCAATACAACTCTAGCAACTTTAAAATAAAAACTTCAATTCTAAACTCATGAAACTCATCAAGATATTTAACAGTTAATTCATAGATTATTGGGTTAATCAGTATTAAAATATAACCAGTGTAACCTAAACCTACACCTATTTATACATACATATAACATAACTTCACGCCTGTCTCCCATTGCGGTAGGCTATAGAACGCCAATTGCTAGGATACCTACATACCTCTTTAGCTTTATCAACTGCCATCAATCATTTCATACATGCTCTTCGGGTAAGGGTATTTTTTAAACTGTCAAACACCGCGAGGACACCGGTGACCGCAACCTATTGTTCTTTAATTGTATCTATAATGACGGTACTCAAAGAGTTAATTTGGCCCTTCTTTAATATATCGCCAATCTGGTCAGTATATTTTCGTCTAGGGCGCCCCCTACCGACGGCCCCATTAATATCCGCTATTTATACTTCTTTCGTTACTCTACTTTCATCTATCGTTATTTATACTTTTATATTCAGATCGAAGAAACATTTTCTTCTAAATCCGTATTTACCTTTAGTTTCATCTTTAGCCGCTTCCTTCTCCTTGTCAGGCCCAGTTTGGCTGTTAGGTGGGGGAGGTGGGGGCGGCAGGAGTGGTCGCACTGACATGTCCATGTCGGGAGTCGAATACAGGAGCACGTCCCATGGAGACGCCAGGGCTTGCACGCCGAGGCATTTGCCACCTGTTGAACAAATTGATAAGAATAATATGTTTTACGATGATTGTTTGTAATCATTTATAGTCTAATGCTATTTTATGTCCAGATATTTAAGCTGTCTTTACAAATGGTAAACGCTGATCATAAGCAGATACTTTTTGCATTTTGATAAAAAACTCAATGTCAGTCACACAGTTCCTATTTTTCAAATACGTGTTCTGATTATATGATAAATTACATTATATGATAAATAAGCATCTAAAAACTTTTTACCCTATACAAATACTACTCTATATTTAACTTTTTTAAGTCTATAATAAAATGTTTAACTCCAGCAAGCTCCTTACCTAAATCCCCAAAAGCAGATTGTTCTCCAGTCCCCGCGAGTACCTCCACCGTGCCCTCGTCGAGGTGTATGGCGCGCACGGCGTGGTTGTTGGTGTCGCATACTGCCAACACGTTGCTGGACAGCCAGCACAGACCTTGAGGGGCGTTGAACTGGGCCTCGGTCAGTTCTGGGTAGGGTAGACAATGTTAGCGTTTGAAAAAAGGTAAGTTCAAGTTATTTCTTGAATTGATTTTTTATACATGAAATGAATACTGTAAATTTGAAACTAATGCTAACTAATGTATTTGGATGATATTCCCAAATGGTCAGCACCAATGAAAATATATTTTGCATAACGCGATTGGTTATAACCAAGAATGTTGTATCAGTCGCTTAAAAACATATTTTCGTACTACCAACTATTCATATATTTGTTTAAAATACTATTATTCTTATACTATATCTTTATATGACAACATTAGTAGGCATTAAACAATAATATTTTAAAACCTTGTGGAGTACTTACTGCCATCCTTGAAGCCAGCTTCCTTCCCCCCGACAATCCTTACGACGGCCCCCGCGCAGTCAGTGAGCAGCACGCGGTGGTGGCCGGTGTCTGAGATGGCCAGGAACGGCTCGTCGCCACGACCGCGGTAGAACGGGTTCAGGGCAAGCTGTGTGAAGTATCGGAACATTTTATTATAAGAACGATATTGTCGAGTAACAAATGCCATCAAAAGCTTAACAACAAAAAGCTAAGGGCGGATGGGTCAAGGGCTTGAAGACACACAGAGAAGAAGTTACAGAAGGCAGCTCTTCTTGAAACGGCGCGCATTGTGAGGTTTCTGTCCGGGGCCCTAACCACTAGTAGCTTGGACAATGCTCTCGCTACTGATCGACTCCTATTTTTATATATTATATATTTTTTTTTTGTAATTAGTATTTAAAAATGTATTTTTAGAGGATTTTAAATGAATTTTAAAGGATAACATTTTATTTGTAAATTATTTCTACATGTGAATTACTACATATGAAGAACTTTACTAAACAACAGCTTGATATTTCTTGGGACACCAATACAGTGCCAAACAATTGTAATGTAGCATGAACCAACCACTTTTTAAACTATCATGCTTCACAAAATTAGTCTGTAAAAAACTGCTAGTGAGGTCGGGGTCTGCCATGTGAGTGTATGTTTTAATTAAGAAATAAAAATGATTAAATCAATATTCAGTATTACCAATATAATTTAATCCAGTACATACCTTGCTAGGGAAATACAAGATGGATTCCTCTTTATTTTTCAAATGGTTTGCCTGAGCCATGGGTAATGGAGTCGTAGATATGCGACTTCCGAAGTGCGCCAGCGCCATGCCCACATACCAAACCAATTCATCTTTATGACCTTCACCCGTTAGTATAAAGAGGGGCTTATTACCAGGTCCTGAAGACAGATACATTCAATTTAAAATTTTGTCTATTTTTCTATAACTACTAAACTAAGGACTGTAAAGTTTGAATGCAAAAATGTTGCATCAGATAATTGCATAATATAAATATACAGTATCTAATCATAAAATAAACAATTAACACATAATTACTTGTAATCACGAAGAAGTTATATCTTCATTCTTTTGAAAATTCAAGGAATTTGTACTTAAATTGAAGAGTCATTTTATATAGAATTTGAATAATCTGTGATTGGCTTGGCATTTAACATAATATTGAATGTTATTTCTTAATCATAATGACTATAAATTGCTGAGACATTTCTGTTGGTATGAGCTATTTTAAATACTAACAAGATAACAAACATAAAATATGCCTGTATGTTGACATATTATAAAATATTTGCAATAATTT
The DNA here is from genome assembly GCA_038387885.1 of Spodoptera picta. Classification (NCBI taxonomy): domain Eukaryota; kingdom Metazoa; phylum Arthropoda; class Insecta; order Lepidoptera; family Noctuidae; genus Spodoptera; species Spodoptera picta. The sequence goes on along the minus strand of JAZHFQ010000438.1, from coordinate 3,955,332 downwards.
TCATAATTGACTTGTCAGCATAATTTGTGATGGAAAAGCAGAAAACACAAAAAAAAAATCTTGTTGCATTACCTGAGACTAGTACGAGTTTGTATTACGTTTGAAGTAATTGAAACCCATATGCATTTGACCCTCTGATAGGTTGAAGCAATACTTTAGCTCAAACATACAGTCTATCCTAATACTGACACATAAAATCATACCTAATATAAGTAGTGTGGGCCAGCACTTTATTCCGAGCGCATCCCACATGCAGCTGTCAGCATCATTCACTACAGGATGATGTATATTGTACCTTTGTACAGCTGCTAACACATTGGCTGATTCCTTCTCATTTGAAAACTTGGCACAGTGCACTCCTATCTGGAATATGAGACAGGACAGCCATTCATTTGTGAGTGTGTGTGTGTGTGTGAGAGAGATAATATACACAAAATACTATCTATCTATGAAACTACTCCAGCTTTTATTGACTGTGGTCTACCTTAACTGAGGATTTGTCGTTAACAGTTTCATGTGGCGGTTAATATGTTGGAGTTGAGTAATTTCTTATGAAATTAAATCCAAATATAAATGCAGCAGTCAAAGTTCTTACACACCAGAGTTGTTACGTAAATGCTACTTATATAAATTAATATTTGTTCCTGGTTATTCTTTGTTTTCAAACAAAGTACTGTCACAGGAAGTCAACCCAAATCATGAAAACATAACTACATATATAATGTACCAGCTTCTGTCACCTGCTTCCATAGAATAAAAAGTAACATATGTGTTATTCCAGACTATAATATACCCCTGTTCCAAATTTCATCTCGATTCCTTCAGCAATTGAGTGATTGAGTAATAAATATAAACACAAACTCACAATTTTTCACATTTATAAGCAAGATAAAACAATTATATAAATAATACAAGGGGTGACGGACTATTTGGTTTAAGTGACATTTTGAGCGATATCGAGTTATATATATATATATATTTGGAGTCAGCGAATTTTTCTCCGTCGAATATATATATAATAACTCAATATCGCCCAAAATGACGCTTAAACCAAATAGTCAGTTATCCCTCGAATACATTATATCATTTTAAATACATACCACAACTAGACCACTCTCAACAGAATGCAGTTTCTCAATATGGGCCAGGTCGGGCACCACATGGTAGCAGTTGATGCAGCAATAAGTCCAGAAATCCAATATCACAACTTTGTCAGAGCAATGTTGAGATAACGATATTGCTTCAGACACATTTACCCATTCTAAATCTGGAAAAATATATTATCTGTGAGGTAAATAAGTTCTCATACTTTTTGGTGTATATTTTCCTTACATACTGCTATTAGTTTAATTAATGTATATTTTATTCATTCTGTTCAATGTTGTGCCCTAATAAGCAAGAAATTACAGTTAGACAAATTAAACTTCTTAGTTTAGGAAACTTGGTTAATAACTGATAGAGTACTTGCTTTATATTTATTATAAAACTTACTTTTCTTAAAGTCTTCAATCGGAGTAACTGTAGACCAAACTTTCTTGATATGGTTTGTAATTAGAGTATCGCGCTCAGTCTCACTTTGAACCTCCTTTATTGCCTCCGTTAAATCCATGCAAGATTGCGCAACAAAATCCAGCGGAGATGATTCCATTTTAAAAACTTACAAATGTTTAATTTACTATGATACGTAAATAAATTGTTTTTCTATTTTATTTTGTTCAAATCGCCTTCACCCGTTCACAGTCTATTCAAAACAATTTGCCCGTAGATGACATTGACATTTGTCATTGGCAATGACATCTACGATGGGCTGTATTTTTTTATTTTTGTGCGCATAAATACCTATGAATACCCATACATGCCCATTAAATAAATTTGCTTAATTTTAAAAACTAAAAATACTATTATTTACAATATAATAATCTAAAAAAATATTAATAATTGTCCTCTATTTTTATATCTTCTTTACTCTATGAAATCCATAGACAGAGAATCTTTCAATTTTCTATTTTGACTTGACATTAATTGAAAAAATGACCGAATGAGTTTTTGTTTTCATTCAATTACCGTACTGAGTACTGCTGATACCATTCATAGTTTACTTCATTCATTTACTTGTGTTTATTTGTCGGAAGGCGTACCTATTCGTGTTTATTTTTCTCGTGGTGTTTTTCTACTAACACACTTAAATATTATATTTCTTAGTTATTGTCATCAAATTATGATCGATAATGGATACCGTATTTGATATTTGTTATTTATCGTCAGACGGGAATAACGTCGAGCCTGATGATATTCCTCAGACAAAGGAGAGTGTATGGATCTTGGGGAAAAAATACAGCGCTATTCAGGGTACGTAAGAATTCAGAAGAACTGCTTACAATTCATGTTTTATGCAAAGAAGATAATAATTTAATAAGCAAGGAAATTCATGACTATTGTTTATTATTTTTGTAGACTGTCATAATCATCTGTGCAAAACAATGATGTCGACGTATTTATTTTGCAGATTTGGACCGCATCAGACGAGACATCACTTCTATAATTTGGTGTACTTATAGAAAGGGCTTTATTCCCATCGGCGATGAGGGTCTTACGTCTGACAAGGGATGGGGATGCATGCTTCGTTGTGGCCAAATGGTACTTGGAGTGGCGCTTGTAAGAGTACACCTATCAGCTGACTGGGTCTGGACCCCAGAGACTAGGTACATTTTTTTTAATATTTATATTTAAGAACTCTGTTGCTCATAATAGAAAATTATTGTTCTTTTCCTGTTACTACACAAGTCATATTTCCTTAACAGTTTGTAATAAAATTTATTGCACATTTATTTATGCACAATTGCCTATTACACACTACTCAGTACATTGAACGTAATGTATATTAAGTTATAACATGAATGAGCCAACCATTGTGCCCTTATCAGTAATAGAAGTAGAGCAGAGCTAATCTGTTGTGGTAATTCTTTTACATAGTCTGTACAGGATCAAAATGAGTTCACTATTGATTTTAATATACCACAAGATTACTTATTTGCATTCGATAACCTTGGGAATTCATCATCATGTTTATCTTATGCGTAATTAAAATTATCTTTGTATATTGCAAATCATAGTGCATTCTAATACAATACATGTTTTTTTGAAATATCAGAAATACTTAATAAAAGTGATCGAGCAGAAAACTGAATTGGCGGCTCATATCTATCTCAGAACCGATGGCAATTTGAGTAGACATCTTATGTAGTTCAATAATTTGGTAGTTCTAGGAGGAATTTGGATTTTTTTTTTTTTTTTTTTTAACGTTGCCCCACACTAGGATTTTCTCCTGTGTCGTGGGTGCGTTTACAAACATACAAGTTCACATACACAATGACACCCAGACCCGGAACAACAATTTGTGGATCACACAAAGTGTTGTTCCGTGCGTTTTCTAGGAGTTTTGAAAATCGACAATTTTGTAGATTTTAATTTACTCTTTTCGATTTCCATTTTGCACCTGTGTACGAGTATATGTGCGCCACTCGCGCCGCCATATTGAAAAAAAGGCGCCCACAAACAGTTTTTTTTTACAATATCTCATTTCCTGTGCATTTACGACAAAACCGTTAATTTCAAATAAACTACTTACAATTTTCAGTTACTTTTTGGGTAAATGGATAAGTCGCCGATCAAAATTTTGCCTGGCTTATTTGTGATACACTTTCGTTTAAAAATAACGACTATAACATATCGATTGGTGCCCAAGACGAAATCTCCTATGTGCAGCTCATCAGAAAAAGCTAACGGCCAGAGATTATGGCATGTTCCTAAAGTGTGTACCTACCACAATCACATGAGCATTAGACATATACACTGTATACACACAACTATAAAAAAACGCGCCGTTTGCACTACTTTCACGTGGCGTGGAAATTATTTTTTTCCATAATTCTCATAAAAATGTACTTTTCGGTACTCTGGCGTCAAAAGTACTACACATATATTACAAAAAAGCTATCTAGACATAAATTGTCAAAAATTGTGAGTAGTTTAATTTGAAGGAAGTAGAGAAATGACATACCTATTGTAAAAAAACCTGTTCTTGCCGCCATTTTTCCAAGATGGCGACGCGAGCGGCGCGTGTACGCAAGAGTCCATCAAAATCTATAAAAATGTTGATTTTCAAAACTCCCCAAAAATTTCCCGGTAAAATCCCCACATTTCCCTCCTTAATAATCAGACTGATGGAGTGAAACCCATGTTTAGGCTGAAATAGTGAAGGGCGCAATTTCAATTCGACGATTAAATAAATAGCACCAGGTGATCGGAAAGGTTCACACAGTTATCAGAAAAATATTGAAAAAATCCCAAGTCAGATAGTTTTTAACACGTTAAACGCCATGGCAGTCACCGGTGACCGACATTAGCGGAGGATTTGCCTTCAATAGTTTTTTATTGGCAGCCAATGCCTTAAATTACAATGACTTTTGTGTTATCCACGAAAAAGTACAGTGTGCCAGTCTTTTGATTCTTGTTGCTACAATTCTTAATTTTTTCGTCCGTATTTTTGCTAACGTTATCCTGAATAGTGCTTCAATATTATGGAATCATAAATTCTGAACCAACTGCTTTAGTTTAGAAAAGAATATCATTTTTGATGAACCAAGTTTTCTCAATAAATTTCAGTTTATGTTAAGTGACTGAACTGAAAAAAGTTGTACTGCGGTAGTAATTGATAAATTTCATCAAAGGATTTAATAGGAATTCTAAAATGGCATACCAGTACCCTACATTACCTTTTAAATTTGACACAAAAAAAAATATTTTTCAACGAAAACCTTAGACTGGATACGAGGTTTTTAGATGCGCTTTTGGGTATGCTAGAATAAATTTCAGTAAGTCCAAATAACTTGTTCGAAACATTGAAAAATATTTTTTGTATATCTAAAAATATGTTTTTGATTTGGATTTTTTTAAATCTTTTTTTGGTAACTGTAGGAACTTTGCCGATCACCTGGTTCCATTTGAACGTCGACTTCAGGGACACCTGTATATTTAATCTTATAGAAGTTGCATATAAAAATATACTAATGTAATCATATTTATTTATTTATTTAATAATTTCATTTTCAGAGATCCTACTTACTTGAAGATAATTCAAAGGTTTGAAGAAAGAAAGCAAGCTCCCTACTCCATCCACCAGGTGGCGCTGATGGGAGCATCAGAAGGAAAGCAAGTGGGCCAATGGTTTGGGCCCAATACTGTTGCACAAGTATTGAAGTAAGTTTTGTTTTAATCTAAGTTTAATAGTATTCAAGGTATTTTATTAATTGTTTATTTAGCGAGGTTTTAACAAGGTTTGAACCTTTGAACTTATTTGTCACTCACAAAGGATAGGATGTTTTACATAAAAGAATATGCTTATGTTAAAAATAGTACCTATTTATTTATGCAACTACTTGTTTGTCAAATTGAAATAGTTTTTTTTTTGTTATTCTTAAAAGATTAAGTGTGGGGGACCCATGCTTCAGCACGAATGGGCCGGAGCATAGAGTGCACCAGAGTGTTATCACGGCCTCACATAAAACCGACGCGAAACAATGCTTGCTTTATGTTTGGTCGTATGAGTTATGGCCGGAGGCCCAATTACTACATTCCCTAAATCCCCAACAATCCTCAAATTAATAATCCCTTAAAGGCCGGCAACGCACTTGTAATGCTGGTGTTCCGGGTGTCCATGGGCGACACCGATTGCTTGCCATCAGATGACCAGTCAGCTCGTTTATCGACTTATCCCATAAAAAAAATCAATAGAAATTTTTTTGTGAAAAGTTGCTCAAAATCATAATATGAATGACATTGATACGAATACAAGATAAAAGATATCTTCTATATGACAACGGAACTATCATAATAATTTGTTCACAAAGAACATCTTTCACAAACAATCTGTTTACTAACTGAACTGAATGATATTTGCACATGTCCATGTTTGTGAGAAAACAATTGTACAAATACAAAGACATGTAAACCCATTCTCTATCGGTCAATTTCCTTTTTCCAATTTTCAACTTTATTGTTTTTATATTAAGTTGAATGTCCAATGAAAAATATTGACAGATTGCAGCTGCGTCTGAGCTTACAATCTGTTGTAATGTTTGCTTCCTCGTGACTCAGCAATGTCTCACTCATTCCTTATATGTTTTGCTTGGAATCCAGCCAGTGTTAAGGAATGCCTCGATACTGCATCTGGAATCTTGTGCTGACATAACAGAACAAAGAATTTTATGAATATTTTTTCTTTTGTTTATCATGAAATAATGTACTCATGGTTAACCCTTTGACTGGCAAAATTAAACTGTTGAAGAGAATCCTCCGAAAACGTCGGTCTCCCGATGACCTTCATGGCGTTTTAAATTTAGAACATGCTTACAGGTGTACAAGTTTGACTAGGTATTCTTAAATTATTTATTTTACTGTTGTATCCGAGGTCCACTTTAATCTCAGATAACCCACTTGAGTAGGTAGTTAAGTTTTCAGATTTTTTTAAGTACTTATCACAAAATATATCATGTTACAACTGATATATTTTGTGATAAGTACTTACACTTACTGGCACGGCTACAAAATAACACCATTACATATTTCATTTTTTATTATTTATCAAGGGCAACAAACAGCAGTGTATTAAATATAACATATGAATAAATAAAATAATAGATTTAACAATACACTCTTAACGACGTTGCCACAGATTACCATAAATCTACTCAACAATAACAATGGGACAAACTTGAAGCAAAGCAAAGAATTTCAATCATGATGACCCAGTTACATCAAGTAACACTTGTTCTTTTATTACAGGAAGCTGACAGTATATGACAAGTGGAGCTCTCTTGTGATTCACGTGGCTTTAGATAATACTGTTGTTAAGGAGGATATTTGTAAGTATAAATGCAATATAAACCGAATAACTACAATATAGACAGCACGGTCGGTGCCATGCCGCGTGCCATGGGTTCGATTCCCGCACGGAACAACACTTTATGTGATCCATAAATTGTTATTTCGGATCTGGGTGTCATATGAATTTGTATGTTGTTAAACGAACCCTCACACAGGAGAAAATCATAGTGTGGGGCACCACTTAAAAATATATCTTTGTTTAATACCATGTCCAGTATTTTTATTTGCACATGCAAAGAAATCTAAATTATGGAACCAGTAGTGGATTAAAAATTCTAATCATGAGTTGTAATAGACATAAAGATCCAGACTTACAGTTTTATTGAGAATTCCGACTTCGTTCGAACAATGGGTTTTCTATTTTATCTCATGGGAGCATTTAATCGAGATAAAACTAAGTCAGCCCATACCCTGCGTGTATATCAAATTAACTCGTCGAGTACCGGTTTTGCAGACACAATTATAGAACAATAGGTTGCGGTCACCGGTGACCGCTTGGTATTTGACAGTTTAAATCAAAATCCTTTCAGTAGTTTCAGCGTGATTGATAGACAAACACCCAAAAACAGACATTTTCAGAATATAATAGTAGGCTTGTAACAAAATAGATACTAACATAGTTTTAAGATTTTAATTTTTTTCTTACTAACCCCTTTGGATGTATCACTTGTCCGAAATAAACATTATTTTACTTATTTATATTTATTATAATATTAGTGTTTATTCTTTAAATAAAACTAGTTTTACTCATGGTACAGAAAGTTATGACCAATTAATTTAAATATTTATTTACAATTAGGTATTTATCTTCTGTTCCAGTACAGCAATGTGTCGTGAACAACGACAGAGGAGATTGTTCAGCGGCCCCGGACAGTCTGGTCACTGACTGGATGCCTCTACTGCTGATAGTGCCGCTTAGACTTGGACTTAGCGAAATAAACCCAATTTATATTGATGGATTGAAGGTAACCTTAATATTTTAGTACTACAAACTACAAATTTCTTCTGTTATGAATTTATATCTATTTCTATTTTATTTACTTTGGCTTCTGTGAACTTCGCCTTAGAACTAATTCGATATATTATGCTTCTTGCTTGATATTCTCGCGGAAATAAACTGTAAAAGCATTTGACAGATTTGTTTTCACAGACTTCTCAGTACAGTAGGACTATTAACATAACCACATAACATAACATCACGCCTTTTATCCCCGAAGGGTTAGGCAGAGGTGCACATTACGGCACTTAATGCCACTGTACAATGTAACACCCACTTTTCACTATTTATGTCATGAGTCCCATGTCCCAGGAGGCATATACCGAGCACAGTTTCAAGCTCCGTGCTAATACTGAGATTTTTTTAAATCCCAGTAATACTTTGTTCTACCCGGGAATCGAACCCGAGACCCCTTGCCCGGCAGTCGCAATTGCAACCACTCGGCCAACAAGGCAGGCACTCCTTATTAACATAACTATCTTAACATATACATAATATTGTAAGCACACTTCTCCTATCAATAAAATTATGATACTACCTCTATAACAAGAGCTTTTTCTTTCAGATATGTTTTCAATGTCCTCAATCGATCGGCGTGATCGGTGGAAAGCCCAACCAAGCTCTGTACCTGGTGGGCTGCGTAGGAGACGAAGTTATTTACTTAGATCCCCACACCACACAGAGATCTGGTTTAGTTGAGGTAAAGTACCGTTGTTGAACTATCTTGCAACAGATGGCAAATACCTTAATATTGAAACTTATACTTAGGTAACACCTATGTACACAATATCAACAGCCTATAAATGGCCACTGCTGATCAAAGCCTCTTCTCACACGGAGAAGGTTTGAACAGTAATCACCGCGCTCACTCAATGCGGGTTGGCGATTTCATACTTATGATAAGAAATTATAAGTCCAGGTTTCCTCACGATGTTGTCCTTCACCGTTTGTCAGTAGTGTCTAAATAATCTTAGAAAGTACATATAACTTGGAAAACGTCAGACATTGGTACTTGCCGTTGGTAGGTTGTGAACCCGCACCCTCATGTATGAGAAGCGGGCGTCTTAAACCTCCGGGCCACCACGACGTCTTTATTATATTCGTATCTACACCTATGTACACATGAATGCAACAAAGAGTTTAAGTTTGAGCTACAGACCATATTAATGAAACATTCCACACTCGATTCTCATTTTTTCTCGCATAAATCTATTAATTCATAAACATGCGATGTTTTTAGCATATTGTATTTTTGTTACAGACTAAAACGACTGACGAACAAAAAGAAATGGACTGGTCATATCATTGTAAATATGCTTCCCGAATACCCATGTTGGCGATGGACCCGTCCGTTGCTGTGGTGAGTTATACATAAACAATGAAATAATCCTTGTCTTGGAATGTCATAGTACAGTATCAGTCACATAACTGTATTCAAAGACTTCTATAATATTTTTATTACGCTCTTGTACTACTGATGTATTATTACGTTGAAACTTAAAATAAATTATCTTTACATTTCCAGTGCTTCCTGTGCCGAACAAAAAGAGATTTTGAAGAATTATGCGCTACCATAGAGACTAAACTTATGTGCGAAAGCCAACCATTATTCGAAACATGCGAGAAGAGACCGGCCCACTGGGGCCCGATGACTTCTGATATAGATCTACAAAATACTACATTATTTACAGGTAATTTTTACAGTAACTTTTCATTTTTGTACTCACTAGATGGCGCTAGTGAGCGTAATGATCGTTTAACCCTATCACTCAGGCTATTTAAAGTTAATTTATTTCAAGTTTTAGTTGAGTTATATTCAATAGATTTTATGTCTTTAGTGGCATTGACTCTTTAACATCCTTTTTGGTGTTAATTATTATTTTATTATCACTTTAGTCATCGCATGAAAACTGTTAGATGCGAATCTCTTACTAACGAGACCTACGTGGCGATTAAGACTTTAATCATACAGCACACTATACTATGACATCACTAGTTTTTTGTATTACTTATTCTAGGTTGTATGTACACTCATGAACGCGAATCGTGATAAAATAATACTATTTTTTTCTTCTTTCAGAATTCGAAGATGTCGACAGGCAGTTTGACGACTCAGATGATGAATTCGAGATACTGTGAAAGTTTCGTACAACTGAATAAAATGCAATTTATCACACAAATGTCTTAATGTAGATAATTATACTTTAATGTAATATTATATGCGAAGATACTCGTACTTATGTACTTGTTATAACTAACGTACTTGTTTAAGTTACCTACATTTTGGAATCGTTCATGCATTAGTAATAGTGCCTATGACTTTTTTTTTTAAGGGGGGAAAATCATTGAATGACTGCTCCCGCCTGGGTGAGGCGGGAGGGAGTGTCAGACTCTTACTGACTAAAAACCACCCCGTTCCTTCTCCTGCACGTCGAGCCGGAGCCCCGGTTACCCGTTAGGTTCTCCGCGACAGTGCCTATGACTGGATAGTGTTGTAAGCCGATACATTATTCTTTGCAGTGCCTTTAAAATTTATTGTGCAATTTATGTAAATAAACGCTACGAAAGTAAAGCTGATTCAATTGACATTCCTGTGAAAATTTGTGATAATCAGTGCATCTTATAGGCAACTTGTAGGGGTCAGGTTCATCTAGTCATAATTTAGATAGACTCGAAATATTAAAGCTGTATCACTAAGGTCCATAACACACGGCGCATAAATGCGCCGTGTATAAATACGCACAGGAAGCGCGCGCTTTCGGCGCCCTAGACGCGCGCCCTAGTTCACGACCGCTCCGTGTACATTACAAGGTTGCGCTTGAATCTCGTATTAAGCGCGTATACGCGCGTTGCGTGCTCGTATAAAAATATGCCGTGTGCCATGGGCCTAAAACAAAACAATCATTACGTATGTATTTTATAATCATTACGTACATAGATTGAGTTTAAACTTCACTTCATTTCACGCATATAAGGTCCAAATAATTACATTAATTGCATAATACCTATATTCTGAATAGATTAGTTTTAGTTATTGAACACAGAGCCAATTATATGCCATTAGCATTAAGCTCTAGGTCTTAGTATAATACAATAATATCATGATGATAATGTATTTAAATATTGTGTTTTAAGAATTTTGTAACACGAAGGAATATGTGTTAAAATAATTTGTGTTATATGTTTAGGATAAAGTTTTGTTACGAAGTTGGCTGAATGGCTGCAGCCTACCCAAATATTTTATATAAATAAACGTGTTTAAAATGTTTGTGGTCTCTTTTATTTTTTTAATACACAATATACATTTAATAACAAACTTTGTTTTTATGTACAATGCAACATAATCTCTTTCGAGACTAGACTAGACTTTCGAGTGTATCTACCTATGTATCTTTTATCGCTTATACCACGGGGAGTGTTCTGAGGAATTGTTTAGTCTGATACCTGCTGCGTCATCGCCATCGTACCACACAACAGCATTTTTATCCCCATCATATGGATGGTTGGCAGGCCACAACTGTCCGCTTTTGCCGTAACTTTCCACCTAACACAGCTAACTGTGGAATGATCTGTCGTTGGCGGTATTTCCGAACCTATACGAACTTCAAGAAAAGAGCGTATTTTTTTTAAATGCCGGCAACGCACCTGTGACTCCTTTGGTGTTGCGGGTGTCTATGTGCGGCGTTGATTCGTCTGCTCGTTTGCCTCCTATTCCATAATAAAATTGTCTAAGTACCTACCTACATAGGTACCAGCTACAAGGTGAATTGACGTTGAAGGTCGCAAGTCGGTCCTATAAAACTAAGACTTTCTTACGGCCTCCAATTGTGATTAGTCTGGAGAATGGTTTGGTAAAAGATACATTTGTGACCTTTTAACCCTGGAGTCTCGATAAACCTAACATTTATAATGATGTGAAACACGTTCATATCTTTGTATTTGCTTATTACATATCTATGTTGCGTATTATTAATAAGTAGGTACCTGGAACTGGGGGTTCTGCTCCCTCCTCAGTACGTGTACCTACCTAATATTTTTACGCGAGATATAAAACGTTCAAATACGGTACTACAAATTTTACCTAACTATACTCTGCCTGCAATTGTGTAAAAAGTAAAGAATATTTCATCATCATCATTTCATGTTATTTAAAATTACTTCACTGTATGTAACGAATATTGCATTAACATTCGAATATTCAATCATTTTGGTAAATGCAATTATCGTATGTCGAATTTACGATTGATAAGGTATAACTTCATAAAGATCTAACGTAACTGGTGGAAACCAATTAAATAGTGGCTAACAGGTTGATTTTAAGTGGGAATCATTTGCTGGTACAAAATTACCTATAATATACCTCCGCACGCTGCGTGTTGACCTGCCCAACAGATGAATCATGAAAACATATCAACAGCCTATAAATGACCACTGCTCACCAAAGGACTCTTCTCACATGGAGGTTTGAGCAATAATCAACACGCTTGCTCAATGCGAGTTGGTGATTTCAAACTTATAATTAATAATTATAAAGTCCAGGTTTCCTCACGATATTTTCCTTCGCCGTTTGTCAATGATGTGTAAATAATCTTAGAAAGTACATATACCTCGGAAAAGTCACATTGGTACTTGCTATTGGTAGATTTCGAACCCGCACGCTCATGCATGAGAACATCTAACGCCCGTCTTAGACTTCCGAGCCACCAAACCAGACCAGACATTAAAACACCTACTTCTAATTAATTAATTGGGGTCATTGTTCAGCAATGGATTTTACGTGATGATGACGATACACACTGCTGTATACGTAAGTAGGTACACGCACCGTTAGTTTACATGTTTACATTTAATGATTTGAACCCGCTACATGAACAGTCTGTGGTTGGCACGGCTTCAATTGATGACGTTGATTCAAAATTAATACTGACTTCACAGCCTTTTCTTAGACGCGCTGTTGATGATATATGCTGAGAGGATGCAGTGCTAACGGAACTTGAAAACTAAATTTACAAAAATGTGGAATAAAATAATAACAAGATTGTTTACGATACCATTTATTTTAATAAGTATTACGTACAATATTGTTATACTTTGGTAGGTACATCGGAGGCAAGCAGTAAGATAATTGGACACCATACATTAATAAACCTTTAAGGTTTGGTAGATTTACACATATAACATTGATTATGTACAAAAATACTACCTATAAATATGTTAAAACCACTACAAAATATTGGGTAACACAATAAGGGCTTAAATCCTTTCATTTGATAATTTTAGTAAACAACCACGTTATATGTCGTCGAGAAAACCAGATCATAACATACTATTTTAAATTCCAAATAATTTTGGCACCTCACCTATTAAAATACAATGTTTTTCATTACCTGATCAATAACATAGGCTTCACTTATGTCGAATAGACAGTAGAATCTTTTGGCCCCAAACACGTGTAGTTTAAAAGATAGTAATACGCCATAGGCCGATAGGTAGGTACATCTTGTAAACAGTTTCTTTGTACTTAAAAATCGAACCTTATCGTTTTCTGTATAGATAGAATTACAAAAATATTTTGAATACACAAATCTGGTGAATATGTTAATAAAGATTAAAAATTATCTTTACTACGGTTTACTAATGAATAGTACTATATGTATATATGTATGTAACATGGTTATGGAGAGAAACAAAAATATATAACTAAGATTACATGACTAGCACCACAGGAAAATATGTACCAATAATTAACATTATATTTAAAGACCTTGCATTCAAGCCACATCAAATGCAACAAGAAATAAATACAGAATGAAGAGGTTCGTCTAGTATTCAAACTTTTGAAGATAAATAAAAACATTGTACCCATGTGCATGTCACAATAACAATAAAAAGTAATTACAGAGTCATTAACATCATTCTCTGGTAACATTTTATCACATAAAACAATAAAGTATTAAAACAACTCTCCACAGTATATTATGCATATGAATGATAAATGATGTCTGTATTTCATAGGAATTAATATCACTACATACATATATAATCAAAAAGATGTGTCAACAGGACAATATTATGTCAGGTAAATAACAAAACTTTACACTTAGAGCATTCAGTTTTAAAACTGTATCCACATCACAACCATCCATAAATTCAAAACTTTAGATTTTCAAAAATATGACCCTATACATTCAAAAATATAAATGAGTCTCGTCTAAGTAATATATCATCTACTGGACGTAACTATATACAATTTCTTTATAATCTTAACAATAACATCAATACCGAATGATATAATCAATTTTACTTGGAAAATATGTTCATGTAAGTACATCTAGGTACATGGAGATGAAATAGTGGAATACATAATATAGAACTTGACAACATTTACTACACTAAAACAATCAGATTATTATGTAAATATGTATAAAGTAAGTAATTTAAAATGCAATTTTGTATTATTTATTATACAGACACTGCACCATACAACATCCCAAATATATGTTTGTTGTTTCGAACAATGTTTTATAAACTGCCTCGTTGGTCGAGTGGTCGCAAGTGCGACTGCCGGGCAAGGGGTCTCGGGTTCGATTCCCGGGTCGGGCAAAGTATTACTGGGTTTTTAAAAAATTCTCAGTAGTAGCACGGAGTCTGGAAATGTGCCCGGTATATGGCAATAGGCTCACCCCCTATTACATGGGACTCGTAACATAAATAGTGAAAAGTGGGTGTTACATTGTACAGTGGCATTAAGTGCCGTAATGTGCACCTCTGCTACCCCTTCGGGGATAAAAAGGCGTGATGTTATGTTATGTTATGTGTTTTATAAACATCAACAAAAAAATGTTATGCAAAGAAACTTATTATTATTTCTCCTTTTAAAATAGCTTGTCTATTATTTAATTTATACCACTAAAAATGTATTATGCAAAGACAACAACAGTTAGTTACATTACTTTGTTACTCATAGGTACTATCATAGGAAAATGTTTGAAAAATCGTCAATTGATACAATTTTCGGACATTGTTTTTCGTTTATCAGTTAGTAAACAATTCTTACAACTTTAGGGAATAATTTTATGTAAATCTTTCATAAGATGTAAGATTTTAGAATTTAACACTCTACATATATACCCCACTTTATTGAGAAACAGCTGCAAATACTTTGTTAGTTAGGAAATTGATGACTAAAACTGTGATGTTATCAACGGAACCTCTGTAGTATGCTTGTAGTGTTAGACTTTTAGCTCCATAATCAGGCTCATCGAGCCTTTCTTTAATGAATTTTACAGCTTCCTCATTTGAAAAGGTGTCCCATAAGCCGTCAGAAGCAAGTACTAAGAACATAGGCTTGTGGTCATCAAGATTAAAAGTTAATATGTCAGGGTCAGCTATTACAAATTTCTTATCTTTCAAGGGGTAGTCTCCCATGGCGCGCGACGTCGCCAGGATACCTGCCACTCGCCACACTCCATTAAATGCTATGTAGCCACCTGCTGCCTCAATTCTTTTCTGTTCACGAACCTAAAATATAAATCATATAGTTAAATAAAATAATAATAACAGTTTGTGTATGTATGTATACAACCACATGGTTAATAGTAGATTAGAAAAATAGAAACTTTAAACTTTTAATTTCAATAGAAAATCTCTGTTGTTAGTATTTAATAAGGCAATGGCAGTACCTAATTGGTGTTC
Source organism: Spodoptera picta (assembly GCA_038387885.1). Taxonomy (NCBI): domain Eukaryota; kingdom Metazoa; phylum Arthropoda; class Insecta; order Lepidoptera; family Noctuidae; genus Spodoptera; species Spodoptera picta. The sequence goes on along the minus strand of JAZHFQ010000438.1, from coordinate 3,939,695 downwards.
TGGACAAAAACAGACATTCCACATATTAGTTAAATAAGGAAAACTGATAAAGTAATAAGTATCGATAAAACGTTATAGGTAATTACCTGTTGTGGTTTATGGTCAAAGGATACAGGAATAGCATTGCCACGTGAATCGCACATCACTCCTCTAGAGTCGCCCACATTGGCCACGATGAGATGGTTTCCTTCCATCACTGCAAGCAGAGCTGTGGTACCCGCAACATTCATGGACCTCTTCGCTGCCTCCACAAGCAGCCTGTCTGCAGCCAGAACTTCATCAGTCAACAATTTCCCATAATTAATCTTTCCTTTATCCACATAGCTGGTCAATGGTTTAACAACATTTCTCACTGGTTTAGCAGTTGGCCTAACCTCTCTAGTGATAGGCCTTGCTTTTGACAACTGAGCCAGGAGCTCCGGATCGGTTATTTCTTTCTTTGATGTATCATCAGCTGTGCTCACAGATTTTTTAAAGCTAGACTTCCTATCAACAGTAATACTGTTTTCTTCTTTCTGATTAGGTTCCTCTGTCACCTCTATCACAGGAGGACTCAGTATCTTACCATCCTTGAATGCATGTAGCTCCACTATTTTGTTGTACAGGTTTTGAATGAGGTGGTCTTTTGCGTAGTTGGCGGCAAATTCACCTCCGTGTCCATCGAATATTGCGAACAGTGAGATTCCCGTATTGTTTATGTTTTCGTTGATAATAAATCGGTCTTCCATATGCATTCGTCTGCCTTTGATTGCGTAAGCAGCGCTAAGTGTTCCCTTTTGCTCCCAGCTTTGTTTATCGGCATCGGAGCCTTCCAAAATCTTCATCCGTTGTACTGCACTTATAGGGCTCATGGCTTGCGACAATCTGCTTAGCATAGTACGACTCCATAGCTCGATAGATTGTAAGTACATAAAAAATAATATTAGGGCTAGCGTGAACACTACAAATTCGGACCGTAGTAAATAAAGGCGCACCATCTTCCATAAATAGCTCACGGGAGTATCAAGCGGAACACTGCTAGTGAAACGTGACAAGATTTTCATGAACGAAAGATATGTTTGATATAAAACTCTATCTTCTAATTCGTCTTCCATGTCCTTGTCGTGTTTTCAATACTAACGTAAAACGCAAAAAAAAGATTTTTATTAGTAGCACCTAAAGTGCACTCAGATTTTAATTCTTTTTGTGTATACCTACATTAAAATTTATATGTACATAAAAGCAAACTGCTCTTTATAGTAGATTTTGACATGACATTTTGGTGTAACTGTCACGACTGTCATCGTTCTTGTGCAAAACAATATCAACCGTATCAACGACATAAAACATTAGATTCTATGTTGTAGTTATTTAAGTCTAAAATAGTTTAGCAAAATTAATTAGTAAAACGCATAGACAATTGTATCCATAAAGATTTTACATTTTTTGTAAGATTACTCAAACAAAAAAGAGACCTTTGCACTAAACCAAGGACTGATTAAATAAAAAAGCGGATATCTTATTCGTTTCCATTTCTTAACGTTGAAATACCACCACTATACCATAAGGCACACCACTCAATTTTGTTTAGTTCTGACTCTACAAATTCTTTGCAAAAAGGATATCGAATTGTCCTTGCTTTGTAAAATGACCATTGATACGAATGATAATTCGAGTAGTCTTTCAGTAATCGGGCGTTAATAACTTCGGGCATTATTCATTTAACTTAATTATCACTGAATTGTATATTCCACTTCTAACACAAGATATTTTGAATTTACAGAAGTATTTAGACAATATTTAGGATTGTTTTCATAACGTAACATTAATATCTGCATGAGGCCTTTGTCCAGCAGTGGACATCCTTCGGCATTTGGTGAAAATGATGTTTTGCAAAAGATGTACCTGTATTGAATGAATAATTACAATGATAAGGATAAATATATTGAATTTTTAAGAAAAGGGCATAAATAAAAATCGTGTTATTTTATAAAATGTATTAAAACATGAAATTTAGATTACACTTCAGTAAGATTCAGGTTAAGTCTTGCTTTAAATTTCGTGACAGTTAACAATTTGCTTTAAATCTCATACCAAAGATACAGATATACAGTATATTTTACCATGAGTACAGACAGATGTCAGAAGGTAAATCTACTCCTTTCTGTATATTTATTAGATTCTACTTTATTGCTTTGATACAATGTCGAAAATCAAATGAAAAATTCAGATTGGAGTAAGTCGACGTACCTGCCGTCTGTACCTGAAATATCTACCCACAACAGATCGAGTTGAATACAAATAACTTTCACTATTGTCGACGTTTTAGGAATAAATTTAACGAACATTAATCACACATAAATTGGTGTTACCGGTTTAAATAATCAAATAATTTAATAGTAAACATTTTCGACCATAAGTTAATATTAGAACAGACACATGCACATCAAACTTATCCAATCTATCATTGCTTTATTAATTCTTGACTTTATTTTCAAATCATTAAGTTCGAATTTTGATGTGCTGGTGCCTTCACATACTAATTTAAAAATTTGACGACTTTAATTAGGAAGTAGTCAATTTTGTCTACATGATAATGAATAATTTAACTACTTACATTATAATTTAGAAATGTGTGATACTGTTTTGAGTACCTTGACAGTAAAGAGTTAATTTTTATGGCTGTCCTAATTTTAATAATAAATAATTTTTACAACACGAATAAAGCAAGTTGAGTATGAGATTTAACTATCCACATAATAAATAAGTATGAAGAATTCCCTTCTACCAAATTATAAAGCTTTTTTATTGTATAAATAAGCAATGGATTGGAGTATTATCGAGAAAGCTTATGGACTTACAGTAGTCTTGCCTGGTGAAAAAAATAATCTACCACATTTCAAATAAGTTGTAAATCTTGGGGCTATATTAATATTTTTTCTTTAAGAAAAGTTACATAAAGCCTCCAAGTAGATATGACTTACTAGTGTTTTATTTATTTCCTCAAAGCACTTAAGAGTAAATTGTAGTATAGTATTAAGAATTAAAACTACCACGGTTGTCTATCATGATGTAGACAACTAGTAATAAATTTTTCATAGATTTATTTTTCAAAGCTTTATTTTATTTCGGTAATGCAGGCAAGCAATGGTGCACGCAAAAAGGTTTTTAATTTAATATAATCTGTCTACATTATGATGATAAAATACTCGAATAAAATTTTAGATCCATAGTGAATGAAATATTTAAAGAGTTTTTATACCGATACTTGACATGAGAGATAGATTTAAATATTTATAATACTGAGCTGAATATATTTAAGTGACCGTGGTAGTTGGTACAAAGCGCAAAGACTGCAGCGCTATCTACTGCTAAAGGAAGCCTTAAAGATAAACAACAAAATAAATTAAACAGACGTATAACTTGCGTAATAAACTTTGTTTACACAAATTAATAAAACAGTACCTAACTGAACATTAAAATTCTGATATAAAAATAAATAAATGTTATCATAATCCTCTTATGTCTAACGCCTGGTTTGATTTTGTGATTTATAAAAAAAATATCATAGAATAAGAAAAAATCTATCATTTAAAGGGGTCTCCATGAAATCGCAAATAAATTTTTCATTGCACATTTTAGATTTTCAAGCATAGTACTTACGAAAATTGATTCAAAACTTTTGCTAGATAACTTACTTACATAAAACAAATATTTAAAAAAATAAAAGAACATCGATTTACCGAGACCCTTTAAAATACCAAAAACAAAGTTCAGGTACCGATCATAAAAAAGAAATAACAAATAGGTGGTATAGTGAGCGAGTCAATACAGTTCAACTAGAATCTGTCAAGCGAGTCTAGTCCCATGAAAAAGAGCGGCAAATTCAAATATCTTTCAGGTGTCAACACTGATTTAGCACGCTGAAAACTTATTGATTGCTTTTTTTATTTATTTCATATGTTTTTTTTTATCAAAAATTCAAGTATCAATAAGTTTCAGTGTTGACACCTGAAAGATTTTTATTTTGCCGCCTTTTTCATGGGGCTAGACTTGCTTGACAGACTCTTTGTAAAAATTCACACAAGTATTTTGTTCTACGTACAAAATCTTACAATGTACACAATTATACATAGGGTAGGTTATTTTTAGTAATGAGATACGTTTTTACAGCATTCAACACACGCCCAAAAGTTGATTAGTGTGTGTAGAATTTGATTTATGTACTTCTAATATAGATTCACGTTTTTTTTTCTTTGCATGAAAATTTCCGCGATTATATTGTGTGGAGTTTAATTGTGGCCTGTGATCATATTATAGTCAAAAATTTTTGCGAAAACTGTCATGGATACCTATGAAAAATTGGAAGATGCGAATGCTGTCCGTTCCCAGAATATTTATCATGACATTTAAGTTATAAAAACGTTACAAGGAACTATTTTACGATTTCTTCATTTTATTTCAACACATAAAAAAATGCAACTATTTCTAGCGATCGATAAAGTAAATTTTTAAAATCGATGAACGCACCAATCGATACTTTTCCTTTTGAGAAGGAAGGGAAGTTTAAGTAATTGGTCGTTAGGATATCAAACCGGGATAAAACTGCTTAAAACTAGTTTATCTAAGCATGGCATTAGTAGCTAACAGCCGTACACTATGACTGTAACTCTTAGGTCTTTCTAATAAGGGTCAAAATCCTAGTTTATATCGATATTTGTGCTCATTACATACGATACTCTGTTCATTTTAGGACGACTCAAATGGCAATTACGGAAAATAATTTTCCGTTATTTTTAACATGACTCAGCATGATTTGTTGAAGAAAATATATTTTAAGATTTAATTCTCGATACACACACATTCATCATGTTCATATGCATTTTTTTCCTTATGGTCGTGTTTTTCTTGATAGATAATAATAACAACTAGAAACGATTTCACTTTACAACACCCCACAATTATGTTAGACACCATTAGAATAGGACGTTAGCCTAACCAAACAATGGTCAAACTTTAGCCTCTACATTTTCTAGGAACTTCGAAATCCTCTAAGAAAATTTTAATTAAATTGAAAATCGAAATTCGACACCTCATCACCGATTGCTTACATATTCTTATGGCCACCAATAGCCTTGCCTTACAATGAGAGAAATTTTATAATACACGACATATATTTTTAACCAACTCCAATAAAAGTTCTTAATCGGATTTTGTTTTTCTTTCTAAGCTTAAACATCAGAGAGCATCAGAGTTCGAGTTTGTAGGCGTTCTGATTGGCTGGCTCCAATAAACCAACCAAAGCGGGTCTGAACGCGGTCTCGTTTTGATCTCGTTAAACTTTAAGACACCCGTAAGCCCACTGGTCTCCCGAGCGTACGGCGTATCGCGTTCCGCGCGCGCCTCAAAGAGCCATCAGACCACCACGGATGGGGCCTAATAGGGCTGATGCCGATACGAAGCTGCGGAGAACCTAACGGGTTACCGGGGTTCCGGCTCGAAGTGCAGGATTAGGAGGGGGGTTGTTTTTAGTCAGTAAGAGTCTAACACTCCTTCCCGCCTCACCCGGGCGGGAGCAGACATTCGATGATTTCCCCCCTTAAAAAAAGCCCCTGGTCTTCTAAGCCCCGAAGATTTAGACGAAATTGCACATATAGAAAGTAGCACCCATTTTTTGTCAGTAATGGGTTCCATGTTAAAGGTCACCATGAAATGAACAGAGTTTAAACAAAGTCTAAAAAGATTCGAAACTCTTACTTACCCTTAGTTACTTATATTAAGAGAAGGAGAGGGAGTGATCAGTCATGGCACTTAGTTCAGATGATTTGTTATTGAAACTGTTAATTATCGTAGGATGGAACTTGTAATTGACTTTTCTATTTTCTGATCGAATATTTTTATTTTTTTAAATTATTGTACGATCATTATGTGTTTTGGTGTTCTGCATTACCATTTCAAATGTCTTGTTCTTTACACTATTCTACGAGTCGTTAAAAGTGTTACAAATATCTCTTTCATAATAAAACGTTTAATTTTTGTCTATTTAGAATCCTAACATTCATATCAGGGAGAAACTAAATGTACTTTATTTGTACAACCACATATTTTTACAAAATTTTAAACTACTAAAAAGTTTTAATCAAGAGAGCAATTTTTCAGATCTATAACATGTGCTCAGAAGTGCCATTTGACTCATAGTCTTAATTTTTATAGTAACTATCGTGAGACATACTGAATTGACTAAAAATTACGGTTCTCACACGTAAATATATTTAGTTAGGAAAGCTCTACTAGTTTCCAGTTGAGGGAGGTTCTTCCTCATGAGCAGCGTCGCGGCGACGTTGCGTAGCCTACAGTAGGCTGCTAGTAAACTAACTATATGTAATAGAGCTTTTCTCAGTTCAACCAAACATATATAACTTCCTGGCTCCGATGGACGTAGGCTGTGACTATGGAACGCCAATTGCTACGATGGTTACATACCTCTTTCGCTTTATCAACAGTCATCAGTCTTTTCATGCATGCTCGTTTATGTTTTTATAATAACTATCGTGAGACGTACTAAATTAACTAAAATCACCGGATAAAAGCGTGCGCGGTCGCGGCGAGGTCGCGCAGCTCACCCAGTATGCTGCACGCTGCACGCTGCTTATGAGGATGAACCCCTCTGTGGTTCGAAACTAGTAGAGCTTTTCTCAGTATATTCACGTGAGTAACCCGCGATTTTAGTTAATTCATGCTCGTTTACTCACATTCACGTGTTTAAACTGTTTTTTATAGTTAATTCATACTCCTAACTCTTGAGATTTTAAATGCATTACCTAAGTTTAGACTAACTTTTTGAGAGTACAGTCTTTCGGATTGAGACGTAGTTTATACATTTTATCGAGTTAACATTCAGCGTGGCCTAAAAGGGAAACATATCCTATTTTTGGTAGTTATTACCTCTACAAAACAAGAGGCTAGCTTATAACTTTACATCGGTTTCCAATAAAATATTGGTACTGGCCCGACTTACACTAGCTTTGAGATTTTAAATACCGATAATTTTTCAGATAAATGTCGCGCCATTATGAATAAATTTCGAAAATAAATATAGAGATCAGTTTAGTATGACACTTGAGAAAACAAAAACCACATTTCTTTACACATTCAAAAGCAAACTGAATTTCATTAAAGTTTTCCAACCGCTAAAGAGCTTTAAGGTATACATTTTATAATTGTCTAAAATATAGAATGAAAAGCTACATTCTTAAGCGTTAAAAATCCGCTTAAAGTCAATATTGCTCAATTTCAAACTCCCCTTATAAGCAATTGCGCGTATTTTCATTTTACTTACAAACCAATGTTGTCACGACTGCATAAATACCTACTCAAAGCTGATTGGTTACCGTTACATCCATATCATTCGATTGGTGGCTACAATGGACCAATCAGAACGTTGCTCTTGGTTCAAGCGTTACTGGATTCTAGTTCTACGCCTGGAACAGTAGTGCTTAAGTTACCGTTGACTAATATGTCTTGTAATGGCTGCCCCAACATGCCTGAGAGGGAGTGACTTAGCTTGTAGTAATTCGTCTCCAAAGCTTCGTGGTACGAAACCTGGTCGGAGCTGATCAGTTTCGCGTTGAGCTGTAACGCTGCGTGGCATACGGTTAGGAACTCTCTGTAATAAAAAAAAAGTTATTGTTATAGGGCTTCCATCATGGTTTGTAGAGGGAAAGTGTGCAATAAGTATATTATATTATTTTACTTTTGTTTTAAAAATTAATTCCATTTTGAGCGAAAGCAATCACACAAAAAATATTTAATAAAAACCACGAAAAAGAACTAGTATTAAAGTAAACGATTTTTCAATGTATTACCATGAAGTTATAATTAAATGAACAAATATATACAAATTTGAATAAACAGCAATATACGAAAAACAGATTATGGTTATATTTAAATATTAAAATTTAAAATAAATAACATTTTAACATATCGATGACACTACAATCACTTGCTAGATTGTTCCCCCGCTATCTGCATAACATTTTATATGCTTCTATTGAAAACGGGAACAATAAATAATCTTAAACAGGAATCAATGAGAACTTATTTTTATTACAAACGTAAAAAAATCCCTATGTTACTAACACAAAACAACATAACATCACGCCTTTTATCCCCGAAGGGATAGGCAGAGGTGGTGCGCATTACGCCACTGTGCAATGTAACACCCGCTTTTCTCTATTTATGTTATGAGTCCCATGTAATAGGGGGTGAGCCTATTGCCATATACCGGGCACAGTTTCAGACTCCGTGCTACTATTTTTTTTTTAAAACCCAGTAATACTTTGCCCGACCCAACAACAATCGGCCAATGAGGCAGTAACACAAACCAAAATGATCTTAACACCAATAAACATAAAGCACATTTCACATAACTGACTTCAATATTGAGTACCTGTTTTAATTACTTACTTGAAAATATTTTTAAGCTTCTCCACCATGTCGTCAGGGTACATGGGTGCCAGGGTGGGGTCTAGGAAGGCGTTAGCATACGCCAGTGGACCCGCGTTCACTTGTACGCACACGCTGCCTTGTAATCTGTTAAAAATGATATAATGAACAATTTTTTTTAGAGATCTCTAAACGTTAGTAAGCCAAAGACGACAGTGGCGCCATGACGGAATTGGGATGATGCCAGGGTATGAAAATTAAAAATCTAATTAGTCCTTAAGTTAGGTACTGAAAAAGTAAAAGACACGTATTTTTTTTTATATAATAAAACAATACTTAGATAAAACGAATCAAAGTTTAGGAGTGGGGGCGTGACGTCACGCGACATTTCAAATCAATATATTGTCGAAGGAAAATAAAAAATACGTGTAATAATTTAAAATAATCTACCAGACGGACATTGAAATAAAAATTAGGCATCTACCCTATTATTCTTAGTGAGTGATAGGGACACGAAAAAAATTCGTTGGTGTATCCCGTAGCCAATGCAAATAATCAAATGACAGATAATAGCACTGTATTAATATAGGTGACCTACGCAAGTTCAGGCTTTGGTTCAAGTGCCAGGATGAATGTTAGGGGGATTGGGGGTTTGGGGGAGTAATAGTACCAATCCCCCAGTTGTGTTGATTTACAAACACAATGCTTATAAAACATTAGGAGGTAAAATTAATCATTTGCTAGCTCCCTTAAATTCTCTATCAAATAAAATTGACGTGATATCTCGGTTAATATATTTTACGCTCACCTTAGTTGCAATTTCTTAATATCAGGCGCCTTCGCATTAACAATCTCCTGCAGCTCCGTGACTTGTCCCTCCATTTCGGAGACAGCGACCTCTATCGGACTCTTCTCTTCAACTTGCGTGTCGATGACGGGCACGCGACGTTTCACGTACGGGAACCATGAATCCGCTGTAATTATAAAATGATGATGTTACGACTATGTTATTAATTTTAGTTCTTTCAAATAATTAGTTCGTTGTCTATTATTACGGGTGGTGCATGTATTGTGGGCATTTTTGCATGTTTCTTCGAGAGTTGAAAGACGTAATTGTATAAATTGCTATAATTTCAGATAGAGTGCAAGTGTATGTAAGACAGAGATAGTAAGATATGTTCTTCGAATTTGATTGTAAGGGATAGAAATAGTTATATAAGGTAACTCTCAAACCCGTCATTAAAATAAATGTAATGTATTATAGCTATAAAATAAAATAATGCGATTGCGAGTATATCTTAAATATAAGCATAATAATTGAATATTAAGTAATATTATGTAACGACTAAAGACATTGTAAGCGAAAATAAATGTTTTGATTTGAAGAATTACTTTCATTATAATTCTAGAGACTTATATCTAGTAACGATATACTTAAGTACCTATTTAAGAACAAAAACCAATACGATTTGTTTTTTACTAAGAAACAAGAATATAATTTTGCCCAGTCTACATATTATTATAAAGAAGTTAAAATAAAACCGGTAAAAAATAATGAGCAATTCTTTAATTTCTGCCTTCACGGAACTTTATAATTTACGTAATAAAGGTTATTTTCCCAATAACAACTTACTAGTTAAATGCGTGAGTCTGATCCTCTGATGATGTACTGGGCCCCTGGCGGCTCCGTCTCTTGTGAAAGGAGTTTCGAACACGAAGCGCCGTACATTATGCGCTCGTTCGAAGGAACCTTCTCCTCCGCCGGAGACTATTACACCTTCTGGTGCAGCTCGTACCCAGGTCACTTGGATATATGCTAGTTTGCTGTCCAGCTCGTCACGGTTCACCTGGTAAGTAATTATTATCATTTTTATTTTATGGTATAAGGCGGTAAACGAGCACACAGATCACCTGATGGTAAGCAATCGGCGTGGAATATGGACACCCGGAACACCAGAGGTGTTACAAGTGCGTTACCGGCCTTTTGCGGATTGTTGAACATTCAGGGATTGGAGAGATTGGAGGGGGGGGATAATCGGTTTTCTGTGAGGCGGGATCACTTCGGTCGAGCCGGCCTTATTGTTTAGTGATCGACTATTATTAAGATGCATGTATTAATTTCACCTGGCAGGCGATATCGTAATTAGGTCACCGAAGATACGTATAACTTATTGAAGAAGGTGTCTATAACTTTAAAAAATATTAATCCTACATAACATAACATAACATCACGTCTCTTATCCACGAAGGGGTAGGCAGAGGTGCACATTATGCCACTGTATAATGTAACACCCACTTTTCACTATTTATGTTATGAGTCCCATGTAATAGGGGGTGAGCCTATTGCCATATACCGGGCACAATTCCAGACTCCGTGCTACTACTGAGAATTTTTTAAAAACCCAGTAATATTATTATATTATTCCTTTTAGAACAATTTGGTATCTTTTAAAGGTAACTAAATTGCCTTTTACATGTCATATGGTTTGATAACTGGGTACCAGGTTACCTACTTCCCAAGGTTATTGATACCAAACTAAATTATTTACGTACACTCAATTGCAGAAATGACTAATTCTTCTCAAAATTACCATTACTTTATCAAAGTACAGTGAGCAACCTGGCATGGTTTAATTTAGCTGTTAAGATAAATTAACACAAAGTCATTAAATGTTCACAATGAAGGATAATAAGTCGTAAACCTACGGTCACAAGTTTTTGTATAGAATGCAAATGACATAAATAACATCATGCCTTTTATCACCGAAAGGGAAGGCAGAGGAGCATATTAAGGCACTATAACCATCTACGATGAATCGGTGACGCTTAGTCGATTCGTGGTAGATATCCCACAGTCCCACCCATACGCACGAAGCGCTTCGCATCAAGCTTCCTTGTGCGTACTGCTAAGGAGCGGAATTCTTTGCCAGAGTCTGTATTTCCTGAAGGGTTATAACCTGGGTGTCTTCAAGGCCCGAGTGAATAGGTTGCTTATGGGTCGACGTGCTCCATCGTAGGCCACATCATCGCTTACCACCAGGCGAGATGCTCAAACGTCAGACCCATCTAATATAAATAAAAAAAAACACCCACTTTTCACTATTTTATGTTATGAGTCCCATGTAGGTAATAGGTGTGATTCAAATGACTGAATGAATTCAAGAATTCAAATGACTTTATTTATAAACCTCCAGCTAACTAACTTACTATTAAATAGTTCAAATTGCAGATGTAATTCATTGTTCGCGTAACAATGCAGTGTAAATTATAGATACAATATGGAAACCGTATATGTATTCTGGTATAAAAACTTATGAGCTGTACACGAGACTTCGTCCGCGTGGAAAAAGTAGCCTATTTTACTACGTAGTACATTCAATTCGCAACGTCCCGTCAAAATAGGTCTAGCCATATCTAGCTGTTTTTTTTTTGAGGGGGAAAATCATCAAATGACTTCTCCTGCCTTAGGTTAGGCGAGGGGGAGTGTCAGACTCTTAATGACTAAAAACCACCCCGTTCCTACTCCTGCACTTGGACCCGGAGCCCCGGTATCCCGTTAAGAAATTAAATTAGACTCTAAACTTATGAAATTCGGATTTAGTTTTTATCCAAAATATGAAACTATAATGTCGTTTAAATGACGAAGATCGATTGATAAAGTCTCTTCGAACAATTACAGAAACAATTACTTTTGTATTAGTTTATCTCTAAACATTTTTTTAAGATAAAGTGGAAAAGAATCACTTATAATATTTCATCAAATCAAGTGTAGCAAACATTTTTCTGAAAATCGTATTGAAATCAGTTAAGCTAAACGCGAGATAATAGTGCACAAACATACATTACATACACACAGGTCAAATTGAGAACCCAATTCTTTTTTTGAAGTCAGTTAAAAAAAATAAAACAGTGATGACTAACCGGCGCTGAATCCATGATCATCTTGACGTTTCCAGCTCCATACTTTTGTTCGTAAAACTGTTGCAATTTCTCCGATATTTCACTCAGAGATGTTAGCTTAGGTTCTTTATAGATGAATTCTATTCCTTCCTCGTCTTCACCGAAGTGCGCTTTACCGAAAAATGCGACTCTATAGAATCTACCTAGTAGACGCTTTCCAGAGTTAGTGACTTCTATTACTTTGGCGTATGCTTTGGTTAGGTGTTGGTAGCAGGCTAGTAATGCTTGGTAGTCCTTTCTTCGCTCGTACAGAGGGATTATGAGCCTATATAGTGGGCCTAAGAGTTCATATCTCTCTGCTTTGTCGACGGCTTCTGTGCAGACCATGAGTTGGTCGAGGAAGGCTTGCTCGTTGTAGTGCACGTCTGTCATACCTGGAAGGAAAATAAGTTGTGGTTAATAAAGTGCAGTGAGGGACGTGGAACATTTACGTATCTACTCTACATAGACATATGAATGTAAGATTTTGTAGAAATTAATTATTTGTCAATGTTAATTAATGATTATTCTATGTGTCTTTATAATACCTACCGTGAGATATGTCTCACGTGAGTGACCCGTAGTTTTAGTTAATTATTGTATGTAATCAAAACGTCATAATTACACTTTAATTTTTCAACTCGTTTTATATATATGCTTTATTGTACACATTTATGTAGTTTAAAACAAACAATTAAAAAAAAATTCTTTAAACCCAATTCAAGTAAATATGCGTACAATGGGCGGTCTTATCACACAATGGTGATTTCTTCCAGACAACCTTTGGATGGAAATATTTGTAAGAAACCAGATAAGGGGTAGTTAAGTGTACAATAAAATAAAAAAAAAGACAAAATAAAAAAGCCTACAATACAACCTACAATAGATATAATATACTAGCAACATATAAAAAGAAATACATAAATAATATACAAAAATACAATAAGCTATGTGTGTGTGTGTTTGTGTATGTGTGTGTGTGTGTGTGTGTGTTTGTGTATGTGTGTGTGTGTGTATTTGTATGCGTATGTATGTACAATTAATGAAAGGAGAAACAGAAGCTTATAGTGTGAGAAAGTGCTCCTTCACAAGGTGTTTAAACTGACGCAAAGTCCGGGCACGCCTCACCTCGATAGGCAATTCATTCCACAATCGAGCCGCTTGAACCGTATAAGATTTATCGAAGAAGGAAGAGGAATGTAGAGGTATACTTAATTTAAGATTCTCCGACGATCTCAGAGACCTCGAATGTGTGTCACCGAGAAACTGAAAACGCTCTTTTAAGTAAAATGGGGTAGAAGGATTGAAAAGAATATTGTACAGTAAAGAAAGAATATGAGAGTTCCGGCGAAATCGAATAGGAAGCCATTTGAGCTTATTACGGAATTCAGTGACATGATCATATTTACGAAGACCAAATATGAATCTGATGGAAAGATTTTGAAGTCGCTCAAGCTTGTCCAATTGTTCCTGTGACAGATCAAGAGTCCTGTTTTGTGAAACTTATGTCCAGAACTCTCAAGAACTTTTACAATATATGAGAAACAATGTATTGCACAGCTATTTTGTCTAATAAAACTAATCAATATTATGTAAATGTGACGTAATATCACATATTTTATAATTCGACATCTTTCTTACTCCTGACCTTTTCTCAAAAAAATTGGCAATAAGTTTTTAACTGGATTTCGTTAATATCACAGCTCTATTTATAACTAGCTACTGTAGCGCGGTTTAACCCGCTCTATTCAGCTCCTATTGGTCGTAGCGTGATGTTTTATAACTTATATCATTCCTTAATAAATGGACAAAACAACATAAAAATAATTATTCGATTCGACCAGTACTTCCAGATATTAGCGCGTTTAAACTAAAAAACAAATACTGCCTCTTCATTAAATAATAAGTAAGTAGTATAAGTAACCAAAGCGTTGGGAAGATGACATAAGGAAAACTGCTGGACCAGAGTGGATGAGAATTGCGAGGGATAGGGAAAACTGGAAATCTTTGGAGGAGGCCTATGTCGAAGGGCAAGCTGGGGATAAAAGTACTGATGTATAGTATAATAATAGAGACTGAATTGTAAATTTGTACCCTCAGTAATAAAGGTACATTTTATTTTTATTTATTTAAGTACCTAGTATAAGAATAAGATGAAACGATCAATCAATCTCATAGTTTTCCTAATATCATCATCATCATCATCATCAACAGCCTATAAATGTCCACTGCTGAGCAAAGCCTCTTCTCACACGGAGAAGGTTAGAGCATTAATCGCCACGCTTGCTCAATGCGGGTTGGCGATTTCAATCTTATAATTAGAAATTATAAGTTCAGGTTTCCTCACGATGTTTTTCCTTCACCGTTTGTCAGTGGTGTCTAAATAATCTTAGAATGTACATATAACTCGGAAAAAATCACATTGGTACTTGCCGTTGGTAGGTTTCGAACCCGCACCCACATGCATGAGAAGTGGGCGTCTTAAACCTCCGGGCCACCACGACATATAACTTATATCAGTAAACATTTTAGTGGAAACTATTGGTGGAGTAGTAAGCATACATCTGATTTCACAGGACTCATAGTAAATTCTATCGAGAGTTAATCAATCGTGCAAGTCGTGGTGGCCCGGAGGTTTGAGGCGGGAGGGAGTGTCAAACTGACTAAAAACCACACCGTTCTTACTCCAGTACTCCGCGGCTCCTTATCGGCATCAACCTTATTGGGCCCCATCCGTGGTGGTCTGATGGCCGGAGGTTTAAGACTAACCTCCGGACCTCCGCTTCATTCACGAGAAGCTTCTCATGAATGAGGATTCGATACCAACTTAGCAACAGCAAGTATCAATGACTTTTTCCGACTAATATTGTAAGTACTTTCCAAGATTATTCAGACACTTCTGACAAACGGTGAAGAAAACATTGTGAGAAACCTGGACTTATAATTTGACATTAAAAGTTTTAAATTGCCAACCCGCATTGAGCAAGCGTGGTGATTAATGCTCAAACCTTTTTCATGTGAGAAAAAGCCTTTGGTCAGCAGCGGATTTATAGTGTATTAACCAAACGAGGTTACTCGACTAGTTTCAAGCAATGTAGGAGTCCACAACAATCGCTAAATGGTTAACATTAAAAATAAAACTATTAGGTTTGCGCCTAGTTACATAGTAACGAAACAACGTTATAAATTAAAGTCAAAATAGTAAAAGGAAAAACATTTTCGAAGCGAAACTAAATAACAAGAATGTTTTATTAAGATTAAATTTGTCATGGTCTCAATTGGAATTGGACATAACAAATAGAAACAATGCCTATTAGTTATACAATACTATGTGTAAGTTAGTATGAAAGTAATTTGGACTATCTATTTGTTGGATTTTTTATTGAATAGACCGGTAAACGAACAGACGGAATACCTGATGGTAAGCAATCGGCGTCGCCCAAGGACACCCGAAACATCAGAGGTGTTAATAATGAGTTACGTTTTGGAGATTAGGAATTTGAGGATTGTCAGGGATTCGGGGGTTGGGGAGATTAGGAAGGGGGTAACTGGGCGTCCGTTAACCTCACTGACACGACGAAACACAAGGTACGTGTTGTTTCACGTCGGTTTTCTGTGAGGCCGTGGTATCACTCCGGTCGAGACGGCCCATTCGTGCCGAAGCATGGGCTCCCCCACACAATTTTTTTTTAAAATCAGGCACAGTCAACACTGATGACATCTAGATGTCATGTGTAAGTGAATTCGTCGTTGTCGACAATATGTGGAGTACAGACATAGAGTTATTCCGTGCGTTAAAAATGAATCCCTACTTCCCTTGGTCATGGTACCCTAGTACACGTGAACGACTGGACTGATTTCATTAATTTTATTGTTAGTAATAAGCTCTTAATAAAGAAACAAATCTTTAATTTAAAAGGCTTTGTAAGTAGCCACACTCACACCAACTAACCTACGGGGTTTTACAATAGAGACAAACCACAAAAACATCAAAATAAGGAAGTATCTACGGTAGTCCCAGTGACGATGTATAATGAACAACCAACTGATTGGATCTAATGGGTTTTTTATTCAGAATCCTTTTTAAAAAAAAAAATTCTGTGTGCATACACCAGAAAAATCTCACCATCAAGGAGGAGCTGAGAGGTCCACACTCCATGGTTTTTCTTCTTTTGAAATACAAAAAATATCATACGATTTTTTGATCATTCATTTCAGCCTATCAATCCAGACGGAAGTGTGACTGTTATTTCAAAATCTGTGCCTTTACCGAATAATAAAATAACAATAACAACCAAAAATATTTTGCTCGACCCGGGGAATCGAATCCTTGAAGTAGGTCAGGCATCGTACGATGGCTGGGCCGAACTAATTATAACTTTAAAATAGATTTATGTCAATTTTAGTTATCAGGTGAATGACCTTTGACCTTCTTGTTTATACGTATAAACAATCTATGTAGATTGAGTGTAAATTAAAAAAAATAATATTCTTCTATCACTATGGCAATTTAATTTCTCAGTACCATAACAAGTTTTTGTGATCACTCTGATGTACCTAACTATGCTACTACAGATGTAGAAACACGAAATTATTAAATACCTAGTACCTATAACAGGTATTATCACTAGAGCCAAGGAAAATACACAAGAATAAGGTTAAAAATTAAACAAATGTTGAATGCTTCCTAATGTAATAATATCTCTGTCTATTTACAGAAGATTATAATACAAAGGGAACTAGCATCTTTTAAGAGACCTTGGAAGTGAATAGCTTTCAGGAAATTATATCTTTCATTTTTAATAGAAAAATACACACTGATCCTCTATTGTTACCTACCCACTACTATCGTATGTATACATCTTGATAACGGTCCTTCAAGAACACGGTGTACAAACTAACATTGTAAACCACATGAAAACATTTTATGAATGAAAAGCATAACCTTGATGCGCCCTACAGGTACCGGTATCGCATTATAGATATCATGCATTCACGTCCTTATATCTAATATCATCCATTACAGCCACATGCATATTTAATTCAAAATTGAAAAACCGCACAATAAACTTGCACGCAATCGTGAAATTTTCGTTGTTAAACGGATTACGTTGTTAGGAGATTCGCAGAGCTATTGAAGCGATGCTGTCCGGCGACCCTCTTGGAATACAATTCTATGTATCTGTATATAAATGGAGCAGAGACTCCGAATGTTGCAGTCGAAAACGGTTCGCGTACGCGCGTACGTACCGCCTGATAAGACACCGCTCCGTCGGTTCAGCGGGAAATTGGCATTTAAATATGGAGTTGGTGTTAACGTTGGTGGTCGCGTTAGTGACAGCAGTGTGCGGGAACGAACCTCAAGGTGCCGAAGTAGACAAAGCACTGCCGGACACTAAAACTATCGCAGCATTTGTGGTACGTCTGATGATTCGCTATTCAGCCAGTCACGACAGGCCGGCGTGTCAACTTCCTACATGAATCGCAGATCATTCATTTAATGACGAACTGTCGACAATCATGTTATCAAACGAGTGCCGGTACTTCACCACTTACATTGACATGATGCCGAAAATTTCTCCAAGTATTTTTAATACTTCAGCGAGTGACGAAACCGATAATATGTAAATAAACATTGTTTTTTGGGTTGTGAGCTACATAAATTACTTAACGTGTTTATTATTTCTAAGGTATTCGGTTGATTACATTGTAGTACTTTAGGATTGTAACTAATTCTCAACAGATCTTTCGTCATGGTGACCGCACCCCCGACCATGAGGAGTTAGCATTGTATCCAGCAGATAACGTACTAAGCGACAGCATTTTCTTCCCGTACGGGAAGAAAGCACTGACCAATGTAAGTGTACTTATGTCCTTTTACATCAGAGAAACATCGATTAAGATTCGTAAGAACTCTGTGGAATAGAGTCACAATAGCAACACAAATCAAAATATCATGACGTAGAAATGTGTAATATCGTTAGTATACGTAAAGTATTTTTCAAACAATAGAGTTATTAGCCAATATTTTCAAAAGCGATAAAATAACATTCAAATACAGCCATTTTCCGTATACATACCAAGGCCACCAAAAGCACCAAATGTTGCACCTAGAAACCAGAGCATTTAT
Organism: Spodoptera picta; assembly: GCA_038387885.1. Lineage (NCBI taxonomy): Eukaryota > Metazoa > Arthropoda > Insecta > Lepidoptera > Noctuidae > Spodoptera > Spodoptera picta. The sequence continues at coordinate 3,921,202 of JAZHFQ010000438.1, read as the reverse complement.
CAGAAACTAACATTGAATAATGAAATGATATGGTTTCTGATGAAATTTGGTAATAGGTAATGGAAAGCATGATTAGCAGATACACCTAGTTGTCTTATCCACTCTAATAAAATGTGTAAGAAGAAAAACTGATGCTCTAATTACCTCTATACATTTTGTAAATCTATTTGACTTCATGTCAACTCCGGCCTAGTTGGTAAAAATCTAAGGGAAAAAAGAAGCCTCAAATAAATATAAACTTAGTAACTGCATAATTAAATTAGTTTTCCAATTTCACAAAAAGAGTTTAAGAGAATAGTTAACCTCTATGTATAACTCGTTATTAGAAAATTGTACTAAGCAAACGTAGGAAGACGTAATGCATGCGTTTCGAGGCTTTGAATACGGTATATCAAAAGCTAAAATGTGGTATAAAATATTACACAATGTTATCGGTATGACATGAACATTATAAACACGGGTAATCTATTAGCTACGGTCTTGGATTTGACAAAATAATATTGAATTGTAGGCGACTAAGCCCCAACTCTACGTTCAAATACTATGTTATGTAAATGTTCTTTATTAAGCAAGTTTTTATTCCTGTACCAAAATCCCAGTAAAAATAAATCGTCAAACAAAGTCACCTAAAGAACATTGACTCCAATTTTTTGTCTTCAAATGAGGATACATCTGAAGAAAAATAACTTAGATCTTAATAGGCATGAAATAAGCACGAAACAACTTTGTAAGTATCGTATGCACAAAGACACATCAAGTGTGACATCGAGATAGAATTAGACATTATCTAACTAGCGGTATCAGTTATAAAAATACGCATTTTGCCACGTGTACTGTCAATATTTTAATATATCTAAGGAACTATCTCCTAGCCTATCCTAGCCTATCTATTAGGTTAAAAAAACTAGAGAACACTTATATTATAGATACATGGCATTATAGAGGTAATAACGTTTATTGACCTGAAAAATTACTGGAAGTAAATTCATAGACAATCTTGTTGAGTCGGACTGACCTAAACTCCCTTAAAAACGAAAGAGGTTAGACATGTTAGGGATTTAACGATTAGTTTATGGTTTACTAGACAGTTCCTTAGCAAAATCTTCAATATTCGATATTGTACCATATTTTTAAAAATAACATACTCAACAGAAAGGCAAACAACGCAGTTTCTTCGTGGGCAAGTATTTGAGACAGAGGTACGATGGTCTCATCTCCAAGTTGTATCTTCCTGATGAGATCACCATACGTACGACTGACTATGCCAGGACCAAGATGACGGCTTTGACTGCCTTAGCAGCCTTATACCCGCCACCACCAGCCCAGAGATGGAACCCTGACCTGGACTGGCAACCCATTCCATACAATACACCGCCTTATGAAGATGACGATGTGAGTATAAATAAACCAATCCAGACTAATATGTGAAAAAATTAGTTTGTGTTACATCTTTGCGATTCATTTACTCAACCAATTTTTAACTTTAAATACAAATTAGTGGGGTGTACGCTAAAGAAATTATAGGTTTCATGGGAAATTCAAACGGGTAAAGCCGGAAGTAATCGCTAGTTGACTATACAGGCGCTGCCTGTATGTAGTTGAATGACTGATTTAAACTGTACAATGTGTTGCAGGCTTGATCTCGGCTGAATAACTATTTGTATGATCCACTATATTGTTCCGGGATAGGGCGTGGATGTGAAATGTGTATGTTAAAACACATCCATAACACAGAAAGACATTATAATTGGATGAACATGGGTGAACTTTAAAACTAAGAATATATTGATATTATGCTAATTAAACATGAAATTAAATATTCAATACATATTGTATGTAAGTAATTAATAAGCTATTAGATATTCAGCCAGTGATAGCATGATCAGACAACCGGTTGCTTAATGTATGAACATGTTGAACATGTCTAGCCTTATTTTTGTTGGTTATAAAGGCAAAAATTATGTAATCAAGTTTTCTAATTATAAAATTAAAATTATTGACACTCATTTATATGAGTTTGTTTAATCCTTTAAAATAGTTTTTATTGTTTAAAAATCAGTTTTATTCGCGCCTATTTTCAATTTTTGTCCAGTTTTGAGTTAAGCTAAATATTTTGGGATTTTTTTTACCAATGCAAGTTCTGAAGATAAGGTAATATGTAAAAAGGATAAGATATAGCTAATCAGATAGATTTATTTCCCTTTTTCTAGACTTTAAGATCTTTTGTTTGTTTCAGCTTCTATACTGGTATAACTGCCCCCGATACTTGTGGTTGAGAGACAAGACCGCTGAACTGCCAGAGATTAAGAAATGGATCGAACCCTATCAACCTCTCTTCTCTTATTTAAGTAGTCACATAAAGACAAATATTACGAAACCAGAAGACGTATTCTTCTTAGATAACTTATTTCAGGCATTGGTTAGTATAGAGGTACAAAGAGCATAAAATAAAATCGATTTACTACAAGTTTTATAGTAAATGCTAAATTAAATGTGCGTTTTCAGAAAAACGTCGGCGTGAATCCCCCCGAATGGGCCCAACAAGTAATGCCTAAAATAAAAGACGTAACTAAAATTGAATATGCCCTACAATTTTATAACGCAGATCTAGTCAGATTGGCATCAGGTAAAAGTTTTAATCATACTAAATACGCAGATAGATAAATCATATTCCCATAAGGACAGTATTGTAATGCAAAAACTACTACGTTTATTTTCTTTCAGGTGTATTAATGCAATCGATAGTAAATATATCAAATTCTCTAATAAATGACCCCGATTTTGAGGCGAAGAAGCTGTATTTGTACTCGGGACATGAGAACAATGTCGCTGGCTTGATGGCGGCGGCCAGAGTGTTTGAGGCACATCAGCCTAACTATGGGTCGACGTTTTCTTTAGAACTTAGGAATAATACTAAGACTGGACAGTTTGGGATGACGGTAAGAATATAAACTATATTAAAATTAATTACTTATTATGTTTAATGACTCACTCACAGAGATGTAAAACTAGAAACTAGTATAAGATAAAAAATTTCCTCGATATAGACCCTTTTCATTAAGCACGAATTAAATTGCTTTGTACCTATCTACCTATCTATGTAGGTTATTTAGCAAGGCCTTTGGTAGGAAAATAAAAGGTAATTTTTGTGTCAACTCTATTATCTAAAGAACAACAGAAATGTAAATGTTATTGTTCTTTAAATTGGAACACGTGAATCATGAACGATGAAGACGCTTTGTATCATTCAAAACAGAGTTGTTTTTAAGGAAAATATCGCGGAAAAGTACACCTTTTGTTTAACCATATTGGTTAATTATTGCCATATTGATGCATACTATAATAACCTAAGATAATTACTAAAGCAATAAAATTATGTTAGGAACTTAATTACATCATTACAATGACACATGACACGCATAAATTATAACATAAAGCACTATTGTTTTAAGTTATTTCCTTGCGTATTTTACTGTTTTGTTAGAATGAGGTATCACTCTAATATAAATAATGATGGATAAAAGTTTTAAGATGTGACGCTATCCATATTGTTACGGAGCCGCGGAGAACCTAACGGGTTACCGAGGCTCCGTCTCGAAGTGCAGGAGTAGGAACGGGTTTTTATTCAGTAAGAGTCTGACACTTCCTTCCGCCTCACCCAGGCGGTAGAAGTCATACGATGATTTTCCCACCTTGAAAAAAAATCCATATTTTGTTGTTTGTCTTAACGATTTGAATTCAGTGTGACTCATATTTATCTAAATGTTATACACTTAACATTGTTTCAAAGATTCAGTACTTATCAGTATCGTGAGATAACAATAAGCAAATTGACATTCAGAGTATCAAAGAGAGCGCGTGGGTGATGGATGCATTGCAAAAAATATATTTAGATTGGTATCAAGTCATCTATGAAATGAGAGCTAAGGAGGTATGATAGTTGTCATTTACTTGACTTCTTATTATGATTTCAGCGTTCAGTGAGGCTGAAAGTGTAATGTATTTTTTGTAACGACATTGAAGTAAAAATAGTAAATTGCATAACGGTAGTAACTGCAGGGCATTAACCTATCGGTTGTTTTTACATTTTGTTGAGAAAATGTCACTAGAAATAAAACTGTGCATCTTTCCTATAGAGTTTGAACGATTATTGCCGGAATACTGAAACGTTACTCAATTTTAAGTCGTGCTTAAATATCGTGCCATCTCTGTCATTTAACAAAGAATTTGTAGAGACAGAACTATACTTAAGCATTACTTGAAATTGAGTAGCGTTTGAGTATTCCGACATTTGAGATTAAAAATAGATGAAATTTTAAGTTTACGAATTAGGGGTAATAATTTTGCTCTTTACAGGCGGTGTACGCGCGCAATGCCGGTGGGCCCAGTGAGACTCCTACCAATTGATGGCTGCGACGGCGCACTATTCTGCGATTTCGACAAGTTCTTGACCCTCGTCCAAGACGTTATATGGTCAAAACAAGAAATGGATGAACAATGTAAAAACGTAACAGACTTATAGTACAATTTTATACATAGTTGATAAGAATAAAGTGGCTGTGATTTCTATATTGTTGTTTAAATTAAATCTAAATGTTATACAATATGGCTACGCTAGAATAATAACGAATAGCCGTGGAAATAAGTATGAAATGTTATGAAGTAACAACTAGTGGTTCAAGTTACACGGCCCGGATTCACTCCACATATGCATTTAATGCTTAAAGCATAACATATTATTAGAAGGACCTACATATACATAGTCCATACATTGCGATTTTTTTTTTTAAGGGGGGAAAATCATCGAATGACTGCTCCCGCCTGGGTGAGGCGGGAGGGAGTGTCAGACTCTTACTGACTAAAAACCACCCCGTTCCTTCTCCTGCACGTCGAGCCGGAGCCCCGGTTACCCGTTAGGTTCTCCGCGACTCCGAATCGGCAGCGGTCCTATTGGGCCCCATCTGTGGTGGTCTGATGGCTCTTGAGGCGCGCGCGTACGCGCCGTCGTCGGCCTGTTTCTGGTCGGACGGGGAGCCACCCATGCTCGCCGTCCGCAGGCCCGCGCTTACGGTGGCCGGAGATCGTCCCGCGATCCCCGACGCCCGGTGTGTCCTTCGCGATGGCTGGGTTGCGAGGAGGCAGCGCTTCGCTGCCTCACGCGTCCCGCCTCCTCCTTAGCTAGCATGACTGCTTCGCAAAAGGAGGAGACGGCATCCCAATCCCCCTCGCTCCGCATCATGGCCTGCACTAGGCCCGGACGCGAGAGGTCGCCATCGCCGATCACTTCCCTGAGGACACGGCGGTGCTCAGCCCACGCAGGGCATTCTCCGACCGTGTGTTTCACCGTGTCCTCAGGGCGGTCCTCGCAGTGACGACACCCGGGCGTTTCCTCCCGCCCCATCAGACACAGGTACCTCCCGAAACTCCCATGTCCGGTGAGGACCTGCGTCAGGCGGTAGGTGAGGACGCCGTAGCGTCTCTCAAGCCACTCCTCAAAGAGGGGACTTACCGCTGCGATGGCAGCGAGCCCAGCCCTCGGTTGCGACAGTCGTTGCTGCCATTCCGCCATGAGATCGCGCCGGAGCTCATCCCGCCACGCACTTATTTGGCGCGGCAGCGGAGTTTCGCCCCGGCGACGTGCCTCCGCGCGCATGCTGTGCACGCGCGCGAGCACCTTCGCCTCCAGATCCCACGGCGGTAACCCGGCAAGGAGGTTCGCCGACTCCCCAGAGATCGTGCGGTATCCGCGGATCATTCGGATCGCCATGACCCTCTGTGCCATGAGCAGCGTCCGAGCGGGACGCCGCAACAGGTTTGGCGCCCAAACAGGGGCGCCGTAGAGGGCCATGGACCGCACGACCCCGGCGTATAACCTCCGGCAGGAGGCGTTTGGCCCCCGAGGTTGGGGAGGATGCGTTTAAACGCAGCCCCCGTCCTCTCCAACTTTGGAGCCAAACGTCGGAAGTGCTCAATGAAGTTCCACCGACTGTCGAGGACGAGTCCTAGGTACTTCATCGTCGTCTCGACGCCGATGGTAACTCCTCCCGCCGTTATTTGGGACCCACCCGGAGGTGGCGCGTTCCCGCGGCCATGAAAACACATGGCCTCGGACTTGTGGAGCGCCACCTCGAGTCCCAACTGCCGGATTCTCTCAACGACTGTCGCAACGGCTGTCGCCATTAGATCGGCCGCCGCCTGGTGCGACCTCCCGTGCGCTAGCACCAGCGTATCGTCGGCGTAGCATATTGTGCTAACGCCGTTCGGGAGGTCGGTGCGCAGCACCCAGTCATAACCGATGTTCCACAGGAGCGGCCCCAGAACCGAACCCTGTGGAACACCGCGTGACATCACTCGCCGGTTCCACTCGCCCCGGTATACATTGCGATTACAGAACAGTGTTATATAAATGGGTATTAAAATGTCGATAATGTAAGGTCTCCAACCCGATTTCTAACGATTTTGAGGCTTTTATGTGGAGAAGACTCATAGCATGGCAGTGGTTTTCGATGTGACGATAATTAATGTAGAATGGTCTTCGTTGTATTCAAAGTGCATATAAATATTTTCAAGCAAATATCTTTTTTAAAAATCTTACTGACCTAAGCCTACGTGTTGTTATTTCGGGGATTTTTTTGAAATCCCCCTTGATGACTTTCCGAAGATTAGTAGTCACAGCTCGTAACATGCGGGTGAACACTCATAATGAATTGTTATTTTGGTTCCAAATCATTGATTTACCACAATGTGCTAAGGTCATTAAGGTTCATTTTGGAAGGTCGCAAGACGGTTACCTACGCGGCGACATCTAAAATATATTCCTCAAAAGGTCACTTATTTTAGGATAGTTTCGTTTTTTATGACAAACATAAGAATTATTTGAAAATTTCCTCTTCTCCAAATACGTGGTAAAATATTTAACCACATGTATGAGTATGAATCTATTGCCAAGCACTAGACTTGCCCGTACAAAATTCCAGACTTCGTGCTACTGAGAATCACTAAAATCGAAAGCCTAATTCTAGTTATGTAAAATATTTGTACTTGATCGAGTACTTATAAAATTCGTGAGCGTGATAAAGTAGGTATTATGTGTTTTGAGGTAAAACTTCAAAGCATGTCCAGATTTTGAATCGTAGCTACACGCTATGGTTACATATCACAAATTTAATAAGAAATGTTCCACATGATTTGATACTTATTGGAGTTTTTTGATAATGAGGTCTTATATTCAGAAGACATCAAGGAGACAAAATGGGATTCTTACTTCACTAAAACCAACCTACTGGCCAGCATTTTTTATGGAATAAACCGGAAAACGAGCGATCACTTGACGGTATATACCTATAGATATCCAAAACATCAGAGGAGTTACAAATGCGTTGCCGACATTTTAGGGATTAGCAATTTGAGGATTATAGGGGTTTCAGGGATTGGGGAGGGATATTTGGGCCTCGTGTAACCACATCCACACGACGACACACAACGCAACCGTTGTTTTGAGTAGGTTTTCTGTGGGGCTGTGGTGTCACTCCGGCCGAGTCGACACATTTGTGAAGAATCCACACTTGAATCATACCATCAACACTTATAAGAGGCACTGGGTCCTCCAAATAGCTTAGTTTCTGAACTCGACGATACGATAATAATTATAATGCGATGTACATAATACAGGAGGAATTCTTTACTATCTCAAGCCGATGTTTGCAAAAAGGACTAAATCACGCCATCAGACTACGGTCAAGATTATCACGACCCAAAAACTTACATGAACAATACCATAATTATACCCTTCGACCTTGAACATTGCTACAATATTTTTCTATCCCCATTTCCTCGTAATGGACTTAAAGAAGTATCTGGTTAACAAAGTCAACATGTTTATAGTCCCTTTTGGTAGTAATGTTCCTCACATAACATACAACATAACATCACGCCTTTTATCTACCCTCGAAGGGGTATGCAGAGGTGCATATTATGCCACTGTACAATGAAAAACCCACATTTCACTATTTATGTTATTAGTCCCATGTCATAGGGGGTGAGGAGGTGAGCCAATTGCCAAATACCGGGCACAATTCTAGACTCCGTGCTACTAATGAGAATTTTTTAAAAACCCAGTAGTATTTTGCCCGACCCGGGAATCGAACCCAAGACCCCTTGCCCGGCAGTCGCACTTGCGACCACTCGGCCAACGAGGAAGTCATAATGTTACTCATATGAGCATAATATATACATTTAGACGATTATTATCATAGCAATCGACTTCTAAAAAAGGTTTTTAATGAAAAACTATACACATAGTACCTACTATCATAGTTGAAAGTTTCCATACTTTTCATTTTAGAAGTACATAAAGCTTATATCTCCACCATACATCATACATCTAACAAATAGACACTAATTGTATTAATTACTCATGAAACTTTTTGTTTGACTCTTTCCAAGCCAGATTATTGCCAACGCCGCGCCGTTGCCAAGTCAAGCCTACAACTGATCTATACATTGCAAATTATATCATAAGTACCTCTACATTATACGTATGACATTGTACATTAGGTACACACATGTCAATATTACATTAAACAGAGTAAATAGTATGTTCACAGAAAATATAATTGTAGTACAACGTTGTTTTATAGTTACAATATGATTAGATACCATCTCTGACTGTATGCTCCATAGAATTATGTGAACTAAGTTTCCTGTAGCTACTTATTAATGTCTTATCACCAAGCGAGACGAGATGTCGAGATTACACAAGTAATTTATACAGAGATAATTTGGAATCTTAATTAGATGTAGTTGGAAGTCAGTGTTGAGATGGTGCACCTCACAAGTGTAATATGTATCAAGTAAGTCGTAAACATTTGTTTTTTATTGAGTTTCTTATGATGTGCACGTTGATGTTTGAATGAAATAGGTAGTGTGTATACTTTATATTATTCAAAAATTGCATCCAATGCTCAGTTCTTATGGATAATTCATTGTTTCCTGTATTAGTTATCGCGTATTATATTACTTACTAAATGTATAGACTTTTAATCAAAAAAGTAATGACTTTATTACACCAGCCAATGTTTGGTGGAAACGTATATTGTTTTGAAAACTCAAGTCTATATTTTGAAAACCTAGCAACTAGGTAGCGAAGAATGCGAGGTCGTTATAGCAAAATAGTGTTCAGTACCCAGCCCCCCACCAGGATAGGGCAGGCGGAAGGCATTGTATGTTCGCACGGCAGCGCGCGCGCAATCTTTTAATTCACACTATCAGGCGAATCAAAGCACCCTCATGCAAATAATCTTCACATGTCACCGTGCCATTCATATGTACGTTTTGTTTTATTGTAAACATACAATGCATTTCCTACAGGAAATTAATGTTATCCATCTCTAATACCTATGAAGCCTACCATATTCAGTCCATTCAATGTACACCATACAGCTGTAGAGTCTGGCACATTGTGTGCTCAAATCTGAATTTACCATTGAAGCCGAGGTTAACAAGGGCGCCAACCGGCTAAATATCAACATCGGACGATACGGGTACGCATGTGTAAATAGGCAACGTGGTACAATCGATTGGACAAAGTCAATCATCTGAGCGGGGCACAGGTCGCGGCGACCGTGAATCTCGCCAGCGTCCCATACGGATCTCAGTGGGACCCCGCCTCGCGCGCCGTGCGCTTCTTGCCTCGTATCGCTGCTGACCTAACTACACGGGTGCTTAGTGGATGCTAGTCAGTTCTGGTGGTTCATGTGTCGTCACTAAACTATTAATTATGCGCTACCCCGAGTGACTAAAGCCCGATTAAGATCGGATTACAATGTAGAGCTGCCGACCCGGCGAAGGAAAATGTGAGTGACATTTCGAGATCTAGGTGCAATAAAGCGGATGTTTATGTTAATTGCAGATTAGCACAATCCTTAAGCCCATTCAATGGCATGGCACTTGTAGAAATAGTTATTTGATCGATATAAAATAATAAAAATTGAAATATCTATCAAAATAGTTGTATAGAAAACAAGAAAAGAACAATAGTTGGCAATAGTTAACGTGGTGAAGAGTGTGGTGCATTTGCACAGGAAAGAGGGCGGTCGCGAGGAGGAGCCGACCAACGCGGCGGAAGTGGCGCCGGCGCAAGGCATGCGCATAGAACATACTTGCTGCTGCCTCGGCGTGTTGGTGGGCATCTCGCTCATCGCCGGTAGGTACACAAACAAAACAGACCAAATATCCTATAGCTATTATAAAGCCAGTATCCAAAATTCGACAAAATCTATCAAGGTTTTGAAACCTTGATAGATTTTGTCGAATTTTCCTCCTTCTTGTCAGTCCTTACGTGTGAAAATCTTTAGGCAACTGTTCTTGAGATGTAGCTTAATGTTTTGTATAAATAAATAAATAAACTCCTATCACGTCCAGGTGTTAATATTTCAGTAATCCCTGATGATACTTTGGTTTGGATATTTCACAGTTAATTGTTCAAAACGATTAATTCAAATTATTCTCCATCAGCCCTCGTAGCAGTGATTCTGATGAAGGATTCGACTGTTGAAGTGACAGAACTCCGTCAAGTACACGTGGTAAGTGCTGTTCTGAGAAAATTATGCGTATTTTGATGATGAGAAGATGAGTAATTTAGGGTTAGCGTCAATTTTATTAAAAATAAGCAAGTAATCAATTGTTATTGTTTACGGAACAACTGACTAGATTAAGCCTATTCTACCTCTAGTAGCAAGAGAAGAGTAAAGTTTGCCAACTTCCAGTTTATTCTAAACCATTCAGTGGTCTCCTTTATTGTTTCCCAGACTTCTGTTCAAAGAGTATAAGAGATTAGGAAACTGCAGAATTGCCATCATCATTGTGGTATAACTGCAACATATGTTATTATAGATATTGGAAATAATGTGTCGAAATATTTGAGGTTGTATTTTCGTTTTCAGCTCATGTCACACGGGGAACGCACCCCAAGCGAGGGCGAGCTCGCGATGCTAGGGGCCCCTCCACCCGACCACGTGTTTTCGCCCTACGGAGCCGGCGCTATGACTAATGTAAGTGTCCATACAATTTTCTACTCACCTTGTTACGTTAAATTGGCATCATACAATGATGTGATGAACCTATATTACAGCGTTGGAATTGGTCGAAATATTTTATCATCATTCTGTTATGTTGAAAATTCATGGGAACCACAAGAGATGTTATTTTTAACAATGGACCTTTTTGGCGTAGTTCCTCGATACATTGAATTAGGTGCTCGCCGCCCGTAACGAATAGCTCCTGACGTGTACAAACCATAACCGCGACACTCGCTGATCAATGGTGATACTGCATTTAGATTACTCATATGCGGCGGCGCTCCTCTCTCAATGTAACAAAAGACCACTTGTTGGTCCGTCCTTGTAGGCCGGCTCTCAGGGATATTGGCCCATTGACGAGATTTGCAAAGTAACTAATGTACGCTGCGGTTCGATTTTGAATGACAAACTGGTAGGTACTTAATTCATTCATGCATAATGCATGTACAGAATTGAAGTTGTGGCAATTGCGATGCACAAATAAACATACATGCATCGTTCCATGTGTAAACAAGTTAAAAGTATCTGACATGCGACGTAACATTTGCCGGGGCCGTGACAATGAATCTCCGGAACTATAGTCAAGGGTCGGACCAGAAGGACAAGTGAAGACGAATGATTCTGTAACGAAGTGTCCGCTTCCTGGTCCCAATGCGGGAGGGAGTCCCGATAGCCGAAGGTCGCGGCGTGCTCTAAACAGGAACGAAGTGTCGGCACTCACGCAGATAGCCGTCAGACACTAATAATGATTTATTGCTTGTCCCACGTCATACGGCTCTAATAGAAAAGCATTTGCGAGGCGACCGGACTTCATTAATAAAGACGTTGACATTTTCTCTTGTGTTACAGGAGGGCAAGATGTTGACATTTGAAATGGGCGCATTACTTAGGAAGAGATATGATGAGTTTTTGGAACCTTACTATGAGAGTGGTAATTGTTTTTATTGATATAAATGGCTTTCTGCAGTGAGGTTGTTTAATTAATTAATTTAATCTAAATACTTAAAGGGGGCCATTTGAATACCAGCGCAAGGCCCAGTCTTGCACATGCTGAACTGGTCCCATTGGACATGTCAGTCAGTGCCTACTAATAGAATAACACATCTGTACATGTCGCTTGTTTATTAGCGTGAAATATTTTTTTTCTCTTTCTTTCAAAACATGTGTGGTTGTTGTTAGAGAGGAGTATCGTGATATCGTCGGATACAGAGCTGAGTAAGATGACGGCTCTGCTGATAGCGGCGGGTCTATGGCCACCGCCGCCGGAGCAAGTGTGGAATGACACGCTGCCGTGGCAACCCGTGCCTTACACGTATCCACCACGACGCCAAGACTTTGTAAGTATGAGATTAATCAGAAGAATTGGGTCAAATAAAAGATTTGAAGCTCTGTAAGATATAAATAGGTCTTAATTTGAGTATAGTTGAGTTTATTTTGTTTTTAGCTGTTGTACGAAGAGAACTGTCCTCGTTACAAACAAGAGAAAGAGAGGATACTTAAAGCGTTCACAGAAGAAGGGCTGTTGCAACCGTACCGCGACTTCTTCCATAAGATCGCGCAGATGACCAACACTAACTTCAGCACGCCGCAAGAGGCATACTATTTAAATAATTTATTTCTTATACAGGTTTGTTCGACATTTTTACTTCCATACGTTTCCTGCGTCTGTGTTGTATATACAAGTCAAATATCTAAACTGCTTAATCGATTTAAAATAAAATTAAGTGTGTGAAATTTTGCTCAAATTGTGGTTGTTATTCATTAAGATTAAATATTATTTATACTTGTATACCTAAACATCGCAGCCGTAATTATTTTTAATCAGTTTTTCTGAATTGACTTTAATATTCCGTTTTTCATTGCAGGACGATATAAAGGTAGCAAATCCGAAATGGGCGAAACACGTGAAGAGAAAACTGATGGATGTGGCCCGGTTGGAATACTCGATGATGTTCCATAACAATTTGCTTAGGAAACTGAGCGGCGGTAAGAATTAGAATATCCATTTCCAGTATTTAATCGTACATCTGTGTGAAGATAGGATTCATGCATATTTATGTCTCGTTAAACTGCACGTGTTTGTAAAATGAATTATTAAAAATAAACGGTTTCTATCATTCGACCTTGGCATTCAAATCCAAACCTGTTAACCCAAGTTTGTAAAACATCAAAATCATGTCTGGGATTTAATTACGACTAGATAAAAGTGGGTTTGTTGATCACTATTAAAAGTCATGTTAAAACCGTTTCTGTGTTTGTCATGTTTTCCCTTAAAAATTCTCAATATTATGAAGACTGACTGAGCTAATCACCTAGAAAGTCTAGCATCTATACAGCAAGATATCCTAAATAAATTATTTTGTTTTCGGCTTTCTTTAAATAACTGTTTGACGAAGCACTGGACTAGTTTCAAGCCATGCTAGAGACTCGTGGAGTTCGTTACGTGAGTAAGCCGAAAACAAAAACTCACGAAAGTTATAAGTATATATAGGATATCCATTTCTAGTCCAGCTGAACTATGTCCATTTCTAGTCTAATTAAGAAATGACGTCAAGACTAATCCATTTTATTAAGCACTCTATCAATACCTTAACAAAACTATTACATCTATTCCAGGAGCATTGCTTCAACAAATAATAAAAGAAGCAAGCAGTAATACTGCAGGGGAGTCCCAGCTACGTCTAGTCGTACGAACAGGGACTCCAGTGTCTGTGGCGGCCCTGTTGGGTGCCTGCGTGGCTCCTCCACCGCGTCTACCAGACCCAGGGGCTGCGCTATTGTTTGAGTTACACGAACGACGCCCTTCACCACAGTCTAATAAGGAGCAGAAGACATTGGCCGAAGGGCAGCGGTTTGGGTTTAAGGTATAGTAATAACTAAACTACTCATTGGAGCACTATTTTTACCGGATTATGTACGACAAATGAACATCTAATGTATTTGAGTTAACTGAAAATATCGGTTCTACTAGAACTTCGAGTAAAAGAGGGACCCTTCCTTATGAGAAACGTGCGCGACCGCGGCGACGTCGCGTACCCTACTCACTTATACTAAAATTATACTACTAGACTAGTACTAGACCTTCAGGTCTTACTAGTACTAGTAGAGCTTTTTTCAGTATTTACGTGAGTAAACCGTAATTTTTAGTTAATTTAGTATGTCTCACGAATTATCGTGTAATCGTGTATCGTGTAACAACTATATTATAAAAACATAAAGAGTTTATCGTATATTCCAAGTACCCAGATATCGTCACGTCCCTAATTATGCCAGCATGCTTATTCGCTTTGTCTATATTTATCACTCTTCATTGGCGATTGAGGGTGGGGTTTAATATGTCGTCTATTTAGACATAGTAATGCAAAGCAAACTATGATTAGGTTTATCACATTTAGTAAAAAGTAACGACCGTTTCCTGGCATAAAACTAAGGGTGCCATCTGCCTCGGAAGGCCTAACGGGTTGTCGGTGCTCCGGCTCGAAGAACAGGTGTAGGAACGGGGTGGTTTTTAGTCACTAAGAGTCTAACACTCCCTCTCGCCTAACCTAAGGCGGGAGAAGTCATTGGATGATTTCACCACCTCAAAAAAAAGATCATGCCATCTTATTCCAATCTATTAAAGGTTTTCCAGTTTTTACACTGTTAATTTGACGCTCACGAGAAGTATGACTTTATTAAGCTATTTTATTACTTTTATATTTTATGACCACTACTATTCATGTCTGTTTTTGCTAAGTTCCACTTTATTGGCTAATTAAAACGACCTAGACTCTTGAATACTAAGTAGACATTCTCTTTTTACCATTTAATTTTAAATACAAGTAATTAATGTTCTCTCTTAAAACACAAGAAAGTCGGCCATGAACTGTGACTTCGCGACCGTAAAGCTAATTAGAAATGAGTGCGAAATTGAAGGACATTTCGAAAAAAATATTTTACTACTCATTTGAGAAACTAGAAGTCATAATCAGATTTAGTTTTTATTATGTTGTTTTCTTAAAGGAAATATGAATGGAAATAGGTTTTAATTTAGATGCTAATTATATTACTATTTTTATACAGGGTGTTTACTTGCCAAGTAGTCAGATTAGTATTTAATTTAAATTTTTTCGAACTGTCAAAAACGAGTTTTCTATGAATTCTGTACGAGATAGTGTTGTGACGTCATATTTTTTTGCGTCATACACCATACTTATTTATTAAAAATGAACTGAAAAATACTAAAATTAAGTTGTTCATAAAATCAATTAGTGAAAGTATGATTATTTTTTAATATTTTATTGTATTGAATAGTCGAAATAATTTATTTTTGATTAAGGAATGTACCCAATTACTGAAATTAAAAGTCAAATTTGAGAACAGCTTTGAAGACTCAATAATATTTTTAGACTTAGGGTAACAAAGTTTCCATACAGGGTAGTGTAAATGGAACTCCCCCGAAACACTGACGAAAAGAAATTGTTTTTATAATTTTAATCGTTTTTGTTTTCGTGTTATTCGTGCAACATCAGCCTTGAGCAGTTGATTACAACTAGATATTATTATACAAAAGAAACATTGAATTCCTTATTTATAATATAACATAACATCACGCCTTTTATCCCCGAAGGGGTAGGCAGACGTGTACATTGTGCCACTGTACAATGTAACACTCACTTTTCACTATTTACGTTATGAGTCCCATATCATAGGGGGCGAGCCTATTGCCATATACCGGGCACAATGCCAGAAATCCGTGCTACCACTGTGAATTTATATGAAAAACCCAGTAATACTTTGCCGACCCGGGAATCGAACCCGAGACCCCTTGACCGGCAGTCGCATTTGCGTCCACTTGCCCAATGAGACAGTCTTATTTATATGAAAATAAAATTTGTTTTTTACCATCACGTGTTGGCGTTTTTCAAACTGTATAGGGTCATATACTTTCAAAAAAATTCATTTTGCAGATATATTACTGGGACGACGACTCAGCGGAACCTCGCCTCATGGAAGTCCCAGGGTGCAACTCGTTCTGTCCCCTCGAGACTTTCAAGGACCTAACCAAATACATAGTGACACATAACTATAACAAAGACTGCAGGCTCGTTCCTAACACATAGTTTTATAGTGCGTGACAAATCGACGGTAGGCTGTGGTATTTAAATATGGACTTTATGATTACGATTATAAACTATATTATTGATTCAATTGGTGTTTCACTTACCCTCGTCGATTTTGAGGCCGGTCTCGTCTCGCGGTATGTTGAGTGAGATCTCTGCGAACTCGTCGGCTCCCCATTGTTGGGTGCCTCTCAGTTTGAGGTACTCCGCCATTAGCGCTGCGATGTGCAGTTGGCAGCACATTGCCTGTTTATAAAAAATCAAGTGTGAATATATCTATTGTAATAAATACCCCTGCAATGATAGAGGAGATAAGATTTAACTGAACGTTAGTATTTTTTATTGAACAACTATACACTGTTTTTAGTTATCATATTTATTTAAACTTGTTATAATTTAAAACACTTGACGTTCGCATCCAATTGAGAATGTTTGATTATAGCAATTTACTATTGGAAACATTGCGGATAGCGGCAGCTAAGCATGGAAAAGGCTAATTGAAATATAGTCAAAATTATTGATTCTACTAAAATGGCCAGGGAGAAGACAAAATATTATTACTTGAAAAAAAGCTTTTATAACAAATCCACTTACAATCTCATTTAGCATCTGTATCATCATCAACAGCTTATAAATGTCCACTGCTGAACAAACCCTCTTCTCACTCGAAGAAGGTTTGAGCATTAATCACCACGCTTGCTCATTGCGGGTTGGCGATTTTAAACTTATAATTGATGAAATTATACGCCCAGGTTTCCTCAGGATGTTTTCCTTCACCGTTAGTGGTGTCTAAATAATCTTAGAAACTTCATATAACTTGGAAAAAGTCACATTGGCTCTTGCTGTTGGTAAGTTTAGAAACCGCACTTTCATGCATGAGAAGCCTTAAAGTCTTAAACCTTCGGGCCACCACGAGCACAGTATATCTGTATAGTTACGAATGGTTACCTCATCATAGTCCCCCTGCCTGGCGTTGTGGTCGGCGAGGTTGGAGAGCCAGGCGTGGCGCAGGCGCGGCGTGGCGCGGCACGACGCCGCCAGCGCGTGCTGCAACTCCGCCAGGTGGACGCTGCCTGCGCCTGCGGTACGTAGCATAGCGTGAACAATCATTTATAACCTTTCAATAAATCTAAATCCAATGATGAACTAACAGTCGAAGTCCACACTAAAATTGAAACAGAACTTTAATACGTTGATATATCACACCGAAAATCCAGTCACCGGTGACCACTTGGGTATTGGGCAATTAAAACAAACCAATTTGTCACCCATAGATGAGGCACATACACATACCGGATTGCTTGTGGGAACACTGCCATTACAGCGGTAAGTCCCCTCTTTGAGGAGTGGCTTGAGAGACGCTACGGCGTCCTCACCTACCGCCTGACGCAGGTCCTGACCGGACATGGAAGTTTCGGGAGGTACCTGTGTCTGATGGGGCGGGAGGAAACGCCCGAGTGTCATCACTGCGAGGACCGCCCTGAGGACACGGTGGAACACACTGTGGCGGAATGCCCTGCGTGGGCTGAGCACCGCCGTGCCCTCAGGGAAGTGATCGGCGATGGCGACCTCTCGCGTCCGGGCCTAGTGCAGGCCATGATGCGGAGCGAGGGGGATTGGGATGCCGTCTCCTCCTTTTGCGAAGCAGTCATGCTAGCTAAGGAGGAGGCGGGACGCGTGAGGCAGCGAAGCGCTGCCTCCTTGCAACCCAGCCATCGCGAAGGACACACCGGACGTCGGGGATCGCGGGACGATCTCCGGCCACCGTAAGCGCGGGCCTGCGGACGGCGAGCATGGGTGGCTCCCCGTCCGACCAGAAACAGACCCGAGCGTACGGCGCGTCGCGTTCCGCGCGCGCCTCAAAGAGCCATCAGACCACCACAGATGGGGCCCAATAGGGCCGATGCCGATTCGGAGTCGCGGAGAACCTAACGGGTAACCGGGGCTCCGGCTCGACGTGCAGGAGAAGGAACGGGGTGGTTTTTAGTCAGTAAGAGTCTGACACTCCCTCCTGCCTCACCCAGGCGGGAGCAGTCATTCGATGATTTTCCCCCCTTAAAAAAAAAACACATACCGGATTGTCACACACTTTTGAAATTGTCTCTATTTTTGGAAGTTGACACGAAAATGCAAATGAACAATTAAAAGTAAGTTACCAGAAGCACCGACCCCGCCCACTCCCGCGAGTCGCGCGCGTGCGCCCACCACGGTGCGCACGCGCCGCATCAGCTCCGCCACTTCACTCGACAAACCTGATTACAATTGCGTATTAGAAACATAAGTCAACTTGTATAAAACGATCTTAAATATTACATAACATACATCACGCATTTTATCCCCTAAGTGGTTGGCAGATGTGCATATTACGGCACTTAATGCCACTGTACAATGTAACACCCACTTTTCACTATTTATGTTATGAGTGCCATGTAATAGAGGGTGAGCTTATTGCCATATATACCGGGCACAATTCCTGACTCCGTGCCACTATTAGGATTTTTGTAAAAAACCCTATAATACTTTGCTCGACCCGGGAGTCAAACCCGAGACCCCTTGTCCGGCAGCCGCACTTGCAACTATTCGGCCAACGAGGCAGTTATGAAATTTTATAGAGGTAATATAAGTTGTTCAGGTTCTTGGCCACAACTAGCACCTGAAATATTCTATATGTATTACACTTTAACCGTATTCAATAATAATTTTATTGTTTACAAAAGACTGCCTCGTTGGCTGAGTGGTCGCAAGAGCGACTGCCGGGCAAGCGGTCTCGGGTGCGATTCCCGGGTCTCAGTAGTAGCACGGAGTCTGCAACTGTGCCCAGTATGGCAATAGGCTCACCCCCTATTACATAGGACTCGATAACTTAAATAGTGAAAAGTGGGTGTTACTTCTCTGTGCACCTCTGCCTACCCCTTCAGGGATAAAAGGCGTGATGTTATGTTATGTTTACAAAAGACATGTAAATTATTACAATAAAGTTTTAAATGTGAGAGAGCCATGCTTCGGCACGTATGGGCCGGCTTGACCGGAGTGATACCACGGCCCCTCAGAAAACCGAGGTGAAGCAACGCTTGCGTTGTTTCGTCGTGTGTGTGAGGTTACCGGAGGCCCAATTACGCTCCCCTTCCCCAATCCCGCCAATTCCTATTCTAGTTCAGGATCCTTACTATGCCATCACTATACATTCTCAATATTGTAATGTTTGTGAAATGTAACTCTCATTTATTTCCGCGTTTAGATGATGTGACACCACGCAACAGACGTGACTATACAAAACTTTGTCTGCAACCTTGTAGGACTGCGCTTATGCGTAGAAATGTATTTTGTATGGGCACCTATTGTATACAATAAATTGCCGAAATCTTGGAAAGAACTAAGTGTACAAGATATTAAACGAAGGCTTAGACTATTTTTATTGCAAAAGGTCTACTATAGTGTCACCGAGTTCATGAATGACACAATTATTTGAGTAAAATGTATTAACTATTATATATTATATTATTGACTAGTTGTAAAATTACTTATTATTATTAATTTTTTGTTATTAATATGGATAATAATTGGCTATTGAGATCATGACTATGATAAATTTACTAATATTCTGACATATCTAAAAAATAATTTAATAATTAAAAATCTGACAATTGCAATTATTAAAAATTCATTGATATATAAAAAATATTATTAAAATTTGACCTGTAACTTGAAATGCCATGACGAGTGGCAAACATGTCTTAAGTGCAACCTTATCTTGATCATCTTATATAGAGGTACATGCACCTGTGTGTGTGTGTATGTATGTATACACATGTTTTTTGCAAATAAATGATTTGATTTGATTCCTGAATCCTCACGATCGACGATCCTCAAACTCCTAATCCCCAAAAGGCCGGTAACGCACTTGTAACGCCTCTGGTGTTCCAGGTGTCCATGGGCGATACCGATTGCTTACCATCAGGTGATCCATCTGCTCGTTTACCGGCTTATGCCATAAAAAAAAGTATTACAAACAATAGATCCTCTTACCAGTTCCCTTCATAGCTTTGTCGCCAGTCGCAAAGCAGTTGATGACGGAGAGTGACTCCTGGAAGCGCTTGCAGTTGAGCGCGGTGGAGTTGTCCAATAATTTCGATACAGCCATGATGACCTGCCACAATATTCATACATTTCAATTTAATTTCACCTACAATAGGGATGATGACAGGGTATGAAAATTAAATCGAATTAGTCCGTCCGTATTTTTTTATTTTGTCGTACAAGAAAACAATACTTAGATGAAACAATACTTAGATGAAACGAAAACGAAAGTTTAGGAGTGGAAGGTAGCTACGTCATTTTAGAGTATAAATCGTATTCAAAAGTGACGTCATGTGATATTTCAAATCAATATATTATCATCGAACTTATTCGTTTCCGTAAGAAAATAAAAAATATTTTTTAAATAGTCTACCAGACGAATACTGAAATAAAAATTAGTCATCTACCCCATTTATGGCTTCGTTATCTAACTGATAGTGATCAATGTTATATTATCTGCGTGGGGTGTAGATTGCATTTCTGGAATTCATTACGTAATAAGTAGTAAGTGGTGGTACATCGGTCATATTATTCACCTATTTTCGACAGTTATTTTATTAACCACAATTAAATAAACCTACCTACTTTACCTTTGTACTTTAATTTTATATATGTGTTG
The DNA here is from genome assembly GCA_038387885.1 of Spodoptera picta. NCBI lineage: Eukaryota > Metazoa > Arthropoda > Insecta > Lepidoptera > Noctuidae > Spodoptera > Spodoptera picta. Next base: position 3,900,326 of record JAZHFQ010000438.1, on the reverse strand, counting down.
TCCTTGCATGTGTGTACCTAAATAAATAAATAAATAATATTTATTTATTTATTAAATTATTTATTAACAAGACTAGAATATTCAAATATTACTTAGCACTAAAATTAAAGACGTCGCTTGTGGTATGATTATGACACGTACTAGAACTAGAAAGAATGAATAAGCAACATGAATCCAACCCCCATCATTAAACTATATCTGTAGCTCGTTGTATTTGAAAAAGTATAAATAAATAAATAATATTTATTTATTTATTAGCATCATATTATGATGCTAGCCTATTATAGGCGTGTCGACAGGGTAAAAAAAACAAAAAGTAATTAGTCCGTCATTAAGATCGCACGAAAATATCAGACACGTATTTTTTGTTTTATCAAATTAACAGAAGAATACGTAGTTATTCCGCATTAAAGTTAGGGAGTGGGGGTGTTGACGTCACACTTACGGAGAAATCGTACCTAATTGTGACGTCACGAGTCATTTTAACTCAAAATATCTACATGTTTTTTTGGATACGAGAAAAAAGAAAAAATACGTATCGAAGATTTTTAAAATATCTAAAAGACGGACAAAAAATTAAAAAATAGTCGCCATGCCTATTATACATCAAATTGTTCTGGATTACAGCTGCGTTACAACTCTAACGTACAAGAGACCAAACTACAATTGCCAAGCACAGATCGAACGATAAAGCCCAGAGGGAACGCCAGAATATAGAGAGCGTGTGTGTACCTGTAGATGGACCCGCGTGAGGTCCCCGCCGGCGCCGTGCTGGAAGTTGGCGCGCATGAGCAGGTACAGCGCGGCCGCCGCCTCGCGCCGCAGCCACGCCGCGCGCGCCTCGCACAGGCCCACCACGCCCGCCACCACCACCGAGCACACCGTACTGCCGCCTGACGACAGTTTCATTATATTTAGAAGACTGCCTCGTTGGCCGAGTGGTCGCAAGTGCAACTGCCGGGGAAGGGGTCTCGGTTTCGATTTCCGGGTCAGGCAAAGTATAACTGGGTTCGTTAAAAATTCTCAGTAGTAGCACGGAGTCTGGAATTGTGCCCGGTATATGGCAATAGGCTCACCCCCTATTACATGGAACTCGTAACATAAATAGTAAAAAGTGGGTGTTACATTGTACAGTAGCATAATGTGCACCTCTGCCTATACCTACGGGGATAAAAGGCGTGATGTTGTTGTTATTGTATTTAGAAGCTTGTACTATATGTTTCCATACAAAATGAATTTCTTAAATTCACATGTTCACAGTCATTCGTATAAAATATAGGTTCGTTTAACACCTATAAATATGGGTATAATTATATTATATTTGCAGGTCAATTGTTTTCTAAAAGTGTCCAAGTCTTAAGGAACTCTCGTTTTAATATTACTAACCTCGAGTCTAGTTTTAGAGTCGGCTATCCATGTGTAATTGTGTAAATGCTAAAATTAACATTGTACGATACAAGATTTAAGTCACAGCACACTTGTTACTATATGTTTTTCCTGGGGATAAGAATGTACTTACCTTCAAACAGAGTCTCAGAGAACTGATTAATATACGCTCTCAGAGCTGAAAACAGGTGTTTATACAAAGTCTCGCTCTGTGGGTACTGTAATAGTTTCAGATAAGGCTTCGCGGCGACCCCGTCAGCCGCGCCCAGGTTCTTCATGAATAGACAAGCGCGGTCTATGATGGTCAGACCCACTTCTGTAGCGAGGCAGCTCGCTGATAGCACTGTGTGTTCCGCTATTGCCTCCAATTCTAATAATAATTAGAAATGTTTAAAGCCTAATTACTTTTTGAATTATTTATTAACAAGACTAGAATATTCAAATATTACTTAGCACTAAAATTAAAGACGTCGCTTGTGGTATGATTATGACACGTACTAGAACTAGAAAGAATGAACAAGCAACATGAATCCAACCCCCATCATTAAACTATATCTGTAGCTCGTTGTATTTGAAAAAGTATATCAAATATCCGTATTTGAGTTTTTATTACTCAGTTAGTTAGATACTATGACGCGCATCGAAATAAATGGATATTTTCTTTTTAAACTTCCCTATCTGCGCTCCTTTTTGGTTTTTTCCTATTTTTTAATCCTTTCAGGGTAAAATCATTCACAAATTGAACTCACCAGTAGTAACAGATGGATTAACAAGATTTTCTCTATTAACAGTATTATTTTTCTCCACGACTATTGGTGGTTCCTTTGAAAAGTCGGGCGGGCTCATCCTGGCGGGTAACGTTCTGGCTTTTACTGGCTTCGGCTTGCCATTGCAGTCCGGTGTAGTTGCTTTCATTTCTGATAGTATTTTCTTCCGTCCGACATATTGGAATTGTTCTGCGCATATTCTGAAATGGTGTATGATTGTTAGAGATATGTTGAGACGAAAATCGACTATATTTCGTAGTAATATGGTATACTTTAACCTGTAAATTGAGTATGTTGTCTTATTTCTACAAAATAAAATATTATTCAATGTTGTATACATTGTGATTATCTCTTCGAATTACTTATATTAGTTATATTGTTGTTATTATTTCTACGACTATGAAGGCCATTTTCACTACTAATAAGTGTAACTGGAAATAGGTTTTACATTATCTGTACTATTTGGTAGATAGCCTTTCAAAACCTATGAAACTGGTCACAAAAGTTATTGTTTTTACATAAAAAGAAGTAGATAGGTAAATACAACTTACTCCAGCACATTAAAGAAGGATTGCTGTTGAGCCTGAGACTGTGTCCTCCACCAGTCCACGAGTCTCTCGTCGTCCAAATACTTCAACACGTACAGGAAGCACAATAGAACATCGCGCACCTCTTCCGCGGACATCACACCGAATCTACATAAAAAAACCATGACTATAGGTCCAAACCTGTTCTGTTCCCAAAACAGATTCCATTATTTAATGACAAAGGTTTAGCAACAAAACTTCTCATCATTGAAAATAGAGTAGACTATCGAATGATACATGTTTGGTACACAAAAACAATCACTATGACACTGAGTATAGATTTTATTATTGAATAATACATATACTACTAGAGGTCATTATTGAATGACAAACGTTTCATACCCAAAAACTATCACTATACATTGGAGATATCCGGATGTTAAACATTTCGTATACAAAAACGATCAGTATCACTTTGAAAATAGAGTTTATATTTGATTACTTACCTATTAACTTGATCACCAATTTCACTCAAGTCCAGTCGTCCAATGTTTCTTGGTAACGAGTCACCTCCGGACATAGTAGATACTGATTCTAAACTGCTTTGTGACATGTTGTTGGCGTGATCTAAAGAAATACAACGATAATACTTTACAGTAAGTAATGTCTAAAGTTTCCAAGACAGCGTCAAATATCCGTGGGCACTATCAAAGCGCCTATTGGATACAAAACAAACGTTAAAATCTTTATTTGATGGCAAGCCAATCAGAATTAATACTCTTTCGAATCTTCTAGGAGAGAATAACAGAGTACATTTACGAGAATTTCACATCGAATTAAGAAGAAAATATTAAATCTTACCTTTGCCATACATATGATTCCCCGGTATAGTGGGCGGTTCCTTGAAATGTGCGGAGTTCCTGACGGGGGTGTGGTCGAAGTGTAAGGTGAGTCTGTTCCGTCGCGGCGTGCTGTTGGCGGACGCGGCCTCCTTCTGGGTACTGTTGAGGACCGGGTTCATCGTGCCGTCGCCGTCCACTCTATCGTGACCATTCTCTATTGGACTCGCCAAGTTCTTTGTTACTAGACGATGAGCGTTTTCTGTTGAGAGTATACGTGTTTTAGTTAATGTTTTGCACATAAAATAGAGCAGACAGATCACCTGATATGGTAAGCTATTGGAGCCGCGCATGAAACCCGTAATATCAGAAAAGTTAGGAGATAGCAGGTCGGAGAAGTAGAACTGGATATGGAGGGCGAGAACTAGGTATGGGCTAGGGAAGACCGAGTTATGGTGCAGGAAGAACTGGGTAGAGGAAGAGGTTAAGACGGGATGGCGGAGAGCTGGGCATGGAGGGGGAAAACTGGGGTAAAGGGAGAATTTGAAATTGGGGGGGGGCAATGGGGGAGAGAATTAAGGATATGGGAGGGGAATCGGGCCTACACTAACCTCACACAAGAAATACAACAAAAGCGTTGTCTTACGGCGGTTTACAACAGATAAATCAAAAACATACTAACCGAGTACAATAGTAAGCCACGGCGAGTACAAATACGCGAGCCTCGCTCTGCACTGTCGACTCCTATATCTGTCATCATGTTCATGCTTCGTCAGTAAAGCTCGCAACACACTCAGCGCAGACCTACGCTTCATTGGCGCCTCTCTTAGTGACTGTTCCACCTTAAAAATAGAGTAGAAATTAATACATAAATTATTTTAAAAAGGCATAATAATAATTATGATTCAAGCACGTCTCACGCTTAGTTTACTAGCAATGCACTATGTGTAAAACAAGGATATACTTGTTTTAGCAGGGTTCCGGCAAGAAAGTGTCTCATAATAAAATCTTCAGTGAGCCTCAGCTTGGCGGGATCTGTGTAAGAGTAACAATTATTTTGATAATGACTGAACTTATTTATAAAAAATTATTGTATGTAAGCACAGTGTCCTTATATCTTAACATACTTTATAAAGAAAAATATATTTAAAACACACTGTATAAAGATATCTATGTGTCAGACAATTTTCAACCTTAAAACCTTACACATAAAGTTAAAAATTGATCTCCAACCAAATCAAAGGTAATTTTCTTCAAGATATAGGTACACTAAGCGTCAAAAGACAATTTTAAATACAACTACTAACCTTCATCGCCATCTTTAGGCAATTTATTGGCATGTAAAGGCAGATTGAACGGCACAAAATGTTCATGAGAACATATAGTTTGTAGGAACGTGAATTTGAAGTCGAACAACGCTTTAGGATCGCAGACTTTGAACTTATCGAGGTATTTCTTTATCTGTCGGAACACGAAACCTCTGTCCATGAATGATAGGCAAGACTGTAAAAGAAGATTTAATTTCTGATTATTGCGTTTCGATTGAATAAAAACGTATTTTTTTAGTAACGAACTTCAATCGTGTGGCATCAAAAATCCAACACTGTTTTGGATGTAACAGGATTTGTATAGTCATTTTCTTTTCTGTTCTGCGCTTGTGTGCGTAAGTCGCAGCGAGCTCATTTAATTTTATTGGCATGGGCGTGAGTGAGTGATTTCATATTAATGTGTATAAAACGCGTGCGTACGCATAAACACACATGCGTACCCACACGGATAAAAATATGCGTGTGCATGTGTGTATAAGCGCTGCAGCGCAACCGCTGGTAGTCTTACGGTGGCAGTAGACTTTTGACCTTTGACCGTACGAGTACCTACATTTATCCACACAGATATATCGCATATATAATTATCGTGAGATAAAACATCTATAACTAAATTAATTACTTTTTAAACTATATAAACTAATAACAACTAGTGAAAAGTGGGTGTTACATTGTACTGTGGTAGAATGTGCACCTCTGCCTACCCCTTCGGGGATAAAAGGCGTGATGTTATGTATGTAATTACTTTTTAAAAAGATCTTCACACCTCAATACGATTTCATCACTGCAGCTGGACGCTCAGACATTGTGCAAACAGTGCAATTTCCTTAAGAGTTCAGTTATTTATTTAAAGACGTCATAATATAAAAAAAAATACACTTACTTTTAGAAATGTGGCAAGATTCTTGTTGAATATATGAGTTTGCATTGGTTGTTGTAAAATGTACGAAGGTTCCACAGTCGTAACTAATTTCTCAATGTTCTCTAGAAGATCTGCATGGAAGCGTTCGTGGCGTGACATCTAGAAATATTACAATGATTTAATGTACTACATGCTTATAAATATTTTTATACATTATACATAATAGTCAAGATGAAAGAAACCCTTCACTACATATTATAAATCAAAGTCGCTATCCGCCGTCTGTCTGTCCCTATGTTTGCTTAGATATTTACAACTACGCAACGGATTTTTATGCGTTTTTTTAACAGATAGTGATTCTTAAGGAATGTTTATATGTATAATACATGCATATTGCACCCGTGCCAAGCCGGGGCGGGTCGCTAGTATAAAATAAATGCATCGCTAAAAAATTAATCATGAATAACGTCTTTTCACACACAATATTAGTCTTCTTTTTTATTCCCGAAGGGATAGACGGTGGACGTGAACAATGTACATTTTTACAAACCTATTTATACGGAATGTAACAAACACTTTTTTGTAAACAGCATCAAATTCAGTTCAGCCATTTGCGAGACAATCGCGCACAAACATAGGTAGATACAGGTGGAACTGGAAATTACCTTTTTTTTCTTTTTAAAGTCGTTTAATTAACATTCATTACAAACAAATGGCGTTCTAATTTTCCTTACAATTATGTTCGTATAACCTATGTTGCGTATACGGTACTCACTTTAATCCTCCCGGTATTGATAAGGTATTGCGCCATACTCTTAGTGATTATATCGAAGAAGAAGCCGGAGTACTGCATGAATTTGTTACCGAGCAAAAAGTCCGGCTGGTTGGGATCCACGAACATGTGTAAAGGAGCCGTCAACATTGTGTGCAATTTGAATTCTACGCAGTTAAATACGTACTGGAAAGATAATAAGGTTTATTTTAGTGAAAAATAGAAAAATAAAGTAAAATCGCGGGTTACTCATATGAATATACTGAGAAAAGCTGTACCTACTAGTTTTGAACCACAGAGGGGTTCTTCCTCATGAGCAACGTGCGCGGTTGCGGCGACGTCGCGCTCGCGCAAACTAGTCGAAACTAGTAGAGCTTTACTCAGCATATTCAAGTCAGTAACCCGCGATTTTACTTAATTTAGTATGTCTCACGATAGTTATTATAAAAACAATAGAAAAATAATGCATATTGCTACGGAAAAAACATCCTATTTTAATGTGATGAAAATAGCGAGTGTGTTGGCAAACACCATCGGTACTAAACTTTGTTCTGTTACTGAATCCCGAAGTGTTAAAACCTGCATTTCTTTTAATTGGTTTCGAACGAATAAATGTTTTTTTTTTAAGATGGGGAATCATCGAATGACTTCTCTCGTCTGAGAATGGTAGGACTACAATTATAATAACATTTTGATCTTACCTTAACATAGCTATCCAACAAATCCTTCCGACCGTAATCGTGTATCATATGCACAAAATGCACAATCAGTTTCACAATCTGGTACCCCATGTCCTGAGTGTAACTTTTTTCAATTGTCTGTAAATGAAAAGAAAATAGGGTAGATTTTAATGTAATTTTTATGTTAATTAACTAATTTTTATTTTAATGTCCGTCTGGTAGATAATTTTAAATCATTAGACACGTATTTTTTATTTTCTTACAGAAACGAATACTTTCGACGATATATTGATTTGAAATGTCTCATGATGTCACTTCTATGAACATTTTTTACGTAGAAATGACGTTTTAGCCTCCACTCCTAAACTTTGTTTCGTTTTATCTAAGTATTGTTTTTTTATACGACGAAATAAAAAAATACGTGTCTAAATTTTGTTAAATACCTACCGATTTTTAATTTTCACACCCTGTCATCATCCCAATTGTAAGAGACACATAACATAAGCATAAACTTTAATAAACCACACATTATTACTTTATAGTTGCTTTTAATAACCAACCTTATGGTTCTTAACATAAAACTGCCAGTCTATTCGAAAACTATACGAGAAGTTACCTACAAAATCATGGTAAAGTCGACGAAGATCAATAGAGGAAATTAGTCCATACAGCTATTGGCATAAAACTCAAAATTACAGTTACTAATCACGATCCCCTTGTCTAAAATCAATGTAATAAAAATACTTACCATTAATTCAAACAGTTGATTCATAATAGTTGGCAAGAAAGCTACGAGCGAGCTCAATTTTATTGCGTGCGCAGCTTTGAGGGCGTTGCATACGTCATTCCACGGTGGAGGGGAGGGTGAAGTTGGAGGTGAACTGGATTTGATCAGTCTCTCAGCCTGGCTGAACAGGTTGTGCAGGTGAGGGTCTCTGGTAGCCACTGTGGAGTCCAGGACCAGTTGGCAACGGAACAGCTGCTTCTCACCTTCCACCCAAACCACTTCTGGACCAGTGTTCTGTAAAGGAGATGATAAAATTAAGTAGTAATTTGAAGAAGAAATGTCTTGGCAAGGATAGTCACAACATTGGGAAATTGAACAATTTCATAATCTATTGATTATTTTGTAATTGTAAACCGAATTGTACTTTTGCTACAGACATTCAAATTCGAAGCTTCATGTTTGTCAAAGTCACTTAACACTTCTCTTATGCAAGTTACATATATTATTATATAGTCTACAAAGTATATTATACTAGCTGTTGCCCGATATTTTGCATGGGAGCATTTAATAGGGATAAATAATTCCTATCACCTAAGTCAGCCCATACCCTGTCTGTATACCAAATTTCATCAAAATCCGTTCATTAGTTTTAGTATAATTGACGTAGAGACATCGTAACAAAGAAACTTTCATATTTATAATATTAGTGTGATTTCTCTTTCCGTTATTCCTTCTTTTAAAACCAGAGATGAATTAAGTTTAAAAAAATACATAACATAACATCACGTCTTTTATCCCCGAAGGAGTAGGCAGAGGTGCACATTACGGCACTTAATACGGTAGTTGACAGGTAGTCAAATTCAATACTTTTATTGAAATGTCAAAAACGATACTTTTCTATGAATTTTGTATTGGATCGCAACTTATGACGTCATCATATTTCTGCGTCAAATAGCATACTTATTTCCTTAAAATTTGCCAGAAAATTCGAAAATTGTCAAATCAATGTATGATTATTTTTTAATTATTTATTGCAATGAAAATTTGAAACAATTTATTTTAACCTAAGGAAACTACCCAATTCCACTGTACAATGTGACACTCACTTTTCACTATTTAGGTATGTTATGAGTCTCATGTGGAGGTGAGCCTATTGCCATATATGGGGCACAATTCCAGGCTCCGTGTTATCACTGAGAATTTTTTAAAAACCCTTTATTACTTTACCCGACCCGGGAATCGAACCTGAGACCCCTTGCCCGGCAGTCGCACTTGCGACCACTCGGCCATATGAACAAGAAAATAACTTACTCCTTTCCCAAGTCCAAGTGGCTGAATGGACAAGTATCCAGATGGCAAGTGTGTCGCAATGGGCAAGTTTACAACCTCATCCACCAGTTTATCGTTTTTCAATAATGGGATCCACGCGTACCTGAAATAGTACACAACGTACGTTGCTTTAGAACCGCCACCATTATAATGATTATTGATTACTTTACAGGGGGGAATGCTGTAAGAATCCAAGGTTGGGAGGTTTTTTTTATGGCATACGCCGGTAAACGAGCAGACGGATCACCTGATGGTAAGCAATCGGCGTCACCCATGGACACCTGGTACACCAGAGGCGTTACAAGTGCGTTACCGGCCTTTTGGGGAATTAGAAGTTTGAGGATCGTTGGGGATTCAGGAATTGGGGAGATTGGGGAAAGGGAGGGTAACTGGGCCTCCGGTAACCTCACTCACACGACGAAACACAACGCAAGCGTTGCTCCACGTCGGTTTTCTGTGAGGCCGTGGTATCACTCCGGTCAAGCCGGCCCATTCGTGCATAGCTCTCCAACACGTAAAACCACTAGGTTAGGTAAATTCGACATTGCTTTTAGTTCATCGATTTAGATTGGAAGATGCTGCTGCTTAGCCCATGGTGTCTAATAGAAGTTTAGGTTATGAAACTACAGAATACATACTGGAGTTGTTTAAAAAGTTTAATTATTTAGTCTCAACATAATTTCTAGCTTATATTGAATTAAAACATGCAATAGAAATATTGAGTTACATTATCAATTAATATGTCTAGATTTGATATTACTATGGTGCATTGTTTTCAATAAACAATAGAACGGATATTATTAATTTGCTATTCATTTACTTGCATGAGATTACCGCCTAAGGTTGTAACTATGTTTGTATGGTATTGGGAGAAAAAATCGAAGTAAAAATAAATAATATTGTACAATCGACAAATTGGTGGTCGACCGTTATTATCGTATTCTACTATTATTATCATATTCGCATGTACACGACGCGACGCAAGGAAAACAGGGCACGACCACAGAGAAAACAGGGCAGTGGATAGCCAGTTTGCCACCCGATTTTGCTTTAAAAGTGTACTACCGTAAGCTTTGCCGATCGTACAAGCAACAATTAAAAACTTACCCAATACAAGTTTCAACGTTAGCATCATTTTTCTTAGCAAGGTCGCAGGATATGTGGTGGAAGGTGAACAGGAGGTGATGTTGCGCAGTTATGGTGGCGGGAAGACGAATCTTGGCTTCATCACTCCAGGTTGGGTTCGCATTGTGATGTAACACCGAACAACGGTATTGTGACGTCATGCCGAACCGTCCATATACAGCCTGGAAAATAGAATAGTTTGGGGTGTAACTTTGTGCCTAGCTTTTTTTAAAATTTACTACTCAAATTATAAGTCGCGCTGAAGTATGTAGAGGTATATTTAAGTGCTACTTAAAATTGAGTAACCTTTCATTATTCGGACGTCAACTGTTTTTAATGAGGTCTACCGTTGTTTGCTTGGCGAGATGGCGCTTATGCACCGGTCTAAAGAAAATTAGTAAGTGTCAAAAAGCCAAAGTGATTGGATCTCACGTTATATTAGATTTGGTAATCAAATAATGGCCGTTATTGCGAACGTTACCATTATGTAGACTTCTGAATTGGTATTATAAATATTAGATGTTTTAAAACAGCGTCTAACGTAGGATCTTAGATTCTGCAGATGCATTTATAACTTCAAAATACTCATAACAAAATTGAACTTCCGTTGAAACTAGTTATCCTTGTTCAAGAATTCCATAACTTCACGTTGCATATATTTATAATAATAAAATGTTTAGGAATTCAGAAATAAGTGGAACAAAACGACATTGGCATCATACATAAGTAATCAAAGAGGAAATGCCACTTCTGATATCTTATCAAACATTATATAATTAATGTAACCTTTTTCAGGCATATTGAGGAAATGTTAGAATATTTTTGATAATCTTAACAAGTACATATATTTGCAGTACCCAAAGGCCAGAATACATTTTTTTTAAGGGGGGAAACTCATCGAATGGCTGCTCCCGCCTGGATGAGGCGGGAGGGAACTCCTGCACATTGAGCCGGAGCCCCGGTAACCTGTTAGGGTCTCCGCGACTCCGTATCGGCATCAGCCCTATTGGGCCCCATCCGTGGTAGTCTGAATGCTCTTTGAGGTGCGTGCGGAACTCGACGCGCCGTACGCTCGTGTCTGGTTCTGGTCGGGAAGCGAGCTACCCATGCTCGTCGTCCGCAGGCCCGCGCTTACGGTGGCCGGAGATCGTGCCAGGATACACTAGGGACAAATGTCGCACGAATTGTATCGGCGACAACGACTTGTATCCGCGACAACGACTTGTATGTCAACCAAAGCCAGCTGACTTCGCCTGGCATATACCTATATAGAGATAACGCGTGTGGAGGAGACGTGTGGCGCGCCTTGTCAGACATATCGGGCAAGTCCGCCAACACCGGCAACCCAATATCGCTGGCGACATGTGTCATTTGTCCCCGAGTGTATCCTTGGCTTAAATATTTCATTCACCACAGAGTTACCTATTGTTAGCTTATGGGTATTTTGAAGGATAATTATTTAGATATTATTACCTGCACCGATATTACCCGCATAACTCCAGAACGACTGCACTAAATTGGATTGCTATAATTAATCACTAAGCTTGGCGGGTTGGAGATCGCTTTTAGTTTAAATAGTTCTGGGTACAGGTTTGTCAAAAAGCACTTTTGGTCAGTCTGTGCCATAAAGGCTTTTACTACATACGCTTGAAGAGCAGAGGTGGGTACACACTATATGTACCTACCATATCATGTCTCTATACCACCCTAAGGTAGACTGGCAGAGAATGCCCTAGGCATTATTAAGTCCGTCTTGTGCAGAAGAATTAAATAAATAAATATACGGCAGAGTCTATATGGACTTACCTGCATCGGTTTATTTTCACCCGAATCGCTATCTCTCAGCTCAATAGAGCACGCAATGTTCCTAGCTCTGGCAAACATCTTCTGAGATTCAAAGTTCAAGGCGAGGGGACGCACGTACAAATGGTGTATGTACGCTGCATACGGCTGCTCTGGCTCCACGTTTAGAGTAGCCAGCTCTAATGTGAGCGGCGATGTAGGCGGTAAAGGAAAAGGTTTCAATGCTGCGTACGAAGTTGACATGCAATCTGGAATAAATGTTAATAGTTAGATGTGTTTCTTTTTTTGAACATGTAGACGAGGGTTCCAAACTCTGTGCTACTGCTGAGACATTTTGAAAAACCGAGAAGAATCCAAAAGGAATCCAATCTGAAACCCCTTCATCAGTCAGTTATATTGCCACTTCGATGAGACGGCCGTGTTAAAAGTGCTCTCGAGATTAAATTAACTTCTCGTTTAATAAGTCATCAAAAGTGCAAAAAGTTGAGTGCATCGGTATAGTGGAGTATTGGGTGAACTTGGATGGTGTTGCTTGACGCATCTGTGATGTGATTTGCACGATAATCTACCAAAGGAACGAACCCAGTGTTTGTCCTTTTTTTGATCTACCCACATTGAGTCGATATACGGATAGCGCCTGAAAATTTTGCGTTAGCAGCTAGTGGCACCCTTGCTAAATTTATGTTGTGTATGTGCTCATCTTTGCTATTGTGTTTTTACTTGGCTATTACAATCTACTTTTGGTGAATGAGCCATAAATAGTAAAGCAACATCACGCTGCGAGTGACGCATCGTGCGGTGACACGCAGCTGCTTCAAATGAACGCGTCTACGCATCGACGTCACCGCTAGCCACGCGGTGGGGGCACCTGCTACGTGCGGCTACGAGCCTACGCACCGCATCGTCGACGCGCACACCTGTGTGAACCATCGCCGCGTGCTTGTGCGTGCGTTGCAGAAATACATTTTCCGGAAGTTTTTCAAAAACTTGAGACTACTTAATATGTCGGTCCAGCGAACGCCCCCTGGGTCGCCTACCACATCTAATATACTGCATGCCCAATCGGAATCGGATCTAAATTCTTTACACTTTGGCGACACTACCTTTGTAAATGTAAATCGTGTTAAGCGCCCGCGCCACAGTCAATCGCCGGGAGGTGAAGATCAAGATCTGAAGCATGAAGTTTTGGGGTTGTTGAGCGGTTGGAAATCTGAACTTGATGCAAAATTCAATGACATGTGTGTCAAGCAGAATTCGCTTATCGCTCAACTCTCCACCGAAATTTCGGAGCTAAAAGCACAAACCTTTAAGATTAAAGAATCGAGCGACGAAATAGCTACCTCAATGACCTTCATTAATAAGCAATACGAGGATATAAAGTCTGGTTTAGACTCCTTACAAAAAGAAAAGCAAGAACAACGGAAATGCTTGGAGAAAATAGAACGGAAAATCCAAGACTTACAATTGAAATCGCGATCGTCTTGCATTGAAGTAAGAAATGTCCCTCCGAAAGATAAAGAAAATAGCGATGACCTCACAAACACTATCAACAGGATTGGACAGGCTGTTGGAATTAAAATCTCTGACACGGATTTAAGAGACATTTATCGCTTGCCGGGCAAAGATGGCTCAACCCGTCCGATTGTCGTCGAGTTCCAGACCGTCCAAATGAAGTCGAATACCTTGACCGCTATTCGAGAATTTAACAATAAACACAAAACTGTGGAAGATAAACTCAACACAACGCTGATTGACATCCCCGGGAAACGACAACCAGTGTTTGTTGCAGACTATTTACCCATGAGCTCTAAGAAACTGTTTCACGCAGCCAGAGAATTCGCCAAACTTAACAAATTTAAATTCTGCTGGACCTCCAATGGGAATATCTTCCTTCGCAAAGAACAGGGGGATAAACAAGTACTAATTTCCTCAGAACAATGTCTTATGGATCTGAAGAAAAACTTGTGACTAATTATTCATACACTATTAACTTTGCTATACTGTCATCCCCTATTTTTAATTACCGAGTTTATATCCATAGTTGCCGCTCGTACTAATGTATTAAAAAATCATAACAAAACTGTTTGTAAAAGGTTTTATAAAAATATTGTAAAAAGGACCATTTCCACTAAACTTACATACGATCAACCAACCCACACAAATCACACTCACACAACTACATACTATACAACCACAACTCTAGGCTTACACTCACTATCACAACTATTTACCCCATCATCGCGACGTATGGCACCTCCTGACATCTATCTTTATAATAAATGGCCAACATTAACAATATTAACACAGAACTAGACTCACTTGAGCTCACAAACTCATATGTCTGTCGACCGGAGGACTGCAGATCATTCCTTTCTCAACCGAACGATGCCATCAAATTATTTCATATTAACATCCGTAGCATTAACAAGAACTTTGACCAACTGCGAGTACTACTAACAATGACCGATTTAACATTCGACGTCGTTATTCTGACTGAATGTTGGCTACGCGGAATAGCTAACTTACCTACTTTAGAGGGGTACACTGCTTACTCCACAAACTCCGCGCTCAATCAGAATGACGGTGTCGTTATCTACGCTAAAACAAACCTGTCATGTAAAATACGCGAACCAACTTTTAAAGACGCAAGTTGTTTGATTTGTCAAATAGAACAAAAGATTTCAATCGTGGCTGTATATCGTTCACCTTCTCTAAAGACCCGAGAAAACTTCAACAACTTCGTAAGTAGCCTATCCGAAGTGTACGACAGCCTACCCACCGATATAGTCGTAGTTGGCGACATTAACATTGACATATGTACTAACAGCTCCGACCCCCTACGTGATGAATATTTGACCTTCAATGCGACCCACGGACTTTTCCCAACCCACACCTTCCCCACGAGAAAAACAACTTGCCTAGACCACTTTCTCACAAAACCTAATTTGTTCGCTAAAACTCTAGTACTTGAATCCCTCGTAACAGATCATTTGCCAATAATCCTATCCATAGAAACAAATACCTCTTCCCGTAAACCGGATACAACTAAAACTCTTTTAAACTACGACAAAATAAAAACAGATCTAGAGAGCGCCGATTTTACAAACGTGTTTAAAACTAATGATGCAAACCTAGCTACCAACACACTTATAACTACCATCTCAAATGTCATACGGGATAATACTAAAACCGTCACAGTAACTAGAAAATGCAGAATCTTAAAGCCGTGGATATCACCAGGATTACTCCGTTGCATGAAGCATCGAGATAGACTGCATAGCAAAGCCAAAAAATCACCAGACAACATGACCACTAAATTAATCTACACGCGGTACAGAAACTTTTGCAACAGCCTTCTACGTAAACTAAAGACTACTTACGAAAAAAGCCTAATTGACAAAGCTGGTAATGATGCAAAAGCCCTCTGGACAGCAATTAAAAATATAACAAACACTCAAAAGGTTAAAGTTAATGCCACAGAACTCCTTCAATCACACAATGACCCCAAAACATCTGTGAATCACGTTTGCGGTTTTTTTGCTAGCATAGGAAAAAACCTGGCAGACAAAATACTCGCCTCCACACCCGCCCAAAGCAACAATCCAGAAACACTAAGTCCTAAAAATCTGGCCTCTCTAAATAGCCCGACTAATTCAATAGCTCTTTTAGAAGTAGAAGAGTCGGATATTGAACTCATAATAATGCAACTACGCTCTGATTGTGCCACGGGATGGGACGGGATCTCATCACAAATAATAAAATTTTGTCGTCACACCCTAATACCTCCCCTCACCCATATTTGTAACCTCGCAATAAGCTCAGGAGTTTTTCCAGAAATGCTCAAAAAAGCGATAGTACACCCGATTTACAAAAATGGGGACAGAGGCTGTGTCAACAATTATCGCCCTATTGCGGTTCTTTCCTGCATCTCGAAAATTCTTGAGAAAATTCTAAATCAGTCACTCAAGGGATTTTTGGAGAAATTTAAAATATTAGCTGAGAATCAATACGGTTTTCGCTCTGGTTACTCTACCGAGGATGCCGTAATTGACTTGACAACAGAAATTGCTAAAAACTTAGACACTAAAAACAAATGCTTATGTATCTTCCTGGATCTCTCTAAAGCATTTGACACGGTCTCTGTTCCCATCCTCCTTGCCAAGTTGGAAAAACTAGGCATACGAGGTAATGCATTCAATATACTTAAGAACTACTTATCCAATAGAAAACAACAAGTTAAAATAGGTAGTATGAATAGCGATGAGGTTACAGTGTCGTACGGTGTTCCACAGGGGAGTATTTTAAGCCCAACCATTTTTCAACTCTACATAAATGATCTCTGTCGAATCTCTCTTCCAAACACTAACATCTTTACGTATGCAGACGATACAGCAATTTTCGTCTGGGGTCCGAACTGGAATGCCGTAAAGGAGATAGCCGAATATTCCCTATCTAAAATCATGAACTGGCTTTCAAACAACCTGCTGTCGTTAAACCTCTCCAAAACACACTATGTTGCCTTCTCGATCAGGAAAACTAATTCCCCACCACAAAACTTCTCTATCATAGCCCATAATTGCTCTCTTCGGGAAGTCTGTACATGCCAACAAATCGAACGAGCCGAGCATGTCAAGTACCTAGGTGTATATATTGATGGTGGACTGAGGTGGGACAAGCAGATAGACACAGTCACCTCCAGAGTGAGGAGACTTATACATATATTTAAAACACTCAGAGACTGTGTTCCATTTGAGAAACTAAAACTCATCTATCTAGCCCTTTGTCAGTCCATTATTCAGTATTGCATTTCAGTTTGGGGTGGCGCTGGCAAGACGCTCCTTCTCAGTCTGGAAAGAGCACAGAGAGCTGTGCTCAAAGTAATGACCAAAAAGCCTTATAGATACTCCACCGAAAAACTTTATTCAGACTGCAGGGTCTTAACAGTTCGACAACTCTTTGTGCTCAAGTCCACCATGAGAAGACACCGAAGCATCCCCCGTCCCGATCCCGGCAAACGTAGCGGGAAGTCTGTATGCCCACGCACTCTCTGTAAGACCTCCTTTGCCAGAAGACAATTTAAAAATATGAGCATTAAATTATACAACGACATCCACAAGAAACTGAATATCGCTGGACTAAGCAGACACAAACTTAAAACCAGCCTGACTAACTGGCTCCAAAATAAAGACTATAAAAAAACGGAAGAATTACTGACATACATCGCATAGAATAACCCTCACATACAAACACACGTCACCATTACCTACATAACACCACACATCCATACAACACAAACACAAAATCCCACTCATCCCTACACACTTACACCCACACTACACACACTCACTTATACTCATTATCACTCAACAATCCACGGTCCACATTAGTAATATGTACATGTATATGCATTATTATCTTTTTAATTATTTTTTATTATTTTCTCTTGAATCTCCAGCGACAACGTTCACCCGCATGCATAAATATTAAACAGTAATCATTGAGCCTCATTAAATGACTGAACACTGCCACCCAAAATACAAGCTTTCGCTTAGTTTGGGAGACAGCATCAGTACCTATAGCACATTACATTTTAAACCTGTGTCTAGATATAAGTCACCCAAAGAACTGTATAACTTTTGCGACAATAAAGATTTATTATTATTATTATTCCTCGATAACTCTTACGTTTCTCCCATCTTGGTGGGGTTTAAAGAAGCACGGGCCGAAGCCAAGTGCGTTTAAATGAACTTAAAAGCTAACTAGAGGTATTTAAAAATTTGCGAGTAAGACGGCATGTATTTAAAATAACTGCTTTTTGCAGAAGGAGGTAAGTAGAGGGACTGATATGTAATGTGCTGAGACTATTGTGTAGGGATTTTGGAATAACTCCCGTAGTGGATAATATGATTGGGATAGTTTTGGTCTGAGTAACATTCCATTGTGTTTTTAGTTCTATGGATAAATCTGTGTATTTTGCAATTTTTTCGGAGTGTGTGTTTACAAGGTTGTGTGTGTTACATATGGCGATGTCTATTATATAAACTAATTTATTTCTTTTGTCTAACATTGTAATATCCGGTCTATTATTGTATATAGTTTTGTCTGTAATTATGGTTCTATCCCAATACAATTTGTAGTTTTCATTTTCTAGCACAGCCTGTGGTTTGTATTTATAATATGCTAATTTTTCTGTTATCAAATTTGTTTGGATAGCTAAGGACTGATGTATTATTGAAGCAACTTGGTCGTGGCGATGTTTATAGTCGGTTTGGGCTATGGCTCTACATGCTCCCGTGATGTGCTGAATGGTCTCCGAAGCACCATGGCAACGTCTACAAGAGTCATTGTAGTTAGGTCTATGTATTATAAATTTTTGGTAGTTAGCAGTGTCGATGACTTGATCCTGTATGGCAACCATAAATCCCTCCGTTTCGTTTTATTATTATTATTATTATGTATGTCTTTACCATTCACGGGACCACAGGGTCCCGGTCATTTGGGAGGCGTACGAGGGGCCGAAGCCAACTGCGCAGAGGCCCTTTAGACAACTTTAATCTAAATGTAATGGAGACACAAACCGGCGACTATCCCTGTATGCACTATGGAAATGCACCCAAGGACAGTCCCCGGTTAGTGTAGGACTATTATGAATAATGGAAAAAAAAAGGTAGGGCTATGGATGGGTTGCTGTGGATTTGTAAATTGGGAACTATGGATGACTATGGCACCTGCCGAAACAATGTAATTTTTACACGTAAAAATGGCAGGCGGAGACTCGCCAACTCACCAACCGGGCCCCGGGAATGGTTGCTAGATATAGCAACATAGGGGCAACGAGAATGTGAGTGGCTGAAGGGTTAAGAAACTACCACCGCTTTCTACTCAGATCATCTGCTCCAGCCGAAGCCTCCTGCATCCCTGGCCCACTCGCAACTTACGAATAGTTTCTTACCCTCCGAGCAGGATCACTGCTCTAGCGACTCCACTCTGGACAGTCAATGAAGGCAAGCCAGAGGTGGGAGACCTGTTCCTTGTCATCGTTCACTCTAGCCAGCCAATTAAGGCAAGCCGGAGAAGAAGGAACGGTGACTTCTCCCTGGAGCACTCGGGATGATGGTAGCCCGCGGGATCGCTAATGCCCGTCACCTCGCCTCAAGGTGCCCTTATTATTATTATAGTCACGCTTACGATCATAGAATACCACAAAACTGTTCAAAAATCTGACGAATACAAATTATAACAAAATTATTATTATTCTTACTTGGTACTTGTTCATTGCTCTGATTTATGTTAATGCTGAGCCATCCTGGTATCACAGTCAGTTTCGACATCTTCTCGGACTTGCGATAGTCTGACAATATCTTCAGCAGGTCATCATCAGACATCTTATTTGGTTCCTGTCGGTATATGGCTGGGAACTCCGGCGTCAAGTCTAAATCATTGCTGTACATTCTGAAACAATACATAGGTACATACTGACATAACATCATGTATTTAATTCCAAGGAGTATTTATCTGGGATTTAAATATGCATTATATTTTAACTAGCTAAATAAGGAGGTTGGGAACCATCCAGGTGAAAATTTGATTATTAATTAGGTCATCGAAACATCGATCTATGAATTAAAACTAAGAGCTCTTGCTGGACAGCCACACTTATAGGCTTGCTTGCTAAGTGGGAACAAGGAAGCGCAGTTATTAATGCCTATAGGTATTATAAAAGTTAAGAATTCGATAAAAAGTTTTAAAATTTCTAAATTTCAGTATTAAAATTCTGTGGTAACTGATGATCGAGATCATCACGAAACTTACTTGTACAAAGGTTTCGCCGCCCAAGCAAAGGGCATCCTGTAAGTTCCCACGCGGTTTGCATAAGCCTGGACATTCTTGTGTACTTTGAGGCCAAGTCTCGGGTCCTTGGTGGCCTTAAGGTAAGGCTCCAGCACCTGACTCACGTGGCCTTGTAAGATTTTATCAATCCTTACTACGAGAAACAAGTCTGGGTGCGGATTGTTTACAGACAGCATTACCTGTGAAAGCGCAAGATTGTATAACAAAACATTATCATAAATGCATCTCAGCCTTGATTTCTATTTCCATTGTTTATCTCATTATGCCAATGAATGCTAATAAATACCTGTTTCTTCGATCTAAACCACTCTTCCGGTATCTGATTAACGTCTAACTTAACATCGTAACTAAAATTCTCAACTAATGACTTCGTATCCTCGGTATCCTTGACTAGATCTTTCACGGCATCATGGTTCAGGTCGAAGTGGAAGTTCTCCGAGAGTTTCTTCCCACTCCTTGCGTCGTACAGCCCTAAGTACGTGTAATAAGGCTCTACTTGACACAACAGTTCTTTATCGCCGTCTATCGGCGCTTGCAACCTAAACTTTAAGCTTTCGCATTTGAGCAAAATTCTTTGGCCAAAGTGTTCTCTGAAACAATAAAATGCCAATGAACCTAAATCGTGAAAACAAGAATGTTCGTGACAGTTATCTGTGTTAGAAAAAAAGCTAGATACTTTTTATGGTAGGAGCAATTTCTAGTTGAAATAGTCTTATTGTCGTGCAAAAAGGTGACATAAAATTGAGGTACGCGCACGGTTGCTTTCACTGGCACGATACACGGCAAGAAATTGTACAAATAATAAAAAGTGATGCACGTACTTAAATGGTTCGAGCTGAGGTTCAGGCGAGGGCGCGCGTTTGTATGGCATGCTGAAGATGTTGTAGCGGCACTCATTGCGCGCGGCCGCTATAGACATGTCTGTCTCGCGGGAATACCGCATGAGTAGCGGGTTCATACTGTGCTCCAAGCCCTTCAGGGTTCCGTACGTAGGAGGAGGAGGTTCCGCTGTCAGAGATACGTCCGCATCTAAACAAACACCAAATCGAATTATATAGATCCTGTCACAGCCAGTTGAAGTCTAATAGAGCTTAGTGCCCTTACGGAGAACAAATTCCCTACCTTTGTCCAAAGCTTCATCACTTTGGTGAGTCTCTTGGCTATCCTGGTTTTTCTTCAAGGCTGCTTTAAAAGCGTTAATCCAATCATTTACATCTTCTTCATTTTCAGCTGCAAACGTATAGCCTTTACCGCCGGCCATGCGTAATTCGAAACAAAACCTTCCCTTTTTAGGATTCTGTTGAGGTAGAACAAGCATGTTATAGGCAGTGTTCATTACAAAAACTGGCCAATTCGTTCGTATTTATTTCAAATTCCTCTAAAACTTTAATTTAGATACTTGTAACTATGACTGCAAAGTTGATTTTCAAATAGGGGCAAATAACAGAAGAAGTCTTACCCTGACAACATCAGAGCAAAAATCCATAACGATAGTGAGCTTCGTATCCGTCTTCTTCTCGTCCTTATACACTTCAAGTATATACGTGCCATCGGCTTCTCTAACCATTGAGCAATAACGTTTCTTAAATGACTTTGAAGCAAGGTTACTGAATATTCTATCTGAGCCAATTTCAGGTCCCTTGAGCAGATGTCCCTCTTTCGTGCCAAGGTCCAATTTGGCCGCCTGACCCTCATTGTCACTCTCAGTTTCGGCATCTATATCATACACCTCCTCCGGAAATTTATTTTCAATGGGCCTGTGTAAAGAACGATAGCGTTAATGGACCTGATAACGGCACCAAGTAATATTTGATGCATTGTAAAATACTTGTCGGTAAACGTTTCTGTGAAATGTGGACTTCCTTGCCGTGCCTTTTATGATATCATTCAATAACTCGAATATATGATGACACGATTACGACTTTATCGTGAACATCAATAAAATAAAAGTGAATGTGCTTTCAAAAATGTGACCTCTGATATTAGTAATATAGTTTAATTTAATTAATTTGAAGATGCAAGATATAATCAGCGAAAGTGTCTGTCGTCGCGACAGCTCATTATCATATTATTATGGCTTATTAAAATGGTATATTTGCTATTAAATCCTTTCATCCTATGTTGTGCAATCATAGGATGTGACTCATGCATCAGATATGAGCATAATGGCCTTGGGAGTGGAGTACGTAAGTTTTTGTTGGCCATACAACGTTCATTGCCATGTAAAGTATGTTAATTATCACTGCTAATGAGTACCACACTGTTTGTTACATTTTAACACATCACATGCAATCAGCTTTCATTTGTTCCAGATCGACCAATGATAATGAATGCATTTTTCAACAATAATATTATTCTAATGAAGTGTTTGCCATGAATATTACATATTACCGTTTTTATGTTGCATTCAGGATGCAAAATTGCTTTCTAATATCGACTTGTAAATACTCATTTAAATAGTGAAAACTAATTATTTGCATAATACATTTAGTAGTATTTAAATATTATTACTTAATATATTTTAATTAAACACTGTCTAATGTTATTTACATTAATTTTATACTTGGGAAGTATTTAGATAAGAGCATGTCAGCATGGTGACACATGTGCATACAAAACAAAGTAAACAACTATTTCCTTATCCTTATATATGTATTATAATTGCAGCAAAAACTGGATTAAGACTTCATTATTTATATACTTTAGACCTGCGAATTATTTTAATTTTGTCCTGTCTAATCATATTTTTATGGTATCGGTTGGTGAATGAGCTGACGGAACACCTGATGGTAAGCAATTAGCACTGCTCTTGGACACTCGCAACACCTGAGAAGTTACAAGTGCGATGCCGACCTTTTGGGAATTCTAAGATTCAGTATTGCTGATATGAGGGGGGAATCTCCAGAAGAATGTCTAGTTCATTGCCACTACAGTAAGTTAATCCTTTACCTTAATATAAAACTTACCGTGGTAAATTGAGGTAGCTGCCTGCATAATTGCTGAACTTGTAATGTATGAGATTCCAACTGGAGGCATAGCTGAGGAGTGCCTGTCTTGTGAGGAGAGGGCAGGAGGCAGCTGTCCTAACATCAGGAACGGCGGTCGTAACGGTCCTCCAGCGACGCGGCAGAACAACACTCTGAAATGGAAAATGGATAAAAAAAAATCGAAAGCACAATTGTCTCCATTTTTATGATAGACAGATTACCCGACGGCAAGCAATTGGCGCCGCCTATATGGACACAGAGAAATGATAAGCGTGTTGCCGGTATTTTAGGTATTGGGGATTTGGAGACATGTGGATGTAGGTACTCATTCACAACTTAATTTTCGTTTACATGAAGAGAGAAACAGAACATCAAAAATATCTCATTAATTTTTGAGTAACCATAGACCAGTTCATATTCTTATTTTAATATTAATATGGAATACCTTCATGGAACAGCCGGAAGGTGGCAGCGCTGTGCTAGTCAGAGACAGTGAGTAGACATACAGTACTTATTTCTAAAGATATTTCCGTATATCATTCTAAGAGAAACATAAGAAACCAGCTCCTCTCCAACCCCAACAAGTGTTGTATTCATATTGGCAATAATCAATGACCTAAGTTAGAGCTAATTGCTGACTATAACATTCCAAGAATTTAGTACACAAATACCAATTTACTACCAACTAGGTACCAGAATACCAATTCCGGTACCTATGTTAAGTTTAGCTGTTAAGGGAATTCCTAAAGTTTTCATATTATATTATGTAGGTAATGGCATATTAATTAATTGAACTTTTCCTGTTTTTATTACCGCTTGTTAACTTTAGTACAATAATACATGTTAATGCATTCAATTTCATAGATTCTTAATTTTAGGATGAAAAGATATTACATAATAACAATTATAAACAATATGTTTAAATTATTAATTTAAAATTATAAACAAAATTATCACTAACTAAAATATAAGAAACACGTGAAAGTGTTCAATCCCCAAGCTGTCATCAGTGCCCGCTCTGCGCTAACTCCATTATAAACCTTATATCCGATACAAAACTAGTCTTATAGAGACTAGTTTTGTATGAACTAATTTTGGAGATTTTCGGTACAATATATCAACATATTAAATAAGATCAAAATAAAGAAAAGAAAGAGTAAATAAATATGATTTAAGTAAGAATTTATAAGCAACTTACAGAAACATCATCGGTTGGGTACAGGAGTATATCTCGCAGTGGATCATTCAAGAGAAGGGTCTTATTGTCTTGGATGTACTGCTCAAAATCTAATGCCGTACACTTTTTGGCAATGATATTCTGAAAGAATGTATATTATTAAAACCTACCTTATTCACTTAATTTCATAATAAAGTTATATTAACTTAAAATCACACTATTAAAATAAGAGGCAGTAGGATTTATTCTACTACTGCCTGGTTTTTTGTTTCAATTGACACATTTCATATGGACAATATATCAAATTATAAATTATCTAGACTCACGGAAACTTAACTAGAAAGGGTCCAACAGGACCTCAGAATAAATAATTTGCATACCTGTTACTATGTACAATTTGTAAATTGATGCTTAAATACTTTGAGAATGAATCTGTGTGAACATCTGTGCTCTATCTAAAAGTTCATTTTTCTTCATAAATTGTTTATTATGTTAAGGTAAAAATTAGTTATATTTTTATACTGATCTTATAAGAATCTACCTACTGATTAGTTTCAAATAAAAAATGAATTGGCATTCTAATATGTTTAGTTAGTATAATATGAACTCAATGTCATTCCTTCGATGTTTACAATATCCGGCGGTATATGTTATGTAAATATTGCATGCAAGACAGCCAGACAAGGTAATAAATTAAATAGATTGCCAATATTCCACATTTACCAATTTAATATTTGATTAATAATGACTTTACTGCAAAGATATACTGATGGCACATAAACAGCATTGGCATGGAATAGAATAATATACTTTCATGTAATTAGAAATTTCTAACGCAAATAGAAAGTAAAGACAATTTTCCAATCAGAACCAATAGACCTCAGCATGGGAAAATTAAATACGCTTTTTTATTAGCAAGCACTCGGCAAATTTAGTCTTACTTATATACATTCAATTAACTAAAAATATTCCAATGCATGTGACTTGTATTATTTACCTCATATTCTGCGCCGTTCTTTTTCACCTTAGAATTCACTGGAGGCATGGTGGATAAACTTATAACACACAATATCTAAAAACAATCACACGTATACACTTTGAGTACCACATGTATTTATATTTTTTGAAAAATCAATCATTTTTCATTTACAAAATGCCGAAAACCGCAATACGAACGAAGAAGGAAGAAGCGACACACTGAAATACGAATAAAAGTGACAGTATGACAGCCAGCCGTCGACATGCGATCAGTGTTGCCGGCGCGATGAGTCAATATTTTGTTAATGTGGCTTTGAAAAAAAATGTTGTTCTTCAAGATACTTGCTTAGTTTTGTGTACGATGTTCTAGTTCTAACAAACCCTCCTACTCCATCGACCAATATTATTTCATTTTGTGACAAATTACATAGCAAACGGTCGCTCAATCGCAACTTCAGAATCAAAATGACAATTGTCCAGAATTTGTCAGATACTCTACCAGTGCCGGATTAAGCCAGCGCGGGGCCTGTAGCAAATTCTGTCTAGGGGCCCTTGGTTTGCTATCGGTTCTCATTTGGGCATTGACTAAATTTGGTGCCTTTCTTTTTTCTGGCGTCAGTCGATGATTTATGGAAGATATTGTCTGGAATGATATCACAAACGAAATTGTCCCCATATACATATATGAAAGTGAGGCCATAGGGCTCATGTATGGAAATCTCAGTCTGGACTGAGTTAAGAGCGTTGAAAGGAGCTGAAGTCAAACATTTTACTTTGGTTTTTTTATTCAAATCTTATATCTTATACCATTATCTTATATACTATTATATAAAGCGGAAAAGTTTGTTTGTTTGTTTGAATAACTAATCAAATCTCCGTAACTACAATTGTGATTTGAATAATTCTTTTTGTGTTGGATAGTGCATTTATCGAGGATGGCTATACGCTATAAAACATCACGCTACGACCAATAGGAGCCGAGCAGAGCGTGTGAAACCGCGCGGAAGTAGCTAGTTATTCATATTTTTGTCACAATTCCCAACTTTAAATTGCGTGCAACTGTACGTCGGGCGCAGGAATACCATATCACACCACAAAATATTCATATTATAATAATAATAATAATAATAATTTATTTATTTATTCAGATAATACAATCCATATGGTTAGTAAAGATATCTACAACTTATAAACTAGTATTAGTACATCAAACCTCATCATATAAAATTAAAATAATTTGTCATAAGTAATATAATGATAATATAGTAACAATACTGCTGACTTTCACTACTTCTGGGCACGGTTTGTAGGCAACACTTGCGTCTTCGTCCAGTGTTTCAGCATAAGGCCATCAGTCCTATCCGCCACGGTCATCAGAAGACTGTTGGCGCTGCCCCGCACCCGCTGCATCAGGGAGGCGACACGCTTTCTTATGATTGCGTAGAAATCATCTATGCGTGCATCAGCGAACATCCCCGATGCGCTACAGTGTCGAGGCAGCCCCAACAGTGCCCTGTACGCGTTATTATATTGGACTCGCAAGGCGCTGTAAGCCCTCTGCGTGTAGTCGACCCATAGGCTGCAGGTATAAAAAGATTGACAATTATGCAAGGCACTAATTTTTATTATCTATTTTCTCTCAGTCGATAACTTGTGGGATGCTTCTAGGAGTTGTGTCATGAAGCTTCATGAGCGTCAGCTATGTTACCAGTGGTGGGTTGAGCGGTGGTAGCCGTGCGAACATGTAATAAAGTGTATTTTGTTTTGCCATTGACTCCTGGTGGGAGACTCATCTACTTTATAGTTCGCATAATCTTTTGTAGAAAGGAAACCGTCGACTTTGTAAAGTGATATACGTCAGATGAGCATATATTTTTTTTTCATATAATGTGATCAGTCGAAATATAGTCCATCACTATGTGACTGAATGACGATATCTTTGTACAGAATCTTATGCTAGCTCTAGATTAGAGTATTAACTGTAGTTAAATTAGTGACTAATCGGGAGTAGGTCGGGAGAAGTAGACAGAAAAAAAATTTTTTCGTGTTTCGACGATTGCCACTACTCAATGCGCTACCGACGCCGCAGCTGACAAACATAGCATTTCGTGATAGGGCTCAGTAAAGTATTTTGCGGGTTTTCGACTGAGAGGGTATTGAAACTTACATGAAAATCTGTCATAGGCCATAAACCATATACATAGGTATAAAGTGAACACGCTAGCCAAGCAATCGAAATGTTTTTTTTTTTACTTGAGCAGTGGCCAGTTAAAGACTCTGTTATGATTTCGTGGCCTTATAAAAACAAGTACGAGTCGGACTCGCGCACCGAGGGTTCCGTACAAACCTGCAAGGTTTACAAAGTTCGTTCATTACGACATATTTTATAATGTAACTAAAAATTTAAGGTTTTCGGAATTTTTCCTTTATGTGTGCTATAAAATGTTGCTTCATACCAAACAAGATTCTAGGCCGACTGGAAGTACCCTTTAGGTTTTGATTCCCTTGCGAGTACTTGCGAGTTTCAAAATATGCAGCTTGAATTGCTGTTTCTTTTGATTGCGTTGACATAGAAGTTTGATTTTGTTACAGCTTAAAGGTATTATAGACCTGAGTATTTGGTATGAATTTCAATTTAATGTTATTCTGCATCAGTTTTTACACATCCAATAAACTGCCGCGAAAAATAAAAAGGCACCACGCTCCATACAAATTTGGTCATTGTCATTTAGGGTATTATTACATAAAACAAAACTGTTACAAATAAACTTTTCTGGATTTGTTATGGGCAAATTTAGCGATTACACTTTCAATATCGACTTCTTTAAGCAAGTCATGTTCTATATTCAACATTGTGAAATGATTAAGACGTCCTTGGCCCATAGTGTTCCTTAATTAATTCATTTTTGATTCGTTCAAATCGGGCTCGGTTCGCCCGCCAATGGCACCAACCAAGCGAACAAATAGTCACTTTCCTTTTCTTACACATACAAAATACCGACTATTTGTCTTTTTTCGTTAATTTCGTTAAGAAAAAAAATCAAATTACTTGTAAACAAAACATTTTCTTCATAAGTCTTGCTGTTGAAGTGGTTCTATGGTTATTACGAAATACCTATTTGAGCGCGGGGCCCTCCCATCCACGGGGCCCGTAGCATTTGCTACTCTTGCTACGTGGCTAATCCGGCACTGTACTCTACTCTACTTGTATATTCTAACATCAAGAAAACAATAGTTCTTAAGATGAAACTGACGAATTCTCAATTGATTTATGATACACACCAGCTTCTGCCCGCGTTCCTGTGGGAATGAAAGTAGCTTATGTGTTAAACCCGACTACAATCTAGAATCTACCCCTTTTCTAAACTTATATTCATCCCGATCCCGTCAGCCGTTTTGACGTGATTGGGTAACAAATGTATACACAAAATTTCGCATTTATAATATTGGAAGAATAGCAGCCAGCTGACTGACACTTTGAAAACTGAACAAGAAAGCGGGAATTGGAATACCTACTTAAATTAACTAGCTCACTGTGTGAGCTGCGCGACGTCGGTCGCCGCGACCGCGCACGCTACTCATGAGGAAGAACCCCTCTGTAGTTCAAAACTAGTAGAGCTTTTCTCAGTATATTCACGTTAGTAACCCGCGATTTTAGTTAATTTAGTATGTCTCACGATAGTTATTATACCTACTTAAATCCTACAGTTTTTTTATAGTTTTGCTATTCTCCACGGACTCTTGTCCGTGCCCTTGTCATTCAATTATACATTATCTTTTTTATTTTCGAGTCGAGTCGACTTTTGATGTCAGGATTATTCATATGACAGACAAAGGTAAAAATAAAATACTGTAAATGCAAGTAATATTTTGTTTTTAATAATAATTAATATTAAAAATAACATTACACAGAAGAGAATTATACATTTTCTTTTGAGTTCAATCAACAAACAAAATTAACAGTTTGCAAAATCCCAATGAGCTTTGGCAGTTTCTTTACAACATTTTGGCCAACAACATTCATTGCTTTATTTAGTTGACTGAGGAGTGAGTGAGGAGAAATCTTTCATTTGGATATGGAGTCATAATAAATTCTTCCTGAAACAAAAAACAATTTAATTAACAACCCGAATAGATAACTTTTTTGACGTCTCTGGTATGGTAATCAAACATAACTTTTCAAAAGGGTGGGCGAAGCCATGATATGTATGGTACGTTTTTAAAATTATTATGAAAAATTATGAGTTCTGTTACTGTTGGTAATACCATTGCAAAAACTATTTATCAGATTTTGATGAAAACTATGATAATTATGAATTTAAGCTGTCACCTCCACTTCAATGTTCATGTAATACTGCACCAGGATTGATCACTAGCAATATTACAAGTAGGTACCGACATTTTCATTATACAGTTTCATTTTGAAAACAATCAGTACACAATTTTAGGCAAAACAATATTTTTTTTCTTTACATTTTGAAAGATTTTTCTCTATAGTACTATTTAAAAAAATATTGAGTTACTCACCTTCGATTTTTTGTTTTTTTTTCTTATTTAATGAAAACGATTTATTAATTAAGCAATCATATTAAGTATCTTCTTTTAGCTAATTAGCATGCTCTTGTAAGGCACTATTTATCGATTCTCTATGCATTGCAAGGGCACAAGGTCAATTATGAGTTATGGGGTGTAACACACACCTTTTTGATTACTTCATTTATCCTTGATTTTAACTCTTCTTGTTTTTCTAAAGACAGTTCTACACTTATAATGTTATAAAGATCTTTGAAGAACTTTCTAACCTTTTTATCACTAAATTCTTCATTATTTTCCAAGTCATTACTTGTACTTGAAGTCTGTTTAATTTTTTCCTCTACATTATTTATCAGATTTGAACTTTCTAGCGGTGTATCTTTTTCGCAAGCATCATCTTCATTTATTGTACTTTCAACCTCCATTCTTTCATCTATACTGTTAACTATAATATTTTCTTCCTTAACATCATCATCCAGCATAATTTCGCTATGTAAGAATTTCATGGCCTTCTTCTTATTTACTTCTAATACACCATCTTTGTTTACTGGACTTTGAACTTCCATAGACACATTTATAGAGGCTTCTTCTTCAGTATTTTCTTTCTTAATATCGCCTGGCAGTATAATTTCACTGTGTAAATCTATAGGATTCCCTTTATTTTTTTCGCATGCATCATCTTCTTTTACAGTGTTACGTTCCCATGCATTATCTTTATTTATTGTGTTTTCAGTTTCAGTTTCATTTGCAGTGGCTTCTTCAATTTCTTCCTTAATGTCATCTTTCAGTATAACTTCACTATGTAAGTTCATAGACAAACTTTTCCTTTGTTCGCATGCATCATTTCTATTTATTTCGTTTTCATCTAGAGTGTTAGTTTCAATATTTTCTTCCTTAATGTCATGTGTTAGTATAACTTCACTATGTAAGTTTATACTTTCTAGTGGTTTCTTTTCTTTCCATGCATCATATTCATTTATTGTTCTTTCATTTATAATTTTACCTACCCATACATCATCTTCGTTTTTCCTGCTTTCAACTTCCATAGTTTCGTTTGTAGTGGCATCTTCGATTTGTTCTTCGTTATCATCTTCCAATATAACTTCACTATGTTTATTTAAAAGTCTCTTTAAATTATGTAATGGTATATTGTCTTCATAATCCTCATCTGTATTTATTGTGCTTTCAACTCCCATACTGTCATTTGTATTAGTATCCATGCTATTGTCTTCTATAATAATATCATCTTTCAGAATCACTTCTCTATGTAATAATTTTACAGCCTTCTTTTTATTTTCTAAAATGCATTTTTTTTTCTTAGCACCATATTTGTCTATTGTCCTTTTAAATACTGTCAAATATTCAATGTTTTCTTCTGAATTATTATTTTTACCTAGTTTATTATTAAGTGTATTAGAATTGTCATTGATAACTTCACCTAATTTGTAGTTTATCAGGTTTTGGATTTTTCCTTCCCATACATAATCTTTGTTTATTGTGCTTCCAACTGCCATAGTTTCATTTGTAATGGCATCTTCGACATTTTGTTCTATAGCATCATCAGTTGTTACTTCACTGTTTAAGTTTACTGCAGCACCTTCAATGTCTTCTTCTGAATCCGAATCTATTGTTATAACAGTATTAGTGTTCTTGTTATTTTTATTAAATGTATTAGTATTACCATTGATAAATTCATTTAATTTGTAGTTTATCATATTTTGGATTGTTCTTTGTAAGTAATAAATATCTTCATCTTCATTATTTATGACATCCTTTTTTTCTGTTTCTCGTTTTGATAACATCTCTTTAACTTGATCATGTGTAATTATTTTACATTTTGACCGATTTTTTTGTGAATGCAATACCTTGTCATGTTCTATTTTGTGAACTAAGTTGTTACCCCACTTATTTATAGATCCAGGCAGATCAGCATCAGTGACATTTAAACAATAGTTGTTTAAAAATTTAAGAGATCCATCAAAATATTTTTGTAGAAATGGGTTGTTTGAAATATCTTCATGTGTTATTTTACCAGATTGTAGTAAAATTAGTAACTTTGTATACTTATTCCTTATCCGAGACCAGTCAGTACTACAAACGGTTCCTGAAAAAATTAATGAAAATTGCATGTAATATATGTACCTACATCACAAAGCTTACAGCAAAGTATTACTGGGTTTGTAAAAACCTCAGTAGTAGCACGGAGTCTGGAAATTTGCCCGATATATGGCAATAGGCTCACCCCCTATTACATGGGACTCAACATAAATAGTGAAAAGCGGGTGTTACATTATACAGTGGCATTAAGTGCCGTAATGTGCACCTCTGCCTACCCCTTCGGGGATAAAAGGCGTCATGTTATGTTATGTTATACCTACATCATGAACAATTTAATGACTCTTGTTTAATTCACTGTTCTATCTTCATATTTCACGTAAAATTCCAACTAAATCAGTTACTCTCAATTCCAATTTGTAGCTGGACTCTGGTCGTATTTTTTTTTTGCTTTCAGTGAAGCTAGGTGCTCATTCCAAAATGTAGAATGGAGAAGAACAAGAAAGTAACTCCATTCGGTACTCTTTTAAAAACTCTCTCTGTGCCAACTTTAACAAGAGCAAGAAATTATAATTTAATACTGTTTCTGACTGCCGTTAGTTGGTTGGTGGTGCCGCAGTCGATATTCACCGCGTTGGCAGAGAACTATAAACATAGTACACAAACTTACTTGATAAACACATTGTTTCAGAAATTGCCCTCCAGTTACAAAAAGGCTTTTTAGTTACTTTATTTAGGTCTTTAGAAACAACATGGGGATAATATCTTTTCACTTCATAGATTAAAGCTGTTTGTTGAGGAGACCATCCATGACCATAGGATGATGACGCTTCGGGTTTCGTTGTGTTTTTATGTTTTGATGACGACATTTTCTTTCTTTATTATTATCTCATTCAGTTCCTTACAATACTTTGTCTGCAATGTTTTCGTTCGATCAACACAACTTTTGACAGAAATAAAAAGACATCATGACAATTGACATGCATGCATGACATTTCGAATGTGTGACTTGAGAAATAGGTGTGACCAGTTTAGTGACCGTATACTAGAGGTACACAATATTACAATACATTCTATTATTTATATTTTTTGTGAATATTTTCAATAATAGATGCAATTTATTGATTTACAATAATAGGTGAATACTGAGAACTGGAGAAATAGTTTCTAAGTTTGACATTTGTATTTGTAATCTGTCGATAAGAGCTAACCTGAAACCATGCACTCACCAGATGGCACTATTATAGCGTGAGGTGCCATTTATAAAACCAATCACTACACTCATCACTACAGCAGTCTACCTTCTCTTTCAGAATAAGGGTAAGAAGTGGCCGACCTATGATACCTATCAGTGTGTATTTTCGAAACCCAGACCATGACTGACTTTCATTTAAATCTTTTCAGTAGTTTTTTTGCAGAAAATAGTAATATTACAAAGCTTAAGAGTTTGTTTGAATGCGATAATCTCCGTAACTACCTGGTTCGAATTGAATAAAGCTTTTTGTGTTGGTTAGTTCATTTTATCGAGGAAGGCAATAGACTATAAAAACGTTACGGTTGTACTGATTACTTAGTCTGAGCCGAGCCCTGGGTGGACCAACGCAGCAGTATCTACCATCTTTATATTTATGTTCTATGATTTATACTTTATGTACTTTTTTTTTTTTTTTTTTTTTTGAGGGGGGAAAATCATCCAATGACTTCTCCCGCCCGGGTGAGGCGAGAGGGAGTGTCAGACAAAAACCACCCCGTTCCTACTCCTGCACTTCGAGCCGGAGCCCCGGCAACCCGTTAAGTCTTCCGCGGCTCCGTATCGGCATTAGCCCTGTTGGGCCCCATCCGTGGTGGTCTGATGGCTCTTTGAGGCGCGCGCGGAACGCGACGCGCCGTACGCTCGGGCCTGGTTCTGGTCGGGCGGCGAGTCACCCGTGCTCGCCGTCCGCAGGCCCATGCTTACGGTGGCCGGAGATCGTCTCGCGATCCCCGACGCCCGGAGTGTCTCTCGCGACGGCCAGGGCGTGAGGAGGTTCGTTCCCTCACGCGCTCCGCCTCCTCCTTAGCTAGCATAACTGCTTCGCAAAAGGAGGAGACGGCATCCCAGTCCCCCTCGCTCCGTACCATGGTCTGAACCAGAGCCGGACGCGAGAGGTCGCCGTCGCCAATCATATCCCTGAGAACACGACGGTGCTCAGCCAACGCAGGACACACCGCCACCGTATGCTCCACCGTGTCCTCCGGGCGATCCTCGCAGTGATGACACTCGGGCGTTTCCTCCCGCCCAATCCGAAACAGGAACCTACCGAAACTTCCGTGTCCGGCAAGTACCTGCGTCAGGCGGTAGGTGAGGACGCCGTAGCGTCTCTCAAGCCACTCCTCAAAGAGGGGACTTACCGCTGCAATGACAGCGAGCCCAGCCCTCGGCTGCGACAGCCGTTGCTGCCATTCCGCCATGAGATCACGCCGGAGCTCATCCCGCCACGCACTAATCTGGCGCGGCAGCGGATTTTCGCCCCGGCGACGTGCCTCCGCGCGCAAACAAAACACACGCGCCAGCACCTTCGCCTCAAGATCCCACGGCGGTGATCCGGCAAGGAGGTTCGCCGCCTCCCCGGAGATCGTGCGATATCCGCGAATCAATCGGATCGCCATGACCCTCTGAGATGTGAGCAGCGCCCTAGCGGGTCGCCGCATCAAATTCGGCGCCCACACAGGGGCACCGTAGAGGGCCATGGACCGCACGACCCCCGCATACAACCTACGGCAGGAGGCGTTTGGCCCCCCGAGGTTCGGTAGAAGGCGCTTAAGCGCCGCCCCCGTTCGTTCCAACTTAGGAGCCAAACGTCGAAAGTGCTCCACGAAGTTCCACCGACTGTCGAGGACGAGTCCTAGGTACTTCATCGTCGTCTCGACGCCGATGGTAACCCCTCCTGCCGTTATTTGGGACTCACCCGGAGGTGGCGCGTTCCCGCGGCCATGAAAACACATGGCCTCGGACTTGTGGAGCGCCACCTCGAGTCCCAGTTGCCGGATCCTTTCAACGACTGTCGTAACCGCTCTCGCCGTTAAATTAGCCGCCGCCTGATGCGACCTCCCTTGTGCTAGCACCAGTGTGTCGTCAGCGTAACAGACCACGCTGACGTTGTTCGGGAAATCGGTGCGCAGCACCCAGTCATAACCGATGTTCCACAGGAGCGGCCCCAAAACCGAACCCTGTGGAACACCGCGCGACGTCTCTCGCCGGTTCCACTCACCTCGGTGACCGGGGTAGATGACGGACCGGTCCGTCAGTTAGGCCTCGATTACACGACGGAGATAGGTGGGCACCCGATGGTATCTGAGTGCCTCCAAAATGCAGCTCCAGGGCAGGGAGTTGAAGGCATTGGCGATGTCCAAAGACACCGCCACTACGACCCTCCCCCTGGACACTGCAGTCCCCGTCGTGAGGTCTCTTACACGCATGATGGCGTCCACCGTGGAGCGTCCTCTGCGGAAGCCGAACTGGCCGTCCGAAAGGTCCGTCCCGATATCCGACAGGTGCGCGACGAGGCGGTTCGAAATTATCCTTTCGAAAACTTTTCCCATACTTTATGTACCTAGAATGGGTATAAAAAACGAAAAACAAACAAACACAGTCTTTAAATAACACTTTATTTTTATACAACTTTTATTATTTATCTTGTATCCAGAATAGATCAAAATTTGATCAATAAATGGTTTTTAGTTATATAATTGTACATTATTGTTCTTTTTTTAAATTAATTGGTACAAAAATTGTTAATCATTTATTTTCCCGCGGCTCCATCATTATTTAGCCTGAATAATTATGTGATTTAGGTGGGATAATCTTTAGCATGTTTTTCTTTAGGGTTAATAATTATGATATGAAAGGAAGCCTATATAAATTTAAAAATGATCAAAAAATAAAATTCGAAACTGACATGAGAACAACAGTACCAAATTGGTAGGCAAATTGAAAGCACTTTTTCTGCTCAATTTAAAGGGGGGTGCCAAACGCCAGATTAAAGAGTGTGAGGCGTGAGGCAACTTATTTTTAACCATTGCCCTCAATCCTCACACTTATCAATCAGCTGATATTATGCGTAAAGGCGTTATTTAGGTACAGTAGGTATTATCCATACAATATTTTGAAATCCACTAAGTAGAATAGGTAATGATATTTAACTCTATATGTTTATAATCATTTAGGGCAAATCGTCCTGCCGCGGGAAAGCGGTTATAGCCATAATTGCAAATAATAATGATTACTAATTAATCAATCATACTGAGAGCTTTCATTTTTATTTATTGTGTACCTTTGTACTACAGTTGTACCGTAAAGTCCACTGGCGGGCAACCTAACATTCACAAACTTATATTTGCGTTTGATATAGTAGGTACCTAATTATGTCTAGGGATTGAGGCGCACGATCAAGAGTGTTTTTAGTAGTAGTAGTGTAGGTATATATTTTTTCGGGATTGAAAATTGACCTCTCCCATTGAGATCATTTCAATCAGATCTTAACGCAGTCAGAATCAGACTCTCTACAGTCAATCATCTGATAGACTTGAGGACTTAGTACGAGTTTGGTCTGCTTCAATAAACCAACCAATTAGAGCGCTGGACGCGTTAACATTTTGATTTCAATAAACGTAAAGCAAACTAGTGTTCAACACTCTGTAGGTACATAAAAATTAAATTAAAATAGTTTACAAACAAGCCACGACATGCTAGTCTGTTTCTGCCTTTAGACACTGTATTTCTAAAACTTGGACTGTTACTCAAATATTCACAAAATTTAAAAACATAGTCTAGGACTAGGATAAATGTCTAACTACAAAATATGTATTACTAAATGCTTAATTATAACGATCGTTGTAAACACACACATGTATATTTTATCGACAGATACAAATTTCAGTCAACACCTACTAACATAGGTACTTTAGGTAGGTACATTTTAGCAATGAAACATTGTTTCCTATCGGTAGGCGTTTCCCGAGCGTACGGCGCGTCGCGTTCCGCGCGCGCCTCAAAGAGCCATCAGACCACCACAGATGGGGCCCAATACGGCCGATGCCGATTCGGAGTCGCGGAGAACCTAACGGGTAACCGGGGCTCCGGGTCGACGTGCAGGAGAAGGAACGGGGTGGTTTTTAGTCAGTAAGAGTCTGACACTCCCTCCCGCCTCACCCAGGCGGGAGAAGTCATTCGATGATTTTCCCCCCTTAAAAAAAAAAAAAAATCGGTAGGCGTTTGTTTTTCGTAAAAATCTATCAATACGAAAGTAGACAAGTTCAGATTGTTTATTAAATACATAAAACTATTATGGTAGGTATACATAAATTGTTCTATCTTCTTACATTAGGTACGTACTTTTATTTTTGGCATATGGCACACAGATTAACTTATCAACTAAGATATCCGTTAAATACACAACACAATTTAAATATCATAGAGACGTACAATCAACCTCTATAGCAAGTCAAAGTTCGAAGATGTACAATAGCTATTATTATGAAAAATATCACACTTAGGTAGGTAATTGAGTATTTGACTCTATCGAAGTTACATTCCCAGCTTCATCGAAGTCATTTCCAACGTGTCAACCAAACTCGGAGTTAACACTGAAACTGTGAGAAGTCGCTAGTCTGTGAACGGAATGTGCAGGAGAGAGCCGAGGGCGAGGAGCGCGCCACGTACTGTGAGGCCGGCCGCCGCGCCGACTGTCAGGTGTACTCCTCGTCCTCGTCTTCGTCCTCGCTCGACTCGAACGCGGCCTCCATCTCGGCGTGATCCTCAGGCGTCGGCAATGACAGCTTCAGGTAGTCTACTGGCAACTGCTCCTTCGGAATCAAGTACCCTGTGGAGTCTTGTGGTGGAGGCGGAGGTCGCGGTAGTCGCACCTGCATTGCCTGACCACCCGCTGCTGCATCCTCTAATTTTCTACATATTTCATCGAAACCTATTCTATCTCGAGGATCAGCCTTCCAACATGCACGCATTAAGTCACCAGCGAAGCGGGGACAGTCCTCGGGTGGCACTAGCACTATACCTCTTAAAATTAATTTGGTAGCGCCGTCGTTGTTTTGCCCATAGAAGGGTTGTTTGCCTCTGCTGTATATCTCCCACAGCACTACGCCGTATGACCACACGTCGGACTCGTGCGTGAACCGAGCGTATACAATACTTTCCGGTGACATCCACCGTACGGGCATGGGTCGTTCGCCGCCCATTTTATAGTAATCACAAGTGTAAACATCTCGTGACATACCAAAGTCTGCTATTTTCACTGTGAGATTTGCACCAACGAGACAATTCCTCGCCGCAAGATCTCGATGAACGAATCTCCGTGAAGCGAGGTACTGCATACCTCGTGCTATCTGCAGTGCTACATGTAGTAAAGCATGTTCATCTAGTATTGGCCCCGGCCTGCCTCCTCCGCGGGAGCCTCTTAGCACGCCGGCCAGGTCGCCCCACTCCATGTATTCGAAAACCATCCAGGGACTTGCATTGATGTCATCTGGAAAGTGAAATAATGTAAGCAAATGATACAACACTAATATTTGTCTTTCTGGAACAATTAAAAATGTAAATCAAAGGTACCTTACCTCTGTATACAACTCCAACTAGAGCAAGAATATTGGGATGCCTAAATGCAGACATTATGGAGACTTCCCTCACAAAGTCTTCTTCGGCATTGCGACCTGCACTTTCCTTTAGCACTTTAATGGCCACTACTTGTTCGTCAGTGGTAGTCCTAAGAAGTCCTGTAACAAAGTTAACTTGTTGAACAATTTGAACATCACAATAATTGATTTGTAAAATGAATGTCCATTTATGATGAAACCTACCTTTGTGGACTTTGCCAAAGCATCCTTCACCAACCTCTTCGAGGAATGTAAGGGCGTTTCTGTCTAGAAGTTGGACCTGGGATTTGTTGGTATCATCAGTGTCCATAACTCCTGGAGTGCCTGGCACCGGCACGTTGCCCGCTCCGTAGACTCCATACTGCGGGTTCGTTATATACCTTTCAGCAAGCAGAGGCTCTCCCGGTCGCACACGCTATAAAAAACCAAGCTTATACATTTTTACTTGCATTTATTTTCAATACTGTGTGCAACAGGAAATTAGGAGAAATAAAGCAATCAGTAAGCGACATCCTCTAAATGATTATTAAATATTAAATTATGTATACAATAGTGATCATGCGAGGTTAGCGGTTGCCAATAAATTAAAGGCCATAAATCATTCAAGCTGGCAGGACGTTTTAGATCTTGCTAGAATTAGTACTTACAGGTTGTGTTTTCCCATCGACACGACATATTCTCTTTTTGAGGTATAGTAGGATGATGGAGACGAGTAATATTAAAGTTACGGCCCCCGAAACTGTGACGGCTATTAAAGTACCCACGCCGGCACTCATACCCGTATCTATTAGTGAGCCGTTCCCAGTCGTAGATTCTGCGAATATTTCTCCACTGCTTGAAGATTTGGACACCTGAAGCAAAAACAATTGTAATTATTAATTATAGTTAAACTGCTAGTTTATTAGCTCAGCTCAGTTCTACACCTTTCTATTAAAATTGCGTTTTTGCATTTAAACTGTTTAATACGAAGATATCGTTAGGCCCTGCGACGATTTAGTACAAAATTTTAGAAAATACGATTTTGTTTAAATTACAGGTTCTGGTTTTTATAACTAGTTCTGGAATAAGCATTATAAAATTTAATTTAACAGACAAACAATAAAATTAACCAGAATTCTTCAAAACAAAAGAATAATCTCTTCTTACCTACATAAGACAACATGTTAAAAATGTTTTCGTTGACACGAAAAAGAGTGAAACAACAACATTAAAGTTCGTACGTAATCAAAGTACCTACTCTCAGAATTTGGGTGACATCGGTTTTATCATGGCCCATGGCTGACCTATCATGAATATTTATCAGTACCTATCTAACTATGGAAAAACACTGATTTTCGTTTTCCATCCCATGTAGTTACCTACTATATTTTAGTAGGCTTGTTCAAAATCAATACTTTTATTGATAAAGTTCATGGCTTAACTTGTTATTCATTTACTTTGCTGTTATTATTTTGCCTTTGTTTTTGTGTCTATGTATGATTCGGATATATCAGATTACACACAATCAAGACATATTTTTCATTTTCTGTCATCCAAATGATCGTGCATCCTGCATTATAGGATTTTAGTTAACTCTATCTCTATGTAATCA
Source organism: Spodoptera picta (assembly GCA_038387885.1). NCBI lineage: Eukaryota > Metazoa > Arthropoda > Insecta > Lepidoptera > Noctuidae > Spodoptera > Spodoptera picta. Next base: position 3,860,364 of record JAZHFQ010000438.1, on the reverse strand, counting down.
GGTTTTAGTAGACTTTTCGTAAACATTTTATCTATAGACTAATTTTTAATCAGGTTCGCAATCAGTGCGGTTGGACAGCGCGATAAGGCGATAAAAGAGGTTTTAATTAAGATGGATGTTCTCACTTGTGCGGTGGGCGCTGAAGACAGGTACCGTGTGTCTGAGGCATTCGACGGTCTCGGAGGGATCACATTCAATATGGGCTTCAGAGTCACGGGAACTGGAATTAATAGACACAGTTTACTGATAGACCTTCACTGACACACATAGGTATGTTAGCAAGTCGAACTTAATGCATTGCTATCTACACCTTATTTAATTTTGTTTATATACCTACAAATTACTTTAATAAGGAACACTGCAATAAATAATTAATGAACAACTTTGAGCAATAGGATACTTTAATATGGCCCATATTCGAATTATTCGATTACAAAAATACAAATCAAAACAAAAGTTCAATAAACTCTGAGTAACAAATTACGATCAATCAAGCATTGTGGAGTGTGGGAGTTATTAATAAACGTAAGATGGTAAGATCACCTGTGCTTCTGGGGCATTTGAAGTCTTCGGTAGCAGGCAGACCGTTGGAAGTGCAGCGGCAGTAGTGCGTGGTACTGTTGTACGGCATGCACGCTGCTTCCTTGCCGCATGACTGCAGGCCGCAAGTGCCCGGGAAATATATCGCTGAAAAAAAACCGTAGCAAGTCAATATTCAAGGTTTTAATCTCGGAAATGTTTGCAAAAACTACTAAACGGATTCGAGTAACATTTTGACGGAAGGATAGATTATAATATGGAATAACCGATAGGCTCGCTCTTCTACCAGGTTTCATTTCACTACATAGTATAAAACAAAGTCGCTATCCGCCGTCTATGTATGCTTAGATCTTTAAAACTACGCAACGGATTTTGATGTGGTTTTTTAATAGATAGAGTGATTCGTAAGGAAGGTTTATATGTATTATACATGCATTTTGCATGCGAGCGAAGCCGGGGCGGCTCGCTAGTAGATATTAATCAAAACTTTCTTCATATTTAGATGTCTCGTATATGCATATAATGTAGGGATGCATTTATCTTTAATTATTTTTATATAGGTATCCCTGTAAAGATCGATAAAATGCATAAGTTTTCTTATTTCTCCTAATACATTTTCATACATAACACATCTACATAATATGTAACATCTATAGGAACAATGGTTTCGGATAAAATGGATGAATATGGCCATGTTCATCCGTTGGAAGTGATCAAATGAACACGACCAATAGAAACTAGCAAGAAATATTCCCAAGACCTACTTGCAATGGAAATTGTAACCGTTTTAATTATAAAGTTAAATTAATTAAATGTTTTCTCTGGTTTATAGAACGAAGGCAGTATAAATGTTAGTGATCGACAACTTGACAACTATATGAATATTCTAGGTAGGTTTATCTACATTTGGTTTTTTGGTGGTTAATCGCAAAAAAATATTAATACGAACGCATGCTACAATAGGGTAGATGCCTAATTTTTATGTCCGTCTGGTAGATTATTTTAAATTAATTATTTTCTTACAGAACGAATACTTTCGACGATATATTGATTTGAAATGTCGCGTGACGTCACTTCTATGTACATTTTATACGTAGAAATGACGTTTTAGCCCCCACTCCTAAACTTTGATTCGTTTTATCTAAGTATTGTTTTATTATACAACAAAATAAAAAAATACGTGTCTAATATTTATTCATTACCTAACTGACGGACTAATTAGATTTTTAATTTTCATACCCTGTCATCATCCCAATTGAGCACTTGTCAAAGTGACTAGTGCTCTTGTGTGCTGTGCATATGTGTCGGAATGTTGCTCAAAATTAGCATGCTCATTTCGGGCATGCTTGTGAATCGACGGGCATTCAATTTTTTTACCTTTTTTGAGCATGTTCAATAAAACGTCTTTTAGCATGCTATTTTAAAACGTGCGTTCTACATACATGTAGAACGCATGTCTTTACCTACAGGTAAAGGCTTGCTTGCGGTTATCGAAAATAGACTAAACACTTTCTTAGTATCTATCGCGAATTCTCGACTACCTTTTTAGTGCCAAACCTAAGAATATTTCTAAGCAAAATCTATTTATATAAACTATATTAAAACTATATCTATGTCAGTAGAGTGTCTTTATCTCGGAACAATAACTAAAGCAAGTTATTGTTCCGAGGTCTTTATGTTATCAGACCAGTTCGCTATTTTATACCGACGAAAAAAGAAGGAGGTGGATAGTTTTAAGGTGTATATCTATTTGAAGGTTTTATTTATACTTATAACTAGGTTGCCATTACCTTCATACATAGAATAGATACATATGCACGTAGATATTCCTTTTATTTACCTTCATTTATAAGTCAGCCGGTAAGGGACAAATCTTGCTAGCTAATTTTATCGTAGAATGGAAACCTGAGTAGGTACGTACGGGGGCGTTTTAAATAGGTTAGTGTTGAATAAATTGCTGTGCGTATATTTTCTCAGAGGTATTATGTATGTGGGTAGAAAGAAAGGTATCTTAACTGGGGTAAACTGAACTCTCTGAAGTATACCTACATATACTAAAGTTGAAGAAAGAACAGGAGCAAAAAACGGAATAGGATAGTTTCCACTGTAAGAAAAAAAAATCTAATTAGTCCGTCAGTTAGATAATGAAATAATATTACACACGTATTTTTTTTTATTTTCTCGTATAAAGTTACAATACTTAAATAAAATGGAGTTAAGTTTAGGAGTGGAAGGTAGTTAAGTCACATACATTTTGTAGCACGCTGTGACGTTACACGACATTTCAAATCAATATGTCGTCGAAAGCATTTAATTTTGTAAGAAAAGAAAAAATACGTGTCTAAAGTTTTAAATTAATCCACCAGACGGACATAAAAATAAAATTTAGGGGGAACTAACGACTCTATTACTTAGTGGCCTTTTTTCATTTCTTGAAAAAAAATTTCGGATTTGCTTTTTACCGACTTCAAAAAAAGGAGCGGTACGGGTTCGATAAAATGAAAAAATCTAGTCATTACGTTTCTTTGTTTCCAGGTGCACTATATGATGAATATTCAGGGAAGCAATATGATACCTATGCATTGACGTCTTCACTCCTTATTACGTGGGGCTCCAAATTTATATCGTAGCTCATTGAGATAAACATAAGACAACTGGAGATCATTTAATTGGATGAATATATTAAGGGAAACTACACGATTACGTAATGCGTTCACCATGCATCAGTTCAGGTAGGCTATTCTGTAACTGTCAATTCGAACTTTTATAGTGAGGTCGATTCCATTCTCGTCCGTCATTGGTTGAGATTATTTACACAACCAATGACACGATGGATTTCACTTCGATCTTTCAAATTGAATGGTTCAGAATAATCTAGTAAGACCCACAACTGGTAAAAGTGCGTGTTGTGTTTGTAGTAGGTCTAGATATGTGTAGGTACTTCTGCTGTTATGAAATATGTAGACATAACCTAACATAACATCACGCCTTTTATCCCCGAAGGGGTACGCAGAGGTGTACATTATGCTACTGTACAATGTAACACTCACTTTTCACTATTTATGTTATAAGTCCCATGTAATAGGGAGTGAGCCTATTACCATATACCGGGCACAATTCTAAACTCCGTGCTACTATTGAGAATTTATAAAAACTCAGTAGTACTTTACCCCTTGCCGGGCAGTCGCACTTGCGACCACTCGGCCAACGAGGCAGTGTAGACATCTATTTATTTAATTGTTTGACGTTTATAAATTAAAAAGACAACTCAATCACATCTGCCTATATAATGTTTAGTACAAAACATTGGGGTTTCCATTAAAAGCGAATGGGTGGACGTCCTTATTTTCATAATTACTATGCGACAACTTGATTGATTAATCACAGTGCTGTGTTAAATTGTGGCCCTAAGTTTTCTGATCAACTTGAGTGATATAAGCATTTAAATAAATATGCTGTAAATAAAGTAAATGACAGTGCAATTAACAAATACATGTTGGAAATGTTAGAGTCGATATTGCAACTATTGAGATTCTGGGTACGAAATTCGACATGCATATGTGTGAATCACTGTGAACAAATAAACCAACACATGAGTGTTGGTAAGACCTGATTGTCGTGATTGATGTATGAAGAATAGAAGATAAGATTTTTTAAAGAAAGTAGTAGAGAGTCATGGCGTACGTGTATTTAATATGTATATATAGAGGTAGAGTTGTAGAAGTTCAGACAAGGATGCTTACTCTTGAAACCAATCTCAATGTCAATGCAATTTCAATCCAATAATATCTCAATAATTATTTAATGTCAAAACTATACAAATCTAATCTTAACTGTTAAAATAGCATTCCGAGTACGAAATATAAAACCAAGCTCAATTCCATTTAGTTCATTCAATATCCACGCAATACGGATGCAATGGGCGCTAATGTTGCAACTCAAGAGTATGAGATTTTACAGTATTAATGTCGATCTATCGGAGTTAGATTTAAGAGTATAAAATTACAAAGATAAAGTAAATAAAGATATTTACTCGGTGGTGGCTCTTGTGTTTGTTCTGGCCTGGCTTCTTCTCTAGCGACCCTCGCCAACTTCTCCGCATAGTCTCGGAATTTCTGAAACAAATAAATTACGAATTTAGTTATAACAAAAAATGAAACTTTAAATATTGGATGTTCTTTTATATGGTAGCCACATTCTACTTCATAATTTTGAATTTTACCGATTCAATAAGTGACGGTTATTAATTTTGTGCTACTTAGAAACCTAGATATAGCTATATAGGTTTTTTAAGGGGGGAAATCATCGAATGACTGCTCCCGCCTGGGTGAGGCGGCAGGGAGTGTCAGACTCTTACTGACTAAAAACCACCCTGTTCCTTCTCCTGCACGTCGAGCCGGAGCCCCGGTTACCCGTTAGGTTCTCCGCGACAGATATATACATAGGTTATGGTTGCATAATGCCTAGGCATAAATGTGTTATGAAAGTGTAACAATACTATCACATAAATATGATTGTAAATCACCACGTCTTGACAATTTGATGATGTAAACTGAACCCAACTGCTAGGGCTTTACGTAGATAATTGACTTAACTTTCTCACTCTGTCTTAATTGTAGTTACTGTTGCAACATTCGATTGACAGCAGCCTCGCCCTGAACATTTGATTACAAACGCTAAATCATATTTAAAAGCACCCTTCACGCGGGTGATTGGAATCAATCAAAACGCATTTTCATATTAATTGGCATCGGTAGAAATACCAGATTCTGACGGTCTGGCGCCAACCATAGCCACTTGTGGAATGGAACAACGCACTACATAATACACGTGAATACCTATAAACTACAACTAATCTGTTACGTAAATTATACAATAGAGGATCAAACAAACTATGCACGATAACAATGGCATGTAGAAACAACAGTTACATACATGGGTTCTCAGATCTCTCGCGACACGTCCCTCATGACAATCAGCTCATAATTAAACAATTAACGTAAATTAGAATGCGTTTTCACGTTAATTGACTACCGAGCAGAATGCATAAGACCATTAATTACCATTGGGATGCATTCATACCCTGAACATGGTAATCGAGACACGATCTCGCAATATCTTCTAATCTCTTGCACAGTCCACATTTAGCCACGAGTGCTGCTAGATTTACGGCCGTTTTGCACTTTAAATTGGGCGTATTACTGGCCACTAAGTATATAATAAAAATATTAGACGATCGTGCTGTGTTATGTTATCTGTGGAACGTTTGAGATGCTCGACGCGGAGTTATTTTGGCCACGTTATCGTGGAGAGTGGCTGCACTCCGCCTTGCCCTCGGGTTACGATAAATCAATAATATCGTGTACCTAAGTGAATTATCGATATTTTACATTTTATGCCTATTTGTTATCGTTAATAGGAACGAACTTAACGATCGCACTGCGCAATTACCTTTAGGCTACGTTGTTTGTCTGTCGCACTGTGTAATCACGCACTTCAATTACGGATATGAACGAGTAAGGAATCAGTCATTTGACATTCCCTGTTATTCCATTAACAAGTTATTTAGAGGTATATTCACTCAGACAGGTAAAATGATGATGTTCGATGTTTACCTTGATTAACTTTTCATCAGGTAAATGGCGCCTTTGCGGTTCCATTTCGTAGCATTTAACGAACTGAATATTTATTGAATATTTTTTTATTTCTTTAACAAAACCATTTAATAAACTATTTATTTATTAATTTAATTAATAATTTAAAAGATGATCGGTTATGTAAATGCTTAGTACAAAAAAATAGTATATTTTTTAAGCATGTAATTGCGACTACCAGTATTAAATCGTCTGCGTTTGGAAAATAACAAGTAGGTGGAACTTCTGAACTCTTCTACTTTCATACTTGAAAAGCTGTACAAAACATTAAAAGAGCTCAACTTACACAAACTATTTAGAATGCCGTATTCGATTTTTAATTAAATATTTCAAAAGACGATCTTACCATGCTTACTGAGATCAAAGTGTTAAAAAGAAAACTGTATTTAAGCACTATAGAGCCAGGATTTTTACTTTTACCTACGCTTTGTTCGTAACTTAAACTTGATTCTATTTTCTAATATAATTTGTTTTATTTATTGAACGATGTTGCCTCAAAATAATTCGCAAGCAAGGGGTGGTAGATGTTTATTTGTGGATGATTTACGAGACCTCTGAGGGCAATATTTCTTCTCGTTTAGTACAACACATGTATCTTAATATCTAATATTCATGTGGTATACCGAATTGAAGTAGGTTTGTATTGTAAATATGTAGAACTAAGGTGGAGGCCTTATCCGGTAGTGGACGTCTTCCGACTGTTGATGATGATGATGAATTGAACGCCAAGGAAACAGGCGTGAGGTTATGCATGTATATAAATTGTCCAATTTCCCATCTTCAAAATATTATAGTTCTTCTTTAGTTATGAAGTTCTATAGATAATCTTAAAGACATCAATGAAATTTTCACTATAATGTTGACGATTGTCCACATCTTTTAGAACAACTTTTACGTAGGTACCTATTCTGTTTCTGTCCTTTCGTTCTTAAGAATGTTGGCGTACTGTTTACGTCAAGTAAAGATTTATGCTGTATCTCATTTCCGTCTCATTCAACTTTCATCTCAGTCTTTTTAAAACATTTAACCTTTTAAGGATTCTCGGAAAAAAAGTGCGTGGGTAGGTAGGTACTTTCCTTTTGTATTTTTTATACAAATGTTCTTTGCCGATATTACTTTTGTAAACAAAACTTTTAGACTAGACTTTTAGTTCCAAAGTGATAGGTAATTTGATGTTCTAAGTTTAATTTATATTAATAACTTAGGCACTTTAAGAAAAAAACTTGGCCCCATCCTTCAATAAGTGTTTATCGTGTGTTGTGAATGCGTTTATTACAGGTAATTTTACATAGATAAAACACCCAGACTTGGAACAACCACAAAGAATTGTTGCGTGGGAGAACACATCCTACGGCACGTAGTACAGCCGTCTGTTGCAGTGCCACTACCCCACTGTGTTAAATAAGCAATCATAATCCAACAGATTCACTAATTTTTGAATCATATGATTCAATACAGATTTTATAGTGTAGTTAGAAGTGATACTTACTAGAACACGTGCTGATATCGATCATTGTCATCGCAATTCTAAGTACTTACACGAGCAACGCAAATTGAAAATCGAAATCTCATTTATACCGAGTTGAGTTTCTAGTATCCATACTAGAAACTCAAATCGTTCAATTCGTTGCAACGTGTTCGAATTAATTACAGCCATTCTATCGTATCGAACTTAATCTTTGTTCTCCTATAACTGATTTTCAAACAGCTCCATGATGTTTTTATAATATCTATCGTGAGACATACTAAATTAACTAAAATTGCGGGTTACACACGTGAATATACTGAGAAAAGGTCTACTAGTTTCAGTTACAGTGAGCTGCGCGACGTCGCCGCGACCGCAAACGCTGCTCATGAGGAAGAACCCCTCTGTGGTTCGAAACTAAAAAAGCTTTTCTCACTATATTCACGTGAGTAACCCGCGATTTTAGTTAATTTACATGCTCCTCCATGATGATTTTGACGATGGTAATGATGAAGCCTATACTCACTACTCACACACGAAACTTGACTAATCAATGACTAATCAATTAATTGATAGCACTGTTATTGATTAAACGAGTATCTTTGATAACTTTGAGTCCTTTCAAGGCTTTAAATTCCTAGGGTTGTGAAGTAGGTACAATTATTTAACGTTTACTTAAGACTCTTTGGGTACTTGTTCTTAGGTTTAATTCACTGGAAATATACCTACAAATTTAGTTGTTTACGGTACCTACTATCACGAGAATTTTATAACAAAATCATTTCAGTAGACATAAATTTTAATCATTAGTATTTGCTTATTTCCAGAATAACAACATTAATTGAGTAATTAATTTAGACCGTAATTGGATTTTTCCCATATTTCGTTGAACAACCACTTAATCTTGAGGTAGTCTTTTTTAATTATTCGTTTTTTTTATTAAGGTATTGTTCTTGTAGATTTACATAAAATATACTTGTTGGAATCCATTCGTTTTAAGTCAGGTTGCCGAGACAAATATCAACAACATTGTAGCTGCGACCATAGCTAGGAGAGAGCTTTAAGATACAAATTTCCATACTTATCTCAGATTGGAAAACATTCTACTACTTGTCTAGATTTGCTAGGCATTTATAAAAGTCTTGTTACTGATAATAACAATGTTTTATAATAACTATTGTGAGACATGTTGAATAAACTAAAACTTACGAGTTACTTACGTAAATATACTCAGAAAAGGTCTACTACTTTCGAGTCACAGAGGGGCTCTTCACATGAGCAGCGCGCAGTGCGCGGTCGTACAGCCTACCGCGCATACATCGCAGAGAGAGTCCCTCTGTGACTCGAAACTAGTAGAGCTTTTGTCAGTGTATCCACGTGGGTAACTCGTAATTTTTAGTTACGATGTGTTAATGATAAGATTCATTTGAGTATCTGTGGGAGTTTTATACATGGGTGACCTCTTGGCAATTTAAAGGATGTAATTTTAAGAACGAGTCTGCATAAATAATAAGTCCTCTTAGAATACAAACAATTATTAAAACATAAGTAAATTTTACGCAAAGAAGAATCAAAATTAAATCTATAAACAAAGATTGATTTAACATTGTTGTCAATAACGGTCTCTCGACAAATGTGGTAGGTACCAACCAGTATTTTTATGACTTTATAATGCCTGCCTACGCCTCTTTTGTGTGATATAGTGGGACGATTCTTCAGAATTTGAAGCTAATACAGACTAATTATGTAAACTGACACATTCATCTTTTAAAGTCATACCAGTAATGCGGTATAATATGGATTTACGATCATCATTTTGTTGACTATCTTCTTAAAGGTGGTTACAATTATCGTCCGCTGAATACAGAGTGTTGTAATTCTTATCTGGCAAAGTTTACTCATTGTGATCTGTGTCGAGTGGTGTCCACGCACCATTCGGGAACCAATGCTCACGTTAAAAAGCTATGTGACTATTTTTAAGGGTAACTTTGTAAGACTTACGGCAATAAGCTCTCTTTATGTTTTGTTGTACTAAAATATGTTAATCAACAGTGCACAGATAGATAGGACTGGACGTATGCTGTATGAAGGAACGCACGTTTTATCAAATTTAATTCTTCGGCCGTCATGATACCTATTTAGAAGTATTGTATGCACAACAAAATCACTCGCTGCATAATCACCTGTCATTGTACAATCCCAGTGAATTGAGTGTCCATTCATCTAACGAGCTATTTCATTGTATTTGACAACTTGATGTGTACGAAGACATCATAATCTCATGATTTCATAATCTCTTAACGTTCCATCACGTAGTTTCAATGGACACGTGGAATGTGTTTGCGTAGACATAGCGCGATGGATGGCGATGATGATCGAAGCTTAAATATTATGTTTCAGTTTCCGACAATATACTTTGCACTGCTAGGTATAATTTAGCGCCTTTTACATCCTCTATCAAAATTATAAGTATGTAGATATCCATTAATTTCTACTCATGCGTACATCATGGTATATCTGTAATTGGACCCTGTTAAGCAGAAAAGATCTAGCTCGCATTTTATTACTTTAAAGTAAATGAAGTTTACAGTAATCATAATGATACAATACCTATTTAATAGGTACTGTGTCAAATCATATGATACAGATTTTTTTATTATCAGTCGAACATTAAACTTCATTTAAACTTCAAAAAATATGGGCTGGAAAAGATCTAGCTCGCATTTTATTACTTTAAAGTAAATGAAGTTTACAGTAATCATAATGATACAATACCTATTCAATAGGTACTGTGTCAAATCATATGATACAGATTTTTTTATTATCAGTCGAACATTAAACTTCATTTAAACTTCAAAAAATATGGGCTGGATGTTTTCCAATTGTTTCTGTAGGTACTTACTTACTTATTTATTACCAATTTTTAGGTAAATTCGTATTTTTTTTCTATGAATGATAATTTTTGGGATAAATAAAATTCTTAACATAGGTGTCATGAGATAAGTTTAGTAGGTATAAGAATTATTGTACGACCGAGGAAATTTGAATATTTATATACTTATCTGCCCTAAAATAAACATACTTAGGAGTTTATGCTCTTTGCAAGCAATAAACTTCGATATTGAAGTGCAAGAATTTTGATTGGTGACGTGAAATTATTTAGTCAAACAATTTCGGCGTTTGATATCTACATTAATTGCTATTTTATGACCAAAAGTAGACTTTTGCAATTCAGGATTTGACTATTTGTTGGTATCTAGTGCAAAATATAATCATTTATTTCAGGTTATACGGATAAAGTAAGATATATTTAAATTTCACCTAACGAATTGTACATCACAATAAAATCACAATAGCCGTTGAACATTCCAAGTAATTGTGACCCAAATACCTTGTGGCTTCGAATCCCGACTAGGAAATTTATTACTCCAAGGATTCCCGTGTTCGTGAGAATATTCGTGATTCTATTATTTCCGTTTATAGAATGTTTTGACATGGCCGATTCATGACTCGTTCCAGACGTCCATCTTGTTTTTCTATTCTTTACAAGGCGGGAAAGTTATTCCTTGACAGATAACTAGGTAGCTGAAAAATGGTGTCCAATTTATTTTATTTTGTCACTGAAGCCATTTACGCTTCGAGCTTTTAGATTCCTGAATTGTTTGAAGTTGATAGCCAGGTATTCAGGTGTTATCAGTTCCATTTGAATTCCATTTCTTAGTAGGACACTTTCATTGAGTGGAATTTTGAGACTTTATTTGTAATTCTTACAATGCCAAAGGTTCTCCTTTACTATCGGATAAAGGCATGGGTTGGAATTTCTAGGATAAAACGATTTACGTACGCAGGTAAATGATTCTATATCGGCCTATTAATATTAAGTAGGTAGTGATAAAATATATCTATCTATTTAGGTTACATACAATTTCTAGATACTACTTACATAAAAGAAATATAACATAGTTCGGCCTTCAACTCCGTGGATTTTGATATCCTCTTGGGTGTTCTGAAGGCCAACCACTTCTCTTCCTCTTCTTTGAACTGGTTTGAATCATATCTTCGGGGTCGTCGACAGCGTGTACGCTTGGAGGAAGTTTTTTCCGATTGGTGTGACCTCGTTGCTGGCGTGCCCCAGGGTGGCGTCCTTTCTCCTGTTCTTTTCTCCATGTTTATAAATACCGTTGCCAAGGTAATCTCCTCTAATTTTCACCTCTACGCAGACGACCTGCAGCTTTACCGTCACTTCAAACTATCAGAGGTTGGTCGCGCTATCGATGCTGTAAACCGCGACTTGGACGGGATTGATAAGTGGGCCAAGTCCTTTGGTCTCCAAGTCAATCCTCTTAAGTCTCAGGCCATGATCATCGGTAGTCGATACTTCCGCAGCGCTCTGAACATCTCTACTCTTGAGCCCGTGCGCCTAAATGGCACAGTGATCCCTTTCACTGACACTGCCAAGAATTTGGGGGTAATCTTCGATTCCAATCTTCTATGGGGTGCACAGGTGAGTGAGGTCAGTCGAAGAGTCCATTTCTCCTTTCACTCGCTGAAGCGTCTCCGGTCCTTCTTACCATTTAAAACTAAAATTCTCCTCGTACAATCCTTAATTCAGCCTTTACTCGACTACGCAGATGCTTGCTATTTGGACGTCACTGAGGAGCTACTAAACAAGCTTGAGCGGCTGCAAAACGTTTGTATTCGCTTTGTCTTCGATCTTAAGAAGTACGATCATGTCTCAGTATATCGCAGTAAGCTCAAGTGGCTCCCAATCCGACTTCGCCGGAACACTCGCATTTTATGTCTCCTTTATAATGTCCTTAACAACCCAGCCTATCCTATATGTCTCCGTGACCGTTTTTCCTTGGCTCGTCCTCCTGAAGCCCTATCTAGATCCCACCTTAAGTCCCTTCTTGAAATCGTTCAACATAAAACCGATTTCTACTCCTATTCCTTCACGGTTCATGCGGTGAGATTGTGGAATTCGCTGCCGCCTAGCATACGCGACTCCAAGTCCATCTCCATTTTTAAACGACTTGTCAGGGATTATTATCTTTCGTCCTGAAGTACAGCTTTATTTATCTATATTGTAAGATGCAGAAGCACAATAAAGTTAAAAAAACAACAATTGTAGTAAGACTACCCTTTATTTTTAACATTAATTATTCAACTAAAAGAGTAAGGTAACCAAACTTCAAATAATCAACACATAGGATAAAAAATGCACATACAGAGTGATTAGTAATTAACATCCACAAAATGACTCACGTGAAAGCTGACAAATCAACAATATGATCGTAAAACACTTAGATGTATATCGGTGGACAGCCGGCGAGCAAATGGGCCTTTGCAGGGCTGTCACCCGTTTATATAGGTAAGGTGGGTTAGACAGTGGAGGAACTGCTAACACGGCCTCTCCTGATGAAGAGTTGTCCTCAACTCTTATTGACCACGTCTTCCAACAGGGTTAGTCGTCGTCCAATAGAGGCATGGATGGTCCAGCTGTTTCGCCAGACGTGGATGGTCCGACGTCTGTTCCACGAGCTAGCGCCGGCACTTCATTTTCTTGAGCGGGCCGATTCATGGTGATCTGACCGCCAGCGTCAGCTTCTAAATCGTTAGTTTCGTTATCTGTGAAATATGGTTGAGATTAGCATATAGTTGAGATAGACTGGAACACATACTTTATTCTCTCTCCTTTCAATGATTACCAGCCACTTAATTCATACATCATCTCAAATAAATCATTCTTGATTGGTTCTCACATTCATCTCGCAGTTAGCATTAACAATTAAAATAGGCCTCTGAATTCCTGTTTACCCATAACGCGATTCATGGCGGTGGCTGATGACTGCTCCCCGGACAGGCTCGAGTAGAAGTCAGTTAAGCAGCATAACAGCGTACCTAGGCCCGACTATGCACAGCGTGCAGATACGGACAAAAATAAGTTCCGACTATGCACTTAGTGCAGAAACGGATAATTGGCAACCTTTGCCATCCCGACTATGCACCATGTGCAGAAACGGGAATTCCGACTATGCAATTTATGCAGAAACGGATAACTGGCAACCTTTGCCATCCCGACTATGCACCATGTGCAGAAACGGGAATTCCGACTATGCAATTTATGCAGAAACGGAAGATTACACTATACCCCGACTATGCACCATGTGCAGACACGGGGAGTTCAACTATGCACAAAGTACAGACATGAACAAGTAAATAGTGAAATAGCAGGTTTTATGAGATAAGAATACTTACACTCGAAGAACGCAGCGCATGTCTCAGGGCACCACTCACCCCGCCAAGGCACCATGAACTGTGCCGCGGCTTGCGTAGTTTTCCCATAACTGCCAGCCAGTAACTTTAACTCATAGCGTCCACTCAGCAAGATCTTTACAACTTTATACGGACCTCGCATTCCAGGGTCCAATTTTCCGGTGGATTGAGAGTACTTGATCACAAAAACCAGGTCACCCAGGTTGAACTCTCGCGGTGGACGTCGGTGCCGGTTGACGATCTCATCTTGATTGGCTTGGTTCTCTCGAAGTAGTTGGTGAGCGCGACTCCTGGACAACTCCCGTAAGGCTTCGCGATTGGGCCTTGATTCTTGTGCTGCAACATCTCTAATCAAAGAGCGTATTACTGGGGTAGTAGACTCAGTGCCGATAAGTAGGTTTAGAGCCGAGGCTTGTGTCGTCTTTTGCTTGGTGATGTTGATCACCAACTGGAGCTTCCAAAGCACTGTAGACCAGGACGTACTTTTGTGGTTAGCTTCAATCCTAACCATATTAAGTATGGTTCGTATGTACCTTTCCACTTGACCATTCGCGTGGTGCATCTCGGGTGTGATGTAGTGTAAATCACATCCCAAGTCGTTAATCCAAGTTACGAATTCGGTCGACTCAAACATTCGGCCTTTGTCTGTGACCAAAAGCGTCGGTACGCCAAATAATGCGACTGCTTGAGCTGCGTTTTCCGGAGGGGAGGTGTTTGCTAGGGCTTCCACCTTCCTAGGGCTCGGCTTTACCTGACCAGCACTTACTACCCTACCTAAGTACTCTACTTCAGTCGTGAGGAATGAGCATTTCTTTAGGTTAACTGAAAAACCTGCCTCAGTGAGGGTGAGTAACACGTCATGTAGGAGTTCTATCATCGCGAGAAACGTTACGTGACGGTGTCCGTGATCTGTCACGTGCGCTCGATCGACCGTCTGTGATTCCGATCATGAAAGCGAGATTCGCGTTTTGAACGACTACGAGAACGATTTGGTGACCATGCGCGTGCGATCACGCGAGCCCTTTTGTGTACACTTTTTAGAATTCGGCATTACGAGAATTTTATCACCACAAGAAAAAGAACAATAAGAAATGCGAACAAACAAACATCAAAAACAAATGTAGGTAGATTTGTCATCAGTTTGGTTCGTGGGCTTAACTATTTAGAATCCTTTATCCCACTTCTGATGTAAGATGCAGAAGCACAATAAAGTTAAAAAAACAACAATTGTAGTAAGACTACCCTTTATTTTTAACATTAATTATTCAACTAAAAGAGTAAGGTAACCAAACTTCAAATAATCAACACATAGGATAAAAAATGCACATACAGAGTGATTAGTAATTAACATCCACAAAATGACTCACGTGAAAGCTGACAAATCAACAATATGATCGTAAAACACTTAGATGTATATCGGTGGACAGCCGGCGAGCAAATGGGCCTTTGCAGGGCTGTCACCCGTTTATATAGGTAAGGTGGGTAGACAGTGGAGGAACTGCTAACAATATATACATACAATATACATATATATGTATATATTTATATGTAATCATATTTAAATATTTCTAATTATTTTATTTATTATGTTTGTTATAATTTGCTTAAGTTTACATTTTGTCATTATATTACGGTCATTCTAGTTTTAAGTTCTTTCAGTAATTTTATTTTGTTTTGTATTCGTTGCATGTATCATCTACACTGTGTCTTATATCTTATATTTAATTTCCTTTTCCTATCGCAGGTCTGCAGGAAGAAATTCCTTAAGGGATATGCAGTACCTATGTACCTCATGTTTGTAATGTGTTGTCCTTTGTAATATTGTCTGTGTGTATATGAAATGATAAATAAATAAATAAATAAAATAAATAGTTAAGGAGTTTAATTTTATATTACAACCGTATTTTTAAAATAAATCTTTACAATTTGCACAATTCCCAACTATCAGATCTTAGTTTCTGCTCTGAGTACCTACTATTGGACCACTCCTTCAGCCTTTAGCCGTTACTTACTCTCGCGGTCGTTTACCGCAAAAAGATAGATAATATTTTACGTCGATGGCCCACGGCTATCATTATCTCGCGATCGTGTTGGTTTTCAATGTTTAAACGAGAATAAGAAACAGAAATGTCAAAACTATAAAATGTTATTTATTGAGCCATAATGACAATCAGGAATCAGGGGACATCGTAGTTAATTTTACGGCGCCCATAACAATAATGTATTTATTAGGTACCTACAGTCCAATGTAAGCAAGAGCGACTACATACTTACATAGTAATGACCCAGACAGAAACCCTGTATCTAGTCTTGTTTCGTAGTAATAAAATTAATCGACTAAAGTGAGAATTAAAAACATATAAGTATATGAATACTCACATCAACACATTAAGTTAGTATACATACCTAATTAGACGACTCTAAATAATCGCTTCTTAAAAATATCATTAACCAACAAAATCTTCATTTATTTTGTTCTTACGCAAACATAAGTAAGAATTGATTAGTTAAACTTCTGTCTTTTATCTAAGACAATGCGTGTTTGTTAGTGGACCAGGCACCCACGTGACAGTTTCGTTGATAGATTACGGTATAAATAACCATCGGACAAACAGCTTAGAGCCACGTCTCGGCTCGTCCCGCTGATGGCAAAACAATACAACAAATTACAAACACTATTGTTAACTTCTTACATCACCCACACCTACGCTACGTACAATGTGCTATGTAGGCGCTAGATGCGTTCGAAATTCGAATTTAAACTTTTGTTTCTGTGAAATTATTTATTTTTAAAAATACATTTTTGTTGATTGTTTATGGTTAGGAAAAGAAGTTTGTATTATGCGCAAAATAAAATAAATATGATATTGCTTTTATAAATATTATCATTGTTTATTAATTACGACAAAAACAAAACTTTACGAGCTAACTTAATATTTTTTCAATTTGAAATATTATAAATTGTAATAAGTAGATCTCCGGTTTCGGCTTAAGCGGTTGAAAAAAAAAGAGATTGGAAGACACATGCGTCAATTTCCGTCGATCCCAATAAAACCCCGAATGAATGGTCATTCAAATAAATTCGCTCGTCAGAAAAACACGTAAACTTTTTGTAATCGTTCGTTTACATTCTGAGAACCATTCAGTACAAGAATAGGGCACTTATTGCAAAACCTAATTTTGAATTCTCGCGTATTACTAATTCACTATTTAAAAAACTGAGTTGGATATGTGTCGGTTCATTTACCTACAGTTCTTTAATTTCCTGCTTTGTCATAAGACTGCTTCTGCTGCTGATACAGAATTATTAGATTTTTACAAGGTTAGGCTGTTATCAGCACAAATCGAATCTAATGCCATTTAAAAACCGTAGAGCGAACTACAAAAATCGCCTCTATAGCTACGAAATAAAAGCGTAGCACGCGTAGTAGTCGGCTGTAGAGCGGATAAAGTTATAACGGTGACAGTTATAATTTTTTACTACATTACATAAATATGGCGGACCACCATAAGAGGTGCTAGTTTACGATCTTTATGTTTTAATAATAGGTACAAGTATTACTTAGTTTTATTCCCGCATCTAAAAATGAAAGTAATAATTGTAATTTAATACAGCTTCCCTCAAACACCTCATTAGATTAGACTTCTTTACGTAATAATAATTATCACAATTTTCTTGTTTTAATCTGTTTGTTTAGTCATTTACATTCTTCCCGCGCTTCGTAATGTCAAAAAAGGGATGTCAGATAGAAATAGTTTCTATTTTGTATTGTTGTTGTTCCCCAGCTGTCGTCAAAGGAAGGATTCTCTCCGAAAATAAATTTATTCGAAGGAAATAAAACAATTACGGACGTTTTGTTTATATAACGTAAGTATTTGGGTACATAACTAGCACAGCAAACTGACATTGATTTGTTGGAAATTGAGATTGGTCGTTGTTTTGTGTCTTCTAACAGCTAAATAACTATTTTATTTATTTCTTTCTATTTAAAGAAAAGCCAGTACTTATAATAGAAAAGCTCATCTTGGAATTCTAATGTGACACACACCCAAGTTGCGTACAATGTAAAGTACACTCCATTAAAAATCGCACATTTTAAGACAAAGTGTTAATGATTCATATATTAGTAAGTACCTATAGAAAGAGGAAACTATGATATTAATATCACAGAACCCAAATTGTAAGTTTTCAAATAAATAGGTTACTGTTTTTGGAACAAAAGAGTAGTGAGAGTGAGACTAGGGGAGGAGACGCGGGCGCACCGTCTGCGTACACCTGGCAGGGCAAGGCGCACACGATCATTAAAAATGTTTATTTAAAAATCCGACCGCTTAACGCCGGCCGACACTCCACAAAACTGAACCATTTCGGTTTAAGACCAAAGTGTTTATTACGACGTCATACAATAAATGTTTTACAGTATTATTGTAAACACTGCGCATACCTACTAAGTAATTCACAAGCAATTGTTACCATTGCAATCAATTAGTCCTACATTACTTATGATTTTATGGTCCGTAAGCGTGCAATATTGGGCTCGCTGCCATCGCAGCGGTAAGTCCCCTCTTTGAGGAGTGGCTTGAGAGACGCTACGGCGTCCTCACCTACCGCCTGACGCAGGTCCTCACCGGACATGGAAGTTTCGGGAGGTACCTGTGTCTGATGGGGCGGGAGGAAACGCCCGGGTGTCATCACTGCGAGGACCGCCCTGAGGACACGGTGGAACACACGGTGGGAGAATGCCCTTCGTGGGCTGAGCACCGCCGTGTCCTCAGGGAAGTGATCGGCGATGGCGACCTCTCGCGTCCGGGCCTAGTGCAGGCCATGATGCGGAGCGAGGGGGACTGGGATGCCGTCTCCTCCTTTTGCGAAGCAGTGATGCTAGCTAAGGAGGAGGCGGGACGCGTGAGGCAGCGAAGCGCTGCCTCCTCGCAACCCAGCCATCGCGAAGGACACACCGGGCGTCGGGGATCGCGAGACGATCTCCGGCCACCGTAAGCGCGGGCCTGCGGACGGCGAGCATGGGTGGCTCCCCGTCCGACCAGAAACAGACCCGAGCGTACGGCGCGTCGCGTTCCGCGCGCGCCTCAAAGAGCCATCAGACCACCACAGATGGGGCCCAATACGGCCGATGCCGATTCGGAGTCGCGGAGAACCTAACGGGTAACCGGGGCTCCGGCTCGACGTGCAGGAGAAGGAACGGGGTGGTTTTTAGTCAGTAAGAGTCTGACACTCCCTCCCGCCTCACCCAGGCGGGAGAAGTCATTCGATGATTTTCCCACCTTAAAAAAAAAAAAAAAAAAAAAGCGTGCAATATAAAATCTTTCGTACTATATTTATGGCGGCGTACATCAAAACAATCATAATTTCATATAAAGCAGTATAACAGATTGCATCCACTGGCTTCAGTAAAGATAGAGCTCTGTTTGATCCTCAGTGCAACAGACTGCGTAAAAGAATTTTGCTTGTTCAATTATAAATCATAGTGTTTAAGAGCTCGCGTAGGTGAATACACATAGACATACTGCATAACCATTTCCAATGTCTACAAACGGTCTGTCTATTTTCCTAATGTGTCGGCGCGCGCGCAGGCTGGCCTCTTCACCGATTGGACAATGCTTTTTAACAAAACAAGAGTCTTCCTGAAACATCAACAACATATCAATGAACGCATTACCAGATATAAACGAAAACAAAGCTTTTTATTCTATTTATTTGTGTTATTATTACTTTCAACAGTTTCTGATTACGTTCGAACAATTCCAAGGATATTATTTATTTAGAGCTTAGGGGCATAGCGCAATAAAAATAATATAACCTTGTCAAAACAATCTTTGTAAACTATGAGGCTCTTCGGGGAATTAAAGAACACCATACGTTGGTTATGACCGATTGTAGTCGCCTTGGGAATTAGTGGCTGAAACATTCAATATCAGTCTGTCAGTTTACATAACGGACGCGTGCCGACTGAAAATGTCGAAATAGGAAAGTTCATTAAGCTCGCGGTGCGGCTGCAACGTATAATCCTGAAATGTTTACCCAACAATAAAGGCGCCTAAAACGCACTAAACTATGACATAAAAAGTTTAAAAAGCTCTCAGTAGATCAAACAAGACGAGTGGTGTCGGTCGACAGACGGCGCGGTGTTGGGTTACGGTCGGCGGGTCACATTTGTCCTAAATAATAAACACCAGATTGGTGTCGAAAAGAACACTTTTTATGACACCATCAGCGCGTAAACCCTCAATCCTGTGTTTATTTTTAATTAATCTTCCGCGAAGGTCGAAGTGTCTTTGATCTACCGAACAACTTTGATATCTATCTAAGTAAATACATTACGTACGATATACATAATTCAGATGTAATTTGAGAATTTGACAAACAATCGCGAGCTAAAGTTTATCTTTAGTTTATACGTGTTAGTGTAACAGTAAAACAAAGTAATTAATTGTTCAGTGGTGTTCTCAATTTCCCCCGATTTGTTTATTTTATCCTAATGTAAGCGGTACACCTTCTAATCAAAGCTAGGTCAAGCGTATCTAAAATAGACGGACAGATCTATCAGTACGCGAGAGCCATTACCATAATGGTAGTGCATATAAGTACCCGGTATATAATCCCTGCAATGTAGCTAGTAATGAGCCATCGTAAATCAGCGAAAAGGTAATTCAATAGCAATGACTGTTCATATGAAGAGAAAATTGCACGAGTGCCAACACTGCCAACGGTTCTAGTACTTATAAGGGTTCTGCTTTCTCGACATTCGGGTGAAAGTGAAGACGAGGTGATGCCAAGGAATGCAATCCGCAATCACAACTGTTAGGAGACAAGTTCCTTTGCCCCGGGTGTCGAAACGAGAAAAGTTCTAAGCATGTGATCTGGTACCTACAGCTGTGCTAAGCTGATAATGATTACAAATTGGAACAGCGATCGTCGTGTCGGTCGTTGTCACCTATCACAGCCAGTGTCACAGGGTCTTAATGCGGAAATGTGCATTTGGGGCACCAGCACGCGAATTGTTGGCCACCGTGCGTTCGGAACTACGTCCCAGTTGCAAGACCTGGCCCGACACACATTCTCCGAACAATGATCCTTTAATTAGACTTTGCAGTGTGTTCTAATGTTGCACGGCTCGTTTACGCAATGTTCTGTTTCACCGCGATACGTTTCATACGAACAGGAGCACCTGGTCAGCTCTTACAGTGATCGTGTGTCGGTAATTTATTTGCTACAGACGCTGAACACATAATTTTAGTCCGTTTCACAGTAATGATTTTGTGACGTATTAGTGTTTTCGTAGTAGTATAGTAAGAGAGTTACTCCGTACTATTACTATTACCTCATGTACTTATGTAAATCTCTGTAAAAGTGATTCTGTAATTATCATTATTTATGTCCATTTACACGCTGACGAGACATTCATATAGCGAACACTTAGTAGGATTGCCTCTGGGATAACATTACTAGAGGTACTTTGATATTTACCGCAGATGTTTAAAATTGTCGACACGATACGATGCTTGGCAGTCTGTATTATCATATAATCGACCAGCTATTGCCATAAAAAGACCGAAGAATTAGCAGTCGACTCTACACCTAATGTATTCACCTTCACTTCACCATAGGCAGGTTTTTAGCACCTCTACTTAATTCAGTAACTCGAAACTTTGTTGGATTAATCTCTTAAAGTACAAGTAGTAGACGTAACAATACCTTCTATTAATAAGTTCGGAGTAAAGTTAAACTTCGCCTTCCACTGGTTTGTGAATTTACCCACAAGGGTCAAGCGAGTAGGTATATTGATTCGGTTCCCAACTGTTCTAAATAAAGTTCTGATCGATTACTAATGAGTTAATAATAAATTATGTTTGTAAAACAATATAGGCTCGCGAAACAAGTAATTACAATCAAGATCACATTGCGATATTGAAAACAAAGGGGATTTGTACAAAGAAACTAATTTGATCCAGTTGGCCTGTTGGCAAAGCGATGTATTCAGGATTAAGAATTTCGTATTTCTTATCTAGGTAATCATTTTTGACCTGGAAAATAATCTCTGAAATAAATGAAATTATTCACGATATCGTAAGTACCAGTATGCCTATTATGGTACATAATCTGTCAGCACGTGTAATTCTGAGAACTTAACTCGTCGAGTACCGGTTTTGCAGACACAATTATAGAACAATAGGTTGCGGTCACCGGTGACCGCTTGGTATTTGACAGTTTAATTAGATAAAATGTGAATGTCATAACTTGAGAAACATGTAAAATTGTACACATAAGTAATAAGTATCAACTTTACCCGTCATAAATCCCTTAAAGACAAATGTTGCGATTCGTTGTTTCATGTCATTCAATAATATGGTTTGTGTTTTGTTTTGCTTCAAAAAACAACTCTTTAAGGGCATCATGCACAGTTACGGCTCCGGCATGGCGTTTCTTGCTTTGGAAACCATACAAAAAGGTTGCAATCTTAAAGCTTTTTTATATTGACGTTATGAAATACTATCATACGATTTACGACTCAAAGTTAATATTTAAACGACAATGACATTGCTGGGTTGGCACGAGCCGTGTCGACAAGTTTCAGGTAAATCTTAAATAAAATTGTACGTAGGCATATATTTCACAATAGAACAAAGTCGTGACCCTTAGGTACGTATATTTATACTACGTGTGTCTAAAAATTATATAAATAATTAAAGGTGCAAGAAAATTGTATTACATTGTTTTTTTTACGTACAGAAAATCTTTTATTTTATGAAATTATTTTACTTTATCAGAAATGAGGTTTTGGTCTGAAGAACATCCACTTGATTGATTGCTCAAACGTTGTAATATTTTACGTGCACAGAAAAATATTATTCTATAACTCAGACATCGATTTAGAAGTAAATTATTTCCAGTAATCATTTGCGGTTTAATCATGTGATTGGAATAACAGTATAGACGGTAATATGATGAAAATTATTAAGATTTTCAATCAAGATCTAATCATAACAGAACGTCTGCTATTCCCCGAACCGCGAGGCCAAGCTAAAGTGCTTGCAGTTGCTGACGAAAAATGAGTCATTTTTCGTCAGTTAAAATACTAGGCAATTGTATCGTAAGTACCTAATTATAGGTAGCTCATGTTTTTATCAAATACAATATTAGTATGTTTCATCGATCCGAAGGATTATGTATCACAGTTCACAGTCAGTAATTTAATACATGCGGTTCTTACGAGTACTTCAAAGTTTTATGTCGAAAGAGTCTAGGTACATAGCTGGAATTTAGATTACTAACAAAATCAATAATATCTCTTCTTTCTCCAGAATATCTACAAGAAAAACTCGACTGAAATATGAATATATTTTCTCTTCATTTATTTTATTTAGAGGTATATTTCTGCTACGTCTTTGGTCAGAGTATTTTGCACGTAGGAGTTCGTGATCTAGTTCCTTTAAAGGCAATTTGTAGGACTTATCGTCAGAGAGAAGTGTAGGGGCGCTGTGAGGCAAGTATGGAGGAATTACCCGAACTCGCGTGGGATGCTGCACTCCATACAAAAACGCAAACGCCCTTGAGCAACGCCGCTCTGTTTATTTGACTGTCGTCTAGCACTTAACGCCGACGTCGATATTTGCTATTTTTGCACGATACAACAACCAAGAAAAAATCCACTCTCTGGAAAATTATAAGCCATTTCCTTGTCTAGTACTGAGGGACTTTGATTTCAGTTTTACTTCAAAGTCAAAGCTTTTATTTCAATTAGGCCATTATCGACGATTCTGAAAGGCAACAATCCGTTGGAATGTCTGTCTGTCGTACCAAAATGTATTCCCGAAGGTCGAGTACAAAATCACTTTATATCGATGTTTTCTTTTAAATGGATGCAAGTACCCTGGGTAAGAGTTATTATTAGATTTAAGATTTGGTAAGCCTTTTCGATCTTACCAAATCTGTAGTAAGTTATTATTTAAGTTATCTACTTTTAATTATTTTTTTAACATATCTGTTGTTTCTGAAAACAAACCTAAATCCATTTCTTACAATATATCTTACGTGAGATGAAATAAGAGTGATTTTTAAATGGATTTTTACGATGTTTTCGGCTGGGTGTCTGCTCCAAATCTAATACGAAGAAACAGAAAGAATGGTACTTCGAAATCCTAATTGTTTTAATTAACTACGTACGTAAGGTTTTGTTTAGTTTTACGACCTTTTTTATTCTATTTATTTCGTTTTGAACTGGTTTGATTTACAGTTCGATTGTTTTATGTGATTTGTAAAAGATTTAAAGGCACCCTGTAGGTATACAATTTAAGACATTCTATTTAGTTGGCTATTTCCTTTAATCCCTCTGAGTACCTACTTATTTAGATAAAATAAATTATTTACTTGTCAGTAATTTGGAATCCGATATTATTTTAATTGGCGAATTAATTACTATATTCATTCAGCTGTCAAATATTTGTATTGGATCAAAATATGTACCTGCTTGTAGAATTCAATGGATCTATAAATGCGCAGATAGCAATTATTCCAATTATGTTCCAACGAGATTTATCTTTTGGCTGTTAATTCTGATTTATAGGTCAAGTACCTAACTAAATGTAACATGATTTTCATCAACATATTATGGTAGTTAGGTAAGTTCCGATTAGATATTTACATCTATAGGTACTGTAGAAGTGTTAATTCTGTACATTAAATATATAAAAAAATAAATAGAAGGGGTTACTAAATAGACACGAACCCCAACATTGTTATTAAAAAAAACTGTCTATCTGTCTATCTGTCTGTATGTTCACGCATGACGCATAAACTATCTACTGGTACGATTACGATGAAATTCGGTACGATTGTATATTATTATCCTAGAGTCTAGGATATTAATATACATCTAGGACCTAGACACAATAGTGGGTACTTTTACTACATCTCCAAAAAATGTATACACAAAAAAAAAACTTAATTGTGCGGCTCAATCCCTAGACACAGTTACTGTACCAAACGCAAATATTAGTTTATCGAATGTTAGGTTACCCGCAGTGAACTTTACATTGTACCTGTAGGGCCGATGATTGGAATTAGCTTGTACCGATATTATAAATGTGAAAATATGTGCGTACGTCTGTTACTCAGTCACTTTAAAACGGCTGAAGGGACTGGGATGAAATTTGAAACAGAGATAGATTATGGTCTGGAGTATCGAGCGAAGCCGCCGACGAAAGCTTGTTTTAAAAATAATTCCATATAACATTGACGTATGGCATATGGAATTGCAAAATTTAACTACCAACAGTTTTGTCAAATAGGCTGAACATTAAAATAACTACTATTTAAATCCTAAACTATTACCTAGATGATGTAATCTAGCCATAAGCAAAGTTTTATAGATATTAATGAGGCAATAAACATACATAAAGTGAGGAATGAGCAATAACAATTGTTATTTACATGCCCCGTCGTCCATCTTACAAGGGACGTGTTGAAACTTCACGCATTATTGCGTTGGACATGTCTATGACTATGGTTTATATTTTTAAGTATGTTTTCGCCTGGGGCCTTAGACTGCGTTATGGTTTTGAAATAAAAATATGACCAACGAAAACAGTTACTAGATAGGTACTCATCGCCTCTTGCTATTGTCATCATATCGATTCCGGCTACAGCTGCTATTTTTTATTAATTAACTATACAGATAAATCAAATTGGAGTGTCTATTTGTAATATTGAAATAACCGCTTTTTACTACATGCATATACCAAAATAACACGTTTTTCTAAAACTCTGTCTGTTTGTACTGGCTGATCTCTGAAATGGCTGGACCGATTACCACAGGACTTTTACTGGCAGGTAGAAATGTACTAAGAAGTAACATTTGCTACTATTATTTTAGAAAAACACAGACGAAGTTGCGGGTTCAGCTAATTGATTAATATTATTAGTATAGGTATATTTAATTTTTGTTTTTTTTTGCTATGAAAATATACTTACAGTCAATACATTTTAGGGTTTGCTCTTCGGGACCATATGTCCCATGGACATATCCAACAAGAGAATATCGGAATCAAAACTAAGCATCGTCTGCTGATGGCCACAGAGACATCATTATACTACCAATATAACAATGTCCAGTGTTTATATGTACCTCTGTATGTAGGATTTTTTTTACGGGGGCATAATCATCGAATGACTTCTCCCGCCTAGGTGAGGCGGGAGGGAGTGTCAGACTCTTACAGACTAAAAACCACCCCGTTCCTTCTCCTGCGCTTCGAGCCGGAGCCCGGGTAACCCGTTAGGTTCTCCACTACTCCGCGACAGGCACTTCTATGTAGGATTTTTTTTTTTAAGGGGGGAAAATCATCGAATGACTTCTCCCGCCTGGGTGAGGCGGGAGGGAGTGTCAGACTCTTACTGACTAAAAACCACCCCGTTCCTTCTCCTGCACGTCGAGCCGGAGCCCCGGTTACCCGTTAGGTTTTCCGCGACACTTCTATGTAGGATAGGAATTATTATTTTGTAACTTACGTAACTTTAATTGTGGCTTATATTAATTCTGAGGTTCTGGTACTTTATTTATATTGCAGTATTAATGGTACACCTAAGTATCAAGAGTCAGTGATGATGTCATTAAAGCATTAAATAACAGTTTTATATATAGATACATAATAAAATAAGAGCATAATGTTGCATTATTTTACATAATCATAACAAGTCTTGACCTATCTAGTATTAGTTATAAGTACAAATATACATAAACATACATATGTGTTACTATATAAAGAAGAAATAATCTTAGAAATAGGTTAATTTCCTTTTAAAAATTCATTTTCCCGAGCATTACTGTCGCAGATTCCTCTCGCAAATTCTACTAACAGGATAATGTCTTTAACTTTTTGTTTCTTCTCTGATGTTGTGCCTACGCAATTACGCAGTCTTAACCCCCATGGCGATATCATGTACTTAATATTAAAGAACCGTTTCCAGAAAACCTTGATACAAAATTTCCGAATCTCATAAATATGTAAGTATTGTCTGTTTTTTAAGTGGAGAAATTCATCGAATGGCTTCTCCCGCATGGGTGAGGCGGGAGGAAGTGTCAGACTCTTACTGACTAAAAACCAACCCGTTCCCGTTAAGTCCTCCGTGGCTCCGTATCAGAATCAATCCTATTGAGCCCTATCCGTGGTGGTCTTATGGCAATTTGAGGCGCGCGCGGAACGTGACGCGCCGATGTAAGTATTGTCTAAGGATTACTGTTCAAACTGTTCTTTTAAGGTCAAGTCTTACATTTTAGATTAATTTTTTTTATATTTGATGGCCTGACGTTTTACCACTATCTCGCCTGGTGTTAAGCACGATGGAGCACGTGGACCCATAACCAACCTATTCACTTGGGCCTTGAAGACGCCCAGGTTATACCCTTCAGGAAACACAGACTCTGGCAAACAATTCCACTCCTTAGCAGTACCTACGCACACGGAAGCTTGATGCGAAGCGCTTCGTGCCGTTTTGCCGATTGTCTTGTGGTAAGATAATGGAAAGGACTACGGGAATCAAGTTGCATCAAGTGCAATCCCCGCACATGTCTTCATAATCAAATACGCTGGTAATTAGTACAGTATATTTAAGTAATACCTAATTAACATTTTCAATGATCGTACAACTCAGATTTCCGGTGAGTAACAAACAATAATTACGGACATCCATAACAGAAAAGTATGTTCCTAATTAGATATAAGGTATCTTCCTCCTCTAATAGGCTTTCCTTGTAAACATTCAGACACAACGACCGGTTATGTGTACGTATATATATAAGTACCATATGTATTACATATCCGTCAGTCCGTCCGTATAAGTGGTTGTTGTTTATCATCTTAACATAATCCCTAAATGCGGACTTCTTATGAATACGCACTTAGGATTTAGGATTGATACATTATACATACATTCGATATCGGTACACTGATACACTGTACCTCTAGTAAAATTATTATTGGAAGGAAAAGTGGAATAGTTTAATGTTACCCGTAGAAAAACAGCTTTCCAATGACAAGGTCAATAATTATATTATCAAATCACTGCAATCATTTCGGAGCCTGTTAAACACAAATAATCAAATATAGACTTTCACCTATATAATATTAGGTGATAAGTTACTGTAATGAAATCTCCGTATCAATATCAACTAAGAAACGAAAGTACTAACAGTTACTATTACTACAAATAACGATAACTAAACGGTTAGTTTTTATAATAATTATCGTGAGATATACTAAATTAAGTAAAATCGCGGGTTACTCACGTGAATATATTGAGAAAAGCTCTACTAGTTTCGAACCACAGAGGGATTCTTCCTCATGAGCAGCGTGCGCGGTCGCGGCAACGTCGCGCAGCTCAGTGAGCGGTGAGCGCACAGTAAACGATTAGTTATTAGTCATTCTACTTAAACTGTTTTAACGGCGATTCTTTGATGCAATCGTCATTACTACGGTTATTATTCATCTAGCATGTATTTGCAAATTGATGAATACATTTAAACATAAATAAAAGTTTATTTTATGTGACAATTATATGTAGTTATAATTTTACGGTCTTTAACCGCCTGGCGATCGTGGACAGCATAAACGAATGAAGAAACGAAGAAACCTGTTCCATTGTGATTGTGTAAAAGATTTATGTTCTTCCTGGTTCAGTTTTTGTCGCCATTTTTTGTCACATAACATTCTCGTGTAACTTGGATTCGTCTTAGCTTAATATGAAGAATAATTGCGCGATATTTCATCGATTAATTCGACCACTTATGATCTGGTTATGCAAAAATCTTAATTGAACAAAAACGTATAGTAGTTCCCTATTTGGCATTTTGTCTTAGTATCATGTACCTACCAAAACTTTTATCTTTTTAAGTTATTTATTTAGAGCAAAAATACAAAAGTATAAAACAATATTTTACTTATCTAACTTGTCTCGTTATGTGTTTATAGGTAATGATTTTAGTAGTGGGCGTAAATACATCTCCAGAAACTTGGCAGTAACATGACAAAGCTTCTACATTCTACCCCCAGTTGACAGGTAGTGGGCAACCACTAGAGCTTAGGTAGGTATTAAATTCTGCGGGGCTTTATGTGGTTTAAAGAGAAATCTTAAAATATAGATGCCAAAGTATGACAAAGGACAGTTTACAGAATGTAACCCTGACCTACTTAGGACTTGGGATACTTTTGCCCTATGTATACTTTCGCCTTGATATTCCTTTTTTATTAATATGTTCACAATTACTTCAATAAAATAATCATGAAGTAATTTTAAATGAACTCTTTAAACAATTTACAGCTTGCAAATTCAAGATTTTACCCTTTTTTTCTACTAAAAAACCTGAATTTATTGACGTTATCAGCCAAGATTTTTAACAATAATAATTTATCAGCCACAGTTTACTGATCAACAAAATCCATTAAAGTTTTACTTAAAGTAGAACTTACACATAATTGTTCAAAGCGTTTTAATGATGCCTAAAAATGGCTACTACAAATTATCACAGACTAAAAACTTATTTGACGCCATTTTTTTCTGTTCAGTAGGTTTCACAGTGCGGTATCCAGTTGCCTTTAGGGGCCTAGTCCTGGCCGTATAAGCTAGTTGCTTTTGCCCTGAGTCCAAACAAATATGTTAAAGCGAGTTTTTCTGACAATTTCCTTCACTCGGTGATGGTCTACGTGTATTGAGTGCTAAGTATTTATTATCTGTGTTCGATCTTGGACTTAACGGTTATTTACCACTCTATTTTTGAAATATATTGTAGAAATTAATGGACATCTATTGACTACGTGTCAAATAGGACAATTAAATCTAAAAAAGATAATAAATTCCTTCTCTAATCTTATTTGGCTATCGTATTTACCATTTTCACTAGTCAAATAAATATATTGAACCAGCACGTTGGTAATAACGATTCAACATAAGGATAAATATCTTTGATTATAATGATGTCATGAATCTTGGTGGCAAATACAAGTACATTGTCATGTTGATTGATAGTTTCTGATTAGGTGCAGGGAGATTGTGAAATAACTATTGGTTTATTCACAAAATATTTGCCTTTAAGTTCATAGAAATTTTTGTTTCAAAGAAGGTTCTGAGAATCTTTTTATGATATTTTATTAGTTTTCTGAATTTTTGCTTAGATACAATTTTTACAAGCTTTTATTTTTATCTCGTTTAATTCTTTTAAGAATATTACACGTAGTATAGATTCTTGTATGTTGCTGTTATTAGCTATTTGTAAGCAAATCTTGAAAATATGTCTTAAACTTAGGAGGTATTAAAATACGTAAGAGTAAGAAATAAACCTATAATAACTTGTAGAGAGATTGTCTAAGCAGATTTTCTAACAGGAAAACGGAAAACTTCCTGATACGTGATATTTGTAGGTATCTAAGTGAAAAAGTTTGTTGCATTCACTTAACTTATTTAGGTGACTGGGTCAAGGACATTACGCATTAATTACTTAGGTATAAACATTTTTACCCGCCGAAAAATTATTTAAATGAACCCTTTTTACCGAGGAAACTCACTAATTACTGTAATTACTATTGTTTATTTATACATTTTTTTTTATGGATAAGCCTGTAAACGAGCTTTCGGATCACCTAATCGTAAGCAATCGGCACCGCTCAAGGACACCCGAAACACTAATCGTTACAAGTGCGTTATTGCCTTTTCGGGGATTAGAAATTCGAGCATGTTTAGGGATTTAGGTATTGGGGAGGGGCCTCCGGTAACCTCACTTACACGACGAAACAACGCAAACATTCTTTCACGTCAGTTTTCTGTGAGGCTGTCGTATTGCTCCAGTCGAGCCGGCTCATAGTATGTGCTGAAGCATGGCTCTCCCACACGTAATTTTTTGGTATTTCATATCTAACTACTTACTCATAACATTCAACTTAACTGAAAATAAATACCTAAATATCATCAAACATATCATACCTAGGTTATACCTATATAGTATATTCAACTTATGTGTATGTAGAAAATTTTAATACTTAGCTTTGTAAGTAATCTTATTGAAAAACTTCAAAGAGATATAAAGGTCATATCCTACACAGTAGGCAGGTCACATGAGCGTAAGCAAGCCTTTGTTCCAAGATAAAAGGATTCAACTTAATACGTAGTTTAATTAATGCTAAGGTTTTACAGACTAATGAACGTGGTTTGATGGGCCTGAATAATTTTAACCACAAGCTAAACCCTCATTCACTACTGTTTAACTTGGTTTAACTCATAAAATGATATTCAGAATTTGTTAAGGAAGAAAATCTGTATTTGGTGTCTATTCCCCTTCCGTGATTCTTATATTGATTTACCAAGCCGGATAATGACACAGTTTAATACATTTATTATCAATCCTAGCCTTCCCTAGGGCTTTGATAGAACGGACTAACGGACTAAGTATATTTATTTTACACATTTTGCCAGAGACATTGTATATAGCAGCGGTGTTCTCTGATAAACCTGCACCTTTCAAACTACGAAACTGCGGTAGTGGATCTCCAACCCACCTGGTCCATAGTACAGCAGTGGACTGACCCAATCATAGGCTGTTGTTTTGTTGATGGTGTGGAATGTAGAACAAAATGGATGCTAAATATTAGGTATTACCTAGTGCAAAATCAACCTATTAATTACGTAGTTCAAACAATACTAGACATAAAATCAAAACACTAAAGCTGTTAATGGTTAACGAAAATAATTATCTAACAAAAATGTATGTCAGCGGTAGAATTTTAATGTCAGTGCAACACCTTGTGCGGAGATTTATTAGAGAGACATCATTTACGTCATCAATCCAATCTAACGACATGATTTATGGCGATTCAAAACTTTACATGCCTTCACGGGTACCTACACACTATGGCTATTATAAATCTAAACGCATCGACTCTGCATTGAAAGTTTAACCAAAGACAAACTGATTGCTTCCGATGTTTTAATTTTCTTGTCTTTTACAGTCTAGTTTAAATACACAGTCCCTATTGTCACAGTCTATTTGTCTTTGTCCAAGATATGAAATCAATTTTGAGGTATACTTTCATATGTAAGTTTGTGCAATGTGCATACATAAGTCACCTTCATTTTGAATTTAGAAAATAGTCTGTTAGGAAAAAATAGGTAAGTATTACTTCTCATTAAACTTTAAATTAAATATTTATTTTTTTACATATATACATACTTAGTACATACTAATAATTGTGTTTAGTAATATACAGACAAATTAAGTAAGTATTGCTAATTAATTGCTTAATTAATTAGCAATACTTACTTAATACTTATATTATTAGCAAAGCACAGCTAATCTTAGTTTAACAGAGATAACGTTAGCAAGATGCACAGATCATTAATCTTAGAAATTGTTCTCTCAATACAAAGGTCAAATTGTCTACCTCCAATAAATAACATTGACCTCAGGGTCAAAATAATTCAATACATTCTCTTTGAAAAACGGGAATACTACGGTCTTGGACATATCGACAAATGATTCTTCTTATAAATACTTTTATTTGATAAATTAACGGATTATGCACGTTACTTATCTCCTCGGGGAAAGGACAGAAAGATAAGGAATTCTATGACATTTGTCTTCAAGATTGGGACGGGATGAGTTCTTATGTTATTTTTTTTATAAACGTGGGGTAAAAACATTGATTTCGTGTTACAAGAACTGTTTAAAAATAGTTGCAATATTCGATTTAAATTAGCACATTGTGTCAAGTTTTAAACACAACAAAAATACTAACGAGGTGATTACATCGAATCTGAAAATCGCAAAGCTTAAAAGCTTCATCCTACGCTGAAAAAATGTTCACAGTTTGCGTTTCTTTACACATTGTAACGTTCTTATTATAGCATCTTACATACTAGTATTTGTTTGGATAACTCTTCCCAAGATTGTAGTAGACAGTAAAATTTATTCATCCCATAAAATAACAATGCTTACTAAACCGATTATAAAATATACCTCTACGTAACGCCGTATAATTAAAATATCGTGAAACATTTGTTTTAATTTGCAATCTCACGATACTTGAGACGAGACGTGCCTTGTTTATAAATGCTTGTTATTATAACTTTCCTAAATCCTACGCAAAGGGTCTCATGTTTACATTGGCGGTCATAT
Source organism: Spodoptera picta (assembly GCA_038387885.1). Lineage (NCBI taxonomy): Eukaryota > Metazoa > Arthropoda > Insecta > Lepidoptera > Noctuidae > Spodoptera > Spodoptera picta. The sequence goes on along the minus strand of JAZHFQ010000438.1, from coordinate 3,827,254 downwards.
TGTGTTCTATGTATGTTATTAGCACATATTTAAGCCGTTTATCAATATCGCCACGGCTGGAGTAAAGCAGCGTGCTCAATTACGAATAATACAAATACGTGTCGATACACGGCGCAAAGACAATCGCGTACAGAAGACGGCGGCGTTATCTCCAGTTTTATCTGGGGAACGTGACCCCGCTATCTGGTGAGCACGCCGCCGCCGCGCCGCCCGCCCATCTCACCCGGACACTTCTTCTCGAAGCCCAACGCAAATAAATATCAGCCGAGCATTTTACGAAAGCCATTAATTTAGAAATGCCGATCTGTCGTACGATTGTTTATGATCATCGAGTCAGACCACCTTGTCCGTGTTATTAATTGATCGGCCGATAAGCTTCGCAGTTAGCGATTACACGGTTCGATTTTCTACCCTTGAAAAATTACACGGTTCAAGTATTATTTTGGTTGGGTATTACAACAGGGATTTGATCTAAAAATAAATGGAGTGGCAGCGAAGTGACGCGTGGTCACCGGACATAGTGGCACGAGGGGCCTGACGGTCAGGGTTGCCAAAGCTAATTCATCAATATCCCCAAAAATCCTGATCGAATTCCCCAAATTTGAGGATAAAAATCCGCTGATTCCCCACAAATTCCCCTCAAAAGTTTTTTTTTATAAAATGATACTATAATCAATGAGTTAAATAATATTTAGTTTTTATCTTTTATATTTTTCTCCAGTTTTTTAATCCCTTGCAATCTATTGCGATTTTCAGTTTTTAAATTTTTAATGAGACTAAATTTGCGCTCGCCTTCACGACGACTCGATGCATTTGATAAAGACAATATCAGCAATAATGAAATAACAATTTTTATGTTTGAGAACAGGTATTCTCCCGCAGCGTTTTTCATGCAAAACAATAGCCGCACGAGGTACAATTTCATCTTTTTTCAAATCTTCCATACTTTCTCCAGCCTTCATACTTTATGATTCAAAAAATGTTGTCATCGATAATAAACGATGAAACATTTTCCGATGAGAATATGAAGTCAAAATCCCCACATTTTCCCCACATAATGCCAATCCCCAATAAATCCCCAACCAACTTGAAATTCCCCGCAGTTTGGGGAATTCCCCACAGATTGGCAACCCTGCTGACGGTAACTGACGCATCGCGTGCTCGACAGGGGCCCGTAATGTCCGTGTGTCGGTAGTGCGTCGCGATTGCGTCTAATACTCAACTCGCACTTGTACCTCACACTCTTTGCGAACGTTCCTTCCGAGCTGTATTCAACAAGTCGTTGAAAATCTCGCACCACCTGTTGCGAGCCAAACAAACATCTTAACTGGGAAAATATCGGTATAATCGTGTTTAGATACCTAGTCATGTTTTTTTATTTTACTCACGCAAACGATCTTTGCGTTGTATTGATGCGAAATATGTATAATGGTATTCTAACACCAACTTACACACCTAATTGATCGATATAAATTCCTATTTTAAGTTATTTGGATCAAAATCTGAATTCCAAAAGAAAATATTTACTTACGGTAAACAGAAATCACAATAATGATTTATTTTAGACTTTCTCTACTTCACTTCTAGAAATATAATTGATTGAACGTAGCAATTCCAGAGTAATTGTCAATACTGGTAGCAGCTATATAAACAAGGAGACTTTCTGATATGATAACCACTTACGTATCTGTTAAGTCTTACTTGATCCGAATTACTTTTGAAACACTTTCCAATTTACAGAGACAATGATGCCTAAGTTTGTTTCGCCGTTTCTTCTAGTCAATTAGGAAATTATTTAGTAATTTAAAGATTGACATGTAAAAGTGTTACTTCGTAACTTATTTACAGAAATAAATGTAATGTTATTTCATTTTATTACAGAACGACATAATGCTATGTATAATATAACGCCACGCCTTTTATTCCCGAAGGGGTAGGCAGAGCTGCACATTACGGTAGGTACTTAATGACACTGTACAATGTAACACCCACTTTTCACTATTTATCTTGTGAGTTCCATGTAATAGGGGGTGTGCGTGTGCCTATTGCCATATACCAGGCACATTTTCAGACTTCGGTGCTAGTACTGAGATTTTTTTAAAAGCCCCAGCAATGCTATCCAACCCGGAAATCGAACAAGACCAGGACGCCTTACCCGGCAGTTGCACTTGCGACCACTCGGCCAACGAGGTAGTCTTATCTAACACAAATACGAAGGTAACTTTAGTAGGAACTAAGATTGGTTGTTCCTAAGTCCTAACTCAGTAACATTAAAAGGGCTGAACTCGGTCTGAACGTAGTTTATGAAAGAATTATTATGAAATAGGAGACAAACGAGCAGACGATCATCTGATGGTAAGCGATCAGCGCCGCTCATGGACACTAGCAACACCACAGGAGGCACAAGTGCGTTTCCGGCCTTTTAAGAAGGAATAGGTACTTATTTGTATTTGATTATTGTTTGAAAACATTTTTCTCATTTCATTATAAATCCACTAACTTTTACCCGCGGCTTCGCTCGCGTCACAAAAGGTTAAAAAGTAGTTTATATGACATATACCAATACACACAGCGCCATCTATACCAATAATTTCGTTTTCCTTCAAGAATATCAATTTTTCCGGGATAAAAGTACCCTATTGTTTAATTTAGACTTTTAACTGTACATATGCAAAAATTCAAAGCAATCGGTTTAGTAGTTACGGCGTGAAAGCGGAACAAACAAACAAACTCACTTTCCGATTTAGAGGTATAATATTAGTAAGGATATAGGTTTACAGCTTACATTACTTAGTGAAACTGAATCCAAAGAAGGTGGCCATTGCCTTAGGCCACGATTATAATATTGAATATCTTTAAGCTGAGGCTTCACTTCTGGGAATTCAAGAACTTAAGTGACGTGTACACTCAACAGACACATTATACGGCACACACTGACTTTACTAGTACCTAAGTCAGTTGGAAATTTTGTTACTATGTTAATACAATCATGTCTTAAAACACTTGTATGCTTGTAAATGATGCTTAAACCTTGAATATATTGCATATGAAAACTTTAAATATGTTGTTGATATATAAACTAAAATTAATTTTCCTTCGTAAGTCTCGTTAAAACTCGAGAAAGTCCCGTTAAAACTCGAGAACAGCTGATCTGATTTGGCTAATTTTGGTCTTCAAATGATCGTGGAAGTCCAGGGAAGGTGAGAAAAAATCTTATTTTGGCGGGTCAGTACATTTATATTCGTGGGAGTGATTAATAAAGATATAATTTTAAACACTTTTCAACATCACATGACATTCTGAGGGACAAATAATGTTGAAATTCCGTGTAGTATTTAGTGTCTACATTAACGTTTCGTTATGAATTCAATGTATTAAACATATTCAGGATTGTTATTATTAATCAACATGGAATTCATTGTGTAGTTTTTCGATCGACATTGCAACGCTAGTGTTAGTTTTTTTTCCGGCAGTTAAGGCTTCTGCGACATAGGTACTCAATAAAACTTTTTTTATGGGATAACTCGGTAAACGAGACAAATCACCTAATGGTAAGCAATTGTAATTGGACCTCCAATACCCTCACTCACACGACGAAATAAAACTGTCCTGTGAGACCGTGGTGTCACTCCGGTAGAGCCGATTCGTGCCGAATCATGGCTCTCGGAAACTCCAAAAAAACCTGTGCATTACTCGTCAAAAATATCCTGAAATTCATACCATCATGCACAAATTAAAAGAAGACACAAATGTATGTACATCGGAAATAATTTCCTTAATAATAACATGTTACAAGTTAATGTACGGTCGGCATTGTTTGATCTGAATGAAGTTACGTCATGTGACGATTGCAAACTATTTCAGAGTTCTAACAGGGTCCGAATTCGTTGAGTTTAGCCGATATCGAAGTAAAGGTCATAGGTCGTCCATATTGTTAGTAATTTTAACTAAACTTGAATGGTGATTGTTATTCACGTTATAAGTTTGTTTTGAATGGCGGCTTTATCGATATGTATGTAGTTGTGTACACTCATTTAGGTATTATTTGTAGAATTTTCGTATGAGTTATTTAAAAGTAATAATTGGATGTTTCGTGTTTTGGACTAACTATTCGGCCTCGTTTCGTTTCGTGGAATGTGCTACCGACGTATATAGTGTACCTACTGTATTTTTTTATTATTATTTTAGTCGAATATTTGACCCTATACAGAGTAAACTATCTATACAGAGTATAGGTTCATCTAATACTAGAGGTACCTACATATTTTAACTTATTTGGTTATTTTTCTTAATACTTATTTGATTTAACGTTAAATTGTAATACTTATGGAACCAGCACTTATCTATATCATCTCATCTATAATCATTACGTATGTCGTGGTGACCCGGTGGTCTAAGACGCCAGCTTCTCATGCATGAGGGTGACGGTTCAAAACGTACCAATAGCAAGTACTAATGTGACTTTTTCCGAGTTATATGCACTTTCTAAGATTATTTAGACACACCACTGACAAATGATGAAGGCAAACATCGTGAGGAAACCTGGACTTAAAATTTCTAATTATAAGTTTGAAATCACCAATCCGCAATGAGCAAGCGTGGTGATTAATGCTCAAACCTTCATGTGAGAAGAGGTCTTCGGTCAGCAGTACCCACTTGTAGGCTGTTGATGTAATTATCATTTAGCAAGGATTACCAACTTTTCGCTTTTCGCCAATTATGTCTGAATCTTATTGTAATGTGAGCAAGGTAATAATAATGGATTCAAATTCAGACTAAATACTTACTATTACTCATCTGATGTAACCTATACTGTGTCCCAATCGAACTAATTCTATCCTAAAGACTCATTATTGCTACACCCGGTTAAGTAAATATAGTTAGGTACCATCTCTGTTTTTTGTTCTAGATTTGAACTAAATCGGATAACAAGATAGAGGCAATAGGGTAGATGACTAATTTTTATTTTAATGTCCGTTTGGTAGATTATTTTGAAACATTAGACACGTATTTTTTATTTTCTTACAGAAACGAATACTTTCGACGACACCTATATTGATTTGAAATGTCGCGTGACGTCACTTCTATGTACATTTTATACGTAGAAATGACGTTTTAGCCCCCCACTCCTAAACTTTAATTCGTTATAATATCTAAGTATCATTTTTATTTTATTTTAAAAGACTTCATGCACAAACTTATGTACAAGGTGGGCTTAATGCCTAGGGCATTCTCCTCCAGCCAGACCTCAGATTTTATTATACAACAAAATAAAAAATACGTGTCTAATATTTTTCATTACCTAACTGACGGACTAATTAGATTTTTAATTTTCATACCCTGTCATCATCCCTATTATCCCTACACAAGTACACAAACAAGACAATATTCCTTTAATAGCAGACTAACGCCCAAATACTGAAAGGCTACTCAATTTAAAGTTGTAGGTAGTTAAATATCGTTCCATCTCTGTCATTTTACAAAGAACTTGTATTGACAGAACTATCTATACTTAAACGCGAATTACAAACGGACAGCGTTTCAATATTCGAGCGTAAATCCTTAAGCTTACAGTCAATGCAATAATATAATAAATATCATAACTTAGGAAATAATGATTTCATTCAATTTGTTTGACTTCAATACCCACGCCAACTATAAATTCAGTGTATATTGGTATATTTAACATGATAATTACGAGATAAACAACAATTATGGCGCTCCATTCAGTTTTGACTAAACAACCCTGTTATTGCGAGTCAAATTATGCTTTAAGTATCTATTAGTTGGCTACCTATTAATTATGTGCTTCCTAAGAGGTAATTCACTTTCTCGTGGTTAAAATTGAAATACAATTGGTGAAAAGGCAATCATAACGTCCCAATTTTTACTACTTCCAGAAATAAATTATTCTTTTTCATCGTACTAATTTGTTTGTATGTTTGTTGGTTTGTTACGTCAAAACAGCTGAAGGGATCGGGATGAAATTTAGAACTGAGGTGGATTATACTCTGGAATAACATGTCCATGTACATACTTTTTATCTCACGAGAACATCGGCGAAGCCGTAGGGAGAAGATAGTATTTATATTATGGTATGAGTCCCATGTAATGGGGTTTGAGCCTATTGCTATGTAACATTGGGTCAGTAATAGCACGGGGTCTAGAAATGTGCCCAGTATATGGCAATAGGCTCACACCCTATTGCATGGGGCTCATAACATAAATAGTGAAAAGTGGGTGTTACATTGTACAGTGGCATTAAACGCCGTAATGTGCATCTCTGCCTACGCCTTCGGGGATAAAAGGCGTGAAGTTATATTATGCTTTGGGTCTGAAAATTGAAAAGTATAATAAACTTTAGCAAGTCTGGGAATAAACCGAAGACGTGAGTTTGAAACTATGGATACGGGTACGGTACGAAAAAGCGACACGTAGACTCGTCAGGTCAAGGTAGACACACTGAGAGAAAATTTCCCTACAGAAATATTGATCTAATTTCTTTAACTCGATGGACACATATGGGACAAAAACTAATAACAAACAAAAAGTCAAAACTAAAAAGCAAAAAATAACTATGATTAGTACTGATAGATTACCCACCCACTGATAGGTAAGAAGTCGGTGCCATAAGTTCCATACAAAATTATTTATTAAAACCTTAATAGGTACCTAATTCACATTTATGTGGACATTAAGTTATACCATTATGATATGATCTTATGGCACCGACTTCTAACCTATCAGTGGGTGGGTAATCTATCAGTACTAATCATAGTTATTTTTTGCTCTTTTTAGTTTTGACTTTTTGTTTGTTATTAGTTTTTGGTTTTTTTGAAGTCGGTTTTTTAAACGCAGTTTTTATTTTATTATTTTATCATTTTCAGTGTAAAGCTACATATACCCGTTTTGTTACTTATAATCTACATAGGTGCAAAGTTCTAATCAATACAAATTAATCAAGCCCAAACACAAGGTAGTTACTGTATACCGGTAAGGAGTTCCTTTAACAATTACACTTCTTCATCATCAGATCCTTAATGACAGCCTACTCTATTTAGGTGTAAAGTCCTCATCAATCCAAATTAATCAAGCCCAAACTCAAGGTAGTTAATATAAACCGCTGAGGAGTTCCCTCGACTGCCTGTCGGCTCCATCATCAGGTCAACTCCAGACCCTTATCAAATTGTAGTGTTTCAAAATCCTAATTGAAAAACATAATAGACGCATTACTCGCCCATAGAATTTTCGAAAGTTCCCCTCGGTTTCCCTAGGATCCCATCATCAGATCCTGACTTCATGGAAATGGGACCATCTTGGGAGTATACCCTTTCAAACAAAACAAGAATTGTGGACACAAATGGCGGAGTACTACGCGAACAAACAAAAAAAAAAAAAACAATCAGCCGAACATAGTACCTCCTCCTTTTTTTGAAGTCGGTAAAAATACAATATTCTTATGTGAATGTAAAATCACGTGTTAATGCTACAAAGCTAATAAAACGTCACGAAAATTAGATACCAAATGACTAACTCATTAAGTAATTTAATGTTTAACTTTGATAAATGACCGACAAATAATAAATAAATATGTAGATTCATATACAAACATCGTTTGTATACTGTCTACATGTGTATGTATCTCTCATATTTTACAGTACAGATCCACAGTTATGCATTTGTTGGATAAAACATGGTTCTTGTAAGTGAGAAAACATGTTCCCGCCGTTTTTAAAATATGTTTCCAGTGTTGCTACATTAATAAATTATGTAAGTCAATGTTTATATATTTATTTAAGGTGTATGTTAACAAGGTGTCTAGCGTAGTGTTTGCATTGTGTCGAATAGAAAAAACTTAAATAGAATGCATAGCTGTATCTACCTATACATAATAATACATGTCTAGTAGTTTTATCTTGCAACAAAGTCCAGGAAGATCTAACTAAAATTAAACTTATTGCCTCTACATGCTACAAATACTTCACTCGTTTTCATTTCTGATGTTAGCAGACAAAGATGGACACTTTATTTGTAACGTAAACCCCACAGAGACTAAAGCCTAACCTTTGGACCTCATACTGGGTATTCAGCAGACCCACTAGTTATTAACTTAAAATAAAATTACCCGACCAACAAAGCTACATATTTTGAATTTAGAAAAACCTTTTCCAACTTCGTTATTTGTTTTGCAAAGTTATATTAAAAAGTACCTACACAGACAAACATGTGTAGCACTCACCGACACCGTGTTTAGTTTCCTTGTTTTGAATTCAAAAAGTTTTTAATTTAAAAAAATATTTACCTAGCTTATTTTATTTACTACGGCTGGCGCTGAATCTAAAGTTTTTTTTATATTTAATGGGATACCGTTTGGCCGTTATTTCACCTGGTGGTAAACGATGATGTGGCCCACAATGTAGCACGCCTACCTAAGTGGGTTTTTTCGGTAAACCGACATTTTCGGTTTTTACATGGAGTTTCTTTAACTATGTTTGTTAATTGATATAATACGGCAGTTGACAGGTAGTCAAATTCAATCCTTTTATTGAAATGTCAAAAACGATACGTTTTTATGAATTTAGTACCTACCTATTGGATCGCAACTTATGACGTCATTATATTTCTGCATCAAATAGCAAATTTTTATTTCCTTAAAATTAACGAGAAAAAATCCTAAAGTAGGTAAATAAGCTAATCAATGGATGAGAGTATGATTATTTTTTAATTATTTATTGCATTGTAAAGTTGAAACAATTTACTTTAAACCTAGAAAACTAGCCAATTGTATTAAACGAAATAATTATGCTCAGTGTACCTCTGCCTAATCATTGGTGAAAAGAGGGTACTGCGACATATTATATACTTACCAATATTCTGGTGCTTAAATAATGAATACTAATGAGATATACGAAATGTAACACATTTTCATAGCTCCAATCAGTCATCTCTAAATACATAAATGTATCGCTTTACAAAAGATAGAGTAAAAAACATTACAGTTATTAATGTCACAACAACATGGATTCTGTTGTTTGATGTTTATTATTTTCCTGTTACGGTGCCCTTTCCCTCTAAAAATATTTTATGTCGCATTTTATTTCACAGATAATACTTCCTACATTAGGTACAGGGACGCACTTAACTTTAATTAAGTATCGTGGAATAGCTTTTACATTTATTATTGCATCGATGCCAAGTACAATCGTGTTCGGAATTGTCCGTACAACTATTTATTTCCTCAATTTACATCACTGAGGCTATAAACTCAATCCGCAGCTTTCATTGTAACTACGGACAAATGGCCAGAGAATAAAACAGAAAGAATTAAACTTTTTATGGCGCGGCAAAAAGTGTGTTTATTTACATCATTCATTACGACTTAAGTCGAAGGTTAAATAAAGATTTAATTAATCAGTTAACTCGTTATTTAGTGAGACCTATATATAAGTATTGTTTGTATTTATAATGTATTTACACTAATATCTACTTATACCTATCTAAGTCGGCTAGGTAGTTGTGCAAACTCACCCTCCGTTTTCCCTTCGGCTTTTCCGACGTCTGACTGTGATTCCTCTTCTTCATATTTCCAGCTTTTACTTCCCTCATAATTAAACTAACATAATATTCTACGATTATGTAAATTACTTTCACTTATTAACACTGAAATGTCTCCAACACACATCCTTATCAAACTTGGTAATTAATTTGTTCGTCCGCTTAGGTGTACGTCACAAACACTGAACATTATAGAAATCCAAGGAGGTGGAGGAACTCGGCGTAGTTTTCACTGAGAGCGTTAGTTTTCAGAATGTTCTGAAAATGCGTGTGCGTAGTTTCCCGCGCGGGGCGTAGAGCGAGCGGTCGGAGCGTGCCGGTCCGGTGAGGCGTCGCGCTACGCTTCCAACTTGACGTGGAGTGGGATCCTCCGCGGTCGCTCCCGCCTCCGGGCTCCGCTCGACACGCGGCCCCGTACCGCCGCCCACTCGCCCCGCGCTACCGACTAACAGATAAGTAAACACTAAATTCTTTCAAAGATAACGACATACTAACCCCTCATAACTCACCCTTAATTAAATCTTAAGATAACTAAGCTTGTGAACGAGGATTAAGCCTATATGACTTTCAAGTTATCAACATAAAATTATGAAGTTTCATTTAATCATAGAATTATGAAGATATACATAAACAGATATCACTTTAATTCACTTATCTCATTCATTTAAAGGCACGACTGAACTATGTAAATTGAGTTATAATTTTACTAGGCACTCTCGCATAATTTGCTTGAGTGTTACCCTATATTCAAGTGAATTAGAGGATTTAGATGTTAATTGTTAATAATGAAAGTAAGGTTGGCTATAACAAGTTGAGTGTCGCATGCGCCGCGCTCGCAAACAGTTAATGATTCTGCTGCAAGATTGCAATAAACGTCGGCTCGCATCTACATCGCATACAAATTATCTAAGCTCTTAGCGCGTAAAGTTGAGAAGTCATTTTATAGGTGTTTACAATTTACTCACCTGCAGTAACTGCGCGTGTAAACCTTGGGGTATTTGTTACAAAGGTCATTGATGAACCACCACGGATATACAAAGTTGAAATCAATACGAATGGGGATAAACATTAGAATTGCTCATATTTCTCAATTTAGCGCTGAAAGCCTATGGAAAAATTCGTGATGTCAGCTCTGACGTAAAGCTCGACAGATTGAGTGGTATCTACGTCAAATACCCGGTCTGTGTTAAAATACTTGTCTATCCCGGCGCTGTGGTGATTTATTAACACATTATGCGAGGCGCAGAAGGATTATCAGGGCTGAAACTGATAATTTTATGCAGAAAATTGCTATCGGAAAACGTATCCTAGAATTAATTAAGGTTTAACTAACTTAAAACTAGTTACTGTAACTTATAATAAACACTGTATGAAACTTTATACTTTACTTTGATCGAAACATGGAAAATTATTTTATTATAGAACTCAAACAGTGCATAACCTTCCTATTACCCTACCTATTAAGTTACCTAATAAGTAAGGAAGAAGGTTTTCTGACTCAACCGGAGTGATACCCACGGCCACATAGAAAACCGGCGTGAAACAACGCTTGTGTTTCGTCGTGTGAGTGAGGTTACCGGAGGCCCAATAAGCAACCCCCAATCTCCCCAATTCTTGACTACCCAACCCAACTATCTTCAAATTCTTAATCCGGCCGGTAAGGCACCTGTAACGCCTCTCTTGTTCTGGGTGTCTATGGGCGACGCTGATTGCTTTTTTATATATTTGATGGGCCGACGTTCGACCACTATCTCGCCTGGTGGTATGCGATGATTATCATCATCAGCTTACTGCTCAGATGATCCGTCTGCTCGTTTACCGGATTATCCCATAAAAAAAAGAAGTTTTCTTACAAAATAAGTGGAAGTATAGACATGTATCATAGCACCAAGCTCAATAATGAAGTAGAGACCAAGATCCTTATATTGATCCCAATCCCAATAGACATTGGTAATAGGAAGGAAGGCAGATTAAATACTAAGATAGAAGTGTCAGATTTTACTTTTACAATTTTTAATGACTCTCAATTTTACTTTTAGAACCTTCAAGATATTATCCATGTACTAAAAATAAAAATAATTTGTTGTATCCTTAAAACCTAAGAATGGAGGCCTGGTATTCTGTAAATTGTCTTTGAACTTAATAAATCCTTACAAAATAACAATGAATATCGTTCGTAACTTTTACTTGAGATTTATTTAACTGGCTCGTTGGCCGAGTGGTGCAACTGCCGGACAAGGAGTCTCGGGTTCGATTACCGGGTAGGGCAAAGTATTACTGGGTTTTTTAAAAATTCTCAGTATTAGCACGGAGTCTGGAACTGTGCCCGGTATATGGCAATAGGCTCACACCCTATTACATTGGACTCATAACATAATGTGCACCTCTGCATTCGAGAATAAGAGGCGTGATGTTATGTTATGTTTACTTGATATTGTTTGCTTTAAATAAACGTCCATTTTGCAATAATGTGTACATAATCAATGGTTATATAATTGGTGAGAAAATAAACATTGAACTTATCTTTATGTTATTTGAGAACATCCTATATGTCACTGTTTATCCAATCTTCTGACTGAACTAATTGACTGACCTGGGTTTAAAAAGGTTACTGGTAGTTTAGCTTCACTATAAAAGAGCTGTATGATAGGAGATAATCTAAGTACTAAATCAGCTCTCATTCCTCAGAAAGCAAGAGCCCCCTACAAATAGAAGTCAATATTAGGTTTAAAGTGCTTTACCAGGCGACTTTAACTGTCGAGATGAATTGACTTTCTCAGCATTCCACTGACATTTATAAACTGTATAAAAGATTCAGAGAAAGCCATATCTTGTACCGTTTGCCGTTTTCCCGAGACATGAAAAGCTGCTGCAATCTTATGTTATTGAGAAGGCTCGATGAATACAGACGCTAGCATATCCAGTTCTCCCAATCTCACAATTTCCTTTAGCACATTTCCACCTCTAACGTAATATTATAAAGTTCAAATTCTATTGCCGATATTGGACAGTTTCGGTTAGCATCACATGCTGGTATCTACTTTCCCTGCTAGACGTTCGTGGGACGGTACTGAAGGTAATTCTAATTTATTGTTAACGAGCACTTTGCCCTTACTTCATTCGGAGAATTCCTGCTCTCCAAAGGTTTCATCAAGAATTTATTTTTAGTGTTTATTTTGCTATGTAGGAGCCCTATACCTCTATAGTCGGAGGAAAGATTGTGTTGATATTTTTAATTCAGCCTCGCTATTTTATTATTTGTTAAGTGTTGAAGATGCTACGAAAACACATTCAATTAATTCAGTGGAACATTGAACACATTCGATTACTTGCAGAACTCGAGACCAACAGCTGATAATCCGCAGAGACGCTCGCAGATTTTAAATTGCATCAAGTAGTTGGTATATTTGCAGTTAGTGTGTAGTATTTTGTCGTAATGATATGGAGGTGCGTTATTCTGCGCATATCTGTTTCATTTCAACGGATGGTTTACTTGTATAAACTTGGCGGCCGAGTCTATTCCGCGTAGTGCGGGCCTCCTGCTAAATGTTTACATTATGCAGTTTGCATGCATCCCTACATCCAGAACGGGATAGCTAAATAAGCTAATTAGAATCGTGAGCTGAATTTAAAAGTCCACCATTGAATTGCAGAATTATCATGACATTTGCATATATTTTAACGATAAGTCGCTAATTGAAAAGATTGAAAAGCATTTGCATAGTTAGCATGCTCGTAGGTCGATATAAATTATAAGTCTCGTAATAATAATTTGAATAGTACTCAAAAGACGTGCCGAGGATAGGATGCAGAGAAATCGCAATCAATCTCTGCCAGCAGACTTTTATTGGCGCTGGAATTACGAATGTAACTAATCGTCTGCATGTGTAGCCTCCCTGCAGAGCTATTTAATCAATTATGCAATGGGCAGTTAGCTGTCATTTGTTAGAATTACCTCTACTTACTGTAAACGCCGCTTACAATACATTTAGATCGTAAATCGGTTGAGTGGTGGCCACCGCGTCAGGGCAGCTCCAAGCACCTATTAGCTAAGTTCGAGCACGACCAAGAACTGGGAACGAATCGATATTTAGTATTTATCATCATAATGACGAGTTATGTCTAGTATCTATGTCAGGCACCGGTCGTTATTGTTGTCTCCAGAGTTCCCTAACAAACGGTATTTACGTTTAACTAGGTCGATAGGCATATCAAAAATGAAATGGATTCATTTGCATTAGGAGAGATATTAATTGAATAAAGGGAGATAAATGATAGGTCGGGTCGGTAGGTACGAGCTTTATCATTGAAGTGTAGTCCCCGAATATTGCAATAATTATATTTCATGCCGCAAAAGCCGCAATTGTGTCATCAAATTGCATTTGTGGATTGCGTTTTTAATTAAAATATTATCGCTTAGGTAAATAAACGTGGAAGATAATAACGTACGTACTAAATAAATAGCTCATTGTATTGTACTTTTGAATTTAATTATTATTAATAGGTATATAAAAGTGCGTAAATAGGTTTTTGTAGTCCTTTGAAAATTTAAACTCGTCCTTCTATGCTCCATAAAAACAAATAGTCAAAGTCAAAGCATTTATTTTAATTAAACCATAATTTACCTCTAGTACTTTTGAAACGTCAACAAATACAAAACAAATAATAGTCTGTGTCAGTCAGTCCGTCAGTGAAGGTAGGTGAAACCAGGTGCTCATTCCAAAATGTAGATTCGAATGGAGAAGAACGAGAAAATAACTCCATTCGTTACTCTTTTTAAAAAAGTCTGTTCTACAATGTCTCTGATATATATTCCAATACTGGAATAAATATTTTTCAATATTCGAATGCTAATGGTGTTTTCAAAAGGTTTTACATAGGTACGTTTCCTATAAAAAATTAAAAATATTGAAACAGTACATAATTATACTTAAACTTCAGTAAACCTTTGTTGTCATTATCTATACTATCTATACTAATATTATAAAGAGGAAAGATTTGTATTTTTGTATTTTTGTATGTTTGTAATGAATAAACTCAAAAACTACTGGACCGATTGCAATAATTTTTTCACCATTAGAAAGCTGCATTATTCAGAAGTAACATAGGCTATATAATATCACGCTAGGACCTATAGTTGTGGAGCAATAACCAAAAATGTTTTAAAAACGGGGGAAAAGTATCGTTTCTGAGGCCTTCCGTGGCGTGCGCTGAGCATATAGTTAAAGTTATACAAAAATGCTCTATAGATGAATTGTTCATAAATAAATGAAATAAGTAAATGAATACATACATACATAACATCACGCCTTTTATCCCCGAAGGGGTAGGCAGAGGTGCATACAGAAGTAACACCCACTTTTCACAATTTATGTTATGAGTCCCATGTAATAGGGGGTGAGCCTATTGCCATATACCGGACACCGGACATTTCCAGACTCCGTGCTACTACTGAGTTTTTTTTTTAAAAACCCAGTAATACTTTGCCCGACCCGGGAATCGAACCCGAGACCCCTTGCCCGGCAGTCGCACTTGCGACCGCTCGGCCAACGAGGCAGTCGGCAAGTAAATGAAGTCCGGAAAAATATTTTCAAAAAATACTTCCTAAATAAAAAAAAACTGAGAATAAATATAAATAAAACGTAAAACTATGTAAAAAATCTTAAGTCCCCCCGTGCGAAGCCGGGACGGGCCGCTAGTCGTTGTATAAACGGCATGGTATCTTTAAACGTAAAGATTAATAAAAAAAAGTATTTAGTAGTATCTGTATGGATGTTGGATGTATTACGTAAAGACTAATATCGTTGTCTGTACTAAACGTTTTAATAAAGCTCGTTATATACGATACCTATAAGAGATTTATTTTTTACAGGTCTGCCTATCTCATTGTGCGTATTTATAAGGGCCTATGTGTAGTATTATCCGAGGGAGTTCGTCCGACTCAAATTTCAAAAGAAATCTCAAAGGAAGAAAGGTCCTTTTTAGTACGTGGCTCATTAATAAGGCATACGGGGTAATTTTAGCGTATATTGACATTACTACCAATCCGCCCCGGCTTCGCACGGGTGCAATATGCATGTATCATACATATAAACCTTCCTTAAGAATCACTCTATCTATTAAAAAAAACCGCATCAAATCCGTTGCGTAGTTTTAAAGATCTAAGCATACATAGGGACAGACAGACGGCTGACTGCGACTTTGTTTTATACCTCTAGTATGTACTGTACTTATTATGTAGTGATTAACTTCGTAAGCAAATAAGTTAACTTTTAGAATAGACAGATCTTGTTCACAATACTGCCAAGTTCCTTATGTGTACAAAACCTTATTGATGGATATTTCATATTGGAGTGGTGGTTGGGTGGGTTGGTGTTATATTAATTGACAAGTTTCACATCGTAATTCATGAGTTTCATTGCCTTAAGCACAATGTGAACTTTAGTATCTAACATGATGTCTCTGTCGTGTTGTATCCAAATTACTATTGTGTTCTATTTCTGCCCCTTCTACGGGACTGAGGGAGAGCCATGATTCAGCACGAATAGGCCGGCTCGACCGGAGTTGCAACGCCTATGGTGTTCCAGGTGTCTATGGGCGACGCCGATTGCTTACCATCAGGTGATCCGTCTGCTCGTTTACCGGCTTATACTATAAAAAATAAGGTAAAACCTCATTTCTCAATAATCACTCTAAAGATAGCAGAGAATATTGTTGTCACCTCATTATTTGAGTGTAAAGAACATCATAGGACCAAGAAGAAACGACTGGTATAGAGGTACATACAGAAATAATCAAATGAAAATCTATTAATGAAACAGCAAGACTGTGAACACATTTCATAGAAATTGTAAGTGATGAATTAATGTGCCATTTTAATTACATTCGTTCAGTATTACAAACCAATTTACATGGCTTGGCTATGCGTCGTGACGGAGCGTTTCACTAGTTTCCCACAAGCCTTAACGACGTGTGTCGCTTCGTGTCACAAATTAAAATATTACGGTGCATACGACATGTGATACGTTAAGTATGCGGTGCACTGCCTAGCGAAGTAAGCTACATAAGTTCAAGTGCACTCCTCGCTTTCGGCGATTATTCAACCTGATTTACGCGCAAGACAGTACTCCACTACTTACACATTACTCGTGTAACAATACAACTTACTTTTATTACTTTTAAATTATACTTTCTACGTGTTGATTGTTCAAAAGTAGCGCTATTAGAATACGTCCTCGCATTCTCGATGCGCCTTTGTTTTAATGTTTTTGTATGTACAGCCCGCAGCGTTTTCTACGCTTATAAAAGGTATGGATGTAAATTATAATAGGAGCAGTAAATTAAACTATTTTTGGAAATGTCTCGTAAAACTTGCGAATAATAAATACGCGGCAGAATAAGATATATGTTCGATGTATCGGTATATGCTTGCCTACGCACACATACCTACTGTTTGCGCTTGATTGGAAAAGTGTAACTGTTCATTTCCTTTTTGTAATTACATAGCTGGAAAGATAACATACATTGTTTTAAGGATATTGGGAAGAATTGAGATTGTACTTGTATGTTACGTAAAGTTTATCTTTCGTGCAGGTGTATTGTATTTATTATTATAAACATAGTATAACAACAGTGCATTGAATTTGTGTTTAACCTAGACATAATATGAATGTCGTGGATAACGCGATTGTTATAAATTGCGATGCCTTTGTCTGCTCAGAGTGTCAGAGTCATTAAATCTCAAAAACGGATGCACGATTTTTGATGTTGATGCGGTTTTCTATATGCATTTTTGCGATAATCATCGTTAAGTTCTTTAGCCAGACAAAATTTGCTATAACCGTGTATAGGATCGCTACTTATATATCTACTGAGTTAATTAATAGCTTTGGACAAAATGAAAATTAAGACATCTGATAACGCTTCCAGTTAAAGTTTCGGCATTTAACTTGTTGTCAAGAGCAGTTTGAGAAGGCAGGCAGAATCTTCGTAAAATACTGACTGCATTACGTCCAATCTGGTTAAAGCTCAGAACTGATGACCCTAACCCAGTTGGGGAAAATCTAAGTGAAAGTCGTAGAAACTGTGGTACCTACTGATTCTTTGAGTAAATACTTGGACAGGTATTTAGATGAAATTTAAGTATACTTATACTATCTTTGACTGCCTCGTTGGCCAACTAGACGCAAATGCGACTGCCGGGCATGAGGTCTCGGGTTCGATTCCCGGGTTTGGCAAAGTGTTCATGGGTTTTTAAAAGAATCTCATTAGTAGCACGGAGTCTGGAAATGTGCCCGGTATAAGGCAATAGACTCGCCCCCTATTAAGTGGTACTGATAACATAAATAGTGAAAAGTCGGTGTTACATTGTACTCGGGCATTAAGTGCCGTAACGTGCATCTCTGCCTACCCCTCCGGGGATAAAAGGTGTGATGTTATGTTAATGTTACACTATCTTCAATACCATACTTACAATGAAACTAAGGAATGAACGTATCAGCCAAAAAATGATGTATCAGAAGCATGGCTCCTCTAAATAAATCCGAGGCGTTTTCGGAGAATTGCCTATAGCTGAGCGTAACATAATGTCACAATAATTAGATTCCTTGTTAAAAGAAATCACACAGAAAGTTACATATATTTTATCAAGAATTATTATACGTTGTACCTAAGTACTGTTATGGTTTTCTTTTGTTTCCCTGTTTATTTTGTTTGATCTTATTATTTGATTTTTTATGGCATAAGCCGGTAAACGAGCAGACGAATCACCTGATGGTAAGCAATCGCCGCCGTGCATGGACACCTGAAACACCAGTGGCATTACAAATACGTTAGGTACTGGATTTGTGGGGATTAGATTGATATGAATTTGATTGAGGATTGGAGAAATTGGGTGCCCGGTAACCTTACACACACGACGTAACACAATGCAAGCGTTGTTTCACGTCAGTGTTCTGTCAAGCGGCGTGGTATCACTCCGGTCGAGCGGGCGCATTCGTGCCGAAGCATGGCTCTCCCACATTTATTTTGCTGTTAGCAATCTCATTAGTCGTTAAATATTTTTGTTTTGTGGTAGGTTATTAGTGCAAATAACTGTGAGGATTGGGTTAGCAGTGGCCTGTTATAGGCTTACAGGGCCTTATAGGATCTTTCAACAACAACATCAACTGTCATTATTAACATCAACTGCCTGTAGAGGTATTACTGGGAGCTGATACTATGTGGTTAAATGTGATTAGTTTATTGGATCTTAGTCCTTGCAAGCCCATAATCCCATGTAATAAAGTTATCCACTGCTTCGTTGGTACACTGTGAAGTGGTCGTTTAATGCTTAAATACAGACAATATAGGGGACTTCCGCAATATAAGGATCATCTTTATATTTTTACTGCTTTCTACTGAAATTAATTGATTGATTGCGAGCTTGAGCGGTACCTTAGAAGATTTTTTAATAGCTACTGTTGAAGATATTTTGATATCTCTACAATAAGAGAGTTAGGGGCTTGTATTAGTTTATGCAAAATGTTATGACACTTAACGGAGCATTTAACATAACATAACATCACGCCTTTTATCCCTGAAAGGGTAGGCAGAGGTGCAAATACCGGCACTTAATGCCACTGTACGATGTAACACCCACTTTTCACTATTTATGACATGAGTCCCAGATAATAGGGGGTGAGCCTATTGCCATTTCCAGACTCCGTGCTACTACTGAGGTTTTTACAAAACCCAGCAATACTTTGCCCGACCGGGGAATCGAACCCGATAACCAGTTAACGGAGCTGATTAACATAAACAGGATTATAAGTTACAAACGTTTTATATTAAACTTCTTGTTAAATTAACCAAGTTTAAGTAATTCATTGCCTAAATTAAGGTGAACCTATATATCAAAGTAACTTTGAAACAAACATCGTAAATCTCACCATTTAATCCTAAAAGTAATTACCATTCCATCACAACTAACTTTGGTCTTAGTTCGACTATCCCAGTGCAGCATCAAGTAGGTAAATAATGGTAATTAGATTCCGAACTAGCCGTGGTGTGAATGCGTAAGTGACTAGACGGAGTTTGTTTTACGTAAACGCGATAGACACGTTTATGACGTTCGGCGCTCTGATTGGCCAGCTCTATGTTAACTAACCAATCAGAGGGCTGAACGCGGTAACGTGTCGATCAAGTTAACCTAAAACAAACTGTCACTAGGCATTTTGTTTGGCGCGCGATTTAGGTCGCCTTCGTCACGCACGGGTGACAGTAAATGGTTTCATAAAATGCTTCCATGTCTTTACTCTTCATTCTTGGATACGGTGCGTTACCATTGTTAGGCGGTTCCCTTTATTTCTGTACTTTGAGGTAATAGATTCAACCTTCGGGTTGTAGGCCTTCTGTTATTTAGTTAGTTTAAAATATTATTGTCTATGTATTGAGTAACTGGCAACTACTATTAAAGTAGTTGATCATTTTCACAAGGACAGTGTTACTAGGGTACTGCCGCACTGGTGTTATTAGGGGTATTTCTTTATTTTTTAAGGGGGAAAATTATCGAATGTCTTCTCCCGCCTGGGACTAAAATCTACCCCGTTCCTCCTACTCCAGCCCCTCGAACCAGAGCCCCGGCAACCCATTAAGTCCTTCGTGGCTCCGTATCAGCATCAGCCCTATTGGGCCCCATCCGTGCTTACTAGGGGTATAGAATCATTATCGTCTTCTTAACCTACCGGTCGAAAAATCGTTTAAAAAGTGTTCTTTTGTTTCCAATTCTAATTGACTTTATCCATTAAGGCTTTTTTTAAATATAACGTTACCCCACCCTAGGATTCCTGTGTCGTGGTTGCGTTTAACACACAAGTTCACATACACATGACACCCAGACCCGGAACAACAATTTGTGGATCACACAAAGAGTATTTTTCTCATAATACCTATCAAAAATTCTATAAAACAGCAGGAAACAAAAGAGTTCCGTAAAAGCTATTAGTAAGAGGTAAATAAAATGAATGTCGAACAAATATCCGATTACCTCCTTAAGTATAATAGTCTAGTAAAAAGGTTTGGTAATTGCCCCCAGCTAATGTGCCAGCAAAAAGTTTTAATATCATTCATTAACCTAATATGGCAGCGAAACATGATTAAGTCAGGACATCATTTGGGAGATAAGATTATCTAAATTAGGTACAAGGACATTGCTCTAATTTCGTTAAGTAAGCACTAGAAAATATCGCTCAAACGTTATAAATAATAAGGTTAGATTAGAATTTCATATTTTACCTCAAATGGATAAAAAAAGGAAAGTAAAAAAAATAGATCTAGCAACACTAAGAAAGTGTTCCAATTTAAAATAAGAACGATATTCACGTAGTAGGTCTGTGCATATTTACTCAGTACAAATAACAAAACAAACCAGCCAGTTAATGAAAACTTAGCAAATATCTTCGTTCTATTTTTAAAACTAAATAATATCTACTTAGCGTTTGGAGATGGAACAGATTACAGATAATGAAAACAGACTGTTTGAATTGTAGACAGCCCCTCATTGTTAGATGTAGGTCACGCATAGAATTCGGCAATAGACAACATACGTGGGACGGTAGCATAGATAAATTCAAGCCGAATTTAATCGAGATAATCGATAATAAATACAGTTTAAATCGAGTAACACGATAAAACTACGATTTCGAAGTTCCTATTTCTTTTATATTTTGAAAGTTGATTTAAAGTCAAAGTCAAAGTATTTATTCGTGTGCTTTTTGGTGATACAAAAGGGTCTTAAAATTATTATTAGATATAGTAGCGCAAAAAGCTGCCCATTAGGCATACACTATTTAAAGTATAAAAATATTCATCACATTCAAAATTTTAACATAAATAATTAATAAAATGTCAAAAATTAGTCACAATATAAATTATAACAGGCATTAAATAAACAATCAATAGCAAAAATGTCAAAAATTTTGCAACAAAATAAATTAATACAAGCACTAAATAAACAATAAGTTACCCAAGTTTTCATAATTAATTATACACATAGTTGTCAGTTTATTACATTTTGTCATGAAAGAAATCGTCAATGGTATAATAGCATTTATCAATTAGAAAATTGTTAAGTTTCCGTTTAAATTGTGTTAAATTCAGATTCTTGATAGTATTTGGGATTTTATTATATATTTTGGGTGCCATGCTAAGGATACTTTTGTGCGTAAGGGCTGTCTTTGAGGCTCTCAGACATAATTCGTGTCGACGTTCTGATCTTGTCGATCTATGACGGTCCTCAGAGGCTTTATTAAAGAAAGTACTATTTTTTCTGAGTACATTGATATAGGTCGTTTCTTTTCTTGTAAATAAATATTTACTGATAGATCCCACGACATTTTCGACATTTTCTTATGTTTTTTTCTATCGGAAAATAAACAACTAAAACATTAATTTGGCTTAGTGGGAGAATTTGTTTTTGTTTAGAATTTAATCATAAAACATTTCTTCTTCTGCTTGATCAAAATGTTCATAAAAATAGAAATAGTTTCAGTGATAATGTGGAGTTTAAAATATGCCCCAGTGTCTGAAAATTAAAGATCAAAAACATTGGAATTCCCGATACGCTCTTTCTGTACAAATACAAACACTGATAACTGAGTTGTTGACAAATCAATCACTAAATGACATTCGAATAGATACCCAATTATCTACATTATTATTATGAATACATGTCTCCATGTAACCTAATGAACGCACTTAGAAACAACGAAACAGTCTTCAACATAATTTCACACCATCCATATAAATAAAAGTCCGATCAGATCAGACTTCATTTCTCATAGACAGCATAGTCAGTAATAAGCAAAAACAAATAAACACGGCATAGGCTTCAGAACCGGTTGGTTAAAGTAAAGAAACATACAAATATTGTTATTACACGATTAAGATTGTACCTGCATCGTCATAAGTATTGCAACCATTTGCGTTCAGCTTGCGTTCGGCCTCCTCATATCTAAATCGACCGTGGGGATGCACTAGGACCACTCAAACCGGCAAAATCTTTTAGCAAAATGTAAAAGCAAATAGTAATGTAAGCTTTACTTTCTGTTATGATAAGCTATATGTCCACTAAAGCCAATGAATAGTCGAGTTCTATAGTTATTTCGAAACGATATAAACTTCTATTTTTTTTATGAACATTAAAACGTTTTTTATGACTATTTAATTTAATAAAATAAGTGTATTTAGTGACACAAGTGAGTTGATTTCTGCGAATAGGCTACAAGGCAGCACCTTTACAGGACAGTTTTATCAAGCGAACGATGAGGACGACATTTCCAACTGACTACTCTGAAAAAAAAATTCCGAAATAAACTCAGAGGTCCGTCTCTTTTCTTTCTATTTCTTCAAGTGCATGTATCATAAAACAAGACAAAACACATAAACATCCTGTTTTCGTCAATTTAGACAACGAAAGCATAATAAAAATCATTATTTTCGTACAACGATGAAGTAAATGAAGCAAAATATGCCCAATTACTTATTATTTCATTATAAATATGTTTAAAGATAAACTTTTAGACCTCGTTTTCACACTCCGAGGTCGATAACTCTGCATCTATTATCCGTGATCCGTCACTGACACTCGTTACGTCCGGAACTCGTACGCATTATTGACAAAACTAAAATATCAGTAGAAACACTTTATCTCTTTTGGAACTATGACGCAAATGATGACAAAAATAATTTCGCTACCATTTTCGGTGAACAAATACCTATGCTATTTAATAAATGTCTGACCACACACGAAGGTCTGACCTATCGAAACATTCGAATTGCGTCAGGGAGATATAATAAGCCATTACCGATGAAGAAATTAATAGCCGTAGAGAGACCTCGGTAGTATCTTAATGATACGAGAATCAGAAGCTACCTAGACTTCCTAACTAAAGGCCTTCATCCTCTCAATGGAATGGCCATTTGGGAAGGTTATTGTCCGATTAGAAACCATAGGGTAGACATCTGTATGGTATTTTCCCGCGCGTTTTTCTGGAGTTGTAGTTGCATGCTACGAGCTTCGCACGGAAGTTGTCATTAATGAATTTTTGTAATTCATTTTAGGAAGTCTTATTTTTTACAAAATAACATCATCACACCCTTTAACCCAGAAAAAGTAGTAGAGGTGCACACTAAAGCACTTAATGCCACTGTACAAGGTAACATTATTTATGTTATAAGCCCCATATATTTTTTTACTGGTTGATGAAAGGGGTGCGCGTCATGCACTATTACCTCCTTCTCCGTTCAATGAATTAATATAGATAATCAATACAAGATTATTCAAATAAAGAGGTTGATTACAACTATAAATTTAACAATATTAAAACGTACTTAAGCATGTTCAATCCGTAATTACATAAGTTACATAACTAATTAATAATTTAATGAATACATTATGTAATTATGAAATCAATTAATACTTGGACATAAAACGTGCTACTGTATAATTTACATGTAATAAGCTATATCTGACCCAAATGTTTGTCATTACATTATAACGTGCGCTGCGCGGGAAAATTGCACGATGACCTTATTTATAGAGCGATTTAGTCTATGATCGTTCAATATCTTAACAAATTGACTCTGATAATGTGACCTACGGCTAATTGAATGTTTATATTATATCAATGCAAGTAAGTAAGTACTTAAGTACTTATTGGTGTGTGATAGTGTGCCTGTCTTACGAATGGCTCCGGAAAACGTGTGCCATTACAAAATTCACTCCCGATGATAACTCGTGACATAAATTCAGTATCGCTTCTCGCAGTTCATGGAACTTGCGCTAGATGGCTAAGGCCACGGTCGCAGGCGCAGCGTCAGCGACACGGAAGCGGAAATGTGATGTGTCTCAAGGAAAATTACGGTTTAATTCAAGGTAGAAATTGGGTTCGCTTTGGTTTTGGCGTTGGTTGTCTGTTTGATGTTTTTGTTCAGTGTAACCGAAGAAAATTATACCTACAATTTGTCCGGTAATAAACAACAACAAATTCAATATGCATCTCTGTCTCTAAAGTGGCGATAACATCGACAGCCTTATCGAAGAATGTAATTGTTTTTTATTTTACTCTGTTACAAACATATGTATTATGAGTAAGTCATGTCAGCATCTTCTTGGCAGAAAAGTTTCAATTATTTAATTTATTCCTTAAAATTTACTGCTGCCGTATAAATGTGCCGCGTAGGACTTAACGGGTTGCCGGGGCTCCGCCTCGAAGGGTAGGAACAGGGTGGTTTTTAGTCAGTAAGAGTCTGACACTCCCTCCCGTCTCACCCAGGCGGGAGAAAGAATTCGATGATTTTCCCACCTTATAAATGTAATTTGTGTTAAAAGTCCAAGTGCCACTAAACACGGTCTACACCCGCTCCCGCTGGCACTATAACCACCTATCTACAATAACTACGAGTTTATTTACTCCACACAATACCAACATGAGTCAATCTGGAAAGTCATTACGTTATCATTAGTAGATGCGTGTCGTGGAGAAATGGATGCGGTCTTACAACAGGGACACGACTCTTTAACTACTGAGCCCTTATCACCAACTGCCAACCACCGTCCGTATGTAATCAATAAACATTTTTGAACTTAGGCACGTAAACATACCGTCTGGACGTTCTTTGTTCATGTGGAAGGAAGCTCATTATTTGCTTGTACTTTCTAGATGTATTTAAGTCCATATTTCCGTTTGATATGTGTCTTGAGACCCCTATCAGGAGCGTAGTAAGATGGTTATACGCCTCAAGCTTTAATATAGATCAAATATAATCTTAAAATGATATTACACATGTCACTTTGAAGGGAACCCATGTTGGAAAGTTGCCTCTGGGCTTAACAAACCTGACGTCATAATTACGCTATGTTATCACATTCTATCTTATTAGGATTAGGACATAATGAGATGGGAGGATAATCACAACCTTACATAACTTTGAGGGTTGTCCCCCAAGAGAAAAAGGTCAAAAAACCTATAGCAAAAAATCGAAGGCATTATAGTAATTGTACTGAATTTCGCATCTACTATTAAAAGCATTTTGCGTTTTTCATCATCAATAGATATCTACCATACAAATACTTGAAAAAACAATAAACAACTTTCATCTCTCAAACATGCCCCACAAAAGATAATGTAACATTTTTCTAAACTCGGAGATACGGGATTGAATTTTTTATTGCTTCAAATCATTGTCACCTGCCAGGGAGCAGAGATACGGGTATTTACTATTCTCAAACATTTACTCTCTGGAGACATTGTTAATATTGTTAATAAATTGACATATTTTCCTTTCCATCAAAGAAATATATCTTAATATCAAAAGACGTATACGATCAATATAATTATTCGACTGGTGTACTTGTCTGTTAAAAACCCAGTCCACATTTTGTGCAGTTCCAAAACTTCATCAACTTTGCTCAATGTGGATATTGAATAAAGAGCTACGATTTATAAACAGTGCGCACTTGTAAAATAATTACAACTATTCTTGTATAACTTACGGAGCACAGAGCAGACGCGACCACAATAGAAACTGCATTGATAATGGCCTAACATATTACTCTCTATTTATATCTAGTTGAATTTATGGCGGCACCGTCGTACAGTTGGCAAGGTCCGGCTGGAGGCGAAATGTTACAGCAGCAAATTACCATAGGGTGGGACTGGGACGATGGAGATTCTTTACTGAATATAATCGTAAGTTCAGTAATCGTGTGCTTCGATCTCTGCGGACAGCAGCGCTGTCGTCGCGTATTGGATTTATCGTCGCGTCGGCACAACGCGCGCCGTTGTGTGGTTCCGCCTCTTTACGCGCAGCCCCGGCTGCCCTGCCAGGGCTATCGACACGCGATATTACCACCGCTAACGAACTCGTTCACTTGCCAATAAAATCTTATTGACACCTCTACTACTGCACATCTACATTCAATTGTCCTGCCTACTATACGCAGTAACTGGGCTCGGTATAAATCTATAGTGACAGTTATCAGTTGTTGTCTGCACACAGCTAATTAAGCATGTAGGACTTGTAGTACTTGAGTAGTACTATTGAACTGTAAGACCGTCTTCTTTTGTTATGCCAACAATGATATGTCATTTGAGTGTAGAAGGTCCCAATCGTAAATCACAACCCATAAATAGAGTTCTTGCCTAGATTGGAAGGTAAGAACTTATAAAATCTGTTCATGGTTTTGTGTCAGCCCTGGAGTTCTGACTCGCAAATTAGTAGAGAAGATTGAATACATGAGGTGTCGGGTTACAGCGGCCGAGGGCCTTGGCCCAGCCTCCGTCGGCTAGCACACTATAAGGAGCTTTATACTATCTCCTCGACAATGTAGCGTATTATTAACTACCCGACCGGACCCGACAGTATTCATTTATCGATTAACTGTTACCTATCTCTAGGATGTATCCAGTTTCTAAAGCTGATAGCTATTTATGTCGTCTTACAACAATATTCAATTAAATTTTCCGGTACGCTTTCATTTGTACTGATTATTCAAAGATCAAGAAAAGTTTTACCAATTACAAGATGGAACGGAAACCAAAGAAGTTTGTAGGTAGTGCAGATACTTATGTAAGTGCTTCACTTAGTAGGTACATATCATAAAAAATATAAGAGTTAAATCTCAAGTCTTACCAAAATTGGGTACTTGCCAACTACTTAAATTCAATACTTTTTTCGAACTGTTAAAAACTACAGTTTTCTATGAATTTTGTACGAGATTGTGTATTGTGACGTCACATATTTTTAGAGTCAAACAGAGTACTTATTTCTTAACTAGCTATTGCCCGCGACTTCGTCCGCGTAGATTAATGACTTCTGACAGAATTCATTAGAATCAATTCAGTGCCCAATTAAGATTTACCTATTGTGAAATGATTTATCGTAATTTCAATAAATTAAAAATCCCGCAGGGTTCTTACCAGTCCCGGCCCGATCACGTAAGTTTTGAGTAATAAAAACTTCGACTATTGTTGTACAGAATCTCTATGAAATAAGTTCAGTGGTTAAAAGATAGAGAGTCCTGGAGCATTGACGCATAGTTCCCGTTCCCGAGGGACTTCTGTGATAAAAACTATCATACGTTACTCAGGTCAATCATCGTTTTACCGAATGTAATTCAAAAAGATTCAATGATTCTAGATTCAATTTTCATTCCCAATTTCACACCAACTATCATTCCCTATTTTATCCCCTTAGGGGTGGAATTTATCAAAATCCTTTCTAAGGAGATACCTATGTCATAGTAACTTTATGCATGCAAAGTCTCAGCCCGATCGGTTTAAAACTGGCAAAGTCTCATACAAACTTTCATCCCCTATTTTACCCACTTGGGGGTGGAAATTATCAAAATCCTTTCACAGCGGATGCTTACGTCATAACATCTATCTGCATACCAAATTTCAACCCGATCAGTTAAAAACTGACAAAGTTTCATACAAACTTTCATCCCCTTTTTTACCCCTTTAGGGGTGGAAATTATCAAAATCCTTTCTTAGCAGATAGCCTACGATACGATGAGCCTACGTCATAACATCTATCTGTATGCCAAATTTTAGCCCAATCTGTCCAGCGGTTTGGGCTGTGCGTTGATAGATCACTATGTCAGTCAGTCAGTCAGTCAATCACCTTTGAATTATATATATATAGATAGATAGAAGATAAATAATATACTGGAAAAATACTAAAATTAAGTTGGTCATAAAATCAATTAATGAAAGATTATTTTCTAATATTTTATTGTATTGAATAGTAATTTATTTTTGATGAAGGAAAGTACCAAAATACCCAATTGTGCAAGAATAGTCCAGTAATTTGTTTAGCAACTATTCGTCAGGCTTCCCGCATCAATAACTTAAGAGAAATTTGAAATATGTCGTCATTTAAGGAATTGGTTTCATGTAACGCTGACGTCTAGTGACTTTAAGATGTTGTGGACGGACACCTACACTTTAATGTACAGGACAATCTTCTCTGGACGTTAATAGAAAATAATTATCGTATGACGCGGAGAAGATTTACAAACATCTTTACTTAGTTTAGCTTAACTCGTCGAGTACCGGTTTTGTAGGCACAATTATAGAACAATAGGTTGCGGTCACCGGTGACCGCTTGGTGTTTGACAGTTTAATAGCTAAGCCATAAAATGAGTAGGTACAACACTTAGACTCCATGGGTGTCACCGGTGACCAATGACGTTAGAGGTAGATTTGCCTTCAGTTTTCAATTGGCAATCAAAAAGTCAATTTACTAAATGCACGATAAAATTCCTGTTAAGTAATCATAATAAAAATATCATTACTTTCATCTATTATATAGTATGTTTTGTGTAAACTTCCCTGTTGGCCGAGTGGTCGCAAATGCAACTGCCGGGCAAAGGGGCTCGGGATCGATGATCGGGTCGAGAAAAGTATTACTGGGTTATTAAAAAACCTCAGTTGTAGCATGGAATCCAGATTCCATACTACTGAGAATTTCAACATTTGACAATTCCAGAATTGTCCCCGGTATATGGCACTAGGCTCACCCCTATTAGATGGAACTCATAACATAAATAGTTAAAAGTGTGTGTTACTTTGCACAGTGGTATTAAGTGCCGTAATGTGCACCTCTGCCTACCCCTTCGGGGATTAAAAGCGTGATGTTATGATGTTATGTTTGGTCTATCATGCCATGTTATTACAAATTGAATTTCACCGAACAAAAATAAAACTCTCTCTCTCTAAGTTAATTACTTTTCTATCGATATTGAATTCTGAAAACGAACAAAAAATCCAATCAAAATTGAATCGTGTTTTTCAGGATTGATTATAATCTCTTTTTGATTGTATGCAAATCGTTGCGTGCAAATTTATCAGTTAATGAAGCAATTTAATGCTTAAACGGTTAATTAATCATAGAATACCGTTCATCTAGAATTCTAGACTATATGCACAGATTGTATAGGTGCTGCTTCCAGCCTAACTGAATTTAATGCTCCAAGGAGTCTAGCGTGTAAATATCTACCTCTATATATAAAGTTGAAAGTTCAATTATTGTTTGAAATTTATATGGATGCTTGCTAATAAGAATCTTCTATTAAGTCATTGTTTAATATGGATTTTCATTATTTCGACACAACATAACATCACGCCTTTAATCCCCGAAGGGGTAGGCAGGCAGAAGTGCACATTATGCCACTGTACAATATAACACCTACTTTTCATTATTTATGTTATGAGTCCCATGTAATAGGGGGTAAGCCTATTGCCATATACCGGGCGGAAATCCAGACTCTGTGCTACTACTGATAATTTAAAAAAAACCCAGTAATACTTTGCCTGACCCGGGAATCGAACCCTTGCCCGGTAGTCGCACTTGCGATCACTAGGCCAACTAGGCAGTCTATAATTTCGATCTTATTTTATACACAATTGATTGCCTATGCCAGTATCACTTCTCCGTGTGAGTAGAAGACTTTAAATAGGACCGTTACAGGCTGATGATGACGATACTGACATAGATAACATGTCAAAGTATCAGCATAATAATATGTCACTGTTTCTCATTTTTTGTCCAACACATAAACTGCGAGTTCCTCATTACCAGTTATTTATTGTATCACTGTAAAATAAATAGAATGTGGATAAGATAGGTACGATAAAGCAAAGATTCTTCCCGTCTGCATTTACCATTCTTGGTATTCTCATCTCCGTTAGCCATCGACATGTAAGCGTATGGTAAATTAGCGAAAAATAATCGTTACATCGGACGTATGCGCGTGCGCCGCAAGCCGGCCCTTTTTCTTCACCGGCTCACTGCATTCCCCGTAAGCGGTGTCTTAGATGTGCAGTGGGATTATAATGGACTATGTACGTTGTATACTGATGATGTGCAATTTATAATCTTATATGTCCGTCTGTGTAGCTGTTTGTGCCACTATCTTCTCACTTGTACCTCTATACGTAATTTGAATTTTAAATCTATTTCTGTGTAGGTTTTTGTTTTTAAATGCGTTATATTTTAGGATTTTCCAAGATAAAAATGGTGATAGAATAGGGTGTAGTGTAGGACAATTAAAAATGTAATTAGTCCGTCAGTTAGATAATGAAAAAATATTAGACATATAGGAGTGGGAGGTCGTTACGTCACGCTTCCCTATAAAATGTAGTAAATCGTGACGTCACACGATATTTCAAATCAATACCTCTATATTGTCGAAAGTATTTAATTTTGTAAGATAAGAAAAATACGTGTTTAAAGTTTTAAAATAATCTACTAGACGGATATTGAAATAAAATTTAGCGTTAAACGCATCTAATTCTTATATTATGCATTTCTTATATTACTATTATATATGCTCATTTAATTATTATCTACTACGAATGTAATTTATTAGATGAAATTATTGTCTAGGGCTGAAATAATTTAATGCAAATGTATAGTAATAACTTGCTCAACAAATTGTTACCAAGGGACTATTGTAGCGATTTCTATAAATAGCCAATAGATAATAACTTGTGCGTAACGATCTATAAAGAACTAAATAAAGTGGTGCTGATATAAAAAATATATATATAAAGTTTATAAAGAAATATTACATAAATAAAAAAAAGAAAACAACTCGGCGGTAGGTAATGTAATGTTATTATTATGACTTGAAAGTTTAACGGGTCGACTGTTATCTTCCTTTATAGTGGCTATGTGCGCCAGCGCAACTGATAATCTTTTAAACTCTGAGGGCCTAGTGCAAGTTTGTTTTGCGTTTAACATAATCGTAACGTTAACCGCGTTCGGCACTTTGATTGGCCGACTCTTATAAACCAACCAATCAGAGCGCCCCGACGGCGGACTGATTTCGATTAATTTAAACGTAAACCAAAACTTGTACTACGCCCTCTGTTTGCTACACGTGATACTACTGACACTGACAATCTTACGGTAGCTGTTTACACTAAACTTGTTGTTTAATAATACAGACTGTAGTAAAGACGTCACTGGAAGTCAATGTTTAAAAATATCGCCCTTTTTATGATTATTTTATAAAACAACATGCCTAATTATTATGAAATGAGCTATTTCCCGAGTATAGAGATGTATGTGTTAAAGGGTTACCTAATTTGTACTTAAAATCCATTTCTTATTACATAATGAGAAATATCTAATCGACTAAGTACCTATAAGACCTAACTGCCTCGTTGGCCGAGTGGTTGCAAGTGCGACTGTCGGGCAAGGGGTCTCGGGTTCGATTCCCGGGTCGGACAAAGTATTACTGGTATTAAAAAAATCCTAGTAGTAGCATGGAGTCTGGAATTGTGCCCCGTATATAGCAATAGGCTTACCCCCTATTACATGGGACTCATAACATAAATAGTGAAAAGTGGATGTTACATTGTACAGTGGCATTAACTCTGCCTATCCCTTCGGGGATAGGCAGAGTCGCGGAGAACCTAACGGGTAACCGGGGCTCCGGCTCGACGTGCAGGAGAAGGAACGGGGTGGTTTTTCCCCCCTTAAAAAAAAAAAAAAAAAAAAAAATCCCTTCGGGGATAAAAGGAGTGATGTTATGTTATGTTACCCATAAGCCCTTTGAATTTATTGGGAGTGCCCAAAAAAGTGCTAGATATAGCTGTCGCAAAGAGTCGAATTCAAAACGTTTTTGCAACGGATGGAATGTTTTTGTAAAATGTAAAAAAAGGCTATAAGATGTTACATGATATTTTAATTTAATTCTTTTCCTTGATACTTTGCAGTAACAAAAATGCCCAGTGCCCAGAAACAGTGTATTTATTAACATTTATTCGCAATCCGACACAACGACAAAAAGACCTAATAAATATTGCAGTACTCACATCTATAACCTTTTTGCTCATCATCATAATTAATTTCTTCCTTGATCATATATTTGCTGAAATTTAAGACCAATTTCAAAAGGTAGTTAAGACTTGTAGATAGCGAATGTAAAATAAATGATCGTGACCTCGTGATGTTTGTCTCCGGAGTCTTTTCTACTATGACAATAGTGTGCAAACACATATCTAATTACGTTTGTACATACATAATTTCAAGTTAAAATTGTATAGGTATATTCTTTTGATGAATGTGGAGTACCTACTAAGTATATTAGTGTTTTGACAGGACCTTTTTAGGCAACATCAGGTGTCCTATCTCTGACCTCTATAAAAAAGGTTTATAAGTCATCGCGGTTTATCAATGGCGCACTGTGTGAATATCATAAGCGTTATGATACATTGCGCATCATGTGGCTGGGCTGCTGACCTGAACGGGCCACATAAAAGAAAAAAAAACTGGGTACGATTCACCCAGTTTATAAAAACTATACAAATGACAAGTGGGTGGTATACACTCCGTAAGTTGGTGTTAAGAGGTCGAGAAAATAGAACAAAAAATAGAATTTATATATATTTTTTTGCTCTACAAACAGTACCTACTTCTGAACGCATTCCGCGGCTCGGCGTAGTATATACAATTGTCTTTCCAAAGATTTATATCGTTCGAATTTCAAAGTGATTGAATGCCAAATGAAGATTTAAAAGAGGTTATAAAAGCGTGTCAACACTAAAGTTAAATAACAGTTAAGTAAACAAAACGTAAATCAGTAAATGAATATGTTTTGATAAACGTAAATAACGTTTTGGGCGTTAAAAAATGTTCGGTTCACCAGAAGGGATGCTTCAATCACATCTTGAAGCATGGCGTGCTTCTTTGAAGTGAGACAAAGCATTGTTTATTGGTATTGGTTGCACCACCTCAACGGAACATCAGCTCAAGAAGAATAGGTTAAAACCTAACGTATGTTCGTCATCGGCAAACTTCGCTGGAAATACTCGGAAAACAGTGGTTTCTATTTTTCAATTCTGGAGCGCAAACATTTTTCGTCGACGCGTTTATTGTTATCATGAAGCAGCCAGATGGTGTTAGGTAAGAATGTAAGATTTCATTTAGAGTTTATTAGTACAATAAATAAGTAGATATAAGTAGTTAGGTAGGTATGATTCACATCAATATTAAATCATAATAATAACTTTACTTACGCCTGTTGTTCTTCAACCGTGGTAGGTAGTGCTTCCTTCATAATGTCTGCTGCTATTACTCTCACAAAGTACTTTTTTTTAAGGGGAGAAAATCATCGAATGGCTTCTCCCGCCTGGGTGAGGCAGGAGGGAGGGTCAGACTCTTACTGACTAAAAACTACCCCGTTCCTTCTCCTGCACTTCGAGCCGGAGCCCCGGTAACCCGTTAAGTTCTCCGCGGCAATATAGTTAGCATAAGGTTGACAATTTCGGTCCCAATACTATTTTGCCTGACCCAGAGTTCACACACAACCAAAGAAGCCGTTGCACAATGGCCTCACTACTTAAGTTTTATTTTTACAGCCGAGTATGGATTACCAAGCCAGCCGGATTACCAGCTCAGATTACACGCACCATCTTGTCTTGTCTACGAATAGATCACCTTTGTTCCACAGGCGCGGTTAGCGGGAGCCGTCTGAGATCAAACCAAGTACCACCTGGAAACTAGTTTATCTATCCTAGGATCATAGGTTTAAAAATGAATAAATTTGTCATAGGTACTTAATTATAAATTGTCCAGTCACTACGTGTCAAAACCAATTAAGGGGCGGTTTTTAATCGGAATAATTTTGTGTTAATGCACAGATTTTGTAATTAATTAAGTAAATAGGTATTTATTTTATGAAATTTTAGGCCAGGTATGAAAACAATTTAAAAAATATGTGCATAAAAAGCAAAAGTTAATGAGATACAAAATAAATATTTACTTACCCCATGAATTAAAAGTTTAAGGAAATATGAAATGTGCGAATTCCCAAGATAATAAATGGTCAAGAAGAACATGGATTTATTCAACCGTCAATTAAAGATAAAAAGTTGACATAACAGACCTTTATTTCTATTACTCATACCTCCGAGAAGTAGACAAATATGAATAACTAAATTATAAATGAAGAATTATAATTAATATTCGTAAAAGCATGACTGATTTCATGATTTCATTCTTTACTTTAGCATAAAGAATTAGTTCATGGTTTTTAGTGTGAAAGGAATATATAAGTGCTTAATTATAACCATTATGTAGAATAGTACAACGAAGAGGAACATGCAATTAAAAAAAACAAAGAGCAATAATCATACTCATTTCTCAAAAAAATAACTGTTTATGTAAACGGAACGAATACGGATGTGACCGGCTGGCTCCAATGTGGCTCATTATATCCTGTTGCATCAATTACAGAGTATTGGGTATCGATACTTATATCGATTATTTCCAGTAATCGAAATGAATTATACGCTTACTAACTTTTCTCATCATTTTTATTATTTTTTAAATAAACAATCGTCTCTCTTGGCTGTAATACTACGAAATAAAAAAGGAAACAGATGTAGCTTAACATAAGACTGACTACAATCACTTGGACTATAAAATATCTCCACCATTCGTGCACAGTATTGTCTATGGAAATCCAGAGGCCAGTGAACACAACGGTCTCTATAGTACACACTATAACCCAGAACACATGCCACACACGCACGTGCCGGAAACGTATCTTAAACTCCATCAAGCAGAATAAGTATATGAACGCAAGGAATATGTAGAACGCTCTCCTCACGGTACTCGCTTGTGGCACTATCAGGAACAATAACATCACCTGGTAGTGCGAAAACAAGATTATGATGGCAAGAAATGGAAAGAAATTGATGAAACATGCTATAGAGAGCAGACGGGCTACAAAAAACGAGTACCATCCCAAGAAGTGCACTATTGCTGCTGTGGCGTCTTGAGGTTCAAGACCTCGTATGAAGGATCTTGGTACACGTCGTGGGATGTCCGGCTCGTCTCGGACTACTTCATCACAGTATTTCCTTCTTGGTGGTGCTGATAGCCAGGTAGGAATAGATTCTGCATTTTCCACCATTTTCTCTGCCCACAAGGCAAATGACATCGGTCTCGGAGCTAACATTACGGGCGGCGGGATTATTTCTACTTTCTCTATAGTGTAATCTGTATTTCGTCTTAATGGCGCAACCCTATCAATTATTGTTATTGGCCTTATGTATTCGTCGTCACTATTTAATTCTTGTGATCCTGAAATATCTCTTTTAGGCGGTAAATAGTCTGAGCTTGTATCTGAATCTGTAAGTTCTTCGTTGTCGAAGAACGCAGAAGACATTTCAACAGTATTTCTTGGAGAGAACTTTATTAAATCACTAGTCGTATTTCGGAATTTAGTGTTGTTTGAATTGTCTGAAATTATTGAGTCCTTTTTCCTGATCGATTCGTAAATCGTTTCTTCGTCTACTGATGTCGTTTTGTTCGCTTCTGCGTCATCAGGTTGGTCTTTATCGTTGTCATTGTCGTCTTTATCCAATAAAGGATCCGAAAACTCCGTCCCCCATGGATATTTGCGTCCACATATCTTTTCTCTTTCAAATCTTCTGTACATCGTGACCGTACTAGCCATGCGGAGAGTGGATGCAACAATGCTAATAGCTTGAACTGAAACTAAAACATTAAAAATAAGTAATTTGGTACGTAGACTTTAAACTCAAAAATAAATTAGGTCATCATATTTAAATACCTTTATCGTAAGTCATGTCAGACCATCGAACCATCAAATCAAGGATGTTGATGATAGCATGTGGAGCGGCGTGGAGGAAGGATTGCAAGAACAGGTACAGCTCTACGGGAGAGGGGGCGCGAGCTATTCGAATGGCTTCTTTTGTTCGTTCCTCGTCATCGCTGCGAGATGCACTGACGGCTTCCACCCACCAGAAAATTAGGTAGCAGTATCTGTAAACATCATTCAGTACATAGATAACATAACATAATATTACAGCATCTTATAAAGTGGATAAGGATAAGGAGTCAACCTGGTGTATTTTTAGCTTGTAACTAATGAATTGATTAAATAATTAATGTAGGAAGTTGTTCTTTGAGTACATATACCCAAAACAAAACAAAAGGTCTAAGCCAACTACCTACTTCCTTACTTAAAATTACAATTTAATACTCTAACATAAACATTTGTTTAAGTAAAAACATTTTTACATTTTACGACCACTCATTAACACCGACTTTGGACAATGTGTCAAAGAATCTGTAACAACTAACAACCTAATCGTTTAACACTCTTCGGTAATGATTTTAATACTTAAGCATTACCGTTCTTACCCAGTTACTAGCTCATGAAGGTAGGTAATTATCTATTACACTTGACACAATATTAGACTCGTTGGTTACAATCATATACATCTAGGTACCTAATTTAATTGCAAAGGACTTTAAATCCCTCTTGAGTGATTGACAGGTTAACTTACTCTAGTTGTAGTTGTCAATTAGGTAATGAATTAACGGAACAAAAGAAATAAATTCCTAAAATTCCTGTGTTGTTTGACTAGTTCTCCTGGAAGTTGGTTAACGATTTTTAGTTGTGGTAGGCGCCACAGACATATTAATTACTAATTGTATGCTAAGCACGAAGTTTGAGATTAAGTCAATAATAAGAAGATCCATCAACTACTACGCTTCATAAACAGCGCATCATCTGATCGCTTACCACCAGACGAGATTGTTGCCAAACGTCGATCCATAACATATAAAAAATATGACTACAAACCTTCCAATTGCAGCAATGGGAAAGAAGATTGCGTTAACAATCTGTAAGAGCAGCCATTTTATGTCGCTCTTCTCTATAGTCACCGAATATGCTGTCAGATCAGGCCGGAAACCAGGCGGTGGTGACGCCAACGTGAACACAAGTGAAATCAGTGATGGTAGTCCTATGAGAATTGTGCAAAATACTCCCATTCTGTAGACAAAAGAAACGAATTATTTAAATTAGAGAAACTATGTTTACAAATTCTTCGCGCCATTTGCATTTTTGAATGTTTAAGATGTGTAGGGAAATGCAAGGTGGTACCTGAGTAGGTATGTTTTCTTATCTTGTTCACTGAATATAAACAATAACCATTACACGTTCTATTCTCCAAAGGGATAAGTAAAGCCTGTAAAGGTGTCTGTTACGGTTACAGGATTACGTTAGCGACTTAGGGGCCCATATAGGCTGAACATGAGTACTTATGATCAGATCACCAGAGCGAACGCTGCCCAAGATTCGTGAAGAACGCACGAAATACAGGTGCAAAAATCGCTAATTGTACCCAATAGCTTACACATCTACAGTTGCTGACTTACCCTTCACTTCCATTTAAAAAATGTTCGACTATGATTGTAAAATCATAACAAATTAGGACTATGTAGATGATGAGGCCGCCGCAGGAGGGCAGCACTCGATGTAGCAGAAGTGCTTGCCATGCCGGTAACTTCAACCCGAGCAACTCTCCCGAAACTTCTTTGTCCAATTCACAGGTCACCATTTTATTTATCTTTCACTCATCATAACTTTTATCATAATAAAAACCTTCACTATCTGAGATCATGATGACACTACCCGGACACAATATTATTTCATAGCTAAAACAGAGGTTTTAGCAAAGACACATAAAAATGAAAACTGTTTTGCTCGAAACAATTGTACATAAAGAAAATGTGTTGTATTCGTAATCCCCACGCCCATTGATAAAGATAAGATAACAGGGCTGAGTCAAATATGTAGATAACTTCTATGACATACTTAATTTATTAACTGGTTGGTGCTACCAGGTATCTATATCTATGTAAGTATATTTGCGTTTATATAGCAAACAGTAGGCAATTCATACCGAGGGTCCATCTGTTTAGGTGGGTGGGTACTTACTACACAAATAACCGACTTTATAATTCATGTTTTACTTCGAAATACATAATGTAGGTACCCACATGTACGCACCTATAATGGTCTATGTAAGAGAGCCCTTGGAAACTACTACTAACATGGATAAATACCTAAAATCTGAATGTTGTGAGGACGATAAGTTCCTGTTACTATTTCATGGAGCTGAACTAGTACATATCCCGTCGTCCGTATGCATATCTAACATGGGCTAATAGTCCATGAAAGTGTTTATTACAACAGTCGATATTTAATATTTAGGAGAATTGAAAATACCAGTCTTCTACACCATTTTAAGTATTTTCATAATTTAAAGTTAATCTAAAAGAATTAAGGTTCGTATCGAGCCTCATGACCTATGAATACGAACAGGTATATAATTATCATGTGTAGCTACCTAGTAACATAGGTACAGTTAACAAAAATTTTGTAGGTGTTTGTCTTATTTGGTGTACATAATCACAGCATTTAATTTTAGATTATTTTAATTAAAAAAAGTTTGATACTGAAAGGAAAAAACAACAAGAAGAGCAGGGATTGATTTTTGGAATTAAAGTAAACTACCTACAAAAAACAAGCTGTATAATGTCATGTCATTTATGACATTGACGGACTGATTGACGTTTGTAGTTTTTACGTTTGTTTAGGTTAGATCAAAGAGTATAGTAAAGATTGATAGAAATTTTCTAAAGTGGAATATATCGGAGATTAAATTCTCTAACAGTATAAGGTCGTTTATATTCCATAAATAGATTGTAATTGGCATTGAAAGACAAAATGTTGAGGAAAATTTTCTCAAGAACACTGAGTCCTAGGAGTTCATTAGTGCGGTGTGTTAATACTGTTGATATCAATAGGCAAATACACTGTGGTGTTTGTTTAAGGATCCCTAGGTATACATCCAAACCAAACAGTACCTCACCAGCTTTAGCTACCAAGTATCAAGTGATTACAGATGAAAATACCGTAGTCATTGAGAACACTGCAGAGGAAAATCCAACTGAAAACAGATATCCTTTACTCAGTGATGAGTTTGATGGTATCAACCTAGAGCGTAAGTCATCTACTATTAAAGTTAAGTGTGATACAAAAGAGACAATTATATATGAACCTAATAA
Organism: Spodoptera picta; assembly: GCA_038387885.1. NCBI lineage: Eukaryota > Metazoa > Arthropoda > Insecta > Lepidoptera > Noctuidae > Spodoptera > Spodoptera picta. The sequence continues at coordinate 3,787,753 of JAZHFQ010000438.1, read as the reverse complement.
ATATTACACTCTTTCTAGGAGGTATAAATGGTGTTTTTGAAATCGAAGACCTTGTAGAACTATTACAACGAGAAAACTGCAAGGATATATTTGTAGCTGCCGTCACTAAAGACATCCGTTATGTGGACTACATCTGTATAGTCAGTGGAAGGAATAAGAGACATATTTTAGGTATAGCCGAATTTGTTCGAAAAGTGTATAAAAAGAAATGTTATAAATCAGATTATATTCCTAGGATAGAGGGCAAAGAATCTGATGAATGGATGGCATTAGATTTAGGTGAGTACCTGTATTTAACCCATATATCCCCAAGCTTTATAGACCTTATTTCCAATGTATACTACAGGTTAAACATTATAGTCCTAAATTATTTCAACTGTAAAGACTACAGCTAGTTCATCATTACACATGAGCACCTTCTGATGAAATAATTAGACTCATGCAGTAAAAGATCTTTTTAATTTCCATCAGCTAAGAGAGCTTGACCTTTTGGCCACACATATCCATGTTCCAAATAGATGTCAAACTGGTTACCTTTATTGTATATTAATAATATCTTTCGTTATTTTCAGGGAACATTGCATTGCATGTCTTCACTGACAAGGCTAGAAAAGCTTATGACTTGGAGACTCTATGGTCTGTTGGGGCAGAATATGATGACAAGATGAACAAGAACAGCGAAGTTGTGGACATATTCGAGAACTACAGTGATTATTTGAAAGATCTTAAACCATTGGGATCATAATACTGTAATTTACATAAACTGTATTGCCTCACTAGGACTGAATTAAAAATCCTTTAAAAGTCTCATATAAAATGTTTATTTCTGCTTAATTACATTAAAGATACATATATGGATTGTCTATTTCAATCACAATTCATGAAACATAGAATTCAATAATTTCATATCAATTAAATAAAAACAATTATCCACATTATTTCCATTGTTATAAGAACATTTATTATCCATTTCAATCATTGTTGTAGGTTATCATATGTCTGTCTATAAAGATACTAAAATAATTTGATATATAAAATAACAATTTGGCATAATTTATAACTAGCTCAGAATTTTAAATGCAGTAATATGACAATGTAAAATAATACAAAAGAACAGCGGTTGACTAATACATTCATACCACAATCACAAGATCCTTAGTTCAGTCAAAATGCAGTTGCACATACTAGTACACCTAAGTAGTATACACTAAGTAGCATAGTTTTGAAAGCAACCTAACTTTAGTGCTTTATGAGTTAAACCTAACTATGTATAAGGATAAAATAGTATTGGAAGCCAATCAGTAATACAGACTGTAACATATTTTGTGTAGCAAATTAGCATATTATTATAATTCATAAAAAAAACGTTTGGACCACCAACAAGTCTTTCATTTTAGTGACTACATAATTATTAAATTTATGAGCATACAAAACTTATTGCACTGCCAATATAAAGCATTTGTGCACATACCAAAATTAATTACATTTTTATATTATTCAGTGTAATCTTTATGACTTATAAGAGTTATGTTATAAAACTGGAATAAAATACCCCATACTATTGATTTCACTACCTTCTGCCTAACAATGCATCATCAAAATAATTGGAAATTTTACATTTGTCATTTTATTAAAATCAAAATGTCAAATAAAACCTATAATAATCACAATTGATGATACATCATCAAGCCTTTATTATCAAGGCAATAGTTGGCAGTAATTGATGTCAAGTATTAATTAATACTTAAATATTGACATATTGTAACTTAATGTTGGATATTAAATTAACATTTGTCGGGTGCAAAACTTCTAAATACAATACATTCTTATAAAATACACAAATATTATCTGTTAATTTGTGATTCATTTTGGATCTCAATTTTGGCTCATGACTAATCAATTATGACAATATGGCTACACTTCGCCTCACGCCAGCACCTGAATTGACATTGTCTAAGCTTGACCATTTCTTAATGCCATTTTTCACCACTTCAGCAGCTATTTTATCTTCCATCACCCTAGACATTGCCTCTAACTTTTGTGCTCTCTCTTTACTCAAAGGTTCACTGGGGAATGCCAAATCATTGGCTTCAGCAAGTGTACGAAGATCAAAATAGTATTTAGCATATACACTAGATGGTACATTGATATTAAATTGCAACATTTCCAAAAATTGCCTCTCTAGCTCATTCATATCCTCCACCGTGATATCTTTTAAGATCTGGCAGTAGTCCACATTCCACACAGCTTGGTCATCCCACACTTTACTTGCTAATAAGATAGCTCCCAACACTATTCTCTTCCAATTAGATGGAGCAATGTCTAGCTCAGCACATATTAGAAGGCGCTCCAAGTACACCAAAGTGATAATAGCACATTCAGCCGTTAGCTGTGCAGCATTGAACAGTGTTCTTACAAACTTGTATATTTGTTTGTGCTCAGGGTTATATTTGTCATAATCATCACTTACTCCTTCTTTACAAAGAGGGTGGAGTTTCTCATCAAATATGTCTAACCTACGCTCTGATGTTCTGTTCTTTATATGATAGTAAATAGCAAGGGCTACACACTTGACCGTGTTCTTCAGATTAGGCTGAGATACCGTACTATCATCTAAATAAATAGTTGAACAGGAACTGCTTTTTTTGAGCTTATTATCAGCAATTTGATGTTGACTGCGTTTTCTGGTCATTCCATTTTCTATAGATGCTTTGGAGCGTTCCATAAAAATGGTTCCAGCGATGGGATCTTGAGAAGGGTCGATGTCGCCATCATCAGGCTCTCTCTCGCTGATGTGCTGGATATTATTGGAGCTTACTTCACCTTCTGGAAGATAGTCTTCTAGCTTGACGATGTCCTTTCTGATCGGTGACGGACTGCGGTAACAACAGCAACTGTTTTGGTTACCCATTTTGTATCACATATAACTGTATTAAAGATTAATTGTTATCATTCTACAAGCACTGCCTCACCTCTAGACATGCGTAAATAGTGTGCCGATACATAAGAATGACATAAAAGGTCCATAGTATCTGAAACAAAAGGTGCTACATGAATATTCTATTAGCAATTATCAACATTACCATTCAATAAAAATAGATTTCTAAGGACACTGTAATATATCATTGTCGTACCCTAACATCTTCGGTTCATTATAATAACACACATTTCACTAGAACTAGGAGCAACCCCGAGAAGAGAAGATTTCATACTTTTGACAGTAGAGAATGCACAGACAGAACCACAGAGCAATAAAACCTAAAATGCATTGCTTAACAGTAAAAAGCAGGTCAACCTTGATTAACCATAATCAAAAATGATCTAATAATTTCGTTTTATAAATAAAATATGATACGGTTTTACTGAACAAAGAAACAAAAAAACTGTATATTTTATAAAATGAATAACACTGCAAACGATGCATCACATGATTATTAATTTAATGAGGCAAGCAACAATTACATAAGATCAGAGTAGATCATATTCATCTATGATAAACTTTTAATAACTGTAATTTTAAATATCAGTGAAATAAACACGTATTTCATATTATGGATTTTTTTATGCAGCTTCAGTTAATTTCAATGGGAAATATTTTTATTTGAATGAGTAATGTTGCAATAATCTAATTTTTGGAGACTTTTGTTTGTTTAAATTCAGTTTGTTATCGAGAATTTCAGTGCAATTTTTACTTATAGCAACCAAAGAGTATATTAATAAGCGAATGTATAGCAACACTAAACCTAGAAAATATGGCGGGCGGCCATTATTTCGCTTCTGTTACTACTCGGATAGCACGCTGAAAAGTGTTTTAACGACAGTTCTGTTATAAATTATTTAATTACCGGTATAAATACGTTAGACTGTGTGAATAATTATTGGATCACAGAGAATTTTACTTATTGCTAGTGTTTTTGTGCACATTTTAGGCTACAATGCGTCGTAAAAGTGAGCGTACCGCAAGTAAAAAAGGGAAGGCTTCCCCAGAAAAGAAAATTGAAAAAGTTAAACGTACAAGAACCAGCAGACGTAGAAAGCAATCTTCGTCTTCAGAAAACGAATCTGCTGATGATGGAAGCCCAGTGAGAGAAGTTGAGAGCGTCAGTGAAGCTGAAAAGAAGCCTCCATCAACACCCGCTAAAGAGGATAGCCCTGAAGAGGCTCAAGATCAGGTATGGCGTGTTAAAACTACTGAGGCCTCTGGTGATATAAAAAAGTTAAAAATTTGTTTAACGCGTCCACCGTCCACACCTGAAAGAGTCGATAGATCTCCTCGCAGTAAAAGAAAACATTCACGAGCGACAAGCTCCAGTGATACACCCAGCGTGGAGGGCGTTGAAGAAAAAAAGAAGTTGAAACATCGTTCTAAACGTGCTCTTCGAGGTTCAAAGGATGATGTAGATAAAAATAATGATAGTCAGGGAGATGAGCCTGATCAGGAATCTGGACAGCAAGATCAAGATAAATCTAGTGACGAGGTAACTCAAAGTGAAACTATTGAAGATGTTGAAACACCAGTGTCCACAACTAATGAAGAAATGAAGGTGGATGAAGCAAAAAACTTGTCCCAAAGCAGTGAAGATAAACTTGAAAATAGAGAAAATACCACAAGTGATCAAGAGGACACAGAAAAAGCTTCTGATGCTGATACAACTGTTGTTTCACCCAAAAATGAAACGAGAGTTGCATCACCATCAGTTGAAGTAAATCCTGAACCTAATTCAGACAATCAAGAAGAGCAACCATCTAATAGTACTGAAGACAAGAGACAAGAGGATACCAATTTAGTTGAGAAAGAAAGCACTAGAAGGACAAGAAGTGAGTCAGTTGACAAATCAGAGGTCCTAGAATTACATGCAGATGATAGTAAGTGCGAATCTTCTGATAATGAGGCAAGCCAGTCTAAAACTGAATTTGAACACGGAACAAACAAGAAGGATGAAATTGAAAATGATAAAGAAAATGTGATCCAAGAGGAACAGAAACCTATTGAATCCCAAGAAGAGAAACCTATTGTACCTGAAAATGAAGAGAAACCTACTATGCCCGAAAATAATGAGAAACCTATGATGCCAGAAAATGAAGAGAGACCTACTACGCCCAAAAATGAAGAGATACCATCCGTGTCCCAAGATGAGGAGAAACCAGCATCTGAAGACCCAAAGGTAAGTATAGTAAATGAAGAAAATATTAGTAAAGAAACTGAGAAAGTTGAATCTGATAGCAAAGAAGCTATTAATGAAACTGATGTTGTAGAGAGTTCTGAGAAGGTAAACAAAGAAAAACAAGAAAAGACTATAGCAAATGATACAGAAATTCAACCTATGGAGTTGGAGACAGCTAAAGTTGAACCTGAACAAACACCACACCAACCCAAAGAGTTGCAGCGCTCAGATTCTGTGAAGTCTACAAAAGACGAACCTGTTGCCAATGGTCAAACTGCTCCAGCTGTAGTGGGCAGGAAGAGAAGATGGGGATCAAGGAGTTCTAAACTCACAACCCAGAAATCAATAACAATTTCAACTGATGTATTGAGAGACATTATACCTGATGTGAAACCCGTTGAGTTTGATGAAGTTATAGAAGAGAAGAAACACAGAAGAATAGAGACTCAGGAAAGAATTGAAAGACCAGTTCTTCCTAAAATAATTATTGATAATACCGACAATGTGGAATTGAAAAAGGAATCTGAGGAAGATCAAGATCCTCACACTCCAAAGCTAAGAGATTTAGCTTCCAGTAGAAAAATATCAATAATTAAGGATAGTGATAGTATAATAGCAAGACCACCGAGCCCACCCAGAAACAAACAGTCATGTATTTTGTATATTACAAATTTGGTGAGGCCATTTACACTACCACAGTTGAAGAATTTGCTGCAAAGGACAGGAAGAATTGTAGAAAATGGATTTTGGATAGATAGAATTAAATCAAAATGCTTTGTGGAATATGAAACTGAAGAGTAAGTACCTATATATTTTATAATTTTAGGGAGCTATATTTACATGTTGTATTTTACTATTTGAACAGAAATTGTACTTAATATTTATAATAAGTTTTAATTTGAAGAATCTCTTGCTACTGTACTTATAGCAATAAATTTATTATTTTTCAGCCAAGCTGTGGAGACAAGGCATGCCTTGCATGGTGTTACTTGGCCAGTCTCAAATCCAAAGACGCTTCAAGTGGACTTTTCCACACAAGAAGCCTTTGAGAAAGCTAAATCTAATGAAGATACTGATGCTACACCAGTGTCAACAATTCCTGGAACAGTTGAGGATTGGCTTCGGGAGCAAGACATGAAGAGAGATCGAGGGGATTTGGTAAGATAGACTTTTAGACATCTTGATTAACCTATAAATATGAATCTTATATTATCATCATCAGCCTTTTATAATGGTCCCAATGTTGAGCAGACGTCTTTCCAAGAATAAGAAATGAACATTAATTACATCTAAATGTGGTCATTGCTTGGTCAATGTTGCATGGTGATTATTCCAGCAAAGCATGGTGATTTTATCAACAATTGGTCAACAACTAATAACTGATTGCTATAAATATGTCTTTATCCATTTCAAAGCCAAATTCTTAGAATAATTACTATTGATCATGATGATAGATATACATGATGGTTTTTGGAAATGTATGTAAAATTATGGGAAAATATTTGTATGCATAGAGAAAATCCCACATAAAATATATCTAACTAGCATAATAAAATAATGTCTGTTAATGATAATAATTATGTTAATGGTTTATGATCATTATTATAATTTTAAGTCTCATTCCTAATTAACTTATTTTGTAATACATTGAATTTCAGGACAAACCATGGGAAAGGAAAGCAGCTACTCGAGAATGGGATCTGGGAAAGAATGAAAAAGACAAAGATAATAAAGATAATAAGTCAAAGCGTGAAGAAAGGCCAGCTGATAAGAGAAGACATCGCTCCCCAGAGAAAAGCCCTGAGCCTGGTAATTATAAACTTTCTAAATATAAAAACTTTAATTCTATTTAAACACTGTTGTTTATAGGCGCAACATAATAAGGCCTATAGTTCTCACCATGTAAAACCATGGACTTATGCTCTGTAGCCTGTAGCTCCTTAGTAATGAATATCATTACTAAAAATGCCATTATAATAATATATGTAAATAATATTGTAGTTAAAAACATATTTCAATCTACAATCTATAATTGTAGTAACTTAATTATGCACTTGTCAATCAGGTTAAAATTAGTCATGGTAAATTAAATTGATTAATCTGACAATGTAATGGTATGTTGAATTTGCAACCATATCTAATTGGAATCACTTAGGATTTATACATGCATATTTAAAATAGGAACTGAGTGCATGGTTGGTGCGGTGGATGGGCAATCGGCTGCCGCTCAACATGTGGTGCTTATGAATCCCACACGGAGCAACTCTTTGTGATCCTCAAATTGTTGTTTCGGGTCTGGGTACCATGTGTATATGAACTTGAATGTTTGTAAACGCACCTTCGACATGAAAGAAAATCCTAGTGTGTGGCAACGTATTTTTTACAAAAAAAGCAACTGCTTTTATATTGAATGAAATACATAACCTCACGCCTGTCTCTCACAGAGGTAGACTATGGAACGCCATTTGCTATAATACTTACATAACTGCATTGTATAACTGTTAAACAAATACACAAGCCTTAAATAGTTACACTATAATACAATGGAATCACCACTTATAATTGATTTAGTACTTCTGTAACTTAAGTACAAATGGCTACGAATCAAGCTATGCGAAATCAGTATAAGTTGATCGTTGAATGTGGGAAAAGCAGGATCATGATATACCAGTTATGTAGACTTTAATGTGTAGTCGAGTGTACATGTTTTTTGGTAGTTAACGCATTAAATGCTATGGGTGTCACCGGTGACCGACATTAGCTGAGGATTTGTCTTCAACATTTTTTTATTGGCAGTCTGCATGTCTATTGTGTTATAAGGTTATGTGACTGACTTAATTATTATTTTTATATTACAGCAAGGAAATTCAAGAAGAAAGAAGAAGAAGCACCCGCTAAGCTGTTGGATGACCTATTTAGAAAGACTAAAACAACTCCATGCATATACTGGTTGCCGCTCTCAGCTGAAACGGTAAATTAAAGTAAAAACCATTTTTACCAAAATTATCTTATTTATTTTGGCTTTTAAAATACCACTATTAGTTTTATTACGTTATCATGTTCATGCATGTCTATCTAAAACAATAAGTCGAATAAAACACTTATTTGGTGTCATATAAAATTAACAGCCCTAGGGAGGAAATTTTATTATAATTCTTAATATTTTTTTGTGCATATTACTAATTGGTATGTTTTACGCAGATAGCAATAAAGGAAGAACAGCGGCGCCAGCACATGGCGGAGCACGAACGAAGGCTACAGGAGCTGCGCCGAACGCACCGCCGTCACTAGCATGGTCCGTCTCATACACCCGCTCCATCATTACATCTTACACACTCGCACCATTATGTGACCTACATGCACATTACACATGAATGCGTACCCACGTGTACTGCCACTTATACATACACTTACACATACATACACATAACGCTCATACATCACACACTCACACACAATTTCATAACTCATACTCAGCATTCTAATATTTTTGTCGAAAAGTCGACATTCCTTTTCAGGCAGTATACTGTCTTCAGTGACAGTAATTTAATTTTATGTTTATTTGAAGAATAATTTTGTTATATGATAGTCATATTACAATTTAGGTTTAAGGGCGACATATTCAAGATAATCTTGGCAGGATTTCTGGGACGTGTACACTATGAATTGATTTTATACAAAATGTTATAGAAAGGCACGCTTGGAGGAAAGCCTATGATTTAATTCGTCGTCGGCGTAATGCAGTCACTTGATCAAAACGAGCAGGGGACGTCCGCTGTGGGAAACAGATGCACTACGATTGACATCATTCCACTTGACATTGCGTCGATGTGCGCCTTTCGGCTAAGAATTGTACCGCTGGCCGATTGGTGGGTACTTGCGAAATTATCTGTATGTTGACAACGTCACTACAATCAACGGAATCAACAAAACAGACTCTTGCAGTCAAAATTTGCTGTAGTCTGACAGATGGAGCAATCGAGACCAATTTGATTATTTGGTGAAAGTATCACGATTTTGAGTGAGAGAGCAGAGAACAGGAGTAATGAATTTAAATAAATAACAGAGGATCAGCTGATACATACGCAAACATTGAAGGAAATGAAATAAATATATGTGAATTATGTTGAAACAACTGATTTGGAAGTGTAGCCAGCGCCATCATCTGATAGATAGACAAGTAGCGCAAATTAATTTTGCGAGGTAGTCAGGTTATCGTCGTAATATTGATATGTTTTGTCTGAAGTATATTCGGTTCATTTGATGTTGAATAAAAGTTTCTCTATTAATTTTCTAGTTTTATTTAAATACTTAATACTACCCTAATCTTTCCCTGTGTATTCTAGGTTTTTAAAATTGGACACCATAGAAATATAAATCTATTGGTTCACCATTAGAGCGTTTGTCGAGTTAAGTCTGGGTTCGATTCCCGAGTGCGGCAAATTATTATTGGGCAATGTCAAAAATTCTTAATAATGTCTAAATCATAGAGTAAGTCAATATATCGTTAAATTAATAATTATTAATTTTCTAGTCCAAATTATAAAAACTTTACCGCCAAACTTAAGTTGAAGTAAAGAAAAATAATTGTTATTTCATAACGGACGAGTTATTGTTCATGTATCGTTATTTTATGCCTCGACAATAATATACAGTCATAAGGTGAATAGAAAGATATTGGTTAAGATTATAACAAGATCTAATTTGATTAGCTTATCTGTACGTACTGCTCCCATACCTACATATTTTACAATAAATACCAAGTAGGTATTAATAATTTAAAATTATAAGCAAGCTAATCGACCTATTAAAACAATATCTTACAATTTCTGCCCGTAATCTCGCCTATCAGCAGATACTTTATCAAGAGGATAAGAATTATAATTTCAAATGATAATCTTGAGACAGTTGTGTTGGCGATTACAAACGCCAACCACTAAATTCAGGAGGAGCTGAATCCGTAATGGTAAGTTGATTCTTTTTAACGTCCTTGGTTTATAGGTAACTTAATACCTAGTGGGTGCATTTTTTCTTAAAACTAAATATTAGAAGCATCCTCAATCGACAAGCATTCGACGAGATTGATTAATTAATTTAGATGATGTGAAAGAAGTATCAGAATCATGTCATTAGGCTAATCCCAATCGGAGACAGACGACGATATTATGCATGAACAGTGGGCAGCAGGTGAACCTACTCTTCTGTTTTCTGTATTTATTAGATTTTCAACTCTATAGTCTATACATATGAAAGTGAAAACTACATTGGATATTTTTTTGAAAGAATGCTTGGGGCTTGATATCAAGCTAGTAGATACTAGTGATACCGAAGCTAAAAATATGGTTTTGGGAATTTTTGTTTGTTTGTATGTAGGTATGTCCGGGCTAAACTTAAAAAGTACTACATGTATTTACGTCAAATTTTGCATGAATATTAGGTACTAACAGGTTGGGTCAACATATAGGCCACATTATCACGCTATCACCTACGGGAGAGGAGCTGCGAATCACTATTCCATGCGGACGAAGTCGTGGGCACATCTAGTTTAAATAAAGTCGAAAATCCGATGACAAAAAATGACACTTTAAAGTAGGTTGATAACTTGATGTGCTGGTCACTGTACCTATGTGATTAAAACTCCATCAATTAGAAATAAGCCCACTTTGAATCTATGATATTTTGTTCATATAAAACACTTTGATATTAATCGTTTCTGTACTGTAGTACTGAAACGTACTTTGTCTGGTTTTATTCTGTGTGGTGAAATAGTCATCTAATAAAAACCTTATTCATAGAAACATGAGATCAGAAAAACCGAAATATCATACCTACCGGAATCCCGACCTCTTCTAGGTTTTAAAATATCAAACCATTTATCGTTTACCTACCTAATTAATCTATAGATATATAATATAATAATTATTATTATTGCGTAGGTACCAACGTCTGAAAATGAATTTTCTTCCAGATTTTAGAACGAACAAATAATAAACCATACTTAATACTTATACCTACCTAAGTAAATGAAATCCCCAATTTAAAAAAGGTCTGCTTCGCACCTACTTATAACTCTGGTGGTGCGGGTGTTTATGGGTGGCGATGAATGCTTACATACCATCAGTCAGATGATCTGTCTGCTCGTTTGCAGCCCTTATCGCATAAATAAAAATAACTACAATTTTTCCCTACCAAAGAGGCAAATATATCCGGGATTAAGACTGATTCTATGCCTTACGTCCATCCGCCTGTTTGTAACAAGGCTATATTCTTTGAACCGTGATACTTAGTCAAACAGTTGAAATATTCATAGATTAAATACAGCAGTTACGACTAAATAAAACCAATAAACTCTGTACATTTTAAAGGGCGTCCATCGTCCATAGTCATACAGCCAACGTGACTATGCATTTTTATACATAGATACCTAAAGTTTCATGCGACTTGCACTTGGCGGCATTTTTTATATGTTTAAAATGTCCAAAAGTGACTTTTGTCCGACCCAAAAATCGTTGTTCTTTATTGGACTTTTTGGAGCAATAAATACTTTTGACTTTATTTTCTAAAAGGCGCGGTTGATGTGGTACGTGCTGGCGGCGGTAGTGGCGTGTGCCACAGCACAACAGAACTTCACCCTTGAAGAGTTTGTGACGGGGCAGTTCGCTCAAACAGGATTTACCGGCCGATGGATTTCAGGTACCTACTTTTTATTAAGAGCAGAAATTCATCCAATTACTCCTTGTATCTTGGGTGAAGTGAGAGGGATTGGCAGACTCTTACTGGCTAAAAACCACTGCATTCCTACTCCTGCTTATATTTTCTTATAGGTAACCTCACAGTCCTCACGAATTGTGTTAATGGTACACCATTAACTTACTATAGGTAGGTACATAGTGAGTTTAAAGAGTTAGATAGGTGTGTGTGTGTGTGCGCGCGCGCTTGTGTGTGTGTGTGTGTGTGTGCGCGCGCGTGTGTGTGTGTGGGCTAATTAGATATTTAATTTTATTCCCTGTCATCATCCCTATTATATATCTTTTGTTTTCAGATACTCGGTTCACATACACGTTGGCGAAACAGCCCACAATCTTTCAATATGATTGCACTACAGATACGAGCTCAGAACTCGTTTCAGGAAGTCTTATGGTAAGTTGTCTGAACCAGGTCCGGCTTGTGAACTTATGGGGTCCTGCTATCTAAAACACTGTATTGTGGGCGCACTTCATTTTCTTATTTTTGATAAATTTAATTTACGTTACCTTCGAGAAACTATCATCATCATCATCGACAGCCGGAAGACGTCCACTGCATCCACATGCAGAGAAACTATACTATAGTTTAATCAATTTGTTGAATATTGACGCATTTTCATTTTATATTGATACAATCACGGGCCTAGTTTCTTTTTAGTGTTGAGGTGAAGTGGCGAGTGGTGACCCCTCGTTGTATATTCTATGTAAATCTCCAAAAGTTCTTAAATTAATGTTTATTGATTGGTATATATTTAATCTAATTACCTATACCTAGGTATTAATATATTTGCATATGTATCGCACTTAAGTTCCTAAATTGATATAATAATAATCTTGACCACTTCAGGAACAACTGGAAACCGACAATCCTATCCTGTCACCTGACGAGAATTATATTTTAGCTTCGCAGGGAGAACAGCCGGTAAGTTTGGCAACATTATTATTTTCGATAGGCATTATTAACATTAATACTCCGTACCAGTCGACCTGGACTATAAGCCTCCATTGCGTAAGAGGTTCATCACATTAATAGGTATATTCATGCTTGATAGGCAAGCTGGAGAACACAGCTTACAGACCAAGTTCAGCTTCATCAAAGAACGCTGCGGACATAACGTCTGTTAAATGTGCAGTCCCTTATTCAGAGGGCTTACTCTTGAATCCAATTCCGATCGATCGATATTGGAATTGTGAAATTTCGTACTCTTGAGTCGCAACACTAGCGACCATTGCATCCGTATCGCGTGGACATTTAATGGACTAAATGATATTGAGTTTGGCTTTATATTCTGTACTCTGAATGCTATCTTAACAGCTAAGAAAGGGGTTGTATAGTTTTGACATTGAATAATTATTGATATTTTATTGAGTTGAAATTGCATTAACATTGAGATTGGTTTCAAGAGTAAGCATCATATCATGGTCTTACGACACGAGAAGGGTAGTGAGACATACAAACGTATTCTACCCTGCTGTCACCTCATGGCCGGTTTATTATATCATTATGTCAAATTTACATTTAACTTAATAATACAAGTACACAATACATTACTATATATCATTTAGATAAGTATCTGCTATATTGCGTGTGCATTCTTCAAGTTCATAACAATAAATTAGATTAACCACTTATCTTTACTGTTTGAATGTAAAACTATACTGATAAACATAATTATATATAGATAGTGAAATCGTAATCTTCCCAAATACCTACTTACTTTAAATAAGAATGTCGGTATATAGGTATTAATTAAATATTAATGTTATTGGTTGCCTCATTAGTGCGACTGCCGGGCAAGGGACCGAACCCGAGAGGGTTCGATTCCCAGGTCAAGCAAAGTATTATTGGGTTTTAAAAAATCTAAGTAGTAGCACTGAGTCTGGAAATATGTCCGGTATATGGCAATAGGCTCACCCCCTATTACATGGGACTCATAACATAAATAGTGAAAAGTGGGTGTTATATTGTACAGTGGCAAATGTAAACCTCTGCCTAGTCCTTCGGGGATAACAAGGTAATGTAATGTATCACCCACTTTTCATTATTTAGAGGTAATATGTTATGAGTTGCATGTAATAAGGCGTGAGCCTATTGCCATATACCGGGCACAATTCCAGACTGCGTGCTACTACTGAGATTATTTAAAAACCTAGTACTGCTTTGCCCGACTTGGGAATTGAACCCGAGACCCCTTGCCCGGCAGTCGCACTTGCGACCACTCGGCCAATGAGGCAGTCTATGGAGTTTTTGTATAGCTTAAAATCTTATGAATTGTAGTTGAATTTCAGTAATCACCCACTATGATTTCAGTAATCACCCACTATGATTTCAGTAATCACCCACTATGATTTCAGTAATCACCCACTATGATTTCAGTAATCACCCACTATGATTTCGGGATGTTTTGTGTTGTATTTTGGATTTTACAGTCGGGTTACAAAAGTCCATAAGACGGCTAAAGATCACATTGCTATGAACTACCGCAATAACACACACTAATAAACTGTCGTCGCGCTCACTACGCGAAAGAACATAAATAAATGCATAAAACATTCGTCCCTCACGCACACATTGGTATTCAATATTACCTATCTTAGTGACGGTATACGTAAATAAGTGTAAATAAAAATAAGGGGTAAAGGTAAAAATAATATGTAACAAACATTTAATAAATCGAATAATAGAAGCGTTTTACCTACCAATAAAACGCATATTAATTTACTTACCTTATTCGAAACTTATTTAATTGAGATAGGCCTTCCGCTTCCCTCCTTCCGCTTTTCCTATATGTCTATCTCTTTTTACTACGTCACTTCCATTTGGCAGTGGTGGGGAGGCTTGCTAAGAGAGACTCGCCATTTTTATTTCATTGAGTCTCATTACCAGGCAGGGCTTGACTATAAGCTTCGAATAAGGTAAGTAAATTAATATGCGTTTTATTGGTAGGTAAAATGCTTCCATTAATTTGACTTGACGGTTATTCGAAGCTTATTTAATTGAGACGTGTTTGTTATCGCCTGGTGGAAGTGACAGACGCCAATGTGAGGTAGTATGACTGCGTCGCAGTCGTACTACCTGGTATGATATGGTAAAATCACAGAATAGAAAAACTAAGTAAAATAGCAAATATCTAAAAACATATACATGTTTTGATGAAAGGTATTGAATAGAAAACCTGTTATTTTTAATTTTTTCAATAATAATTGTATTTGATGTGAACAAAAACAGATGTTATATATTTCTGAGGTATTTTATTGCGTCGTTTCTAATTTTGTAATCGACTGTATTGAATAAAAAGGTGACATACAAAGGCACACACACCTTAGAAAGGATCGCCTCAAAAGGATAACTATCCACTAAATTTTTTCAGATCACAGCTGATCTGAAACCCTCAGGATATCTTGGGGGATTACTGATATCTTAATATCGGTTACCACCAAGAAGGAACTTTATTCTGACCGCAATTAGATTTTTCTATGCCGGTTTAAGAAATTTACATTATTTTTAAAATTGACACAACATCACAGCTTACGCCATTAAGTTATGCCTCTTATGGTATGGTTAGTCCATTGGACTGGATCTGAGCTTTAGAAATTTGGTATACAGGCTGGGTATGGGCCGACTTCGGTGATATATCCCGATTAAATGCTCCCATGGTAGAAATACACGGGCAAAGTCGTGCGTGAAAGCTAATTTATTATTATCCATTTAATCAACAGAATCGGTTTTTGATCTAATAGCCGACGGAAAAACTAGTACGTCTACGTCATTATGATTATGGTAATTATTAGTATCAATATCGAGGAAAGTTAGGTCATGGAATCTTTTCCTGGAATATAGGAGAAATAGAACAGCTGTTTGTCTCTGCACTTGAAAGACTATTAATAAGTTTACTGTCTAAGAATCTAGCTAGATCGTTTATGACCCAAACAGGGGGATTGACATGATCAATCACCATTTACAACATGTTTTACATAGTCAGTTAATCTCAAATATAAGTACCTAACTGATGTGTTAGTTCATAAGTTAAATTAATGTTACTGATTGTATAGTTTTTAACAATACATGCTAAAGGACATATGGTTCTGGTTAACAAAGGACAGCAACCACAGATTTTTGTGACAAATTTTAATTGTACGACAAATTATTGATTCAATAGAGATCCGATATATATAAAAATGTAGTCTAAAGTCTTGCTATAGGAGCCGAGGGTCCCCCCCCGGTGCGGTGCAACCTTTTGAGGACTGCACTATAGATTTAACGTATTGACGGACGCCATGATTTCTTAAGAGATTTCAATTCTGTAGAATATCATTTTAATAGTATTCCAGACGACTCACGTTTCCACACTTCCAAGGTCATGTCGTAGACGCTCGGTGGTGGCCGCCTTGTTCTTAATTAGGACTTTGTCTAGGTGATAAAGCGTAAAGAAGCGGGGTACTATGGCAAGCGAGACACGCCAAAAAACTCGCCCTCATTAAGGAACGTAGGCACGTTCTGTATGCCTGATTGAAATAATCCAGGACCTAAGAAATCAAAAAGCTTGGAGAGAACTCCCCCGCTGGGTTTAAAACATTTCCATATGTGGAAAAAACGCGTCGCCAAACAGGGCTTGTCCGTAGTTTTGATATAAAGGCACGTAATTGTCACTACATGTACTCGGTTGGACGCAAATAAGTTGATCAGTGGAACTTCGCATATGGAGACCATTTGGTTTGTGCATTCTGCTGACAGTTGGTGCTGTCTAAAGTTTCCCAAACCTCAACAGATGACCTGCCTTGGCATTGTACATATAGACCTGGTACATGAAATACGTGTATGTTAACGCATATGAACGTATAATGGGAAACGGAAGTTTAAAACCAAGAATGGAGCCACTTGGTGCCCCCCCCTTTCGTAACGGATATATGCGACAGACTTGATGTCGTCCTATATCAAACCAGTCTATTTCAGAATTGGCTACTATGACGATCTTTCTCGTGCTCTGACCAGAAACCCAGGAGAAAGAGATTGCCCAGGTAAGCTCCCTTAGCAATATCTTACACATTGTGCAAGCTGCTGGGAATGAGAAGGTAGAAGTAGCATGTATAGGACCGGCAGAAGATGATAATTCTGGCTCCTCCCACACAACATTGTTCACATGAGGTAAAATGAAGACCCATCTGCGATCGCCCTTTAAGATTTTATTCTTGTAGGTTCAGAAACGCTTGAAAGTAGAGTCTTTTTCTTGACTAGTCTTGAAATTGCAGAAGCAGCAAATATAACTAGGCTCTGGAGTTCTGTGCGTGACTTGCATTTCTTCCGCATCAAATGGCAAAATGACCAGAAATTTTACTACCGGGAAAATGTTTGTGATTTGACCATGGATCCCTGGCTTAATGACTTTTGTGTAAATAGCCAAACCAACTTTTCTAGAACATGGAGCCCAATTTTCATACGAAGTCCGAAGTTGGCCTTCGTCCTGATGGCAATAAAAAATCCCGACACCTCATTGCCCAAGTGTCTGGGAAAATCGTAGCAAAAGTATTGGGCGCTGCGCTCATGCCTAATGATAAGCAAGTCATTCGTAGCAATTCGTTGCGATAATTTAGGCACATAAACCTTCCGTGGCTACGGGCCACAGAAAAATAACTCTACGCCTGAGAAATGTCGATTTTGCATAGACAATCAGGTTGTAGAAAATGTGAAATACTATGTGTGTTAACAGGTATGTGCATTAACGAATCGGTCATATGATACATAAAGTCTGAATTTCCAAATGGACGATGCGGTCGCCCTTGGACCAGAAATATCAATGGTAGGAAGCTTGGCTGCTCAGTAGCTCGGTCCGCAACAGCCTGTTCTGTTATTTTGTTCATGACTGATGTCATTTCTGAACAGAGTGTCAGAGATTCTAGAACAGATGTTTGATGGACAGATGTTCCAGTTCAACAAGTTCGTTCCGACAACATTGGGGTGAACCAGGAGTTTTTGTAAAAAGGTATGCGATACCTTTTTATTATCATAATCTGACGTTCACAAGTTCCCATCGGTCTACCAATTGCAGGAGACTGTCCGCTTTGCTGTTAATACTTACGTCGTTTGTTGTCAATGCTGCAGCATCAATGACGGGGCGATGATACACGTCTTCGCTCCTGACTTGGCTAATTATATTCTGCCGAGGATTCGACCAACTCCGACAGATATTCCAATTTTTCGGTGCGACCGAAATATATAAAAACAGCATGAATATGATACAACCACCTTGCGGAGGCGGGTTAATTGCTGTTGTCACCACCTTGCGGAGGCGGGTTTATCGCCTTTGTCACCACCTTGCGGAGACGGGTTTATTGCTGTTGTCACCACCTTGCGGCGACGGGTATATTGCTGTTGTTACCACCTTGCGGAGACGGATTTATTGCTGTTGTCACCACCTTGCGGAGACGGGTTTATTGCTGTTGTCACCACCTTGCGAAGGTGAGATACTGCTAGCACATTGCGAATGTGTATTAATGTATTGGAAATCTTGAGCAAAAACCCTGCGAGGGCTTTGTAAGGCTGTGGCCCCTGTGACGGGCCTCGAAACTTTTGGATCTACCTGCGAGGTAGATGTAATATTTACCTTTTGCAATGGCCAAAAACATTTTCTCACGCTACCAGCTTATTCTACAGCGGCAGTAAGCCTCTCTGCGCTCTTAGTATTTGGAGAATCTCAGAACGATGTCCGCAAACAATCTGTAATAAAGCTTAAGACTAGGTACTTACTAAAATCCCCTGTGGAGAAAGGGTACTTTTGAAGTAGCATATCACATGTAGCAGTTAGCAGTTTGAAGGGTTCCGAAAATCCCTTGTTAAAGTACACACAATATTCAATCAAGTATACCATTAACTTTAAACTCAAACTTAATATCAAAGCAACAAATTATATAATAGGAACGCACTTCGGTTATATATTTGCATAGTCATCTCACTTTTGCAAGATAATTAGGTAGGTACAACAGACAAATAACTGTGCAATATTATTAACAGTCGAACAGAACCTTCGTTCTTTGTTCGTGTAGTGGTACAAATCCACCCGATTTTCTGAGCAATAGCTATAGCATAGGGTATCGCGTCAGCAATTCCACGTATGCAATATACAGTCCAAGACTGTACCGAATTAACCAACAGTTCTGTTGGGAGCACTGCTCTTGAGTTTTATCCGAAGAAACACTTTGATAGACATACAATTTTAAAACAATTTATCAGGTAATCAACATCAAAATAATATTCTTAAAAATTTTCAATAACATTAGACAGAAATGCATGGTCCAAAATGGTACTCGCGTACAAACAATCTATTGCTAAAGGTTACGTACCTGTTTAGATAGTTTTCGAAACTTACGTTTAGATCGACACTTCCATACGAGGAAGTGTTCAGGAACAACATGAATAATCGCAATTATTATCTGAATTTTCCATAATAGATAACGAAAGAATAATCTTTATTTAATTTAAAATTTTTACAATTGTAATAAAAGCCGTTAGGACATTTATCACTTTTATAAAAAAGAAATAATAATATAATCGGAAGGTAGTTTCACAACTTGTGAATGGTTGGTTGTCTTGTGACTCACAAGGCACAACCGTTTACGGCGGGAAACAAGCAAGCAAGACGCCAATGAAATAAAAATGGCGAGTCTCTCTTAGCAAGCCTCCCCACCACTGCCAAATGGAAGTGACGTAGTAGAAAGAGATAGACATATAGGAAAAGCGGAAGGAGGGAAGCGGAAGGCCTATCTCAATTAAATAAGCTTCGAATAACGGTCAAGTCAAATTAATGAAATAATGAATGATCGAGCAACATACTACATAATCATATCGATTAATACTCATAAATACAATATAGTTTTGAATGACATCAAATATTTCAGTAGACTTTCTAGAAGCAAGCTTGGCGTAAAGGTTATCGCATGAGATTAAAGACTACAGATCGTAGGTTCGATCCCGGCATAGACACTGATGTTTTTGAGTTTATTAAATATTTTTTAAACATTATTTTAATACAAAATTTCTATTATTTCAATACCTGAGTATAAAGTTTACAATGTTCGAGGTAACTACGAAACTCTCGAACAACAATTTTATTTCATCCGTTTGTGAAGTATAGACATAATAAAATAAACCTTATTTATACAGAGATAACATTCATAATTGTTAATCAATGTGAACAAAAACTTAAGTAATATTTGATTAATAATGTTATCGCAATGCGCTTTTTTGTCCACTTCTAGATATATACGGTGAAGTGAGGTTATTTTTAAGCAGTTAGAAATTTTTAAAATTTCTTTCCATTTAAGATGTTGATTCACTTCACTATTCACTTTGGTCTAATTAAATTTAGCTAAATAGTTTTAGGTTATGAAGGTTAAACTTTTCTGTATTAAATCATTGCATCCTTTTCAATCAATCAATCTTTTCAATTTGTATACCTACTATTGTTTACATGTTTGCTTATTTATTGGATATGAAACGACTTATTTGTTAATAGATAATACCTAATACTATTTTATTTACAAACTTGTTTACTTCTTCTTGTAGTCTAATTTTATTTTACAGAAAACAAAGGACATACAAACTTAGGGATAGGTGTGAGTTCGAATCTAAGGTTAGGTTAGGCTTTATAATATAAATAGTAAGTATATAAGCATCAGTATATAAAGTGTAAAAGATACATATATTTTTTTTATTTTATATTTTACATATAACGATTACCTAATTGTAAATTTTAGTAATTCATTTTTACTAAATTGCTTTGAACAAACATACATTACAATAAATGTATTTTAAATATAATATATTGTTAAATGATAACAAATTTTGAACTTAAGGTAAAATTGTAATATATTTTACATAAAAGAAATCATTTACACTCATGTTATTATAATAAAAATGAATTTTAGTTTACATAATTCTAGACATAATGAAAGATCTGAGGTTAAAGCTTAATTATTCATTTTCTCAATGAAAAGAGGATTGAAACTTAACCTCAGTCTAAATACTAATATAAATACTAATTTGTTAAAGTTACAGCCGCTATGTCCCCCGACATAGAATTATCTACCCGACCTCTTGAGCATTTTTTAAATATTTGTTACTTCTAAAGGGCTTAAGTCAGGGAACCAAGCTGGCCAAGAAATAATTTTTATTTCAAGATGATTGCTAAACCATAGACGCACAATACCGGCACAGTAAATGGGACAGTTGTCTTGCACAAAACTTATCTCGCTTACGCAGGGTAGACATATTTGTAGGCAAGATACTAGTAAACATCGTTCAACACTTCCACATAGTTAACATTGTTGGCTCACGTTGAAATAAAACTTAATTCATCAGGCCCTTGAGCACATAACCACCCCCACATTTTCACTATTCTCAAAGTCCAAATATTCCCGGGAAAACGTAACCTCTCCTCTTTATGCCGTTGCGTGACAAACGATTTTTCAGCTGGCGTTCGGAGACTGCGGCGAACGGTGCGTGCTGATGTTCTCTCACTCAATTCATCAACAAAACGCCTTGTTGGGATGAAACCATTCGTCTCATATTCAACCATAGTCTCTCACTAAAAAAATACATAAAAATATTATACACTTATAACAAACAATTTATCTTTATTATTTTGCAGGTCATCATCATACAAAGTTAAAAAAATTACTATTAACGCATAAGCTGGTTTCATTCGATATTTAAGATATATCACGA
The DNA here is from genome assembly GCA_038387885.1 of Spodoptera picta. NCBI lineage: Eukaryota > Metazoa > Arthropoda > Insecta > Lepidoptera > Noctuidae > Spodoptera > Spodoptera picta. Next base: position 3,766,121 of record JAZHFQ010000438.1, on the reverse strand, counting down.
CCATCCGAATATACGGCCACAATATTTGCCTTGGTTTCAATACTAATATTAACCTGCATAATTAACACAAAAGAATAAAATCACAACAACATACCGGAATAATTTATCAGACTAGTAAATTAGTTAAAATATGAGGGTGGATTTAAAGCGAATTTGTCACTTTGTTTCAAATCTACCCTCATATTTTGATAACGATGCTAAGATTAAAAATATAAAAGGTCATAAGCGCCATTAATATTGCTATGCAAAAGTGTTTTGACATTTCCTATGCACTTTTGGTTCTTACCGTACCTAAATGACTTTTTTTCAGGTGTACCGGCATTCTTCAACTGCTAGATATGCGCTTTTTAACGTTCAGAGTGGGTTCGTAATTTATGTACCTACCTATATTTAAGAATTACTATGAAACGTACCTACTACTTAGTATACCCATCTATCAATTGAGCGGCTTGAGTAAGTTCCTAACTAGTCAGGGCCGTAATACGAATTTAAGAGCCCCAGGCCCCTGGGCTGCAGGCAGTCTTTCTGCTTTAACCAAACTTCTGTGGAGGAAGGGGTGTCAGTCTCGTTACCTCGTTCGTCGAGTGGTTACATAATATTGTCCAATATCGTGTTGGTACCTTAGGGGTCTGGGGTTGGATTTCACTATCCAGCAAAATATTATTGTTTATTTTCGAATATTTTACAGTAATAATAGAATGGGACCTGTAAATAATTCAAAGTCAAAGTCAAAGACAAAATCATTCATTTCAATTAAACCAGGTTGGCACTTTTGAACGTCAAACAACAACAATTTAGAAGTGAAGCTAGTTGCTCATTCCAAGGTGTAGATTCCTATGGAGAAGAACGAGCAAGAAACTCCATAGGTTACTCTTTTTCAATTTACAATACATTCTCTAGTTACATAGTTTTATTGGTTCGATTGTGTGAGAACAATGCGACACCTAAATCCAGTCAAAGAGATTGCAGTCATTCTATCGATGGGTCTTAATTTTATTTATAAAAGTTTCACTTAAGAATACTTTACGGTGGAGGTGGGTCTGGTTATGTGGGACCCGTAGCTATATTTGTAATCCGGCCCTTGATTTTTATGGTACATACTTTCGATTACAGACGAACGATTCAGGTGGGCAATAATCAGCGCCTGCAGCTTTGTATCTTCGGTGGCAATCAGCACGCCCTGGCCTACGTGTACGCCAACAATCTGTACTATTTACCCAACAGCAACGCACAGCCCATTGCTATTACCAACGACGGAATAGAGGGCGTTGTCTACAATGGACATACCGACTGGGTGTACGAAGGTATGATAGTAAAACATTTAGTACTGCCACCGGCTTCGACCGCGTTACCTTAGGATAAAAAGCCCATGTGTTATTCGGTACCATAATCTACCCCTGTTCCAAATTCTGTTCCGATCTCTTTAGCAGTTTTATTTGACATGATTAATTAAGCATTTGACTGCCGACAGAAAACTGTTGAAGGTAAATCCTCCGCTAACGTAGGTCACCGGTGACATACGTTGCGGTTTTTTTTAAGGGGGGAAAATCACCGAATGTCTGCTCCCGCCTGGTTGAGGCGGGAGGGAGTGTCAGACTCTTACTGACTAAAAACCACCCCGTTCCTTCTACGTTGCGGTTAACGTATTAAGAATGATACATACAAACTCACAGATTTTCGAATTTATATTTTTAATAAGGTAATGTCTGTGTTTATTGCAGAGGATGTCATGTACACCGGTCAGGCGACTTGGTTTTCCACCGCCGGCTCCTACCTGGCATTTGCGAAATTCAACGACAGCAATGTGGAGGACTACTCTTACTATTACTATACCGATAGTGACAACAATGGCACAGAGTTCCTTTACCCAAAACTCTTCGACCTCAGGTACCCCAAGGTAATTTTAGAAAATTATAGCTACTCAATTAGTCGCGCAGTTTTACCTGCTGCTTGACTTCTATTGGTCGTAGCGCGATGTTTGAATGAAAAAATAATGCAAGTTCTATTCTTAGTCACAAATAGTCTGCATACCAATTTTTAGCTTTCTACCTTGAAAGTTATAATAATAATAATAATTGGTGGGGGGTTCAAAAGAGATAATAGTACCCTATGTCACACCATCCCTTTAACCATCCGAACTTAAAAGTCACGTCACTTCGTCATTCTGTTTTGCCGGGAAAGACGGACAAATACACAGACACACATTTTTACATTTATAATATTAGTGTATCCACACTATTAATTTTACATTATTAATTTTCTAAATCTGACTGCCTCGTTGGCCGAGTGGTCGCAAGTGCGACTGCCGGTCAAGGGGTCTCGGGTTCGATTCCCGGGTCGGGCAAAGTACTACTGGGTTTTTATAAATTCTCAGTAGTAGCACGAAGTCTGGAATTGTGCCCGGTATATGGCAATAGGCTCACCCCCTATTACATGGAACTCATAACATAAATAGTGAAAAGTTGGTGTTACATTGTACAGTGGCATAATGTACACCTCTGCCTACCCCTTCGAGGATAAAAGGCGTGATGTTATGTAATGTTATGTTATGTAATTTTCTAAATTAAATAAGAGTAAATGTATCTCCCTATTAAATTACATTAATACTGCGTCGTTGGTTGGTAGTGGTTTCGAGTCAATCTGCCTAGCTAAGATGTCTTAAATTCGATTCTCAGGTCGGGAGTTATATTATTAGGGATTTTAACGATATTTTCTGGGCCAGTAAATGAGCCTCACGCAACCACATCATCCCCTTTCTTCGCACTCCATAATAGACCTCATTTGCGATGTTTTTTTTTTTAAGGGGGGAAAATCATCGAATGACTGCTCCCGCCTGGGTGAGGCGGAAGGGAGTGTCAGACTCTTACTGACTAAAAACCACCCCGTTCCTTCTCCTGCACGTCGAGCCGGAGCCCCGGTTACCCGTTAGGTTCTCCACGACTCCGAATCGGCATCGGCCCTATTGGGCCCCATCTGTGGTGGTCTGATGGCTCTTTGAGGCGCGCGCGGAACGCGACGCGCCGTACGCTCGGGTCTGTTTCTGGTCGGACGGGGAGCCACCCATGCTCGCCGTCCGCAGGCCCGCGCTTACGGTGGCCGGAGATCGTCTCGCGATCCCCGACGCCCGGTGTGTCCTTCGCGATGGCTGGGTTGCGAGGAGGCAGCGCTTCGCTGCCTCACGCGTCCCGCCTCCTCCTTAGCTAGCATCACTGCTTCGCAAAAGGAGGAGACGGCATCCCAGTCCCCCTCGCTCCGCATCATGACCCGCACTAGGCCCGGACGCGAGAGGTCGCCATCGCCGATCACTTCCCTGAGAGCACGGCGGTGCTCAGCCCACGCAGGGCATTCTCCCACTGTGTGTTCCACCGTGTCCTCAGGGCGGTCCTCGCAGTGATGACACCCGGGCGTTTCCTCCCGCCCCATCAGACACAGGTACCTCCCGAAACTTCCATGTCCAGTGAGGACCTGCGTCAGGCGGTAGGTGAGGACGCCGTAGCGTCTCTCAAGCCACACCTCAAAGAGGGGACTTACCGCTGCAATGGCAGCGAGCCCAGCCCCCGGTTGCGACAGTCGTTGCTGCCATTCCGCCATGAGATCGCGCCGGAGCTCATCCCGCCACGCACTTATCTGGCGCGGCAGCGGAGTTTCGCCCCGGCGACGTGCCTCCGCGCGCATGTTATACACGCGCGCGAGCACCTTCGCCTCCAGATCCCACGGCGGTAATCCGGCAAGGAGGTTCGCCGACTCCCCGGAGATCGTGCGGTATCCGCGGATCATTCGGATCGCCATGACCCTCTATGACATGAGCAGCGTCCGAGCAGGACGCCGCAACAAGTTCGGCGCCCAAACAGGGGCGCCGTAGACCGCACCATGGACCGCACGACCCCGGCGTATAACCTCCGGCAGGAGGCGTTTGGCCCCCCGAGGTTGGGGAGGATGCGCTTAAACGCAGCCCTCGCCATTTGCGATGTTTAGAGACTACTTTTGTATGAATTGATATTCAACTCATTCATTCATTCATTAAGTGTAAAAATTAACTCCGTATTAAATAAACAATTAAAATAATTTCACGCAATATTATCCATCTAAAAGTGTACGAGAGTGTTCAGTAATATTAGCTAAACCAGTGATATTGTTGGCAAACCATAGAAATACGTGTTATGATCATAAATAACGAAGCAAGTGCACAGTGTTTAATTACTTTGTTTACTGTTTTTGATGTCCGATGTGAACACGGTGGACTATTTAAAACTTGTGGAATTGAATTCTAACTCTAAAAGTTCGCACTGAAAACATTATCGTGTTATTTTCGAGACTTGGTTCGCAAGAGAAGTCATGAAGTGAAATAGTATTATTGTACTTTTTGCATCTACCATCTGTTTTTGACATTTCAAGTGTGCTGTCAGTGCTACCAAAATAAAAAAGGGCGCGTTCCATATCAAGCGTTTCTTGCTACTATAATTGAAGCATTAAAAATAGGTACAAAAATTAAATAATTTGTTTGCAGACAATAACTGATAATTTTGCTTCATTGGAAAATTTTTTTATTATGTCTCAAGCAAAACTAAAATTTGGATGTTGTGAACGTCAGTCATCATCGACGGGTTTTTTACACTGTCAATCCTGTAAATTCAGATATCACCTAAACTGCGTAAATATACAGCGACCCCTCAAGGATTTAACGGAAGACTTTAAACTGAAGTACATTTGTCCTGGATGTCACAGTAAATTGCCGAAGGTTGATAACACTAATACACCTATAAGGCCCAGTAGCCAATCGGCAACCTGCTATCAATTGGACGAACCTAGTACTAACGTAAACAACAGACGACACGCGCACGCGCCAAGGCAAAGGAACTACACTACAAATTTGTTTGGGTGAGGGGAGGTAAGATATATGTAAGAAAAACTGAATCGACAGAATATATAAATATTAAAAATATTCAAGATTTGTCTAATCTTACCGAGTAGCCTGTTGATTTGTTGATTGACTGGATTATTGTTTAATATTTTACTACTTGATTGTTTTTGCTTAATTGTTCGAGTATTTGGTTATTTGATTGCTGTTTTGTTTCATAATTTCATAGTTTCATTGCTTATTTAAATGCTTATCTTTTATAACATATATATATATATATATCTCTTCATACTCGGTTAATTGATTATTTGCTTGTTTGATTATATGATTATTTAACTATCAGACTATTTGATTATTTGATGTTTGACTGTACCTACTTACATTGTGTTTATTGTTTAATTGTTCTATTGGTGTTGAAGAAACTGCATGACAATTGATTGTTTGAATATATACTACCAGAACGTAAGAGGACTTAGAACGGTTTCGGCTGAAGTACGTCAACAGATTAGCAATAGCAATTACGATGTATATATATTTACAGAGACATGGCTTAACGGAGGATGCTTTGACTGTGAATTTTTCGAGAGTGGCTACAATGTGTACAGACGTGACCGAGAGACCACAGCTTCTACTAAATCTAGGGGAGGTGGTGTCTTGATTGCAGTGTCGGACCGACTTGTATCTGCACGGGTTAAGGAATACGAAGGCGATTGCGAGGATGTCTGGGTTACAATCTCCACGGCATCGGGTAAAAAAGCGACTAAACTTAATATCTGCGCCATCTACTTTCCGCCACCTGTCACAATCGGTGACGTAAAGATATTTACAGATTAAGCCAATACTATTTTACAGAACTGTTCCGACCAAAGGTGTACGTTGATTGCGGGGGATTTCAATATGGTTGGCATAACTTGGCAACAAAATAGTGACAGTGATACCTTGGGCATGACCCCTGTCGGTTACGGTAGCAGTGAACTGTTCTGTAGACTCATTGACTTTTTAATGCTGAGTAACTTAGGCCAGGTTAATAAAGTTACGAACATAAATAATAAGACCCTTGACTTAATTTTATGTAATAGAGAGTCTGTTATGCATGTTAGAGAATGCCAGAATCCTATAAAAGATATTGATAAGCATCATCCCGCGCTAGAGTTTCAATTAAAACTGTCAATATAAAAACTAAAACAATCAGTTAAAATAAAGCGTAAAAATTTCCACAAGGGTGACTATTCCGCTATTAATGATCATCTTAAATATGTTGATTGGGGAAAAGAACTAAAACATTATGACAATATAAACGAAATGGTATCAAGATTTTACAAAATAATACACGAAACCATTAGTAAACATATACCTATGACAAATAACCGTCCTAAATCTTATCCTGTATGGTATTCACCGTAATTAATTAAGCTACTTAAAATGAAGTTTAAATATCATGAAAGATTTAAAAAATATGGAAATCCATTGGACAAATTAGAATTTGATTATTTAAGGGTTGATACCAGCCGAATGATAAAAGAATGTTATAAAAAGTATATAGTAGCAATAGAATCCGATCTAAAGAAAAATCCAAAGTTCTTCTGGACTCATATTAAAAATTTAAGAAAAAACTGCTCATCCTATCCCAGTACTATGACACTGAATAACATTGTGAATTCGGACACACATCGAATTCCAGACATGTTTGCCACCCACTTTTCTTCGGTTTATGAGGCAGGCGGCAGTGATCTTGATAATTATACGATTGATCCTGCAGTTCACTTGAGCCCAAATATTCAGGATATGCTCAACCCTCCTCACTTCAGCCCTGAAGATGTTAATAAGAAACTGAAGAAGATAGACATCACGAAAGGAGTGGGCCCCGACAACGTCCACCCTCTTTATCTGGCTAGGTGTGCAAACGGACTAACCCCGCCGTTGTGCATACTTTTTAATAGGTCTTTGGAGACGGGCGAGTTTCCTGATGCATGGAAGTTGGCAAGGGTCGTACCTGTATACAAGAATGGCAAAAGGGGCCATGTTTCGAATTATCGGCCAATTGCCATACTTTCCACAATCGCTAAGATTTTTGAGTCTATGGTACACGCTGTCATTTATGCTCACACACAAAAATGTATAATTAATGAACAGCACGGCTTTATGACGAGGAGATCTACATGCACGAATTGGGTCTCTTTGCCTCTGATTTAATGGAGTCCGTGGACAGGGGGGCACAGGTAGACGCAGTCTACACAGACTTTTCAAAAGCGTTTGACAAGGTGAATCATAAATTATTATTGGACAAACTATACAGGTTCGGTATAACTGACAACATCTTAGACTGGTGTCGATCCTACCTTACAAAACGTCCAATGGAGGTGGTGATAGGGGGCGAGAAGTCGAAACCCTTTTTAGCGCTCTCGGGTGTTCCGCAGGGTTCTGTTCTGGGACCATTGTTCTTTAACATTTTTATCAACGACCTACCGGAGAGTATAAAGTATTCGAGATTATACCTCTTCGCTGACGATCTAAAACTGACCAAGGAGATTAAATGTATGGAAGACTCAAAACTATACTCTAAAACTGACCAAGGTATTAGTAATGGAATGTTCCTAAATGCTTCAAAATGTCACCATATAAAATTGACCAGGAAACGTAATAAATTTCACACTGGCTACACAATAAACGGTACTAGACTAAAGGAAGTAGACACGATAAAGGACTTGGGATTTACCGTTGATAGCCAGTTGCGCTTTTCAGATCATATTGATCGAATTATAAAAGAAGCAAACAAGTCATTAGGATTTATTCTTCGTAATACTAAAGACTTTAAAAAGTCCTCCTCAATCATTTTGCTCTATAATAGTTATGTAAGAAGCAAACTGGAGTACTGCAGCACGGTCTGGAACCCAGATTATAACATACATAAAAGCAGAATTGAACGAGTACAAAAGAAATTGATTCGCAGTCTGTCCTGCCGATTTCAGGCACCAGGAACAGTTAAAACATATGCGGAAAAACTAAAGCATTTCCAACTTGATACGCTTACCAGGCGCCGTTTGTGTCTCGACATGTCCTTCTTGCATAAAGTGATAAACAATAAAATTGACAGTCCTATGCTGGTTGGCCAATTCGCATATAATGTGCCTCCGAGAATACCGAGATACCCATGCAAACTGTTCAAAATCAAATTTTGTAGAACAAGAATGGGTCGCAATTCGCCGGTTGTTCGTTTGGCTCGTCTGTACAATGACCTGACAAGTACATTGCCTGGGATTGACATTCACCTTCAGCACCTCCCTAAGTTCTTGAGAATGATCAGAGAGAGTGACGTACTTACCTTAGCTTGAGGTTGACATTTCCTACTGGTTTTATGATTTTTTTTATTTTCCTTTGCTGAGTTCTAATTTTTTTTATTGACAAAATGTTTTTAATTTTAATTTTATTTTGTACTAAATTTTTCCGAATTTTTATTATCTCTTTTATAATAATATAAGTTAAAAAGCTATATGCATGCTGTGGTTACCTATAATTGTGAATACAGATAGTCTTAAGATAATTTATAAGTCAAAAATATTTTCATTGTGCAATATTGCTGTATTTATGTCGGTGATCCTCTAAATAAATAAATAAATAAATAAATGAATAAGTTTGGTTTTAATTTAAACATTTAAAATTTAATAGATAATAATAATGTTTATTTACAGGTGGGCCATGAGAACCCTACAGTGACACTTCGCGTGGTGAACTTAGCCCAGCTAGTGGCTAACCCTACCAACCCCAGTTTCATCATTATGAATGCTCCGGCGGCCGTGTCTACCGACCATATACTGGGCGGCGTCACTTGGATCACAGACAATGAGATCGCTATGCATTGGATGAACAGGCGACAAAACTATTCTGTACTACAGATCTGCAACATCGTCACCGAAATTTGTGAGGTACGATTAATTATTAAACAATAGGGATGATGAGAGGGATTGAAAATTAAAAATCTTATTAGTGCGTGAGTTAGGTAATGAAAAAAATATTCGAAACGTATTTTTTATTTTGTCGTATAAGAAAATAATACTTAAATATAACGAATCAAAGTTTAGGAGTGGGGGCTAAAACGTCATTTCTACGTATAAAATGTACATAGAAGTGACGTCACGCGACATTTCAAATAAAAATATCGTCAAAAGTATTCGTTTCTATAAAAAATAAAATATACGTGTCTAATGTTTTAAAATAATCTACCAGACAGACACTAAAATAAAAATTAGTCATCTACCCTATTGTACTCGTTTGAATTTGGGACCAACTGTTGCCCGCGACTTCGTCTGCGTAGAATATGAGTTTTTGGACATTGCGTTTTCTTTTCGGTTCTTTTTCTTCGGTTAAGAATAGCCTATATTACTCTTTAGAACATCAGATACCTGCCAGTAAAATTCCCGTCAAAATCGGTCTAGCCATTTCAGAGATTAGCCAGTACAAACAGATAGACAGAAGATAGACAGACAAAATGAAAAAAAAATGTTATTTTGGTATTCGCAAGTTGTAAAAAGTTTATTTTAGGTAAAACAGACATTCCAATTTTATTTACCTACCTGTATAGAACAATGCTGTGACTTGGTTTTCTAGAACTGTATAAATATTGATTGAGTTATCTAGAGCTAAACGATAAACGATAAACTTCACATACAACATTATACTTACCTAAGTCCAATTTCTATTTGGTTTAATTAAATAGCAAAAATCAGAGTCATTACCCTTCCCAAATAAAAGTGAGTAAGTACTAATTATAATCATCATTAATCACCAGTAGCCGAAAGATGTCCATTACTGAACAAAGGCCTCTCCCGTAGTTCGCCATGTCAAACAACAATGCACCATATAATACTTACGAAAATATTTTTTTATAGGAAGAGCATAGAGAGGAGCCGAAAGGTTGGATCCCGTTGGCATTGCCTCGGTTCAGCAAAGATGGATCTTTCTACGTATCGACGCGCTGGTCGCGCCCTCAGGCGGACGGCATGGTCTGGCAACATTTGTTCCTCAGCTTGAGGGTCGGCGGAAACATAATCTCCACCTCCATCTCCCCTGGAGCATCCACTATCAATAATTTCATCGGAATGGATGACGCACGTTTGGCTTTGTGAGTATTTACTGGAGAATATTAACTAAAAATCGTGGGTTACTCACGTGAATATACTGACCGAGAAAAGCTCTACTAGTTTCGTACCACAGAGGGGTCCTTCGTCATGAACAGCGTGCGCGGTCGCGGCGATGTCGCGCAGCCTACTCGAGCTTATTAGAGCTTTTTTCAGTATTTTCTCGTGAGTAACCCGCGATTTTTAGTTAATTTAGTATGTGTCATGATAGTTACTTAGTTATTATTACTAATTGCACACTGCACGTGTTTTCTTTTCGTCTTTATAATAGAGGTATAATGATTTTCTTTACAATGTATCTCCCGCTTTGACCTGAATTATCAGTTACGTTGACTCAATTGTAATAGGTAATGCGTCTATGTACCGGATATATCTCGGGATGTCTATGCACCGGGAATAATAGCTGATTTCGTACCTACAGAGAAAAGTAAACCTCTAGAAAAAAAATTTGTTCCATCCGGGGATCGAATCTAAGGCTCTATTTATTGATATGAAACATAACTGTTATGATTTATAATAAAACTTTTCCGAACTCGTCAATCTGAGTCCGTATTTTTTTATGGTAAAAGCCGGTAAGCGAGCAGACGGATCTCCTGATGGTAAGCAGTTGACGTCGCCCATGGACACATGCTAACTTGCCGGCCTTTTGGGATTAGGAATTTGAGGATTGTTGGGGATTCAGGGATTGAGGAAGGGGGGGGGATGGCCTCCGGTAACTTTACTCTCACGACACACAACGCAAGCGTTGTTTCACGTTGGTTTTTTGTGAGGCCGTGGTATCATTCCGGTCGAGCTGGTTCATTCGTGCCGAAGCATGGCTCTCCCATACTTAATACCCTTATTTACCGAAATACTTAATACTCAATTTAATTTAAATATGTTTGTCCAGTTACTACACGCGCACGATGCCAAACATGCCGTGGCAGTCAGAAGTATGCGTAGCTGGAGCGGACGACCGATGCTTCAGTAAAGAACTGGTGCTGCCTGACGGGGGCCCGTGCACCTGGGCCACTGCCACCCTCAGCCAGGGAGGATCATACATGACCATCACCTGCTCTTCCCCTGAAGAACCTTCTGCCACTTACATTATTGATCTTTATGTACGTATCTTTTTTACTAGTACTGCCGCGCGGTGTCAAACGCTCTGCTCGGCTCCTATTGATCGCAGCGTGATGTTTTATAGCCTATAGCCTTCCTCGAGAAATGTACTCTCCAACACAAAGATGATTTTTACCGGTTTTGGTTTTCGGGCCAGTAGTTCCTGAGTTTAGCGCGTTTAAACAAACTAACGAACTAACAAGTCAACAAACCAACAAACTAACAAACCAACAAACTAACAAACCAACAAACTAACAAACTAACAAACCAACAAACTAACAAACCAACAAATTAACAAACTAACGTTACTATGAGCTTGGGGATTGGGGAATAAAGATTCGGGGAGCTTGGAGGTTAGTCTTTCTTATCATAAATGTATCATTTATCCAATCTTCACACCAACGCTGGTGACACTCCACTGGACTTTTTGCTTTGTGTACCTCTGAGGAGTTTTCCATGGATTCCATGCTTGAAAAGTGGGATCGTAGTTTAAAAGATGACTTTTTATAAAAAAAAACGTTGCCCCACACTAGAATTTGCTCCTGTGTCGTGAATGCGTTTACCAACATACAAGTTCTCATACACATGACACCCAGACACGGAACAACAATTTGTGGATCACACAAAGAGTTGCTCCGTGTGGAAATCGAATTCGCTACACGTTGCGCGGAGGCCGGTTGACCAGTCACCGCGCCAACATTTTACACCCACGAGTAGAGTAGGGCTGATAGTTAGGTATCAGTTTATTAAGTACTAGCTTTTACCCGCGGCTTCACTCGCGTTACAAAAGGATAAAAAGCCAATGTGACATATACCAATACACACAGCGCCTTCTATACCAATACTTTTGTTTTCCCTCGGAAATATCAAATTTTTCCGGGATAAAAAGTACCCTATTATTTAATCCGGACTTCTAACTATACATCTGCAAAAAATCAAAGCAATCGGTTTAGTAGTTATGGCGTGAAAGGGGAACAAACAAACAAACAAAAAAACAAACTCAACTAAAAGACTACATGACACAATATCTGTCTGCGCGTACCTAACAATAATTTTTAAAGAATTTACATCTGAGTATTTGGCGTCATTATTGTATAAAGATTTGATTATAATGACGTCTTGCGCATACGCAGGTTATGTGTAACAGTAATTGACGGTTCACGGTTACGGTTCATTAATTTAGTTTAATAACCTTACTTACCTATGTGTTATTCGAAATTAAAATATTATGTAAAATCGATACAGTCCTTGCAGAAAAGATTCATAAATATCCATTATAATGTCAGTAAGAATATTTACGAATTACCTCTACAATAATATAATTAAGGTTTGTTGGAGGCCCTATCCTCCCCCTCTCCCCTCCCCCAACTCCCAAATTAAATCTTTTGAATCTGTTACCCCCAAATGGCTGGCAACGCCCTTGTACCTCCTGTAGTGTTGTAGTAATTGTCCATGGGCGGCACCGATTCACCGGCAACCATACCACATTAAAAAATTAAAATAGAACAGATACAGATGTAAATCTAGACTGCCTTGTTGGCCGAGTGGTTACAAGTGCGGGGTCTCGGGTTTGATTCCCGGGTTGAGCAAAGTACTACTTTAAAAAAAATTACAGTGGGAGCACGGAGTCCGGAATTGTGCCCGGTATATGGCAATAGGCTTACCCCCTATTACATGAGGCTCATAACATAAATAGTGGAAAGTGGGTGTTACATTATACAGTGGCATTAAGTGCCGTAATTTGCACCTCTGCCTACCCCTTTGGAGATAAAAGGCGTGATGTTATGTTATGTGTTATACACATCTATACCGAAAAATGGGGTGAATAGGGATCGAGATGTGAATAAGGACAGAAGAGGGGTGAATAGATATAAGGAAATTCTTCATAGATTCACCCCTGTTCTGTCCTTTTCCGCCGCTCAAACCCTATTCACCCCATTTCACCGTAATTATATCTGTGGGACTATTAAAAGTTTGTTATGTGAAATTTAATACGTGTGTATAATTTTCAGGACAGTAAAAAGGCTCCTGTACTTTGGGAGGCAAACGACATCGTTCGCCAGCGTTTAGTGGGCAAGGCTAGATGGAGCAGCATCATCACGACCGTTCCTCTAGAGAACGGGTTCCCAGCCCCTGTCAGACTACTCCTGCCTCCTGGACTGGACGTCAACGACGCCACCACTAAATACCCCGTCGTATTCTACGTGTATTCCGGACCTAATACCAATACTGTGTTCAATACCTTCACTGTTGGTACGTGTGGTTTCAGTTATCATCATTCATAAGGTTCTGAATCTATTTTATATAACTTTTATATTAGTATACTTATATTTTTAAAATTTTCACGTATTCGGTTCTTGTCATTTTACTTTTCATAAATACTACTGTGCAGCCTGCCCCGTTGGCCGATTGGTCGCAATTGCGACTGCCGGGCAAGGTTCTCAGGTTCGATTACCGCGTCGGGCAAAGAACTACTGGTTTTTTAAAATATTCTGAGTAGTAGCACGGAGTCTGCAACTGTGCCCGGTATATGGCAATAGGCTCACCCCCTATTACTTAACATTGATAGTGAAAAGTGGGTGTTAGTGTACAGTGGTATAAAGTGCACTACTGCCTACCCCTTCGAGGATAAAAGGCGTGATGTTATGTTATGTTATGTTTTCATAAATAGTCGCAATTTATATAATGATCTTATCTGCTACATTAACCACTAAGGTTTGTTTGTAACGTTGAACTAATTTACTGTTGAGGTTTTCAAGCCGAAATTCTAAATCAATTGATAATATAATATAACATCACGACTTTTATCCCCGAAGGGGTAGAGCAGAGGTGCATATTGTAGTGCGTGTTCACTATTTATGTTATAAGACCCATATAATAGGGGGTGAGCCTATTGAATACCAGGCACAATCCCAGACTTCGTGCTATTATTGAGAAAACCTAGTAATACTTTGGCGGACCGGGGAATCGACCCCTAGCAGTCGCACTTGCGACCACTGGGCCAACGAGCAAGACATAACTGGTTAGAAATTTAATGACTGCATTGCACTGGTTGGTCTCGGGGCCTGGTAGCGGCGTAATGTGTCGCAGATATAGCTTTTGCACATGGAGCTATTTTTTATATTGTGATGGGTAATACACTCCTGACTAAGAGAAAAAAATCATACTATTTAATGAATATAACAGCATATTAAACGATACTTTATTTCCCAGGTTACCACGCGTACTTGACTACCAGTCGTAACATCATCTACATGTTGGCTGACGGCCGCGGCTCCGGTCTGAAGGGACAGGACATTTTGTTCTCACTCAACAATGCGCTCGGAACCGTCGAAGTGGAGGACCACTTTGTTATCCTCAGGTAAGACTTAGTAGTTTAGAAATATGTAGATATAACTAGCATTTGTTCGCAGCTTTTACACGATGTAATCTTTATTATAGGTAACTATGCAACGGCTGGGTTGCACCAACTTACTTCAACAATAAATAACAAACATGCAAATTTTTGTTTAAGTATTGGTTAGGTCAAAAATATGTTGCATCAATTGACAAATAGTTACATGACGTCATAACTTTAGCTATAGAGTAGAGTAGAGTTATAACTCTACCTGCTCACTGTTCTCTGGGTGGTTAGGCACTCTTGAAACCAATTCCAATGTCAATGCAATTTCAATCTAATAAAACCTCAATAATTACTAAATGTCAAAACTATACAACCTCAATTCTAGCTGTTAAGATAGCATTCAGAGTATGGAATATTATGCCAAACTCAATCTCATTTAGTTCATTCAATATCCACGCAATACGAACGCAATAGGCGCTAGTGTTGCGACTCAAGAGTACGAAATTTCACAATACCAATATCGATCGATCGGAATTGGATTCAAGAGTAAGCCCGGGTGGCGTAGTGTTAAAGTAAGTGTCAAATATGCATCTGTCAAATTGTCATTACGCGTTGAAGATAACCTCTGAAACTCTGAACAGCATGTCCCTGTTACAAGAGATACTCATAGAAACCAGTTCTGAAGATGAAAGTAATTGTCTTGCTTGTATAAATTGAAAAAAAAAAGTATAGGTGCCGAGACCTAATAACATATCAAATTCTAATAGTAGAGGAGGTCACGCTAGTTTCGAAAACTTATTTAACTACCACTGAAAACTTTATAAGTAGTAGTTCTACCCTTTTTTAAGGATAATTTTGAGCAGTAAGCGTCAGCCGCTAGATTGGTTGAATAGATAGTACCTCTATAACAGAGAAACAAAGTTATTTCCGTATTAAGAATATTAGTTGGGTTTAGGATACGGAGTCCTTAAAGACTGGGGTGATCCGATAGTGGACCAAAGTTATCGACATCGCCCAAAGGATTATTAAGCAATGAAGTGGCCATAATATTTGATGCTAACTAATGATTGCTGCGGTTAACATTTTCTGGAGTAGACTCTACACCTAGATAGCCTGCCCTCAAGTTAGGTGGAGTAATGGTATTTTCTTGTGAAATGAAGAAAAACCGACTTCAAAAACACTAAAAAAAAAAAACAAAGTATACCTGAATAGAACCTGACCTGTTGACAATGGGACCACCTCGGTAATGTAACCTTTCAAATTAAAGAAGAATTTTGAAAATTGGTTCACAAACGGTGAACATACATAAAAAAAACAATCATTCGAACATAGAACCTCCTCCTTTTTTTGAAGTCGTTAAAAAAAAGCTAATTTGTGATTTGTGAAATCAAGATTTTAGACATTGACTTGAAATTTATACTAAAATTTTTATGTAATAAACGATAATATTTACATCAAAAAATCTAGTTGACACAGCGGTTTAACGTCCTCTAGTGACCCACTTGGATAAATTTAAAAAAATCTAGACTCAATCAGAATTAATGTTCTTTAAGACATCTCGTATTTATGTAATGCGGAATTAATTTAGTATTTTAGTATTTTTATTATGAATACTGTAATATACTATATACCTCTAGGAAGCTTTCTAATATCTATTCTATTGTGTTGAAAACTAGTTTTTATGTTAAATTCTATTTTTATCAAGAAACGTGTGCCAAGATGTTGTGGTGAGAACATGAAAGAAAGTGGAAAGGATTTGTTGTCACTGGAACACGTCAGCTTATATTGTCTCACACAGAAGCACAGCACACATTGGTGCACACAGAAGTAACACCTACTTTTCACTATTTATGTTATGAGTCCCATGTAATAGGGGGTGAGCCTATTGCCATATACCGGGCACATTTCCAAACTCCGTGCTACTACTGAGAATTATTTAAAAACCCAGTAATACTTTGCCCGACCCGGGAATCGAACCCGAGACCCCTTGCCCGGCAGCCGCACTTGCGACCACTCGGCCAACGAGGCAGTCATCCAATTAAATCAATTCAATCCAATTAAATATTCAAAAATAATTACAATTTCATTCACATATTTGACGATATACTTAATTTTTGATTTATTCTAGCATTTTTTTCAGAAATGAGTGTGCTATTTGACTCGAAAATATGATGACGTCATAAGTTAGTTTTTGGTACAAAATTCATAATATATAGAACAATATCGTTTTCGACGTTTCGGTAAAAGTATTGAATTTGATTAGTTGTAAAATACCGTATTTTAGTTGTTGTGCAAACCGGGTAAATAGCAAAAAAAGGAATTAATGCTAGTGCGAGTTGTATTAACAAATATGACGATAATAATAATTTTTCACAATACATACTTACGTACATTAATTTAATGTTAGCTATTTATAGAGGCTTTTTTTGAAGATTTTAATAAACTCTGAAGTAGTACAAAAAGCTATATACTAAATATAGTTTTTTGTTTAAATCATTTAACAATATTAATTAATCTCCATAGAAAAGTATTGGACCGTTATCCGTTCATGGACCGCACGAGGGTGGGTATCTGGGGCCACAGTTATGGTGGCTACGCGACCCTCCTCACGATGCTGAAGGATGACGAGAAACTCTTCCAGTGCGGTGTCTCTGGAGCTCCTGTCACCTCCTGGCTGTATTATAGTGAGTAAAAAATTAAATTTTTTTTTAGAACAATATTGAAGCACACATGTTTTTAGGTATTTGTTTGTGAGTACAGATGGAATGATTACGTTTGCTCAAATCTAGATTAACAGATGTTATTTTAGACTTGAGAATGTTTTATGATATAGGTGTCCTAAGTTGTAAACACTTTCGCTCGTCATTAGCATACACATTTGAAAGTAATTCCCTTCTAATATTATAGAATATAGTAAAACTTGATCATTTTATGTAATTAATAGTCCTGCTTTCATTCCGATTTGAACCGATGAGATCTAAATCTGTCTTTTTATAGTCTTCAAATTTCTCCTAATTATTTATTCAAAGAATTGTTTTGATTGTATTGTGTATGTGTTTATAATTTACAATATAATATTTGTTATATTTTTAGTCACGTGTTTTATATTTTGCATCTAGAGTCTTCCTACACATATGAAACGCGAAACCGACAGAAAATATATTAACATAAATTAACAACGTCATTGTTCTCAATATATGCCTAATTTTTATTTAAATGTCCGTATGGTAGATCACTACATAGTATAAAACAGAGCAGCTATCCCCCTATGTATGCTTAGATCTTTAAAAGATTTTTGTGTATAATACATGCACATTGCACCCGTGCGAAGCCGGGGCGGGTCGCTAGTTGCTTATATATAAAACATTAGACACGCACGTATTTATTATTTTCTTACAGAAACGAATACTTTAGATGGTATATTTGTTTGGAATGTCGCGTGACGTCACTTCTATGTATGTTTTATACGTAGAAATGACGTTTAGCTCCCACTCCCTAACTTAGATTCGTTTTATATAAGCGTTATTTTAAAATTAAAAAATACGTGTCTAATTTTTTTTCTTACTTACGAACTAAAAAGTTGTTTAATTTTCACACCCCGTCATCATCCCTATTGTGCCGCTTGAAACAAAACAAAGTATGTTTTTGTCACTACTCTCAGGGGGGTTAGGAATTGAGAAATGGGGATTAGTGATGGAGAGCGATTAAGCCTCCAGTAACTTCACTTACACGGCCAAACGCAACGCAAGTTGTTCCTCGCCCAGTTTTTTGTTAGGCCGTGCCTGTGAGAAAATATTGAACATAAAAACAACATAGCAAAACATCAAGCCTTTATAACCAAAGGGGTACGCAGAGTGCACATTACGGCACCTAATGCCACTGTACAATGTCACACCCACTTTTCACTATTTATGTTATGAGTCCCATGCCATATATCGGGCACATATCCAGACTCCGTGCTACTACTAAGAATTTTATATAAAAACCTAGTAATACTTTGCTCGACCCGGGAATGAGAACCGGAGACCACTTGTCGATCCGTAAATGCGATCACACGACCAACAAGGCAGTCATATGCAATATACGTGTTTATTTACGTATTATTTTTATATACATAGGTAGCAATTTACTAAAACTTACTGTTTCGCTGCTCAGACACGATGTACACGGAGCGTTACATGGGCAGGCCCATTGAAGAGGACAACCTCGCGGGTTACCAAGCTGGTGACGTCACACTCCTGGCGGAGAAGCTCCGCGGACATGACTTCTTCATCATGCACGGGAACGCTGACGACAATGTCCACTATCAGAACGCTGCTAAACTGATCAAGGCTTTACAAGAACTTGATATACCGTTTGAACAGATGGTAAGCTTATTGGAGTTACTTGTTGGTTTTGTAAAAATTCTGCAGCATTATATTTTTTATAATTTTACAATTAAATTGTAGCTCTCCCAGACCCACGATGTAATAATGTATAGTATACTGGATATAAAATATTTTAGCGATAAAAATATATAAAAAAGTAATTAAAATAATAAGTCACGTAGAAAACAGTGTGACGTCAATCTTTGATCTAACGAAATGGAAATTCGACTGCACAGTTGGCGCGGTAGTTGAACAACCGGTTGCGCGCAACGTGTAGTGGGTTCGATTCCCCGATTAGATTATTTAAAAACATTAGACACGTATTTTTATTTTTTTTCATAGCAACGAATACTTTCGACGATATATTGATTAGAAATGTCGCGTCTCGTCACTTCTATGTACATTTTAAATGTAAAAATGACGTTTTACCCCTACCTCCTATACTTTGATTCGTTTTATCTAAGTATTGTTTTATTATAGAGGTAGGTACGACAAAATAAAAAAATACGTGTCTAATATTTTTTCAGTACCTAACTGACGGATTAATTAGATTTTTAATTTTCATACCCTGTCGTCATACTAATTGTGATGTGTATATGAAATTGTATGTTTGTAAAAGCACACACGACACAGGAGAAAATCTTAGTGTGGGACGTTTTGCATCAAAATATGTCATTTTTTTTTATAAATGTGTCCATGATACTTGTTTAATATGTTCATGATTGTGTTCTCATCTTTACAGTCATATCCTGATGAAGCTCACAGTCTGTCTGGAGTCAACCTGCACAGATACCACGCAATGGACCGCTACTGGACGCGTTGCTTGAGGCTGCAAGATTGGCACTAATAGCATTTACTAATTCATTACATTATACGTACTTTACTTGTCTACCAATAGAGGCGATTTTCGCCTGCAGTACCGATTCAATTTTGTGAACATAGTGTTATCGATAACTTTTATTTCATGTAAATATCTGTTATTGAAATTGTTAATTACACAATTAGGTATGAAGCCAATAATTTTGTTCCTATATTTGTAATAGTACCT
Organism: Spodoptera picta; assembly: GCA_038387885.1. Classification (NCBI taxonomy): domain Eukaryota; kingdom Metazoa; phylum Arthropoda; class Insecta; order Lepidoptera; family Noctuidae; genus Spodoptera; species Spodoptera picta. Next base: position 3,746,272 of record JAZHFQ010000438.1, on the reverse strand, counting down.
ACATTGTGATAGGAATGGTTTGTAAAGATGTTTGTATTTACTAAGTTTTATTAAGTTTTTACATTATAACAAACAATAAAACATTTTTTCTAACAATGTACTTACTTTGTTTTTTTTTAAAAAACGTTGCCCCACACTAGAATTCCACCTGTGTCGTGGGTACGTTTACAAACATACAATACACATGACACCCAGACCCGGAACAACAATCTGTGGATTACACAAAGAATTGTTCCGTGCGGGAATCGAACCCGCGACACGTTGCGCGGCAGCCAGTTGCCCAGCCACCGCGCCAACCGTGCAGTCAATTGTTTTCATAGTTGGATTTTAAAATATCTCAGTAGTCTCATCATCTCAGTCTAGAAATTCGTCTGAAGTATATCTTCTCGTTTACCGGATCACCTGATGGTAAGCAATCGGCGCCAACCATGGACACTCGAAACACCAGAAGTGTTACGAGAGCTTTACCGGCTTTTTTGGGGACTCGGAATTTGAGAATTATTAGGGATTCGGGGATTGGGGAGATTGGGGAGGGGGGTAATTGGGCCTCCGGTAACCTCACTCACACGACGAAACACAACGCAAGCGTATATAGACTCCTTTACTACGGTTAACATATAGTTGGTAAATAGTGGTCGTTACTTCACGTTTACATTGAAATATGCCTCATTCTCAGTTTTCCTTTCAACAAGCATATAAAGCTGGTACAAACCAGGTAACTTATTTGACAATAATTAAATAATTGAACAGAACACAAAAGAAGGTATAATATTACATTTTTGACTTCGATGTTTTTTTTCTCACTCACACGACGAAACACAAAACACAATGCAAGCGTTGTATAACCACAGTTTTCTGTGAGACCGTGGCATCACTCCGGTCGAGCCGGCCCATTCGTGCCGAAGCATGGCTCTCCCACACTTATGTCTGTCATTTTATACGGAAAGGGCATATAATGTCAAGTAATGGAAGACGGAGAATGGTGAGTCAGGTTAACTCAGGTTGGCAGGTTATCGACATATTATAGAGGTACATTTATACAGCATAACATTATCATAATTATTTAGTAGGCGGAAGTTAGATACTATTGTACAATTACCCAACTGCAGCAAAGCCTAGTTTTATTATCAAATTCAATTAATTAAAATTGAGTAGGCAGGTAGAAAGGTGAATAAGAATTAATTAATATAATTTCCATCTTCTTATCTCCAAAGCTATGGTTCTTATAATGTGCTATTTATTAATACAATTTTTGAAAAGATGAAACGATAATGTCATTTGGCAAAAATCTATCTATACATATAATGAAATCGTAGGAAAGTGAAAACTGTACACTGAATATTGTTTTTAAATAATGCTTGAGGCGTGATCTACAACAAGTTATACCTAAGCTAAAATATTTGTCTGTTTGTCTGTATGTATATCCGGGCTTAACTCAATAAGTACTAGGTACATGAATTTACTTCTTTGCTGAATATTACTAACAGGTCGGGTCAACATATAGGCTACATATTATCACGCTACCATCTATGGGGGAGGAGCTGCGAATCACTATTCCACGCCTACGAAGTCCTGGGCACAGCTAGTAAATAATAAAACTGAAATCTGACTGCGAAAAAAACACGCTTTAAAAAGAATAAAACAAAAAAATTTTCTGTAGAGCAATTCAAACTGGTTTGCCAATAATTGATCCAGATTTTAGCAAAAATCCTGTTTCTATGTCCGCATTGTTTCGTTTTTTTTAAGACGTCATAGTCATTAATTTTGTTTCGACCCGAAACTGTCGTTTCTTCTAGCTCGGTTTATTATTTATTTTTACTAAGTACTTAGGTAATTAGCACTTAAGGTAAATAGCTAGGCACTAAGTTAGTTTTTTTTGCCCGACTGCACAAGGCAATGCAACTAAATGTTTGTTTGAAAACCCAAGTTTCTGGAAAATATTACAAAATCGTGCTACATTTTTGGATCAGTATTTGAATTCCTTTTTTACAAGTGAAACAAGTGAATTTATTTCTGCAAATAGGCTACAACGCAGCACTTTTATACGTCAATTTTATCAAGCGAACGATGAGGTCGACATGTCCTAACTGACTACTCTGAGAATAAATACCGAAACAAACTCACGAGGTCTTTATTTACTTTTTACATTATTTATAAAAAATGGTCTTATACACGTAAGCAAATCTGAAATTAATTCAAACTTAATTAACTGTTTCGTTTGTGCTAACAGAAAACGGTTCGTAAATTATTGCATTTCACTACTGAATTGCATTACTTGGCTATCTAGGATATAATTGTGCTCATAAGCATGCACTAACACTAACCTAGTTCACATTTACTAGAGAACTAGTTGACCCGGCGAACTTCGTACCGCCTAAAATTCTTTTTCTCCACTTTATCCTAGACTCCACAATTTAGATGAAACCCTTTCCTTTAAACAACATATCGCTGCATTAACATCTAGAGTTCGGAAATTGATATTTGTTTTTAAAAAATTGCGGTTTATTGGTGATCACAAGTTAATTATTCAAATTTATAAAGCCCTGTGTCAATCGATAATCCAATACTGCATTACCTCTTGGGGCGGAAGTGGAAAAACATTGATACTTCCAATCGAACGAGCGCAAAGAGCCATCTTGAAAGTCGCCACGCACAGACCGTACCGCTACCCCACAGGCTTACTGTATGAGTCTAGTAAAGTGCTGACAGTGCGACAATTATTCATACTATTCACTGTACTAAAACAGCATGCTACACTTACATATGACGCTAACCTCACTAACACCAAGAGACGGAAAGATATTGTCTGTACGGCTAGCTATGAATCAAAGTACGTAATTACACATAGATTTTTTGCATTTTTAGGGCCATATCTATACAATAAAATTAATAAAGAAACCTTGGTTTACGATGTAAATTACACCAGAGCAAAACAGCGCATTTCTCAGTATCTACTATCATTAAGTTATGAAAAAAGCGAGGATTTGTTGATTGTCATGAAATAAATAATATATAGATATAAATAGATAATAATTATTTTAATAAATGCAAGTATAAGGTTAGTGTTTCCTAACTTATGTATACATACCTCTACATATTTAGGTTTTGTAATATTTGGTGACTGTAAAAATAATATTGTTAAGGCTTAGTTATATTATCCTAATGTATAATGCACGCGACCAAAAAGCCTGTGGTACAGATTTAATTCTATACAGGCATTGTATTGTAACCTACCTAGAATGGTTAAATAATAAGCTTTGATTAATTACATATACCTATGTGAACAAAATGGAAATAAATATATTTGTTTGTTTGTTTGTTTGTTTGTTTGTTATCCTGGAACCTTATCTAAATTTCAAAGTCAAAAACATTTATTTCAATTAGACCAAGAAGGCACTTTAGAACGTCAACAATAAAAATTTAAAAGTGAAGCTATTTGCTCATTCGAACGTGTAGATTCCTATGGAGAAGAACGAGCAAGAAACTCCATAGGTTACTCTTTTCCAATCAGGTTCACAATACAATTCTCCAGTTACAAAGTTTTATTGATTCGATTGTGCGAGAACAATGTAACACTAAAATACAGTGATCGAAAAAGAAAATAACCTTACCGACAATAAATAAATTTCTACAAATAACTTAAGACCAAAACTAGCTAAATCGGTTCAGCCGTTTTCAGTTTTAGCGAAATCGACGAATAGCAATTCATTTTGATAGAAAAGAAATGGGGAAGTGAACACACATTACATAAGATGACAACTAAAGCCCATGACATTTATTCACAAGGAAGATACCATAACCACTCCGCCTACAAAAACGAGATAACAAAGAGACCTGCGTAGTGATTATAGTTTAAACGGTGTGTTATTAGTGCATCACATTTTCTATTTTATTACATGAGTGTAGAGTTGAAATTTGTTTGAAAAGTTTGGAGTAGTTTGACCTGCTATGTGCCTACTTGTTGCACTATAAAGGCGTTATGCAAGAGCCCTCTTACCTCCTTTCACTTATATTGCTCATCAATAGCATGTGTGAGGGACGCCACTGGATTTTAACTACTTTCTGCCTGGTCGATTTCGCACTGCTGAGTAAAGGGTACTATTCTCAGTAACAGCCCGGTAACCTGTGAGGTTATCCGCAGCTCCTGAGTAATAGATTTTAATAAATATTTTTTTTTAAGTGACTGAAAATTTTGCAATTGTTTGCACGTTTGCATGTTACGATTTTTCGATTCTAAATAAAATTTCACTGGTACTAAATCGAGCTGTTATTCCCTCAATCAGAATTGGAACATAACGAAAGACTGAAAACCTGGAATTTCCTGGTTAATAGTATTTTTCTGAAGTACCTACCTAGGTTAGGTGGCTATTTATTAGAAGTAGGTTGGTGGGTGGCACTGGCTGCAGAGTTTATGATTCTATCGGATTATATCCATCTCATTTACTGGAGCCATATTTGCACTAAAACAGAAACCGAGAAAAAGAATTTGGCTTTGAATATCTGACCAGATCGGACTAGGCAAAGGGAATGAATTGTGATTACGATTTAAGTTTTTTTATTATAATCAACCAGTGTCTGATATATACATTGATATATAAAGTATATATCATACCCCGACGTGTAACAACAATCTGTTCGTACCGGCAGGCGGTTTGTCAACCACTGTACCGACGAGTAATTTTTTTTAGCTTACTAGACGATTTAGATTTGTTATTGTATTGTTTTTTAGAAAAACTATTCCCCTTATGTACTACGATTTTCTCATGTGTCGTGGGTGCGTTTACAAACATACAATTTCATATACACAGAACTGGGACATCCAGACCTGGGACAACAATATGTGGATGACACAAAGAGTTGCTCAGCCACCGCACCAACCGTAACCGCCCATTGCAGGGCGTACAGTTCAATTGCACCAGGAAATTGCCGCCCTCACTAACGAGCATTCACGTCTAATGTAACATTATAGATTCGACTTCGAGCATTACATTACAATAATACCTCCCTGACTAACGAGCATTCACGTCTAATGTAACATTATAGATTCGACTTCGAGCATTACATTACAATAATACCTCCCTGACTAACGAGCATTCACGTCTAATGTAACATTATAGATTCGACTTCGAGCATTACATTACAATAACACCTCCCTGACTAACGTGCATTCACGTGTAATGTAACAACAAGCATTTGCGTGTAATGTAGCATATTGATTCGACTTTGAGCATTTCATAGCAAGATGTCAAACGAAGCGGCCGGGGGGCATCGATTTTACAAGTTGTATCAAGATATTAGGTACACATTGTAGGTATCATTACAATGTTCGCTTTGTAATGCTCGGTTCTCCTCCTTCACTGATGTAATGCTCAGATCTGTAACGTTACATTACAAGCGAATGCTCCCGGTGAGGGAGCACCTTGACATTTAAACGTGCTTCTTCAATATAAATGTAATGATATGTAAATAGCTTCCTTGAAAATGAACGGTGTGCAGCGAACATCGAAAATACTAATTGCGGCACACCTGTCGTGTATTTTAGTACATATTTCCCATTTAATTTTATTCGTGTTAATATTAAGTTTATTAGAATTGAATAATTTAACTATTAACTTCCAAGTTTATGCTAGTTGTGCATTGTACCTCTACAATTACTATACAAAATCGTTATGAATGTTAACTGCGCGTGTAATTGAACAAGGATTATATTTTATGAAATATTGTAAGTAGCTGTTCTTTAGTCGAGTCATTGTTCGTTGATATGCATGATTTGCAGTTGAATTCAATTTTCTTCCGATAATATTAACAATAATCTTTTATATGGTTTATAACAATCATTGAAGTCCACGTTTGATCTGTGTAGGTAAGTGAATATCTTCATATCAGATCAATTTTTTTATTTTCGTACCGGCCCGCCCCAGCTACTCTCAGTTGCCATCTCTCGACCTTATCCTAAGTAATAATGAACCTCCTTGCCGGATTACCGCCGTGGGATCTGGAGGCGAAGGTGCTCGCGCGCGTGTATAACATGCGCGCGGAGGCACGTCGCCGGGGCGAAACTCCGCTGCCGCGCCAAATAAGTGCGTGGCGGGATGAGCTCCGGCGCGATCTCATGGCGGAATGGCAGCAACGACTGTCGCAACCGGGGGCTGGGCTCGCTGCCATTGCAGCGGTAAGTCCCCTCTTTGAGGAGTGGCTTGAGAGACGCTACGGCGTCCTCACCTACCGCCTGACGCAGGTCCTCACCGGACATGGAAGTTTCGGGAGGTACCTGTGTCTGATGGGGCGGGAGGAAACGCCCGGGTGTCATCACTGCGAGGACCGTCCTGAGGACACGGTGGAACACACAGTGGGAGAATGCCCTGCGTGGGCTGAGCACCGCCGTGCCCTCAGGGAAGTGATCGGCGATGGCGACCTCTCGCGTCCGGGCCTAGTGCAGGCCATGATGCGGAGCGAGAGGGATTGGGATGCCGTCTCCTCCTTTTGCGAAGCAGTCATGCTAGCTAAGGAGGAGGCGGGACGCGTGAGGCAGCGAAGCGCTGCCTCCTCGCAACCCAGCCATCGCGAAGGACACACCGGGCGTCGGGGATCGCGAGACGATCTCCGGCCACCGTAAGCGCGGGCCTGCGGACGGCGAGCATGGGTGGCTCCCCGTCCGACCAGAAACAGACCCGAGCGTACGGCGCGTCGCGTTCCGCGCGCGCCTCAAAGAGCCATCAGACCACCACAGATGGGGCCCAATAGGGCCGATGCCGATTCGGAGTCGCGGAGAACCTAACGGGTAACCGGGGCTCCGGCTCGACGTGCAGGAGAAGGAACGGGGTGGTTTTTAGTCAGTAAGAGTCTGACACTCCCTTCCGCCTCACCCAGGCGGGAGCAGTCATTCGATGATTTTCCCCCCTTAAAAAAAAAAAAATCCTAAGTAATAATAGTCGCGGAGAACCTAACGGGTAACCGGGGCTCCGACTCGACGTGCAGGAGAAGGAACGGGGTGGTTTTTAGTCAGTAAGAGTCTGACACTCCCTCCCGCCTCACCCAGGCGGGAGAAGTCATTCGATGATTTTCCCCCCTTAAAAAAAATCCTAAGTAATAACGAACACAACAAAAATAAATATTATTCAATTTGGTCGAGTAGTTCGGAAGTTATGCGCGTACATATATTTTGATGATGTATTTTTAATTAGAAGATTAATAATTTTATCCACTTTTGTGGTAGGCACCTAGCTATCACTGGGCACGTCTCAGGCTTAAATTGTAGACCAAGTCAGGTATTCTAATTCAAAATAGTGCCTTTTGTGTCCTCAATATGCTCTTAGGAAGAAATACTTACAAGAAGACTTGCTTTTTTCAGTTCATTGTCCGATCTGTGTCTTGTCATCGGGCACAACAACCGCACTCTATGTCTAGTTCAACAAGGCAGTCTGACAAGATCTAGGCAAGTTAAGAGCATTGTCATAGAATATGCTAGAAACGTTTTGGTTACATCCGTATACCGTTTACTGTCCCCATTTCTCTAGTTAAATAAGAAAGCAAATGCATATATTGTTGTTATGTTATTGTAAAGTGTAGGTAAGCATGATACACAGTCGCATATTTCGGTCAAATTAACAGATTTTAATAATTCCTAAGTTATGGGTTTTTTATGTGTTTTAATTGTTAGATAGGTGGGTACTTTTAAGATGGTGCTATTTTTTATAGCTACAGGTCACGTCAAGAGCCTACCAATGGTTAATGGCTCTGTACTAAATTAATCTTTATTTTATTACTGTACAAAGTAACCAAACAATTCTATTAAGTATTAATCACTGAAAACGTTATACCAGTTATGACCTCCAAAAATTCCAAAATAGAGTAAGAGAACATTAAGGATATAAAAATATTTAACAATAATTTCAAGTTACGGCTATTATTCTACTTACAATATTTACATTACTCACAGAATGCGTACATAATTCAAATTAAATATAACTAATTTATTTTATTTCAAACCGAGTCCACTTCTTTCAGTTCGAGCATGAACATCATTTGTTTATAAACAATGTAACTAATTTTAAATAGATGAATGTGTCAATTATTTTCTTTTGTCTCCTGTGCCTTTAGCCAAACGCAACTTTAGCGCTTGTCTACAGAGAGAGTAGAAAACTAAATGTATGGGGATGACAATGACAAGTGTCGAAATTTACGTTAATTCCATATAATTTGGTTTTCTATTATACATGCAGACAAGCGCTAAATGGCATTTGGCTACAGGTGCTGAATACTTATAGATTCACTCTTAAAAAAATTCTAAGTCATATATTGGACCTCGGGTATCTTATAAACCTAAGAACTATATATTTGTCAAAGATCTGGTAGCAGCGCTCTTTGATAGGTGACATGAGCTTTTTAAACAATATTCAAACCGTTTTTTTTTCTTTCATCCAGAGGAAACCTTATTAATATAGTCTTTTTTTTAAGGGGGGAATATCATCTAATAATAATAATAATAATAATTATTGATGTGTGTCCATTACATTTATATTAAAGTTGTCTAAAGGGCCTCTGCGCAGTTGGCTTCGGCCCCTCGTACGCCTCCCAAATGACCGGGACCCTGTGGTCCCGTGAATGGTAAAGACATACATAATAATAATAAAGTTTATTTATTCAGATAACTGAGATCCATCGAAATAATAGTAAAGAAAGAATACAATATATAACTATACTTAGATACAATATTAATACGTAATAGTAAACAGGGACTTAGTCCGCTGCACTAATTTACGCATCAATGGACAATCATGTCTATCGACTATAGCAGTCAGGATACTGTGACGACTTCCACGCAGCCGACTGATGAGCGATGCAGTCTTTTTGCGCCATAAAGCAGCGAATCCATCAATGTGAGCATCAGCAAACATTGCTGACGCACTACAGAAACGTGGAAGCCGCAACAGTGCCCTGAACGCGTTATTATACTGGATGCGCAGAGCATTGTACGCTCTCTGGGTGTAGTTAACCCACAGACTTCCCGTGTACAGTGAGGTGCAATACGCCTTGAACAATGTTATTTTAACTGCGTCTGTACAACGAGAGAATCTGCGTGCCAACATATTCGCCCGAACCGACAATGCTCTGCGTTCCCTCTCCATATCAACATCATCTTTTAAATCATCGGTAACCCAATGCCCAAGATATTTGAATTGAGTTACTTTATTTAAGCAGACACCATCCAAAACAATCGGTTGAATAGGCGGATTCTTGTGATCCGATTTGAAAACCATGTAGACAGTCTTTTTCACATTATAAGAAAGTCCATGTGAGGCCACAAAAGACTCACAAACTGCGAGTAACTTCCGGAGAGCCCCAATCGACGGAGCCAGCAGCACCATGTCGTCTGCATAGCTGAAGTTGTTACAGCAGACACCATCAACATAACAGCCGACATGCATGCCGCTGAGCTTCTCAACCAGGGCATTTACGTACAGGTTGAAGAGCAAGGGTGAACTCAAACCCCGATGACTGCTCCCGCCTGGGAGAGGCGGGAGGGAGTGTCAGACTCTTGCTGACTAAAAACCACCACGTTCCTTCTCCTGCACGTCGAGCCCCAGTTACCCGTTAGGTTCTCCGCGACAAACTTTATAGTCTAGCTGTTCGACCACGATATTGCGAATAGATCTTACAAAAAATATTTCGAAATTCTACTGTTAGTTGAACTCTGCATTAAGGAATCAATTTGTTTTAACATGACCAAGCTGAGGCCTCTTTGACCGCCATTATTCATCGTTCGGCCCTCTTCAAAACAAATTTATAAATAAACTTGAAGTATCAATGAACTTTATGGTACTCTCTTACGTTTAAAAATAACCTGGTTAATCGTAACCGGTTTGGAAAGGTAAGGTATAGTTGCGGTTAGTTGTTACCTGTTTCCTATAGGCGTATACATAGGTATCCAGACTTTTTTTTAAGGGGGAAAATCACCGAATGACTGCTCCCGTCTGGGTAAGGCGGGAGGGAGTGTCAGACTCTTACTGACTAAAAACCACCCTGTTCCTTCTCCTGCACGTCGAGGCGGAGCCCCGGTAACCCGTGTTCTCCGCGACAGGTAACCAGAATAGGGCTGTGGAGAAGCGCAAGGAGTTACCATGACTCTGGATGGAATTTGGTTTTTAGTCAGTTCACTTAGTATCGCCACACCCAGGGCGGGAGAAGTCATTCAATGATTTTCTTTCCTTAAAAAAGGCATATTAAGGCCAAACAATCAGGATATAATTCTTATTCACTGAACTCACTGGTAGGCAGGTAATTAAATAACGCCTAATCTATGTCGTTACTGAATATGGCAGTAGCCTATGCATGATTACGTAAGAGATGGAACTAACTTCAAATAAAAAAATATGGAATGTGACATAGCTCGCTGAGTTTTGCACATTATTAAGTGGTCACACATAGGTACTTCGCTAAGGAATTGGCGGATTATTTACGTCATCATTTCGATTCAATTGTGTCTGTGTAAGTTGTTATGCAACTGACGTGTTGTGCATTAGCATCCTTTATCTCAAATTCGAAAACGAAAATTAAAAAAAAATGGTTGAAGTTGTAAAAGACAGGAAATTAGAACTTCTTACTGGACATGCGTGTTTTGATCACTCAACCAATAAGACAGTTGGGTAATGTATACCCAGTTCAATCAGCTGTGACTATCAACTGCTTATCTTTGACATACAAACAAACTTATAGATATCCTTTTAAGGTAAAAGAGGTTGTAATTGGGTACCTATTTCTAGACCTCGTGTAGGTACTTATCTATCGGGGGCATGCACTAACAACAGTTACTTGAAAAACCTATATAAGTAATTCATTTATTTTGACGTCAAACTAGAAAAACATGTAGCATAATCATCATCATCAGTCGGAATAAAGAAGCTGAACTCGTCGAGTACCGTCATTATAGACATAATTATAGAACAATAGGTTGCGGTCACCGGTGACCGCATGGTGTTTGACAGTTTAAGAAAACAAATGTTTGTAAGGGTTTTCGTATAGTCTGAGTTTGGCGAGCAATTTGGGATTACATTTAGGTCACCGAAAAGTAGATGCTGCTGCCCACTCCGTATTAGCTAGTCACAGTTTTACGACAAACTCATTTTTTCCAAGAGAGAAGATCTCCATGAAGCTTGGGGAGGACGAAGGGACTATCAGACTCCTATTGATTAAACACCACTCCGGTGTCCGGTCTCTCATGAAGGTGCGGAAAACACATTCTCCCGCAGTTTAAGACAAACTCACTCCAAATCGTGTGGTAATAAGAATTTCTGATGTTGTACGCGAAATTAAATAAGGTACCGTTGACGTTCAGTCGCAACCATTACAAACCGAAACAAACGAAAACAGTTAGGTACGTAGTTAATGTATATTATCTAGGTATACGTAACTGTTAATTGTGTGGTACAATTGAGAACTACTTACTTAGGTACTAGTTTTAAGGTATACTTATCTAGTTTGTTTATGTTAAATGCATCAACCTCAGTTATCTAGGTCAGTTTCTTGTTTTGTTTTACTTGTGTTTTTGGAAAGGATCTTGTATAAGAGATCACATAACTGCATGTGACGAGATCATCGGTCGCCGGCGCCGACCGCCGCGCTTGCGTCACTGCTAGCACCAAAAATGATGCTGTCGAGGTGCCTTACTTTAAATTGATGTTACTAGACTTCAACAGAATTACATTACGCAAAAATCTAGATTAAATAATTTTCTATACTTCGAATATTTAGATTAATTTCAATTTTAAATTGATTTTGTTTTAATTTAGTAAAATTTTAATTAAGTAGGTAAACATGTAGGCGGTCGTAATACTTAATCGTGGAACGTAATAAAATATTATTATTATACATACAATGAATATTGTAACCAAGAAACCAGTATTCAAGAACAATTTCCTGTTCCTGAATATGGAGCACAACGCTGTATTTAACATATTAATGTCAAATTGTCACACTCACAAGAGATAATGAAAACAGTTTTTCCGAATATTTTGTACGATTGGCGGAGATGGGAGGCTGGTCAGTGAAGTTAACTCGGCAGTCGTGATCCGCGCGCCTTCGCGTCAACTCGTGCGCAGCTTCGTGCCGTGCGGTGTGAGTGATGACCACTTATTGGACCATTAACATTCATTGAGGAGGTCTCGACCTCGCATCCTGCGGTACGTGTGTACGCGTGTGAAATGGTGAGTACTTCCGTTTGAGGACCAGCAGCGATACTATCACGGCCATTCATCATGTACGAAGGATATTTTTGTTTATTTTTGTGCATTAGTGAAATAACAATAAAAATGCTAACTCGAACTGTTAACTTGATTAGCAAAACGTTTTGATTTCGATGCAAGGATATGTGTTACAGAGAACGGATCGAAGGATCATAAAATTCTCATTTTATGACCATGGGGTTTTCAAGTACCTATGCGTCATGTTTATTGAGGGATACCTTCATAAAGTTTTTAAAAATCGATCTCGACCGTCATTACGTATTGTACCGCCAACCAATTATTTTGTAATAGGTACATACATGTACAAAAATATACCGTACTTAGGTATAATGCCTTTTCATATTTAGATGTAAATTTACACTGATAACAAAAATAATCGATGAAAGAAAAGAATATTTAAACAAGACATGAAATTGTGGAAAATCTTGGCTTACAACCATTCTGCTAAATTAGTTCCATCGACCATAAATCATTCACTATTGTTGCGTATACGCATGTTGAAATACTATTTTACACAAATCGTGTCTGGCCGAATGACAATAGACATCGTATTTACGTTAATTTTGATGTTCATAAGCGTGTGAATTTTAATGTTTCGCTCATTTGTCTACCGTAATTGAAATACGATGTAAGTCTAAGTAATGAGTACCGATAGAGTTTTTTTTTTGAGGGGGAAACCCATTCAATTACTTCTTTCGCCCGGGTGAGGCGAGGAGTGTCAGACTCTTACTGACTATAAACCACTCCATTCCTACTCCTGTACTTCGAGCTGGACCCCGGCAACCCGTTAAGTCCTTCGCGGCTCCGTATCTGCATCAGCCCTATTGGGCCCCATCTGTGGTGGTCTGATGGCTGTCGGGTTTAGTTCTGATCGGACGGCGAGCTACCTTTACTCGTCGTCCGCAGAGTACCGATAGAGTGGTACCTAAATTAGACAAAGTTTTTTTTATGGGCTGACATAGCACTTGATGGTAATAGTAATCGGTGCCGCTCACGGACATGGACAACATCAGAGTTCTTCCGTTGCAGTTGTGTCGAAAGTACATACGGATCAATATAACATAACATCACGCCTTTTATACCCGAAGGGGGTAGGCAGAGATGCACACAGAAGTAACACCCACTTTTCACTATTTATGAATAGGGGGGAATTCACCCCCTATTACATGGGTAATAGGGGGTGAACCTATTGCCATATACCGGGCACATTTCCAGTGCGTGCTACTACTGAAATTTTTTTCAAAACCCAGTAATACTTTACCCGACCCGGGATCGAACCCGAGACCCCTTGCCCGGTAGTCGCACTTGCGACCACTCGGTCAACAAGGCAGTCAGTATAATAGGTATGTACATTATACATTCCACTTTTATGCTATACTTCCTTTTCTCTTTCTGTTCCTTATCATACACTTCTGACGTAGTGGTCGTGGTCAAGGATTCAACTTTTACATTGGTTGCGGCTTTTGCAATATTTCCTACCAAGATTATTTTATAGGTAACCTCGGTCCCGGACTGAGTTTGGTGTAGGAATGTAAGGCCCGGGGTTCAGCATTTTTTTTTTAAGGGGGGAATATCATCAATGACTGCTCTCGCCCGACTAAAAATCACCCAGTTCCTTCTCCTGCACGTCGAGCCGGAGCAGCGGAACCCGTTAGGTTCTCCGCGACGGTGTTCAGCAATATGCTCAGCTCCATCCCCTACACATGGGATTTTTACTAATTTTATGTTTGTTACTCAATCACGTCAAAACGGGTGAAGGGATCGGCATGCAATTTGGAACAAGAATAGATTATGGTCTGGAATAACACATAGGCTACTTTTTATCCTACGGGAACGCGGGCGAAGCCGCGGGCAAACGCTAGTTAAATATAATTGGTAAAGGGAAGGTCACTACCCGCTTCAACCAACCTCTCCTAAATTTTAAGGAACCCCTAGGTAGGTAGCTAAAATAGGCGACGTTTAACGATATTTTGGATTACACCAACCTATACACTTATAGATATACCTAACAGTATAATTAAGAGGTTAGTTTAGGGGTTTCGTCACGCTAAGTACGTTATAGTTAAGAGATGGTTGGTAAAAGTGGCCATTAATAATGTTAAATGTGGGACAGATGGGGAAAATGGCGGAGTTACTAATTAACTATAAAGACTTTGATTTGATGCCTTCAATTGACATTAAGAATTTAGCGCTGAGTAAACAATGTATGTTTTGGCCATTGTCTTTGGTTCAGATACAAACAGTTGTCGCTCACATTCTTACAATATGCGCCTTATTGTTTTAGGCATTTGTTTGTTATTTTTGTGGGTCACAAATACTTTTTATTCACGTTTGAACTGATAGGTAGTTATGAGTGTAGAGTGAAAGATTGTTCGGTTGTTTGTTTATGGGCGAAATTTATTTTGATCTTAATCGAAAAATTGTGGATCGATATCTCTGTTTTTTTTTTAATTCAAATGTGTCACTTTTGTCAAAATCTTTTCTGTATTACTCAATAAATATTAGGTACTAGCGAGATATGATTTTAAATTAAAATTTAAAACAACGACTGCCTCGTTGGTGTGGTCGCAAGTACGAGTGAGCAAGGGATCTCGGGTTCGATTTTGGGGTCGGACAAAGTATTACTGGGTTTTTTAAAAATTCTTCTGGTATATGGCAATAGGCTCACCCCCTATTACAAGGGACTCATAACATAAATAGTGAAAAGTGGGTGTTACATTGTACAGTGGTATAATGTGTACCTCTGCCTACCCCTTCGAGAATAAAAGGCGTCATGTTATGTTATGTTCAAAATAATTAATTATGTTCTTTTAAATAAAATAATTGTGATGACACTAAGGGCCAATTTTTCAATCATCAGTTAATTCTTAACTCTAGAATAAAATTATTACATTTGACAGTATTTAGTATGGAAGAATTGACAAATATTCAATGTTACACTTTAGTAAAAATGTATCTGTTGCGTTGGAAAAAGCGGCCCTACGTTATGTTAACATACTTAACTTAGATTAGATAATAATTATGTCCTTCGGCAAAAAAAGTTGTGATTTTATGTGACGTTAATTTTTATTACCTACTATATTTAGGAGGAATAATCACTGTTATTTACTTAGGTATTTAGACTAATATTTAAATGGCGATATAGTTACCTTCACACACCATTTAACTGCATCCTCGATTAGTTAGATTTAACTGTTAGTCAAGTTTCATAAAACTAGATAAAGTGATGACCTTAACTACAAATGGATAGATTTTTTGTTGCAATAATTACATAATTACAAGGTTTTACTTATTATGTACGTCGAAACCATTGCCAACAATTGTTTTGGCATTTGAAAATATGCGATGTTCAACATGTTTTGAATTTCGGTATTTTTTTTTATTACACATGTATTGTATCTCTTTTAAGAATTAGGTACTATCATTTTATGAATTACTCGTATGTTACTTAAATATTTAAAGGGACTAATGACATATTATAACTGAAGGACGTGAAGGGTTTACGAGTTATTAATTACGGTTGTGTGATTGTTGCTCGTATGATTAAGTAATATATCAGCCATATTGACCTTTTACCAGATAACGTGAGTACCTCTAAATGTGTGCAATTAAACGACAATAAACCTGTAAATTTATCAACTACACAAACCTTTAACGACCTCTTTCAAAACAAATCCCACGGTTTTTTAGTCTATGTCTTTATTTCTAAATTCAAATTGTATACACATACGTACCATAGACACAATGAAACCTCTTTACATTTAGCTCCTGTATTTAAGCCAAGTAGGTATATGACTTTTTTTTTTAAGGGGGGAAAATCATCGAATGACTGCTCCCGCCTGGGTGAGGCGGGAGGGAGTGTCAGACTCTTACTGACTAAAAACCACCCCGTTCCTTCTCCTGCACGTCGAGCCGGAGCCCCGGTTACCCGTTAGGTTCTCCGCGACAAGAGAATATAAGTGACTTGCAAAACAATGTCTCATTTAATTTAAAAATACACATTTTAACGATAGTTATGTGTTTTGTAACGATAAAGATAACTTTTCAATTTATTGTAAATGTAAAAAACCTGTGAACGGTGTTATCAATGTGAGCGACACGTTCTCTTACGTATTTCTTGACCTATTTTATTATGTGTTAAAGAAACGTAAATTAAGTACTGTTTAAAATAAATTACCAATAATTCAATTCAGTAGAGTATCAGTATGTTAATCAATATTTTTTTCCGACACTGGAATATGATCGAGAAAAAGCTATATTAAAGAAAGTAATGTAACAATTTATATATGTTTATTGAAACCAGATTATTTGGGCATTAGGTAGGTAGGTACGTATCTATCTTCGAATGATGTGGAAGAAGTATGACCTAAAGAAACTATAAACCTAGGTAGGATTTCCTTTTCAGCATCATTTTCCACAAGATGAACTTTTTTAAAAAGCTGCCAGGTTCGAGTGCATCTATTAATAACATTTTATTCTTTTATTGTCTTTGTGACGAATACGGAGGTTCAACGTTTCCTAAATAGAGGGCTGTAGGTATGTAGTTGATCAAGTACGATCATTACTCATCATTTAAAGTCAAATAAATCTTAATCAAAGCCCTAAAGGAAGTTCTTTGTGTGAAATAACTTAGCTATAACCTTGATTATAGATTTAAACTGTCAAACACCAAGCGGTCACCGGTGACCGCAACCTATTGTTCTATAATTGTGTCTACAAAACCGGTACTCGACGAGTTAAGACGATAAATAAGAACTAGTTGTAGTTACATAGGTAAATAATATTATTGATATGAAAAGAGTCTTCTAAAACTTCACAATGTTGGTTAAAGCGAAAATTCTGGCAGGAAAAATGTAATGAATGCCACTTATTTAACAAAATAATAAACACATTATTATTTTTCGCATTAAAAATAAACAGGAAATTCAATACCTAGGTATTTATTGCAACCTTTTTATTTAAAGTTTTGATTAAGTAGGTATTGGCTGTTTATAATTCTGCAATAAACAATTTCTGATGACAATGAAGAAAAACATTATTTAAAAAACGAACGCGGGAATTCGGCGCCAATTTTTATTATTTATTTTCATTAGTTAGTGTTATACTATAATATAGCGGTCATCGTTACTTTTTTAATTTTAAATTATTCACTATTCAGTCTGGTCTTAACTTCGTAACACATAGGTGCGTATTTACTAGTATTCACTTACCTACAGATACCTAACTAATTTATATTATTTATGTAGGCATATTTAGAATTGCACGTACATAATATTATAGTGAAAGGATGCTAAATGGCAGATTAATAGGGCGATTAATTAAGTGCAGTCATTATTTTCGATACTTTTTGTAGCTTGCAAATACAACACAGGGGTTATTGCTTAGATATTTCCTATCAATTAATATAATATTTTTTTCTTACATTACTTGCGTGCACGTGTACTTTAATTATGTCCGTTGGTCTGATGTAATACCTACATGTGTTTTGATTCGTTTGATGTTCGTAAAAGGTTTAAAATTTATATCGATATAATTAAATCGATTTCTCGTGTAATTTAGATTGAATGCGTCCATTTTTATACAAATGATCTTTTTAACACCTAAGTGAAAAGTTATGTTCAGGAGAAATTTTATGTCCACGTTTTTTCGAATATGTATGCGTTATGCGTGCCATTAGGTAATTATTACTTCCTTACGTTAATGTTATAAATGAGAAAATGCGTTTGTTTGTATAATATCTTTTACGTTGTTACGGAGCCATTTTATGGTACGTTTTTGTCCACCTATTACATAGGACTCATAACATTAATAGTGAAAATTGGGTGTTACATTGCACAGTGGGATTAAGTGCTTTATATAATGTTCACCTCTGCCTATCCCTTCGGGGATAAAAGGCGTGATGTTCTGTGTTTTGTGACACATTGATAACAGTTATTCCATCTTTGTAATATTCAAATAAATAATATGTATGTAGGTAAATTTCTTTTTCTAATATCCTAGAAAATAAGCCTCACAAATCCACACAAGTCAAAGGTGTAGTCGATTATATCACATTATAGGTGGGCAACAAAATAAAATTCTTCAAGAAAGGAGTAAATAGGTTTATTAAGTGTCGGCAAAACGCATGTAATGCCCCAACTGTTGCAAGCGTACATAGGCCACGTTAACTACTTACCATCAGGTGGGCCGTGTGCTTTTTTGCCATCGTCATGGTATAAAATCACATTCCTATGTGATGTTTACTGATTTGAATATAGAAATCACTACATAGTATAAAACAGAGTCGCAATCCGCCGCAGTCTGTCCATATGTATGCTTAGATCTTTAAAACTACGCAACGGATTTTGATGCGGTTTTTTTTAATAGATAGAGTGATTCTGAAGGAAGGTATATTACATGCATATTGCACCCGTGCGAAGCGGGGGCGGCTTTCTATATAGTTTCTATGTAACCATGTTTATATAGTGCACCGCTCAAGGGAACGTTTGCCCGCCACTTTTAATTAACAGATGGGAAGTGTGCGGCGCGACACCGTTAACCTGTGACTACATATTTTATTGTGAAATCATTTATGTCTTCAACGGACAAAAGTTAATCATTTCATTCATTCAATCATTCGACGTTTTTATAACTAAAAGTATATTTTACAGGGTACTGTAGCTCCTATAAATGATTTTTTTTTGTTTTTTCAATACATATAATTTAAATTGGTTTGTTCAATAATATTAATTTTTTGTCTTAATTTCTTTGCAGTCGCTGAAAACGCTGGTCAGTTTGGTGGTGGTGCTACTAAGCAGCCACACGGAGTCATCCCCGTACTTAACAGGAGGTTTGAAGACGTTCGCACTCGAGGAGGTGGTGCCATTGACGATCAACTTCTTTCCAGAACAACTTTCCGTACAATGGATATCAGGTATGTTGATTAATTGTTAATTCACGACTTTATTGCTATCGTCATAAAGGATAACCTTTTTATACAACTTTTAAAATGTCTTGCTTTTCAAACCAAAAATGAAAATCATTAAATACTCTCAATGTTACAAAGTCTACATATACTTACATATCATCACGCCTTTTGTCCCCGAAAGAGTAGGCACAGGTGCACTTTACGGCACTTAAATGCCATTGTACTATGTAATATAACACTCACTTTTCACTATTTATGTTATGAATCCCATGTAATAGGGGGTGAGCCTTTTGCCATTTGATGAGAGATGTTTTTTTATAAACCCAGTAATACATTGCCCGACCAGTGAATCGAACCCGAGACTCCTCGGCAGTTCCACTTACGGCCAGTCGGCCAACGAGGCAGTCTACATATAAATATGCCTCCTATTACATATTCTAATAGAATTAGATAGTCAAAAATGTAACGCAATGAAAGCTACGCAAAAGAAAGCCTAACTGTTTCTATCCGTGAATTTTTTTTAACGTAGGTATAATAAGATTTGTTGAATTTCGAGACTGTCTGATTTTTTTAAGCTATTGTCGATATCTAAATACTGCAACATCGTGTGAACACGGTTCTATTACAGTGATAAGTTTGGAATGAGCATCGTTGCAGAAACTACATATATTCTCACCCTACTTTACTTTCGTAATCAAAACAATATGTGATATTTGATTGCCTGAGTACAATATTAATATTATTTCTTATCAAAATGGTTAATGAGGTTACGATTACTTGGCTACTGTTATTAAGTTTTTTTATGTCAACAGTCCGTATTTCTCCCTATTACATGGGACTCGTAATATAAATAGTGAAAAGTGGGTGTTACATTGTACAGTGGCATTAAGTGCCGTATTGTGCACCTCTGCCTACCCCTTTCGGGGATTAAAAGCTTGACGTTATAATGAACTTCAGTTCCTTTTATTCTCTGAAACAGTTCCCTACAAAGGTCGAGATACCTGTTCCAAACTTTGAGAATTAGGTACGGTCTAAGGTCAAGAGTCCACTGCCACCATGAGTGATGTTCGCACGGCAATGCGTAAGTAATTTCATATTAATGTGTATAAAACGCGTGCGTACGCATTAACACACGCACGCGTGTGGGTACACGGATAAAAATATGCGTGTGCATGTGTGTATAAGCGCTGCAGCGCAACCGATAGTAGTCATATGGTGGCAGTGGACTTTTGATCTCTGACCGTACATCCAACTCGTTTTGCTCGGTTGATATGCTGGCGGTCATGAGCGATGCCGCGGAGAACTTAACGGGTTACTGGGGCTCCGGTTCAAAGTGCAGGAGTAGGAACGGGTGGTTTTTAGTCAGGAAGAGTATGACGCTCCCTCCCGCTTCACCTAGGTCACCTAGAGAAGTCATTCGACGATTTTCCCACCTTAAAAAAAAGCTATGAGCGATCTGGAAACTGATTTATAGATTGCAACTAAACAATCTCATACCTATTAGACATACATTCTTATATGACTAATTAGGGACTGGTCCCACTTTGTAAGTGACTTAATTGAAGTCAACTATGTAGTTCACAATTCATGGAACTTATATGGATGCTACATGGTATCAAAGTTTTATGTTTTTGCTATTTTGTACCATTACTTTATTCTAAAGACGTTATGTTACAGACACAGAATACTTGTACAAGGAGCCGAGTATAGGAGTGTGGAAGGTGGACGTGCCTCAGGAGACATATTCTCCATTGCTAGATGAAACTGACATGGTAAGGACATATTTTATTTAAACTTATGACATAGAATCATGTACGGGTAGGATTTTCCATGCTTCGGTCGACTCGACCGGAGTGAAACCACGGCCTCAAAGAAAACCGACGTGAAACAACGCCTGCTTTGTGTTTCGTCTTGTAATGAGGTTGCCGAAGTTCGAATCACCTCCCTAATCTCTTCAATCCCCGAATCCTCATCAATCCTCAAATTCCTTTTCCCAAAAAGGCCGCATGCACTTGTAACGCCTCTGGTGTTTCGGGTGTCTATGGGCGGCGCTGATTGCTTACCATCAGGTAATTCATCTGCTCGTTTACCTGCTTATCCCATAAAAAGAGGATTTAATGCCTTGCACTCTCAATCACCATTACGGTGACGCACAGTTTAATAGAACTTGCATTCTATTTCCAAAACTGTTGTACTGGTTCTTATTTTCATTTCGTTATTGACCACTAGACATAGGCTTCTTTAATAAGTCACTAATTTGGTCATTTACTTACTGATCTTAATCACAAGTACCTACACCACTGTTCTTGAGGAATTAATAATATTTAATATTTGAGTACGTTTTTTTTTACTTCGATTTCAGTTTATGAATCGTTTATTAAATTGGAATGCCTTCATTTCTTGACTTTATTGCAATTTAAAAAGTGGTTTTATTTCGTAAATTGTTGATTCTGTAATCTGTGATTTGTTTTTAAATTGTTTTGCATTTCGACGTAGGTATAGAAGAAAAACAGTTTCCAATATTTATTATAAATCTGTCTGTGCAAATTTTCTTTAATTTAATGTATTCTTTGACAAGTTTTTTTATTATTTAAGCCTTTGACTGCCGAAGTGCCGACAGACAACTGCTGAAGACAAATCCTCCGCTAACGTAGGTCACCGGTGACCTACGCGGCAGTTAACGTGTTAATTGTTTGAATTTAAAATTACACTTTATTATTTTCAGATTAAGATACAAAACTTCTCGTTGTCTTCGTTTTCACAAGACTTGAAATATGTGTTGCTGACTACGAATAAACAAAAGGTGAGTTTTACAAAATATTATTTTAACACTGCTTTGGGGTACATTTATGTACCTAATAGTAGTCTTTGTTGACTGTATGTCTATACTTGATTCCATTCAGATCAGAAAAGTGGTTAATTGATTAAGTGGTAATAATAATTATAATTCGCTCACAACCACAATCCCACTGATGAAAACTTGGTTTAGGCCCGTGCCCTCAGATTTTTTTTGTTTTTGTTTAAAAATACTTTGCCTCACACCAAACTTTCCCTTGTGTCGCGGATGCGTTTACAAACATACAAGTTCACATATACATGACATCCACCCACCACAATTTGTGGATCACAAAGACAGTTGCTCCGTGAGGGACCGAATTCACGACACGTTGCATGGCAGCCGGTTGCCTAGCCACCGAACTAACGGTGTTGTCGTATTCCCAGTATAGCGGAGATAAAGAGAATATATAGGTATAAATAATAATAATAATATAGATTTCTGAACTACTACCAAACATGGAATATATATTCTCATACCTTCACCTTTATCTTAATTGGGTAAGCAAAACCATAGAGCCGCACCGTGCTACTTCGATGCTTGCTTAATTTTTCCTTCCCATCACGTTCTTTAGGTATACTTATTCATAGACACGCGTCGATTATGAGTATCGAAATTCATAAAGCTGGCTTTAATGATATTGTTGTAAGTTTACCTTAACATTTGGGAAATTGAACAAACATATAAGTAGGTATGGTTAGCAACACCAGTCTCAGTTTGAACAAACATATAAGTAGGTATGGTTAGCAACACCAGTCTCAGTTTGAACAAACATATAAGTAGGTATGGTTAGCAACACCAGTCTCAGTTTGAACAAACATATAAGTAGGTATGGTTAGCAACACCAGTCTCAGTTTGAACAAACATATAAGTAGGTATGGTTAGCAACACCAGTCTCAGTTTGAACAAACATATAAGTAGGTATGGTTAGCAACACCAGTCTCAGTTTGAACAAACATATAAGTAGGTATGGTTAGCAACACCAGTCTCAGTTTGAGCAAACATATAAGTAGGTATGGTTAGCAACACCAGTCTCAGTTTGAGCAAACATATAAGTAGGTATGGTTAGCAACACCAGTCTCAGTTTGAGCAAACATATAAGTAGGTATGGTTAGCAACACCAGTCTCAGTTTGAACAAACATATAAGTAGGTATGGTTAGCAACACCAGTCTCAGTTTGAGCAAACATATAAGTAGGTATGGTTAGCAACACCAGTCTCAGTTTGAGCAAACATATAAGTAGGTATGGTTAGCAATACCAGTCTCAGTTTGAACAAACATATAAGTAGGTATGGTTAGCAACACCAGTCTCAGTTTGAGGAAATTATTCATTGAATTATAATAATTATTAAATAAATAATAATAATTTCCTGTTTTTAAAGTTTATATTAGACATTACATAAATTTACTGCGTCGTTAGCTGAGTGGTCGCAAGTGCGGCTGCCGGGCAAGGGGTCTCGGGTTCGATTCCCGGGTCGGGCAAAGTATTACTGGGTTTTAAAATTATTCTACGTTGTAGCACGGAGTTTGGAAATGTGCCCGGTATATGGCAATAGGCTCACCCCCTATTACATGGGACTCATAACATAAATAGTGAAAAGTGGGTGTTACTTCTGTGTGCACCTCTGCCTACCCCTTCGGGGATAAAAAGGCGTGATGTTATGTTATGTAGTTATATTTACTTACTTTTGTGATTGTGTTTTCTAGGGTGTTCGTCGCAATTTGTTTATTACCGACTTGTCGTAATATTATGCAACACGTATATAGGCCAATAGGTACCTAAGTTAATCGACTAATCGATATGGGTTATCTATCAATTTCACGTTAAGACATTTTCATTGATTTTAGTTTATAAATTAACTTTTCGTTTCATTACAAGTAGCGTAAAAACTACGATTAGGTTTGTGAATTTCTGATATATTGGTCGTAAATTATTATAAACGTCATACGCGATTTTTTAACGCATTCATAAAGTTACACACGTGGGGTACGTAGCGTCATAATTATGTAATGTTTGTAGCAGATGTTTGTTTGTGATAAGTAGAAACGACATTCTATTTCTGAGTAAGGTATGGAATATGGAGTTTTTGGTACCCGAGAAATTAGCACTTCAGTAGGTTTCTAATTTTACCTGGTAGGCACTGTATAATGTTTTTAAGAGCCGTACCTAGACGGACATAAATAGATAATAGAAACCAAACATTGTAGTAGTTTATGGAACTTAATATTATACTTAATATTCGACGAGGAATTCATATTGTACAGTATGACCTCTAGCATGGCTTGAAACTAGTCAAGTTTTTCGACGAATTATTATGTGAGTAAGCCGAAAAATATAATATTTAATTTAGTATGTCTCACGAAACTTATATTATTTTTTAGAATTGCTTAAATACGAAATAAAAGAAGTATCACAAAAGAATTTTCAGTTTCACATGAATTTCGTCTTGAGATCAGTCTGTTCATTTCGCATGAGTTCCGCTTAACGCTCACTTTCATGCTATGAGGAAAATTTAATGCCGGTTGTCCGAACAGTTTACACCGGATTCTACCGATTGTGTTACTAATCATAGGTAAAATATAATCTCATTATTTTCCTGATGCGGTAGCTAAATATTAACCTAAGTAAATAATTATGAATTAATTTAATTACAAGTAGGTAAGGTTCCAATTTGACCTACAATCTTCTTTAGTTCTCAAAGGAGCATTTCGATTACTGAAAATCAAGATTATCTATAGATTTCTTTAGTCAGGTATAGGTATACCTCAACTTAAACTAAGCTCAAGGATCATCAGGTGATGATCCTTGAGCTTAGTTTAAGTTGACTTAATGGTCGAGTATGATGATATGGGATGCAATGAACAAATAGGTCAATCCTGGAACAGCCCAATACTAGACTGTCGACCGTATGTTACTAGCGAATGCTTGGATATTTCGATCACATTGCCCGCTGCCAGTCAGATAACCTCGACAAATTGATTGTTGTTGGTAAGGTGGAAGGAAAAAGACCACGTGGCCGATCACCTACCCGATGGTGTGACCAAGTTACCAACTACAGTGGACTCTCTGTTACGAAAGCCCTGAGAGAAGCCGAAAACAGGACAAGATGGAGGGAAATAACACAGAGAGCAATGAAAGCCTTTCAGGGGCACGACCTTCAGAAATAAAGCAAGCGATCGAGAAGAAAAGATGATGATATGGGGAGAATTATAGTAACCTTACCTATATTTTTATTGCAAAGAAAAGAGTTGTGGATCGCACCCAATTTTTATGTACAGTTTGCTTTATACAATGAAACAAATAAACAAATACGAATGTAGTACAACTCATCCGATGTCTTATACATATCGTACCTCCGATGCTATAATGTCACTTATGTATTGCGGGGGCCCGCGCGCAACTGAACAATGAAACATTTTTTCTCCTAGTGCCGTCCAGATTAGCGCCGAAACCGTTACGACAGTAATGCCCTCACAATGTCAGTTTGCTTACTACACAAATGACAATAAATAACGCACCAAGTAAAGAGGTGAATTTGGAGTATTCTTTCATCAGTTAAGGTTTGACAAAAATTGCATAAGTGACGATATTGCACCGATTTATTTTTTTTTTTTTAAGGGGGGAAAATCATCGAATGACTGCTCCCGCCTGGGTGAGGCGGGAGGGAGTGTCAGACTCTTACTGACTAAAAACCACCCCGTTCCTTCTCCTGCACGTCGAGCCGGAGCCCCGGTTACCCGTTAGGTTCTCCGCGACTCCGAATCGGCATCGGCCCTATTGGGCCCCATCTGTGGTGGTCTGATGGCTCTTTGAGGCGCGCGCGGAACGCGACGCGCCGTACGCTCGGGTACGATATTGCACCGTATAGGTGCGATATTAATATAAAATGTTTTCTAGTACTACTTCTATAGTTACATAGTAATGAATCGCTTTCATATAACTATGTTATGTTATAATTATATTCCTAGGGATATAACTACTTACATTGCGGCTTTATTTTTCTTACTGCGACATATACATATCAATAACAGAGTGTTTGTTTGTAATGGGTATTGGAATAACCGCTCTTTTAACCGAATTCGAAAAAAGGAGGAGGTTCTCAATTCGATCGTATTTATGTTTTTTTTTATGTTTGTTCGCCGATATCTCCGTTGTTTATGAAACGATTTTGATAATTCTGTTTTTGTTGGAAAGGAGATAGTCCCAGAATGGTCCCATGATAAGGAAATCAGGATCTGATAATGGAAGAACGAGAAACCGAGGGGATCTTTTAAAAATAATTGGGGTGACTAGTGCCACCACTACAATCTGATAAAGGTCTGGAGTCGATCTGATAATGGAGCCGAGAGCCAGTCGAGGTCCTCCGAGGAACTTCTCAACGGTTAACAGTACCTGCCTTGTGTTTGGGTTTGATAATTTGTATTGATGAGGACGTTACACCAAGATGGGGGGGGGGTAATGGGCATCAAAGATCCAATGATGAAGTAGTATGATAGCTAAGAGACTCCTCAATGGTTAAGAGTAGCCACCCGGTGTTTGAACTTGAATAATATAATATAATACATATATTTATTTATACTTTATTGCACACCCAGAAAATAATAGTAAACATTGCAATAGTTATTTGAGTACAATGGGCGGTCTTATCATACTCCGGTACCGGAGGCCCAATTACCCTACCTTTCCCCAATCTCCCTAATCTCCCCAATGACAAACGAAAAGTAAAAACTAAAAAGGAAAAAAAATACTATCAATAATCCACTGATAGGTTAGAAGTCAATGCCACAAACTCGCAACAAAATATAAAGTAGTTAGTGGGCACAGCTGGTATAATGCCCAATAAAATTGTAAACAGCTTAATAATGTTAGGTATCTATTAAGGTTTTAATGAATAATTTTGTTTAAAACTTGTGGCACCGACTTCTAACCTATCAGTCGGTGTGTAAGCTTTAAGTACCTACGTATGACTAATGATAGTTATTTTTTTCCTTTTTAATTTTTACTTTTCGTTTGTCATTACTATTAGTTTCGCGGACGAAGTCGCATGTACAGCTACAGTTTGGCATATAGCTGATGTTCACACTGTGTTACGTTGTCTACTAAACGTATGAAAGTGAGTTTTGAGATTTATAGCCAGTCGGCATGTGGTAAAGAAACTGCTATAGATAAACGAATGAAGTATTTATGTGTGATACCCTCATTAGATGTTTCAGCTTCACCGCCCAAGTATGCAAATAGAGAAATTGTTCTCTCGACATGAACACCAGTTTTCTGTCTGTTTCGCGTGTTTAAGATTCCGATGAAAAGCCGTAGTTAATTAACTTGTATTACAGGTTTTAGTGATTTGCGGCGTAGTAGTTTACTCTATATAAGATGTTTAAACTGTCAAACACCAAGCGGTCACCGGTGACCGCTTGATGTTTGACAGTTTAATTCATTATATTTCGGACATGTACTTACTTTTAATTTAATCGTCTTGTTTAAATACTTAGTAGGTAATAATTTAACAAATAACTTTTAAATAAATTTTAATTGTAGGTAGGCATAATTACTTCAGCATTGAAATTCGTCTAATTTAGTTATCAGAATTTCTAGATAAGACCTAGGTATTGAGAATTATACTTAGTATTTTTTTTAATACGTAAAGTAACGAAAAAGAAAACTGTTTCCTATGATCAGCTTATAAACTACACATTTTTAGTTAAGGTACTAAGTAAAGTAATATAGGTACATTGTAATCACTGAAATCCATAAGTTAGGAGGCCTAATTCTCCCCTTCCCCAATCTCACCAATCCCTGAATTTCCAACAATCCTCAAATTCCTAATCCCCAATAGGCCGGTAACACATTTGTAACATGATGGTGTTCCGAGTGTCCATAGGCAACGCCGATTGCTTACCATCAAGTAATCCGTCTGCTAGTTTACCGGCTTATACCATAAAAAAAGCTAGGAACTATGCTTACTATCATTTTCATTGGTGTATAATACAGGAAGTTTGTAACCGGTAAAATAGTTATAGTAAATATAACCGATTAGGTAAGTAGGTATCTACGGAATTTTTGAGAAACTGAAATTACACACCTTATTCGCATTGTCTCCAACTCTACAGTTTATCAAGTTAAACGCCATGGGGTGTCGCGGAGAACCTAACGGGTTACCGGGGCTCCGGCTCGACGTGCAGAAGAAGGAACGGGGTGGTTTTTAGTCAGTAAGAGTCTGACACTCCCTCCCGCCTCACCCAGGCGGGAGCAGTCATTCGATGATTTTCCCACCTTAAAAAAAAAACGCCATGGGGTCAACGATGACCAACGACGTTAGTGGAGAATTTGCCTTCAATAGTTTTCTATTGGCAGTCAAAACCTATCTTAATTGACCTGTTGTTTTTGTTTTTGCAAATAGGTATTTAGTGCCTAAACCGCATAGGTAATAATTAAAATTGTCGGATTCTTATCGTAACTTTTAATCAAAATAACCTATTATTTGTTATAAATAAGGTAAATTTGTGAGGTAAAACTAAATTGAAATGTTAATTTGATAAGACTGCAAAAATTCCATAGTGCATTATGTTTCCTGTTTGTTTAAAAAGATAAATAAAGAATAGGATAAATATATATAAATAAAAACGAATTTCCATTCGTCTAGCTCAAACTCAAGAACAGCTGAACCGATTTGGCTAATGAAACCTTGAAAGGTTCGTGGAAGTCCACGGAATGCTTAAAAGGTGAGAAAAACATTAGGCAGTGCGAAGTTTGCCGGATCAGTTATATAGTAAACAATAATAAATCTATATTCATAATAACACTGATGACAAGATCGTACTATCTATATATCTCTCCAATCCCTGAATCCCCAACGATCCTCTAACTCCTAGTCCCCAAAAGGCCGAACGCAATTGTAACGCCTCTGGTGTTCCATGTGTCCATGGGCGACGCCGATTGCTTACCATCAGGTGATGATCTGTCGGCACGTTTACCGGTTTATGTCATAAAAAAAATTATGTAGTGTTTCACTTAATTATACGTAGGTATTGTGTATAATTATTTAATTAACATGTTTGAATGTATCGTGAAATAATGAACAGAAAAAGCAAAACAACTTTTAAAACATAAAAAAATCATAATAAAGGAAACAATAGGTATTCTTCCCATACATTTATAAAATATAACACTGTGTTTGGCATAAAACGAACTTTACTGGGACATAATCACTACACAGTATAAAACAAGTCAGTTTCTGCTGTCTGTCCGTATGCACTTGTCCTTTATGATCTGATCATTAAAAGTTCGCCACTGGATTTTGATATAGTTTTTTTTAATAGATAGTTATTTCAGACGAATATTTAAATAGGTGTTTACCACGAAATCGCGAGTAAAATCTTGTTATTAAATAAATCAACAATAATAACACCGAGTTAGGTACTTTCCTTAATCAAAAATAAATTATTTCGACTGTTAATACCTACAATAAAATATTTAAAAATTAAAATAAAAAAAAAATTAATTAAACACTTAAATGATATTATGACCAACTTAATTTTACAATTTTTACAGCAAATTTTTAAGTAATAAATATGCTGTTTGACGCAAAAAAAAGTGTCGTCACAATCTCGTACAAAATTTACCACTCTAAAAAACTGTCGTTTTTGACAGTTCGAAAAAAGTATTGCAATTGACTAGTTGGCAAGTACGCAATTGAAGCACACACACAATAACAAAACAGAATAAAGTAGTACCAGCACGAGTAAAGGTGTTGGAAAGACCGTTCACCGGGCACTGACCAGCCTCCCTTCTCTACTTGCGACACACGTTATCTAATAGTGCAGGTCAAGGCGTGTCTAATTCTTACACTCAGTATTACGAAGTATGCACACGTTTCTTATTAAATTTGTTATTCATCACGACCTCCAAGTGCATCTTTTGTGTACTGTTTAAGTATATTGTTTGTTTTGTTTAATCTGAGTCTGGATGTCGTAATCTTTTTGGTACAGGTACCTTAATATGTATATTATGTAGGTACTGGTGTTGATTTTACTGATATTTAAGTTTGTATTTCGATTACAAACTTAAGTATCAGTCAGTAATCAGATCATTAAAGATACGTATAAAGAGCCGACACAATTTCGAATGATGAATAGAAGTTCTTACACAATAGTGTACCAATAGAAAGTAGCTGAAAATAAAAATCTTAGCCTTGTAGAACCTAACGGGTAACCGGGGCTCCGGCTCGATGTGCAGGAGAAGGAACGGGGTGGTTTTTAGTCAGTAAGAGTCTGACACTCAATCCCGCCTTACCCAGGTGGGAGCAGTCATTCGATGATTTTCCCACCTTAAAAAAAGAAGCATTGTTTAATTATCTAATACATGTCAATGTCTTGCAAAAAAATCGAAAATACTTTGCATGGGCAAAGTATTTTCAATTTTTTGCGCAACCTATAAACAGTAGTCTAATTATTTAAACTCCTATTAAATGCCAACGTTTACCTACTTATTAGTTCGCAAAAAAAGTATACTGCGGAAACAATTTCCTTGTATGTAATTAAGAGGACTTAACTATTAAATATTAATCCAGTTTATAATACAAATGCGTAATAGACTACTCGTGTAAATAATTTATATTACCATTTGATTCTGATACATGTTTTAATGGAAATCTTATGATAAATATGGTTATTTTTAGTTAATCAATGATTTGTCCCATACGATTTCTATATGAGGTCGTTTATTTAATAGGTGCCGATTTATTTTTTACAGCTCTATTATCCTATTCTAATAAAATAATGAGTTCAAATTAACGTCACAAATTATTCCGTCATATTCAAATTAAAAAAACAAGTTTTGATAAATACTTACGAGTATCGAAACCGTGACATTATGACTGGTCGTCCAATACCTACTCTAACAAGCAAGCAATGGTTGAACGATTGAAAACGTTAAGTGACTAAATTTTAAGTTAGGTTAGTAAGTAAGTAAGTTAAGTTACGCACTTAGATAATAATAATAAAGGCTTTACATCACTGCCTAAAGGTCAAACAGACCTTTGATTTAATGAAGGCTGTACACACACACATGTTTCGAAAGCGACAAAATGCTTTTTTTCATTTGTGAAGAACTAAATTATAACTAGTTACAAACGCATAATAAGAAAAATGTTACATTGATATTTAAACAACAGATTAAACTGTCAAACACCAAGCGGTCACCGGTGACCGCAACCTATTGTTCTATAATTGTGTCTACAAAACCGGTACTCGACGAGTTAAATCCGATTAGATATTACCTACAATGTAAATATTTGATCGGTGCAATCACACGATACAGGTACCTACGCATTGCAAGAGCAATTTACCTGTTATTATAAATGAAACGATGATTGCGATGTTTGTAACTCTCATCAATCAAAATTGTTGTAATGATTTGGATGGAATTTCTCAGAGATAGGTAGAATGTATTCCCCACATATTTGAACGTAGCCTCTTTTAATGCCTGATTGGGTAAGCAGGCGTACACTTATGTTATAGACCCCATGTAGTAAAGGGGAATATTGCAAATGTTTGTTACTCTTTGACACTGCAACTTATACAATTGTAACCCATAGGGAATTTTGATCCTGACAATGCAGGAACAAAAACTAGTCTAGTAATACATAGGTGAATGACTATTACATATACGTGACTTTACAACACAACTTTCTATTTCAGAAATACAGACACTCGAGCACCGCCGAGTTCTGGGTGTACGACCTCGAGACCAAGTAAGTGATCAAAGTAAATAACTTGATAACTTATGTACTAAGTAGGACACACGTGCTGCCTTTATAAAGCCTGATTATTTTGTTATGATTTATTCAAGTATCATATAGATATAGGTAGACTTAAGACTAAGGTAATACTAGAAGAATAAGGTAAAACTATGAAATATGTACTGACTTTTGCATTTAATCAGTGTGCTTACTCTCGAAACCAATGTCAATATCAATGCAATTTCAATCCAACAAAATCTCAATAATTATTTACTGTCAATACAATCCCTATCGTAGCTATTAAAATAGCATTCAGAGTAGAGAGCATTTAGTTCATTAAATATCCACGCAATACGGATGCAATGGGCGCAAATATTGCAACCCAAGAGTACGAAATTTCACAATACTAATGTCGATCGATCGGAATAGGATTCAAGAGTAAGCCTCCAGTTATATTTGTTGGCACTGTTATTTAAGCAATTTCAACTTAATATCTGGCACACAAAGGTATGAATTCTAAAACCATAACACATGTTGACCCACCATATTTGAACTTGAAATCTAAAAGACAAGTACCCAAGAATCGAGAGATTAACACAAACTTATTTCGACTATCTCATCGTAACCATACGAACTTTGTCGTTTTTTTTGTTATCGTAGCATGTAGAGCTATAAGATTACAAAACCTGTGTTTCAAGAAAAGGTTTAAAACATTACTTATTATGCTTTTTATTCTCCCAGCAGGGTCAGCAACAATGCGCATATTAAATGTGGTACTCATCAGATGTATTCTAATCATGTAACAAAGGGTGATCCTGTTGCACCGAGTACTTATCTTCCAGACCCATTTCATCGAAGAATCAATTTTCTATTACAGTTTTTCCGAACTACCGACTGCCTCGTTGGCTGAGTGCGATTGCTGGGCAAGGGTCTCGGGTTCGATTCCCGGGTCGGGTCGGACAAAGTATTAGCACGGACTCCGGAAATGTGTCCGATATATGGCAATAGGCTTACCTCTATTATTGTACTATTATTACATGGGACTCATAACATAAATAGTGAAAAGTGGGTGTTACATTGTACAGTGGAATTAAGTGCCGTGTATGCACCTCTGCCTACCCCTTCGCGGATAAAAGGCGCGATGTTATGATTAATCCAAACAAATATGACTGTAGAATAGGTACGTTGCTCGACCCTAGAGTCAATCATATCTGTCACGAGACGTGCCCATGTGCTGAATATCCCGGCTTCCCGAAATGACTGAAAGAAACGTCAATGAAATAAAATCATTGATGTATAAAACAATACAGTTATTGTATTGCGTGTAACAATAACATTTTCATTTGAATGTAAATATAACTCATTGAATGTAATGATTGAGTTGTATTATTTTGTTTTACAAATTAACTGTAATCCGAATTAACTCGAATATAATACACCACATCCGCTTATTATTACAATTATTTATCCATATTTTGCTATTAGATGTATCTATGTATTATTTAATTATGAATATCCCGGTGGATTTTTAATAGGTAGTTGCCCCCGTGATTATCACTCAGTTAATATTAGATATGTATGCTCACGAGTTAATGAAAAACATCATTCAAAAATATGTATATTTTTCGTATTAAATTTCTATAACAACAAACGAAATAAACAAACAAGAACAAACCATCTTTCTATGGAAAGAAGTATATTTAGAATTAACGCTGTATAATGTTATAGTGCTTTGGTTGTGGTCGTCGTTACTGGTTACCTATTATTTAGTTTTTTAATATTAGAATTCTCAGTATATTTCAATTTAGAGTTGATCTTCCTTGTAGATAATTAGAATTTTAGCGGTTGTTATTTTCCTTTTCAAAATTTATAATTAGGTATTGTGAAATTATGCAGGAATATAGTTTCAGGGTTGATAAAGTCAAAATATCCTGTTATGCAGGTATTATACTCATATTAGTAGGGGAGCCCATGAAGGGATTTCGGTAGTTACTCGAGCGCGTCAGATTAACATATGGGGAAAACCTAGTGTCATGTTGAATATACCCAACATATATCCGATCTGATTAGAAGGGGGGGACTGAAAATTAAAAAAAAAGTCTGACTAAATAAAGTCAGTTTCGTCAGATTAAGGTAGGTCAATACCGTGCTAAAGAAAGTGCGTTTAAAAAATCTTCCCATTCCAACTTGATTTGCAAGAGTGGGGGGATTTTGAAGGGTTCTCGTTTGTACTCTCCAGAACATTCAACCCCACCATGCAAACTGGCAGATTAAGAGTTTTTTATTATTAAATACACATGGAGCATGTACATTATCAATATCTGACACTCTCGACCACTAGAACAAAAGTTACGCTTAACAATTTCAAAGATTTGTAGATTCCCCCTTCCCCCACTAGTGGAAGAAATTGTCACTAAACCATTTCTTCTTTCTATCAGCATATCTTCAAAATCCAGTAGGTCCCAAGGACGCTCAAGTAAATCCCAATTTAGCATCATGGGCTCCCCTACTATATAGTTATATTTTATCAGTACCAGGAAAAAGAACAACGGTATAGTTGTGAACTTACATAATTATAATTATCAGGAACATTGTTATGTAAGCGCATATTTATGCATAATTAAATTACTCCTAGACACGACGTTATGTACAAAACACATAATTATATATTATGATTAAAGGTATAGAAATTGTTTAAATAAGGATATAAGTTTTAAAATTATTTTAGAGGTATATATATTTCAGTCTAGACGTTTATATTTTCTGTCTCGCCAGTGCAATGTAATGGGCAGTTTAGATCTACCATGTAAAACGTATTGCTTTGTTAGTTTCATTCAATGTTTCAGCTAAAACGTGCTTCTGCAAATATTTAACTTTTTATGGGTTTTGGGTGCACTCGAAAACATTTACAAGCTTACAACTATGTTTAATTTGTTTGTTGATTTTATACTGATGAAAATCTATAGAGAAGGTTTTTAATTGGGAACAACTTTGACGTTAATATTTTTAGAAAATGTTAATATAGTTCAGCTTTCATATATATTATACGTCGTTATTATTTTCAGCCATGATCGTTCTTTACTACCCTCAAAGACTCAGGGCCTCAGGGCAAAGGCCTCACTACCTTCCTTTAAGTATTCTCTTTGTAGAGCTTTCTGGGGCCAATCCTTGTCATAGATGTCAAATTCATCCTGTCAACTCCTTATACGTCTTACGATATATTTTTTTCTTTGCAGGTCCATCATAAGACTAGGCAAAAGTCCTCTAGATGTAGTGGTATGGGGCAGCGGAAGGTCCCTGGCATATGTGAGTGACAACAATGTATACTATGTCAGGGACGTTGATACGGACAGTGCTGTGCCTCTCACCAGCGATGGGATACCTGGGGAGATATACCATGGTGTCACCGACTGGCTTTATGAAGGTGAGATTAAAGTGTTAGTGCTCGTACACAAAACTGCGATGCGACGTCGCATCATAAAAATGTGCGAGCTCCCTCTACGCATTGCAAGAACTTGCGACTTAATTCGTATTGCGCATAAATCTTATCTTCCGAATATCTTCTTTGTTTCTTTTTCCTGTATCTCCTAAACAATAACAAAATTGCACACTTCTTTTTACGATTGATGTCACGACCTAGTTTTATTATTATATTTTATAATTTAAAATATGCTTAATAAGGTTGACGGTCGTCGAAGGAATGGTCATCCTGGGAGACGCCTTGTTGCACGAAATCGCAACGCAGCAATTCGTATCGTAATTTTTTGCGTTGCGAATTCGCATCGCAGTGTACGAGCCCTTACTGTTTGGACACATATTACTTCCCATGAGATAAAGGGTTAAGATACATGCAAGTCTTTATCTCCAGTGCCAGACCATAATTTATCCTTGTTTCAAATTTCATCTCGATCCTTTCAGCCGTTTTGACGTGATTGACTAAAAAATAGATACACAAAGCGTCACTAACAAATTTCTGCATTTATAACATAAGCAACTGTAAGATACGTTTTACTTGTTGCAGATTATTCCTGTTTTACATTTTGTACATAGGTATTTTGATAGGTTTTATAGTCAATTGATTGATCGTTTATTATTTCGGACAATCGATTACTAATGCTTAGTAAGATCTAACATCAAATTTTCTTTTATCACAACGATATTGACAGGCTCTGTTAGTCAAGCTTTACCCCGAAAATGCCTTAATTTAAGTGTGGCTAGTACGACCTAAATACATCAGGATGTAGGTTTTCAGACTGGACGTAAATGCTATCTCATTGCGAATATGAATATAGTGCAAGATTAATCTTTGTATAACGATAAAAATACTAACCCGTTATTTTTTCATTTCTATTTTAGAGGAGATGTTCAACTCAGCCGAAGCAATGTGGTTCTCTCCTGCTGGTAGCTATTTAGCTGTTGCATCGTTCAATGACACTAATGTAGCTACAGCGATATATCCATACTATGGACAACCTTCTGACCTCAATAACCAGTATCCTGAAATGGTAGAATTTAAGTATCCAAAGGTAAGCTATAACTATCTTTCACAAAGAAATGTTTATTTGCTATTTTAGTTGTTAATGGAGGAGTTCTAATAGAAATATTTCACTTTTAGTCAGGTCTAACAAACCCCGTCGTGGGATTACGGGTTTTCAAACTGGATGATCCTCGGGGTGAACCGTGGAATATTCCAGCACCAGTCGACATTGTTGGCCTAGACCATTATCTAGGCAGAGTCAACTGGGCTTCCGAACAAA
Organism: Spodoptera picta; assembly: GCA_038387885.1. Lineage (NCBI taxonomy): Eukaryota > Metazoa > Arthropoda > Insecta > Lepidoptera > Noctuidae > Spodoptera > Spodoptera picta. The sequence continues at coordinate 3,709,790 of JAZHFQ010000438.1, read as the reverse complement.
ATCTCATAGTATTATGGCTGAACAGACGACAAAACGTCAGCGTACTAGTCAATTGTGATTTAGAAAAAGATAAGTGCAGTATTGTGAAAGAACACTCTGAATCAAACGGTTGGATTGACGTGAGGACGCCATTCTTCGATAGATCGGGAAACAAGATGTTGGAGATACAAAACTTGTATAATGGTGACCAGCGGTTCCCTCATGCGGGTCGGTTTAACTTCTTATCTTTGACTACTGAGGACTTGAGTCCTGGGAACTCGTCGGTGATGGAGATTTTGGGGTGGAATCAGGATACGGATACTGTGTACTACGTGGTGTCTCCTGGCACGGTGCCGTGGTTGCGTCAGATGTGGGCGACGTCTGCCGGCGTGGTGCGCTGCGTGTCGTGCCGGGAGCCCGCGTGTCACCACGTGTCCGCCTCCTTCTCTCCCGGCGCTAGCTATGCTATCGTCACCTGCAGCTCGTCTCTCAATCCGCCTAAAATCTTCCTTTATAATAGTGCGGTAAGTTGTTTAACGATTTTAATCTGTATCTAATTATGATGTGAAGTACGAAATTAAAAAATCAGTTGAGATATTTACTTAAATAAATATTAAAATCTTAGGTATAGTTGCACTTAGTATTCTCTTGAGCAGCATGAAAGAATACAACTGCATAGTTAATTACATTGTTGTAACAAAGGATTCCCAGTAACTAGTGACCTACAAAAACAAACAAAAATGAAAAACAAGAATAATATAAAAGTTTAAATATCATGAAATACTTAATTAAGGTTTTTAATATTACAGACGGACAGTTTCAAACTGATCAAAGATAATTCGAGATTGAAGGAAAAGTTGCGCCATTATAAAATGCCGATGATTCTGTTCAACATGGTGTCGGTAGGAGAGAATCCACTGGGTCACATCAAACTCCTGTTGCCGCCTGAGATGAAATCTGGGGAGAAGTACCCCTTGATAGTGAGGGTTTATGCAGGACCAGGGACCAGCAGAGTCAAAGATAATTTTGATTTAGGTAAGAACAGGATTTTATAGATGTTTATTTTTTCAAATGCATGGGCTCTTTAGGTGTTCACTCGCTGACGAGATTATAGCCTCGCCTATTACATATTACATATTTATTTACCCTAAACACTAAATAAAATGGTTACAATAATAATATAATATTGTATTCACTTATTGTTGACTAAGGACTGGTTTAGTTGTCTACAAAACCAATGCCTATATTCACCAACCTCTTCTAAATATTAAAGAACTCCTGCCTAAGCTAAGATAGGTGACATTTAACGGCATTATGGTTTTCACCAACCTATAAGTCAAACCTAATAGTTCAAGTTATTTGTTCCTACGTTACGCTAAGTAACTTATAGTAGGGGTTATTGGCAAAAACGACTGATTATTAATATGTATCGAAATTTCCAGCAGTTTATGAAAGTAAGTGAATCAAGTTATCAAATGTATTTTAAGAAAACCACCGATTTTTTTTATTATTTGATAAGGGCGTAGATAGACACAGTATTATGTGAGAAGTATTTATATAAATGAAAGCATGCAGCGCGGTTGATGACGCTGCAACTTTGGACCGTCTATCCAAAGTTTCAGTTTCAAACAAAACCTCATCAGTCTTCATGTTTGTTTGTGCAACGAGAATATTATGTTGTATTGTAGATATAAATTATAGTCCCCTGTTTTTGTTGTTATCTCATCTTCAAATATTGCTAACTAAACTTAGATGTTTAAATTAAACTGAAATTAATTTAATTACAGTTTTTTTATTTGAATAATGTTTTGTATAATAATCAAAAATGTTGGTTCAGGTGATTCAATGTAAGTATATAAATATATAGATAGGTCATTTCTTTATTTTGTACCAAGTTATACTTAGTTGTTATATACTTAGTTATTGTTTTTAAACAATACTCAATGTAATAATAACTTTTATAGTTAAATTTTACCCAGGAAGTATACTGAATCTCCCTGTCCCCAAGCGGTCACCAGTGACCGCTCTCCACTAACTCCATTATAGACCTTATTTCCGATGTTTAGAGACTACTTTTGTATGAACAAATTTCCGGAATTTTCGGTACGATATATAAAGCGATTAATAAGTATTTTGTCAATGATTTTAGAATACTACAATACGTACTTATCGACGAATAGGAGCTTTATAGTGGCGTCTATAGACGTGCGAGGTTCGGGAGCTATGGGCGTGGAAGCCATGCATGCTGTCAACAACGCGCTCGGAACTGTTGAAGTCACTGACACTTTGGCTACCATCAGGTAACGTACTAAAATAATGAAATCCTCATATTCCCAACCCGCAAACGGCCGGCAGCGCACTTGTAACTCCACCGGTGTTGTGGGTGTCTATATCTGGCGCCGATTGCTTACTATCGGTGATCTCTCTGCACATTTGGCCGGCCTACATCATTTTTTTTTAATTTATGTCAAAAACCTCAATCTACCTCTATATTCCGTCAATTCAGTCGTGTGGTGACGCTAAAACATAATATGTTTGTCATCATCATTATTCTTCTTGTTGGTATCATGAGAACTGACTGAGTTTTATGCATTAACAAAGACCGGGGAGCAGCGCTCATTGACACACGATGTGCACAAGGTATACTCTGAACCTTTTAAAATATGATCTCCAACACGCCTGCTAACCGTGGAGATTATAGCAAATCTGTTTAGAACTCTTTAGTTATCATGACGGCGAATAATATCTTACACTTCTACGCGAATAAAGTGATAGGTACAAAACAAAATACCCATAAAATACAGAATTGAAACATTAATATTTCGCTCCGAATACTGAATACCTAAACAGTTTATCGGATCACTTAAAAAGGCTACGTTCGCTCTGACCGTGGTGTTAAATGAATTTGTGTAACTGGCTCGCATCGCATATGAAACACAGTGTGACAGCATCGTTTAACTCAATCCCTCCGACTGTTTGTGCTGTAAATTCCAATTCCATTTGATTCTCTTCGCTTTTTTGATGAACTTCTGAACAAAGGGTTATGTTAGATTGTGTTTGTTATTGAGGTGCTAATAAAGTTATGAGTTTTACGGAATTAAATCTCGTTTCGAATGCTCAGTTTGAAGTTTTAATTGGAGGTCGTTCAAGATTTTTTGAGGTCAAATGTGTTAAGCACTTTTGGTTCCTAAATTGACACTTCTAAAAATTGTTAATCCCTTGTAGGTTCATAGATAAACCAAGTCATGTTATTAGATGTTTGTCTCAAGCTATGGAGCTTGAGAGCAAGCATGGGCTTAGCTAATTGGAGCATTTGAATCCGTAATTTAAAATAATCAGTTTTATCAGAGAGCGATACCCTGAATTTGTTTAATACGTAGTCATTACGACACTCACATGGAATTTCGAAATGGTAACGTAATAAAATCAATGCTATTTCTTAACTATTACAATACGGGTATCTTAGGTTAAAACCTCACTCATTTCTGGGGAACTACATCAGAGACTTTTGGTCGGAGCAACTTTGGGGATGAGACTTGTGATGATCTAATCTATCGATAAGAATTTTCTAACTATTCTACATGCGTGTGAGGAGATGTAAAACAAGAGTCATAAGACTTGTGTATAATGTTTGGGATGACGCCTGTGCTAGATATACAATGGGGGTGGTCTTAACTGTGTGAACTTGGTCATTGTTTTTAACGAATCTGTTTGACGAGGAACTCGACTAGTTTCAAGCCATGCTGGAGGCGATCTGCGACGTAACATGAGTAATCCGAAAACATAATAATTAATCAATGATCATTATTAATTTCCAGGAGCCTATTAAACGTGTACTCGTTCATCGACCCTGAGCGCGTCGGTGTGTGGGGCTGGAGTTACGGCGGGTTCGTGTCCACCATGATGCTCATACACGACGACCACCACACGCTCAAGTGCGGCGCTGCCGTGGCCCCCGTCACTTCCTGGCTTTACTACGGTGAGCAATTATTTCATTATCATTAGGAGAATCTTCAATTGACCTGTGAATTTGATATATATTTTTTTAATAACTAAAAACTTTTAGATCTACCATCCTTCAAGTTTTTTTTTAATATTAACGTCATCAGTGAGTTTACATCAAATTAGTTTGAATATTAATATTTTAAATGAATCTGTATGTCATCCTCCAAAGTAAGCTAAAGATCACAACATACTCAACAAGTACGGCTCTGTGTCGGCATTTTTGCTTTGGAAACAATACAAACAGTTTGTAAGCGAGCTGCTGCTTTTTCATATTAACATTATGAAATAAGTCATTTATACATATGATGTAATCGTAGAAAAGTCAAAACTTTACACTGAATATTTTTTAAAAGAATACTTGGGCGTGATCTACAGTCGATACTGTATCCAAAAATATAGTTTTTAAAATTTTTGTGTTTGTCTATTTGAGTCAATATATAGGCTACATATTATCACGTTATCACCTACGGGGTATGAATAATAATCACTATTCCACGCAAACGAAGTCGCGGGCACAGCTAGTATGACATAAGATGTAATGTTCAAATTTTAATGACAAGTTGATTGCCGAGTTGGAGCCGTCTCAGTTAAGTCTGCTATGACCTTCAAGCTGACACTACATTCACAGTTACATATGTTATTTGAACTTTCATACTCCTACTGTCAAAGTGTTTAAGACAACCAGAAACGATAGCATTATTTATTCTTTGAGGTCACTCATCTTATTAATAAGTATCTTTACTTCCAGACACAATGTACACAGAACGCTACATGGACACGCCGCAAGCGAACCCGATAGGTTACGAGCGCTCTGACGTCATCCGTCAGGCGGAGAAACTGCGCGGGCGCAAGTACCTGTTAGTGCATGGTACTGACGATGACAACGTGCACTTCCAGCATAGTATGTTGCTTGCCAAGCAGCTACAGCATAATGATATTGACTTCCAGCAGATGGTAAGGAAATATACTTTCGATATCACTCTACAATGGTCTAACAATTGTTTAATTACCAGAATGTCTGGCTTCAAGTCTAGAGAGTATAGAATCAGCTAGTGTCAAACCATTGGTCATTTAATCTTTGATACATCTTTTCGCTATATTAATGCCACCTGTTTTTTGGTTTGCTTTTCTGTTAGTAGAGATAGTAAAAATTCACTAGAAGCCAAACCTTAATAGGTATTCTTTTCCATTACTTAATTAACTGCCCGGTTGGTGCGGTGGCTGGGCAACCGGCTGCCGCTTAACATGTCGCTGGTTCGATCAATTGTTGTTCCGTGTCTGGGTGTCATGAGTATGTGAACTTGTATGTTTGTAAACACACCTACGACACAGGAGAAATCTAAATTACAATTAAGTAGTTCCTATTCTGAGTCGGGCAAAGTATTACTGGGTTTTTAAATAAAAATTCAGTTGTAGCACAGAGTCTGGAATTATGCCCGGTATTTGGCAATAGGCTCACTCCCTATTACATGGGACTCATAACATAAATAGTGAAAAGTGGGTGTTGCATTGTACAGTGGCATTTAGTGCCGTAATATGCACCTCTGGTTACCCCGTCAGGGATAAAAGGCGTAATGTTATATTTTTATTTTATATTTTCTAAAGTTAGTAATCGTATCGTGTCTATTCACAGAGCTACGCGGACGAGAAGCACTCTCTACTGGGCGTCAGTCGACATTTCTACCACATGTTGGATCACTTCTGGACTAAATGTTTCGAATGCTAGTGACCGTGACTCCTCGACTACAAGGAAGTCACTCAGTGTTGTATAGCTCATGGACTATGACTCTTAAATCATAATAGTGATCTCTTTACTCGAAGAAATATCGCGATATAAATGTAATAATAGTGACGCTCGAATTCTATAATAAGTGAAATGAAAATATATTTTTATTTATAAAGATACGCTTAAGAACAAATTGTTGTTTTATTTCCTTTCACAGCAAAACAATGCGGTGCGGTGGAAAGAATTAATATTTATTTAAAGTAAGCTTTCCAGTGGTGGAAGTAGACCGTTCCTTAATTCTGGGAATCGTTGAGTAATGTTAAGAAAACGTACTTTATATTTGGTTATTAAGTGGACTGTGCACTTCACACGTAGGTTTCTGCCTCGTACAGCAAAACTGTGGAATGATCTGTCGTCGGCGGTATTTCCGAACCGATACGACCTTCAAACTTTCAAGAAAAGAGCGTATTCCTTTAAAAAGGCCGGCAACGCGCCTGCGACGACGTTATAGGCGGCGTTGATCGCTTACCATCAGGTGATCCGACAGCTCGTTTGCCTCATATTCCATAAAAAAGTGGGAACAATTATTCGGTGTAGTAAATCTAGCAAAGTTTGTAAAGTCTAGCAATTAGTGTTCTACAAAAACAATGTAGAAGAAAAATCAGTGCGGCGCCAGTTCGGTCCCGTTGCCCTGCCAAATAAAACATTAACTGTTTCGCTTGGTCTTACAAAGGACGCGTTACTTTACACATGTCGTACGATTTATATTCTGCGGTCGACTTCTGTGTACAAAGATTTTATTGTTAGTCGTTACTTTAGTTAAAAGTCGTCTTTCTTTGATGGGGGTTTTAGCATTTAATTTCAAAGAATGGTTGAAATTAAGGGATTATTGCTATTGGCTAATAAAATAAAGAATGCCTAGAATTCATGTAGATTCTTCATTGTTCAAACGAGTTGAAATAGACGGACTTCAACGACCTTTGGAAGAATATGTAATAGTTATTTAAATAAATGTACCTTCCTAATAACATAAGTATACTCAGAACTTTGCTCTTTCTGTGTAATTACTTTTGATACAGAGACTATAGGTAGGTAAGTTGTCGCGGAGAACCTAACGGGTAACCGGGGCTCCGGCTCGACGTGCAGGAGAAGGAACGGGGTGGTTTTTAGTCAGTAAGAGTCTGACACTCCCTCCCGCCTGACCCAGGCGGGAGAAGTCATTCGATGATTTTCCCCCCTTAAAAAAAAAAAAAAAGGTAGGTAAGTTATTAAAAACTTATTTCAAAGTTCTATCATACTAATTAATCTATGTCACAAAAATATTATATCCAGGAGTATTTATGTTCTGTGCCAATACCTGTCACTTTAGAATTTGAAACCATCTATATATATAAATTAGCCATGTAACGAGAAAAAAATTAAATAAAACCCTTTAATTTTTCTGAACCTACACAATGAAAATTGTTTGTAATTTATTAGTGAGAAGACTACGGCTGCAGACTTCAATTGCTTCGATTCGATGGTATATTCTTAAAAATATTTTACAACTATTCTTATCAAGAGATATCGTGACATTATCGAAGATGTTTCTCAGGATAACCCTATCATTATTACTGTAGATGATGGTAGATATTTTAATTACTTAGTTAGGTAATTAGTGTGATGGCTTGATTTCAAATAGTAAATAGTACGTCAAATCCATATAATTTGGGTTTCTATTCTACAAGTAGACAAGCGCTAAGTGGCATTTGGCTACTACTGCAGAGTAAAATATACTATGGTACTGTAAATTCACCCAGAATTTAATATATATTTGTTGTTCCATAGTGAACCATGACTTAAAAGCTAACGTTAAATACATATTCATACCTAAGCAGAAATGACTAACTGCAGGAAACTACATTTGCTTTGCATAGATTTCCATAGAACTGCGACAAACTGAGCGTTGTATATTATTGTCTTATTCAAGCGACTTGTTTGTATGAATGTCTTAGTCTGCTGTGAAAACAAAATTCTTACTCAACATATAAATTGTTACATTCAGGTCTCAATATAATATTAAGATGTACCTACAGTTAAATATATTTATAGGAAGTCGTCGACCGCAAGCCCTGCCGCTGATAGGAAGTCGTCGATCGCAAGCCCGGCCGCTGTTAATGATTGTGGACCAAACTTAGAAGACAGAGCTTTATGTGCAATTGACCCATGTGACGTGAACAAATGCTACGCAGCGCCCCGTGTCGTCATCATAGGCGCGGGTATGGCCGGTCTGTCAGCCGCGGCTCGGCTCGCCCAACGTGGAATCAACAACATTGTCGTGCTGGAAGCATACGAGAGGTTCGTATGGCAGGAAAATGTCTGTTTCTTAATTTGTAGATGTTGTCTACTATGGGTACATTAGTTTACCACTCTTTATTTTTTTTATTCTAGACCCGGTGGTAGAATTCACTCTTGTTGGCTCGGAGACATTGTTGCTGAACTAGGTTCGCACTGGAAACCAGACAACGCTTTCACGCATCCTATTTATACGATGTCAGCTACCGAAAGTCCGCCCCGACCTGGTGTCCCCGGCTCTGAACATACTCGTGGCCTTTTTAACAGAATAGTTACCGGCAAAATGCCGTATCCCGCCACAATATCGGCATACCACAAATTTCGTCAGATTGAACAGGAAGCGGCCCAAATATACTGCCTCGGTGGTAATAAACAAGCAGGCTCACTAATGAACTTTATGAGTCTGAGGATTCAACAAGAACTGCACGAGTACCCTGAAGATCAACAACACGACGCAGCTAGAATAATGTTCGGTCTCTCGCACATGCTCAGTGCGCGGTGTGGGGATGACACGGCGATGCTGTGCGCTGATCATGTCGGATGCTTCATGAACATGCCCGGCGGTGAGGTACGTGTACCGCTGGGCTTAGTTGGGATATTGGCTCCGTTGTTGCGACAAATACCAGAAGGAGCTATTCGTTATTGCAAGCCAGTTAATTGTGTTTACTGGGGAACATCACAAAAAGAAGGTTACCGAGCCACCGTATGTACTACAGATGGGGAGGAATTTCCATGTGACTACGTCATAATTACGGTGTCCCTCGGAGTGTTGAGTGCTAATGCTGTCAAAATGTTCTGTCCTGCGCTACCAGCATCAAAAATTGACGCCATGCGATGCCTTGGATTCGGCTATTGCAATAAAATTTACATGGAGTATTGTCGTCCTTTCTGGTTCTGGCATAAAGGTAATCTAAATTTTAAATTCAGCTGTAATGAATTATGTGATCGTTGCGACTGGACTCGAGGTATAACTTCGATAGAAGTGGTGCCAAACAGTAAACATGTGATGTGTGCTTGGGTAGTTGGCAATGAAGCTATGATGATGGAATCCCTTTGCGACAAGGATATCGCGGAAGACATAACCGAAATATTGCGGTGGTCAACGGGGAACATGTGCTTACCATACCCCATGACAATTTTACGATCACATTGGACTTCCGATCCGTTTTTCATTGGAGCTTATTCTTATGATTATTATGGATCCGATGGGGAAGCACAGCGGGCTTTGGCGTGTCCACTGCCCGGCCCAAGTGAACCTATACCTCCAGTACTATTGTTTGCTGGTGAAGCGACAGTACCTGGTCACTACGCAACTGTGTCTGGTGCTCGACTGAGTGGCGTGCGAGAGGCTGAGAGAGTGGTACATTTAACGCTGCGATATAAAGGTCCGCCTTTGCCCGCTGCGGTTAAAAAACCAAAGAAGAAAAAGAAGAAAAAGAAAAGCGAGAGTAGGTGGTGAAAACTATTATACTTATACCTTAAGCTCGTACTTTATCTGATCGCAATGTGAAATTTCCTAAGACTAATCCTTTGTCCCCCTGTCACAGATTGAGAAATATATGTAAAGTTTCGCGTAACGCTTGTGTTTTACTCCTTTAATATTTTCATTCGGAACTCATGTCTACGGAATAGCTAAGTTATCTCTGACAAGTTGCGCGAGACTCGCTAGTGGCTGTTGTTAGTTTTGAAACTATAATGATACTCAACTTGTTTGATGTCCCATCTTATCTCGGTTTGTTCGTGGTCTGTGATGAAAGCAAAGTCAAGTGTATACATACAACTACACGTCCATGAAGTTACGACGTATTTGTAGAGGTACATTTTGTTTAGGAATTTAACAAAACAGCTCAGCGAAATTGTGAATATAATACACGGTTTATTTATTAAAAGTAAAAATATTTAAATTACAATTTACATTCGCTGATCATTTTATAAGAAAACTTTGAATTTAATATTTTCAGTCAGCATTCACAACCCTGGTTAAATCCAGCCAAAACATGCGATAAATTAATTTAAAATTCGGCCCACATAATCTAACAACATACTACCTAAATCTGGTATTGGCAAAACGGTCGGTATTCAAACAATTTACATAGGTTTCGAACGTCATACATAATGGCTGGAGAATCTGGCTGATTGAGCTATTGTTCGCTATGTTTGCACATCAAGATTGAATGCGGATGGAGGATATGAACAGATACGGTTTACGATATCAAGAGTTATCTTGTTAGTGCACTGATGCCAGAGGAGCATCGAGCTGTAGGTCCATTTTGACGGTCCTTGATTTGATAAAGAAAATATCGATGCATATAATTTCGACTGCACAGTTGGTGCGGTGGCTCGGCAACCGACTGCCGTGCGACGTGTCGCGGGTTCGATTCCCGCACGGAACAACACTTTGTGTGATCCACACCACGACACAGGAGAAATTCACATACTAATGACACCCAGACCCGGAACAACAATTTGTGGATCACACAAAGAGTTGCTCCGTACGGGAATCGAACCCGCTGTACGTTGCACAGCAGCCAACCGAGCAGTCCTTTCTTTGAATAACGTACACACACTTCAAATTAAAAAGGTTTTTCAAGGTAAATTACCATCTCTGTTTATAGTGTAACTGCGAGGCGCAACCTTAAACCTAAGTTTCTAAGAGACAAAAATCATTACTGACGGACGGGACAATGGGACGAGATATATTCTTCCGGAAACTAAACGTAGGGAATGTATTGTTTATATGGTAGCGCAAGGATATTGCATTCGGCCGTAATGATACTACGTCCGTAAATTTTATTAAAGTTATTCACTTTCCTCAATAGGGATACAACAGGGACGCCTGATATTTTAAAATTGTAAGGATGAGATCGAGAATAAATGGCATGGCAAAAGCGCGATGCCTTTTCCGGGTTTTTCAACTATACTGGACACACAACCGAAGGAATATCAGAATCTCACATGACTAAGTGGAAAAAATCGGTAAGCAGTTTATTAACCATACAATCTGTCAGCTAATTTCATGACGATTGCAACGACATACGTTTTTTATGTAGGTTTCTTAAAAAACCTCGGAGAAATCGTCATTTCAATGACGCGTGCCGATATCGCATGGTGCTACCTGCGAGTATTCTGACAGGTATGCTAGATGGCGCAAAGCGGCCACGACAGTTGAAAGATTAATAGATACATAAGTAGTAAAAGTTATTATGGATGAAGAAAATACATTTACGAATGATTACCGTCGCTGTAATGAATCAATCTTTATCTTCTTAGCAGCTGCATACTAAATAGCTTGGCAATTTTTTTTTTTTTTAAAAAAACGTGGGAAGGGGAAAATCCTAATGTGGGGCAACCCCACATTAGGATTTTCTCCTATACCTAGTGTGGGCCTGTGGGGCAACGTTCTTATAAATAAAAAAAGTAACAATACCTACAAAAGTTTCAAACTTAAAATATGATTTCCTTTTGTTGATAGTTCGGTTCCTGAAAAAGTTTGTCTTATATACAAAAAGTATCCCACTCCAGTGAAATACGCGAGAAGGTACTTAATAGCAAAGGTGAAAATACGAGAAAATGCCAGTCCCTACAGCAATAATACTCGTGTGAGTGGAATGTTTCCTCCGTCAGACTAGGTAACGTAGTAATCTAGCTAACTAGAAATTCTTCCAAACTAACTCAATTACTTGCCATGGAGGGCGCCACCTTCGAGTTAGGGGTCGTGGGTGCAATTTTATCTGCAGACATTTTTCATCAGATCAGCTGTTGAATAGAGAAGTGCAAAATTAATATCAATAAAGTTTTCCTTTTGAAACGTTTTCCTGTTTCCCTCCTTTTATATTTCACCGAGGAAGCTATAGTGGAAATGATAGACAATCTTTTTGATATGATTTTGTTTGACATTTGTTAAGGTAATTTAGATTTATTGTAAGTGTTAGTATTTTAGTTATCTAATGGTGAGGAGGTAGTGTGATAATGTGCTACTATGCACGTAACAATTCCGGACAGACATAACATGTTTGTTTATTTTTTATTTTGAAATTTTCAGTGACTAACAACAATACAAAGTCGAAATGTTATGCTCGACTTTAGTTCAGAAGTTTGCTCGTCGTTAGTTCAGTTCGGTGTGTACTTATCTTTATCAAAATGTTTTCAGTACATAATTTGGAATATTTATCCCTCGACATATTATCTAATTTTATTTCGTCGGCTGCATTACAAGAATATTGTCAAATTCTACGAATTGCTTTCGCCGTGATTGATATTCGCGATACTGCCTGGCTACAACAATCGCTTCCAGAGCTTTTTGATTGTACGTCACTTTATTGAAAACAATCGATTGGCACGGATATTCAGTTTATCGAGGAAGAAGGTCTTTCATCGGATTATTTTATAGAAAATCTCTGTGGCAGCCAAGAAGGACGGACCGGGAAATGTAAACATGTGAATGGTTGAAGTTGTAGCTTTCCTTACAGGTCTATGTTTATTACTAATACATACTATAGGTGACACTGAAGTAATGCGTCTACAAGAATGACTGAAAACAGGTAACAAATTTGTTTGTATTTCTAGAAAAAAATCCACCAATTTTCCGCATTAGTAGTGACCTTCGCAATGACCATCTAATATCTAATAGTTTGGCTCTATTGAGCTTTACGGATGTGATGCGAAGAATTTCGTGGAGGGCATTAACACCGTCGCAATGAGCGGGGTGCGCGCGGCCCGAGCCCGGCGAGCACGTCTCTGCAGATGGCGGGCTGCGGGAGCACGCAAGAAAGCGTCGAGACAGATGCGTGACGCAGCGCGCAGGACCGCCCCCCCGCCCCGCGGTGCGTGCCGCGCCCCGCGGTCCCTGCTCCGCGCGACACATCTCACAGAACACATCGATAATCGCGTGGTGCGTGAGCCCGCTGCGGCTCGGACTCGGGGAGGTAGTGAGCAGCGCGCGGCCGGCGTGTGCCGGTGCAGGCGGTGCGTGGCGCGCGCGTGGTGCGGGCGGGGCGCGCGCGTCGGCCCGGGCGCCAGTCGCTCGGAGGCAGGCGGGCGGCTCGCGTCGCCCTGCGCTCTCTTACTGCACCGCTGCAACGCTGCGCTCGCGAACTCGCGACAAGGTACGCGACGCGGCACCACACCGCACGCTGCACATGTTACACATTACATTCGAACATTTTTCATTCATCTTTTCGTAGTTTTTTGTTTTATTGTCATTCGAATCCTAATTCGCGAAGGAACCTTCTCGGACCGCGTATATTGCCTTAAATTATAATAAAACATGCAACGGTTACTTTGAAAATCATTTTGATACGCCGTACACTTCCTTAAGGCTGTAACGAAATAGAAACAGGCATGCGTAAGCTTTCTAATGGCAGCCGAATTATAATGCGAGAGAGAAAAGAAAATGTTGTGGAAATTAAATTTTCTTTTATATTTGTAGGGAATTATTGTAAATGTTATTAATTTTATATTGGTTTCGAGACGCAAAGACTGCGCTTCGTTTTATCTTAGAAGATGTCATGAGGGAGAAAACAGCAAAAGCACTGGCCTGTTGCCAAATGTCGACCGCGGCACACATCTTTCAGTAACAAAATATTTTAGAAATATCAAACATAAAATGTCTGAACATTTAAATGTACATAGTGGACTGAGAATCTACATTCTCGATAACACGAGCACTGTCATCATTTGTACGTGTGATAAATGAACGAGCCGGGAGAGCACCGCGGCGTGTACCCACCTGAGATAACTAATTACAAGTTAGCTCTACTTTCAGATACTACATTACATTTTCCACTAGTGTTTCACTGAAATATCACATTAATTATGTGGTCCCATTTTTAAATATCTTCTAGATCGTTAGATATTTCTAAAATATACATTTTTCGCGAAAATGTTAATAACGGAAGAATAAATCTCTAAAATGGCGACCTTAGGGAAAATGTAATATTTTCAGGGCGTTCATTTTCATTTCAGTCGATTTTCTTTCATGATTATTTCTTTGGGATGTGACGCTCCATTTTACGATCCAAATTATGATAACGTGTTTGATGACAAACTTGTAGATAGATAGATAACAAGACGTCTGTCGCCGTGTGGGGTGAGTTCTTTGGTGATAATGATTTTTTGTAATCTGTGACTATTGAGCATATTTCTAAATAATTCATTTAAATAAATGTCCTATTTTCTGTGTGATACGTTTGATATTTCAATATAAGTGTAGGAAGATGTATAGGAATGTAAGTAGTATGTAAGGAGCGCGTCTCAGCCCTGTCACCCCGTGGCGAATATTTGGCACGCGTCATCCCCATGTTGCGGGTATCTTCAACATTTTCTTGTTTTATATTTTGGCTGAGTGCTGCCTTGATATCTCTTATTGAACGTAACGCAAATTGCTTCTGGTTCTTATTATTTGTAAGAATAAGAAACATACTTCTATGAATGTATCGTTTCTTGATTAAAAAATTATAACACGAACCGTTAATTTGCTCAGCCTGGTCAGTAAATTGCAAACTATTGAACAATAATTACTAGTAATTCAATGACCCATTTAACACCTAGTATGCTAATTTCCAATAAACATTATTTCGTTTGCTCATGAAACCTTATTCACACCACAACAAGCATGTTTAGTGTTTCACAAATCATTAAACAACAAACAATTACCAAGTATTCGGTTATTTTACGTTTATTACCAAACTCATCAGTAACTGTTGGCATTATTCATTCTGCAAATGCAACTAAGAGCACCGCTGAATTCCCCGAACTTACAAGTTCGTAAGTAAACATAATACTCCGACTTTGCCCCTCACACCCCGGGATGGCGACATACGAATTCCGGAAAACTAATAGTCAGGGGAAAATTGTCATTTTAGTTGGTGAGGTGCTGACGTTTCGGGCAATTTGTGAGTTATCCTCAAGAGATGCAATTTCCCCCTTCCGCCTAATTGCTCCCGGGGCTTGCTACTACAAAGCTAGTTACGAAACTGCCTCTCAGACCACTTGTGTCGTCTCGACCCCAATCAATTATGTGCCCAATGTGCCCGGTATGACCGATGTTTCACCGAGTCACGGTGAGATGGATCGTGGTCCTGGACTATTTAATAATTATTTGTGTCACTTTATTATAAAACCATGGAAATCAGTTGCTTCGTACCGATAATCAATCAACAAACGCTTGTTATAAATAAATTCCATTGGGGTTTACCAGCACACAAAAGCTTGTCATCGCGTAATCTCCCTTTTATTATATTTCCTCATAAGATATTTAGATGTTCGACTTATTCAATTCAAATGTAACTGTAGCATTTGAATGATTCTAACGTACGAGCTGATAGCAAATTCTACGCAATATTTTTGTCCCGACATTTTATAGCGGTGAATCGCGTTCGGATTATTCAGACTTATATATATTTGTGTTAGAAGTGTATACAATTTTCAATGACATTGTGACTGTCTGTCTGTCGAGTGCCAGACACTGCGATGAATGATTTACAAATGTTTCCTACTAAAACGCGTGGACAAATGTTCATGATTTCGTCTACCTAGATAGTTTTCCATGTTATCGTGCAAAAAAATTTTGCAGTGTTTCACTTCACATTTTCATTTTCATTATAATTAAATTTTGTACAAATATTTACCTATATTGGTTTATTTATTTACTCGTTCCAGTGTATTTAATTGAATTGGACTTAATTATTTATTAAGCATCGTTATTTATTGTTACCTACCGGTATTTTTATTTGATGCAGTTTAAATTATTCAGGTTTTATCACACGTTTTACAAAGTTCAATTTTACTTTTATGACAGTAGAGAAAAATATATTTACTATGATGGAATTCTTTTGGTGGCTACAGATACAGCATTACTGTCTTAAGATACCTTCTGAATTCCTACAAATAAAAGGAATCAGTTAGATGTCAAAAAGTCATATAATGTAGGACATGGGAAGAACGATACATACCTTCGACTACCCGGTTGGCGCGCTACATGTACCGGGCTCGATTCCCACACGGAGCAACTCGTTGTGTGATCCACAAATTGTTGTTCCGAGTCTGGGTGTCATGTGTATGCGATACTGTATGTTTATAAACATACCAAGGAAACAGAAGAAATACCTAGAGTAGGGTAACATTTTTTAAATACAAAAAAATAATCAATAAAAAAAGATGCTTAATACCTGTACCGAACTATTGAAATAAATCTAAAAATCTGAATAACACACTTCTTATGATCATGGCTCTGGGCAATTATAAATGCGGATTAGATGACTATACAATATTACATCATCCTTTTCCTGTCCCAGGTCTACAGGAAGAAATCCCTTAAGAGATATGCAGTACCTATGTACCTCATGCTTGTAATGTGCTGTCCTCTGTAATATTGTCTGTATGTTGCACCTACATGAAATGATAAAAAAAATATTATGGCCCTACTGAGGTGGTTTGATGATGGAATTAGTGGCTCATGGAACTTTCAGCTACTTATTATATACCTAAACATATCAAGAGCTCACTAGATTTATTTACGTCTCCTGATGACGAGGACATGATTACCAAAAGTGTGTTTTAGTCTTTTTATTTTACTATTAATAAAATTTGAAATACATCTGGATTTTGACATTATAATAATAATAATAATAAAGCCCGCAGGGCACCTTGAGGCGAGGTGACGGGCATTAGCGATCCCGCGGGCTACCATCATCCCGAGTGCTCCAGGGAGAAGTCACCGTTCCTTCTTTTCCGGCTTGCCTTAATTGGCTGGCTGGAGTGAACGATGACAAGGAACAGGTCTCCCACCTCTGGCTTACCTTCATTGGCCGTCCAGAGTGGAGTCGCGAGAGCAGTGATCCTGCTCGGAGGGTAAGAAACTATTCGTAAGTCGCGAGTGGGCCAGGGATGCAGGAGGCTTCGGCTGGAGCAGATGATCTGAGTAGAAACCGGTGGTAGTTTCTTAACCCTTCAGCCACTCACATTCTCGTTGCCCCTATGTTGCTATATCTAGCAACCATTCCCGGGGCCCGGTCGGTGAGTTGGCGAGTCTCCGCCTGCCATTTTTACGTGTAAAAATTACATTGTTTCGGCACGTGCCATAGTCATCCATAGTTCCCAATATACCAGTCCACAGCAACCCATCCATAGCCCTACCTTTTTTTTCCATTATTCACAATAGTCCTACACTAACCGGGGACTGTCCTTGGGTGCATTTCCATAGTGCATACAGGGATAGTCGCCGGTTTGTGTCTCCATTACATTTAGATTAAAGTTGTCTAAAGGGCCTCTGCGCAGTTGGCTTCGGCCCCTCGTACGCCTCCCAAATGACCGGGACCTTGTGGTCCCGTGAATGGTAAAGACATACAATAATAATAATAAATAATAAATAATTTATTCAAAAAAAAATATAAACAGAAATTTCGTATGTCTTAATTTTATATTCTTATTGCTATGTTATGCCATGTGCCTGAACTAGGTTTGAAACCTGTACCTCACGCAATAAAAACTGCTTAGCATCTAACTTAAGGTCTAATTGACTGAATAGAAATAAAAGTGACTTTCGATTTACGTTTGATTAGTTAGACAGTCAAAGCCGAGTGTTAGCAGTGTCATTACTTAATAGTATAATCTAGTTTAGTTGACGCGATCAGGTTTCATGAAACCCTAAACCTTCCTAAATGCAAATTAGTATTCTTATAATCATTGGACTGTGCATAATCCTATTTATACTCACTTGTTCTTAAATCTTTGACACTTTGTACTTGCAACTGTGTATTTGTGTGTCGTGTCGTGTGGACAGGGACACATTTGGAGGCACATCGCGGTCTATCAAGGTACTGCAACGAGCTGACGGTGTAGTGTAAATAGAAATGATTTTTATATGTTTACTTTAAATGCGAAAATTTACCGAAAAGTGCCTATTTAATGTATCTAATTGTAACTATAAAATACAGCCCCGATATTGATCCAGATCTTAACTTGATGTATAGATATCCCCATATAATTACGCAAATTTAAATCTACCTGTTTGGTAAAGAATTCAATCCCAACGTAGCTTCCGCAATAAAGGGAAAATTCCTAGAGCAAGCCCACGACGTCACAAAATATAGCCTTTTTGAAGTGATCTGTTTTCTAGCTTTGTTCGTGTGTGTCGTACCATACTTTTTATATTGGACACGGAGATTCACTGGGGCGTTCAGCCGAAATCGAACCCGGAGGCACGTGTCAGCCTGGCAGGCAGGTATATCGAATTGAGGGCGAACACAATTGAGGTGGAAACTGAAGGAAAAAAGTAACGAAAAATACTTAAGAGCTTTCTCAGGTACATAATGAGGAAATTTGAAACTTATCTTCATTAGAGGTTTAGACCATTACTATACGTATACTGAATGACGTTCAGAAATTGAAGGACCGTGGAGACCGTGTTTCGGTAGCAGTAGGTACCTATTTGCTTACTTTTCTAAAGATGTGAAATTTTCTTTTACTAACATAACATCACGCGTTTTATCCCCGAAGGGGTAGGCAGAGGTTTACATTATGCCACTGTACAATGTAACACCCACTTTTCACTATTTATGTTATGAGTCCCCTGTAATAGGGGGTGAGCCTATTGCCATATACCGGGCACAATTCCAGTCGTGCTACAATTGAGATTTTTTTTGAAAAACCCAGTAATATTTTGCCCGACCCGGGAATTGAACCCAAGACCCCTTGACCGGTAGTCGCACTTGCGAGCACTTGGCCAATTAGGCAGCAATGATATTCTTTTATTATAATTATTTAACATTTCTTGAATTGTACTTACATCTCGTGAATATCTCACTAATCGAAGAAGTAAAATTAATTCAATAAATAATCTAGCTATCTACCTATGTATAGTCCCATACTTTCGAAAAGTATTAATTTAATGTAGTTAAGTGCTAAATACGATTTTAAAAGAATTCAAAAATAAAAAATAACAATATATGAAATAGAGACACCTAAAAACCGATTTCGTATTGAAAACCCGTTGAGTAGAGCGCACGAAGCCTATTGTTTTTAATTCTTCTTTTGCGTTCAGATATGGGCATTTAGTAGAATTTAATTAAAATCTGCGTTAAATTAAAGGCACTAGGGTGTGATGTTGGAGTTGTCTGGTTGTTGAATAGGAGAGGGAGACGACTGAAATTATAGTGGTTAGTGGTTTTCAAGCTTTCAAAGCTTCTGTAATACATTTTGATTATACACAGTATTAATATGTGTTGTTAATGTTGGAATTTTGCCCAAAAATGTAGGTATGTCCATTTGGTAAATATTTCCAGTGATTCTAAATTCGACGGTTTGTATTTTAGATTTCTAATAGGAATTTAATAATGATGAGTATATGTTATTGATTCTTTGCAATATGTTTTATGGTAATCACGCTCCAATTTTATAAATCAATAACTCTCACTAGTTCTCCATAATATCGTACCATAATCAGTATATGTAACTAAAGTATCTACGATGTAAACAGCGCCTCATCGGATTAATGTTACTGTATCATTTTCCCATTTCCCCCATAGTACATTGCACGCTGCCTCTTCTAGACTCGTCGGCACCACTCGGCCTCACTCGGCTCCACTCGATCACGACGCTAATTTAAACACCGATCTGTTACCTACACCTACGTAGATAACATACATTTTATCTCGTTAGTCACTACGACTATTTTTCTCGTAAAAACCCCATCATTTTCCGAATCCAATTTATCACAAACTCACTCCGCATACGTTTGTCGCTGTTGTGACCTGATTTTTTACTAATGGCCGCCAATAATAAAAACAATACACAACGCGATATGAAAATAGTTCGCCGAAGGAATGCGTATTATATGCAGATCCCCCCAACGTTGGCGGCTAATATTCAAATAGATAAATCAAATGTCTAGTCCTGCCGGCTTTTTGCACGGCGAAGATTGATGGCGAAATTTTTGCAAAATTTCTTAGGGATGTTGATCGTCGGCTATTACGTAGAGAGGCTTTTGTACGAATGATAATACGGTCCGAGGGAACCTCGAGCGATCTGATTGCAGAGTCGAGATATGTTCCAGTTGAAAACTGGCTTAGTCACGTCTGCAGCCGGCAGCGCCAGGTCTGAGCGGTAAACAATCGCATATACACCAAATTGTATATCAATAGGTGTTCTGTATTGATCACTTTCTCCATAACATGACTTGCAGCGTAATCGCGTTATTTTTATGGTAATAAACCCCGTACCATTCTCAGAATATGTAAGAAATGTCAAACAAAATTGATCAGGTTTTCTGTTGAAGTTACACGATTAGATTGTTCGAATGGCAAACGTCGCGTGACTTATAGCAGCCCTTTATCATTTTTATTGTCTAAAAATAAATATATTAATGTTTCCTGCGATAGATACCTACGCGAATGTAATCCGAGATTTAGGTTCTGCTTAGGTCGCGAAACCATTCATTTTTTGGGCATCATTAACCGTTTTATTCTGAACAAAATTGACAAATGTTTCGGCATAAAAATAACTTGGCTTTTAATGGCACGAATGATTTTCCAATTTATTTTGAGAAGCACAGAAACAATGTCAAAATATCAAATCGAACATTTTGGGTGACTAGCATTGATTCATCAAGCATGTTTTACGAACCAAATCATTCATCGAACTCATTTCAAATCATCACTTTAAAAATTGTAATTATATAAAGCCTGTGTTTTTGTTTCAGGTGCCAGTGTTGGACGGACGCTGAGTTAGGTCAGACGATCAGTTGTGTAAGTCAGTGCTTAGTTCAGTCAATAATCTAAGTAAAGTGCCTAAGTTCCATCTCTTAGAACATTCATAGACAAGTAGACGGTGTAGTGTAGTGAACGTTTGTGTAGAAATTTCCAGTGAACCGTACTTATATTGAATTGGGAAGATAGTGGTGTTTTTTTCAAATTCGAGCAGCGCTTCTGTTCGCCGATTATGATATAAAGGTAAGGTATGACCTTTTTTTAAGAAATTGCGTCTTTAAAAACAATAGAAACCTTTTTAGGAAATCATTCCTTGCAATAGCAATGAATGAATGGAAGGATGCAATAGCAAGGAATCATTCCTTCTTCTTTTGCCTATTCGATTTTTAAATCTAATAGTTCAGAATTTTAAATAACCGACCTCTTTGGCACATTCTCTTCCAATTTTAAAATCCGTATAGTTTCAAAACGCCATTTCGTGGAACTAGGGTTGTCGCATACATTTTTAGTCACTATCATTTTAAGAAAAAAAGATGATGAAATATTGTTACGATGATGGAAGCAATTTATCAAAACACCATAAATGAATATTATTTATGCTGCGACGGATTTTCAACTGTATAACTATAAGTGTAAGCTATAAATTAAAACTGAAACGAGGTCACAACTCTGTTTACTATAAACAAAGCGTATTGGCAACTATATTCATATTTACATACTTACGAAATACCTACTTTGTCTTGCAAAACAAATTTTTTTGATACTGACTTTTGAGTGACCTTGTATCTCATTTATTTGTTGTTTATATTCTGGATTACTTATAAAAATTGGGTCATAGTATCTTGCAATAATAAATTTCGTTTTGCCCGGAGGTTCATGACGCCCGCTTCTCATGCATGAGTATGCGAGTTTGAAACCCACCAACGATAAGTACCAATGTGACATTTCCAAGTTATATATGTATACTTTCTAAGATTATCTAGACACCACTGACAAACGGTGAAGGACAACATCGTGAGGAAACCTGGGCTTATAATTTCTAATTATAAGTTTGAAATCGCCGCAGTATTGAGCAAGCGCGGTGATTAATTATTTTTTTATTTATTTCAATTAATGCTCAAACCTTCTCTATGCTCACACAGAGAAGGTTTGAGCATTAATTGAGCAGAAGAAGCTTTGGTCGACAGTGGCTACTTATAGGCTGTTGATGATGGCAATGAACTTGCAATATGATTTACGATATCAGGATACATTTTCATTCGGACAATGCAAACTACTAACTAATCAATCGTTAACAATATTCCATAATTTATATTGAACTAAAGTTGTTTATGATTGATTCAAAAAATTTTGCGCGATGCCGTTTGTTATTGACCGATATAATATTTGGCAAAGGGCCCATCGTCATGGAATTAATAATATACATAATTGAGGAAAAACAACGTACTTCGATACTATGATATATAAACCACACTTTTATATGTGACTAAATTATTTACCACAGATGAAAAACTACGCAAACGTAAAATAAACACACACCCACACACACATATAATTATAATCTATCCCTTTTAACACAAGGGTCATAAAGAATTTAACCGCTCCAAATACCAGTTCTCACTTTGTTTTGTCTATAAAACGTTGAAAAACAGAATTAATTTCCTCGTTATCGTTGTAGAGTAGGATCAGATCGTTATAGCTGTTATATCGTTGGCAAGGATCCAGGTTCGCGACACTAGCCGTGGCCTTTCTTAAGGTTATCTGCATTAATCTAAACATAGTGTACGCACTTGTAATTATTACTATTTTGTATCAGTTCGTGAGTTAACAAAATTAGTTTGTAGTTTAAGTTTATTTGATGGAATGAGAAAGAAAACAATATGTTTTATTAAGTTAACTAAAAATCGCGGGCTACTGACGTGAGTATACTGAGAAAAGTGATGATGCGCAGCCTACTGTTATCTGACTGATTGATGACAGTATGATGACAGTAGGCTGCGTGACTTCACCGCGACCGCACACGCTGCTCATGATAAAGAACCCTGGTGGAAGAATGTGGTTCGAAACTAGTAGATCTTTTCTCAGTATATTCACGTGAGTAACCCGCGATTTTTAGTTAATTTAGAATGTCTCACGATAGTTATTTAAAAACATGTTTTATTAACTAAAATGATGGATTCTTCAAATATATTGAGTAAAAGTAAGTAAAAGTAAAGTTCAAGAGAAACGCGACGTCAGTAGGCTGCCCAGGGTCGCGTCGCCATGACGTTGCTCATGAGGAAGAGTCCCTCTGTTACTCGAAACTGGTTGAGCCTCTCTCAGTATATTTCCGTTTGTAAACATTTGTCCGTTTTTCTAGTTAATTTAGTATGTCTCACGAGTTATTATAATAAAAAAAAATAATGAAGAGTTTTAAGAATACATATAAGCAGGAATAAGACAGGCATAAGACATATAGGCATATAAACATTTAGAAAGAAAACTAAAGTTCAATAGTCAAAGTCAAAGTCAACGCATTTATTTCAATTAAACCATAATTTGGTACTTTTGAAACGCCAACAAATACAAAATAAATAATAGTCTGTCAGTCAGTCCATCAGTGAAGCTAGGCGCTCGTTCCAAAATATAGATTCGAATGGAGAAGAACGAGCAAGAAACTCCATTCGTGCTCAACTAGACTTGGTGTGATTTGGGCAAAGTACCTATAGCTATTTGTTATTATGAATTTATTCTCACGGTGTAGAACGACTAAATAAATAGATTCATCATAAGCCGGAAAACACAGACAAAAGATAATAACGGAAAATCTTAACAAATTCAGAAGTACCAAGAGAGCATTTAAAGAATTAAACTTAAAGAAACCCTGGATACAAAAACTAGAAGGACAACACAATAACACCCAAACAATACTCGAAATTATACAACAGGCAACTGCTTTCTACCAAGATCTATACAGAAATAAAGACAAAACCATCGAAGAAGACAACGAAGCACAGTTTTGCAATAACACAGAAACTATTAGGACGATAGAAGAAAAATGTGTATATGACCAGTTGAAACAATTAAAATCAGACAAAAGTCCTGGTCCCGATGGAATATCTAATGAAGCATTGAAACTAGGTGCACTAGTCTTACTCAAACATCTCACAGACTTATTCAATCTCATATTAAAGACCGAAACCGTGCCCATTCAATGGTGCACTTCAGATATCATATTACTATACAAAAAAGGAAACCCTCATGATATTAACAACTATAGACCAATTATCTTACTGGCAAATATATACAAAATCTTCTCATCTATAATTCTTAAGCGCATAACACTAGTGATTGAAAACTCACAACCAATTGAACAACCTGGCTTTAGATCTGGGTTCAGTACTCTAGATCATATACAAGCACTGGGTCAAGTTATAGAAAAATACGAAGAGTTTAATAAACCTCTTTATCTGGGTTTTATCGACTACAGCAAAGCTTTTGACAGCATCAGCCACATCTCTATATGGAAATCACTAAGAAAACTAAACATAAATTCAAAATATATAAACATCATAAAATACATATATAACAACAGCACAAATACAGTTAAGCTAGAGTCAAGAGGTGAAGCAATTAATATAGAAAGAGGAGTTAGACAGGGGGACCCTCTGTCACCCAACTTATTTATTGCCGTTTTGGAAGATATATTTCAAAATATAGACTGGAGAACTAGAGGCATAAAAACAAAAAACTCGTATCTTAGCCACCTCAGATTCGCGGATGACATAGTTATACTGTCTGAAACAGCAAGCGAACTGCAAGATATACTATATATCTACCTACACAACAATACAATTAACACTCTCGAAAACGCTTAATGAAAATGAAATTGAAAGAAGAACAAACATAGCATGGAAGAAATTTTGGTCACTCAAAGAAATACTTAAAGGAGATTATTCTATAAACCTGAAGAAAACGGTACTAGACACTTGTATATTGCCTTCCCTGCTGTATGGCTGCCAAACTTGGATATACACGGCAAAAACAAAACAAAAGATCACAACAACCCAAAGAGCTATGGAGAGAAGCGTCCTGAACATAAGGAAAATACATAAAGTCAGAAACCAAAAAATAAGACAAAAAACAAAGGTAACAGATGCCCTTACACAAGCACTAAAACTGAAATGGCAATGGGCAGGCCATGTATCAAGATACACAGACAACAGGTGGACAATCAAAACTACAAAGTGGAAAGGACCAGTTGGCAAAAGAAAGGTAGGAAGACCAAAAAGAAGATGGGCTGACGATATAACCGAACTTACTGGAAAGGACTGGTTAGCAATCGGCAGGGATAGAGATGAGTGGAAAGGTCTGGAGGAGGCCTTCACCCGAGGAGGGGTCCATACCCAATAACTAAGATAACCCTTACTAACACCTAGGTATAAGCAAAACTATTAACTTGTGAAATACTAACCAAGAAAATACCAACATTTGAACTGTAATTTAAGGTTATGGAAATAAAGGCTTTTTTATTTTTTATTTTATTTATTTATTTATTTAAGCCGGAAAATAGACACTGCTAAATAAAAAGGCGTCCATCTAAATTGATTTATTAGTTTAATGACGTAGTGATTTCTAAGATTAGTTCGTACATCGAAACTAACATTAGAATAATCGTAATGTGCTCAGAGGAGCACATTACGATTATTCGAAGGGGACGAAGGGGTAGGTAGAGACCTACGAAGGGGGGACGAAGGGGTAGGTAGAGACCTACCCTTCGGGGATAAAAGACGTGATGTTATATACCTCTAATAATGAAAATATATTTACGTTTACTGCACATACTCTAATATTAACAAAGTCTAAACAAACAGATATAATATGAAAGGTATCTTTAGTGAACCGGTTAAGAGATTAAGGTCCGGTAATGCCGGGTAGCCATCAGCTATTGAAGCGCCACCTGCGGCCAGCATCGGTACTAATCCTTAGAAATTGCCCCCAATATCCAACTCTTGAGATTAATGGGGATCTTAATAGGTATTTGACTTAGTTTTCTGTCACATTTTATTTATAGATTTATTTCTTGGTTTTGTTATTTAGTCTCAAAATATTATTTTAATCATATGTTTTCATAATCAGGAGAAATGGGCCTCTAATGAGCTCATACACTATATTTTTACTAGTAGGCAGTCGAAGGTTCCATCAGTCGCCTTACACTTCCATCATTAGATCGGGTCGATTGCATTATGGTACTGTACTGTAGTCATCTAATCCACGTATTCCTAATTGACAAATTTCATGAGATTAGAATAAGTGTGGTAATCGTTACAAGTCGATCTAATAAAAATGTATTAAATATTGCGGACACAATAAGGTAGTATCCTAAATTTTATTTTAATGTCCGTCTGGTAGATTACCTATTGTAAAGATTATCTTTCGACGACATATTGATTTGAAATGGGTTTTATAGGGTAGCGTGATGTAACGACCTCCCACTCCTAAATACTCCGTTTCATCTAAGTATTGTTTTATTAAACGTCAAAAAAAATGTGTCCAATACTTTTTTATTATGTAACTGACGGGTTAATGTGATTTTTAATTTTCATACACTGTCATAAACACAAGCAAACCTCAAAACCATGTATATAATCGTTACCTATCTATTAATGATTGACACAAACAATTTATTTTCATAATAAATAAATCCGAGAATATTTACAAGTTAGTAGAGTCCGTAACACATCTTTATGTCTTCGAATGTTCAGGTAATTTTACTAATCATTACTTCTAACTTCATATTTTATGATCTCGTCCGGTTTAGTCGTTTAGTGATCGTGTACTAATGAATAGTGACTCGTGATACTCACTTCTATCACATGTCCTCATAAAACATAAGCTGTTATAAGTTAGTTTCATATGCTGAAAGCAATTTTGTCATTAAATACAAAAATTCATAATTTATGAAGTGAAAATGGGTTAAAGATGTAGATATCCTGTAGTCAATATTTAGAATGTTTGTCAGAAGTACCACGAAGTTTAGAATTGACTGCCTCATTGGCCGAGTGGTCGACAGTGCGATTGCTGGGCAAGGGGTCTCGGGTTCGATTCCCAGGTCAGGCAAAGTATTACTGGACTTTTTAAAAAAATGTCAGTAGTAGCTCGGAGCCTGAAAATGTGCCCGGTAGATGGCAATAGGCTCACCCCCTATTACATGGGTCCCATAACATGAATGGTGAAAAGTGGATGTTATACTGTACAGTGGTATTAAGTGCCGTAATGTGCACGTCTGCCTACCCATTCGGGGATAAAAGGCGTGATGTTATGTTATGTTTAGAATTGATTATTTTCATCAAAACAGTGAGTGTTACATTGTATTGTAGGTGCACCTCGGCCTTCCTATTTGGGACTAAAAAGGCGTGATGTTAAGTTGAAGTATGTTATGTCGTCACCATCAACAGCCCATTAAAGTCCTATGATAATATTGGATAACGTATCCCTCACATTGTTAAACATTTTTTTAAAGAGTTACGAATAGAGTATCTTTCTCGTTCCATTTGAATCTACATTCAGAACAAGCACCTAGCGTCACTGACGGACAGACAAACTCTTATTTATTTTGTAGCTGACCCGGCAAACTTCGTTCCAACTCAATTTTTTTTCTCACCTTATATTCCAGACTTGTACAAATAATTCAAGACCAAAATTAGCCTAATCGAAGCAGAACTTCATTTTTATTAATATAGATTAGTTGACGTTTCTAAAGTATCAAATTATGGTTTAATTGAAATAAATGGACTGAACTTGGACTATGCGCCTCCTTTACTTAACCTCCAGTCTCCGCTTTACTATAATCTCCTCACTTGGTGGCAGGGGCGAAGCTAATGGGCCCCCAAACCACGGGGCCCTCACCATGCGTAAGCAAAAATTAATAAAAACTTTATGTTATTTCAGAAATTACTTAAGATAATATAAGCTATTTATTCTTTCCCGCGTAAAGCATGCGTTCAGAAGTTGGCAGAAACTATATAAACTAAAGTCAATTGTAAACGTGGAGAAAAGGAGAAAAAATATATGTTTTTGTTTATTTAGGCAAATTGATGATGGATAAATATTCCTTTAAATTTTATGCAACATTTTTTTTGTCTTGTGATAAATTTTTACCCTTCATAACGGCCCCCTTCATAGGGACCCCCTATACAATTTCTTATACGGGGCCCGCCAAGACACGCTACGCCACTGTTTGCCGGGTAGGTTGAAGATAGCAGTTAAAGAAATCAGGTTTACCAGACAAACAAGTTGTTATGATATAATTTCTATTGACTATTTATTAACCTAATTGTTTAATCTAATTTATTAGATTTGTGTTATGTCGTGATTAGGATTTCTGGTGTTATAATTTCTTTTATATATTTTCTTGATATTTTTGTTGTATTTTCATTTAATTTAATTCAATTGTTCTATGTGATCCTCTTTAATTGAAAGATCACAAGGCTACTCCAATATCTGGTGGATTATAGGTATTTTAGCATGTAAGTGTATCTTTTGTTGGGAGTCCAAGTACCTTTTTTTGTAAAAACTACTTATAATAAAAATCATAGGCAGTCATTTATCCGAATAAGTTATTTCCAAAATCTCTGAATATACATGGTATTACAATTTCCATAATTGAAAACATCCTTGTATGTTGGTTTATCATGAATTGCATCGCATCTGCCTCTGCAGCGGATCGAATTGAATATGCAAATATGAATTGACTAGTTGACAATAAAAATAAGTAAATCTGATGGTTGTATATTATTATTTATCATCGAAATATGTATAAATACGCATATCTATATTCATGAAAAGGATTCAGTAGTGCTATAGGTTTAGGTATAAAGTAAATTACACATTTTCTAAAGACAAGCACAAATCTAGGAATAAGATTACCATGATAAATACCAAACCATATTCTTTTACGTAAATTACACTTACCGTTTAACTATTAAGCGATTAATTTATTAATTAACCGTAACTTATCGACTTTTTATAACTATGAAAGTATATCGACACAATCCGGCTATAAGCGGCTTCTCAGCCAACTGAATCCAGTTACCGATAATTTTGTAAACATTCATAGTCGCCTGAAAAGCTTAATTAACCATAAAATGATACAAAGGGAACTGAAATCCTGTTTACACATTCACACAGAGTTTTAAATAGAGTTGTTTATTCATCACTTGAATATTTGGAAACATTTGAATTGACCTTTTGGATTTGTTACTAAAAATAGACGGGGACTTTATTACTGGGTTGTTTTGTACCAGTATTTGTTTTTCGGCTAGGGCTTTGCTTGTGGCATTTTGATTAACGTTTTTATTCTTAGAATTTTGATGTTGCAGACAAAGCAAGGCAATGCCTCTGTTGTAAAGAACTTGATGATTTTTATATAAATGGGTGATGAAAAAGGATATAATTAAAATAGTTAGAAGTGTTATTGCATGTTCGTGAATGAGGACTGTCAACTGGGACAGCTCCAGAATATAGTCTAGAGCTAGGAGAGTATTTATGATATTTTCTTTTTCGATCTCTTTGACTGGATTTTGGTGTTACATTGTTCTCGCACAATCCAAACAACTAAACTATGTCACTAGAGAATTGTATTGTGAACCTGATTGAGAAAGAGTAACCTATGGAGTTTCTTGCTCATTCTTCTCCATAGGAATCTACACCTTGGAATGAGCAAATAGCTACACTTTAAAATTTTTGCTGACATTCAAAAGTGCCTTTCTGATACAAAATAATATAATTGAAATAAATTATTTTGACTTTGACGTTCATTGTGAGAATACAAATACACAAAGCGGGAACGCTCTATATTTTTACGACTCACATGATTAGCTTTAACGAATAAACATCTCAGCGTAATGTTACTACAATATTGGCATCAATAGCCGTGTTAAAGTATGTATTAGCAGATACTTAAAAACGCCAATGATTGCCAGTGTGTAGCAAATGAAACAGATTGCCAATAATTTGTCAGCGCTCCAGTAAACACTCGGTTAGTTCAGTGTGATATGTATGGACAGCTGACTTCGACTGACTCTATGTACACATACGCATTTAAGGAATATAAATATGTGTCTTCGTGTATAGGTAGGTACCTATGTTTATTTATGGATGGTGTTAGTTTTTTTTATCTGTGGAAGAAAACAAAAATAAATTGAATAATTAATAGTTTTTTACTGTAACACGAGCTGTTTTAGTAAGAGATTTTATGATACACAAACCGAAACAGCATTTTTACGGCTGTGAAAAGCTATGTCCTATATATGGCAATAGGCTCACCCCCTATTACATGGGACTCATAACATAAATAGTGAAAAGTGGGTGTTACATTAAACAGTGGTATAATGTGCACCTCTGCCTACCCCTTTGAGGATAATAGGCGCATAAACAGAACAGTTTGAAAATGTATCAAGAAAAAAATACGATCTGAATATTGGCTCTCAGTTCATAGTACCACTATCAATTTAAATCGTGTGAACTCTCGCAGCTAGAGCTGAACTCAACAAACTTTTAGTTTGCCGTCCAATTTCTCACAAAAAAAAAAAATACAACCGCGATTCCAATCTACATTTGTAATTTAGAACTTGTACAGATTAAAAGATTATCATTAATTCTAATTTACACGACAATTCATTGCGTGCAACGCCTATATTTGTTATAAAATGGCTACTATTTTTTGGAACAGACGTTATATTTTACGAAAATAGTAATCAATCACAAGTTTCAATTGTAGTGTTGGTGTAACACGTAATATTCGGATTGTAAGTTAGAGTCGGTCGGCACACCCCTAGATTTCAATCGGGTTGGCGGGAAATACGCAGTAAATACCTGTTTATGGCACCTGGAATACCTCACGTACGGTCAGGTAGGGTCAGATTGTGCTGCATAGCATAATATTATAGTCAGCGTTCTTTAGAGGTAGAAGGAGACGTAATATAAATATAGACTTTTCGAAGTGAACGTCTCGTTTTACCGCTTTATTAGAGAAATTGGATCAAGATTTGAAGAGGTGTGTATGAAAAATAAATCATATAAGCGTTCTTATCATTTGTTTTATAGAGGTATTTATTAAATAAAATTACTTGCTACACTTCTGTTGAGTAGTTGTAGGAACCATATTGATCTTATGATTACTGGCTCTATAAGAATGCAAGTCTTTCTGTGGAATAAGTAGGGACATTGTAACAATTGTTAGGTTTCTACCACAATGCCTAGACTACTTTGTAGAACAAAGACTGCTTTCAAAGACACCTCGTTCGATAGGTATTGATGTATCTGATATAGTATATATGGATGCATGATTATAAAGTTTCTGTATTACTGAGCATATTATTGTAGTACTCATTCTATAAGCTTTTGTGTAACTTGTATGTGTATGCGTGTTTGTGTGGGGGAGGGTGGATGTGTTTGTGTGTGAAGTGGAATATTGCAACTAAATTTTGAAGTAGATATCGTCAATCGATTTAGCTAAAATTTTGTATACACAAAATAAAAGCAAAACTCGTTTTTAGAAAGTTTCTGATTTCAATTTATTTATGTAATGTAAATAATAAAAATATTCTTACATATAGGTATTGTTTTATACGTAGGTTACTCTGTCCAATTCTATCGATGAAATACTCGAACGCCACTAAATTTTCGAGTCACGCTTAAGTATAGTTCTGTCACTACAAATTTCTTTGTAAAATGACAGAGACAGCACGATATTTGAGTACATCTTAAAACTGAGTAGCCTTTCAGTATTCGGACATACCTATGCGGTACAAAGTTCATCTAGACAACTTTTATGCTATAAATGCCGAGAACCTTGAATATGAACCTTAGCATTGGGCGGTACTGATAACGAATTGCAGATGGCACTGCGCATTTGCTCTTGGCACACTGACTATTACTAGTATTTCCTATGTGACACGCATGCGTCGTGTCCGTTTAAAATTATAAGCTAAATATAGGAATGCCATATTCATAACATGCGCTGTATGTATTTTTGAATCGTGAGGCATAATAAATTGATTGAAATATAATATTCAAGTTGAATCAGTAAGTTACTCAACGTGAAATTTTTGAACAGAGCTCGACTCGTTTCAAGCTACACTGAGTCTTATAATCATGAACTGTGTGTTAAGCGATCGACGCTCAGTTATTTGCGCAAGTTTTTTCCTAGTCCAGTGAGTAGAGAAGAGTCAATTGTAGTTGCAGCAGTATCATTTTATATTATTTTCGTTTTCATTAAACCATGACTTTGTAAAGCGACTCAGTATGCCATTTACGACACTTTATAAAGTCACCCTAACATAGTTTTTAATGGATGGTGTTTAATACTTTAATCCCTTTTTTTCAATCAAAATATCCGAAATTACCACCAAAAATACTGAATTGCACACTAAATTTGCTGATGCAATTCAATCATATTATACATTTCGATCTTTAAAGCTTTACTGTTTTACTGAATGACTACTTTTTAACTAAAAGTAAATCTAAAAATTATTCGAGTGCAACAAAATATTATAAAACAAACCTAAACTAACCTAATATATAAAATAAACCTAACTTAACCTAATATTGAACAATTTGTGTGCAAATCAGTATTTTTGTTTTACGGTTCATTTTTTTGATATGCTTATATTAAATGAAGGTGCAGTAAAAACTTCCCCGTTTTTAATGAATAAAATCATCCCGTTGTGCCCTGTTGAAACAACTAAACCATTAAAACTGGTACATTCATTAAACTTATCGCAGTTTCGGTCGTTAGTACCGGCTACAGAACAGTTTAGGCTAATTTAGGCTTGAATCCGATATGTTGCTTTAGGCTGTAGAGCAACAAATCGAATATCACGCTAATTGTGCTAATTCGTTGATCTCTCTAGGTATCAGGGACTATTAAGTTGGATTGTGTTCGGAATCATAATACGAGTTCCTACCTATTAAGAGAACTGTTAACAGAGAAATTAGATAAATATTTGATAGTCTTATTAGGAACTCTAATGGCAAAAAACTATAATAACAAAGAAAGAGTTGCAACTTCAGGTTTTAGTTCAATCTCCGATTTAATGTAAATGATTTTGAGTTTTTCAATTCTGTAGTCGCGATAAATATTTGCGATTTCCGATCTATAATCCCCGTTAGGACTAGTAGCTTTTCAAAACGACCGTTTTCTTTCATTTTTATTTATTTTTAACCGACTTCAAAAAAGGAGGAGGTTCTCAATTCGACCGTATATATGCTTTTTTCACCATGATAGTTACATGATATGGCACGGTTGCCGCGGTGGCTAGGCAACCGGCTGCCGCGCCAACTCTTTGTGTGATCCACAGATTGTTGTTGTTCTGGGTCTAGGTATCATGTGTATGTGAACTTGTGTGTTTGCAAACGCACCCACGACACAGAAGAAAATCTTAGTGTGGGACAACGCTTTAAAAATACCATGCACCATTCTCATGCATCATGTTAAACATAAATACATGTATACCACTACGACACCCAATAGCTCGAATTATAGATTTCTGCATCGTTAATACTCATAACCATCTTTATTACTCAGCCTACCCCTTTAAATAATATAGGCGTGATGTTATATTTTATGGTAGGGACGTAGATGGGATTATATTCGTTTGTTTACTGTTATTTGCCATGTGGCTTCACTTTACTCTATCGGAATTGGTTTCCTTATAGTAAATGGCGAGTGTTCGTGGTGACTTCCTTATTTGCTGTATAGTTTTTATAGTCAGGGTTGTATAAGTAAATGTGTTCTATTTATAGTGAGTCTTGGTGTATAATCAATTGGAATGGAAAATATTTTTATGCATATTAAGATGGCCTGATAAATTTAATACTATCCTATACGTATCTCCATCTCTACTAAACTCATTAATTTGACAGAACTCTCTGATAAATATAGTATTTATTGGTATTGCTTACTGTCAATATTATAGAATGTCAAAAATTATAGAATTTACTGTCACCAAATTGTAACTACCTAAACAGTGAGAACTTATAATTAGCTAAGATTTACATAATTATAGTTTTACATATAATTGATCATTTTAGCTGTAAGTTGTTTAAATATAAAAATACAATAAAATAAATCTGTCTAAAGAGCGGTGTCTAACCCCCCACCAAACGTTGAGACCTATGTCAAACCTTCTTATGTAGAGAAGCCAGTCATTACAGAAGCCTGTAGCATTGACAGTCATGGGCTGTTAATACATTATAGTAGACAAATATGTGTCTCATGCGTTAGTCATATAATGTTGACACGAATGGTGTAATAAAACGGATAATGGTAAAGCTTATGCGGTGACCGATAATGTGCTTAATATCCACAGCCGTTAATATCAACCACTTATCCTGTACACACATAAAGGTATTCTTTAACTTTCGATTCTACTAGGGTTTATTTTATGGGGGAAAACCATCCAATAACTTCTCCCACCGGGGTGAGGCGAGAGGGAGTGTCACTCTTACTGACTAAAAACCACCCCGTTCATACTCCTGCACTTCAAACCGTAGCCCCGGCAACCCGTTAAGTCTTCTGCGGCTACTAGGGTAGTATTCATATTTAAAAATGTATTTTATACGTATAGTTGTGGATTTCTTCGTTGCTCGAGTCTGAACCATGAATATCAATTAGAAATCAGGGATATTTTTGCATTAGGCTAAGTGTTTTTGGGAGATTTGTAATACGAAATTCTAATTAGCTTAATGTACGCTTGTAATATTAAAAGAAGTTGTCGTTAGTATCTGGTAAGTGGTACGTGACAAGATATTTTTATGACTTATAATTAGTAAAAGTACAGAACCTATCTAACTGATGTACTGTACATACTTCTGTTAATACCATAGGGATTTATAAGCACACTTTAATAGCAGAACCTATTAGCTTAATATGAAAACGCGTTGTATTCTAGCAGGACAGTAACAATACAATAATTGGATCGTGTGGGACTCACCCTGGATCATTGAGGCGTAAGGCTAATTTATAAAGTGTAACAAACTTATACAGTATCTAT
This sequence comes from Spodoptera picta, assembly GCA_038387885.1. Lineage (NCBI taxonomy): Eukaryota > Metazoa > Arthropoda > Insecta > Lepidoptera > Noctuidae > Spodoptera > Spodoptera picta. The sequence goes on along the minus strand of JAZHFQ010000438.1, from coordinate 3,675,006 downwards.
AGTCTTCTTTTGGCCTTTACCCAACAGAATTGAATTCGACATTGAGGCTAATAAGTTCCAGCTAAATGTCTTTTTACGCTAAAGAGATAGTGTGTTCTATGGTGACGACAAAGCAGAGGGCAATTTTGCCCGGTGGCACCCTAGATACGTAAAGCACTATAAAATTAAAATAAAATCTACTAACTATCACCACACTAGTAATAGTTAGTAAACATTTGTTTGATCTTAGGTACGTATTTTCAGTATCTTACATTCATGGCAACGTGAACAGGTAAACCCTTCTACGTGGACACGAACAGGCGAAGTTATCCTAATACATTTTGACCACGAATACTTTTCCTAAGGGTCTCACAAGAACAAGGGTATCCAGAAAACTTACTAGTTTCATAAGGAAGGTTTCATAGTAGATGTCATACCTACACGCACGAACCTTCCTTGTGCGTATTGCTAAAAAGTGGAATTCTTTGACAGAGTCTGTGTTTCCTGAAGGGGACCTGGGTGTCTTCAAGCCCGATAGTATAGGTTGCTCCATCGTAATCCACATCATCTTTGCCACGAGGCGAGATAGTGGTAAAACGTCGGCCCATCAAATATAAAAAAGGTGTTTCATTTCTATCTAACATTTCTTTCCTTTATGCAACATGTGAGAACAACTTAAGTAGGTATGCAACAATAAACCCAGAACATAAACAAGACAATAATTCATCTTTAACAAGAATAACTCGCTAAGCTGTCGATACACAATAGGCTTACAAATATCACGATTCTGTATGAGATACTTGTGAATATTAAGTATCTGGATATACCAAATAGAGGGCGCTGAGTGTCCGTTGAAGGCTTGCCAAGAGTTACCAGATATTGTTTTATTTCATCTCATGATTGCGATCAAATATATTGTTTGTGTTCTTTCCTTATATTGATAAACCTGATTTAAGATACAATGGTTTAGGTAGGTACTAAGAAGCTATGACCTTGGGGAGTACAAATGTTTGCCGTCGTATCTGTAGTACGCACTCTTGTAGTTGCCAAGGAATCATTACTTTGTTGTAGGCCGATCATTACTTTGGAACTTTTTTACGGTTTTCTATTGAATATGATACTAGTGGAGTTTTCTAGTTAAGTCGTAGTGGCCCAGACGTTAAACGCCCGCCTTTTGTGCATTAGAATGCGGGTTCGAAACCTGGAAAGTACCAATGTAGCTTATTCCGAGTTGTATGTACTTTCAAAGAGTATTCCGATACCACTGACCGGCAGTGAAGGAAAACATCGAGAAGAAGCTTGGACTTATAATTTTATATTATAAATTTGAAATTGTCAATCGACCTTGAGCAAGCGTGGTGATTAATGCTGTAACCTTCTCCTTGTAAGAAGAGGCTTTTGCTTAGGAGTTGGGTATTTATAGGCTGACGACGACGACGGCGATGATACTAGTTTTGGAAATTTATCTTAAGGAACAGAAGCATCATAATAATATTAGGTGGTGATGCAGCTGATGCCGATACGGAGCCGCGGAAGACTTAACGGGTTGCCGGGGCTACGGCTCGAAGTGCAGGAGTAAGGACGGAATGGTTTTTAGTCAGTAAGAGCCTGACACTTCCTCTCGCCTCACCCGGGCGAGAGAAGTTATTGGATGATTTTTCCCCTCAAAAAAATTATGGTTATGCAGTCCATTTTAATGAGTCCAAACTACGTTAAAAACTTATTAACAGACATTTTAATAATATAACAATGTTAAAATGATATAAAAAACTTTGACACATATTTCACAGAAGTAAAAGTCAAAGTCAAAGTCAAAGCATTTATTTCAATTAAACCATAGTTTGGTACTTTTGAAACTTCAACAAATACAAAATAAATAATAGTCTGTCAGTCAGACGCACAATGCAGACGCATAACATTTTCCTCAAACCACTTAAATTGGAACACATCGCTAACCTAAACACTACTTAAAGAACTGCAACACTTATACGCGACCCCTATGCATTATGTCCTCGACCGTTGAGAAAACGTCTATAAAGCGAGACCAACCCCTAATTTAACATTCAGCCCAAAGCCATTAGTCTATGTACTAAACGTCTAGCCGTATTATAATGCACTTAAGGGTGACAATTCACTTGGAGGTGCCACATAGTCACCTAGGTAATCGACTAAAAGCTCTGAGAATTGAGACGAACGCTTTCAAAGTACAGTCGCCAGCAGATGAACCTAAACTAATCTATTTCATTCATTGAATTTTCGACTTTATACCAATACAGGAAAGTTGAAAATTTAAAGGATAGGTTGCCCTGCCGACGATGGTACAATCGACGTAATGTATGGTGTGCTACAATGCAGTTTAGATGTGAACATTTGATCTTATCAGGTTAGGTGTTTGTATGTCTTTTTCTCATTTACAAGTTGACACTTTCCTAGAGACGTCCATGTTGTCAGATAACCGATTTATTTGTTTAGTTTTATATTCTCGGTATTGCTGCTCTGTCCATATTGTAATGGGAATATTAGAGCTCCTGTGATTTTCATTATCATCACGGGACTTTATGGAATTACCTGTATGGTGTGATTGAATAAATACAATCTCTTTGATTTTGTACTTTAAAATAGAATACTCCAATATTGTTATTATAACTTTGTATAAGAGAATTGTCATCGCTAAAATCATTAAGAGAATTGTTGTTACCGATTGTACTCTACGCCCACAGCCCAGATGACATTACATTTCAAAATGAAAACCTATACTTAAATAAATTACACTTGGGGAAGTAATAACTTAATTTGTGACGTAAAATATCACATCGGCTTACTTAGTTTAGTGCAAATTTAATTAATATTTCATATGAATATTATGTTAATATCGTGTAAGGACTGGCGTAATAATTCAAGCCTGGCGTAATAATGTATGGCGGAATATAACTAAGTTGCGTGATAACAGTGACGTTATATTTGCAATTCGGATGCGAAATGAAAGCGAAATGATATCTTTATGTGGATGAGAATGATCAAGGTTGATTTTAGATGAAAAATATATTATAAGTAGGTGCTTTTTTCCTATACTTTAGAATGAATTATGTCATTTGTCAAAGTTAGGCTATAGACTCACGGCGCGATTTTGGACGCGCCCGCGCCCACAACCGCGGTGGACGGGAGAGAAAATAGCGCCGTGTGTCCTTAGCCTCAGGTTCCTCATCAGTATCATAAAATACAATGTATTATAAATTGTGTTCGGTTCCAGTTTTAATAATTTTTTCATAATAGTTACGAAAGAGGCAATTAGTACATAATCACCATCAATTGAAATTCATTCATGCACCGTTTACTTAACTCTTCTAAAACGGGCAATGCACTTGTAACTACTCTAGTATTGCGGATGTCCATAGGCAATGCCAATCGCTTACCACCACCTGGTGGATAAAGTACCTACTCTATCTGTTAATTGGCCAGCCACCTAAATAAAAAAAAAACAATTAAAGAGCGCTCTCTCAAACGTACATAAAACCGACAGCAAAGTCATACAAAACTTCATATTTAATATTTAAAAACTACAAAATCATTCAACAGTTAGTTATAAACTTATAAGTTCAATCTAAACTCAAAACGGGGCTGACGGTGAAACAGTCGGTGATAATTTCCTGCGGGCTCGAACCTACTGCCTTTGACATCCCGCCACCGTGCGCCGTGCGGTGACGTAACTCCATTATGTATTTAGTTTAGCTGAGCTAAGCGTTCAAAGCAAACTGTGTTTATAAACATTTGACACAAATATCAGTGAAGTTGTCACGATTATGACGTAGGTACATATGAGAGTTAAACCGCTTTATCTATACTAAGATTATAAAGAGGAAAGATAATAATATGTACCTATTTTTGTATGTTTGTAATGAATAGGCTCAAAAATACAGGGCCGATTTAAAAAATTCTTTCACCAATAGAATGCTACATTCTTCCAATTTGACATAGATTATATTTCATTTTGAAAAAAATTAGGGATCCTTGGTAAAATTTGAACAATGTAACCGAAGGTGTAGAAAAATCAGTCTCAAAATGTCTTTCGTCGAATACGCTGCCGAAACTATTAGCGATAGAACAAAATAATGTAAAACAATAATGAAGAACGTCATAATGTCTAGAGGTATAAAAACTCCGCGGTAGCATATGTCCAACTATTGTAGTTATGTCACTACAACAATCCAAATTTCCAAAAATAAATAATTGTCTACCCCGTGCGAAGCCGGGACGGGCTGCTAGTGACTTATACCTCTAAAGTTCGTATAAACTGTATTTTGAAATACTTCATACTTGAGTTCAAAAGATAGTGAGTTTTCATATTAACTAAGAATCACGGGTTACTCACGTGAAAATACTCAGAAAATCTCTACTAGTTTCGAACCACAGAGGGGTTCTTCCTTATGAGCAGCGTGCGGTCGCGGCGATGTCGCGCAGCTACTGTTTCTAGCCGCCTGCTTTTTTAGTTAATTTAATTGGTATGTCTCACGATAGTTATTATAAAAACAGGGTTCCCGTATGTTCTTTTTGTAGTTTTTATTCACGCACGTTTCGCGGTCAAGGAACAGATTTATTCTAGGACGTTCGGTTTATCATTGATTCCGTTTCTGACACCTCGAATTTTAAGTAGAACCTAAAAAATGAAAACCAGGGTCTATACTTTTCTGTACGTTTCAATTGAATTATGATTCAATTTTTGGTATCCATTAACAACTCTTCAAAATTTTCAACCAGCTAACGATACTTTGTCATTTTTTTCTTTTTTACTGGGAGGTAGACTAAAAACAAAAGAGTAGATACAATACATTTTGTTGTTTGCAATTCTCGAATATTGCATCGGGGTTTATCACATACAGAAACAGTATATCGAAGCCCGCATAGAGAACACAGATACTTGTGTCCTCTTGTTTGGACAGCACATTGAGCTACAAAACCAGCTTATCAAGGTCTTACTTTTGTATGATCCTTCAGCGCTTTCGACGGTTTGTTTATACTGGTTCGGCATAGCTTGAAGTGTAGCCGGGTTTACACTCACCAGATTGGGAAACTAAAAGCCTTCAGTGCACCGTTTCCGTGATTTTTCATAACTAGTACATTTTGCGTTGATGTAAGCATGTTGTATAGAATTATCTTGCTTGTTCTAGGAAGTGGTGGGCAAAGCTCTAGAGATCTGTGTATTTGTAAATGTTACCGTTGTTGCAGTGGGGGCGAAATCATTGCTACTGGGCGCAACTCTGTACTTTATTCTAGTACAGAGTTACATAGTTTGGAAACGGTAATAACCACTTTCACTGTCACTTCTTTGGTTTACCTATCTATAATAGGTATAAGTAGACCATATACTAGGTAGGGATGTAGTTTCCAATCACATGTTGCAAAAAAAATTAAGTCTTCTTAAAAACAAGCTTTTACGCATTTGTGTTCATGCAATCTAATTTTAGTGTATCTTAAGTCATAGTTAGTATTTATTTTATTTAAGTTTATATTATTTGTAAATAAAGACGTCATGCAAACTAAACGTGTATACAAAATATCAGGTCAAACGAATGAAGACATCTGCTTCAAAATTTAGTTATTTACAAATGTAAATTGCATGTTAAATAAAAACTTCTAATATTCATAAATAAAGAAGTCCTACAAACTTGGATACGGAACAACTATCCAAGATCTAAATCATATTCAACACAAATCGAATATGTAGAGAACGGGAACCACTGTGTCGTAAAAACGACGAATAAGAAAATTCGTCCTTGTGGAAAGGACTTCTATTTTTAGCTGTCACCTCATTTTCATACATTTAAATTTAATATTTAGACTGAATGGCTTATTCGCACTCTGAAACTGTAGTTTAAGTCATTTCATCAAAGTCCTAAACGCCGGTTATTATGCAAATGTTCGCGTTACATCAAGTTTTGACACATCTGAGTTACCCTCAGCCCTGGATGATGTCGGCCCTAAACGTACAGACATGAAATGTAATAAGTAAACAGCTCACTTAGAGTGCCAACCCTAACGAATGTTATGCGACTAGGGTTTAGCTTATGACTTTGTTCGTTGGTATTAAGATTTTATAGAATAAAAAAATATATTTAAAATAAGTACAAAAATAATGAAATAGGTTCTTAAATTACTTTTAAAGTTACATATTATCTTTCAAAAACGTCAAAGATCATTTATTTCAATTAAACCATGATATGGTACTTTTGAAACGTCAACAAATACAAAATAATATAATAGTCCGTCAGTGAAGTGAAGCTAGGTGCTCGTTCTAAATTTAAATTCGAATGGAGAAGTACGAGCAGGAAACTCCATTCGTTACTCTTTTAAAAAACAATATATTTAATAATCTTTTTCATCTGCAATGTTAACAATATTTACAGCTTTTATGGCCGAATACTGAAACGTTACTCAATTTGAAGTCGTGCTTAGTATAGTTCTATCACCACAAATTCTTTGTAAAATTACAGAGATGGCACGATATTTGAGTACAAATTAAAATTTAATTAGCCTTTCAGTATTCGGGCGTTAGTCTTATTTTAACTATTTCACAATTTGGATTAGAGAAGCCATTGATTAGTTTTGGAACGGTTTTGTAGACTCATTTATCTCTTAGAAATAGAATTAAGCTATAGGTTCAACCTACTATCCTGTATACCCACAGTTAAACATAGACAGCTATAAATCAGCTGCATTGTAAGTCAGCTGAGCGAACACATGCACCGTACATTTATCCAGCTTCCGGTAGTTAATGGCGGCATTAAATCGCTGTTGATTTTGGCCAATGATTTGCGTGTCGAGAGGGGACGGGGGAGGGGAAGTGACGCACACCCGGCCGGGGGTGCGGCCGTTACGTCACGCGTGTCGTCAGAACCTTGCTACGGGCTACGAGCTACGACCGCTACGCCGTAGCAATCAAATATCCTTTTCTAGCTATTTTTACTTTATGCGCGATTTTTTTTTTCAGATGACGTAGCATATTTTCACGTCATAAAGTAGATGTTATATTTTCTACTGCGATGGAATATCAAACTCGATTCCAATCAAGTTAAGAGGTCGTTTCAAAACGGTAGTCCATGCAGAATGCAAGCAAGCAATATCCATTACTTAACAAAATACTTATGTATATGTACCACACGTGGGTTTATAAGAGAGGTAGTATCGTTGCGGTGTGGAGCTGCTTTTAATAATAATATATTTGTGCAAAATATGGCAGTTGATTTGCATTGCCTCTTAAATATTTAGAGAGTGTTAACGTTTGTTGTTTATTGCTTTGAATTAACAATAATCTACTTTGTAATATTTTGTAATACAGCAATATTCTTTCATAACTATAGCAACATGGGCGGTATTAGCTTAAAAACTATTCGAAATCATTCAAGGAAATTAATATACAAAAATCATACAATATCCTTTATGCAGTTCATGTTAGAAAGCTCAGATCGTACTATCATCAGTTATTTATTGAGGTAATATTCGGAACACGATTGCCGTACCACACAGAACCGAATGACGAAATTGCCAAAAGATGTTTTGAATGATAAAAACAAAATCTTTACCCTACAAGCCTTTGAGGGCAGGCAGGGGAAGAGGGGAAACTTTTTGACTTCCGACTTACTTTATTAAAAGTAAAAGTCATAAATTACAGGGGCGGGATTATGTGTTTGGTGTTTTCGTTCGTACCTGAGTAAAATTATAAGTTTTCTGGGTATCGTTGCGTTGTGTTGGTGCATTGAGAGTGTCTTCGGATCTTCGGATCAAATGTTTATGAGTATTTTTGATGTGTGAGAATATCATGTAGTAGTCGAGGGTATTGTATATGAGTTGGAGGAGACTTGTTTATAATAATTATTATTTATACTTGCTAAGTAGGTCAAGCTAAGAAATATAAATCAAAAGATATGGGTTATTTATGTGGCTTTAAAAACCTTCTCAGATAATTAGTTATTTTTTTATTTACATCAACTATAGGTAGAGAGTTGATGTAATATTTTGTAAGTGTGGGAGAGCAATGCTTCGGTACGAATCCGTCGGCTCTACTGGAGTGATACCACGGCCTTACAGCAAATAGACGTGAAACAACGCTTGCGTTGTGTTTTGTCTTGTGAGTGAGGTTGCCGAAGGCCCAATTACCCTTCCCAATCCCCAATTTCCACAATCCCCAACAACCCTTAAATTCCTAAACCCTGAAAGGCCGATAACGCACTTGTAGCACCTCTGATATTCCGAATGTCCATGGATGACGCCGATTGCTTACTATCAGGTGATCGGTCTGTTCGTTTACCGGCTTATCCATAAAAACGCGATCCTTGCGTGTAACAATACATGTGCGCCACGTGTTTCAAGAACGTGTTAGTTTTTGTAAACATTGTAACTAAATACTAATGGTTCGTAAAAATATAATTAACAACATGCATGATTATAGTCACGCATTCCAATATGGCGTCACTTGTATTTACATTTATTTACTAACGATGCGAGTTAATAGTTTGTAAATTCAGATTTAGTTTAGTGCTTAATTTTAATTATGTTATTATGTTTACGTTATAAAAACTTCAATATCGACAATTTCTATGATGATGCTGATGTTTAAGTTGAGCAGCCTGTCTGATTGCCTGGTTTTTTCAAAACTTTCCCAGCAGTGGCACGGAGACTGGAATTGTGCCCGGTATATGTTAATAGGCTCAACCCCTATTATATAGGACTCATGACGTAAATAGTGAAAATTGGGTGTTACATTGCACAGAGGACTTTTTTTTTAAAGGGGGACTATCATCCACCACCCATGCTTGCCGTCCACAGGCCTGCGCTTACGGTGGCCGGAGATAGAAAGAAAGAAAGAAAGAAAACATTTATTTGGCAATTACACGCACAGAAAACAAAGAATATAAAAAAATAAAAATACATAATATAAGTAAACAAAATACTAATAATGAACTTACAAGAATACAGATCAGAACAGAAAACATCACAATATAACAAAATAATAATACGATAATAATAGAATTTTTAATAGACAATAAAAAAAAAAAAAGAAAAAGCAATTTCTAATAAACAAAATAATATTAATTTGCGCGTGCTAATGCCAAAAGGGCCTCCACCTCAGCATATAGTTGGACGTTTGTGCCCAACGCTGGTTTTCAGGTGGCACCCTGCAGTGACTCACGGACGGCGGTGCCGCCCCTCAATGAGGACAGAAAATAAACATGAAATTATATAAATTTTGCTGAAATGTGCATGTGTGTGTGTGTGTGTGTGTGTGTGTGAAAAATTGTGAATAGAATAATATATATATCCGATAGTACATGTATATACATACAAACAAAATGTAAAAATGCAATTACCTCTATAAGAGGTAGTCACTTTTGACGTTTACTCTTTTTTTTTAAATTAATTGGGGGTTATTTCACATTTTTGATTGTCAAACAAAGACAGTTTTAGTGACAACTCTGCTGAGCTCTGATTCATTCCGACGCACACCCACAAAGAAACAGCCGCCGGCCACAGGACACAGGACACAAAAACTCCAGCATAGTTTACGAGTGGCGGAATGATCACAATTAAAACACAATTATTAAAATAATGGCGAGGTACATTAAAACAATACTCACACGCTGAGCACCTAACCAACACGCAAAGACTTCCAAGTTGGCATATAAAAGTAAGTATAATTTGAATAAATTGGAACAATAAACTGAAATTAGATAAAAGAATTGTCAATATTAATGTCGTTAAATTTAATTTGGGATGTCAAAATAATTTTAACCTAAACGTGTTTTTATTTTTCAGATTTCTAATTGGTGGTGGAATATTATTCCAGCACTTGGAAGCCGCGTAACGGAAGCTGCCTCGAAAAGCTGCAGTTCTATGCCGAGGAATAGCGAGTTGCTGTGCACACCGCCTACCCTCACGCTCCCGGTGACTGTTAACCCATTCAAACCTAGAGTATCGTTCCGCGATCGTACAGAGGCATTACGTGCCTTAATGTGGACCTCTGCTTACCCCGTCGGGGATAAAAGGCGTGATTTATGTTACTTTTAGCAACCTCTTTAATAGCGCTAATAACTCTGAAGCTATTTTCAGATTCGATTCATACACAAAGTCAAAAGGTACGTTTATTTATGAGGTTATTCGAAGATGACTTACAAATATATTACAGTAAGAACAGAGTTATTTGCGCAAAGGGGACACATAATTCTTTGTAAAGTGATGACTTTCAACAAGAATTAGTTTCAGTAATCTTATCATATACTATTGTATAAAGCTGAAGAGTTCGCTTGTTTGTTTGTTTGTTTGAACGCGCTAATCTCTGAAACTACAGGTACGATTTGAATAATTATTTTTGTGTTAGATAGTGCATTTATCGAGAAAGGCTATAGGCTATAAAACATCACGCTACGACTAAAAGGAGCCGAGCAGAGCGTGTACAACCGCGCGGATGTGGCTAGATATGTTTAAATGTAGAACCAAAACAGTATTTTTTTTAAATCCAGCCAGCTCCACTCATGTCCACACAGCTTTATAATGTACCCATTTTAGTCTTTACAATTGAATTAACAATATCAACGTGAAACTAATTAACTTTTGCTTTTATATTTAGCGTATTCGTTGATCTCATTTGAATTTTTGTCTTGTCACGTCTTAGATATCGTCCAATCTTTATTTTTTTTTTAAATGATCACTATCTCCCTGTTTGTCATAAACCTCGACACAGAATAAAAACATTGACAAAATGTCCCTATAAAGTGTGCTCACCAAGAATCTATCGGCGCCATTTTTAGAGAGACCTTTGCTGCTTCGTTAACAGTAAATTGTTTACCCTATTAAAAGTTTGCACAACAAACACGACGAACAAAACGGGCGACGCCGCTGTATACTGTATGTATAGCTTTATTTATATCTTTTTGTTACAATTTTAAATTATTTTGCGACCTCAGTGGCGATTTGATGTTTTGATTAGCATTATTAATCGTGTCACTTATGTTAGAAGAACAAAGCCGTACACTCAAATTTCTTCGTTAAAGCATTCCTTAGAATATTGATGTTAGTACCTTTTGTCTTAATAAGATAATGAAGCCTAATAAATAATTTTCTAAATAAGCTAAAAATCGCGGGTTACTCACGTGAATATATTGAGAAAAGCTCTACTAGTTTCGAACCACAGAGGGGTTCTTCCTCATAAGCAGCGTGCGCGGTTGCAGCGATCGATGTCGCGAATTTTACTCGGTTTTTGGTCTAGGTTACTTTGATTGTTATAAGTTTCGTAAGACATACTAAATAAATTATTATGTTTTCGGCTTCCTTACGTAATTATTTGACGAGGAACTTTAAATCGTATATATGTAGCATAGCATGGCTTGAAACTAGTCGAGTTCCTCGTCAAATAAATACATGAGTAAGCCGAAAACATAACAATTTATTTACTTTGATTATAGTGTAACAGAAACAGTCAAGGCGAGCTGCATCAGCATACATTCAGTACCTTTATGCAGCAAAAAAGATCTACGTGTATCATAAAAAACGTACCTAGAATAGAAAACACCCCAAATACAAGAAAAATATTCAAACATATAATAAAATATCCATAGTTTTCGCTAACCCTCTCGAAGAATGCGGAGGTGACATTGTGCGAGGGCCTCCCACAGTCGGAATGTATGAAAAGATGCATGAATGTGGAAGCAACGACCGGTATGTACGGATCGTGGCCACGTGGCTCTGACGTCATAAGTAGGAATAGTAGAAAACTTCGGTATAAATTGAACAAATGCGTTGTGTTTTGTGTGGCGAGTATTTTTGATATAACCGGGTGAAATAAAGAATTTCTTAAACGTACGACATATAAGTACCTACATATGTCTTTAATAACCGATGCCAGTCCATGGCTAGGTTTATGGGTCTCGTCTATATTAGAGGGGTATGGCATAATCTATGCCTGGTAGGTGGGTTAAAAATCTCAGTTCAAAAAGTACATCACAGCGCGTCTGGTTAAATGTACCAAATATAATAAATTAAATTAAATTACAAGTATGTCATGAAATTTTAGGAAAATACAGGCATAAAATATACAACATATTAATCGTTTTGAATGCGTAGACAGATAATAAATTGATAATATGGATTACATCATGTCAAAAAACTTTATGCCGCCATTTTATTACAAAAAAAATTGATGATCTTGTAAAGTACTGCCAAACATTTCCTTGAGTAGACAGAGATGTATTATAGTGTTCATAAACATGTTAAATCTTGTTTTCATATAATATTTTCATTGAAAATCTTGCAATAATGTTATACACCGACATTCTTAGTGTGAATTATGTTGAATGAGTCTGAAAAGAAGTTACGTTGAGCGCATCTATTTTAATGTTTGACGTGATCATGAATCAAATGCATAATATAAGATGTTTTATTTTTACCTATGCTAAGGTCAAAGCTCCGAAACTACGGAATCGATTTAAAAATCTTTTACAATTCGAAACTCATGGTTCAGGGAAACCACGTAGTTACATTTTATTTTTATTTATACCAATATTACAAAGAGCAAACCACTGCATCAATTTAAAAAATTCTTTGACTACTGGAAATTAGCTTACCTACTTACTTTTTCACGAAGCTAAGTAGGAGACAAACTACCCATTTTTCTATTTAAGTTCATAATTCGTACATCAGCATAATTAAATATTTTTACCTTTATTACTGTTATATGCAAGCCCATAGCAAAAACTAAAAAGTAATTTCAATGCAATATTCCCTGAACCACGTAGGTGCGTTCAGCTATAATTTTCCGCGTGCAATTTAAACTCGTCAATGGCCATTATTCAACCTCAGAGGCGTGTTGCAAAACCGCTGATATATCGATGTATCACCGCTCTAGTACCACTACTACCATTATCGATAGTATATCCACATATACTATCGATAATGGTTGTACGAACGAATGTTAAAATAGAAAAATGACGCTTTAAATAAATTCGTAGCTTATTATACTATACTATACTATACTATACTAAAAACACGCTGTGTGTTTGTCCTCAGGAGAAATGAACATATTATCTAATGTGTCGTCTAATCTAGTTCGCCGGGTTAGCCAGTACAAAACTAAAAACAAATGACACACCTGTGACGTCAGACACAAAATGACAGAGGGCAGAAATATATCGAGTTCTCTTTCTAAATCCAAATTATTGCCGCCTTTAGAACATTGCAAAATAAAATAAATGACACACCAGTGAGGTCAGACACAAAATGACAAGAGGCAGAAATATATCGAGTTCTCTTTCTAAATCTAAATTATTGCCAGCCTTCAGAATAATTCAAAAAAACAAATGACATTAGTCAATGACGTCCCACTCAAAGAGCACTAATTCGTCACACAGTTCAGTGCAGGTCGACCAAGTAAAAGCATGTTAGAAAAAAGAATGAAATCAATATCATCAGTATTATTGTGATATTTTTTTTACAATATCAAATGAAATTTCTTTATATTTTCATTATTGTGACATATTATATTTTTCAAATGGTAGGTACTGGTATGATGGATATACCTGTATTTATTCATTTTAATTATGTATTTACCTAATTTTAATACTATAACTAATTTTGTAAAAGCAAAAGTGGATTTGTTTGTCTTTGAGAGATTTTAGAGTAGGTACGATTTTCTTGAGAAATAGGAGGCTGGCCATAGACTACAGCTTTCCTTTACTCCGTTGCGAACGGAGCTGCGAGAAGCAACAAAATGAAATGAAATAATGAAACGATATTTATTTATTTCTGCAAATAACACTAATAAAAACAAATACGACTGTAACTGTAGGTACCTATTTTAAAACATACAAAATTAAGAAAGCCACCATTGTACCCACTCCAACGTTATTAACTCGAAACTGATTTAGTTGAAAACAACAGCGTAACCCATTACCCATGGTAATTAACGTAAAAATCCCAACGTAATAACACATTAATTAAAAGAATTCTACGTTCTAGTAGAGGCTAATTGAATGAGTCTCCTGTATTAAAGAGAAACACGCGAAATAGTGATTTCAACTAGTTATAAAAAAACTTATTACTTTATTATTTTGTTTTATAAAACCGCCCCTTGATTTTCGTGTTTTTAAAGTCATGAAATTAATGCAGGAATTCGGTGAGTATTATTTACTGTTTGGACATAGCAATAGGCTCACCCCCTATTACATGGGACTCATAACATAAATAGTGAAAAGTGGGTGTTACATTGTACAAGTTGCATCAAGTGTTGTTATGTGTACCGCTGCCTACCCGTTCAAAGATAAAAGGCGTGATGTTATGTTATGTTGATTAATATGCGATTGACTTAAGCATGGTGTACAGGATATAAATATTTCGCGAACACTCCATCAACGTAAAATAAACGGAATACTTCCGAAATGCTGACAATAGCTAACAACCTAGCTTCACCTAGCTTCACTGACGGACTGACTGACAGACTATTATTTATTTTGTATTTGTTGACGTTTCAAAAGTACCAAATTATGGTTTAATTGAAATAAATGCTTTGACTTTGAATAATAAATAGGTTTTACTAATTATTTTAATCGTTTTAGTTTTCGTGCAATATCAGCCTTGAGCAGTTGTTTACAACTATTATTATCTACAAAAAAGAAACATTAAATTTTTTGATTTAAAATAAAAACAACTTACTTTTTACCATCACCTGCTGACGACATATTTTGGGAGCGTTCCGTTTATTTTACATCTGTATATATCAGTAATTAATTATATTTAATCACCACTGACAAGTAATCTTTCATAGTTAATCCCGTGTTATTTATTCCCCTTTTTAACGTGTATGAATAATTAAGGTATTTTCAAAGCGGGGAATGTTAGTAGATATGTTATGTCAAGTCGAATTATTATTTCACGTTGGATTTGCGGTTTATTTTTAAACGCGACGCGGTATATTTTTAGACGTACGATTGTGGAATACGAAAGTAAGTACGTACTAAGTTGCTAAAAGTCAAAGTCATTTATTTCAATTAGACTTTCTTTTTAAGCGGGGAAAATCATCGAATGACTTCTCTCGCCTGGGTGAGATGGGAGAGAGTGTCAGACTCTTACTGACTAAAAACCACCCCGTTCCTTCTTCTGCACTTCGAGCCGTAGCCCCGGTTACCCGTTAGGTTCTCTGCGGCATTTCAACTAGACTAGGAAGGCACTTTTGAACGTATTCTGAGAAAACAGCAAGGAATAGGAATCATAGCAATTGGCGTTCTTTAGTCTCTGCTTACCCCCATGAGAGACAGGCGTGAAATTATGTATGATTGTGAGAAAATAGTATATAATATCTTTTTTGTTTTGAAATACAACTTAAAATGAAACAAATTTATGTTTCCCCAAAATTTGGTTTGGCATCCCAAAGACAACAAATTTGACAACACCGTTAGTGCGGTGGCTGCCACGCAACATGTCGTGGGTTCGATTCCCGCACGGAGTAACTCTTTATGTGATCCACAAATTGTTGTTCCGTGTCTGGGTGTCATGTGTATGTGAACTTGTATGTTTGTAAATGCGCCCACGATCTTCAGGATTTTCACGATCAGGAGAAAATCTTAGTGTGGGGCAACGTAGTTAAAACGATATTTTAATATTGTTTTTTATATAGTACCCATTCTATTGTATCTCTCAACATATTTTTTACCGTTCAATGTTGATATCTGGAATTGTTAAATCGAGCGTTTTATTTTCATATGGACGTGTTATACACGAAAAAATCCGTGAACGCAAAATTGGTATGGTAGAAATCCCGAGTGCACAATTATTTACAATAAAAATAGCAGCGCTAACATTTTGTGCAGTCGTTTGCTTTTTAACGTATCATCCGAAAAATGTTTTCAATATTTTTGCTTGGTATTAATTTTCAAATTGGTAGGTACTAAGTTGTGTATGCTTTATTGTTTATGATGTACCAAGTACGACTCGTGAGTATGCCGAAGTATTATCGGAAATTCTTGTGACAAGCAATAACACTGAGATTAGGTACTATTTATGGCATTATGCTTATATGTCAGTGAAGCTAGGTGCTCATTCCAAAGTGTAAATTCGAATGGAGAAGAACGAGCAAGAAACTCCATTCGTTACTCTTTTTTTCGTTGGCGTAATGAAAGAAAAAACAGGGACCAAATTCAGCCTCCCAACTATCTTCAAACATAGAAGTCATACCATAATTGAAATGAGTGAACAGGTTGCTTATGGGACGACGTGCTCCATTGTAGACCACACCATAAAATAACATAGCTGACGAAAAATGACCAGGGCAGAAATATATCGAGTTCTCTTTCTTAATCCAAATTATTGCCGCCTTTAGAACATTGCAAAATAAAACAAATGACACGTCAATGACGTCAGACGCAAAATGACAAGGACTGAAATATATCGAGTTCTCCTTCTAAATCTAAATTATTGCCGTACACAATTCTACACAATTCTTCGTAGCCCCTCAGGGAACAAAATTTGTATTGCAAAACGTGCGTATCTGCAACAGACAGCTGCCCAGCTGGCAGAGTGTATTTCCGAGACCCAGCAGAAATGATATAAACAGCAGTCTTTCAAAATAATTGGCAGGAAGCTGTACAAACATTTCAAGGAAATGATTCTCCCAGTCAATTGTAATGCCTGTTCATATTGTCTTTTTTGTTACATCAGTAATATGTACTGAAATCGTCTAGAAACCTTAATAACTGCATTAAAACCTACGTATTAGGTATGTACATAAATAAGAAAACAAATATTTCCAATATTCTATAATATTATAATAATAATCTATCACTGCCTCGTTGGCAGTAATATAATATATCACTGTCTCGAGTTCGATTCCCGGGTCGGGCAAAGTATTACTGGGTTTTTAAAAAAATCTCAGTAGTAGCACGGAGTCTGGAAATGTGCCCGGTATATGGCAATAGGCTCACCCCCTATTACATGGGACTCATAACATAAATAGTGATAAGTGGGTGTTACTTCTGTGTGCACCTCTGCCTACCCCTCGGGGGATAAAAGGCGTGATGTTATGTAATAATCTATCAGATGGGCTAAAACCAAAGAGGTAACTTTCCTTTGCATTTTTCGCTATGTAACCCCATATTATAAAGAAAGATTAAAAAGAATAGAGCAAGGTATAAAATAACTATAACTGATTTACAATGCTACAAAACCATTTCGTATCTGTACAAAACCTCCCATATATCCTACCATTTGAAGTTTCAATTAGCGGAATGTATGCATCTTGCACGTAGCAACCATTATTTTCCTTTGAACTCGACGCTAGTAAGAGCGAACGGTGCATAATAGTAACAAACTATGGCGTATTAACATGTCATTCCCGAGCCGATTGTTCTCAACGGGTCGCCTCTCGAAGTCGTTCAGGAATACATCTACCTAGGACAAACCCTGCACTTTGGTAGGAACAGCTTCGAAAAGGAGGCCCGTAGAAGGATACAGCTTGGCTGGGCAGCATATAGAAAACTTAATCAAGTCTTCTCGTCTCAGATACCGCAAAGCCTGAAGACAAAAGTCTTCAACGAGTGCGTCCTTCCAGTAATGACATACGGAGCCGAGACGTGGACACTGACAGTGCGACTGGTCCACCAATTTAAGGTCGCGCAGCGAGCTATGGAGAGGGCTATGCTCGGAGTCTCTTTGAAGGATCGAATCCGAAACGAAGTGATCCGACAGAGAACCAAAGTTATCGACATAGCCCAAAGGATCAGTAAGCTGAAGTGGCAGTGGGCCGGTCACATTTGTCGAAGAACCGATAACCGTTGGGGTAAACGTGTTCTAGAGTGGAGACCGCGTCTGGGCAAACGCAGTGTAGGGCGCCCTCCAGCTAGGTGGAGTGACGACATCTGTAAGGTGGCTGGCAGTGGTTGGATGAGAAGAGCTGAAGACCGAGCTCAGTGGCGTGCCATAGGAGAGGCCTATGTCCAGCAGTGGACGAATACAGGCTGATGATGCTAATGATGGCGTATTAACTAAAAATTACTAGTTACTCACGTACCTAATATACTGAGAAAATCTATACTAGTTACGAGTCACAGAGGGACTCTTCCTCATGAGCAGCGTGCGCGGTCGCGGCGATGTTGTGCACGCAAATTTTTAGTTCATTCAGCATAGCTTACGATATTTATTATAAAAAAAAATAACTATGGCGTAGGTATTAAAACAGAGCATAGGATTGCATTGCTTTTTTATTTTTTTGATCTTCATAATTATGACCTGACACGTTAGGAAGGAATATGGCAACGATTTTTGTATCTAATTGTATTTAAAACAAACTCTTTTTAATTTTGTGGATTCGGATAAAGTTGTGTTAGTATGGTATTAGATATTATTATATGAATAGTATATAAATATAAAGTAAAATAAGTTGATAGGTTTTTTGTTACGAGTCCTGTATACTCGGAAAATAAGAGGAACGCTCCCGAAAAAAGTTCTATTAAAAAAACCTAGGTAGTTTAAAAGATCTAAGCATACATAGGGACAGACAGACGGTTGATAGCGACTTTGTTTTATACTATGTAGAGATCAGCCTTGACCAGTTGATTACAACTATGAATAGATAAAAGAAACATTTAATTTCTTACTTTTATGAAAATAAAATGTTTCTTACCGATTTTATAAACATCACCTGTCGGCGTTTCTTGGAAGCATTCGGTTTACACCCTGTATGTCCAGAGCAGAAGCTATGGAATTGATGGTTGCAAACATGATTACCAAAAGACGTTGTCCCAGGTCAAATTTGAAGTTGAACTAAAAAGGTTTAACTTATTCGAAAGTTTTCATGACCGAAGCAACATGGCACTACGTGAAATGAATGCTATAAAAGAATATAGCACCCAGTAGTATTACTGGACTGCAGTCTTAATTAATAAGTGTCCAGTTTTTCACGTGCGATATGAATTCAAATTAACGCCACGTAGGTCGTCACTCTTTTGAAATGCCACGGCGCGGCATAAAGGCGAGACATGTGAAACTGCACCTCAGGTATGAAGCAAAACATAAACTATACATATTACTTAAAATTTTACCATATGTAAATATTTTCAGCTGGCGAGTGCATGCTAAAGTTTGCAAGCGCTCGTGTTCTACCGAAATATAAGTTTGAAACGACTCCTCAACTTAGACAAGCACTCTTTTTATCTTTTTAAACGTAGGACGTGTGATAGATATTATTTAAAATTAAACGTACTGGTTTCACTGTATTTGGCTGCAAAAGAGACCCAAAGCTTAGATAAGCCATAAGTAACTTAAAATACAAAGGAATAGTTGTGTCTTACGTCGAATTCATTTGGGAATTCTACGCAACTGCAACTGATAGTCACAGAACATAATGTACACATATGTTCAAGAACCTTTATTCAAAACCGGTGTTCGCACCGGTCGACCTTTACAAAAGTTTTATCTCATAACGCGTCTTCGTGTTCACGTACGAATCCTCAAGGGTCGTGTGCGGTAATTTTAATTAAGTATATTTACTGAGACGAGCGCCGAGCGCCTGGGAACGGTAATAAATGTTGGCCGTAAAGGTAACAAATGTAGGCGAGGAGGGATGGAGCTATGAGCTCGTGTGAGCTCATTTGGGCTCGTCGGAGCTCGTGTGAGCTCGCGCTGCGGAACTGCGCCGCCCGCTCCCGCACGACAGGTGATATCCACCTGCGCGACTTCTTCCTTCCTGCCTCTCAATACCTTTTAATATTTCAACGTTCCTCTTTTCTCAAGCTCTGAAATATTTTATCTGTAAACGCCTAAACTGACACAATTTTGTTGCCACATTTTACTACTTACGGAAACCGATATTTCATATCGTAGAATGAATTTCCCAATACGAAACAGAATTTTATAGATTGAATGTTAAATAAAAGAAGGATTCTGGAAGATCGTGTTCGGGCAAGCATTTTTTAAATAAGCAATTGTCGAAAAAATACCGATTGCTATTCGGGTCAATCTCGACAAGTCAGCGAAGATTTAAATCCTTCAAATTCTAAGTTACGACGGCGAGTCGGGAATTTAGAAATTTTCTTGCGCCGTATTCGGGTCGGATTTTGCTCGGCTGAATTCGGGGAGCTTCTGAAAGTCTAGGAAAATTGAACGCAAATCCGATTTGTTCGGATGTAGGACCGAGATCTTTGTAAAATGTACCGGTCTATGCGCATTCTTAGTGCTCTCGGGGAGAATAGATTCGTTTGTCAAGTGAACACGATCTTCAAGAAAGAACTGCAACAATTACATAGCTTTAATAACAATTAACTTGTTTTAATAAGTTTTTATCTTAATCTTAATGTTGTTACACAAATAACTGCGTAGCAGCGACGTAATGAAACCATTTCGACGTGCGCTGAGGAGCTTGCTAATTTTAATTCAACAATACATTAATTCTCTTTCCCATAATTAATGTAAGCGTGTAATATTAAGTCGGGAACGAGTAGCGGCTGAACCTCCGTAAGTAAGGCTACGTGGCTTATATCCTTTAGTAAGTTTAGCATCATAAATTCCAAAGTTGGCCACGTTCAGAGAAACTATGAAATGCTAAATCTGTAACTCGAGTTATGGTCTAGGAGAATGAGAAAATGGTAAGTAGGTTGTCGTGTGGAGAATAGTGAGTTATATCATAATTTATATACATAAACTGGAAAATGACTTACCTACATTAAAATGAAATAAATAAGAAAAGCAAACCTAGGTAAAAGTACGAAAGGTAGTATTATGTCTAATACATTTTCACATTAAATCTAACTTTTAAACGAGCAATTTTTGTACATACATATCTCAACGATCTCGCAAACGGCAGCAACCGATCTAGCTGGGTTCGATTTTCAAAAATTATTGATTTGTCCGTTTCATTGAATAAAAGCCTCCTATAATATTTATTTATTTAATTTATAAATTTCACTATTACCATAACGTTTAAGAAATCGGGTGCCTTTCATGTAAGACGTTCAGGTTCGATTCTCCTTCCGAATGTTGCTTATGTTTTCTATTTTAGCTTTTGTTCTATTTTTATTCTCTTTTTTTTCTAAAAACAGTGTGTACTAAAAAAAACACACCAAGCAAAGCTTGGTCTACCAGATACTTCTACGTATAAAATTTTACAATCCAGTATTGTAAATCTTAATGTGAAGAAGAAATGGCGTTACCACCAAAGCAAATTTAATTTTGAACATTATTTTCATCATTGTTTGTTGTTAAATCCATTAATCATTTAACTATGTGAATAAAAAAGTCTAATTAATAACTCAAATTAAACATACAGCCTTTATATATGGAAGTTTAAATATGTAGAATCCATAAAATGTAATAACAGTAAGGGTGTGTATGCAAAAACTAATCAGCGCTGGTTTACTGGGAAAAACTTGTTCACATAATGCATGTACACATGTAACTATTATGTACATGAATATACATATTGTACACTCAACGAGAATTATTCACTTAATTTGTTAACAAAATTACTCTTTTAATAGAGTATGGCTGTTTTATTTAATACTAGCTGTTCCCGCATCTTCACGAGCGTTTTTTAAACGAAAACTATCTTATGTTACTGTCCTGTGAATAAGTTTTATTAAAATCCGTTCAGCCATTCCAGAGATAAGCCAGTTTAAAAAGACAGACAGACATACAAAAAAAATAAAAACTCGATTGATTTGAAAAAATATGTGTATATCACTCTAAGCGGACAAACTATTAGAAAAATTTCCTTCTAAAGGAAGTTTGTGCACTTAGTGTAATATAACCTTTTTAAATAAATCCAGTTTTCTATTGACCAAATTAGTGAGTCAAAACATAATTTGATACTAACTTACTCGCTATTTTAAAACGAATGATATTTCTGAAAGTATTAGTATAACATAACATAACATCACGCCTTTTATACCCGAAGGGGTAGGCAGAGGTGCACATTCTACCACAGTACAATGTAACACCCACTTTTCACTAGTTGTTATGAGTCCCATGTAATAGGGGGTGAGCCTATTGCCATATACCGGGCACATTTCCAGACTCCGTGCTACTACTGAGAATTATAAAAAACCCAGTAATACTTTGCCCGACTCGGGAATCGAACCCGAGACCCCTTGCCCGGCAGTCGCACTTGCGACTACTCGGCCAACGAGGCAGTCATTAAGTAAGTATTAGTATTTATAAATATTTATTGATGTACTGATAGTAAATTTAAACTAGAATCACTTAAATCAAAGCAGTAGTTTTTATTTATTGATGTTCTGTAGTTAGATCGGGATTTTTACACCAAAACCGAAAATGCCTCAGAAACTAGCCACTTTCGGACAAGGGCTATGTTGTTGGAAATTAGTTGTATTATCACTTCCCGAGAGGAATACCTCTATTTACAAGTCACCCGTATAAGCAGGTAAACACACTTGTTTAGGTGTCAGGATCGGCTACAGTCATATTTATTTCCAAACTATGGTGTAGTATCTAATGATTCGAAGTCAAGTTCGTGTCTATTAAGTCAAGGTCGTTTCTATTACTCAACCATTCATATATATCTCAGTTTGTATAATAATTCATTATTATTAGAATTAGAGTCTGGAAATGTGCCCGGTATATGGCAATAGGCTCAACCCCTATTACAGGGGACTCATAACATAAATAGTGAAAAGTGGGTATTACATTGTACAGTGGCATAATGTATACCTCTGCCTACCCCTTCGGGGATAAAAGGCGTGATGTTATGTTATTTTTTTATATAACCACGCACGCTGCTCATGAGTAAGAACCCCCCTGTGGTTCGAAACTAGTAGAGCTTTTCTCGGTATATTCACCTGAGTAGCCTATAGTATTTCTTTTTTGGTTAAAGTAGTATTTCTTCTGCTTTGTACCAGTTTAATCATCACTGTCAATTGGAACTATGTAGACTATGCGTTTATGAAACGTAATTATCTTTTCCAATCACACTGCTCGCTTACAGAGGGTCGGCAGTAAAGCAGGGCACGGCAGGGGCAGATCGAGGGCACTAAGTTGTTTATCCAACCTACTTACTGAGTTACACGAGGAGTTTTATCCTTATTAATTAGGAAGAGGGGAGATTAGAGGATGATGGATGATGGATGAATGGGGTTAGGTTAGGAGTATACACCTAGGGAAGAAAATAAATTGTGTGATAAAAACAGACTGGATACTCCTTTTGTTCCTTCATGACCTCTTACTGCCTCGTTGTACGAGTGGTCGCAAGTGCGACTCCTGGGCAAGGGGTCTCGGTTTCAATTCCCGGGTTGGGCAAAGTATTACTGAATTTTCTAAAAAAGATCTCAGTAGTAGCACGGGGTCTGGAATCGTGTCCGGTATATGACAATAGCCTCGTCTCCTATTACATGGGACTTATAACATAAATAGTGAAAAATGGACGTTACATTGTCCAGTCCAGTGGCATCAAGTGCCGTAAGTAGTGTGTGCCTACGCCTTCGGGGATTAAAGGCATGATATTATATTATGACCTCTTAAGTGATCAAGAGGTGTAAGCAAGCGTGTTTCATATTTCTATATTGCACCCATCATGTTTATATGAGTATCGTGTAATAGGGGGTGACTGGGTGAGCCAATTGGCATACATCGTGCACAATTTCAGACGAAACCCTATTACAAAGAATTTAAAACTATACGGAAGAAACCTCAGTTATGATACTACTACTTTTTTATTGGATAAACTGGTATACGAGCAGGCGGATCACCAATCGGTGCCGCTCATAGACACCTGAAACACAGAGGCGTTGCAAGTGCGTTATAGACCTTTTTGAGATTAGGAATTGAAAATTGTTGGGAATTCAAGGTTTGAGAAGGTTACCGGGGGCTTAGGCCTCACTCGCCAGACAAAACAACGCAAGCGATGTTTCCCATTCGCGTCGAAGCATGGCTCTCACATACTTATACGACTACTATTAGTAAAAAAATAATGAAACAAACGGGGTAAGCTAAATAAAACCGTTAAAAAAAGGTTCACTCAATCGCGGTCATCCAGGTTCACGTAATACACTTATAAGTGTATTACGTACGTATAAGTGTATTACGTGAAGCGGTAACTAATTTCCTTCAATAAAGTGGTCAAATGATAATGAATTCATTTAAAATAAACGCTTTAATTGTCCGTCATCTCGTTTTGATAAACTCGGCGATAACTTACAAAAGTAACTTGGATCCTTTAACCTCGCTTTTTGAAACTTTAGTATTATAATGGCTGGCTCGGTGGCAACATAAAGTAACTGACGTTAATGAGGACTGATCTTGATCAAGTTTTACTTTGTAATAGAGTAAATTATTAAGTTTTGTTTAATATGCAGCAGACGAGTTTTAGGGTAACTGTCCACGTTGCATCATTTGACGAAGGCAGGCATCCTTCACAAACAATTGACGGTCGCGACAAATACTTACATCTCGCTCAGAAAAAACAAAAACTATCTACGAAGCACCAACGTTCATTCCGCCTATTGTTTTGACGAATGCATGTGTTCGTCAAATGACGCAGCATGGGCAGTAGCCCTTACGCTACGTTGCGTAGGTGCATATTGCTATGATTTGCCTACAATCCCTATTTCCGTGTTTATCTCATAAGATTCAAAACTCTAAGCTATTGTTCATCGATCTTATCAAAATATTGAAAATTTTTATCTTGAAATGTAAAAAACATAAGGAAATTTTTCGAAAAAATATTAGCTTGATTAAGATTCCGGACGAAGGAGAACTGGAAATATTGATTCAATCGCCGAAGAAATAAGAAAACGATTCTCATTGCACTCGCTCAGACTGGAGGAAAGACGTAAAATCTTTGTATGCGGACCTCCAGCTCAAAGCGAACAAACAATGTAATGGAAACATTCAATTTTTCAACTAAAACCCACGTCTTCTCACACCGAGAATGTAGACCTAAGCCTAGAGAGACAAGTTTCATATATCTATATTAATACCAAGTTTAGTTCAGTTAGGAATTTCTTTATTTAAATTCGATTATTATTTTTAAGTCGTAGTTAATAAGAAAATAAAAATTTATTTTTAAACATAATAGTCTAGAAATACACAGTTTTGCTTAAAGCTATGTAAGGTTCACAATATAAGGTGCCTGAACTAGGACACCTGTGTTTCAGGCGAGGTTAGGTAAAAGTAATATACATTGTTATATAATCATAAGTACTTAAATGCTAACAAGATGAGGTAAATAATGACAATATTTAGTTATATTTAGGAATATTGATATAAAGCAATACTTAAATTCTATGTTTAATATGTATATAAGAGTATGTATGTAGTATATAAATAAGAGATTAGGAGCTTACTATAAGTATTATTTAGGGACTAATAATAAAAATAAATAACAAATAAATAAAAAATCTTTATTATTACCAAAGAGATCACATTTTTTACATTTCCAGGATCATGACTGTGGCCAGAGCAAAAGGGCCCTGACTTCTAAACTAGGAAAAAACCTGTATCTTAGAAGTCAGTGTACATACGAAATTAAACTATACGAATAAGCCGTTGCGATAACAATTACCTGGATAGGACCATGAAAACGGACAGGAACAAAAAAGTTACAGAACAAAGTAAGCTAATCCAGGGCGAAAGGTTATTGTCAGGAGAAGCATAATAAAGAGAGAAAAAAAGAGAAAAAAAAATAATAACATCAATAAAACAAAACAAAACAAAAAAAAAAGTAAAAATTAAAAGTAAAAATGGTTCTGTGTGGTAGGTGTGTTTGAGGGTGTGCGTGTGGTAGGTGTGTGTGTTAGATGGTGAGAGTATGGATTAAGTGGGGGTGTGTAATAAATAATGTAAGTTAGCTAAGATTTTGATTATAAATTTAAACTTTATTCTTAAATTTCCTACATTCGTCCGCAATGAAATTCAATCCTTTAGGTTGAAATAGCTTCCCGTCAAAAGATTTTCCGTCCTACGATAGTCAAGTTTCAAAAGATATTCTCGTAAGGCAGATTTAAACTGATATTTAGTTGAGTGGAAGAACTTTAATTCTTTATTAAGCTGGTTATAAATATTCGAACGGTTGATATGGTAGCATCTTTTAGCGAAGGATGTTTTACAGGATTGTTGGGGAAATACTGTATGTTTGAGTCTGCCAGTAGGCTCTGATAATGGGCGCGCAGAGTGCTTGCGGAGCATGGTCCGGAAAATATACAACTAGTCTCACTGTCAGAACTTTCGATTCAGCATATAGTTGTACTGTTGAATATCTCCGCGGACGATGGAAAATAATCTTCAATACAGCTCTTTGTGCTCGTTCCAGTCGTAAGAAGACGTTTTCCGTAGCGCCACCCCAGGCTGGTATACAGTAGGCTAAAATAGATTGGCATAAAGCAAAATACACGACTTTAAGTGTGTCCGTATCAGCAGAATTACGTAGTTTTTTGAAAATGTAAATCAGCTTGCGAGTTCTGCTCATGAGTGTGTCGAGGTGTTTATGCCAGTTTAGATGTTGATCGATATGTACGCCTAGATATTTAATGTTTTGTGACTTAGCGATGGTGGGTCAGTCACAGAAGTTTGCAGACTTACATGAGTGAGCTTTAAGAGTATAGTATGCCGGTGGACTAAGATTTGATCTAATAGCGAATGGTATGTAAAATGTTTTACTTACGTTCACAGTTAGCAAATTGTTACGTAGCCATTCCATAACACACGCCAGCGCCCTTTCCGCGTTTTGATAGCATTGGGCCCAGTCTTTTCCATCTACTAATAAGGAGGTGTCATCCGCGTAAGAAGTTATTTTACAGCTATTGATTTTTATCTGATATATCTCATTGATGTATATCAGGAAAAGTGTAGGACCCAGGATACTACCTTGTGGTACACCGTAGGTAATGGGACGCTCGTCGCTTTCATTATGTCCTACTCTAACGACTTGTGTACGCCCCCTCAAGTAGTCCCCAAACATTTCCAACACTATTCCCCGGATTCCAATGCTCTCCATTTTTTTCAGTAATTTAGGCGCAGAGACGGTGTCGAAAGCCTTGGATAAATCAATAAAGATGCCCAGACATTTATGTTTGTTGTCAAGAGTACTCACGGCGTGTTCAGTTAATACTAAAACGGCATCCTCGGTACTCATTCCCTTACGAAAACCAAATTGGTTAGGAGATAAAATATTATTGACATTGAGGAACGAGAGAAGGCTCTTGTTTAAAACTCGTTCAAGGATCTTTGACATAGCAGAAAGAACCGAGATGGGTCTGTAATTGTTGACATCATCTCTGCTTCCGGACTTATGAATAGGATGAACCACTGCTAGATTGAACACTGCAGGAAATACACCTGATGAAATAGCCAAATTGCATACATGCGTAATGATGGGAACCAGCACTGTCCTGGTGGCCCTAATTACGTTTAAAGGGATGCCATCCCAGCCTGTTGCAGAATCGGGCTTGAGGGTTAAAATTATGCCTTCAACGTCCATTTCTGTAGTTTCTAGGAGAATCATAGAACTACTTGATTTTGTGGACTCAACAGTAGGCGAATGGGATATAGGCTTTATTTTAGATGCAAGGCTTTTACCGATACCAGCAAAGTAGTCATTAACTATATTAAGTGAGAGACGTGGAGAATCGGAAAGTCGTAACAGCGGATATCAGATCCAAAATCAGCCACCTTTTTAATTACGTCCCAGGTTGCCTTTAATATTATTTTTAGCTTTAGAAAATTCTTCTTTCTCAAACGCGCATTTGAGCTGCCTTAATAATGAGTTGCAGTGATTACAGTAGCGGTTATACGTAATTCTCAAAATTACGTTATTACTGTATTTTTTTAATTTAGCGTGCATGCGGTCCCTGTTTCGAATACACCTTAATAGGCCAGGCGTGATCCAGGGCTTAAGAGTTCTTTGTCGTCTGGGTACTTTATATTCGTATGTATTGGCCTTAATTATGGTAGAGAGATTACCTACTAACTTTTCTGAGGCACTGTCTGCATCTGTCATATTTAGAATGGGGGACCAGTCAAAACCTTTTATTGCGTCTATAGCGTCATCCCGTTTTAATTTGTACTTGGTAAGAGGGAGGTTACGATGCTTGCTATTAGCTTGCAGAAATAGTAATAAGGGTTCATGGTATGTGATGGATGATTCAATGACAATTGCAGCATTGTAGCAGCTAAGTTAGTTTTTAGAAGAATA
The DNA here is from genome assembly GCA_038387885.1 of Spodoptera picta. Taxonomy (NCBI): domain Eukaryota; kingdom Metazoa; phylum Arthropoda; class Insecta; order Lepidoptera; family Noctuidae; genus Spodoptera; species Spodoptera picta. The sequence goes on along the minus strand of JAZHFQ010000438.1, from coordinate 3,646,856 downwards.
TGGTCAAGACAGTTTGAAACTCGCGTGGGATACAGGTGCGCCGGAAGTAGACCACGTGCAGCGGCACATGTGAGATACTCGTCTGAGTTGGTGTCATTGTTGCCGTTCTTGATGTCAATATTGATGTCGCCGATTAGGACAATAGATTGGGTGAAGAGTGTGAGAATTTTGTCCAAACTATCAATGAAGTTGGTTATGTTTCTATAAGAAGGAGAACGATAAATAGCGATGATAGTGATAGACTCTATGGCACAGATTAGGCAGTTTGCATCGGCGAAGTTGGGTTCTTTTACTTCATGTTTTATGAAGGATTTGATATAAATAGCACATCCATCATTTTGGTTGAAAGTGTTGTTTGTGTGGTAAGAGGTAAATCCATCCAGAGTAGGTAGGTGAGAATTTTTGCTTAGCCAACACTCAGATAGGACAATAACGTCAAAGTGAAAGCCCAAAAGTTTAATTAAAACAGGTATTTCATCAAAATTTTTTTCACTGAGTGAGTCTAATTCGTCATCTAGGTTATTGTGGATAGCCATTTGTTATTAATGTAGTTATAAAGGAGCCAAAAAAGGGGGCATACACTATCAGAAGAAGACTGGATATGAAAGGACATATAAAAACAGCAGAAACAAATTAATAGGATTTCGGCTAAGTGTGTGCATAAACGCTCATATGTTAGATAAGGGAAAAACCTACGTGAGTAGTTGAGAGTGTGAACTGTTGAACTTAGTCTAAAAAATACACAAGAACCATAAAATAAACTTAGTATTGCTATGATTAGAGGTATAAAAAGTCATTGATTCACTTCCATATCGCGTAGCATTTGTTCCGTTTTTACGAGTATCTGTTTGTCGCCTTCACTTTTTCGTAGAAAAACATTCTCATTGTTGGTCCAGCAGTAACTAAACTCTTTTATTTTAGCAAATTGCCTCGCAGCGTAGAATAGTTTTCTGACACTCGGAGGAAGATATTCGGCAATATATATTGGGCAGCGTTCGCCAGTGATACCAAGGATTTGTGTGCTTAGTCGTTCCTCTTTATTCGACTTCTTATTGAAATTTCTAACTGATGTGAGGAATTCGAGTTTAGTCTGTACGCTGGCGAATTCAGTAACTATCGGTCTGGTGGATCCCGATTTTCCAGGGAGCCTGTAAACGTCCCGTATGTGCATGGAATTTATGGGTACATTTACTACGGTTCCAATTTTGTTAACGATATTAGTTAAATCTGCCAAAGTTTCTTTCTCTTTCGAGGGGGGAACATTGCGGATCTCAACAGTAGATGAACGTGAGGATACCTAGAATAATAACTTCTCTTTGTCTTCATAGGACATTTTTCTTTTATTTTTTTTTACTCTTTGTCTTGAAGGGCTTCCTTTAGAATTTTCTTACAACAGGCTATTCCATTTTGCGCTTGTCCCATAAGTAAGTAAAAAAACATAGTGAAATTTTGAGGTACCTAATACATATTTTTTTGATTTTTCTTCTTTTTCTGTTATTGTAACTGTTTAATTCTCTTTGATTTCTCTTTGTGTGTATATTAATGTAATTGGTGTAAAGCCGTGTTAACATCACAATAATAATAAATAAATAAATATTGTAAATTCGTACTTATCTATCAAGAAAATGTTTGACAAAACCTCCACGTTTACAGCCGGGTTAAATGATTCTGATTCACAGAAATATTTTATTATATCGATGTTCTGAACAATCAGGGACTACTACTACGCGGTCTCTGTCAATTGTGTAGTGTAGTGAATGATAAATACAAATAATTATGCAGTTTTTCATGGTCATGAATCAAATACAAAAATGCTTTCATTGAAAAGCAGGTAAAAATGAAAAGGCAATGTTCGTTCGTATTCTCAATTCAAAAATAATAACATGTCGTTATCACGTCCCGCGTTTGTTTTCATAAAAAGTTATGCGAGTTGCATGATATTGATGCCATTGCTCTCAGTACTTAGTCGGAGCACTGATCTTTGGAAGTCTAGATAAAATTCAGATAAAAAATATATTACGTTTTTAGGTTTGATTGAGGCCTTTAATTTAATACAAATATGATGTTATTGAGTTCGTTTTAGGTATGGTTCTAAGATCTTTTTAATGTGCGTTCGACTTATTCTTCTCATAGACATAACTACCGCAAACTAACTCTATCCATGTAAAATCCCGAGTGTACGGCGCGTCGCGTTCCGCGCGCTCCTCAAAGAACCATCAGACCACCACGGATGGGGCCCAACAGGGCTGATGCCGATTCGGAGTCGCGGAGAACGTAACGGGTTACCGGGGCACCGGCTCGACGTGCAAGAGAAGGAACAGGGTGGTTTTTCTCACCCAACCGGGAGCAGTCATTGAATGATTTCCCCCTCAAAAAAATCCATGTAAAACCTAAAAAAAAAAGTTTGTTAAAACTGTTCGAAAATTCTTAGCAAATAAGTACTGACTTAATACCAACAGATACAGCTAACAAAACCGACAATTTTCTTGTAAACTATTAATGTAAGTTTCCATGGTGGATAAATCGGAAATTGACTGGAAACATGCAGTCATATAGCACACAATCTTTTAGTGTATCAAAGTACCTGATTACCTATCAAACTATACAGAACCAGTTTATCGTTGTCTTGGTTTGTTAGGTCTTAACGCACTTTTAAAGACCAGTTTATACTGGTTTAGTGTACTCTGATATGTAGTAGTGTGTACCTGTGCATATAGGAGAGATCTTGATAATTTTGAGCTTCTGACCTAGTGGCGTGCAGCGGCTAATACAATGTTTGGTAGTGAGATTGCATCTAAATAGTTTTCGCCTTCCCCCGTACAAAGATAAATATAGATGGTGTGGTAGTGGGAATAAGGTGCTTTTTTGTTATTTAAATAGTGTATTAATGTTATGGGTTTTTGGTTTGTATCCTTACAATTTTTCGATAAAATTAAAGAATGAAATGGTATCTGAGTATGGATAACGGGTTACCCCGGCTCCGCGGAACGGCCACGCCGTTCAGTTCGTGTATAGTCAGTAAGAGTCTGACGCTTCCCCTCTCGCCTCATCAAAGGCGGAAAAAGTCATTGGATGATTCTTCTCCCTTCCTTAAAAAAGGAGTATCTAACTATGTGATGGCTGATTTCGTATTTTATAGGAGTATTTTTTTGCGAACTATTGTTTAAAAACTCAGCAATATTTGGATTGGAGACAGTTTTGTGAAGTCTGGCTACTTTTTAAACGAGTATTATCAAAAAATCATTTATTTAACAATGTTTCTGTTTTGTTACAGGTAAGCTGAGCTGTTTTAGCAGAAATGACACATTAACAAACCACTTGTGAGTGTTGAACTGTGTATAGATAAGTCAACATTAATATTTCTACCAAGAAAGAAATTACGCAACATTGAAAACCGTATCACCGCTTAGCACCTGGTAAGATAGTGGTCAAACGTCGGCCCATCAAATATATATATATATAAATATATATATATAAACTTGATATATTGTATTTATATATATATATATATATATATATATACAATGTATCAAGTTTTCGACCCTAAAGTAAGTTACTCACAGTTCCTCGTACCCTCCACTTACTTTATTACTTAGGGGGTCTTACACGCAGCCTTGGAAGGTAGCATAAACCCATAAATATTGCATAGAGGGGTCCACCCCCTATAATTTCCAGGTACCTTGTTACTCTAATTAAGTCCAGCCTTGGTTTATATCGCGATCAAATTATACTTTGTTGCATTAAAGCTTGCACTTAGAGGTCATGTAAATTTACCCACCCTGTATATATTACACTGCTGTAATTTTTACTAACTCCATGGTCATGTTAAAAGGTATATTTTTAGTCGATGCGATGTAGTTATTCCTTCTTTGATTGTAAAACATATTTTAACTCGTCAAATACCGTTATTATAGACACAATTAAAGAACAATAGGTTGCGGTCACCGGTGACCGCTTGGTGTTTGACAGTTTAAAGTATACATTTCGGTGAGTGTGCGGGGGAATTGCACAGCTTGATTCCCCCTAGTCCTTTCCATCGTCGTACCAAAAGACAATCTGCGAAGCGTCACCGATTCATGGTAGATGTCCCACACACATGCACAAAGCGCTTCGCATCAAGCTTCCTTGTGCGTTTTGCTTATGAGTGGAATTCTTTTCCAGAGTCTGTATTTCCTGAAGGGTATACCTGGGTGGGTGTCTTCAAGGCCCGAGTGAATATGTTGCTTATGGGACGACATGCTCCATCGTAGACCGCATCATCGTTTACCACCAGGCGAGATAGTGGTCAAGTGTCGACACATAAAATATAAAAGAAAATAGTACTAAAAATGTTTAAAAAAAGTATTTATACATCAACGGCCTATGAGGGTCCACTGCTGAGCAAAGCCTGTTGATACTCGAAGAAGGTTTGAGCATTAATCACCACGCTTGCTCATTACGGGTTGGCGATTTCAAATTTATTATTAGAATATTCGTCACAATGTTTTCCTTCACCGTTTGTCAGTAATGTCTAAATAATCTTAGAAAGTACGTATAACTCGGAAAAAGTCACATTGGTACTTGCCGTCGGTAGGTTTCGATAACAAAACCTAATTTTATTTAATTCCAAAAGCGTTGGGTAGGTTTTTGCATGTGCATATTATATTTCATTAGCTTTCTTTTACATAAATGAATTCGTTGCTCACAACGGAACTTTCATTTAAATATCAGTTTAAATTCAGAATATAAATAACTGTTTTAAAACGAGCACAGTATTAACAGGAGCCAGTGTGTATTGTTTCAATATATTACTATTATATTAAGTTCAATTTACACCGCTAATTTAAATATAGAATTTGTTGGAAACGTTCGTAATTTTAGTGGATTTAAAAGTACAATAAAATATCACCTATCATTTGCCGAATGCATTTCACAAACAATAGCCGGCCTACAAATGACGAATGCTTGCATCTTGTTTAATACAATGAAAACTATCGGCAACGTTAAATCTACCTTCGTGACAAATACATGCATTTGTCAAATGACGCAACGTGAACTGTAGGCCTAAATTTCCATTGAGTTTTTTCCCATATTTACATTGAAATTCAGCCAGTCTAAATATAGTTCTGTTTCTTATTTACAAAAAAATACAGAGTCATGTCCTTTTCAAGGCTTTAGAGCACATTTAAATCAAACGTATCTACCACTACCACTGTCTCTGCTATCACTATTTTTCGAACCACTCCAAGATCTCTTCATTATATCGATTACACGATTCCCATAGAAACTAATACCAACTGCCTCTTAAACTAATGTCGCTCTCATCTCGTTAACATGAGTAAATATTCATTAGTAGAGTGGAAGATAAATGAGCGCTGCCCCAACATCTGCCACCTCGCAGCGTGATACTGGTCTCACATTGACCGCTTTTAAATCCTTTATTACCGGTATAAACTGGTATGAACCGGTATTTACAGGTGCCGTGTGGTAAATAGCTTCAATTATTTAATTACTCTGCTTTTCGCTGTGGTTGTTTGCGGGTTAACACTGAAATAATATGTATTTGTTTATGTATTTATATAGTGAACTTTCTAATGCTTCTTTCTTCTTCTTCTTTCTTCTTTCTAATGCTACATACCAGATTAGCAAAGGTATCGTAAGAGTCGATTTAGAGAAATACGCAGTTGACGAGCAGCAGAGCTTTTTTCTTGCAAACCTTGTCTTGTGTCAAGATCTCTGAAGTCCAGCAATATCTTTTTAAACTATGAAGGACTGTTATTATTTAATTTAAAAGATCTATTCTCAAAAAAAGAAATATCTTTGTTCTGTGGATCTATCAGATTCACTACACAATAATATTCAAAGGTATTGTGGTACCAAGAATGTCGTTTGACCAAAAATCTCGATCAATTTTGCGAAAATCAGTCTTACGCACCCTAGCAAATAGACCCAAACAGATAATCGCGACACGAGCAATTATATCGAATGACCGAACAAATAAACTTGCGTAGGAAATACTCCTTGTTGATCCAATCGGAAGTAAACATTATAAATCTATTAATACATCATCCAAGCCAAGTCATAAAACAATATTGACACATACACGTGTCTATGGAAAGGAATGCTGAGGAAAAATGATTCTTATGTCAATGTCATAAAGATTATGTTTAGATAGTAGTTTTGGCTGTTGCATTCAATGAGTCTATTTTTATATGTTTTATTGTCATAGAAGTATTGACAAATACGTACCTACAAACGTACAAGGATTCAGAAGCAGCTGTTTATCTTTTTTAGATTTGCTCACAAGACTTAAGCCAACCTAAGTAGGTAAGCCTAGCTTAGCCATACCGTCGAACATAATTAATCATCAGGATCATAACCTAGAGAGAAACAATCAAACAAAAGTGAAAAAGTCTATCCAACAAGTCATGTCTCGTTGTTCTAGGTTCTCTATTCGCATCATTTATACAAAAAATATCGACGAAACTATGTTATTTATGGATGTTCATAAATAACACTCGACACCGCATATTTCCTTATTTATTTGACAAATTGCAGTTGTGCATTTCATTCCTCGATTTGGCGATTCCATTGGACAAGAGATCAAAAGTATTTCGCGTTTCACGCAACTTCAGCCTTTCGGACCCTCAGGGAAATCAGCCCTTCGCAGTATGGCGTAACTATTGTCAATTTAAGTAAGTATAAACACATTTGGCGAATGTTGTAGCCCATCGTATCAATATTAGTAGGATCACTTCTTTTCTTTGTGATAACTAGTTGAAGATTATGTTTATACTAGCTTCTGCAAGCGGTTTGGCTCGCGTTTCCGGGGGTAAAAAGTAGTCTCATAATCTACCTCTAAAATTTCATCGCAATCCCTTCAGCCATTTCGATGAGAGAGGGAGTGAGAGAGTAACACACACACATACATCCTCACAAACTTTCGTATTTATAATATTAGTAGGATTATAATTTTCGGGAGACTTGCAAAATAAATAATATGTCTTAGGCTGTTTTCATCATGAATATGAGCCTTTTGTATGGCTTAAAACTAACCGAGTTCCTTGTCAAATGGTTACTTGAGCAAGCCGAAAATATAATAACTAGTTGAAGAATATGTTGATTATGTAGTTTATTGGTATAAAATAAATACATAAATATATATAGTAGAACCCGACTGCCTCGTTGGCCGAGTGCGACTGCCGGGCAAGGGGTCTCGGGTTCGATTCCAGGGTCGGGCAAAGTATTACTGGGTTTTTAAAAAAATCTCAGTAGTAGCACGGAGTCTGGAAATGTGCCCGGTATACGGCAATAGGCTCACCCCTATTACATGGGACTCATAACATAAATAGTGAAAAATGGGTGTTACTTCTGTGTGCACCTCTGCCTACCCCTTCGGGGATAAAAGGCGTGATGTTATGTTATGTTGTAGAACCCGACATAGTCTCTTATTCTAAGCCTTAGAGCAGCCTCGATCTCTAACAATAAAAAATCAGACATCTATAAAAATATACTATTTTCTTGTCGTGATATGCATTTCAGCATTATTTAAGTAAAACAGTTCACCATAACAGTAGTTATATTTCAAATTTTTCATCATGTAAATGAAAATATCGGTTTCAAATTAGAATACTTTGTGACGTCATAATGCACCTATAACTACCCTTTTTAATAAGCAGTATCAGCTAATATATAGCTATCCCCTTCCCTCCATTAGCTAGAGATAAGGACGAACATACATAACAATATTAAAGTATGGACGGGACGACCGCAGTTAGCAAAGCAGACAATAGAATGTTGATTTGTGTGAACATTTAGCAATGCAATGTTAAGTGACAGGTGAAATGTTGGTAATCTGTGGTAGTTCTATTAAAAGGGACAAAGCCGACATCGGTTTAAAGCGACTGTGTTCAGTTTGGCATAAAATGTGCACTGAATTTAGAACTTTAATGTGGTTTTCGTTTCTGTGTTGGATTTGTAAAATCGCACTTGTTAATAAAAGAAAATTTTGATCAGCACTTGTCTTGTATATTTGAACACGTGCAATTACCTACAGTGAAATGAACCGAGACTTTGAAGACCTATAACTACTAAAAGATCCAAAGAAGATCTTAAAAAGGCGTTATTATTGTTAAAGTAAGCGCGATGATAAGAAGCGTAAAAGAAGACTGAGAAGAGCTCCTCCACAGGTCTTTAAGCCCGACAGTTTGAGTCTATAGAAAAAAAACCAAAGATAGTATCTAAGTTATAGAGGTAAATACATAACAAGATTACATTAAAGTCTCACACAAGGTCTTCTACGTTCTTGGTCTTATATTTTAAGTGCTCAGTATCATATTTTCCTTAAATAAAAATAGAAATAACAAAAAAAGTTTAAACAGTTTCGCCGATAAGAATTAATGAAGCGGTCGGATGCATTTCATTGTTTCGAACCGCTTTAAAGATTGATAGGTTGCGAGGAAATTGACCAGGTAACGCACCACACGTACCTGGGACTAATCGTAGCCAACCGTTTCAACTGGTCTTTTCATGTCGACTTAGTGTGTGATAGGTTACGGGCAATATTGGATAAGTTCTACATATTGAAACCGAAAGTTCCGTTTAAAACACTACTTAGCATGTACATGGCCTTGGCGGAATCAATTATTGCATACGGAATCACAAGTTACGGGCGTACCTTTAAAACACTTATTGAAAAGATAACTAAATTACAGGTTCGATTTCTAAAACTTATGGTCCCGAGTAAAATAAAAGACAAATGCAGAAATAACGTCACAGAATTATTCAAATATTGCAAAATATTACCTGTACAATTTCGATTTCATCTAGCCTTCTGAGTGAACAATTTAATAATAAAAGTATTCAAGTACCCATTTCGCATAAAATAATCACTAGGAATATTACCAAAAATAAATTAATAATACCTCAAGTTAAAAATTATTATGGCAGACGAACTTCTAAATTTATAATCCCCACAATAATTAATGAAATTCCACAAAATATCAAATACGAAATTAACTCCAAAAACTATAAACAGAAATATAAAAAATATTACCACAATATCATAAATAACATGGTCTAAAATTATTCACAACCAAAATGTAGGAAACAGCCTGTATATTACAATTTTTTAAGTTGACGAGAACCGGTTACACACTGAGAACTCATAATGCGAATGTAGCATATTGTGGGGTAGACTGCAAAAGTTTAACATAAGCTAGTGCCGTGTGTGTCGGTATCGGTTTCTTTGAGTACTTTGTTTCTTTGCAATTTTAATGAGTGCGTTTATGCTTGGCTCATGGATGTTTACTGTTACTTGTAAAATATCTAACGTATCTAAAATGTTATATTTGTGTCACTTATTATATTAACGTAATTGTCATATTGCAGGGGTTTATAAATTTATAACATAAAACTTGTTTAGCGAATGTGAGTACCAATACAAACCAGCTGTGGTTTAATGGTGCAAATAAGAAATTTTAAACTGTACTGAAATGTATTTAAAAACAAAAAAAAAAATTAAACTGTTCCAGTTTAAGTTGTAAACTTAAAACGATACCTTTGTAAGAGAATACCGAGAGGGGGAGACTGGGGTTCGTTGTCACAGAGGAAAAACAGATATCGAACGAAATACAAACGTTGATTGGAGTCAAAGAATCACCATCGAACGAGAGAACTATCTCTCTAAAGCTCTAGCTTTCGTGAATTTGTCATGCTGATTAGTCGATCGCTAAAAATAACCGATAGGTCAAAATATATAACTGACTAGCTGGTTAGCTAGCTAGCTAACTAGTTTCGGCCGTGCAGAATATGAATTTTAGAATATAACTTTTTTTATTTCAATTTTCCAAAATAAACGTAGCCTATGTTACTCCTTAGCACATCAGCTACCTGCCAATAAAAGACTTGTAAAATCGGTCCAGTCATTCCAGAGATTAATCAGTACAAAAAGACAGTGAGACAGACAAAAATGGTAAAAAAAAAATATTTTAGTATGTGTATCGTATTTATATATGTATGCATGTATTAAATAGAGGTACAGTTATTTTCATATTACAAACAGACACTCGAATTTTATTTATTTGTCTAAAATATTTTAATTGACATCTATTTCTGACATTAGTTGTATTGAATTTCTGTCAAAAAATCAGATTGATCCCTAGATTTTAGATTAAGATCAGTTAGATTAAGATTAGTTTTGGCGGTAAATTGTCATTCGTCCACCACGGATGAGGCCCTTTACGGCTGATGCAGATAGATGCAGATGCGAAGTGCAGGACTAGAAATAGGGCGGTGTTTAGTCAGTAAAAGTCTGACACTCCCTCCCGCCTCACTCAAGCAGGAGAAGTCATTCGATGATTTCCCGCTTAAAAAAATGACCATTTTGGATAGATTTAGTTACCAGAGACAAAATAGTGACCTAAGATATTTAAAATGTGAAACAACCAACCTGTGATACAACTGGCCTCGTTCTCCCCTGCAAAGTTGTTTCTTACAGTCAATAAAGACGTTTTGCGAGAACTGCCCCTTGTCGGCGCTTGAGCTCGAGTCTCGAGTTCATCTGCTGTTTCTAGTATTTTTATTGTCTTTTAGAGAGAAAATTCTAGAAAAGTTTGTACTTGCATGTTTGTTATTGCACATGCATGGCATTGCATCTGTATTCTGTTAGTTTGAGTGAAAGTAAAGGATGTTAAAAATTAATGTAAGAAAAATAAGATGTATCTGAAAAAAAAACCCTATATATTAAAGGACAAAAAGATATTTTGGTAGGTAATTCTTTAAGTCAAAATCTTAGTAGGTATTTTAGGCACTTCTGATAACAAACTGCCAATAATGACTGTTATAGAATTCAAAGAAATACATACCAACAGTGATTTCATCACAATTTACCCAACACAAGAACAGAATACTAAAACAATTCATTCAAATTTGACCTTTTTTATCATTTATTTAATAACGCTAAGTGCAAATTAAATTCCGAAATTAACATTCCACAGGTTTTAACATTAATAAATTGTCGAACCGATAGCGCAGCTGATATAATTAGCAACACAAAGTGTACAGCGGTTATAATTACCAGTGTCGATACCCAGGTGACACACATTAACACGTATGATCTTGATTAATGGGATGGGAAGCTGCCCGATGCATGTTTTGTAGAAAGATTTACGTTCGGGTCCTTCATCAATTTTGGCTTAACAAAATGTCAAATTTTGAAAATATTTGGGGCATTTTTTGTTCGATACTGAGCATAAAATGAAGCAATTGAGGGATCCATTCTTCGTCAGTTATGTAATTAACGCTATTGTTTTGACAATGAGCGTGTCGTTAAGGATAATGCAGGGCTTGACTAAAAAACGTTTTCTCGACGTTGTGGTTAAACACAAATCTCTTATTTATTATTTATGTACACTTATACAACACAAAGTACACCACATAGGTATATAGAAAGAAACGAAGTTGATATGTCCCATATATTCCAACTGATATTTCTTCCTGTGGGCCTATGGTACAAAAAGAAATAACGACATCGAGACACAATATGTTGCACAAATACGACTGATACATTTTGTCCACTAATCGCAAATACGATGCACAATGCATCGGATTCAACAATTTAAATAACATAGAATTCAAAATTATAATAGATAGGAAATATATATATATATATAATAGGAAATATGTATGTACATTTACACACGTAACAATATAATCCCAAAATAAAAGACGAAGACATCTAAAAGCCACATTCGTCAGCAAGGCATGATGTATAAAAGATGAGCCTTTGAAAAATCAAGTGGAAGATTCTAATAAAAAATAGGAGGAGGTGGTTTGACCTCTTAATCCGGATCCCTAAGACCCAACTCCGGTCCGTAATGGGTCACTTCATTTCCGTCTCTTTCTATTGACGAGGCTCCGTTTTCTCTTAGCCTCCCCGACTATAGTTATATTTTGTTAACGTAGTTACTACCTCTAGATTCCATTGATGTAGCTGTTGTGAACATTTTCAGAGCAACTGAGCGAAAAATGTTTGTTAGTTATATTTAAAGTAAACTGTTTCGCTTTCAGAAGTGTGCTTGAAACTATAAAAGTAAGGTAATTCTTTTTGTCTAAGATAATAATGAGTTTTTAATGAATGTATTATATAAGACTGCCTCGTTGGCCGAGTGGTCGCAAGTGCGAAGTATTACTGGGTTTTTAAAAAATTCTCAGTAGTAGCACGGAGTCTGGAAATGTGCCCGGTATATAGCAATAGGCTCACCCCCTATTACATGGGACTCATAACATAAATAGTGTGTAACATCCACTTTTCACTATTTATGTTATGTGTCCCATGTAATAGGGGGTGAGCCTATTCAACGTATTACTAAAATACTATCTTACTAACTCATTCCAATCAAACATAACATCCATTCTGTTAAGAATACCTTTCTGCTCGTAAGAGAACAACCATAAGAGGATCACCAACACATTAGGGTATAATAAACGAAAAAATACTTCGAAACAGCAATTTCCCGGTTTATCCAGAAGTAGGATTTTCCATTTTAAAAACAGATGTAGGTTGCTTGTGTTTGGGTGTTTGGAATATGCAAAAACGTAGAAATGTAGTGAAGTTTCGCTCTTTGCAGTCTGTGTAGTTTTAGGCAGACATTCAGGGAATCGTGTTACAATGTATGTACCTCGTAAATACGAATATCTCGAATACATGCGGGTGCACTTTATACAGGCGTTGTATGCACTTTTTTATGCATAGTTTTATTATGGTGTTTTTTTTTTGTATATAGTAAAGTGTGGGATAAATATGAGGATATTGCTTAGATGTTTATATTGTCACTTGGAAAATATAACTTACATAACATCACGCCTTTTATTCCCAAAGGGGTAGACAGAGGTGCACATTTGACATTACGGCACTTAATGCCACTGCACAATATGTAGCACCCATTTTTCACTATTTATGTTATGAGTCCCATGTAATAGGGGGTGAGCCTATTGCCTAACTGGGCACATTTTTAGACTCCGTGCTGCTACTGAAGTTTTTTAAAAATCCAATAATACTTTGCCCGACGCGGGAATCGAACTCGAGACCCCCAGTAAGATAACTTACTGTATCCTACTGTATCCTTTATAGCTCGACCCGAGAATTGAACCCAAGAAATTTTTTCGCACAAGATAGTTTAATATGTTTCTTTCCAAACCGTTTTTTAATTGAAAAAAGATAAAATAAAATTGACATGTGTTACATGTACGCGTGTTTGTGTGTGTGTGTGTGTGTGTGCTTTAATCTATTAAAAGGGGACATCACCGTTAAATTACCGTGGTCACGTTATATGTCTGTTTTAACGACTTCTCCTAATTAGATCCGACTTAATGAGCTCGCCTTTTCTGGTAGGTATTTGGCTTAAATAGCTGTAAACTATAAAACTAGATTGCATTAAACTATATACTTATAGAGATTAATCCTTGACACGAAACTACAATTTTGTGTGATTCACAAATTGTTGTTCCGGGTCTTGGTGGGTTGTGTATGTGAACACATTCACGACACACAAGAAAATCCTAGTACAAGGTCTAAAGAAAAAACATAATACTTTAGTTGACTTTATTGTGGTAGCAAAGAATGTTCCTATGTACCTATGTATATTACTTTATGAATATTTATGATCGTAAATTAATCCACATTATTTACTTTCAATTCTAATTAATATGTTAGTATTTCATCATCAAAATTAATCGTTCAGTAACTGATTTATTATCTAGTATCCGATAGTTAAGCACTGCACAGTGTTACCATACACCTAATTATTTATATTATATTTACTTTATGCAACATTAATAACTTTAAACTTGCATATTGTATGTAAAATACATATTTCATTCGTTTCATCTCATGTGCTACACACGGAAATATTCTCTTAAACTTTACCCTCCATTCAAAACTTTTCAAATCTATTTAATAAGCTACCGAGTTACCTGTCGACGTGGGATGGTTATGAACAGAAAATGAAATACCTGTGTAAGCACATACAGATATATCTAAGGGTGCAAACTGGTCAGTAGCACGCACACAAAACAACGCACCGCTAACGTCGTGACGTCACGAAACTCAGATATATGAACCTCCCATTTACCCCCAGGAAAAGATTACTTCCATATTTATGTAGGTACACTATATTTGGTGACATTTTCATTGAGAATTGTGCCGTAGAGAACAAATATATTGTAGCGTCGGCTTCCACTGTGACGCCATGATATATAACTATCACCTTAAAAAACATTACTTTGTTAGAACGCTGACACAGCGGTCGACCGTAGTCGTTTGCGGTAACGCAACGAGAATTTTCCTAAGTGACACTCAAAAAGTAAAAGGTTCGTCGCCCTGCAAGCTACTGCGTCTGGCGCAGGGAGCGCAATAAACCGGCTAGGGTCACCACACCAATGTCTAGTGTAATGCCCCATGTCTCTGGATAGTCGCCATTTGAATTTCTAAAGATGGTTCCTAGGGGATCGGTGAGTAGATAGCGAGATAGTCTGAGTTCTCCCCGAGCTGTGTTTTGGCAACCCTACGCGAGTCTCGGGTCTCGGATATACTTTGAATAGAAATTACGTAATCGACAAAATTTTGACGCAGCCTGCGGCCCCCTCCGCCCTCGTTCTTTATCGACGCTACATCGCCATTGCATTAGACTCGCTCCCTCCAGAATACCGACGCGCTGATTTAATTTTCTTTTGACCTGCAAATTAGACCCGTTATCGGCGGGAATGTAAATGAATTTTCTTCAGGTAATTGAAATTATTATTTCTTGGAGGACCTGCGGATATTTAGTTTAGAGATACTTGACAATGATAAGGTATACAAATAACCTCCTTCAATGTTTACAGTTGTTACAGAGGTGACCTGTAAAGACATCATTAGGAATATCGATTCATTTTCTTTCCAGATGTTTTACAAAGTTTTCTTTAATGATTTAAGTTTTCATTCAAGCCACGCTTGTTTTTATTCGGCTCCAAGATAGTAGGCAGTAATTTGTGCAAATCCAAGAAGTATGCAATTGGCAGGACGCATTTAGAGGAGATCTTACGCAAAATTACCTTGAGCTAGACAGAGAAAGTCCATTAGGTTTTACGGGCTTCATTTGGAAGGACGAATAGCGCTCCAAACGTTGAAATTAATTAAATTCTCACCTAAACGCGACTCAAAAGCGAAATGCTCTTTGAAAGATTTATTTTTTCGTTAGTTCTCTCTCTTTTTTTGCGCTGAGGGATTAATGTTCTTGAGATAGGTAAGGCTTTTTGTAAATTACACTTACTTTTACCTTAGTTTGTGGATTATATCGAAGTTTCATCCATATAGACAACTAAGGGTCGATTTTTCAATCATCAGTTAAACTTTACTGTCGAATAATATTTATATTTGACAGTTTTAGTATGGAATTGTTAAATATATAAAGTTGTTCATTAGTTAAAATTTACCTGAGTATTGAAAAATTGGCCTTAAAGGATTGAGAAAACAGTTGAGCTACATCACGTAAGTCGACCTCACATGGTCTTATTGTGACCTAATCTTCTACAACACTATATTTAAGATATAGAAAGCGGTTATATTTTTTTCTCATTAGGAAATCGCGGAATTCTTACGTTTAGGTCAACGACCTCTGTTGTGGTACTTGTGTTTGGCAAGTCTCCTAGTTTAGATGGTTTACTCTTAATGTGTTAAAATTATCAAGGGTGTCTTCTAGTGTTATAACAATACAAATGTACTGGCAAGCATAAATATTTTGTATTATTATATTTTAACTACCTATTTATTTTGTTATTACTGCCTCGTTGGCCGAGTGGTCGCAAGTACGACTGCCGGACAAGGGGTCTCGGGTTCGAATCCCGGGTCGGGCAAAGTATTACTGGGTTTTTAAAAAAATTCTCAGAAGTAGCACGGAGTCTGGAAATGTGCCCGGTATATGGCAATAGGCTCACCCCCTATTACATGGGACTCGTAACATAAATAGTGAAAAGTGGGTGTTACATTGTACAGTGGCATTAAGTGCCGTAATGTGCACCCCTTCGGGGATAAAAAGGCGTGATGTTATGTTATGTGTTATTTTGTTATTAAGCGTTTTGTTTTTACAAATCCAATATGGCCTCTTTTTAACCGATTTAAAAAAAAGGTGGTTCTTAGTAATGAACTGTACTTATGTTTGTGCGCGATGATCTTGCGATAGGCTGGACCGATTTTGAAGCGATTTCCATAAAAGCGTTTAGGTACTAGGAGAAGATTTTAGTGTAATAATTAACCGACGTCAAAAAAGGGGGGGTTAAAGTGACTTTTTTTTAAACGTGGTTTATAAAAGAATTATTATTAATAAATATATACTTTAGGCTTGCAATAAACACATTGTAATTATATGAAAGCAATTTATATAAAAAGAAAACATTTTTTGTTCTTACATCCTATTTCCTTCCGAATCGCAGGGTTCGTAATTCCTCCCCTTACTTCCTCGGCGCTATCCTTTACAAAGTCAACGTGTCCATGTTTTAACGAGGGAAAATTTCGCCTCTTTTGTAGACATCTTTCACTGGTGCAATCCAGCAATCAGCCGACTATTCATTTAGGACGATTCCGTTGAGACACCATAGAATTGCAACTAAGAAACCCAACCACCATATTATAAAATTCCTTTCAAAATAATTTCACCATTAACTCGTCGAGTACCGGTTTTGTAGACACAATTATAGAACAATAGGTTGCGGTCACCGGTGACCGCTTGGTGTTTGACAGTTTAAACGTCGACCCGACCTTTATATGTCTGCAATTAAAGCTATGTACCGCCATGATTAATTCATAAGGAAGCAATTTGCTCAGACCGACATGTGTCATGTGAGCAGTACGCTCAATTACTCGTACAATATGACGGAGGGCGGAGCACAAGGAACATAACTCTCTGTTCAGTGATCCTGTCCTCCGAGACGCGGGAAACAGATGCGCCATTGTATGCCCGTCATCATGATGAGCGAGGTTCACTCACTATCGGCCGCGGGCCCCGTCGCGACCCGCCAAACGAAACTTATTCGATTTCAAACCGCCTTAAAACGCGTGACGGAGGTACACAATTACATTTTATTTGAGTTGAAAACTTTGTTATTGTTTTCAAAGTACTTAATACCTATCTCTATCATTTACGACGGCTGTTTGTGCAAATGCAAATTTCATGTTTAATCACTTCTCCCCGAACGGTCCCAGCTTTCGGGTATTATATCAGAAAAGTTTACTCGTAAAAATCTGGCATACTGAGGCTAAATCGTAAACCAGTGGAGTTTGAAAAGCGGCTACTTTTTAGCGGGAATGTCTCCGGCACGGCCGCGTCGAACTTCCGAACTTACGACTTGGATTTTATTAAACGTAGGCGGCGGCCGGCCGAAATTCATTTGTTTTACTGTGTAAGTTGTTTAAATTATAGCGGACCAATACAACATCGGCGAAGGAAAAAGTTGGCAAAGTTGTTCCTAGGCAGGCAAGTTTATAGCGGCGGTTTCTCATGCGGTCTGTTACGTGCCGGTATAAATCACAGGCTACAGATTTCGGTTCGCTCTCTATCCCAGGTTTCTGAAATATCTTGTTCGATTCACGTAACTGTGCATACGAATTTATCGTCCACATTATAACCTATTTTACTGCACACTGTATTATGTGTTACTATTATTAGTTTATTGTTCACCATGACCACATATTGGCTAAATATAAATCAAGAGTCCGTAAACGAAACAATGTCAATAAATTATCACACAGGAGGAAATAACGCGGATGTGGAAAAAATAAACAATAAAGATATTATCGAGATACGTTGTGTAGACCTCTCTGCTATACGGAGGTAAATATTTGTATTGTTCCCTTCGTTCATCTATTAACACGAGTACTTCTTATTACATGGGTCATAAGTGGAAGTGCACTCAATATAATGTTCAGAGTTTTCAACTTTAATCTCTGACTAACATGAGAAGCTAGTGCAACAAATTAATAACACAATAATTTAGAAAAAATGAAATTTTGAATTAATAGAGCAGGTCTACTACTGTATTTATCAAATACTCCAACATATCAACAAGATCAAACCCCTAACTTAGGAAGAGGTTTGACCTTTTTCGAATAGTCTAAGAACCTTGGTGTAACAGTAAATAATCACAAGAAATTTTTATTGTCTTTTATTAGATTGTTATAAAACTGTGTCACATGATGTGCTTTTAATTTTTACTAATTAGCTGTTGCCCGTGACTTTATTCGCGTGGATTAGTGATTCACACCTCCGCCCCCGTAAGTGATAGAGTGATAATATGTAGTCTATATGTTGACCCGACCTGTAAGTAATATCCTGAAATGATCATGAAAAATTTGAAGTAAATTCATGTAGTAATTTTTGAGTTTAGCCCGGACGTACAAACAGACAAAAATTCTACAAAACATATTTTTAGCTTCGGTGTCGTTTGCACATCACACACTAAGGATTTTTTTTAAAAAATATTCAATGTACAGGTTGAACTTTCCTACGATTTTATTATATGTATAGAGGTAGATTGTATATTGATTGGGTTCTTGACATTATAAACTGCCTTGCCTTAGAACTTTAGTATTATGTGTTGTACCTACCATCTTCTACATTTTTAAGTACCTATGTAGTTAAATTAATGAAATTCGATTATTATTATTCTTTTGTGTATGTGATTATGTTTTTATTGTGTAAATTTACTTGTCTCTTTTTTTTGTACATAATATAAGTAACAGACTAAATGTAAATTGTTAAATGAATAAATAAATGAAATCAATAAGTTATATCTATCGACTCAAATATTAGTATTATCTACTTAAGCCGTTGTGGCCAAATACCAACTACTCAAAATAATAACAATCAAGTACACGACTAAATACACTTTGGGGACTCACTATAACTGGATAGTTATTAGTTGGCGTCACCGTTAACAATAATTGGCTTTACTGGGTATTAACGAGCGAATGCCTACGCAATTAATAAATCGGTGACAGAACCGCTTGAACGATATTGCCAATGAATATTTTTGGCGGTTTTATGCACAGACGCGTCACTACGAGTTTGTTTAACGTTTAAAGTAATCGAAATGAGACCGCGTTCGGCGCTCTGATTGGCCGGCTCCATTGAACCAACAAATCAAAGCGTAGAACGCGGTCTCGATTTCTGGTTTTTAGGGTGTTTCTTTTGTTGATTTTTTTAAACAGATTATCGGAATCCCCCGTGTAGTGATGTAACAGTAGAATATATTTGTCGCGTTTGCCACTTTTACTCTTGCCTCGGGTGGCCTAAAACCGTTTGAGCTATTATGTGCACTGATTTAACAGAGACCTGGCAGCAGATCTCCCTGATATACTTTTTAAACTGCAACTGCGACTGTGTAGAGAGGGCTAGTATTTGATTGATGTGACGCTGTTAATCAGAAATGAATAGATTATAACACACAGCTTTGGGATCTCATCACAAATTAAAATGCATAGAGTCATCAATAGTTTCCTAATTAAAATGCCGTTTAATTTATTTTAATAAAAGAAGATCGTTATTGTGAATTTTACCGATTACGGAAAAGAGAAAACTTAGTTTTCTTATCTCAATGAGAGGTAAACAAAATAAATGCTAATAGCATACTTATTTTTATTCATTGCCAAATTATTTTATTCTACAAAAAATGTTCGACACAGTTCCATTTTTATAACCGAACGAAACATCATAATTTGAAACGGAATATTTTCAAGAATGGAATTCGATAGTGAAACGATGGCTTATAGCGTATGGAGTTGACTGGCAATCTCGTTAGATGGAACTAAAATCCCGTTATTTAGATATTTTGCAACTGTGGCGAACTGAAATCTGTTTGAAGTACACACCTGCTGTTTCAGAGGTATGGTAAGTGTGGGATTGGGAATTCAGAATAGAGGTAGATATGTGGATAAACATTATGTGGTTCTGTGAACGATGTGTACTGAATAATTATGGAGTGCTTAGATTGAGTGCGATTCTATTTTGTAGAGTAGATTAATCGATATTTTTGTCATTTCTGTCATTTAAGACTTAACATAACATCACGCTTTTTATCTCCAAACAAACGGGTAGGCAGAGGTGCACATGTTATGAGTCCCATGTAATAGGGCAATAGGGGGTGAGCCTATTGCCATACACCGGGCACAAATCCAGACTCCGTGCTGTTACTGAGATTTATTTTAAAAATCCCAGCAATACTTTTGCCCGACCCGGGAATCGAACCTGAGATCCCTTGCCTGGCAGTCGCACTTGCGACCACTCGGTCAGCGAGGCAGTCTCAAGTGCAAGTCTCAAATGACTGCACGGTTCGTGTGGTGGCTGGGCAACTGGCTGCCGTGCAACGTGTCGCGGGTTCGATTCCCGCACGAGACAACACTTTGTGTGATCCACAAATTGTTGTTTCGGGTCTGGGTGTCATTGTGTATGTGAACTTGTATGTTTGTAAACGCACCCACGATACAGGAGAAAATCCTAGTGTGGGGCAACGTTTCTAAAAAAAAAAAAGAAAGTCATCAGAAGTTGGGGCATTGCAAACGTGCGAACGGTCACATCGAAGGAATGTCACGATACCGCACTACTCGCATAAGTATGAACGGAGAGATTTAAGAAACCCGATTTATGAATGACAGTTCGCACGTTTACAATGGCCCAACGATAGTAGAAGATAGTGCACATAGTCAGTCAAGTGCAAATAGGGTTCAGTTTTCAAGCTTAGGGCCAAAACACAACGACGTTGTGGCGTCACGCCGCTAGAATCGACAGTACCATCACTGCCGATTTAAACGGCGCGGCGCCGCAACGTAGCGCTCATTCCAGCATAGCAGAGTAATGTCTTCTTAATAACAAATAAGCAAGTTTTTCACGGTGGTCCATGGCAGAGATACGTCTATCCACAATAAAAAATCACGACGAACTGGTTACCCTACCGAACGACAATAAAACGCTCTTTTCCACGACGCCGCAACGCTAACTGCCGATTTTAGCGTTGCGGCCACGCAACGCGGTTATGTGTTTCAGCCCTTAGTTCAATAAAGCAGTAGATTCAACATCTGGACTACGTCACACTACTTATAATACAAGTAGTATGAACAGAAAAAAAAAATATATTAATGGCAACTTAAAGACATCTGTAACATGTCATAACACGATGTTTATGACAACGATTTGAAGTGAGACCTCAGTACTAAGTTTTATTAAAGTCGTAAAAACATGTGTGTTGGTAACGCGGTGATTATAGAGGAAAATAATATTTGTTTTATAACCCTAGTCTACAGGAAATTAGAAAATTAAATTTCTAATGCGACTCTGGACGATAAAATAATATTTTATATCGTTTCGTGGTCGCCACTGGATTTTAGACTTGATAAATGTAAATATGAACATTATGGTCGTTTGTATTGAAAGTACAAACATGCTCACTGTTTTTATTTATGTTTGAATATGAATTTTAAAATAATCTATGTTATCGTTATTGAGCTTATCCTAAAGTTTACTATTACAAATTTGAAACAAAACTATATATATATTATAGTTAGGTAGTAATGAATTAGATAGTGTATTATTGATTGATATATATATTTTTTTCAATTTTCTACACTTATTTCAATTAGGCGTACGGTCCTAATCGGTTGTTGTAACCGGCTTAAAAATATAACAGATAGAAAGCCTATTACGTAAATAGTACCTAATTAAAAAACGTGTCTTACAAATAATACCAACATAACCATTTTGTACACATTAGACAACTTGTTTAATCTGTGTTAAACTTAGACATAAAACAAAATGTCACATCAGTTACGTACTTCTCAGTGTGCCTAAGTGTAACATCCTTATATCCACAGCACAGGAAAGTTTGTCAGTAGTACCAAACAGTTAGGTGTTCGAGCCACGGCTCACATTAATTAAACTTCGTAACTTCCATCTATCCACTGTCATTACAAGTGCACTGACTGACCAGTTCGCCAACGAGTTTCGTGTTTTGGACTTCTGAAGTTAGTATGTTCTGTGGTAGGTTTGATGAGGAAGTTTAGGCTTTATTTTGTGGATAACGTAACATATATCTAAATATAATTTACTTTATATTTACTAGGCTTTTACTTAAACAATCTTTTGGGAAGATATTATAGGTAAGTATATAAAACAATCCTACCTTAATGTAGGTCTTTAAAAATGGTCATATCGATTGGGAACACGAAATGATTAAATATTTAACTGGAAAAATGGTTCATGAACTATACAATTCACACATCAAAATGATGCAGGTTCTCGACAAAAAGAATTGTACTATTAAATTTATTTAAAATTTAAACACGAGGGTCCACTAAATATGTCACAAAATGGCCGCTGGCTTCCTAATATGTAAATGCAGCGACATTAAAGCGGGTATTCAGAATAAAGGGAACAGTCGCACGTGAAAAATGATTTATAGCATTTAATGTAAAAATGGAAATGCTAATTTCGCACGTTTCAGCGCAATAACTCGTCGAGGTTTTTCACAGCAAGTAAATTAACACCCTTTGTGAAGCCGGCTCGCGTGCTCGCACTGATTCGGTGTCCGGAAATGGCGTTTGTTGAAGAACCAGGGTCACCACGCGGGACCTTGCTCAGTATTTAAGTATCAACCCTATATTTTACACTATTTAGACGCACCGAGGTTGTAATTTGTTCTTTTCTTTTTAGAGGTCCTTTTGTACGTTCTGCGGCCTGTAGGGAAATTACATACAAAGTCACATTAATTACAATAGCGTTCGCCAAGAAAGGCGTTTATTATGAACTAAATATTTACCCTACTTTGACTAACTACAAAGGTGAGTAATATGAAAGGCTGTGGTGAAAAACTCCGGAAAAAGTTTTAACTATTTCGGAAAGTGGAATGAGATTGAATCGAATTGTAGTGTCGAAGTTTTCTACATCGAATATTCACTAGTTCCGGTTGTTGAGTGACGCGAAACGGATTTAAATAAATAATGTACTTAAGTTAAATAACAGTTTTATTAAATTTTTGTGGTTATATAGAGTTTTAAGTGTGTTCGTAATATTTAGAAACATACTCATTTTATTGTTAAAGGATGAATACAACATAGTTTAAAATTCACACAAACATGTATCAACGATGTACTTAGGTAGTACTTCCATAATGATATTACCTTCACCTTTAAAGCTCATTTACTCAACATAATATACATTTCACATTTTTAAAGTTTTTATTATAACTATCGTGAGACATACTAAATTAACTTAAATCGCCGGATCACTTAGTGAACTGCGCGACGTCGCCGCGACCACGCACGCTGCTCATGAGGAAGAACCCCTCTGTGGTTCGAAACTAGTAGAACTTTTCTCAGTATATTCACGTGAGTAACCCGCGATTATAGTTAATTTTACAGTTATAAACAATACCTCTAACAAAAAAAAACAAACTTAAACCCACTAGATTGTAACTTGAATAACTTTAATCTTCCACAAGTAAATAAACCTACAAGTATTGGCTAAGTATGGCCCAAGACGTTTTTTCACGCAAGCACGGAGTCCGGAATTGTGCCCGGTATATGGCAATAGGCTCACCCCCTATTACATGGGACTCATAACATAAATAATAGTGAATAGTCAGTGTTACATTGTATGTACATGGCATTAAGTGCCGTAATATGCACCCACACCTACCCTTTCAGGGAAAAAGGGCGTGATGTTATATTATTGCCAAAGTACAACAGGTATCTACGTTCCTTAGTAAAACCGTTACAGTATCGCAGCTGAAAATCTTTTACAGCCGGTATTTTGCACGGCCTGAAAGCTTCCTGAAGCGTGCTGAAGTACGCTGGCACGGATATTCAGGTAATGCAAACTGTCTTGTATTAACTTGAAATATGCATGCCATGTTATTTATCTATTGGTTGGTAAGTTTATGTATGTACTATGTTTATAATATTTTTAACTTTTTTATGAAAAACCCTACCTAAGTAGAGATGCAATAAATAATTTTTGGACACATTTTTGATGAATTAGTAATTGATTTTCTAACTACTGAGTCAATGTATTCAGCTACGATTAAACGTTGATCAGCATTCTTCAATGTATAAGCCAATCTTTAATGTTTCAGTTAAATAAGAATCAGCTATAACTACATTATACAGGGTGTAAGTAAACGGAACGCTCCCAAAAAACGCCGACCGGTGATTCTGTCAAAAACAAATTTTATTTACACAAATCTAAGGAATCAAATGTTTCTTTTTGGTAATAATAGTTGTAATCAACACCTCAAAGCTGGTGATGCATGAATAACAAGAATACGAAAACAATTATAATTTTAAAAACAATGACTTTTTCTCCGCATTTCGCTAGCGTTCTGTTTACATCTTATATTTTCTGACTATCAATCTTTATCAAAATTATTAAGACTAGGTTGCATTAAAAAACCTATTAAAAATAAACAATAGACCGACACCACTTCTTTGTTTCCACAAACGCACACTTTACTTATGTTTATAGCAATCACAACAAAATATGAGCGTTAGGTGTAATCATTTAGTTCGGTCTATGTTCAGCACTAGGCTTCTAGTCGCATGTGAAACATTCATATTGTGATGCCTAATTGTTCAGTCACAATTATACAATTTAGTACTTTGTTGTAATATTAACACTGGTTGTAGTTTATTTTATTTTATTATCAATTCATTAGTATTATTATAGTAGAGGTACATTGTTAAACGATTGTGTGAGTATGATTTGTTATTGTCACGGCATTTTCTGGTTTTGTTTTTAATGTTGATTTGAGTTTATTTACTGGCTAAAGTCGGGTGTAACAAATGGGCTTTTTGTACGACTTGCACTAGTGTTGTAACCGTAATACAATTACAAATTATACATCTAATATGAATTAAGAAATAAGATGTTTTCTTATTCTTTGTCACAATGATTCAGCATACATAGACGTATTTTTATTTATCGAATTGACATAAATCCTTGTATTCAAACTCGATTAATGTTAATTTTTTTTTTTGAACGCTCGCCATCGCAATACCCATCACAAAAGCACATTTATAACAATAAAATAGTAAGTAACAACAAAGAAATATTTCCTAGACATTTCTAGCGTTTATTTCTGTCTAGAAACTAAACTTTTTTCTCGCACTCATTAGCTGGCAGCTCATTAACATCTTGGTTTATTTGTTCCGCCATGATACCGGCTTTCTAAACGATTTAAAACATTAAACATTTTGCATTCGCAATGCAGCTGTGATTTCTTTAACGAGTAACTTTTGTACAGATGCAACAATATTCTTTTAAGAATGCTAGATAAATGCTCTTTTGTAAAGATTTCTTTGTCCCACCCATCCTTACATACGTTTTAGCTTCCATCACATTCATGCATCTGATTATTAAATACGTACATCTACATAGTTAAGATCATACTAAAACGCATTGAAAGAACGTTAGACGAGCACCAACCCATCGAGCAGGCGGGATTTCGTAAGGATTACTCGGTAATCGTCCACATCCATGTGGTTCGTCAAGTCGTCGAGAAATACAGCGAATACCAGCTGAAATATTACATTTCCTTTATCGACTACAGTAAAGCATTTGACTCTCTTTTACATAAAAATATATGGGAAGCATTAGTGGAACAAGGCATTGAACACAAATACATAAGACTCATAAGAAACGTATACAGTCATAGTACAGCCAGAATACAGTTAGAAAAGAAAAGCCAGCCGTTCAAAGTAGGAAAAGGCGTTAGACAAGGAGATCCTCTATCCCCAAAACTATTCTCAGCTGTACTGGAATCAATCTTTAGAAAACTCACATGGGAAAATTTTGGGATCAATGTAGATGGCACATCACTGACGCACTTAAGATTCGCTGATGACATAGTGCTATTCGCCAAATCACCCGAAGAGATCACTAAAATGATAGAAGAACTTGCGACAGAAAGTGAGCGAGTAGGGCTAAAACTTAATCCAGATAAGACTAGAATGATGACAAACAGAGAGAAAACTGAGATAAAGATAGGAAACACCGAAGTCAACTACACTGACGAATACATCTATCTGGGACAACTCATAACTCACAAAGAACCTATGCGCGAGGAAGTGAATAGAAGAATTGCGAACAGCTGGAGAAGATACTGGAGTTTAAAGGAGGCCATGAAAGACAAACAACTTCATAATAACATTAAAGGTAAACTATTTAACACCTTTATATTACCCGTCCTTATGTATGGCTGCCAATCATGGACTTTAACCCGAGAAATGACTAACAGACTAACAACTTGCCAACATGCTATCGAGAGGAGCATGCTGAATGTCAAAAGATCAGACAGACTGAAAAACAGTGTCATAAGAAAAAAGACAAGAACCATAGATGTAGTACAGAAAATTAAAAGACTCAAATGGAGATGGGCAGGGCATACAATAAGAGGTCATGATAAATGGAGTAAGAAGGTGACAAAGTGGTATCCAAGGGAAGGCAAGAGGAAAAGAGGCAGACCGCAGAAAAGGTGGGACGACGATATAAGAGAAGTGGCAGGACTGATGTGGAACAGAGTGGCTCTAGAAAGAACCGAATGGAAAAGGTTGGAGGAGGCCTTTGCCGATTGGCAAACAGATCTGCAGAAAATAAAAAAGCAGCAAATATTAGAATAAGTTTTATATTTCTACTCTAAGTTTTATATTTGCTTTAAAATAGTGTTATTAGGTTAAGATAGGTCGATCTGAAATAAAGGCTATTATTATTATTATTATTGTGGTGAAACTTTTGTTTTTCTCGACATTTAAGGAATGTCGGTAATTTAATGAAACCACGGGCCTAAGCCAAGTGAGTTTCATTTAATTGATTCGGTTCAATATTCGCGTCGTCTTGTAGGAATTTGCGAACTATTCTGCACGTGTTTAGGATTGTAGCTTTTTGCATAGTTATATACGTATTTTTTGGTTGTTCAATTTGTTGTATGTAGTGATGAAGGTGTGTAGGTATTACGCCGGTGCTAGAGAGCACCAGAGGCACAATGTATACTCTGTTCATCTTCCAGATTCTTATTATTTCCTCTTTTAAATCTGTATATTTATGTATTTTTTCGGTTATTGTTTTTTGTAGGTTGTGTGTATTAGGGACTGCTATGTCAATAATGTATGTGTGTTTCTTCTGTTTATCTATCATGGTTATATCGGGTCTATTATTATGAATTGTCTTGTTGGTTAAAATTGCTCTATCGTAGTATATTTTGTGACTCTGATTCTCCAGCACCGGTTTGGGATTATATTGATAGTACGGTTCGGTTTTAGGCGGTAAAAGGTTGCATTTTATGGCTAAATTTTGATGAATAATGCGGGCAACTTGATTGTGTAGTCAGTTTGAGCTAAGTTTGGGCATGCACTCGTGATGTGTTGTATATTTTCAGCTGCGCGATGACACTTTCTGCATTTGTCGTTCTGAACAGTGGGGTCCTTAAGTATATATTTTTTGTAATTTTTTGTATTTATAACCTGGTCTTGTATGGCTATCATAAAGCCCTCAGTCTCTGGGAAAAGAGAACCTAATTTTAGCCATTTATTCGAGGCGTCTACATCTACGTGCGGTTGTTCCAAATCGTATTATTATACATCTATATAGTTATTATGTAGCCTTATCAAAATATTTTCTTAGCTTATTACAGTAGTTCATGTGTGAGCTAGGGCAGTGTTAAAGGTGCTACTTGTTAGTCAACTACCTAAGCTATAATTAATTGTGGTAGGTTTATACCTATTATACAGTAACTGTTATCAGTTACTGTGGTTTTTGCTTTAAACTTAGACATTTATTATCATTCATTCAAATCTTTCCTTAACAGTTATAAAGCTTCTCAATTAAAAAAAAGGTTCCATGAACCAAATAATTCTTAATTCAAATTACTTGTGTTTGTATCTGTGGCACATTGACGTTATTAACGGCTCATTTGTCCAAAAGCTTGCGTGTCGGGGTTGCCCTTTTAGAGTTTATTCACAATGGCAACACTGATAGGAGTCGGAACTGAATTAGAATTGTTAAACATCTGAGTGTAAGGTGCCCTTGTATCGAACCTCCTTGTTTGCTGAAGCACGCTACAAAGGAGATACTTTTAAAACAACCTGCTACTATCTATCAGGCTTACGAAGTCAAAGTTTTACTTGAACAGGATGCCCAGATAAGGCCTTGTCTGTTTCTAAGAACTTTAACTTTGAATAAAAATACGATAGTGTTTCTTTGTATACAGGTACCTACATATGTCTCGAAAGATGGCTTTAGAAGTTAATTGAAAGTGATGTTCATTACATTGTAAAAAATATATAAACACTAGCGGATCCCGCTGTTTTCAACGCGTAGTTCTCGTTTCCCATAAGATTAAGGGACAAAATGTCTTTGCCCTTTATTTGATCCCAAACTATACCTTCATAAATGGGTGGCTCCCCGTCCGACCAGAAACAGACCCGAGCGTACGGCTCGTCGCGTTCCGCGCGCGCCTCAAAGAACCATCAGACCACCACAGATGGGGCCCAATAGGGCCGATGCCGATTCGGAGTCGCGGAGAACCTAACGGGTAACCGGGGCTCCGACTCGACGTGCAGGAGAAGGAACGGGGTGGTTTTTAGTCAGTAAGAGTCTGACACTCCCTCCCGCCTCACCCAGGCGGGAGCAGTCATTCGATGACTTTTCCCCCCTTAAAAAAAAAATACCTTCATAAAATTTCATCCAAACCAGTTCAATGGTTTAAGCGTAAAGATGACACAGATTTTCTTTTGGTATTGAATATTGTGTCCGAAATTATTGTATATTCTTCACTTTCCATCAGTAGGACCACAAAATTACAAAATTCATTTTGAAAACTAATTTTAAAGTAAAATGCTTACAATTTTCAATATTGTAGGGGTGTTTGTAACACGGTGTCAGCGATGGGACAGTGTAATCGTACTGCGATCGATGGCTGGGCCATCCGGGGAAGATACGGAGCCACCGTGCAAATCTTGATGGCCTCCACCATAGAGTAAGGAGGAAATGAAGCGACAACAGAATAACAAAACATTACTTTTCTACTTACAGTTTCTACAAAGATAATGTCAATAAGTTTTCTTTATTCGCTTAATAAAAAGATGTTTTTTAGGTAACAGTTCCTATACACTTAAAGCATCTATAATATAGCGTAAGCGATACCATTATTAATTTTAATGTTGAAGACTAAAATCAGACGAAAAATCCAAAATACCTGAAATAAACACTCCATTTCCTAAGCAATCTGTGGTTACAGATAATAGATAACGATATTCCATTACCTTAAGCCATTGGGCCACAGGTCAAGCCAGGCACAGGTGAAGGTCACAGGTTCATAGCTCGGCTGTACTTATCTTATCTGCGATCTACCTGATAACCTCCACGCCGAATTTATTTGTGTCTATATTGGGATACCTACTGAAAATTTGCAAGTATAATAATACCTAAGTTTATCGAAACTTTACAGTTGAAAAGGTCAATGACTTTTTTAGTATTTGTTATTTATATCTTCTTAGAGAAAGTAGGGTATGTCATCATGGGAAGTTGTTATTGTTTTACTTACTTCCAACAATATAACTAAATTCACTATTACATTGTCTCTTCTTAAACCTTAAAATTGTCTACTACACTGTTTGGTTCGTCTTAGAACTCGTTTAAACATTTACGGGCCCCCATCATAACCTGAAACTAGTCGAAGACGTGTAACTCTCAAATTGATTTAATTAACATCGTTGTACACATTATTTGACAAATAAGTACTGAACCGGTTATTTCCTAACTAGTTTACTCGTCTAAACAACATCAAATAAGAAAACAAAAAGTTTGTCAAATACAAAAATTTAATAGCAAAGACCCCTCGCCGTCATCCATCACTAATAGATAAGTTCTTGAGTTAACTGCGATCTATAACTACACAAGAGCACGCAAACTAACTAACCTAGTTTACACCGTCTAGGATTAACCACAGTTAACTACACAGGAGATGTAAAGCTTCCGGCTTCATTCTACACCGGATATTGTCCTGATACTGAGAACACGATACAGTGAACACAGACCACAATCTTGCGTGCACGCATTGTTTCCTCCAACAAACAATAGCAAACCATAAGTTCAATATATTAAAGTTTAATTTTCAATAAACATTCGTTATCTCTCAATAATTTGTGCTACCTAAAACTGTAATTGGAATTTGAACTCTGAATTTATGAGGTTTAGGTGTGATTATGAGTGTCACGATAAAATCCGTTCAAGCCTTATCAAGTTGCAATTAAGCGTAGTAAACTAACTCGTTTTATCACTGACTAATCAGTTGATACCTTTAGTTTGCGTGTTCGGTATCATAACTCACGACAGCTTTTTTAAACTTGCAAATGTTTCCCCTAAAAATAGAATTTCGCTTATTCAGTACAATGTGGTTGGAAAGAAAGGAATTTGTTCGATACAGCTTAATAGATTACAACTTTATTATTCTTGTAGTAAGACTTAAACTAAGGTTTTCAGTGAGTATAAAAAGAGATATGTAGGAATGGGAATCTTTCGTAAATAAATTAAATCAAAATCAAAAAGTTAAGTATCACAAAACTAAAATTGACTTGCTTCCCTTAGCGAAAATCGAAAGACAAACTTACGTACAAAAACGTATAAAATAGTCAAAAAATTCGCTTTATAATGAACCTACTAAAAACCATTTAATAAAAAAAACAATCAAAGTTTATTCAGGGACTATTTACTACAAGACTAATAAAAAACTTTATCAACACGACATCGCATGCCCACTTCCTTATTTTGAATTATAAAACGTGATATTAAGGGAAGGGAAAACGCGTTCGGCTTCGGCATTCGGCCTCGGCTTCCGAACAACGGCAACGTGCGAATTTCCACGATCACGAACTGGCGACTAATTTCCTGATGAAATTAAGATGATATTGTGCTAGCTATCTCATTTCCTAAATGCATTCCGTTATGTTAATACCGCCCTAGACGATTGTGACGCCACTCTCATCTTTCCTAAACGCGGTAACAGCACTACGTTCCTTTCGTTTTTATGTTTCCTTATGTGCAATATTACGGATCCTTTCCCCTTTACATAAAACATATATGTTGTCATATTCACTGGCATAAATTGAAATTGTTGCTTCGACATATTTTGTCCCGAATTTAGAAAACCTTTTTCCTTAAAACCAGTTTCAATTTCATCTTGTTGTCAGTTTGAAATTCGTTAGGAGTTACTGCGTTTTGCAACACTCAATCAGGCTGCGGTATTCGGTTAGACAGGATTCATTTAGTTTCTGTGCAATTTCCCGTTTCTATGATGCATCGCATCGAATCTTCGTACATTATTTTTTCGAAATAACAATAATTATGTAAGGTAGCACTGAGTCCAAAATCTAGGAATTATTTTAATTCTAAGTACTAATAGTCATATAAGTCATTTGGTATGCAGGCAAGAAAATAACGGTTGATTGAGTATCATTAGATGCCGACTGGAAAAGTAACGAATCATTTGACTTTGTTAAGAAACATACCATTTAGAATACCAATGATTACTGTCCCTTTTTATGGCATAAGCCGGTAAACGAGCAGACGGATTACCATCATTACCATCAGTAAGCAATCGGCGTCGCCCATGGACACCTGGAACACCAGAGGCGTTACAAGTGCGTTACCGGCCTTTTGGTGATTAGGAGTTTGAAGATCGTTGGGATTCAGGAATTGGAGAGATTGGGGAAGGGGAGGGTAATTGGGCCGCCAGTAACCTCACTCACACGACGGAACACAACGCAAGCGTTGCTTCACGTCAGTTTTCTGTGAGGCCGTGGTATCACTCCGGTCGAGCCGGCCCATTCGTGCCGAAGCATGGCTCTCTCACACTTATATGTTGTTACTTATCCAATTTTCTTATATGCATACGCAAAACATACAATTTATTACTCTAAAGTAACAATCCAACCTTATTTTCAACTATGAACAGAGAGTAACAGTTCACTCTTTACCCTACAGAATATAACCCCTCCATCGTCTCTGGAAGCCCTCCTTGTAACATTAGCTGTCTATTCTCAGACTAGTGTTTGCACAAACTTAATCAAAGACTAATCTAACAGCTAAAGGTCAAGATCAATCAAATCTCAACGGATTATCTTCAACTATACCAACATGCAATGTTTATTTAAAGAATTTATTACGTAAATAAATGCCAAATAAACCCACGCCACGTCTTCCTCGTCAGGCAAAAACTAAAGATATCTTTATCTGTTTCTTATGACGGATGAAATCCTTCAAAAAGTTTCTTGCTGTTATGAGAATGATTACACAGTGTGGGAGTTTAACCGCATTTCAACCACCCCGATGGACACTGTCAGCCAGCACCTATATGGGTTCATCTCACCTATATTTTAGGTAGGTGTCTGTTTTCTAATTTAAAAGAGTGACTCAAATCTCTGAATGACTGATCTTTGAATTGATCGTATACATATCATTTCAGTTTTAATTCGTAAATGGGTACTATAATTCTATACAACCACATTCAGACTTCCAAAACTGCTATTTCACATTCAAAACATGCACCAACTAATTCAAATATCATGTCTCCGTATAGCATGCCAGAATATACATTTCACAATATTCACACCTACATCAGCAACATGGAATAATCTAGAATCTAGACTAAAACTAATCAAGCACACGCCAGACGTGTCTTGAAGGTACAATATTACCCTTCTGGTACATGTATCATATCTAGCGTGACAGCTCGAGTGTCAGTGTACCACGCGTATCAATCATTCTCGCTATCAATCATCTTGACAGTCTGCAACTAGCTTACTCTTTGACGTTGCAACACCAAATACGTCATTGATGTACAGCCATATAGTTGCAAAGTAAGCTGATAGCTGATATGTGAGGGGTTTTGTTGTATTATTTTAATGCGATTAAACATTAACATGATCCTTTTCTTTTAAACATTACTTTCTCTTTGCAAAACAGAAATTGTAAAGTCAATATATCTCGTGGACCTCGATTAATTCACACAAAGATAGGTAGATACGCAGGAGATCTGTCTGTCATATTTTACTGAGATAAAATCTTTTGAAAATATTATTTGGTTATTTTTTTCCAGAACGTGAATATTATTAAGGCATTGGCTGCCAATAAAAAACGATTGAAGGCAAATCCTCCGCTAATGTCGGTCACCGGTGACTGCCATGGCGTTTAACGTGTTAACCAACTTTAGTTAATATCAACATATCAACATAAAAGTTTCTATAATTTATAACTCATAAACTAGAATATGCAACTAACATTATTATTTCATCTAATAAATAACAACCCTGTTGAATGGTCCACAGACTATACAGTACACAGTACAACAATAAACGCGTCACTGACACATACAGCCTGTCGAAATGAATGGAACGCCGCTCCAATAATTCGAAATTGATAACTGCCGTTCTAAAATGTACCCGAAACGGCTATATTGTTCGATAGAGCGATCCAAGCAAATTATTGGCGTGTGTAAAATCAATACAAAACCTGGAATTGATTGTGAACATTTCCAATTAATAACTTTCACGTCGGGAATGATGAAGAAATTGGAAAACAAAAGTTCTGCCACTTATTGTACAAGTGGAAATGTACGGTTGTGATGTTTGGAAATGAATTGGCGTGCTGGAGGAATGAGTTGTTAGAAATTTTGGTTTGTTCATGCAATTATTTCTCGGGATTTTAGTTGAAAATGTTAACATGTTTAACATTTTTTATGCGCATGTCAACGAGCAGACGAAACACCTGATGATGAACAATCAGCGCCACCCTGATTGTTTTTCATTATTGCCCTTTTCTCTCAGAAACCAAAGAAGTCGTCAGTAATAAAATAAAATAAATATTTGTTTCAATATGTTGTATTTTTAGAACAAATTAGATTAGCTACGTCAATCAGAATAACGGTTCAATGATTTTATCAACTTCTATGTTTCATACTAAAAGGTCAAGTGTGCTGAACTTCACTGAAGGTACATTATGTAGGTACATACATACACGAAGCCTAATATTAGCAGTAAACAAGGTTGTTATAAATGTCAATCAAACCATAGAGACATTATGATAATATACAAAAATTATTAATGTTGTCTGATACTGAAAATATCTCGACCGGAATCATACCACGGCCTTACAGAAAACCGACGTGAAACAACGCTTGCGTTGTGTTTCGTCGTGTGAGTGAGGTTACCAGAGGCCCATTTACTCCTCCCTAGCCCGAATCTCCCATTATTGATTATACTCAATTTCCCAATTCCCAAAAGGCCGGTAACGCACTTGTAACGCCGCTGGTGTTTCGGGGGTCGACGGGCGACGCCGATTGCTTACCATCGAGTGATCCGTCCCATAAAAAAAACTTAACTTCAGAAACTTCTCAACTTTTAACTAAATGTACCTAATATCTAAAATATATCGATAGAATGTCTTGATGATGTTGCTCGTTAGTAACTTGTCGCCTAAATCGACCAAACTTGTCACTGTATTTACTTGAGTATTTTATAAGCTTTCTACGTACCAACTATGTACTATATGTCTCTATATCTTCAAAATTCTTGTTACCCTAGACTCTGGACTTCTAGGCAGAGGTTACAACAAACTTCGCGCGAAATTGCAAAAAGTTAAACAACTATTTTCAGGAGAGCCTTGCCAATACTTTATAGGCAGCTCAAGTTCTTTTTATCTGTGTTACAATAGCACTTTTGTACTACTGTCTATCTGTGCACATATATACATACATGTATATTGTTCGTAGTCAATATGCCATTCCGTGTTTGCACACCCGCCTCGACATACACGCAATTTTCTTTTTGTTCTTATCAAATAAATTCAACCAGTATCGAGAACGCAGAGATGAGACCGCGTCTTTTGAATAAATATTAAAATGTAAGAAGCTGTCTACTGTCATCAAGCTAGTTTTTAACTGACTCAAAAAAGGAGGTTTGACCTGTATGTATATATGTATATCATATCCGTGATTATCTCGCGATTGACTGAACCCGTTTTGATGCAGTTTTCAGAAATGTATTTATTATACTTAGAAGTAAGTTTTAGTTTATTAACTGACTTAATAATAAAGGAGGTTGAAGTTGGTTTTTTTAAACGTAGCTACCTACTGGAAATTATTTTAGTCTAAATTATGCATATATATTAAGTTTTATATTATAATGTTAGTTCTTTACATAAGTTTAAAAACCTATTGTACTAAGAGATCTGATTAAAAGGTTATATTGTTATTATTATCAATGGAAATTATTACAAAATTCAGGTAAAAATCTACTAACCGACATACGCAACTCCAATTGACAATAGACCAAATCTAAAGACAAATCTTCCTACAAGATGCTATCTTTCATATACCTCACGGATTTCAATTCGGAGGTAATTGCATGTGCTCCACGTAATGACTTAATCTAAAGTTGGTAGTCGTGATAGCTGGCATTTAGCAAATTAGCATAATATGGAGAGAGTTAGTGAACAAACCTAACAAGTCGACAATTGTGATGAGGATTATGATATTAATCTAAATTCTTCGCTCGGTAGAAGTTGCATTAGAAAAATATTGACATGACACATAGCTCCCATGAGATGTATAAACCATTTTGTAACACAATATATCTTTGTATGTAAGTCTCAACGGATCGATAATTTTGTCCAAAGAAAATGCTATTACAAAGTTGTGCAGGAAAACATATTTGCAGTATCGGACCAAGTTCAATTCGGTGTCGGTACATCGGATTGAACGTTAGTTCTTCGCGAGAAGTTGTTCGTGATGAGGCTGCATTGTTTCGTGTTTTATACCACAAGAGAACACATGATCTGTGTAGCTCCAAGTTCCCGGCGCCGGCTCGCAGCTGGTCAATTAAACTTGGTCAATATTATGCGCCGCTACCCACTAGCTGCTGAAACTTCGCTACTTCGATGCTCCGCCATCAGATCACAACTTTAATTGATAATAGTTTCGCTGTGAATTTTAATACTGTTTTAATTTGCTATGGGATAATATTTCGATCACTGTATTTATTAATGCAAGATTAAGCTATCCCTGTTCCTATAGTTTACATTCAAAATAAGAGCAAAATTGCAGACGTTATGTTAATAAATCTGTTTGTAAATATTTCAAGGCATGAATATATTATGAGCTAAGTAAGCATCTTAATTAAATACAAAAACCTCTTCCGTTTCAAATCCGACCGAATTAATATTTTATATTTCAAAGGATCCCCAGCTTAATAGGGAAATCTCGAATTGATTAACATCAAATCAAAAGAGAAGGTAGAATAATACACAATACAAAGGCATGTCATTTAACCGTATCTGCCGTCGCTGCCGTCCTCATTCCGGAGCGAGCTAAGCACGAGTTGGATTTTCCGATTTTTATTTTTTTAATACTTTATAGGTCGACGCTTGACCACCATCTCGCCTGATGGTAAGCGATGATGTGGCCGACGATGGAGCACGCCTACCTATGAGCAACCTGTTCACTCGGGGCTTGAAGACACCCAAGTCATATTTGACGGGAAACACAGCCTCTGGCAAGGAATTCCATTCCTTAGCGGTTCGCATGAGGAAGCTTGACGCGAAACGCTTCGTTCGAATGGGTGGAATGTCCACCATATAAGGGTGGCGTCCCGCCGTTCGTCTGGTGGTACGGTGGTGAAATGGACTGGGGGGAATAAGTTTGTGCAATTCCCACGCACACTCACCGAAATGTATCCGATAGAAGACCGAAAGGCTTGCGATTTTGCGCCTGTGTTCGAGGCTTTGTAGCCGAGCCTCCACAAGCGAATCGTCATTGATGAGCTTCTTGGCACGCCTCTCGATGGATTCGAGGGCTTCTAGCTGGTATTTCGCTGAGCCATCCCAAAGATGGGAGCAGTACTCCATACAAGACCGAACTTGTGTTTGGTAAAGAGTGAGCAACTGCTCCGGCGTGAAGTACCGTCTCACCCTCAACAGGACACTCAACTTTCTACCAGCCAGTTGCGCCTTTGTCTCGATATACGAGCCAAAATTGAGAGTGGGCGTCAGAGTTACGCCGAGAAGCTCGATTCACATCCTTTGGATTTTTCCGTCCCGCGTATCTACGTGTGGCACGAATTTTTATTTCATTTACCTCCTACTAACAAAACGAATGCATGGTCCTGTGAGCACTAATGAACCTGCCTTCAGAGCATTCAGCCGACTGAAACGCGCCTACACAGATACATTTGCGACTTAATGAGCACCTGCGCGTTCCATTTTATCCCTTATGTCGTTATTAATAGGACTTTTTGGTTTAACTTTTGGCGTGGACTCGGTGTAATTTAATGTTTGTGGGGGTAAAAGGGGAGATTATCGGGGGAGCAGGGACGTTTCCATAACACCGCTTGAGTGAACGTGCGGTATGTAGCCGCCTCAAGTGAAAACCGTTAATTATAAAAAGCGAAAAATTAACGAAAGACCTGTGATTCTCAGGAGTTTTTAATAAGGTTCGGTTCAGGAACGAGACTGCTAATTAACGTAGTGATATTATGTTTTAACGTCCTATTATCGTTGGTCTGTGGGGTAAAGTCGGTTGTGGAAGTGTAGGTCGACGTAAGGACTTGGAAAATGAGGTTGTGTATGTGTCTGCCTACTTGGGTAAACTGCTTGAATGTGGTGCGTTGTGTTTTAGTGTGTCCTTGTGAACTTTTTTATGTGATGTGTTAGTTCATTTCTACGTCGTGTCTTAACTTTGTATGACTTTAGCATATAGATAATTGGTTATCGTAATGATTCTTTGTATCAAAATATTACAAAGACACTGACATAATGACTGAATGATGTATGAATGTTCCAATGACATACTGGAATAATATGTGACAACTAACATAATAACATAACATCACGTCTTTTCATCCCTGAAAGGTTAGGCAGAGGTGCACATTGCGGCACTTAATGCCACTGTACTATGTACACCTACTTTTCACTATCTATGTTATCAGTCCCATGTAATAGGGGGTGAGCCTATTGCCATATACCGGACACATTTCCAGACTCCGTGCTACTACTGAGAATTTTAAAAACCCAGTATTACTTTGCGCGACCCGGGAATCGAACCCGAGACCCTTTGCCCGGCAGTCGCACTTGCGAACACTCGGCTAACGAGGCAGTCCAACGATATGACAACTAAGTTAAAAATATATGAAGTTACCATTGCAATACTTTTTGACAAAAATAGTAATGCAGCTATGTGTAATGTTAATTTAATTTTACAAAGCAAATTACTGGTACAATGTAGCATATACTCATTCCCTCTACGGCGCCCCTGTTTGGGCGCCGAACTTGTTGCGGCGTCCTGCTCGGACGCTGCTCATGTCACAGAGGGTCATGGCGATCCGAATGATCCGCGGATACCGCACGATCTCTGGGGAGTCGGCGAACCTCCTTGCCGGATTACCGCCGTGGGATCTGGAGGCGAAGGTGCTCGCGCGCGTGCATAACATGCGCGCGGAGGCACGTCGCCGGGGCGAAACTCCGCTGCCGCGCCAAATAAGTGCGTGGCGGGATGAGCTCCGGCGCGATCTCATGGCGGAATGGCAGCAACGACTGTCGCAACCGGGGGCTGGGCTCGCTGCCATTGCAGCGGTAAGTCCCCTCTTTGAGGAGTGGCTTGAGAGACGCTACGGCGTCCTCACCTACCGCCTGACGCAGGTCCTCACCGGACATGGAAGTTTCGGGAGGTACCTGTGTCTGATGGGGCGGGAGGAAACGCCCGGGTGTCATCACTGCGAGGACCGCCCTGAGGACACGGTGGAACACACAGTGGGAGAATGCCCTGCGTGGGCTGAGCACCGCCGTGCCCTCAGGGAAGTGATCGGCGATGGCGACCTCTCGCGTCCGGGCCTAGTGCAGGCCATGATGCGGAGCGAGAGGGATTGGGAGGCCGTCTCCTCCTTTTGCGAAGCAGTCATGCTGGCTAAGGAGGAGGCGGGACGCGTGAGGCAGCGAAGCGCTGCCTCCTCGCAACCCAGCCATCGCGAAAGACACACCGGGCGTCGGGGATCGCGAGACGATCTCCGGCCACCGTAAGCGCGGGCCTGCGGACGGCGAGCATGGGTGGCTCCCCGTCCGACCAGAAACAGACCCGAGCGTACGGCGCGTCGCGTTCCGCGCGCGCCTCAAAGAGCCATCAGACCACCACAGATGGGGCCCAATAGGGCCGATGCCGATTCGGAGTCGCGGAGAACCTAACGGGTAACCGGGGCTCCGGCTCGACGTGCAGGAGAAGGAACGGGGTGGTTTTTAGTCAGTAAGAGTCTGACACTCCCTTCCGCCTCACCCAGGCGGGAGAAATGAGTACTAGCGTTGAATATACTTGCAGTATAAGCTTTCATATTGTAATTGCTAATTACTTTTTGATCTTACATAGAATATAGAATATTCCTTATACATATAGTCTTTTAGACTGCCTCATCGAGTGGTCGCAAGTGCGACTACCGGGCAAGGGGTCTCGGGTTTGATTTTCGGGTCGGGCAAAGTACTACTGAGTTTTTTTAAATCTCATTAGTACCATGGAGTCTGGAATTGTGCCCGTTATATGGCAATAGGCTTACCCTCTATTAAATGGGACTCATAACATAAATAGTGAAAAGTGGGTGTTACATTGCACAGTGGCATAATGTGCACCTCTGCCTACCCCTTCGGGGATAAAAGGCGTGATTAAGATCATGTCATGTAATGTAATGTAATCATGTTATGTAATAGTCTTATAGACATTATTAATTAGTAAAAAAAATATATTTAGCGTATGCAACTATTTGTAGGCTAATTATTTTAATTTGCTTGTCATATGAATTTGGTTAAACTATGATTAAAATATTTTTCGGAGTACTTTTTGATAAAATGAGGGTCTATAGGTCTATAGTATTTAAAATGATTTGAAATAATTAGTTTAATTATAAAATGACAATCATATTTAACGTGTTTACTTTATTTCTTTTCAGGTACTTATTCAATTTTCCTCCTAAATCATCTTCAATCAGTGTCATCAACCAATTCAGAACTGTTTAGGCGGTAAGTTTTTTAATTGACAACAATAATAGTTTAATGAAAAGAAAATTTATACTTTAAGTGTGTGTGTAGGTATTAATAAACTATCAATAGATAAAAATCAATCGATGCGGTGATAGTTCCTCTATTATCCTCACATAAAGCATAGCGAAGTACGAACAAGAAACTCCAAGCAGACAAGAATCTCTTTTCTAAAATAATGTATTACAAAAACATAAAAACTCAACACAGCCGATTGATCGGCACCATTGTATGCTTTCAAACAGTTAGCCGGTTTTACGAGCAGCCGCTTCAACGCTTCGACAAACAGATAAAGTTTACGATATACAGTTAAATAACGTAATGAAATTCCCCCTAAACTAACCGCTGCCGGCTAATAACTGCATCGATAAACATATATCTGATACACTGTTATAAGTTTCATAAGAAATTCAGTTTTCAAGTTATTGGTTGCTATATGACTTGTTAGGTAATAAAGCTCTGTAGCTAATTAGCTAGCACATTATAACCATTGCTCAATAGCTAAGCAATAAATTAACTGAAAATCGCGGG
Organism: Spodoptera picta; assembly: GCA_038387885.1. NCBI lineage: Eukaryota > Metazoa > Arthropoda > Insecta > Lepidoptera > Noctuidae > Spodoptera > Spodoptera picta. Next base: position 3,606,204 of record JAZHFQ010000438.1, on the reverse strand, counting down.
CTTCTCACGGGAATATACTGTAAAAAGCTCTACTAGTTTCATCATTATCAGCAGTAGTAATTCCTCACGAGAAAGCTGCGTGACATCGCCGAGACCGCACACGCTGCTCATGAGGAAGGACCCCTCTGTGGTTCGAAACTAGTAGAGCTAGACTAGTAGAGTATATTTCACGATAGTTATTATAAAAACAGCTAAGCAATAGTTTTTTTTATACAAACGCTCCCACATTAGGATGTATTGACAAACATGCAACCAGACTCAGAACAACATTTGTAGGCGAGTCGTTAGGCCGATACGATGACAGATGGTTTAAGCACCTGAAACACAGACAGGATCCTTTCACGGTATGCAGTGAAGTAAGTCCGTGATCTGTAGTATTGTAGTATGAGCGCATGATGTTCTCGTAACTGAATCCATTTCATTCGCCGACACACGCAACCACTGGTAGCAGGGACCCGTCCCGGGGCCTGTTGGCCCTTTGTTCCCAAGCCAGTCGGTACTCAGCCTCTCTCTGGCCGACGTACAGGTCACAAAAATAGTTCCATGCGGGACCACACTCGTGATACGTTGCCCACTTAACCAGCCACTGCGCCACTCGTGCAGTCATATTGTCTCTGTACCGAATCAATCTACATTTTATTACCTACATACGAAATAACTAATTGACTGTACATAGTTAAGTAAAATGTAATCAATGTTATTAAAATCCTATTAAATATTCTGTTTGTACAGTATTCCTCATTGTGTTCACAGTCCTGAATGTTTCCTGTAGCCAGATACCAACTTCCATTCAACATTACACGCCAATTAACGCGATATCCGATACATTTGTATTTAAATGTCCAATTAACTGAGTCGATTGTAATTAAGAAACTTGAATGAACTTAATTTCTACTTTTAAGTGTGGAAGAGCCATGCTTCGGAACGAATGGGCTGGCTCGACCGGAGTGATACCACGGCGTCACAGAAAAGCGACGTGAAACAACGTTTGCGTTGTGTTTTTTTGCGTGAGTGAGGTTTCTGGAGACCCAATTACCCTCCCCCTCCTTAATTTCCCCGATCCCTGAATTCTCAACAATCCTCAAGTCCCCAAAAGGCCGACAACGCACTTGTAACGCCTCTGGTGTTCCGGGTGTCCATGGGAGACGCCGATTAGTTACCATCAGATGAACCGTCTGCTCGTTTACGTTCATAGCTCATAAAACAAACTTTATTTTAACATACAAGTCTTTATCTCATATTGGACAAATTGATACAGTTTTTTTGGTTTCACGCCGACTGTAAAGTCAACTTCTGCAAGTTAAGATTTGCTGTCAAGAGTAGATACAATCCATAAAAGCATCCAAATACAAAAAACACGATGTATCTCAGAATCTTAGAGACATTAAAAACTATCTTCAAGCCTTAAATTATTTTTATAAGTTCTGAATTTGGTATCTAATTTTTACATTTGTGTATAAGCGGGGATGTAGGCATGCATTATATTCACCTCCGCATACAACTTCATACAAAAACAAACTCAGTTATGTTATGAAAATGTAAGTAATTCGAACAATTAATGCAAACGAGTTCTTGAAGTTTGTTTCACTTTCATGAATAAAGTTTTCGCATTAAAAATACATAATGGCGGATAAATGTTCCCACCTTCATCATATTTGATGAGACTGGTTTATTTCTTTAAAAACAAGAAAGAAGAAAATATCAAAATATTTACCCACGTAGCACTTCTTTTCATTTAAACAGTACCTATGCAAATGGCTCCCGCTGCAACTATTTAAAAGTCCACCAACTCCCAAAGGACAGCAGGACCATCTATCTTTGTACAACGCTTTACATAACTAAAACAGTAGACAAAGCATGTAATGAAAAAGTACACTAACAAACTAAAGTCAACAAGATAACGCGGAGCTGAATGTATCTACTTGAAAGTTTTTAAAGTAAAATTCACTCGCAAGTTCGTGCTTAACTACGCTCCGAGGACAACACGAGAAAATGTATCTGCATAGAGGTTCCCACACCCGCGCCACATGCATTCCAGTAATGAAAACCGCTCACTCGCGCAACAGGTACCATAGCTTATATACTTTGGAACTCGCTAAAGAGCTTAAGTTTTTATTCTAAATCACATTTGTACAGCGCGCCCGCCTCGATACCGCTCCGCGCGTCTCTTCACGCCTCTCTGCGCTTACATCCTCTCATTTCATATTCACATTATACCACACTTTATGCTTTAGGGAGTTAGCACTATAGGGTCCACCAATGCGGCGGAAGGTAAATAATGTTTAAGGTGTAAAGTAATCTGTTTTAATAAAATATAATCATCGTGAAGACGTTTATATATGGAAAAATTATGACAGAAGAAAATCAAAAGTTTTGACGGATTCTATTGGAAGAAGAAAATACCAAAGAAAAGAGGTGAGCTAACTAATAGTAAAAAGTATGAATTTGAGGAAGGTATAGAATAATGAAATGATAAATAATGAAACGTAGGTGAGTAGCCTACAATGCGATTCTGATCTTTATGTCATATCAGCATTTCACATCAGCGCGAAAACATATTCCATTTACAATGTCATTGGGTTTTACATTCACAACGGTGAAATGTGACTGTTTGTAATGGCCTGAGTAAACTCTGTGAACAATAAAAATGATTTACTGTACGCCGCGTCACGTGTTCGGATGAAATCATTCATGCTAACTCTTCCGTGTTCCAGTGGAATCTGTAAGCTTTTGCATAAAGAGCTTTGGGAAATTCTATAGCGCTCAAACGCTGCATTGTGTCCATATGAACGCGAGCGCGAGAAACAAGCAAGTGTGTCGTGAATTATGGTTTAGCATTCGCGCACGGAACCCGTCCAACGGATTTGGAATGATTCCGAAACAGATCCATACGAGACAGATTGATTGTTCCCCAGCAGCGGCAGCACTAGAAATAAGTTGTATAACAGCAGAACATCTTTCAGAGATCACAAAAGGCTGCAAAATCAATTCGGCCGGCGACGCATGTAGTTGGCAATATTTCAAAATCTCTTTGATGCAATATTCCCCCTTCCTCTCTTTCCTCCGCATTACATAACCGAGGAAATGTGGTATCCGCATTTTGTTAAGTTGACATCTCAAGAAATTTGATACTAAATGGTTTTCGAAATGTAAACATCGTGAGCTCCTGATAAATGTACGCTGTTATCGAGCGATGTGTTTATGCTTTAAAATACCTTTGCAATGCCTCTTTAGTGCCAATAACTTGAAATAAAAACCTTAACAAAATATAAGTACCCACCTTTCTATTTCTTATGACTTTAGTAGAACAAACATATATATTTACAAGTCTTACAATTTGTTTTCGCGTCAAAAAGAAGGATTCACCTTGCCCCAACATTCACGCTCTAAGGTAAAAACAATACACGATAATTAAATGATATTTCCAAAATATATGGAAACGATTTGATGATCATCGTTCATCCATATGAATAAATAATTGCAATAATATCAAGCGCGACATTAAATTCAACAGATTATACAAATTGGCTGGACGCGGGAAATTATTGCATTCCCAATTAAATTTGGGAATTGTAAATTACTAAATCTCAGAAGTTATGATAAAAGGTACGGTAGATTGAAATGTGAAGATGGTTTTTATAATATAGAAGAGTTTCGCAAAATGGTCTCAATCTTCGCGATGAAACTTTTTGCTGAGATGAAAAATCTGGAATTTGGCTTTCAAGTCAAGCCTCGTTCACGGAACGAATATTTAATGTCATATTCAAATACCTCCCAAGGAAATATTATTCTATCGACTACCAGCATCAAACTAGTTACATTCGCCTTTTTGAATTTTTTTTATTTGTTATGTCCGAATATTTAAACAATATATAAAGACACTATCTGTGTATTGTATGATTTTGTTAAAGAAAAATGAAGATCTTCCAAAAATTAATAATTAATATATCGTAGCAATCGTAGCGTGCTACGCTGCTACGCGGCCGCTACGAACCGGTCACCAAAATCCAATCGCGTAGCCGCAATATTTTGGGTACGTATTCATTGCGCCATTCTTACGCAAGAGGTCCATTAAAGTTGTTAGTATTCCGGTAATGGACGCCGAAGTCAGTTCGGCAAGTTTTACGAACAGAAACCACACACATACATCCCTTTCGACGAAAATTGGACACGTGGAGTATGCAATTTTCGTCCAGAATTTGGACTAACTCTATATGTAATCATGACGTAAGGTCTTAGGAACAGATATGTTGCCAACACTTCATTTTCCTTTATATTGTACCCAAAGCGAGTTTGAACGACATTGCGAATTTTAAATGGAAAATTTTTAGTTAAACAAAACCTTACAACGGCTTTGATTTTTTTAGATTCAATATTAAAATAGCTTAGAATTAAATGTTGCGATTCGTGCCATATTTTCTACTTTATGATTTGTGACTCGTTATTCAAATTAACAATAAGTACTTGATATAATACCTTTTTCGTTCGACTGCTTCATTGGCCGAGTGGTCGCATTGGTTTTTAAAAAAAATATTAGTTGTAGCACGGATTCTGGAATTATACCCGGTATATGGCAATGCTCACCCCCTATTGCATGGGACTCATAACATAAATAGTGAAAAGTGGGTGTTACATTGTACAGTGGTATTAAAGTACTTGAGTATGTTCGGCGTGGTCCAGACAACTACTACTACAACATATTATAAATACATAGTATCTTTTTTATGAAGCAAGCCTCCAGTTTATCACACTAACTCTATAATACCAAGATTAACCCTATAAAAGAAAGTAGTTAAGAAAAATCTTTGTCACGTTTTATATGGCTCCTTAGTCGAGTGTTCAGGAGGTCACTAATGAGGCTATTCTTCCTAATTACCTGGTGTTTGATCGCTAAATAAAGCGCCCTAATGACCGGCGCTAGGAGACAAAGTGAGCACTAACGAGATATCTATTTTAAAAAGGAAAATTTCTGTTATATTGTATACTAGCTGTTGCCCGCGACTTCGTTTGCGTGGAATTGTGATTCGCAGCTTCTCCCCCGTAGATTATAGCGTGATAATATGTAGCCTATATGTTGACCCAGCCTGTTAGTAATATTCATGAAAAATTTGAAGTAAATTCATGCAGTACTTTTGGAGATCATCCCGGACATACTTACAGACAAACAGACAAAAATTCTAAAAATCATATTTTTGGTTACGGTATCGATTGTAGATCACGCCTCAAGTCTTATTTTATTAAAATATTCAATGTACAGTTTTGACTTTTCTACGATGTATAGATACTTATACCGGGAGTGTGAGTTATCAGAGCGATATTTATACTTTCTTTATTTTATTTGTGAGTAGCTTTCTACTTCAAATTTAATTCTTGATTGATGTACATTAATTTGTGGCAATATAAATAACAATAATATGGTTTTTTTTTAAGGGGGGAAAATCATCAAATGACTGCTCCCGCCTGGGTGAGGCGGGAGGGAGTGTCAGACTCTTACTGACTAAAAACCACCCCGTTCCTTCTCCTGCACGTCGAGTCGGAGCCCCGGTTACCCGTTAGGTTCTCCGCGACTCCGAATCGGCATCGGCCGTATTGGGCCCCATCTGTGGTGGTCTGATGGCTCTTTGAGGCGCGCGCGGAACGCGATGCGCCGTACGCTCGGATCTGTTTCTGGTCGGACGGGGAGCCACCCATGCTCGCCGTCCGCAGTCCCGCGCTTACCGTGGCCGAAAATCGTCCCGCGATCCCCGACGCCCGGTGTGTCCTTCGCGATGGCTGGGTTGCGAGGAGACAGCGCTTCGCTGTCTCACGCGTCCCGCCTCCTCCTTAGCTAGCATGACTGCTTCGCAAAAGGAGGAGGCGGCATCCCAGTCCCCCTCGCTCCGCATCATGGCCTGCACTAGGCCCGGACACGAGAGGTCGCCATCGCCGATCACTTCCCTGAGGGCACGGCGGTGCTCAGCCCACGCAGGGCATTCTCCCACTGTGTGTTCCACCGTGTCCTCAGGGCGGTCCTCGCAGTGATGACACCCGAGCGTTTCCTCCCGCCCCATCAGACACAGGTACCTCCCGAAACTTCCATGTCCGGTAAGGACCTGCGTCAGGCGGTAGGTGAGGACGCCGTAGCGTCTCTCAAGCCACTCCTCAAAGAGGGGACTTACCGCTGCAATGGCAGCGAGCCCAGCCCCCGGTTGCGACAGTCGTTGCTGCCATTCCGCCATGAGATCGCGCCGGAGCTCATCCCGCCACGCACTTATCTGGCGCGGCAGCGGAGTTTCGCCCCGGCGACAGATCCCACGGCGATAATCCGGCAAGGAGGTTCGCCGACACCCCGGAGATCGTGCGGTATCCGCGGATCATTCGGATCTCCATGACCCTCTGTGACATGAGCAGCGTCCGAGCGGGACGCCACAACAAGTTCGGCACCCACACAGGGGCGCCGTAGAGGGCCATGGACTGCACGACCCCGACAATAATATGGTTTAAATGTTGTTTCACCCTACATACGTATAATATAAAAAGTTTACCAATAATAATATTGATGTAGGTGTGTTGCATTATTATACGTGTAAGTTGCAATATATAACAAATACGAATATGTCACTGAATCACCAACAAGTTTGAACATCTTGTCTCTGCATCATAAGTTACTAAAAAAACTGCTTTCAAACTGCAATACAGTTCGGGAAAACTTCGGAGACTTTCCAGAAAAGTAAGTTTTTACAGCGGCACCGAGTTATCGACAGTCCGCCTCGACCGTTGGTCTTATCAGTCTGATTTATGACGCTTATCAGCTCACTCCTTACTTGCTAGATAGTGAAGTCAAACAAAGTGGAACTTTAATCAATCACTTAGCCGCTGGCGTTTTCAATTTGTCCTTTTAAGCATTCCCTTATCTATTACAAGTTTCAAGAATACAAATTCGATTAAGGGCTCGCTTTGAGCCCGCTGGCACAATTCTGAATGATTTACGTGTATTATAAAAGGGAGGTAAAGAAGGTTGAATATCATTCGCGTTGGTGCTTGTGACTTTTTGCATTTGGTGTAGATGGAGTCAACGTTGACATCAATTGTTCAATATTGAGCGTCTGATTCTCTAATGGATAATTCTATCTAATTTTCCGACATGATCCAGTTTAAAGTTGTATGGTTCACTAGACGCCGAGTAAACTGCATGTTTCACATGAAAAGTATCACAAGAAAAGTATAGACATCACGAACTCTTTACCCTAACAACGTTGTTTGAGTTTGTTCAAAGTTAAGAGTGAACCGAGAATTCTTAGCCTTTATTACCGATAGTTCCTAACTGAATGATTTATTCCACAACGCTAGTTTAAAAACGTGTGGTCTCCATATGACGAATTTTAGATTTGTTCAGCAAACGAAGTAACGAGTGCTGATATTAGCGTTCCAGCGGTTTCTCCGAGGTCCCGACACTGCATACAATTGTGTGTAATGAAATTTGTCGAACAGTGCGGCATTCGGCGCACGTCCCCGTACCGGCGGCGCCCGCTCAAATTGCCGCCTAATTAAATTACAAGCCGCTGCAGCCGCGCCGACACGGAATTCATTTCGACCTCTTAAACTCCTCTTTTACAGTTCAAAAGACGATCAATACATTTGTACAGAGGAATTTGTTGTCAGAGAACAAATAGATGGCTCAAAATATTTTTTACGAACTTTTCTCGTCGTATTCTTATCCCGCGATATTGTTTGACCTAAAGATACTCCTTTTGCTGTATGCAAATGTAACCTCCGGGATATCGGAGTCTCAATGGACAGTAAGCTTTTATCACATTTCCATTTCATCGCATTCCACAGCATATGAGTGCATATGACAACATACATAGAGTTCTTTTCCGTAATCTCAGGGAGTTGGGGAAAAACAGTGGCGGGTTGGGTTCTATTGTTTTTGGAACAAGGCGCTCACGACTCGCTGGAGGCGACGTACCAACGACTACATTATTACAACGACGTATTGAAAACTGTCCCAGTCTTTCTCCTAGCAAACTACTAACAAAGGATTATCGTTTATTACACGAACAACATTCATTTTCGTTACAAGCAGTACGTCTATTAAAGCAAAATATAGCTCCGAGATCTTCGCCTCGAAGGGGAAAGTTATTGCTTGTAAAATTGAACCGTGGTGTTGCGTCATCAATTTTTAGACGGAGTAAAAACTATTTTATTGGATTGACGTTGGAATGGCAAAGCGAGGATATATTTCATTCTGCTTACTATAAAATTTACGACAGTCCCTGCTACAAACTGAGAAAAAATTTACAATTTTTAAATACTTAAAAGTAGCCTTTTGTTTTGAAAGCCTAATAAATGTGAATGTGATACTCACATGCGTACATATCTAAACAGAAAGTTTTATGTAAATGTCGCCTTCTTTGAGTCATAGTGGCGCAGATAACACAGCCTCCGGGGAGCGCGCCTGTCGTCTGATCCCAAGATGTATGCAAAATTGCCAATACGTGCTACAATATCGAACCGAATTACATTTTTAATACTAACATTTCCACATTTCAACGTGTTATGAGAATTCTGTAGATATGTTACAAGCCAGACGTACGATGTTCGAGAAATGATAACACAAGCATCAGTACATAAAACCGTACCTATTCAATTTGCAAACTTGACGTGAAATAAAACCTCTTTTTGTGATTTCATAATAAAAATATTACTACTGGCCATTTATGTGCAAAAAATACTACGGATGCCATTAAAGTTTTTCTTTTGTTTTATTTTTTTATGTAGGCAAATTGCATTAAACCATTTTTCAAACTAAGAATAGCCAGTATTTTTGTATTCAATAATTTGTAAATAAAAACTCTTTTCTAATAAATCAAAACAAAAAATAATCGAATGCCATTAAATATTTATTTTTACATTTTTTTGTATAGTGTATGGCATCATTTTGTGAGTTCTCTTTATATTTATTTATATTTCATGGAGGACTTACAGCTTATAAAAATGGATAAAAATAACAACAGATTTAGGTAACACTGAGCTAAATACAAGTCCTCACGTTTAGGGTTATGAATGAATTAATTTAAATGATGTGAGTACTATACAAGATTAAAAATACATATATTCTGCGTAAATGAAAAAGTTAAATATTGAAACATAGACCGTGCAGACAAATTATTATAAACAGACCAAGAGAAACAATAAAAAATATCTATTACTGCTTAAAAAAATTGAGACTTAAGAACCTCTTTGTCGAGTTCACACTAATTGTAAACGGATCGAGGTCATATGCCTTACGAATATTGCTAAAGTTTCTGCTTGCATGCACAATGTAATTGTTCTGCCTGTAGTTAGATGAGAAACGGGACACATTTAAAGGTTAGAACCAGACCTAATAAAAAATCTACAAATAAAATATCTTTGAATAAAAACAATATTATAAACCCTTTTTTCAACGTCCCTGCAAGACACAAAAATAACATGACACAGATAAAAAATATTTTATTCAATGAATCATGATAGAATGATATCGGACCACGTCAAACTCCCGCCATTTCGAATCAAGGACAGAATGTTTCCCGATGTTCAGAGGAACCGATTAATTTCAGATTCAGACAGTTACACAGAAATTATGCCTTATTCAATCGAAATTGAAAGGAAGGAAGCTTAGGGTGCTTCTACACTACGAAACGAAGATAGGTTTTTAAATAAGTACCCAATAGCTATGTAAGTACTGGAAGGATGAATATAATATTTCTTTATCAAAATCCTATTTATCATTACACTTTTTAATCTCCAAAGACGTCGATAGAAGCATAAATACATAATATTATGCCCATTTGATGGCCATAAACGCTATCCACACACTTCTATTAAAGATATTGTGAAAAGACAACTTTGATTCTTATTTCAATTGAGTTCCTAAACCCAACAAAGTTGATCAGCTTACACTTCAAAACTACTGGACCACAACCATTAAAAAAACAACAAGAAAAATCACTAATATCAAAAGTCTAACTAAGTATCACCTCGGCTCGCCTCGCTTGCGGTGGATCGAAGGCTAATTGCCACGGATTTAAACAAATCACTTCAATAGAACATCGAGCGGGTAACTTATTGCCTGATTCGTTACCCAACCAATACCCTTCGTTTCCTTATGGTACTCCTAAGGCCTTGATTAATTGAATCCAATCAATATGAAGCTAGTAGCAAGCTTCTTTTGTGATTAATTATATTTCCTAGATTATTCTTTAATGATTAATCACGATAGTTTTCGAAAGTATAATTGTAAAGATGGCAGTTTTTTAAGTACTGTTTTAAGGTAGTATTAATTTTTTATGATGGTAAGCAATCGTCGCCAACCATGGACACCCGAAACACCAGAGGTGTTACAAATGTGTTACTGGCCTTTTGGGGATTAGGAATTTGAGGATTAATGGGGCCTCGGGGACTGGGGAGATTGGGGAGGAGCATAAATGGGCCTCCGGTACCCTCACTCACATGACGAAACACATCGGAAGTGTTGTTCCACGTCGGTTTTCTGTGAGATGACTTAAATTAGCATCGATAATAAATATTATTATTTGTGGTTTTCGTTTTCAAAATTCACCTGAAATATTAGCTTAAAACATCTATTTGAAGTAGTAGCGATAAATACACAAAAGTGTAAAATTTATGTGATGATTCTTCATAACAAAACTCATTTTGATGCCTTAAGTCTAGGGTAACAATTTTATTATTTTTTTAAGGTATAAATATTTTAATTTTTAGTTATTTATACCTATTTAAAGTTGTACATATTTATTCACAAAACTCATTGACACAATAATTCCTAACATGATCATCAATACAACAATCAACATTACATTAGCAACAATCATGGATAGAATACAATCCACGTGTTACAATTATTATATTATTGTTACTAATCACTACAATACAATATTATAACTAGAGGTAGAATATAATGAAATAGCATGCCATCTGCATATTCAATTAGGTTAGTGAAAACTGTTGTAGGTACTCGTAGGCGCTTGCTTATGTTCGATGTATCATTATTTAACTATATCACGTAAGACGCATATACATAGGTACTTGTAGAGCTCGGTGGGTCAGAGATAAAGACGTAAATTGTAAAAAGTTCCATACTGTATACAGAGGCCTTAGTACGAGTTTGATTTACGTTTAAAGTATTCGAAACGAGTATGCGTTCGGCACTCTGATTGACCGGCGCCAATGAAGCAACCAATCACAGCGCCGAACGCGTAGGTACTCGTTACGATTACTTTAAACGTAAAACAAACCCGTACTAAGGCCTCAGAACGCTCCCGATAAACGCCAACAGGTGATGGTAATATATAAGTTTTATTTTCGTAAAAGTAAAGAATTTAATGTTTCATCATCATTACCATCATCAACAGCCTATAAATGATGCTGAGCTGCAAAAGCCTCTTCTCACACGGATAAGGTTTGAGCATTAATCACCACGCTTGCTCATTGCAGGTTGGCGATTTCAAACTAATAATTAAAAATTATAAGCCTAGGTTTCCTAGTAGTAATAGTTGTAATCAACTGCTCAAGGCTGATTTTGCATGCGAAAACTAAAATGATTAAAATTGAAAAACAATTTCTTTTTGCCAGCGTTTCGAGAGCGATCCGTTTCCACCCTGTACGAGAATGTCCATTGTCCATAGATTACCTAAACTAAATTACATGACAAAAGTTTTTTAGAAGTAAATGTGTATTGTACGTAAACTTATTTTCTATTAGCTACTTGCACGCGGTTTCACCCGCTCTGCTCTGCTCCTATTGGTTGTAGCGAGATGTTTTTTTCCATAAATGAACTATCCAAAACAAAAAGAATTATTCAATTCGAATCGGTAGTTTCGGAGATTAGCGCGTTCAAACAAACAAATAAAAAACCCAATCTCTTCAGCTTTATAATATTAGTATACCTCTAGATATGTGTGCAATAAAGTATAAAATAAATAAATAGATGTTGTGTAAAATTTTGGTACGCACACATTTTTCAGAATTTTTCTAATGACCCCATATGAATAATGACTTTCAACCGAATCTGGCTCAATTATGAAACATGCTCCTTCTTATTCCAACGCAATATGATAACTAAATATACATAGAATATATATTAAATATATTCTAGTCAACAACGAAATCTAAATATTGGGTATGGCACACCGACTCTATTTTTCATTCAACATATTGTTTCATATTTCGATGCCATTACCATTTTTCTCACCATCAATCGGTCGTTTATATTCAACATATTCTATACAAAATGTCTATCACTCCACTACTAAACAAACAGGAAAAAATGACTTTATTTTGATTCCTTCATCTTTTAATCACACATCAATCGCAGTGAAAAAACAGACGTATGGTTTTTTAACTGTCTGTCTCTCCGTCAGCCATTCTTGTAAATATCATTTCAATCACTTTTCCAACTTCGCAAAAATAGGCATTATGATTGACAAGTAAAGCAAACTATTTTGACGTGAATATTTTAACCAAATGATTCATGTTTCAATTTGCTTATAGATACCACTAGCTGTGCGCGCGACTTTTTCCGCGTAGAATAGTGGTTCATAGCTCCTCCCCAGTAGGTGATAGCGTGATAATATGTAGCCTATATGTTGACCCGACCTGTTAGTAATATTCAAGTAAAATTTGAAGTAAATACGTGCAATACTTTTTGAGTTTAGCTCAAACATATATATAGAGAAACAGACAAAAAACCTAAAAGCTACATTTTTGGCTTCGATATTGTTTGTAGATCATATCCAGAGTTTTGTTTTTAATAGATATTCAATTTACAATATTGACTTTTCCACGATTTTATTATATGTATATAGATGATTTTAAAGTACGAAGTACGCATTCAATGAAAAAGAAACTCTCATAGGCACGTTTAACTCGTCGAGTACCGGTTTTGTAGCCACAATTATAGAACAATAGGTTGCGGTCACCGGTGACCGCTTGGTGTTTGACAGTTTAATACAAACAGAGCTTAAACACTTTCCGAAATGTAGAATGCTAGCAGCCTAGATAAAATAATTGTACAACTACTCGCAGTAATACTAACAGTTTAGCATTTCACTGAACAGTTCGCTCGCAATGTTCGTTGAAAAAGTTTTCAAAGAATTCATGTCTGCAGCAGAAATTAAAAATCAATTAGGCTTTTTATCCATTCCACTTTTAGTATCCAATAAATCACGATCAGAATTATTGTTAATCTAAAATTAACATTTAACAGTTTCATTTGTATGACAATCGCAATAAATTGGCGACATGCAATTACTGTCGGGCCGCGATGAAAGATTATTCGTCGATTGTAATAAATTATTTACGATACGATTGCATTTACTCATTCGCTTTATTGTTTCTTTTATGAAAAGAGAGTGAGCAATGGATTACTTAATGTTTATTAGACTTTGTTTTTTTTACGATTTACTTCCTTATTCATCTAGTTACACGATTTCCGGGGCCAAGAAAATATAAGCCTCGGCTGCCTCGTTGACCGAGTGGTCGCTAGTTTCCGGGTAGAACAAAGTATTACTGGGTTTAAAAAAAAAATATTAGTAGTAGCATTGAGTTTGAATTTGTGCCCGGTATATAACAATAGGCAGCCCCTATTACATGAGACTCATAACCTAAAAGTGTTACATTGGACAGTGGCAGTGGCGTAATGTGCACCTCTGCATACCCCTTCGGGGATAAAATGCGTGATGTTATGTTATGTAGAAAATATAATTGAGTTTCTTCTCTGTTATGTTCGATATATGTACTCATAATAAAATTCACTAAGTAACAGTTTATCAACACATAAGCCCGACTTAACAAACCAATGATAACAAGTACACTGGCACAGGAAACGCCGCGAAGTGATAGGCTAACTAACTGAGCTGTGTAAAGCAACACACATTACACATAATTTACATTTAACAGACAGGTCCATAACAGCTGTTAACTGTTAATGATAGCTCAAACAAAGTGCCTGGCATTTAGTTCGCTAATGGGTATTTTTCGTACAACATTTACTATGTAGGTTGGGCTTTGAAAAGCGCTTACACACTGACATCTAATATAACCGTTACTCAAATTACGATAAAAAGCACATCGTCGTCGTCACTGTCACTTTGTATTTGTATTACAATTGTATTTTTTGTATATAGGAAAAGCACCAATTAAAGGTATTGCATTCATTTATTATTGCCTGATGTATGACAACTTTGTATGTAAAACTGCACGAGATATAAAAACCAAACCTTTAAACAGAATCAAACGCAATTCGCTCTTCTTCAATATTTCCTCTTTTTTGTACGGGGGGAAAATCATCGAAGGAGAAGACTAAGTGAGGCGAGAGGGAGTATCAGCCTCTTAATGACTAAAAATCATCTCGTCCTACTTCTGCACTTCGAGCAGGAGCCCCGGCAACTTGTTACGTCCTCCGCCGATCCGTATCTACCCTACAAATTCCAAAACACATAAGCAAATATGAAAAACACTCTTGTTATCTCTGATCTCTTTCTCTATTTTCATCAGAATCAAAGCAGTTTTAAGAGAATTCTTTCTAAAAAAATTCACCGAAATGCAATGTTCTGCAGTAGCGTGTTTACAGACAGTCGCATACTTAGTAGCCCCAAGGTGTGAGTCATCATTAGCTAAGTGGGATCTCGCACACCGCACCCTGCACACCGTATTACCACCATGTTTACACCCAGCATAGCAAAACTGTCGAATCACCATACTAAGGGCTCATATTTCATAAGTGAAATTGGATAACTGGGGTTGGATCACCTGTTCTGGGAAAGTCTATCAGTTCCTATAAAGAACAGGTCACTATTATTAAACATTATTTATTTTACAAAACTTTTTGTGTGTCAAAACTTCTGGTAGATAGATCAAGATTGTAAAAGTATACTTAATTATACTCTTAAACTTTATTCCCACCATCAACCTACGTGATACCATAGTGCCCACTGCTGAGCAAAGGCCTCGTTTGACATGGAGAAGGTACCTACGAGCATTATGTAGTCACCACACTTGCCCAAGAAAGCTCGTCGCTTTTGTATTTTTTTATAATAAATTTTAAAGTTATAACCATCATCAATGAAATCTTAAGCTATAAAACTAAAATCCCATTACAAGAACACACGCTCTAGAAAGTATCAAATAAAGTTTTCTACAGTAGATAATAATATAGAACATATGACCACGGCTATCCCCTACGAAAACTTTCTTTCAAACTCAAAATCATTTATTTCAATTAGATAAGAAAGGCATTTTTGAATGTCAACAAAAATTAGAAGTAAAGCTATTTGCGCATTCCAAGGTGTAGATTCCTATGGTGAAGAACGAGCAAGAAACTCCATAGGTTACTCTTTTTCAATCAGGTTCACAATACAATTCTCTAATTACATAGTTTTGTTGTTTGGATTGTACGAGGAGAACAATGAAACACTAAAATAAAATCAAGTCAAAGAGATCGAAAAAGAAAATAATCTTAAAGAAAAAAACATTGTTTATTTGACTGTTTCAATAATTTCACAAATTTTTCCTTTTTCTCTTAGCTCACACAAAACCAAATGGTATGTTGCTATTAAAATCTGAATCTAAAATTAAATACCTAAGTATCTAATTTAAGCTCTATTACGAAAGCAATACTACATACAATTGCGTAAAGCATTTCATGCATATGCCAATCCAATATGTATGTCATAACACGCGAATACGCGGCAGTTACCAGAACAGTTGGCACATTAATTGCAATTAATTACTATAATTGACAACCTATATTGATTCGTAACAAGCTGGCATTAAAGTTGCCATTGAAACAGCGTTGTTCGAACGTTTAATGTCTTTAATAACGTATTAATGCTTTGTTCCAGGTGTGTGGGGACCGTAGCTTATGTAAACTGAGCATGAAATACATCTCAGCCGACTGGTGAACGTGAGTTATTTGAATTTCAATCTTATGCTTGTAACTTTTTAGTTTATTTTGATAATTTTGTGGTGTATGTACTTAGATGCTTGGTATAATTGGTACTTAATCAACAAAATAAGAAGAAATTTTCATTCGGCAATGTAACAAAATAATAAATTTTCCATTCTTGAGATGGTTTAACAGACGACAAATAACGACTAAACAAAAAAAGTATCAATATTATCATGTTGAATTTAGCTATATACTCACCAATCTTTTCTATAGTTTAACCAAGGCGTTCCATTTTCCTACCTGAAACAGTAGGTACTAAAGAACTCATCTTAATTCCAAGCTGTCCTGAAGCCGCAATAAATAATGGCGGACTACAAAAAAGCTAAAAACCATCCAACCATTTCGTTTCATTTAAATACAGAAGCTTTATTTCATGGACTAGTGAATATGGTCGAAAATGGTTCGATTTCTATTGCGAACTATATTTAAATGTAGGTCCCACATTTTATCGAAAGGGTTATTGAAAACGTTACTATTTTTAAATCGTTCCGCAGTTTTATTCAATTGGTTCTGTGATGTATTTTACGGAATAATAATAAATTAATAAATTAAGTTAATTTATTATTAATTTGTTATTGTCGGTACTATGGTTGGTGTGTGTTCACTTTTTATGTTTAAATTTAGTTGGTATATGCTCTTGTTGTTTTGTTTTTTTTATTATTATTATTTTCTTTCCCTAAATGTAATTTGTTTAGACTGTGAGTGTTTTTTTAATTGAATAACGTGAAATCTATCCGTGAAAACCTGTAATTGGCTTTCTGGCGTTATTATAATATCTGTTTGTTTGTCATGTGTAGCTGTTGGTTTTCCTATCCATAAATAAATAAATAAATAAATAAATTAAGTGCAACGTTGCAACAGTATCTACATAATATGTAGAATAAATTACAGTTTTGGTCTAACTATTATAGTTTATTACGTAGACGTATAATATATATTTATTCATTATACAAAATTAAAAACTGTATGTTAATTTGCCACCTCTAATTAGTTGTTGGTAACACTCGTAACCGTCTAAATATAAAAATAATTAACATTTTATAAACAAAACCTAAAATGAATACCTACATTAAAAATTTCGTATTTTTTACCAGCGGAACCTCAAATTACTCGAGTAAAGATAACAATGCGTAGGTTGGAAGGTAAAATTACCGTGGATAAACCATTGGAACAAATACAATATATGTGTACCTACTTATGTGTTATATAATTCACATTATGAGCCACGTGATCCACTTTCATTGGTTTTTAGAACATTAAAGTGTGTACCTTTTTTTATTTTGTTATCAAAAAAAACGTTGCGCCATACTAGGATTTTCTCCTGTATCGTGGATGCGTTTACAAACATACAAGTTCACATACAAATGACACCCAGACCCGAAACAACAATCAGTGGATTACACAAAGAGTTGTTCCGTACGGGAATCGAACACACGACACGTTGCGTGGCAGCCACCGCACCAACACATTGTAATGAATTATAAAAAAGTTATCCCATTGCATATTGCTATGCCAGTTATTTAAGAGTGGGAGAGCCATGGTTCGGCACGAATGGGCCGGGTCGACCGGAGCCATACCACGGCCTCACGGAAAACTGACGCTTGCGTTGTGTTTCGTCGTGTAAGGTTACCGGAGGCCTAATTACTTCCCTCCCCAGTCTCCCCAATCCCTGAATCCCCCACAATCCTCAAATTCCCAATTCCCAAAAGGCCGGTAACACACTTGTAACGCCTATGGTGTTTCTGGTGTCCATGGGCGGCGCCGATTGCTTACTTGCTTGATGATCTATCTGTTAGTGTACCGGCTTATCACATAAAAAAATATTTAGAACTTAAAAATGAACATGGTAAAATCTTAATCCATGTTTCTTCTAATTGACAAAAAAATAAACACAGCTATTCACAGTTCAAGTTGGTATAGCCGGTCCCCGGCGTAAACGCAGTGAAATAACATTTTACTGAACACAAAGTTATGCGGGCAAAGTTGCAGCTATTGCGAACGTAGCATAATAAATTATTTATTCAGAATGAAAATTAATGCAAAGTGAGTTAGAGAACCTGGCTGCAAGTATACCTGTATACGTGCCACCATTTTGACCGCACCTTTTGTTTATATGCATAATATTATTCAAAATATATGCACGTATACATAAATTGCGGAAATTAGTTGCCGGTTTTATTACGAAATACGGGCGTTTCGGTTGGAATTGTAAAATTGAAAACTGTTGGTTACAATTGTGTAGATTTAGTTATGAGAATTAAGCAGCATACTCAAAATGTTTTACTCAAGGTCTTGTACCGTTTATCATCAATGGGTCAGGTGTTACTACAGTCATCTGCATAGACTACATAAAGCATTTTTATTTTTTTATGATTTTATTTTATTAATTTTGTAATTAGTATAATGCGTCAAGCGTATCTTTGCATTGTTCTCACATATACGTACAGTATTGGAATATGTATCAGAGACATTGTAACTTTTTTAAAAAGGGTAATGAATGGACTTTCTTGCTCGTTCTTTTCCATTCGAACCTAGATTTTGGAATGACCACCTAGCTTCACCTAGCTTCACTGACTGACAGACTATTATGTATTTTGTATTTGTTGACGTTTCAAAAGTACCAAATTATGGTTTAATTGAAATAAAAGCTTTGGGTTTGACTTTGAGCACATAGTCTAGTATAGAGTTGACCCAGGTGTATAGTAAAATATTGGTACCTGCACACCCAACTGTAAACATAAGAGAAAACTATTACAGAATAAACGTGACATTATTCTATATTTCGCAGACTATGTAAATGTAAAGAGGTTCAATAAAGTATGCAAACAAAATGGAATAAAATAAAGAAGATAATAATATCGTAGTGTGGTATAACGTGTCGCTCCTATACGCTTGCGGTTTATACGGATTTGCGTCACTCGAATAGTTTGCGTCAACCATGTGACAGGTCTAGTGCTGTCTATCCCCTGTTGCATTTATTTCACGTATAGAAATAAATAGGAAACATTCAAATACATAGGAACTGAAAGGGTCTAAACTCTAAAAAGTACCCAATCCTTATAGTTCCTAATAGACCGAATCAGATCCCATACCATATAAAATATCTGATAAGAATTCTGTGTGGTTTATGAAATGAGACAACAAACTGTTGTGGTTCTTTCCTCAAAAGGCCACTACAGAAAGAACTTGCACGGTTCTCATACATAATCTATTATACATATTGTTTAGACTTTAAAAGAGACAGACCTCTGAGTTTGTTTCGGCATTTCTTCTCAGAGTAGTCAGTTAGGAAATGTCGACCTCACCGTTCGCTTGATAAAATTGACGTGTAGAAGTGCTGCCTTGTAGCCTAATTGCAGAAATAAATTCACTTGTTTCACTTGAGATACCTGGTGAAAAATCTTCAATCTTGCTGTCAGAAAATACGGGCCCACTGCTGTGGTATTTTAAAGAGCTACCTACTTTTGATGTCTTAAGATAATTGTCTGAATATATACCTATCAATTTTGATTCTTGTTTTCCACTTTCAGATGGCAAAGCAATGAAACATTTCTAAATTTAATTTCACATCAGGAAAACAACTAATTAGTCTTACTAATTGAAATAAATGTGCTCAATTAACAACTTCAAACAACCGGATAGTGTAAATCAATATTATATTAAACGAGTTTACATATCATGTGACATTTTGACGCAAGATACAAAATATTTTCCTACGTATGAACTGTTAAATACTTATTTTTGTTTCATATTACTGACGCACATGGATTAAGAAAAACATTCCAAAAACTTCGAGATAATTCAATCACAGATCAGTAGCAATTATTGTGTCATTTTGAAACTACTAAGTCGAGAATTCAGATTCTTATCTTTTCTTCTATCTACGCTCACTACGCAGTGCAATGTCTACCTATATGGCCAGTAACTACGTTTACGGCTGCTAATCCAGTCAAAAAGAGAAACTAGTAAAATCGGATTTCCAGATAAATTGTATCGAGCAACCCTAGTACGGTTCTTGTAAATTTTTTATGGCCGTTAGGTACCCGGCCCGGCGCTACTAATAAATTGTGATCGGACCCACAGGAGGTTGTTTGCTCCCGCCTCTATCCCGAGAGCCCAGATTCGTGTCCCGAGTAGGCCATTAAGCACACCCGCTACACGGTCACAATCTTGTTTTCCAATACGATATCGAGAACACCTATAGATCTTTTATTGAGACTAATCTTCGAACAACCACGTTTCAGTGTTATGCTGAAAATATTACACGTTTGATCGTACGCCTTTTTATAGTTGTTCTCTTTACGATATCATACGGTATTTGAAGTCGGTTAGTGAAGAATTTTTTTTTTTTTCTTTTTTTAACGTTGCCCCACACTATGATTTACTCCTGTGTCGTGAGTACGTTTACAAACATACAAGTTCGCACACATGGCACCCAGACCCGGAACAACAATCTATGGATCACACAAAGAGTTGTTCCATGCGGGAATCGAAACACCGACGCGTTTTGCGGCAGCCAGTTGCCCAGGCACCGCACCAACCGTGCAGTTTGATTTTGTCATGCTTTTGTATCCTAAGTATAACTATAAACAAATTATAAAACCGAATGATACATATACATATGATACATATTTAAAAAAGGAAAACTTGGAAGCGTAAAAACTAGAACTAGTTTGTGATAGAATCAAAAGCTTTTACACACTTTGTAATTATATAATTATAATGTAAAAGTTCGAAAATTCGTTAACAAGTCAAAACACACACCTTTAGTTTAACTACAGCCTTTAATAAAAGAGTTAGATTAGAATACCGTGAGTGCAGCAGCTACAGTGAATAAAGGGCGGGGGCTAATCCATTTTGCTGGCTTGACGGTCGCTGCCGGCTCGGTCAGATAAGCCGTGAACATACTTTTATGGGAATAGCCGCACGTTGTAGCACTC
This sequence comes from Spodoptera picta, assembly GCA_038387885.1. NCBI lineage: Eukaryota > Metazoa > Arthropoda > Insecta > Lepidoptera > Noctuidae > Spodoptera > Spodoptera picta. Next base: position 3,585,276 of record JAZHFQ010000438.1, on the reverse strand, counting down.
AAAATCGTTCGCACCTTTCTATACTTTGTAAAATATTACTCCTTTTATTAAATAGCTGTTTGAGACATTATTCAAATAGTTAGTGTTTTATTTTTCTTGGCATAAGCCGGTAAACGAGCCGACGGATCACCTGATGGTAAGCAATCGGCGTAGCCCATGGACACCCGGAACACCAGAGGCGTTACAAGTGCGTTATCAGCCTTTTGGGGATTAGGAGTTTGAGGATTCAGGGATTGGGGAGATCGGGGAAGGGGAGGGTAATTGGGCCTATACGGTAACCTCACTCATACGACGAAACTTAACGCAAGCGTTGCTTCACGTCGGTTTTCTATGAGGCCGTGGTATCTCTCCGGTCGAACCGGCTCTTTCGTGCCGAAGCATGGCTCTCCCACACTTAACTAATGTTAAGTTGACTAACTTAACATTAGTTAAGTGATCAGTTGAGTATAACAATGTTTTACGTGAGGCCCATGTAAATTTAAAATCCGAATTCGTATAACATTATACAGGAAGCGGTAATTAAAAGAAACCTAGATTATTTATTAAAAACTACGCTTTATTTAAATTTGTCTATGGAATAAAGTTTTCAATTACAGCGTAGGTTGTATTGTAACGCATGCTGTTCAGGCTTAGGTGAGGCAACGTTTTAAAAAATGCGTTCGAAAACAACAGTGTCGCATTGTTTCTTCAATTAATTTGCAGACTATCTTCTTATGCCTTAAGTTATGCTCTAATACATTAAGTTAAATCTCAAATTACATGCTAAAGAGATAAATGCTTGAAGAACATTTTTATTGAACTGAAGTCGGTTGAATAGTGGACTAAGTGTTAAATTCTAATGCCAATGAAGTGGTGGAATCAATGGGTCGAACACCGCAACATGTTGCAGCACCGTTAGCAACAACTTGTTGATTCTTAACAAACAAATATACAATTATATACTATGTTACAAGTGATTGTTGAACAGAAAACTAGTAGATAGTAGAACTAAGTAGTAGAACTAAGAACAAAGAAATTAAACATTTGTGTTAAGTACATTCCTATGCCCTATGTGTCCTAATTTATTTATCAATATCCCTAGGTAACTAAAAGAGATTTCTTTCTAGTTGACTGATTCAGAAAATTATCTTAATTAGTAAAATTTAATATGATAACAATGCAATTCGGCCGGTAGCGCACTTGTAACGCCTCTGGTGAATCGGGTGTCCATGAGCGACGCCGATTGCTTACCATCAGGCATCAAGTGTTGCATCTGCTCGTTAGGCGGCTTATCCCATAGAAAAAAATATTGGGAATCCAAATTAATTATTATGTTACCGACTTACTCGCGTAACTGTTTGACGAGGAACTCGACTATTTTCTACTTTTCTAGGCATGCCTAGAAAATGGCTCATATTTGAGTTTTAATATAATGTACTTATAAATATAATCACAAATGTTAATTCTTTATAACTTAATATTTTCTAATGGAATATTACAGAAAGGTGGCAATGTGGCTTAAAGATGTTCCGTATAAAAGGTAAACAGAGGAAAAAGCCATTGAAAAACAAACAAACAATATTTAAAACGCAGTAAAAAGACTATATATATACACAAACATATTATTCTTGGCAATAACTTCGTTATTAAAGAAACGAAAGTAATTTATCCATCGTTTTTATTTGTTAGTACATAATATATATTTTTAGGTACACTTTTATGTCGAATCGAGCGTACTTTATGCGTGCATGAGTAACACCTCACCATAAAATAAACAAATACATTAATTTTACAGCCATACAGTTAACATAAAAAGTATATACATACATACATACTCGTACATAAAATACAACATAATAATTTTGCTTTTTTATGCCCCATCTTACTCTGCAGTCGCTATGTATATGAGTATTACCAACCTTGCGCCGCAGTGTCACCCGCACGGGTATTTTATTCCCTAAAACTTTAATAGAATATTCGCGGGCATCCCTCGACTAGTTTCGAACCATGATTGGGGCTCATAATTATGAAAAACATGGTCTACAATATCCGCAGTGACTGAAAACTTCACTATTTAGTCAGGTTTAAATATAACCCAGTTATTCAAATATTTCAATTCAGTTGAATTATTTATTATTTTTATATTTTGTACACGCATTTATAAATGGACATAATTATCGATTATTCAATTCTTTTAAGTATGACCAAAACATATGCATTTGCCCCGTTAAATCTTTCCGTCATACTTATAATATAGAATCTTATCCCCACATACAAACATTTATGCAATTAGATGATACCCACAATCTGTTATAGGTAGCTAAGTGTAATGTAATAGAATTCCACAGAGTCCTCCGGTATTATTGGTTTCCCCCCGGGATATTTCGAGTTCTGACGTCGAGAAAATTTTCTACATTATTAATGTTGATGTCATTTTTAGATGAAGATGAACGTTTCGATGGCAGCTTTTTATAGAAATACTGATTTTGTACTGTTTGTGGTAGAAGTTATTTTCTTTCTATGTTTTGTTTTAAAAAAAGCAATTATTTTCTCATAATCTACAATATATTTGTCAAGTACTTATGTGTGAATTAGACCTGACCATTATGGGATCTCCTGGTTTCCAATTAGGTACTTACAGGTTTGCTATAAGCCTTAACGAACTTCAATAAAATGTGAGTATTCTATAAAGAACAAATACCATCTTTCCTCCACAATCTACCAATGGTGATACCGTATTCTTTGTGACTATGTTTTGTGGCTTCTTTCTAGCTAAAACGATTGACATACAAGTTCCCTAATGATAACATAAGTAGCATAAGTGCAGCAGGAATTACTGATATCACCTAATAGTATCAGTTTTACTAATATTATCTTTGACAGACTGCCTCGTTGGCCGAATGGTCGCAATTACTAGGTACTACTGCCGGGCAAGGGGTCTCGGGTTCGATTCCCGGGCTTTATTACTGGGCTTTTTCAAAAAATCTCAGTAGTAGCACGGAGTCTGGAATTAATGTGCCAATAGGCTCACCCCCTATTACATGGGACTCATAATATAAATAGTGAAATGTGGGTGTTACATTGTACAGTGGCATTAAGTGTATGTATATCTCTGCCTACTCCTTCGGGGATAAAAGGCGTGATGTTATGTTATGTTTTACTAATATATTGAATGTTATATCCAAAGTGTGTTGGTAGCGTAAAGCTTAAACACACATTATGCGTTCAAACTTGATGCAGTCTGCCCTCCTTAATTGATACTGCAGCGAAATTAATTAGTCTGTGACGAAATTTTGCGGTTGACTGCATAATTTATTAGTTTACTGCTTTATAAGAGTTCATAATAAGATAAATAAAAAACAAAAGTGTCTTCTTTTAAGGTGTTTGGTAATTGTGTACTTGCCAACTACTCAAATTCAATACTTTTTTCGAACTGTCAGAAACGACAGTTGTCTATGAATTTTGTACGAGATTGCGTATTTTGACGTCACGTTTTATTAAAGTCAAACTGCATACCTACATAATTCTTAAAAAATTACGGGAAAAATACTAAAATTAAGTTGGTTATTTTTAATGAATGAAATTGTGATTATTTTTTTACATTTCAATGTATTGAATAAATGAAATAGGTAATTTATTTTTGATGAAGGCATGTAGGTACCCAATTTTAATGTCGAGTATTCGAGTTTGATATACAATAATATACATATACAATAATTTTATTTCTCTTTATTAAAATATAAAAAGAGTCTTTTAATCGAAGGGGATTATGTAGTAGTAGTAGCGAGAAATAATAGGATCTGTCCAAACTGCACACGAACTCATAGATCTTAAAGGCACCGTAATTATGATTTGTAGTTAGAATGGAACTGTTTTTATAATAACTATCGTGAGACATACTTAATTAACTAAAAATCACGCGTTACTCATGTGAGACTAAGACTAAGAAAACCTCTACTATTTTCGAACTATAGAAGGGTTCTTCCTCATGAGCAGCGTGCGCGGTCGCGGAGATGTCGAGCAGCCTACTGGTAGAGTTTTTCTCAATACCTATATACCTCTATACTTGAGTAACCCGCGGTTTTTAGTTAATTTAGAATGGAACTACTTTTTTTGTAAATTTGGTATGTAATTGATAATAACGGACTGCAGATCTAATGACATAGCCCCACTACCAAAACATCGAGATTGAAAATCGTCCACCAATATTGCACGACCTCACAACTCACGACCAATTGCACAATAGATACTAGACGAATGGACTCGCCAACAACAACACTTTATCATCGTTGCCGTGAACTGAACATTGTAAGTAACAGAACCACGAAATATGTCGTATAGTTATAAATATATCCCTTTTCAATTTCCTTTTAACACTTGAGTGAGCGCCGCCGCTGCAATTGCACTTCAATTATCTCCTGTATCTTTCCGTATCGCTACCGGCGAGCTTTCAAACAAATTGATGAAATATTACTCTGTACAAGAAATAATTTCACTTGAAAATTTGCAGCGAGAAAATTCCGTGAAATTATTACCTAATACTTAGCGCAGCAGCATTAATTAAAGACGCTTCGAGTCTGGCATTCTGTTTGTAGTCAAGTTTCTGGTTGCAATGTTAAAGCTTAACTTGTTTGCCGTTTCCATTGAAATGTGTTTATATTTTTCCGTCGAAGTGTAATTTTAAACACTTCTTTTTCTAGTTTATACTAGTTTACAACAAATTGCTAAATGTATTTTTTATTGACGATGCTATTAGGTACTAAGTTTACTTCTTCTATTTTATTTTCTACTTCGGATCGCGTAACGAATCACAGAACGATCACAGAGTCACAAATAAACCCTTCAAAATAGTCGATCAGATTCAAAAACTTAGCTGAAAACGTTCACAAAATAGTGCCAAAATTGTTTAGCTTAAAGTGCCAAACAACATAACATAACATAACATAACATCACGCCTTTTATCCCCGAAGGGGCAGGCAGGGGTGCACATAGAAGTGACACCCACTTTTCACTATTTATGTTATGTGTCCCATGTAATAGGCACATTGCGATATTGCCGGGCACATTTCCAGACGCTGTGCTACTACTGAGATTTGTTTTAAAACCCAGTAATAATGCCAAACAGAATAGTGCCAAAAGTGTTTTACATCGAAACTAAGAACCCGACCAACCAATTTTCTAACCAACCAACCTTCTAAACATTGTAACACCAAGTCTTACATAACTATATAAGTATTACATAACTTTTTTTTCTTTTTGATTGTGTTCTGGCTTCGCAACCACTTCATTTCTCTGCACTTCCCTATGCTTGACTGTAAGAGAATGCCTTAAGGCATAAGTCCGCCATTCACTGTATTTTGTGAAGAAGAAATAAATAAAAATAAATAAGTCTACTCAGACTTATACCAAAATGTTTCTAATGTAGGTGTAGAAGTTGGTAACGAGCCTGCTTAGGTTATCCGTTAGCAGTACGATACACCCACTGGGGCGGCTCAAGTGCTCCAACTGATGCTCGGAGGCTAATGAGTTGCAGTTCACATCTAAGTAACTGTGATATTCGTGTATAGAGGGTGCTTGTTCACCAGTTGTCATGAAATTGGTTTTGAGTTTTTCTCTTATCAAGTTCATGCTGTTTTTCGATATGGTATGCTGTTCTCTGCTGTTTTTATTATCAATTAACACAATAGCCGCTTTCCATCGTTGGTTTAGACGTTTACATACTGAAGATCATGTTAATATTCATACTGATTTTAAGCATATATTACCGAAACGTGTCATTTTTATTTGTTACATCTTCAGCAACGCTGCAGTATTCACATGCAGCACCCGTTTATGTTTATTCAAGATACGTTAATATCAATAAATTCTAAGTGCAGACATTTATCTGCAGGTCAAATTCAGTTTTAAATGGCCCAAGGTGACTAATTTTTTACACTGCCTTCATAAAAAGTGACAACTTATTCAATCTCAAATTGAAGGTGGATCTCTCGGTAAATATAAAACAACACATTCAAAGTGTAGTCAGTCCCCTCGGACAGGACATTCGCAAAGTTAAAATGGAATATGCCGTCAAAATGTTTTTATGGGAACCCAAAACTGAAAATTGAATGCGCTCGACTCGTGGAGGATTTATTCAAAGCATTACTCGAGTACTCGGGGTCTATTAACGTAGCCGAGAGTTCAAACTAATGATCTGGAATCGAGATGTGAAATCGATTGCACCTCCCACATCGGATTGTGTTATCGGATTTCAATTCGGCAATCGCAATTTGGATCGTTCAGTTTGAATGTTATTACAAAAGTGATCTGAGATAACTTTGAGATGAAGACGTTCGAGGATTGAGACGGGCTAACGATCTTGTTACTGAGCGCTGAGCGAGCCAGCGAGCTGCACCGCACGGCTCAGGGTAATGAACTGAGATTGAGCCAGCTCTTGTACTTGTCTCTCCTCGAATTATTTACTACAACATCCCACAAATTGGTCTGTATTTAATCTGTATACAAATAGGGATAAACAAACAGCTGGACTGTTCTTTCTTTTGTTTATTAACGGATTTTCTTTTTTGTTCATTTGCTTTCGCATTATGAATAAGAAATTCATAAAATGAAACAATCGGATTTATTCGTATTTCGGCGTCCACTAGTTTTACTTAAAACGGTATAATTCCTGGTAAAATACAAACAAAGTTTAAATATGGTTTCCTTGACAAGCTAAGTATTTACGTGGCTTATCAACGGTATTTAACATCTGTTAACATTGAATAAATACACAGACTAAAGTAACTATTTTATTAACAATTTCATTCTGAAATTAGCTGTTCTAAATCAACTTCGCGAACATGATAAATATTCAACGCAGAACTCTTTGGTGTACCGAGAAACAATTTTCCTGTAGGAGAGTAGCTACGTTGTTCCATAGTGGATTATCTTACATTTTCATTTTATACCAGGGTTACGGTAAACGAAAAACGAGAAGGAAACTGTAACAACTTCTAATTGACATATAATCTTATGACCATTCCTGTTAACATTACACGAACAGCGTATTTCTACAGATATAATCGTCGCAGCCACAAACGACATAGGAAACCCACGAACCACCAAAATAAAGTGTATTTTTATTGCTCTCCAAGACACAAACAAAAGGTATTATTAAATTTTTATAGGTCTTTTTCTCGATTGTTTCTTTTTATGTTCATTTCTAAATATTACATTGTCTTTCCACATTACTGCCATGGTGGTAAGGCTTTTGTTTGTAATATTAAACAACTTTGTAATTATGCAGGAACAACATCTATTCCGACTTTTGACGCAAACTTTGCTGTGGGTAGATTATCGTGATTCACATGTAAATGAGTAGGTACTGCGAGTTGTCCCGCTATTCTGTGCCCAAACACCGACACTGCCTAATCCATCGCATTCACGATAAGCGTGACAGTGATGGCACGTGACGTGGCACCCGGCGTGAATAGCACGTCGACGTGATTGACGTGACACCGTCCCAGCGGTTGTGAGCCAGTCCCGCACATACATTTACGACTGCATACAACTGGCATTCGCTATACGAGTCTACATACATCTGTAATATCACTAGCTACCAGCACATGTATGCATATATCTGCAACAATGGAATTGTTAATCAAAAACTTACCTGAACAAATAGCAGCGAGCGTGCTATTCACAAATAAAAAAGCGGTAAATCTGATATAACAACATGTTATTGGATTTACCTTCCGCAAGAGCTGTGAGAACGAAACTAAAACGTTTTCAATGCAAGTTTAATAACACGTGTGTTGCGAGATTTTCACGGAAACGTCAAAATAAAACAACGTATATTCAGGCGCGTCATACCCGGCACTGCAAGCATATATTATTACGTAAATTTCTAGAATATACAAAGGCATTGTCGTAAACAACGACACACAAAGCGTAGAATGAAAGCAAAGGGAAGCACCGACATGATTTAGAGAAAGATACCTAGAGATAATAATATTCAAGAAGCAGATTACCATAACTTAACGGGGAGATTGGCTCGGCCTACCGTGGATCATTATTTAAATCACAGGCTGCATACAAATTACCCAGATATCGGATAAACATGAACTGAAAATTAAAGAGCAGTAGATATTCAATCGTATTCCGGTAAACCGTGAGACAATAAAGAAATATTTTCTGTCGTGCGACCGGTTATTTTTAATTAGGTAACGAAGGTATACCTACAGAATAATTGATGTTGGGTTTGCGAGAGTCTCAAATTAAGTGCGACTAAATCCTTACTTACACTTTAATTTCGCATCAGTACCTTTTTTATTCTAAGCGATCGCCATTGCGGTTCACACAAAACTCAAATCACCTTTTGACCCCTCGGGTCTTTTGTGCTTCCCTCACCTACTGTTCCATTTTAAGTCTACCACATACCCTTGTCGGTGGTCAATAAAAGCTTTTGTCGAAAAACTTTTCGGACACAACCTGCTCGTTTAAAATCTTTCACTTTTTGCCATAAATGGACTCCAAATAAATTAACCAAAGTTTCGTACATTGGTATCGTTAAATAAGGACTTGAAAAGTTTGTTTTAAAAGGGAATATATATGTAAACAAACCAGGAGTATGGGCCGCTCTGCTTAAATATAAAGAAAATAATCCTGAAAACGTGAAGATGAAGTTTTAAAGATTTCAATCAAATCGCGTCCCATTTTACTTTAAAGGACTTTGTAGTCTTGTTATAAAGTATAAATAGAGCTCCGTCGTATTCATGGTAGGAAAATCCCGACGAGCCCCTTAACAGACGAGACACTCCCACGGAAAATGACTGTCGGCTACGCCTCACCTTGGCGTTATTACATATTTTAAAGAAACCCTTTTAACATCATAACATAACATCACGCCTTTTATGCCCGAAGGGGTAGGCAGAGGTGTACATTATGCCACTGTACAATGTAACACCCACTTTTCACTATTTATGTTATGAGTCCCATGTAATAGGGGGTGAGCCTATTGCCATATACCGGGCACAATTCCAGACTCCGTGCTACTACTGGGAATTATTTGAAAATCCCAGTAATACTGAAATTCCTTGACACTTTTGATCAATATCGGCACATGTTCAGTGAGAATATGGAAGTATGCCTGTGATACCTACTGTTATTTACTATTGCTTTTAATCACGACCAATAATTTCTCCTTATTTTTAAATCATATTCATTTTCCTTTGCAACCACGAAACCTCAAAACCAATCAGATATAAAGCATCACGAAATCGTGTATCTCCAAGTAGACGGCGATGTATTTCACTGAGAAGCGTCTCATCAATTTTAAAGTATAACTAGCGGCGTGAGTCACGTATATCTTGTAAACTATGCCCGATAGAGGGCGCAATCAATCACTTAGGAGCAACGTGTTGCGGTGCACAAGTTTGTAAGCAACTCTAGTTTATCCAACGTATCTTTCCAAGTCGACCTCGTCAACTGAATCCCTAGGGATATGAGATTTATAGAAGCAACTCCGAACCAACTGAGAATCGTATTGTGCGCGCCAGGATATTAAATGTCACCATCTATCAATATTTATATGCTGCACTCTATCTCGGGATAGGTCAAATATTTAATTTCATATTTCATTAAAATCGTTATCATTATTAAAGTTATATGTAGCTATAATCTGCCTCGTTGACCGTGTGGCTTGCAAAGTGTAACAGGGGTTTTGGGTCCGATTCCCGGGTACAGCAAAGTATTGTTGGGGTTTTTAAAAAAATCTCAGTAATAGCACGGAGTCTGAAATCGTGCCCGGTATATGGAATAGGCTCACCCGCTAATACATGGGACTTACAACGTAAATAGCGAAACAGTGGGTGTCAGATTGTATAGTGGTATTAATTGCCGTAGTGTGCACCTCTGCCTACACCTTCGGGGATAAAAGGCGTGATGTTATGTTGTGTAGCTACATCACATAAAAATACCGATTTATTTATGTCAAATTGTTTTGATGTTAACGATCATATAATTTTTATTGTATGTCATACAAGTGGGTCATAACAACACTGGTTAAAAACAAAACGAAGACATGTCAAATAAATTAACTAAATAAATAGGCGTATTAATACAGGCAGTGAGCCAAATGCTGCATGAAACCGCTCAAATAATGTTTGTATTGAAAGAATTTAGATTTAAAACGTCTTCATTTACATACTGAAGTGAACATAAATTAATAGAACACTAGTTTTCAGCTGCATTGAAGAATTGGGATGATGACAGGGTATGAAAATTAAAAATCCAATTAGTCCGTCAGTTAGGTAATGTAAAAATATTAGACACGTATTTTTTATTTTGTCGTATAATAAAACAATACATAGATAAAACGAATCAAAGTATAGGAATGGGGGCTAAAACGTCATGTCTACGTTTAAAATGTACATAGAAGTGACATCACGCGACATTTCAAATCAAATTTAGGAACGTCGATAGTATTCGCTTCTGAAAGAAAATAAAAAATACGTGTCTAATTATTTAAAATAATCTACCAGATGGACATTTTTTTTAAACGTTGCCCCACACTAGGATTTTCTCCTGTGTTGTGGGTGCGTTTACAAACATACAAGTTCACATACACAATGACACCCAGACCCGGAACAACAATTTGTGGATCACACAAAGTGTTGTTCCGTGCGGGAATCGAACCCGCGATACGTTGCACGGCAGCCGGTTGCCCAGCCACCGCACCAACCGTGCAGTCAAAATGAAAATTAGGCATCTATCTACCCTTTTATTAGGTATGTTTTCACGTAATTATTTGACGAGGAACTACTGGCTGCGCAACAGTCGCCGCGTCGCGGGTCGCGGAATGTTGCTCATAAATATGAGCCTCTAGCATGGCTTGAAATTAGTAGAATTCCTCGTCAAATAATTGCGTGAGTAATCCGAAAAACATAATAATTAGTTTAGTATGTCTCACGAGAGTATTGATAACATTGAGAAATGTCTTTCTCGGTAGAGAAGATCATTTAGACCACGTTACATTTACCAGACATGGAAACTGTTTTATCTTTATCTTTGGTCTTGAATGAAACTTATAATTAGTCCATGATCACCTTAAGACAATTCGATTAAATCTGCTACAGTAAAGCTTGTCAAAGGTTTGATGCTCTCACGGAGCAATTCTTTGCATACACAATAAATAATTGTTATCCCAATAGGAGTGGGGCATTTCTATGTTTTTTGTTTGAATTTCTCGAACCTTAGAAAAGCCATATTTGTTTTATTCATAGCCTTTCTTGATGGACCATGAATAACGATTTCAGACTACACTACAAATGCTAGGATGGGCCGCTAGCCAAGAGAAATTAAATTATTAGCTGGAGTAGTGCTAAGACCTTGTATAGATAACAAAGGGGTTGGTATTTTTCCTTTTATGTGATGCACACTACTATGCACGCATGAGTATTGAAAAATATTTATTGTGTGGTTATTTTAAGCATTTTTCTCATATTTTGACTTAACATAAAATAATATCACGCCTTTTACCCCCGAAGGGGTAGGCAGAGGTGCGCATTATACCACAGTATAATGTAACACACACTTTTCACTATTTATGTTATGAGTCCCGTGTAATAAGGGGTGAGCCTATTGCCATATACCGGGCATAATTCCAGACTTCGTGCTACTACTGAGAATTTTTTTTTATACCCAGTATTAATTTGCCTGACCCGGGAATCGAACACGAGACCCCTTGCCGGCAGTTGCACTTGCGACTACTCGGCCAACGACGCAGATTTTCGTTATTATTATTTTTTATATGTTAGGCCTACGTTTAACCACTATCTCGCCTGATGGTGATAAGCGATGGTTTCCGATGGAGCACGCACGTTTTTATTAAAAGTTTACGAAAATTTAATTACATAATCTGCATAAATAATAAGAAAATTTTATTCGTAGCTTCGTAATTAAACTCAAAAATTAGATAAAATGTATAAAAAGTGAAGTTGCAGGCTGCAATCACATTTAACAGCGCCCATAAAGATACTGCTAATGAATTCAGCACTTTACATTAATAGCTGAAACGCTGAAACTTTCTGCGTTTTCAGCCATTAACACTTTTAAAGGCCTGAAACTTTAGTTTTGATTGCCTTGGTAATTGCAGTTCATATTAACCATGAAGATAATATCATAATTGTCACATACTTAGTAAGTTATGACAATTTCTCTTTGAACTAGGTATACGGAGGACTTCGCCTCATAGTGTCAGCAGACTAGAATACAATTTTCAATATCCCTGCTCTTTCTATGGGTGCCGTAGAGCTGTCTAAGGAATTATACGGCATCTAACAGTGACTGGTCAGCAGTGCTCTTTGATAAACATGAGCTCTTTGATAAACATCATCTGCCTATACGGCGGAGATTATCATAGATTAGCTTTTGCCCTCGGCTTCGCACGCGTTACATTCAGAGTTACTACACATATAAGTCTTGGATATAATGTATAGTATAATAAACTCTATCTATTAAAAATTCCATCGAAATATGTTGCTTGATTTTAAAGTTCTAAGCATACAGACCAGCAGCCCCCGCAAAGCGATAATAAATAAAGAAAGGATGATTTTATAGTACCTATGTAGTGTTAATAAAGCAAGTAAATAGACAAAAATAGCCTATTACGGGCCATTGACGATGACGATGACTTGAAACGAGTGTTCAATGAAAAAGAAACAATACATGTATAATAATAAACTCAAAACACCATTTTACTCAAGTATAACGACAGACTCTTACAACATAATCTGCCATAAGTGTCCCCACTTCACCCGCGCTGATTTCCCGGCGTATTGTAAGACCCCTACTTTCAAGGGGTTTTCAAAACACATCTCGTTGTTTACACCCGTGGAGGAACACGCGAGTTATGGGGGAACAAGATCTTTTGTCCGTTTGTTTTATATTTATTTTTTTGCTGCAATCTCCCTCGTATTGTTTTTTTCTTCATGTTATTTTCCTCGTAAACGGTACGGTTAGTTTTCGAGTGGTCTTTATACGCTGTCAGCGTTAAGATATTATACCTTACTTTATTTTTTTGAGTACGCGACTCGCGTTTGGTTTTCCTTAAAGGGGTTGATGGAGATCGATTTTATGCACTGATCTGTGTCGAACCTTTACTACAATTTAAACATTCTTAATGAGTCGAATACAAATCGTCCAACCAAACAACCCTTCAATTTTAACAGTTTATAAACTACTAGCTACTTCCTCGCGGTTTCACTCGCTCTGCTCGGCGCCTATTAATCGTAGCGTGATATTTTATAGCCTATAGACTTCCTCGATAAATGGGCTATCCAACACAGAAAGAATTTTTCAAATCGGACCACTATTTTCGGAGATTAGCGCGTTCAAACAAACAAACAAAAAAACAAACTCTTCAGCTTTATAATATAACTATAGATTTGATTAAATAAAAGAGACATAATGAACTATTACTTAATTTGGATTAATGGAGTGATCACAATGATTTTTATTTAAAGTTATTGGTGACCATAATTGCTGTAAAAGGATTTACAAATCCTCTTAATGTTTGTAACGTAAAGTCATCCAAATTTCCAGTTGGATAAACTCCACCACAGAATGGCTGCAGGGACCATTGCATTCGGGAACTTAAAACGTATATAAGGGGAGACGTAAATGCTAATAGCAGGAATAAACGTTTTACGAATAAACACAACATCTTCTAAGATTATCGTAGCTATAATAACACTGAATAGTTTGTTATTAGACCGCCCGAAATAGCAGGCAATACTAATCAAATTGTAAAAAATTGGCTTCCCGATATTATATGGTTTTACATCATAGGTACCAATGTTATTTGTTTCTGAAAGAAAGAATGGAGCATCAAATTATACTCGCAAAGAGAAGCCGTATGCGTATAAAAAAATACCTATATGAAAAATAATTATTATTTCAGCCCCACAACACAGTCAAGTAAAATCAAATCAGGTATAATTAAGCTAAAACAAAAGACATTAAAAACTCGTATATGAGCTAGTTAGTCCATTTTTTCACAATAAAATCATGGCGTTAAAACGAAACGCATTAACAGAACAAAGTTTAATAGCTTTTATGGCATCATAAAAAATATCATGCGAAATATACTGCGACCCTAGGCAGTACAAATTGAATTAGATCCTGGCTCAATGCCAGGACACGACTGGCCTTGACATTATTCTAATCTAGTTTTAAAAGGACAATCATATAGCAAAACTGACAGTGATATTAAGTTGCATAGTCCATAAAATCATCAGTGTACCGTTTAGATTGTTTCTCAGTATTTGAAACGCTTGACAAAGTTCTTAAGTTCCTCGATTTAACAAAATTTTACATAAAATGTGTAAGGTATCGTGGTGGCCCGGAGGTTTAAGACGCCCACTTCTCATGCATGAGGGTGCAAGGGTGCAGGTTCGAAACCTACAAAAAGTCAAAAGTCACTTTTTCCGAGTTATATGTACTTTCTAAGATTATTCAGACACCACGGACGGTGAAGGAAAACATCGTGAGGAAACCTAGGCTTATAATTTCTATTATAAGTTTGAAATCGTTGAGCAAGCGTGGTGATTAATGCTCAAACCTTCACCGTGTGAGAAGAGACTTTAATCAGCAGTGGGCATTCATAGCCTGTTGATGAACATAATTTCTCCACCTTCCTGAAATTCCTATAACATCATGTTGTTCCTCAAAACAAACGTTGAAAATTTATATCAGTACGTTACTAGAAAGTTTAACAATAAAATCACATATAACTCTGTGACCGTGAGGTCTTAAACGCAATCGTTCTGGACGAGAGGTCGTCGAGAAGTGCTTACAGAGGCAACAAAGTTGTCGAATGGTTCCGAAGTGCTCCGAAGTATTCCGAAGTGGAATCGTAATAAATCCTCACTTACTTAATTAATGCTATAAATCAGTCCCAGCATTCCAGGTGAAGCTTGTCGTAATCCCACTGCAAACTTATTTGCTATGCTGCCTTGCAAGACATGCAACAATACATTTATTTTATTTGATTTTTTTTTAATTAATCCATAGTTTGGTACTTTTGAAACGTCAACAAATACAAAATAAATAATAGTCTGTCAGTCAGTGAAGCTAGGTGAAGCTAGGTGCTCATTCCAAAACGTAGATTCGAATGGAGAAGAACGAGCAAGAAACTCCATTCGTTACTCTTTTAAAAAAGTATGATCTACAATGACTCTGATACATATTTCAATACTGTACGCATATGTAAGAACAATGCAAAGACACGCTTGACGCATTATACTAATAACTTACTAAAATAAAAAATAAAAAATTCTTAAGTCTAACATGGTGCTCACATATGCATACTGACAATCCATAGAAATAGTGCTTCTATACAAGAAAAAGGAACCTCTTTGTGTCAATAAAGAAAGAAATACTCGATGCCATAAGGAAACTAGATTGTCTACATTAGAATTAAAGTATTAAATTATGTATTATACCTCTATTACCTACTATTGGAATTTAACTACTGACTACATTTGAGTATTGTCCAGTGGAGCCAAACCAACATGCTGCCAAGCATTCTTATCTTCAAGATAATCTGTCAGTGTGTAGTAAGCTTGATTACATAATTCGCGCTTAATATATGTTTTAAATTTACTTTCATTGAGATCTAGTATGCTATTTGGTATTTTATTATAGCATTTAATACCTAACCCCATAAAGGATTTCTGTACTTTGGACAGTCTGAATTGCGGTATAGCTAACTTATTTTTGCCTCTAGTATTAAAATTGTGTCTATCGCACGCAATGTATATTGTATGTATATATATAGAGGTATTTATGTGGCAATTGTTAGTTTAGGAATTGCTCAAATGCCTAGTCTAATAAACTAGTTAGTGATTTTGTAATTTTTTTAATGAATGACATAAGCCGGTAAATGAATATACCGATCACCTGATGGTCAGTCAGATCACAGTCGGTGTCGCCCAACACAAACACAAGAGCGTTACCGGCCTTTTGGGGATTGTTGAGAATTCAGAGATTGGGGAGATTGGGGAGGGGGGGGGGGGTATTAGGCCTTCGGTAACCTCACTCGCACGATGAAACACAACACAACGCAACCGTTACTTCACGTCGGTGTTCAGTGAGGCTATTGTATCACTCCTCGTGCCGAAGCATGGCTCTCTCACACTTACTTTTCATTCGTTCATTCGATTTTATTTCCTTTTTATTTTTCAAGTAGTGGCAACCCAAGCAATTATAAGAAACATGTTTAATGCTCTAAATTGGGGCCTCTCAGCACCCTCCCCGGCTCTCACTCCATTGCACGTCATTAATCTGACCCGGCTGCAACAACTTTTCGCCTCAAAACTTTGCTTGCTTCTCGTTTTACCGGAAGACACTTGACTTAAGTAGTTTGACTACGGTTTATAGTTTTGTTAGTAAAAAACGTAACATCAATAACTTGAAATTGCGCTTAACAAACTAGAGAGCTCAGCCGTAGCCTGTTTATATTAAGGCTCTATGCTCCAGTTCATCTCAAAAAGGAAGAAATATCAGCAGTACTCGTGCCCAATGTGCAGGACGACCGCACGACGCCAGTCGGCCTACGGGCATGCTGCCCAAGTCATAAGGCATCGCTGGCAATTTACGCAGCAGTAATTCTTACATCTATTTATTTTCGATATATTTACTATCTGGTAAGCGCAATCGGTTCACTGTAATGATAGACTGATCTGAATATTCTGGTAATAAAAACGGCATCTATCTAAAAAATCGCATCGAGTGAGCAGTTGAAATAATAGTTAAACGAAGTCGTAAAGTTGGCGCGGAGCGAATGTATACAGTGCGAGTGTGCGCGAGAGTTGGCGGCGCTCCAACATGGTGGGGTGTTGGAGCACCGCCGCGTATTGACAGGTCACGTCAACAAAAACAATTAACAAAATTATCTATTGCCCAGCACTTGAAAACATCGTATCAAAACTACTGCTCAAAAATATGGACGTTATTAGAACACTTTCGCGAATTATAAATTGGAACAGTGCACTAAAAGCATACAAAAAACAACACGAAGCTGTCGTATTTAACAAAATAGTTTGAAAAAGTTAGTATAGGAGTCGGGAATCGTGGTGTTGTGTACAATGTGGATATTGGCTTCGTAGCAATTTTTCAAGCGGAAGCACATTGCCTGCGGTCGAGTCGTCACAGTGGTCCTATGAAGCGACCGGACTGCACGCATTGCGGTCTTGTTTTGTTCCTTTTCACTGCATAAAATTGAAAATGCAGCTTAAACAAGAGCAGTTACGCTAGTAAATGCTTCTTTTATTTCAACTTGCCAAGTGAAACCACAACATTCGGTCCGATTTCGCACGGCTACTATTGTTTTAAAGATAACAAGAGAATTTATTGCTGTTGTTATAAAATGAGGATTTCTTTTAAAGATATTTTTTTAAATATGTGTTTTGAATACAGGAGAATAATATTAGGAACTTTGTTGATAGTGATGGAGCCGGTCCCGCGCACGCGGCGCAGCGGAGCGGCAGGCGGCGCGCGCACTCGCAGGCCGGAGAGCGCGGCGGGCGCGGCAGCGTAGCGCGGCGCGGTGGCGGGTGCGCGCGCGTCGGCGCCGGCGCATGCACGCCACCGGCCACACGGACCGCTCGGGCGGCGGCGGCGGCGGTGGCTCCTGGCGCCTCCCGCCCGACGAGACCCTACAAGTCGCCGACCCCAAGTCCGCCAAGGAGGAGGTGAGAAAACATTCACTGGCTAAAATCAATCGATTTTTTTAATAGAATGTTCGCTATCTACCTAATCGTTTTTAATAAATCTACAGTTATCAAGTAAAGCCGTACATGGAATAAACAAAAGAGAAAAAATTTAGGATGCCTTAACAGCGAAGCATCTTTATTACAATTCAGATGAACAATTTATTGGTTCCGTGCGAATGGAAATAAATCAAACGGATTTAAAATTCAAGATTCTTCGAAACAATATTCAGTGTTCCGCCAAAAAGAGCAATCGAAGTTATAGCCTTTGTCGACGGAATCGTTGTAATATCGCGTCATTGAACCCGACACCTTCCGGCGCCATAAATCAAATCCCGAGTTCGTCTATTTTTAGCGGGTCTCGAGATTGTTGACGATGTCATTTTACTTTGCCACACCTCCGCCTCCCTTTCGACAATTCTCTAACGGAACAAATATTTTCCAGGACTTATACCAAGGAGATGGACACAACTGGCGGAGCATCATATTTTCTTTGATGGTCATCAGTTTTGTCATAGCCGGTATTGTCACAGCTATCTATCTATTAGGGTGAGTCTATTGTTCTTGCTCCACTTTAACTTGGTTATTAAAAAACACTTTGATAACTCTTTAATGAATGACTAAAGTACGAACAAGTTGTCGATGCAAACTTTGATAAGTTTTGTTGAGAACAAAGTTAATTCTACCTTTGTCGCTTGAGAAGCTGAGAGAGTCGGAGCCATGTTGGGAGATTAAAATGTGTAAATTAATTTGGAACAGGTATGTGGACGAGTTGTTGTACTGGTCGGGTCGTCGTATGCGCTTGGACGAGTTTCTGCACGGGGACCTGACGGGCGAGCGACTGCCGACTACGTGGGTGAGCTCGCACCAGCTCGTGTACCAAGCAGACGACGGTGGCCTGCTGGCGCTCGACACCTTCAACAATACACTCACTGTTCTAGTCACCAATCACACACTAGTGAGTACAGTATCTTCTTACCGATGTTCAACTCTCATGATATAATAATGTATACATCTTGTGTTACTTAATTCCTCCACACATTTACAACTTAATAATCCTTGTGACTTTGAGAAACATAAAACCAACTCTTTTAGCCCTGCACTCGTGTTAGTATCCCAGTTTTGTAAGTGCGGACGGTATTACCTACTTCGATGCTCTTTACAATAAAATTTATGGCGACATCCCCGATTCTCCATAATAGCGTTATTATGCTGCGGGTAGCGGCTTCAGGGAATGAAAATTTGAGTATGCCGCCGACTTTAAAGAGGATATTTCGCATTATGGAGGAATGAAGACATTTACGAGTATTACTGAAGTAAAAAGAAGTAAAATGTGAATTTATCAGTTTAGCAGTGTTTTCTCACGACCTTTGCTCGTGCGGTGTAGTTATGGAGTCGATGCGCGGTCGGCACGCTCTATTATTACATCAACGTCTGGTCTCTAAAAGCTTCGCTCGGACCGCACTATGGCCGTGCCACCTCACGCCTTGTCCGCAAAGTATATTTACAACCCTAAGAGGTTTACACAGACCGAAGTCCGACTTTTGTCTTACTTAAAAACATTAAATTAATACCTTTAACACATTTTTGTTGCTTGAAAGCTACCTAATTTAACTTACGATGTTCACAATTTGATCACAGAGGCAGCTAAATGTGCGAGGCTACCAGTGCTCTCCGAACTTGCGTTACGTGCTCTTCCAACACAATATCAAGGAGGTACGTAGCAATACAACATTAAAAAGATTTTAATAGTTTTTCTGCTACAACACAAACGAGCCGGTCATTACGCAGTCGGCATCTCACTCGTACATTGTTATTTAACATTTTATTATTTCGCAGGTTTACCGACGGACGTTTACTGCGCACTACACCGTTTATGACGTCACAAATGAGTGAGTAGCTTTTGATATTTGATGCTTGAGCGTCCTAAAGGTCTCAGTTAAAGTCACCCCGAAGTTTCCGTAATTAAATTTCCGACTGAAAATTAAATTTCGCGTCCCAAATTGGTTTTCAGCCACCGCACCTTCGAAGAGTGGCGTTTGTTTGGCATATCAGAGGACGCTCAGTCCTTCATTTTGACGGGCACATTGTATTAGCTTGGAAATTATACGTAGAATCGAGTTATTGCAGAAATGGCGTCGGCGCCGTGTTTAGTAAGTATAACAAATGTGTAGGACGCGCTCGGCGTGCCTGTGTCTCCTCTAGGAACTGAAAGAATATAAAATATCTGCACGACTTCAATTTGTTCTCTTCACACATTCATCTGTTTCGACTGGAATTCCAATGTGGGTAACCTACTTGCAACATCTTATTCTTTCGTGGTTATTGAATTATTTCATTTGGAGACAATGAGAATACATGTAGGCATTTGTATGTACTATAGAAAACATAGTTATTGTGAAGTTGTGAACTTAACTTATCTTTATCTCATTATTTTCTAATTGGAATGTTTCTATGAAATATCTCGTCTCTCGACTCGATAGCTACAAAGTGAGAGGAACTGTAGAAAACAATTTAAAACTCATATTTCATGAGACATTACCTCAAAAAAAGTTTTGAAAGCGTATCCGCGGGCGACTAGCTTTAAAAGCCGATATTAAAGTGTCTCCAGTTTGTTTTCTCATTTAAACCATATCTCTTTGTGAATTTTTCTTTCTCCGGTCGTCTCTTGAGTGAAGAAATCGATTCGACGATAGCTACGTGAATACGATTTCCAATTTATTTCAAAATTTGCGAGTGGAATTTTAATGCGGTGGGGGGTGGTAGGATTTGGGTTTGGGGGGAGAACTTCACTGCTTCCAATGACCATCTATGATCCTAATGCAGCTCTGAAGTTTTAAGATACAAGACAAACCTAAGTTTCATTCCTTTACGAAATAACCTTTAGATGTTTGTTATATTTTTACCCCGAGGCACCTGTTGCCGCATCTCGCGTGGCACTGAATTCATATAATAACGACGCCAGACGTTCACACCATTTCTCGTACCGTTTACTTTGTACGTTGTCGATTTTATATGAAACCATAAATGGTATTGTGTTAATTATATTTGTTGTCGATGCCATTTCCGATGTTACGCGATGTAATGTATTCCTGGTGAATGACCTAGACTGCCTCGTTGGCCGAGTATTCGCAAGTGCGACTGCCGGGCAAGGGGTCTCGGGTTCGATTCCCGGGTCGGGCAAAGTACTACTGGGTTTATTAAAATTCTCAGTAGTAGCACGGAGTCTGGAAATATGCCCGGTATATGGCAATAGGCTCACCCCCTATTACATGGGACTCATAACAACTAGTGAAAAGTGGGTGTTACATTGTACTGTGGTAGAATGTGCACCTCTGCCTACCCCTACGGGGATAAAAGGCGTGATGTTATGTATGTATGTACGTATTCCTGCTTCCAGAAAAGTGTTTGTTACACTTAAGAAAAGGTATATTGATTAATCGACTACAATCTATTCTAAACGTACATAGTTTGTAAAAGAAATATTTTACGTTTTTATCGAGTAGTAAACACTGAGACCTGAATAAAAATTTTATATTTTCAAGTACTTTTTTATGTGAAATTTAAACGATTTCGATACCGACGGAAATCAGTCACTTAAGTTATAATAGTGAAATAAAAAGCGTCATAATATGATTAAAATATGCAGTGATTGTTAAATTAAATACCACTTTCACGCGCAAACAATTTAACCGTTTGTAGACGAATTAATCCCGTCAAATACTTGTGAATTCCAGCGTAAATTGTAAGTAGCTATCGTAGGAGAGCTGGCAGCCCGAACGGATTAATTAGTTCGCGTAGAAAATGCGGCGGCAATCAGACCATTTTATCAGGTTAGAAGGTACCTTCTACATAAAGTGATAGTAGTGTCGGAAGGGTCATTATTGTAATTGTAAAATTGTATGTAAGTAGTTGAAATGACTATAAGTGACTCGGTGGAGTGTGAAAGTTTCGATAACAATGTTTTTGAAAACTTGAGTGAACATTTTATTCGATGTAGATGTATATTTCTTGATTCCTAACAAAAAACTGCCATAGACAATCTTAGGAATTAAGTATGTAAGGGCAAGTATCCAAAATATGTACATAACATTGTAATAGTGGCAGGCATTTGTGTAAGAACCTATAACCGTTGGTATAGACGTGTTTTGTAATGAAGATCATGTCTGGGCAATCTTAGAATTGGGCCTTTCAGCTAAGTGGTGTGACCATCTCCTCAAAGTGACTGGCAGTTTGGTTGGATGTGAACGGCTATTAGCGAGGTCTAATAATCAGCAGTTGATTATGAACAGGCTGACGATAATTTACAATTTTTGCAGCCACCACATCCCGCTGTTTGGCGAGGGCCAACGCAGTTGGGAGTGGCAGCACGCGGCCTGGCTGGGCGGCGACGGGTCCCTGCTGCTGGCGGCCGACAACGAGGTGCTGGCGCGGCCCGGGCCCCCCGCCCGCCGTGCCCCACTACTGCGCCTCACTACCGACGCCTCCCCCGGCGCTGTTTACAATGGCGTCTCCGACTTTCTTTATCAAGGTCAGTGTGGACTTATGATTAGGTTTATCCAGAATACTATCGTGGTTTTTATCGTCAAAGACAAATTATTGGATGAATACTAGACTACCGTTCGTTAATTGACACTATTGCAGCGGAAATCATTTATAACCCATTTCTTACTCTGTATGCTTATTAGTTATCCTCTTCTTTTAAACCACAGCACCATTCTCCGTTTTATAAATGTCACAATCCATGGTGCAGAGGAGGTGACGAAAACGGCATCAGCGACGTGGGGTTCGTCAGACGGTACGTTGGTGCTGTACGTGCAGTACGACGACCGTGCCGTGTCGGAGCTGCGGCTGCCGCGCATCGCCGACAGCCTGGCCGGTGCCAGCGCGGCCCGGGCCGGCTTCCTGCAGATGCCCACCAACAACGCCTCCGCACACACTGTCTTCCCCGACCAAGTCACTGTCAGATATCCCACGGTATGTACCAATGCTCCCTTTTTGGCATTTTTATTTTTGCACATGATTCAGGTCTGCATGTACGAACTTCTTTTTGAACCTACATTAATTTCAAGGTCATAGAAAGGTTTGCTTTTTGGGTCCGAATCTCCCTTTCAAGTAGTTAGTTAGTAGTAACTGTTACGGAACTTATTAGTGTAATAATGAAATTGTTCTTGTTCACAGCCTGGCAGTGCGATACCAAAGGTAAAGTTATGGATAGTAAGTGTTCAAAACGCGACCTCACCGCCACGATGGGAAGTGAGGCCTCCAAGTACGTTAGATGGAATGTAAGTATTTTACTTCATAACCAATTAATATTGCTCTTAGTTTGGCTGTTTTACTCATGGTTGTTCATGTTTCAGGGAATATTATCTCATATCAGCCCAGTGGGTGGGCAAAGACAATTCTCATGTAGGTGTAGTGTGGATGAATCGAGCGCAAAACCTTACAGTTTATAGCAGTTGTTATGCTCCTAACTGGACTTGCACTGAGGTAATACTTTTACAAATTCTTTACTCAATCAGTAAAGACTTTGAGATAGTTTGTAATGTTTTTGTTCTTTTTAGACGCACTCAGAAAAAGCAACAGAGGAGCCTTGGTTAGAGGTGCACCAGCAGCCTGTGTACTCGGAGGACGGCAGTGCGTTCCTCCTCCTCGCGGCCGTGCAGGAGGGAGGAGGACAGTACTACACACACATCAAGCATGTCGACGTACTGAGACAACGCATGGCTGTTCTCTCGCACGGGAAGGTCGAGGTCGCCGAGATCCTGGCATGGGACCAGGAAAACCACTTAGTTTATTATTTAGGTAATTACATTTCTTAAATTATTAACCTTTACTTAAAACACTTTTTGAACTTTAATTTCTATTTATTTAAAGGTTTAGACAAAGAAACGCTAGCCATACATAGACTGCATCCAGATTTGGTGAAGGAAGCAAATCAAATTAAGTATTTAGATTGAGTGCAGTTGAGTGTTCTTTTGTCAACTAGGTCAGTTCACTAACCACAGTCCTCGTCATGTTGACTTCGTATTAACTGATACATGTCCCTCTCATTGGTGGTTTTATTCAGGGTATTGTGTGTGGTTTGATAATGATAACTTGGGGAGTGTGTGTGGAGATGTTGAGGGTGCGTTGTATGGAACAGGCAGCGCGGACCGGCCGGGACAGCGGCAGGTATACGTGGTGCGGGACCCGAGCTACGGCGGCGGCAGTAACTCGGTGAAGGCGCGCGCGGAGCGGGAGGAGCCGCGGTGCCTGACGTGTGAGCTGGCGGTGTGGCCGGCGCGGCTGCACTACGCCAACTGCTCGTGGTGGCATGCCACGTTCTCCCCGGCGCGCGCGCGGCTCGGCATCACGCACTACGTGCTGGAGTGCGCCGGCCCCGGCCCGCCGCTCGCCGGCCTGCACGACGCGCGCACGCACAAGCTAGAGAGGATATTATATGACACGAGGCCTTATAGGTGAGCATACTTTGACACTTTTACCCTAAATTGAGTTCTATCTCATAGTTAACAAAGAACAACCGCCATCTGCCTTAACAACTTTAAGCATGATGATATTAGATATCATTTCATTTTTTGGACGTTTAATTGCTACGGTTGCAGATGTTGGAAAACTCTGTAAATGCTACCAATGTCTCCTTAAATTTAATTCTCTTCAGAGAGTATCGTATATGTAAACGTGTTACTTCTATTGTTCAAGTATTTATCATCACTACAATAATTTCATGTCATAACTTCCAGATCAGTACGACTGCGCGAGTTGGCTCTGCCGACGCGGCGGTCATTCGAAGTAGCATTAGGCAGTGGCTCCAAGGCGAGAGTGCAGCTGCTACTGCCGCCATCTTGGAGGGAGGAGCTCAGGGATGCTGCCTTTCCCGTGCTTGTTCATGTGTAAGTACTTAAAATTCCATTTAATCGTGTCTAAACATTGGATATCTTAGCCATGCCCATTCTTATATCCACTTCTGTCCATATGAAAGCTGTACATTCAGTGCGATTCCTGAAGAAAGCTAGTGTGCTTGCAAATATCTACTACTCATCATTTATTAT
Organism: Spodoptera picta; assembly: GCA_038387885.1. Taxonomy (NCBI): domain Eukaryota; kingdom Metazoa; phylum Arthropoda; class Insecta; order Lepidoptera; family Noctuidae; genus Spodoptera; species Spodoptera picta. The sequence continues at coordinate 3,560,495 of JAZHFQ010000438.1, read as the reverse complement.
GTTTTATAACCATTTAAGTGAGATTTGTAATTTACTAAACTGTCTCACAAATTCAGTAGGCATTGCGCCAAGTACCAGTCTAATCCTAACTGAGACTGCGACACAATAAGTCAAAAATGTTCATGTTTTAGTGGGTGCAGCATCTTCAAGCTAAACTTGCCATATAATGTAGTTTTGGCACGAAATTGTTGTTCTGATATTAGGCCTTGTAATTAACAAGAGTTCTTACCAAATATTCTTGCTAACATAAGTCTTAATAATAAATTGGACTAAAATGCTTCTGGGTAATTCGGAGTTATATTCTACAAATTCATTTAAAGCTTTAAATTCCAAATATGCCTTAAAAGCATGTCCTTTTAAAAGTCGAGGAAAACGAACTCCATGTTTCATCATCAACCGCCCCAATGACAGTCCACTTCAGTCAGGGGTGGACCTCCTATGCATAGGCGTGTTTATCATACTTTTCCCGTTTCATGGGTGCTTTGGAGGCTGCGGTTTAAAAAAGTTCAGAGCCCGACCTCTGTCAAATGTGTAGCTTAGCCGACTCTTACTTACGACACCCGCCAGAAGAATTGGGATGGTGACAAATGCATTCTTGACCAACGACGTTGGTAAAAGTCACACAGTCTCTTGAAACAACGACTATAGCACTTGCAGCTGTAGCCAAATGCCATTTAGCGCTTGTCTACTTGTAGAATAAAAATCTAAATTATATGGAATTGACGTATATTTCGACTCTTGTCAGTGTCATCCCCATACATTTAGTTTTCTACTCTCTCTGTAGACAAGCGCTAAAGTAGCGTTTGGTTAAAGGCACTGGTCACTATAGATAAACTTACACACAAAACATATACACGTAGTCACGAAGGACATCTACCATTTTGTTAAGCCTGGTAACGTAGTAACCCATTAGACACGCACACATAAATATCCCACTGACATTTTGGTACTTCAATTATTTCTAAGTAACAGTCAGCCTTTTTTCAACGTCCTCGTTCTAGCTAGTCTAATATATCTTTTTGTTACTGCAGAGACGGCAGGCCGGGAAGCCAGCAGGTGACGGAGGAGTTCCTGGTGGACTGGGGCTCGTACATGTCATCACGTAATGACGTGGTGTATGTGAAGCTGGACGTGGCGGGCGCGCGGGGACTACCGCGGGCGCTGCTGCGAGGCAGGCTGGGGGGAGTGGAAGTCGCTGACCAGTTGGCTGTTATTAGGTAAGTGCCTAATTATTTCTATAATGTGACCAGATAAATAATTATTATGTAAGTCAATTGGAGCAGTTTAAAGCAAGTATGGTTATTGGTTATATCCTTGTTTAGATACAATTTGTTTTCCTTCCTATTTTTTATACAAACACATGTAATTTTTTTTTCATTTGTTCATATCCTTTAAAGTAATCCTGACACCGTCTATGTTTAAGTATTGCTCAATTTCATTTGAATTTGTAATAACAAACCAACACAATAACTGTTGCAAAATTGTTTGTATTTGATAGAAAAAATATCCGTTTACTTTTGATTAAAATAGTTAGGTTTGTGTTACATAAAAATGTGTTTTGTTTATATTACAATCCTGATTATTAAACAAATGTCCTCTTTCCAGATATTTATTAGAAACGTTCAAGTTCCTGGACGTGACGCGCGTGGCAGTGTGGGGTTGGGGGTACGGCGGCTACGTGACGGCCATGTTGCTGGGCTCCCAGCAGTCCACGCTCAAGTGCGGCATCGCTGTTTCGCCCATCACCGACTGGCTCTATTATAGTGAGCTTACTTTTATCTTCTGCAAAGAAACATAATCAGTATAAAGTGGCCCTTCAATTTAAGGAAAGATTATACAAAGCGAGACTATGATAAATTGGTCGATGATGGCGGCCGGGGGACAAAGGTGATGACACCACAAACTTGAGGTTAAGCTTCAAACGACCACACCACATGTCCTAAAAATAAAATAACATCCTCTATCAAACGCAAAGCCTATGTACCATTTCAATGGACTATATTAATTACTTACTTGGTATTCGCAGACGCAGCATTCACGGAGCGTATCCTCGGCCAGCCGTCGGTGAACTACAAGGGCTACGTGGAGGCGGACGCGTCGCAGCGCGCGCATCACGTGCCGGCGCATGCGCTGTACTTAGTGCACGGCCTGGCCGACGTGTCCGCGCCGTACCCGCACGCGCTGCAACTAGCGCGCGCGCTCACCGACGCCGGCGTGCTGTTCCGATACCAGGTATGTACCTGAATAATCCTATGAAGTTCTATTTCTGGGTAGATTCTGCATCTACAGACAGAAACATGAGATTGGGGAAAAGAGCAGACGGATCAGATTTCCATGTCATGCTCGTCTCATGGTCATGGGAACCTGAACCAACAGAGAAGTAACTATTCACATGGGAGAGCATGGTTCAGCACGAATGGGCGCACTCAACCGATGAACCGAACTGATGCTACAACTGTAACAGAAAAACGAGTGTCAATAATTGCGTTTTGTTTTGCCGTGAGTGAGATCCCCTATAATCTCACTCACACTATGAAATACAACGTAAACGTTGTTTTTCGCCGGTTTCTTATGAGAGTTTGGTATCCCTTTTGTTACATAGCATGACGAATAGAGCGACATAAAAAAAAATATTTCCTTCCAATTACAAAAGAATAGTAATAATTGAAACTTACCTTATTCCAGGCGTACGCCGACGAGGGTCACGACCTGAAGGGCGTGATCGAGCACGTGTACCGGTCCATGGAGGACTACCTCCGCGAGTGCCTCTCCCTCGACCCCGAGGACACCAAGCTGCCGCCGCCCGACAGATAGACCTCACTATCCTATTGTTATCGTAATACTGTAAATATGTACATGAGACATAGTGCTTTAATCAAATGTGTTCCCCACGGCTCGACGGCCTCTGTCGGCTCACCGACCACCTCGTCGCGTGTCAGTGCGAAACCTCTTGTGATTAGTATTAGGTACTTATGAAATTTGTTATGATGAATAAAGTTGCATGAATTGAATTACTAAAAACACTAGTATTAGTGAAATAATTAGGTTGATTTTGTAATAGATAGAAACCAGACGACGGACTACGAAAGTACTTAAGATAAATTCTTCGAATTCAATATTTCCTCATCGAATCCATGATTCAGCTTCAGCACCATTCGGCTATACTATCGTACTGTGTCTTTTGCTAGCTCCTAAGAGCCTAGATAGGGAATAAATTGTAGACAACAAGTCGTAAGATATCAACCATTTCGTAAGCAGACGAAGTCTCGACGAGAGACGCGCGAGGCACCACAGATCGTCGTGACGACTACAACCCGAGCTTGTTCTATTAGGCTTTTACTACTATTTTCTACTGCGCCTTTACTATCAAGCTTTTCTATTTTATCTATTCGTATAGAAGTGTCCACTTGTACTGTACATAACGTTGTATTACACAGATATAACAAATTGAACATTTATGTAATCAAAGCTGACTGACAAGAATACAAACTCAATTATTTTAATTGTCGTCGAACATATTTATTAGTTTTGTAATGATACTTTACTTCGATGATTGTTGTTAAACACTTTTGAACTACGAAAAATGAGGAGCTTATCATTTAGGGAAAAATTTACTAGGCCTTTTGAAGTAAACGTTTATGTTACAGATGTTTGAAATGTTATGTTTTATAAAATTATAGCGCTGTTGAAAATACCTCATGTGACGATGTACATATAATAATTCTAATCATAATAATATGTTATTTGATAGAACGAAACGCGTTTTATAGTGACTTATAATATTTAGAAATGAAGTGACCTTGATCATCCCCTTACCTTAGCTGCTTTGGCTCCATCACATCATCATTTCCTAATCTTCCTAGTCGATAGCAGTGCAGGCAGAGAGGGCCTGTACCAGCCGCGAGACTTGCAGGCCCAAGCCAAGCACTCGCGCCCGATACTTCGTAGTCAGTGGATATCACGTCACTGTGCCACTCAAAACAAAACATTTGAGTATTAAGCTTGTACAAAATAGTCGATAAATTGAGCTAGAAAATTTGCCTTTCTGATAGATATTTCAGTAATGCAGTCTCTGAGTTTGAATCAAGTTGTTTGAAGTTGTGATGTCTATGTATGTACATAGAGGACAGAGGAAGGTAGCGGTGTGACCGCGCCGCCCTCGCGCGACTGACGCGAGCGGTGCGAGGCGACACGACTCGCGTGTCGGCGGGGGGCGGCCGCGTCGACACGTTGTTGTTGATTTCGGTAACTGTGACATAACTAGATAATTCATTGTTGTTGTATAGAGATAATAAACGTTTGCCGATATTGTTAAGTGTTATCGGATACCTGCATAGACGCATATCGTACATTCCATGTTTGTGAAGACTGCCAATTTGGTCTAAATTTTACAATCATTGTACTAATTAAATACCTACGATACGTCGATGAGATTAATTTCAATTGCCGTTATGGTCTTAAGGATGCTGTGATTCTTCTATTGCATAATTGTATGTAACGATAAAGGATTAAATTTTATTAAATAATAATTAAAATAATGTCTCCATCTGACATTGCGTAGGGCCTAGTGAAATCGAATTCGTTGTAATTATTGAAAATAATTATCATAAGGTTAATATTAATTTAGATATTTTGAAAAATTCTTCCATTATAAAATAAACAATATTGCTTTGTTCTCCAGTTATGAAACAAAACATAGACAATATAATACGGGCTACGTGTACGTCAACACATGAGATTTTATAGTTAGATAAAATACGAGAGAGTTCGGAAACCGGGTGCTTTAAATTTTACATCATGTTGTACGTATTGATTTCATTAGCGAATGTTCTCTAGGTATACACTGCGAGGCGGGCCCGACCGGGCCGCCCGCACTAAGTAAGAATACTTCCCATTTCTCATCATTTGGATTATGAGATATTCAGCGGATAACACCAATTAAATTCATATTATAGTATTTATATATAAAGAAACGACAAACTTACCGGGTTGTTACGAAATTTTAGCACAATGATGGATCTAATCGTTTGCACGCCGCTTCACTCCTAACTTTCACTCCTTTCCAGTATCTAGTCCTTAGTCTTCCAGTACAGCGAAAGCTTCCGTACCTTGTCTTATTCTTGATGCAGGAAAGTAGGAACTATGTGATGACTATGTCAATTATTTCACTTTTCCAACTCTGATCAGCTACGTAATTGTTAATTTCGTTTACTTCTAAAATGTCCTTCGATAAAATCTCTATATAAAATTTAGATTTTCGTCCTAGTTTATCCAGATTCAATGGATGTGGTATAAATGTGAATCAGTAATGCTGTGTTCTTAGGATCCCTGCATTAAACGCTACACTGCACTCCACTCACAGATTACATAATTATATTTAAATGTATAGGTTGGTTAACAATTATGATTTAAGTGACTATGGACGATGAAGCAGCAGAAATATTCGAAATACTCGAGTTTAGGTGGTAGCGAAGTTAACATTTGTCAATTTAGCTAAGCAATAAACAAAGTGAATAATATAGAGTACCCAGTACTGCGTGTGAGTTGAGTGCAGTTGGGATGCAGCGTAGTGTCCGCCTTGTATCTTTAGAGTGCCGCGGATTGCTCCCTTAGCGGTTAGATTGAAGACGAACGATATTGAATACAACACTAATATAATGACAGAAGTGTAGCCTGTTAATTTCCAAACGTATGAGATCTAAGAGATCAGTATTTTATAAAACAAGCCAGTCCAGTAACGAGCGTGGCATATATGAGATGTTGTATTCAGTACCGCGCCGTTTGATGGCCCTAGAAATCATCTAAAAATCTACGTTATTGTTAATCAGTGTTATAAATCTTATCGTCTCGTTTAAGAGTTACAGTGTTGTATAGATTGGTACGTTTGATTTGTAAAAATTCTGAGATTATTCTGTTATTATTGTAAAGTTTCTTTGAATAAATAAAATTTTGAAATTTACATAATCGTTCATATTGCAGTTTTATTTATGGCGTTAATTATAGAAATGTGACAATAAACAGTTAGGTACTACTTATCTGGTAAGTCTAATTGCATACTGCTGGGCGGGTCGCGGTAGTTGCGAGACCACATCTCTACGGAGCGGAAGTATCGCTCGAGGTGCTCGTCCTTGACGTCGACGTCGGCGGCGCTGAGTCGCGCGCTGCACGTCGTGCCGCTGAACGCTCCGTCAGAGTTACAGTTGGAGCGCGACACGTTGCGCATCAACTCGTAGTGCGAGAAGTTCATAGACATGAGCGAAGCGTTCTCCGTGCCGGGCCGGAACGAGGAGCTGGAGCACATGTCCATGAACATGTCGGACGCGCCCTGTGCCGTGGGGTTCAGTCCGCGGCTCGACGCGTACTCTCCGTTCACCAGCTTGCTCTTCTTCAGTCTACCCAACGCCAAGTCTAAAGATCTTACAGCTTCGTTCACGTTAAAAGACTTCCGTTTCGCCGGTTCGCTTTTAAGTTTCATAAGTGGTGTGTTATTGCAAGATCTCGCTTTATTGACAAACTTCTTATCGTTAGGTTGTTCGCCATTATTTTCCATGGCAGTGATTTAGATATGGCGTTGCATTTTATCTTGATAATTATTATGGTGATTTGTGTAGAACTTGTCAATTTGTACAATTAAATTATTATCACATTTTTCACGCATTGAAGATTGGTTTTCTTGTCGACAATGTATGCCAAAAAGTGACAAGTACCAAAGATTGCAATAAATTTATGGGATAATAGATAAAATAAACTTTTAAACGAAAGAGTCTTTAGTACTATTTTGAATAATTTATTACTTACCCACTAGATGGCACTGTATAATCTATTGTAACGCCATCTACGTATAAAACTTAATACTACGTTCGCTGTCCCCAACGACGGGACCCCTCAATTATAAACTCGAATGTCAAAATACAACAGGATATTTATTCACGTACGATAGATGGCACCACGAGTGCACGACACTTATTGAAAAAATAAACAAACAAAAACGAGTTCCGAAAGTAATTTTCATTATAATGTAAATTATCAAACATAAAATGTTTTAAACAGAGCTACGACTACATATAGTAAAAGGAATTAATAGACAAAATAATTTTGTAAAGAATACTAAGAATATTTAAAATAATATAGTGTATGTAGTTACAATACATTTCTTCATGAATGGTGGCAAAATAAAGAATATTAAGGTACAGAGTGTTTATTTCCTATCAATGAATATTAAAACTAGAACAGATAAAATATGTAGCTAAATCATAAAAATAATGAACGTTAAACGCCGTAGCACTCTTGTAGCAGATTCGTAGCACAGTTTGGTATATCATACAATCTACGTAGAAGCCTAAATTTTTTTGGAACAAAATAGATACATTTTTAAATTGAAATTTGAATATATTTTTCAATAAATATGTATATTACGAAAAACGCTCGACTAATTACATGAATATGCCGTGGGACCAATAACCATTTCAACCACTTTAGTTCGTAACGATATCTCTTAATTAATTATCAATTCATTATACCAAATTATCTACTTACATCTTATTTGCCTCGTAAATTTATTAATTATCCTAAGTAAATGCCCTGTATTATCTTAGCAGGTAAGTATGCGTCACAGAGGGCGGCCGCGGTGGGCGCTAAAGCTTCTATCTCCGCCTTCGTGCCGCTAGATAGCATTACTGTCAACTCTTCTTTGATACAAGCCCCTGGAATTATACGCTTAGATGGGGAAATATTTTATGCTCTTTTTTAAGATAACTTTCATTTATAATACGTACACTAGTTAACTTGCATTAACATTAACTTTTAACTAAATCTCTAACAAATGTTATGATTTTTTTTTATTAAGGTGATATTATATTAGTTACTGACTCGACTGCCTCGTTGGCCGAATGGTCGTAAGTGCGACTGCCGGGCAAGGGGTCTCGGGTTCGATTCCCGGGTCGAGCAAAGTATTACTGGTTATTTTTAAATATTCTTAGTAGTAGCACGGAGTCTGGAATTGTGCCCGGTATATGGCAATAGGGTCACCCCCTATTACATAGGACTCATAACATAAATAGTGAAAAGTGGGTGTTACATTGTACAGTGGCATAATGTGCACCTCTGCTTACCCCTGCGGGGATAAAAGGCGTGATGTTATGTTTATTAGTTACGAAATTCATTAATAGGTTATTCAAATAAACTTTTAGTAACTGAAACCGTTAAAACGAAATAACCATACGATTGATTAGTAAGTAGTTGGTAAGATTAGCGTTTTCAACCAAATTAACTTTAGCCAAATGCCACTTTAGCACTTGTCTACAGAGAGAGTAGAAAACTATGGGGATGACACAGACAAGTCGTCCCATTAGTAGAATAATGTTCTATTTACAAATTGTCGACTTTTCAGTAGAGCGATTATAAATTTCGCGCTCACATATTTGCTTATAAATCTGTTATAAATGATACTAGCTACTTAATATTTGTACAGTATGCACAGACGTTAGTACCGTTTATAATAATATAATTATTTATTTTATAAACTATGCCTTTTCAAGTATAATGGCACATACAACGTACTTTTGCCTAAAAAAATATTGAATGAGGTGTCTTAAGGATACATAAAACAATATTCGACGAAACTATTCACGATACATCGGCATATCAAACATTATTTTACGAATTTTGGCGGTTGTATCCGTGTTTTATATGAAATTGTTATACTAAGAAAGTAGAATAGGTTTTAAATTCATCATTATTACTGAGTATTTTTATATATTTAAAAACGTTGGAGTTTTCTTAATCTATTTATTAGTCAATGTTGTAATCAATATACGAGTAAATTAAAAATAAATACAAACTGATTACATACACTATGAGGAATAACCTAATCAAGATATTTATTATAAAATTATTAAAAGAGGTGACAGAAAAACAGAATAATGCTCTTTAAATTCTTACAAAATAAATACATGGCGATTCATAAGAAAAAAATATTATAGATCACTTAAAACTAACTATTGACTTATTTCTTTCTGTTGTTATTCTTATGAATAAATCAGTCATATATAATTATAATATAAAGTTAGCTTAATAATAAAAACACAATAAATAATTATGGCACCATTGTGAATATAATAAAATATATCAAAAATCAATAATTAGTCTCAAACATAGAAAACAATTATGTATATCAAATATTCCGAAAACACTAAACTAAAGAACAAACAATATACTAACTACTAGTCTATTAAAAATTTAATTTTTTGTTTGTTTGCATTGAACAGGCTCCGAAACTACGGAACCGATTTCAAAAATTCTTTTAGTGTTGGAATCTTACATACTACACCCTTGATAAGGAAAAGAAGGGAACCGTGTGGAAATTTCGATAATGTAACCCGATTTGTGAAAAAGCAACCATAAATATTGCTTAATCTATTGACTACTAATAGAAAACTGTAAAAGCAAATGCTTTTGTATTCTTTTGGATTCCTATCCCCAATCCTTTTGTCGCGGAGAACCTAACGTCGTGGAGAACCTAACGGGTAACCGGGGCTCCGGCTCGACGTGCAGGAGAAGGAACGGGGTGGTTTTTAGTCAGTAAGAGTCTGACACTCCCTCCCGCCTCACCCAGGCGGGAGAAGTCATTCGATGATTTTCCCCCCTTAAAAGAAAAAAAAAATCCCCAATCGTTTAAAAGAGCGCGAACGAAGCCTTGGGCAGAAGCTAGTCCATTAAAATAACGTATTCATTTCATTGAATTAGAAAATCCCTGATCCTAATGCAGTTACATAGTAGTATTAGTCCTTGAAAACCCGTAGTATTTCATTTTTTAAAAGTAATTTTTAGTCCGTCGAGGTTAAATTTATCATGAAAGTTTGCCCGTCTCCGTTGCCCGTTAGAATATGTGCTATATCTCAGGACTCTATCTTTTAAACCACTGTGGTTTACGGTTCACTGGCACTGAAAAAATCACTGGGACAATCTATCGCTTAAAATACTGAACCTATTTGAGTGCAACTCTGTTGAAATTTGTACATTCGGACAATAAACTACCGTCTAGATATCATTTCGTCGTGTTTTTTCTCAAATAATGTGATTGGTTAGATGCAAATGAGTTCATATGGTCACATCCGCTAGTGATCATGTCTTCTACGATTACCTTCCTTTAATTTTTGTGGCGGTCTCTGTAATTATCTTCTATGACAGTGCTGTTGCAGTACTTATCTCATGCAGTTTTAACTATAGTGTTGTAGCGTATTGGGTCGCCTGCTCTTTATAATATGTATAAATAAAATTGCAATTCTTTGGTGTATCCTGATTCAAACATATGTTTTTCGTCTTGGTGGTGTACTTTATTTCATATTCCGTATTTAATGCAAATTCCAGCTCAAAGATCTTCTATTCCACTGGTACCACAAACTCACGAATTGAGCCTGACCTGCTGTTTCCTCATCGTTTGAGAAATCATCATTCAAAAATTTAATAATAAAATTAAGAATAAAATTATATTGGATAAAATTATTTTTCCTTTGATTCTGTAAAAGTTACAAGGAGTATATGCATAACATAATAGTTTAAAAAAATCTGTAAAATAGAAGAAAGAAAAGAAAGAAAGAAAAGCCATTTATTTCCGCGCAAAAACACACATAACATAATTATTTAAAAAATAAAGAAGAAAACAAAAAAAAGCTAAAAAATTAAAATGAAGTGAGATCTTGTCCATGTCCATAAATCCATTGTCCATAAATGTATGTACATAATTTAGATATATGTAATTTGATGAGCGCTCGAGTGGTCTATTGTGGTAGTACGCACTCACTTTTTCACGTGTCACTGTTTAATTTTTTTTTGCTCTAATCTGGCAGTTTGAAAAAATAAATTATTTCGATTTTTCTAATACAGCGGAGCACGCAAGCGAACATTTCAAAAAAGGGAGGAGTGCACTCTTGTATTTAGGCCCATTGGTATTTTCAATGTAAACTTATATTAGTTACTTGTTTGCTTTACCTACCTAGCCTAAACGGTACATTTAGTTGTTAATAGATTATTGAATAAGCTGTTCATATTTTAAATTAACTTTAACCATTTTATAGCAATTTTAAAATTTCGAATAATGTTTTATAATAAAACCGTTGGTAAAAATAAGTGTCATTTGCATATACGGCTCTCACTTCAATTATTTTTTTGTAGAATAATGTTTTATGCGTACTTGCGGACGAAAAACATACAAAATTTTACGTAGTAAAATGTACTAGGTTTATAAGAAACTGGAAAAATAGGGGAAAAAATAAGACAAGTGCTATTAGATACCGTAATGTTATATAAGTTAATATTAAAGTATTTAGTTCAGATTTGAGTTCTAATAAGTAAGCTATGGTATTTCGTAAAAAAATGTTTTATGTGATTATAAATACTGTCTTTGTGGGAAATTAATAAAACGTAGTCTAAATTGTATCAAACCATTAAATATACAACAAATTTTATCAAGTTTTGGGTATTCATCGTAACAAACACCACTCGCTGCGAATTCGTCGAACAACGTTACTTAGGATGAAGCGACACGGCACGCGCAGCTAATTGCGCAGGAGCAAGGCGGAGAATATTGTTGTATGTGATCATGCATAGTTATTTTAAGTAGTCGGCGCGGATTAAACTTTATTCGAGCATTGTATCTTTTGAATTAATGGATAAAAATATATAAAAATAGTATTAATCGATAGTTTACATTATAAGGATGACGAATTTACCATAATATGAATTTTGACACATGTGATTATAACACTTTATTCTTCCAATGGGACGAAGTGTCAAAATTTACGTTAATTCCTTATAATTTGGTTTTCTATTCTATATGTAGAAAAGCGCTAAATAGCATTTGGCTACAGATGCTGTTCAACAATATGCGATCCAGTGGCGTTACTACATGGTAATAACTCGGCTAAATGTCCCCAGCTGGAAGGGGCTTCCAGAGGTTCATACCTGAACTTCTCTGTTTTAATAGGCAAAGGTGGTAATCCTCCGATGAATTTGCCATTTGCCTCGAACAGTATAGTTACGCCACTGATGCTGTATTTTGTCCTAAATATCAAATAATTAACTAAATAATTAATGAAAAAAATAGTCATATGTATTATTAAAAACACATACCAACTTGACTATTATTCAAATACGGTCTCTTGAGTAGATTCACAATTTTCCTCTTGTCCAGCTCAGTAAGTGGCAGCCTTGCTTCTATAGGAGCCAGGGTCATGACGTCACTGTGACGAGCTCCTAACATCACCAGGGAACTGCAAGCTAATGATGATGATAGGTGGGATTGGCTCTGTGAATTAACAAATTGAGTCTTTGTAGATCATGTGAGTGCAATAAATTTAGTGTTATATTGTTAGTAGATTTTAACTTCGTTTGGGAGGCGGGTTAGTGATCGGAACTTGGACAGGTTTGTCAGAAATCACTAAGTACTGCTTGGTATACAGGGTGTAAACAAAACGCCCCCGAAATGTTGACAAAAAGAAACTATTTTTACAATTTGAATTGTTTTTGTGTTATTCATGCATCATCAGCCTTGAGCAGTTGATTACAATACAACTATTATTTAGTACATAAAAGAAACATCTGCTGTTGACTGTCTCGTTGGCCGAGTGGTCGCAAGTGACTGCCGGGCAAGGGGTCTCGGATTTAATTCGCGGATTGGGCAAAGTATTACTGGGTTTAAAAAAAATCTCAGTAGTAACACGGAGTCTGAAATCGTGCCCGGTTTATGGCAATAGGCTCACCCCGTATTACATGGGACTAATAACATACATGGTGATAAGTGGGTGTTACTTCTGTGTGCACCTATGCCTACCCCTTTGTCGCGGAGAACCTAACGGGTAACCGGGGCTCCGGCTCGACGTGCAGGAGAAGGAACGGGGTGGTTTTCAGTCAGTAAGAGTCTGACACTCCCTCCCGCCTCACCCAGGCGGGAGCAGCCATTCGATGATTTTCCCCCCTTAAAAAAAAACCCCATCGGGGATGAAAGGCGTGATGTTATGTTATGTTGTGTCATACAAGAAACATTAAATTCCTTACTTTTATGAAAATAAAATAAAACAATCACATGTCGGCGGTTTTCGGAAGCATTCCGCTTACACCCTACATAAGATATAATTTTTACACTCAATAGTGCATCGAGCGTCCAGCACATAATACATTCCGACGCATTGTTCGTCAGATATGAACCAAACCCTATCCTATAACAAAACAGACAGAAAGACAGAACCTTTTAAATAATATACTAAACACTTACCAATGACCCATATTTATAAGTGAGGAATATTTCATATCCGTGTGGATCTGCGTCGACCAGCGCAAGCGCACGGAGCCTCAACTCAGAGCACAAGCGATTTAGTAACAGCCGCGTGCAAACATCGGGGTAACCTTTTCCCTGTAAGCAAATAATTGGATAGTGACCTGCGGAAGTCCACGCTGGACTACGGGCAATGGCCTCCTCTACATATCTAAGAGGGTTTGTCGTACTTACGCTAGACAAGGTTGGTTAGTAATCGCAGGTTAAAAGGCCCAGATTATCACAGACCACTGCTGTCTGAGGCCTTAATACGAGTTTAATTTACGTTTAAAGTAATCGAAACGAGTACGCGTTTGACGCTCTGATTGGCCAACTTCAATGAACCAACCAATCAGTGCCTAACGTGGTCTCGACGTAAAACAAACTCGTACGAAGGCCTCTGATCTCTGATTGTAACCCCTAAATGGGCTTTTTAACAACCGTCATCATTATACCTATTATATTCAATCGGATCATACTTAGTGTAAGGACTGCCTCGTTGGCTGAGTGGTCGCAAGTGCGACTGCCGGACAAGAGGTCTCGGGTTCGATTCCCAGGTCGGGCTAAGTAAATTAAGTACTATTGGGTTTTTAAAAAAATTCTCAGTAGTATCACGAAGTCTGGAATTGGTCCCGGTATATGGCAATAGGCTCACCCCCTATTACGTGGGACTCATAACATAAATAATAAAAGTGGGTGTTACATTGTACAGTGGCATTAAGTGCCGTAATGAGCACCCCTGCCTACCCCTTCGGGGATAAAAGGCGTGAGGTTGTGTTATGCTATGTCATATTTAAGCAATTAAGCTATTAGACTACGTCGCGGAGAACTTAACAGGTAATCGGGGCTCCGGCTCGACGTGCAGGAGAAGGAACGGGGTGGTTTATAGTCAGTCAGAGTCTGACACTCCCATCATCGAATGACGGAAAATCATCGAATGACTGCTCCCGCCTCACCCAGACGGGAGCAGTCATTCGATGATTATTCCCCATTAAAAAAAAAGACTACGACGTACTAACTTTTACCCACCTGCAGTTCTCATAAATGAATCACATAATAAATTTTGCCAACTGGGGAAACCCACATTTCATAGCAGTTGCACTAACAATCATTACACAAACTAGACCATTTTAATCTTAAGTTAAAACATAATAAAAATACTAGCTACGACCATCAGCTGGCATTATTATCAATCTAGTTTGACACTAAGGTATAATTGTAAGATTACCTGCAAACCATTGGATCTGCCTAGGGCTAAACTATCTTGTTTGCTCGTTAAATAAATATACCATGACTTGTAGATTCTGAATGTAGAGGTATTAACTCCGTGTACAATAATTAAGGTGTAGAAGATAAAGTAGGTGTTTCATACATTGAATACTAATGTGTTTAATGGGTCGGTCTTTTTTTATAAAAAAAGCTAAACTTGATTTAGGACGTTAATAATACTAAGAATGTTTATTACCAGTTTAATATAGTATTAATGAAAATAAAAAGTATTAATAATCATGTTTTTCTATGTAAAGTACTTTTAAAAAAACCTCAACCTCCTATTTATTTAAAGTCGGTTAATTAATACTAGAAACTTCTCCTAAGTATAACAAAAACTTTTCTGAATGTCACATTAAAATCGGTTCTGCCAATCGCGAGATAATCGCGACATACATACATACTTACTTCTATAATTATGCGTGCATACAAGTGTACATACATATTATTAAAGTCGGTTACAAATGTAGTTAAACATAACAATATGCGTCCAACTAATAAGTTAAGATTTAGAAAGTAACCTGTGTTTAATTAAGAGTTCTACTTAATACCTTAAATTATTATCAATCGGTTTTGCATCATTTGGCTTACATAAAGAAAAATATTTAAACATTTACGGCTCTCAAGAAAAGGGTTACAAATATATAACTGAGCGAGTTCACAAGGACCACTTACTTTATAGTGTGTAAGGAAATGTAGTTTGCAGTTAAAATTTTAATAAGTTTATAGTTAAATATAGTTTATAGTTAATAGTTTAGGAAACATATTATAAGTTACTATGTCGAATTAGGTTAAGTTATATGTAATAGCAAAGTATTTGAATAAAATTAAATAAATAAAACCAATAAATGATTTGAGAAGTTATTTTAAACTCAATAAAGATGTAAAATCACAAATAGCAACACATTCAACAGTACCAACCAGTCAATCGTGATATTGGACGTCTTGTAATCAATATGAAAAGATACACAAAAAATGAGCCATTAACTTACCGTTATGATGATGACTGGACCCAGTCGAAGTAAGGCTCCTTCATCCAAGAGTTTTTGAAAGATGGCATCTTTTTCCACCACCAGGATGTATTTGGCTGTAGACTGGAACTCTTTGATCCCGACGATATCTTGTGGTATTAGTACGCCTATGGAGGTAAACATAAACAGAAGATAGATATATCCAATTAAATGAATGTTCTTAAAATAGTGTACTTAGCTTTAGAATTAGATTAAAATAAAATATTTGTGAGTCTAGACTCTAAATATGTACATATATCCCAAATTGAAATTGATAACACCATTGTTATTTTAATTATTGTTTTTCGACTTACATAATAATTAATTTAGTATGTCTCACGGAAGTTATAATATTAATGTTAAATAAATTATTATGTTTTCGACTTACTCACGTAGTAATTCGACGAGGAACACGTGAGTAAGCCGAAAACATAATAATTTATTTAGTATGTCTCACGAAAGTTACAATACAAATATAAATGTTGATATTTTATTATTTTTATCCTTATTAATCACTATCGGCCATGGCTTCGTGAGACGGTTAACAGAAATAATAGAATTATAAAAGTAAACATAATAAGGCCTCATTAACTGCCTGAAATGTCAGTTATGATATGATGAGTTCCGCATAATAAATAGTGAAAATGCCTTTAATACGAAAACTAGGTTTAAGATATACTCACCTCCAGGCGCCATACAATCAACAACGTTGCCGTCTCTAAGATGCAGGGTGAGGGGTCCAGCGATCAGACCTTTGGCCGTAGCCACTATACCCAGGGTCCATGGAGGAGTCTCCAGTAAGCAGCATACGTCTCTCACTGCTAAATCCAAGTTACACTGGTTACGAAGCCTCATTACGTTTTGGTAGAATAACTCTCTACAAAAAAAAAGAATTGACTCGATATCTTCTCTGATTTTGGCAAAATTAATTTATTTAAAAGTCAAAGAATATCTCTTCCATCTTTGTTTTAGGTATGTTAACGTTATTAACTACGATGCACATTATTATCAATTCCAATGGTCTACTAAGATTCCATTTAGCTATTTTCCTAGATAGACAAATAAATGATTAACCCCTGGTATAACGAACGTAGATATATGCGAGATACTATGTATTTTCTATTGTGTCTCATATAAGAGATTCTCATTGTAAATACTAAAGTACTAGGTATGCAACAACACACCACAAGGGCTTAAAAATCCCAACTTCTTTGAAAACTTACCTTACAAGAAAGCTAAAGTGAACATGTATAAAGATAAACTTGAGCCAATATCATCAAAAGAAACAGATTACAATAAGCTGTTACTAGTGATCAATCCCCAAGTGGAAACCGCTTTCCACTAACTCCATTATAGACCTTATTTCCGATATTTAGTAACTAGTTTTGCATGAACAAATATTGTGGATTTTGAATAATCGGATATTTACGAGTTAATGAAGCTACTGTAGACTTACCGTCTAGTGACAGTCAGGTTCTTCGAAAGTAATTCATGAACCTTTGTTAACACAAACACAATAATGTTGAATCTTGTTTTATCATTGCCACTTGCATAACAAAGAGTGGTTTTCTTCGCATCGTTAAACGTTTTTAGCGTCACTCTGAAAATGGCAATACTTATTTTACGCCCGAATACTGAAAGGCTAGTCAATTTTAAGTTGTACTTAAATATCGTGCCATCTCTGTCATTTAAAAAAGAATTTGTAGAGACAGAACCATATTTAAGCGCGACTTAAACTTGAGTGGCATTTGAGTATTTGGACATAGTGCTTTACAATAGGATTAATGTTCACTGACAATATAAATAAGTTTAATCAATTGTTTATTTATTTATTTATTTACACTTTTGTATATAATATACGATAGCGGACTTAATGCCGGGTGGTATTCTCTAATAGATTGATTGATTAGTACCTAATAGGTATTATGAAATTAATGTGAAAATGTAAGTGATTAAAAATAAGAAAAAAACGAATTTGGTAACCTCATTTGTGGTCACGTTTCAGACCTGACTTGGCAACAGTTTTGTAAAGAAATCATAAACCCAAAGAAATCATAATCATAATCTGTTTCTGCAATTTGATAATTTTTAATTACGGAAAACACGCATCTGGTTTTCCTAAGATATTAGCATAATGAATTTAGTAATTAACATATGCAGGTACACTCTAGGTATTTTTTTTTTATGGCATAAGCCGGTAAACGAGCAGACGGATCACCTGATGGTAAGCAATCGGCGTCGCCCATTGACACCTGGAACACCAGAGGCGTTACAAGTGCGTTACCGGCCTTTTGGAGATTAGGAGTTTGAGGATCGTTGGGGATTCAGGAATTGGGCAGATTGGGGAAGGGAAGGATAATTGGGCCTCACACGACGAAACACAACACAAGCGTTGCTTCACGTCGGTTTTCTGTGAGGCCGTGGTATCACTCCGGTCGAGCCGGCCCATTCGTGCCGAAGCATGGCTCTCCCACACTTAGGTATCAATTAAACACGTAAGATAATAATTATCTACCTATAAATATTAACTACAATATAAAGTTCTGTTTTCTCACCTGTCTAAATCATAAACACAATTGCTCCACAGTTTCTGATTCCGTATCACAAGTTTCGGTGTATCTCCACTTTCCGCTTGTTTATTAATGTCATCCAATATTTGTTCTACTTTTTTTATAAGCAACCTTCTTTCGTCATTTGTCTCCTTCAAATGGACATGTGGAGGTTTGTGAGCACCTGGAAATATGTATTAGCTTGCAATATGTTTGGTGAGGTAGCAAAACATTTACTTGTTTTCACTGATTACCTTTTTCGACTTTTGAACCTTTCAAAAGCTCCTGAACTTCGCCAAAATCTAATTTTCGTTCAGGAAGCGACAATATTTCAACTGCGCCCATTAATTTCTTTTGATTAGTACAGATTTTATCAATAGCAGCGGCAAGTTTCGAATCTTGTTTGAATACAGACTCTGCATTCAGCGGCAAATCCTTTGTGAATGCCAACAGCTCCGTATTCATTAAGTCCATCCTAAAAAATGACGTCCCAAACATGCATTGAGTACAAGAATAATTGACAAACAAACCCGATGGAGCTGTATTAATGTAAACCACCGGTAAAAGTGACGATGATCCCTACCTACCTAGTGGCGAGATGTTTATCAACCGCAAACAATAACAGCGTCACAAAACGGAGCTCGTAAAAGGGCCACGAGACAATAGGGCAGCTCCTCAAGTGTTTTTATAGCGAAGTCGAGCGAACAAGCGAACGGGACGAAATCATCGTCGGTGGCGCATCCGACTTGCACTCACTGAAAAAATGACACAATAGATTTAATCGAGAGATAGTCGAGGCAGGCGTCTCGAGGAGCAGATGACACGCCGTGACGACCTCACAAAGGGCGTGAAATGACGTCATAATAGCCTCGAATTATCGCCCCCTCTTGTCTCAGGGCAAATATTTAACAGCAGTCGCGTTTTTGTCCTCCTTCTTCGGCAGGAATCATAAATAACAGGGTTACGGCAGACAAATGATGCGAACCGTTACCGCAACGCTTTGTTACGCGGTGACATATTGCAACGACCTGATGTTTATGTCTTATTATGGATTCCGAGGTGAGTTATGTTCGCTGATGGAGTTCTTGGTAAGTGGCAAGTTTGTGGGCCACTTCCAATAGTGCACCTGATGTGATCGGTATTTATTATGTTGATTGACAATTTATTCTCGATATTAATGCTTTTACAGAAATCGGTGGGAATTCGTGGAAATTCTGAAATTGCGTAGTCCATAACTTATTTCACAAAACACTCAATGATTGACTCTAACTTGTAACACAACGACCAGCACTTAAGTTCACCCTAAGGTCTTCCTAGCCATTTTAATTAGGTACTTGAGGTGTGAGAAAGTAACTACTAAAAACATTTCCCATTGGCTCCCCGAGGCGCGTCGATAGCATCAGCGGGTGACAGCCCGCACAAATACCATACAAATTGCTCGATAGCTCCTTCAAATTGATTGTTGCAATTATTCGGTGAACCCTTTCGCGACGCGGCGACTGCGCCTGCGACCACGGGGAGGTGAGAACGCACTTATCTATCATCTCGATCGCTAGACGAACGACCCAACTCTTTGACAACGGTGTGAAGTAACAAGCCACTAGATCCGCAGTTGGGAGCAATCGGGAGGTCGCCGGTTGTTCGCCATTCTTTTATTAGATCCTTTCGTTTGATAGTCGCTGATAAAGCGCCGTTTCTCATTATGATTTACAGTTTACACGCGAGTGTTTAACGATATTTTTTATCAGTAACATCTTTGCAGCTTTAAGAGTTGACATATTAATGTAATAGGCAAATAAATTATTTTAGGAATAGTGGTATATTGAATTACTGTATCGACATCCAATATTTTTCCTGGATCACACTTATTAGGTATACCTAGACCATTTTCAGAGTTTTTATATAGACTTAAATCAAACAATACTCAGATTGAAGTGCAAAAATATCCAACAGTATGTCCTTCGATTATTACAAACTTCCCACAAACGCGACCTCTAGTGCGGTCATCGGAGCGGCAGTAAATGCAGCAGTTATAAAAATAGGTAACAGTGTTGTTGCATTGTATGGGCACGAGTGGCCGACGCTAGGAGCCACGGGGCGCCTGCCCACAATGGACCACCATCGCGGTATCTCCATGCACGATACGTTGCCGCCTAATTGACTGCTCAAACGCTATTTTAATACATTGTTATTGAATGCCGATTTGTATATTGGGATCTCATGATCGGAAGCTGTTTTATAATAGCTGATGATCTTATCGCGATGGAAAGAAATTTATATGGTGTACATGAACGTTTTATTGTTAAGGGCTTTTCGTTTTATACATTCAACTAATCAAAGTTGTAATAGTGGAAATTTCTAATAATGTAATAGAAGATCGGTCGTTTTCGTAGACTTTTTATATGAATAGGTCGGTAAACGGTCATCGGTAGGATTACCTGATGACCAGAAAATCCGCACCCGTAACAACATAGAAGATACAAGTGTATTACCGGCGTTTTAGGAATTGGGGATGACAGAAGGGTTGAGCCTCGAGTATCTTCACTCATATGTTAAAGCTCAAAACAAAACAATAACAAAGTACAAGAACATCTTTAAAATTATCGGTTACTCCTAATATTAGTACCCACATTCCCACACGCGATAGTTAGAATTGCAACAGTTTCTCATAGGTACTGGAGTGGCTACTTTCGCTTTATACTCGAAACAATGCTCACAATACCCACAATTGCTCACAAGTTATAGAAATACGTCTACAGCATTATTTTGGAACTGAAGAGTTTATAAAAGTAGGGGCTTATTTAATTCATTGTTTTATTTGGTTTGTAAGCGATCGCCGTATGATGTAGATGTTCAATTGTACTGGTATTATAAGAAACAATTGAACTGTTGAAGATTACCCACTCGGGAATTGTTCTTTTGCTAAATACCGAGGTGCAGTATCAGAGTGTGTGATACATGTGGGTAGGTGACTAGAAAGATGGCTGAATGTAATTCAACTAAACGTCTCGATTTTTATTAGACGTTACCAAAAACATTATGTACTTATATCGTGTGCAAATTAAATAGTAAATTAGTCAAAAAGAAAAAAAAACAATATAAAAAAAAGAATTACAATTAAAATATCGCCATGACCATAAAACTCGCAATTTTTGCTCATCAATCTTTTAGAGTAGATAAATGTTAAAAATCATGCATAATAAACATAGCCCACACTTCCCCTGTCCTTAGCTTGAAGTGGCGTCCCGTCGCGCACCAATATTGTAGCTCCTGTACCGTTCCCACCCCACTCCAGCAATCCTCCCCGGACATTTACATACGACAAAGCGACTGTCACACATTAAACTGTATGATTACAATACATTAGATTTATAGGCGAAAAACAATAAGCCCTCAAGTGCATTGAACCCTTTTTTTAAAACAAACGTTGTAGCGACGAAACGTTAAGCTCATTTAGAGGGTAATTAATATGAAAGTTCTCATAATCCCTAGCAATTAAAAACGCTTTTATAATTTAATCTGTGGAAAAAAAACAATGGACCGACCTTTATTTATCTGTTTGTTGTCTCTGGTTGATTTATATTGTGATGTTTTAATTTTTAATTTCCCAGAGATTTGCGACGTTTTAGAAACTAAACTGGACGTTATCCTTTACTGAAACTACCTACAAGGACTCAACATTAATTAGATATAAAAGTTATTGGCTACATGTATGTCGACAGTAGTTACCTACATTGCAATAATATAACCATTGAAAACTGATGAGTCAAAGAAACCTGAGATTATAACATCTATTGCACGTTCTGTTTCCCTACATAGGCACTCAAAACTCAAATAAAAAACATTAAAAAATCATCTTTAAACAGACACTGTCACTTTTATAAGAAAAACTCGATATTTATTGCTTTTCAATTCTAATGCGATTGAGATTCTGCGTGTGCGGCATTAGAAGTCGCGTGCAGGTGTCACCGCAGCTGCGTTCCCAGGCTACAAACTAAATCTAGACTCTTCTACTACATCCTAGTTCAATACACTGCACACTGTGTAGGTACTAATACTCATTACTTGTCTTTTTACAACAAGCTTAGCAACTATTTTCAACCTAACCCTGATAACTTTTTGATTTAAAGCTACACGATAAAGACATGTCATGTCGTAAGTCCAACTAAATTAAATAATTAAATGCTGCTTACTTACCAATTTATAGTCTTGGTTGTAGATACTCAGCGTTTAATGATTTCACAACACGCACAATTAAGTAATTAAATTATCTATCTAGAATATTCTTTGCAAGCAATCAAAGAAACAAAAAAAAGAATAAAGTTGACTTTTTTTTATTTCGCGCCAAAACTCACTATTATTTTTTTATTGAATCACCAATGGAATAAAATTTCGAATGATATTCTCGATAATCGAATGAAAATTCTTAATTAAAAAAAACCGCCGCTAGTAAAAATATGTATAGGTATTTTATTTTAATAAATGATAAAAAAATGTAATAGCATTAAATTATGTTCCATGAAATGTTTTTATAAACATTGCTTATTTTATTTTTGTTTATTAACATTTAACAAATTGCAATACGGCAGTGACAAGTTCAACCACCCACAAAGCTTATGTATTTATCGACGTATTGCGATGTCCCCAACAAGATCATATCGGCACAGCTGTCGCTGCCACGTGCAACCGTGCATCCCAGGTATTGACATTAATGCTTTGAAAGCAATTTAAACTGAGGTTATGGTAATATAAAGGGTTTTTGTCCGCAATCCAATTAATTGGACACAATATGATCGTGGTGTCTACACGTATTCAAAGTAGTTCAGAAGAACTTCGTAACTTTTTTTGCATTCATGTTTTTACATCAATACAAAACTTACTGGGCAGTTTTTTTTCATATATATTATCACGGGTCACAGATATACTATAATTGCTATAAAACGTTAACGGAAAATTTTACACTATTGTGAACTTTTGAAAAATAGTTATCCTATTTGTTTAAATATTCAATTTGGTCGAGAATATCCACCGATTATTTTATTGTATTTGTGGTCTATGGCAATAAAAAAAAGAATGCCCTATATCTATAGTCTATGAAATCGAACACAAATTTGAATGATTTAAACCTGAATTTCATCACATCTTTGTCTTAACATCATCAAAATCACAATACACATTCAAAAAACCTTAACAATCAAAATGTTTATGCTGTCTATAAGCCAATACCAACACTTATAGACCAGTAATAACATCAATTGTGGACAATCGTCACAATCGAGTATCAAGTAGGGGAGGTTAAGCCGTTCATATTATCTGTTTGCTTAACATTCATGAGGTTCACCCTCCCTTACAAACCGACACATTTGTTTTACTAAACTACTACACCGGGTCCTCTGAATATTTTATTTAAACACTCCAGATGCGTTAACGCTTTCATTTCCATATTTTTATTACATTACTTGAAAGTACGAATTAGTTTTATTAATTTCTTAATTAGGTACCTCGGATAATTTTATAGAGGTAATTTATTATCTACATACTATCTTATAATACTTCACTAAGTTTATTCTACAGTTTTTATTGATCAATATATAGCTTTTATTGGGAAATAATAATTGTTAGACATAGGTACGTACTTATCTATGTCTACTTTACGCAGATGACTGTAATTTTATAAGGTAATTTTTCCTTCAAGAACTTGAAGTAGGTACAAATAATATTACAAAATTTCTACATCAAGTCTCAAGTAAACTATTGCCTACTTTTTTCTATAAATACCAATGCATATACCTACGTGTTTCTCTAATTTTTACGGTCCTAAAATAGTACATAATAACCATTTTAAGAGCCCCTCCCACGTCCGTGTCATCAACATGCATTTTTTTATTTGACCATCAATTGTGCATCCGTCGTCGAGTGTTCAGGGAGGGCAGCATTCCCTCACACCTCGCGTCAGCTGGCGATCCTCACCCTCCGAACATTCCTATTAACTTCAATTGAGCCCGACAAATTTACATCAACTAAGAGGCCACTAGAACAGCGTGTGTCGGGAAATCATGACTAGCTAATTTGTTGAAAGATTTTTCTGATTATGGAGGCTACTTAATGATGTGTACTTGAACATCTCCTACATTAGTCGTAAAAAATTTACTTCAGTATTCAATACAAAAGAAAAACTTTATTCGCAAAGGATCTCGGTACGGCGTAAAGCGCTTATTGATTCACTTTCGTATTATAGAATTACTCAGGTAAATAAAACAGGTAAATTTCTAATAAACATAGTATTTTTCCCTCGTTTACACAGGTACGCTCTCCCTATGTTAATGCGATTGTTTCCTGGCTCCACAGTAGCCTGTGCGGTACCTACGCCATATGGCCAGGGTACGCGACTCAAATCGCTATTATATTGCTTTTAATTGATAACAATTTAAATATATTTGGTGATTCACACTTACAGACCTCATTATTATTCATCGACCCATTATCTTCATGTTCGCGTTTTACCAAACGATGCTATCTTAAGCACGAATGTGTTTTTACCTTTATTATTTTATCATCACGCCACTAATTTAATGTAGCTGATGTCATTGTTTAATTGTTAGTAGTTTTTAATTGTATTTCAAGCTATTAAAAATGAGTTATAGTTTACACTTAAAAAACTTTCTAATAAAATAAATAATAAATAAAGTTTAGGCAAAATAGTCTCTAAACTGACTAAACATATTTCATAACAGAGCGATCGTTAAAAGGGAATTATGGACCTATAAAGTTGTTCCATTTTGTGGAAATATTTTATTATTCAATAAAAATATGTTCGCAACAAAGGCACATTGAATCCCTGCGGTTTTCGGAGCCCGTAAATCAGGAGCAAAGACCCTTGGAGCTAGCTGGAGATGCTTCTTGAACTGTCAAGGCCTTGTTGTGGTCATCCGCATTTCTTCGACGAGTGCAAATAAAGCTTATTCGCTGGTCAATGTCTTTCCTGCAGTTACAAACATTTTAGCGAATCGGCCTCATTTTATTTTTGCAAACTACAAGTTCCCAGCTATGTCGATGTCGGACTAATAGCTTTCGATTCTCGTCAAATCTAGAAAATGTTAATAGTGACATTTTGCATGATTGCAAGAATTTTTTAATAAGAAATCTAGCGAGGTGTAGGAAACCCTCTCAGATATGTATCTGAGAGGGTTTCTACATAGAAAAGGTCTAATCCAGTTGGTGATCAATCGGAGTTTGTTGATCTGAGTCTTGAAAGAATTCTCGTTTACGACTAATAAATATCACCGTGATCTTTTTTGCGACCATACCTACTTCACAAGACTTGAAAACGGTATATGCCAAGATAGATAGCGTCATTAACAGAAACGTTGTTAAATAGTAGTAGAATGAAACCCCTTGCAAAAAAAGAATGTGCCCAAAAATATAGAAAAACTAATTACAAGCAAACAGAGTTCAGAAGAAAGATGAGTTAGAAGAAAATAATTCAGTTTATCGGAATTTTAAATAGTATAGTGTTAATACTAGCAAAAAACATTATTTCAATAAAAAACAACAGTAATATAATAATCAGCTTTTATAAAACTGTAGCAATAACAGCAGCGTACAATTAGTAGAACTCGCGTGTCGATGGGATGGCCAGATAGCGATGCAATTCAGAGACCATATTGCTCCCGTCATTTACATAATTGTTCCTACATGTGCATTTAGTGGGCGAGATAAATCGTCGCTATATTTTGCTGTATTGTTTTTTTATTGTTGTACATACATACTATGTGTTAGTCTTTTACGGTATTTGACAGCCATATTAGAGTATCTAATGGTTCGATTGCAATGAGATATGTTATTGGCTTGTTCTCTAGTCTGCATATAGAGATTTTTAGCAGTGTGGGATATGATTTGTCTCGTAAGTGCCAATAACTAAAAAAAATATATTTTAGAAAATTAATTAGGTACCCTCATATTGACGTAGGTACCTATAGGCTAACTAAGTTTAGATTTAGTCATTTATTTTTACATACCTTCATGTAGGCTTAATTTTTTTTTTATCGTTGTTCCACACTAGGATTTTCTCCTGTGTCGTGGGTGCGTTTACAAAGATACAAGTTCACATACACATAACACCCACGGCAGCCAGTTGAGCAGCCAGTCTAAATAAAAAAAAATAAAACAATTCTTCATTCATGGTTCATGATAGCAAGTTTTTATTTTAATTACTTAAAAGCCTACTTCCCTAGCTTCAACAGAAGCCATATACGATTACAAAATAGAGGAAAAAATACTAAAACACATTGACATGTCAATGAAACCAAAGGTATTGCCTACCTTTGAAAACCAATGACTAATCGATAGTGGGGAATTACATCACTATTTCACGTAGCAGGTACAAACTAGTCTGTTATGGAACGGCCCACTTCGTGCGATCGATTTTCCGCCTACAACCGACCAATAGGAAAGCAGGCAGAGGCACATAGCTTAAGTACTCTAGAAAAACAATTAAAAAGATACATTGTTAATTAGATGAGTTAGGAAATTGAGTATTAAGTACCTGATTAATATTTTCAGTACCTATTTTAACTCGTCGAGTACCGGTTTTGTAGACACAATTATAGAACAATAGGTTGCAGTCACCGGTGACCGCTTGGTGTTTGACAGTTTAAAGCGGTCACCGGTGACCGCAACCTATTGTTCTATAATTGTGTCTACAAAACCGGTACTCGACGAGTTAATTAAGAAATATAGTAGTTAGATAGGTTGTTGGTTGTTATGTTGGACCTTTCTATTTGTATTTTTTTTTTTTTTTTTTTTTTTTTTTTTTTTTTTTTATCTTTAATGTACACACAAACAATTAATGGTACATAAGGCGGACATTAATGCCATATGGCATTCTCTCCCAGTCAACCTTAGGGTTAGAATGGAAATCTGCGAAAAAATAGGCATGTGTGATTATTAGAAACAAATAACATAGACTTTATAAATATAGAAAGGTACTAAAAATATTTAAAGTTTACACTACAATATAAATACAACATAAATATATACCTCTATAACATATATGTATGTATGCTCGTATATACATAAATAGACTAAATAAATAAATTCTATAATAATACATATATAATAGGAATAGACCAAGACTCAGCGTTGTAGTGACTTTAAAAAGAATTCGTGAACATCACGTTTGAAAGTGATCTTATTTGGAGCCTTTTTTATTTTAAGCGGTAATGCGTTCCATAACTTAATTACACTAACTGTGAAAGAGTTAGAAATGAAGGATGTTCGGTGGGACGGAATCTCAAGAAGCAGATTTTCAGCAGAACGGAGATTTCGGCTGTGAGAACTGCCCAATACCTGGAAGCAAGACTTTAGGTATTCAGGAGCACAAGGATCATTCAGAATAGAGAAAAGCATGCAGAGAGATCTAAGAGATCTTCTCTCACGGATAGGAAGCCATTTTAGCTGATCGCGAAAAGAAGAAATGTGGTCGTATTTACGAAGACCGAAGATAAAACGGATACAGTTATTGAGCATTCGATCCAATTTGTTCAGAAGGCCGCCGTTAAATTTTCACCGCCCTTGGACACCTGAAACACCAATGTCGTTACAATTGCGTTTACCAGCCTTTTGGCGATTATGAATTTGATGATTGTGGGGGATTCGGGGATTATGAATATTGGGGGGTAATTAGGTCTCTGGCAACCTAATAATAAATCCATTTTCACGACTGAAGTGCCACTGTCTATACCATGCTTCTGGTTTAAGTTACCTACGTTTGAAAAATACTACATTACTCCATCTAACATAATATCAGATACAAAACGTAAACTCAGCCAATAATTTTCTAACTAAAAACCAGATAAAGGAATTACTTAACTAAAAATCGCAGGTTACACACGTGAGAATACTGAAAAAAGCACTACCTACTAGTTTCGAACCACAGAGGGGTTCTTCCTCATGAGCAGCGTAGGCCTTCCTCAGTAGGCTGTGCGACATTGCCGCAATAGTTATTATAAAAAGGTAAAGAAAATTACAATTTCAATTAACGCATTAATTTACGATAACTTACAGCAATAATATTGTTGTCAAAAACAAAAATAACCTTACAAAGTACCTACTAAATTAACGTTATAAAAGACTGAAGACAATGACAGAGGTTTTGGTCACAACCGTAGTAATCCTTGTGCCACATTCAATGGGCTAATTGCACCACATGAGATAAACTCATTAACAAGGATAGACGCGAGATTCCGCTGCTACCAACACTGCCGCTTATCTGTGTGTGGAGAGGATACGGTGATAAGCGCCAGCGATTTTGGCAAAGGAAATGTTATTTGTCGTTTACGTTAGGGTACTTACATTTTATATTGGACTCATTCGTTGACCAGTGAAAAGTAATGATACACTGAATAAAAGGCGTCACGTAATGTCATAACTAAATATGAATATTTTCTGTTTAACTAAGATGGTAAGTAGGTAGGTTATATCATAGCCGTAGTTATTAACGGCATATGTATGTTAATGGAAAAAATCTATATAGAGGTAGAACCTTACTGTCTGTATGGAATAAATGAAGACTGATTGTTCGCGAAATCGCAAGTACCTTCTAGCCAACACAACAACTTCAAAAGTTTAAGGTACTTACTTGCTCTTCAGGTTTTTTCCTTAAAAAAGAGCACGCTATACTAATTCAACATCTATCCGCTCCGCCTGTAACTGTGTTCCAATTCAGCACACGTAGTACAAAGGCCTTTGAGGCGCGCGGGGTTGAGGGCAGGGGGCGGGCGGGCTGCGAAGGGCGGGCAGCCCGCATGATCGCGCGATCGCACCCATTTGCGGCTCGTTACACGCCGATAGCACCAAACAAAACACACCCCAAGTAATTAGGAAAAGCCTTTTCCAGATACTGTAAGCACTGCTCTCTGCTCTCTGACTTGTGGTGAAGTAGCTCTCTTTAGTATTGTTGCTCTATGTTGCTAACTTAGCAATATGTTGCTGGCGTGTCGTTTCGTAGACGACATGTTTCATGATAAAAGTGAGACTCCTTTAGTGTAGCTAATTGATTCTCAAATAACGGTGTATGAAACTTAGCTGCAAAATGATACTATAAGTTGGCACGATTTAGCATGACAATGCCTCTAAAGACCTTTGCCTGGGCCTGCGAACGGCGAGCATGGGTGGCTTCACGTCCGACCAGAAACACACCCAAGCGTACGGCGCGTCGCGTTCCGCGCGCGCCTCGAATAGCCATCAGACCACCACAGATGGGGCCCAACAGGGCCGATGCAGATTCGGAGTCGCGGAGAACCTAACGGGTTACCGGGGCTCCGGCTCGACGTGCAGGAGACGGAACGGGGTGGTTTTAGTCAGTAAGAGTCTGCCACTCCCTCAAGTAATCAAGTAAGTGATACTTGATTACTTGACACTCCCTCCCGCCGAACCCAGGTGGGAGCAGTCATTCAATGATTTTCTCCCCTTAAAAAAAAGGCCTTGGCCCAGTAATGGGACTATTACATGATCATGATGCTGGCTTTAAAATCTACATGTTTAACATAATCGTGTAAAAAAACATAGCCATACATGCCAAATAACAATGCGAAAAAGTGAAATTTTATACCCCATAAAAATAGACAAAGGAATCATTTGAGAGCGTGCAAAGGTGCACGATGTTTATGGTCCTTGACCACAAACTGACCATTATGTCTCTATGCGGCGTCGGACGGGTAAAAGTTCCCGGGTTTGAAGCGCGCACGTTGAATATTTAGCTAATGCCCAAAGCTATTTCGTTTCGACCACAGCGCTCTACTACATATTAGTTTTAAAAAACAAAATTGGATTTTTAAACGCCTATAAATGTTGCTAACAATTTTCTTGTAATAGCTAGCAAGCAGAAATAGTTTTTTAATCATTCGTGGTCTTTAACTATTCAAAGTTGGCCACTAAATTTAGTATTCAAAGTCGACAACTATCTGCTGTTGCAGAAAACTTGTACTTAGTATCTTAGTAACTTCTAAAACTATAAACGTCTTTTTTTAAGGAGTAAATATTTTAGTTCATAGTTATTTATATTTTAAGTTGTATATGTTTAAAAATCAATGTAAATCCAGTACTTTATCAGATACTTTAAACTTTTCCTTAAACTCAATTTCCCTTTAATTCATACATACATAACTTCACGCCAGTCTCCCACAGGATAGGCAGAGACTATGGAACGCAAATTGGGTAGTTTCCAGCGTATCAAAATTAAAAATTTAATTAGTCCGTCGGTTAAATAATGAAAAAATGTTAGACACGTATTTTTTTATTTTCTCGTATTGCAATACTTGGATAAAATGGCGCTAAGTTTAGGAGTAGGAGGTCGTTACGTCATAACGTGCTACAAAATGTGGCACGTTGTGACGTTACAGGATATTTCAAATTAATATATCGTCGAAAGTATTTAATTTTGTGACATAAGAAAAATTACGTGTCTAAAGTTTTAAATTAATGTACCAAACGTACATTAAAATAAAATTTAGGAAACTACCCTATTGCTACGACTCCTACATACCTCTTTCCTTTGATTCAATCAGCTCACATATAAAACCAAACAGTGCTTATACAAAATTAATGTTTTTGTTTCTCTAATTTATAGTTTTCGGATCAAAGATCAGGCCAGGACAGTTTGGCATGATGTATCCGCATCCGTGCAGGGTGCACGATGGGTCGTGTGCCACACGGCTGCGGCTGCTCCGACCACCTGGGCGTACCTTTGTGACAAAAACCTATATCATGTCATCAAGATAATCTGATTAAGTTACTCCTAGTTAGTTTAGGGTAATCTGATGTCTGTATCTATATTTCTGGAGCCATTGGTTTTGGTGCAGTTGGTGGATTTGCATCTAATACTTAAATGAGGTATATGGGAAGTACAACGTGCTCAGTCTGCTCTGATAGCATTATGATGTTAAGACTTTTTTAAGTCCACACTTAATAAATAACTAACACATATACTAATACTGCCTCGTTGGCCGAGTGGTCGCAAGTGTGACTGCCGGGCAAGGAGTCTCACGTTCGATTCCCGGGTCGGGCAAAGTATTGGGTTTTTAAAAAAATCTCAATAGTAACACGGAGTCTGGAATTGTGCCGGTATATCACCCCCTATTACATGGGACTCATAACATAAATAGTGAAAAGTGGGTGTTACATTGTACAGTGGCATAATGTGCACCTCTGCTAACCCTTTCGGGGATAAAAGGCGTGATGTTATGTTATGTTACATCTACTTAATATTATAATTGCGAAAATGTGTGACTTTGTGTTTTTATGTTTGTTACTCAATCACGTCAAAACGGCTGAAAGGATTGAGATGAAATTTGAAACAGGGATAGATTATGGTCTGGAATAACACATAGGCTGCTTTCTATCCCACGTGAATGCGGGCGGAGCCGTGAGCAGAAGCTAGTTTGACAAAAATCATAAAATGTACATAAAACAAAACATTGAAATTTTTGACAACCACTCTACTTTCTCTTATTATCTCTGTAGGACCACCTTTATAGGAACAACTAGAGGTAGATGAGATTTGACAATCTTGATACGTTTCAGGTTTTACTTACGTAACTCCTAGACACACTCAAGTTCTTTAACTTCCTGCAATTTCTTTAACTCCCTGAAATTTTCCTCAAGTATCTCCTGACGATGAATGACTAAACAATTGGCGTGTTAATACACTGTAACAAGTATTGCATTAAGTTAGGGTGTCAATAGAAAGTGTAACGGTATTGTACACCAAACTCCTACGTCAATCAGTGGATGCGGGCCCACAATTAGGCGCACGCGCCGCCTGGGAACTCACTCTATGCGAATACAAATAAATTCTCATATAAAACTATTTAAATATATCGCATTACGTATCATTGTGTTAGTAACGGTTTTCAAATGTTTATTAATAATTTTATTTTAAAAGGAATTTTTAGTTTCTACCTCTGTTCATTGGGTTGGTTTAACGTATTGTTTTCTCTAAAAAGAGTCGACTTTCCAATCAATAGAGGTAGATAATTCTTACCTGTAAAATAGAATTGAGATTTGACAGTTTTAAGTATAGAAGAATTGTCAAATATTCAAAGTTATTCTGATAATCAGGCGTTGGAAAAATCGGCCCTTAGTATCATAAATGAAAATAAAATATTATATGTATGTCCTTACGGGGCTGACATATTTTTTAACGAACAGCCTAAAAAAAAGGTAGGTAGGTAACAAAAAAGTGCTATAAATATTAAGACTAAATGAACAGACAACTTTGTC
Source organism: Spodoptera picta (assembly GCA_038387885.1). Taxonomy (NCBI): domain Eukaryota; kingdom Metazoa; phylum Arthropoda; class Insecta; order Lepidoptera; family Noctuidae; genus Spodoptera; species Spodoptera picta. Next base: position 3,528,078 of record JAZHFQ010000438.1, on the reverse strand, counting down.
TGCGTTTTCCTAAACTATAAGCTAGTCCTAAACTAAAAACTAGCCTATGCTACTCCTTAGTATATTGGCTACCTGTCAATAAAAGTCCATTAGCCAGTACACTGTTTGTACTGGCTAATCTCTGTCTAATCTCTAATGTCTGTTACAGACAGAAATTTTAAAAAGTTTTATTTTGATATATTATGTATCTTGTGTAATATTTATATATACCTAGTACGTAGTAAAAGCGGTTATTTCAATATTACAAACAGACACTCCAATATAATTTATCTGTATAGATTTGTAATTAATCCGAATGAATAACATTGCAAAAAGATACGTACTTAGAGAAAACAGAAAAGTTTATGAAATACTTGAGTTACTTTGTAGCGTAGTTCTCTTTGGACATCATAATCCAATAAAATATTGCTTGTTTTTATCCATTTTGTCTATTAAACAGATGTCTCAATTACTTAATAAAGTTGTCGATTAATCGAATCAACATAAAAATGTTATTAAAATTGTCTAGGCAGTACTTACTTGTTAAAGATCCGGCATTTTTTTATTTAGTATAAGCCGGTAAACGAGCAGACGGATCACCTGATGGTAAGTAATCGGCGCCGCCCATGGACATTCGAAACACCAAGTTGTTACAAGTGCGTTACCGGCCTTTTGGGTATTGAGAATTTGAGGATTGTGGAGGATTCGGGGATTCGGGAGACGGGGACTACGGAGGGGGGTAATTGGACCTCCGGTAACCTCAGTGACACGACGAAACACAACGCAAGCGTTGTTTCACGTCGGTTTTCTGTGAGGCCGTGGTATCACTCCGGTCGAGCCGGCCCATTCATGCCGAAGCACGGCTCTCCCACACTTATTACTATTATTTTGTAATTGGAAGGTTTTTTTTTTATGTCGCTCTATTCCTCTTTGTAGGAGAGTCATGCTACGTCACAAAAAGGATACCAAAGTCTCATAAAAAACCGGTGAAAAACAATGTTCTTTTCTTCCCTGGACTACCACGAACATTTCAAGTCAAAAATTACCCTAATTGGTTCAGCCGTGTTGGAGTTTTAGCGAGAGTAACGAACGGAAACTCCTTTTTATTCATATAGATATTGGAGCTGCGGACGGCCTAGCGGGGTGCCGGGGCTCCGGCTCGCAGCAGGAGTAGCAACGGGATGGTTTTTAGGCAGTAAAAGTCTGACACACTCTCTCGTCTCAGCCAAGTCCCCCCTCAAAAAAGGGTCACACTGTACAAGGATTCATATAGATTTTTGTCTGTGTATTGAGTCGGTAAAAAGCAACAGTGTGTACCATTATCCCTATTTAAATAACAGGTTTGGTGTATTTCCTCACGATCTTCGGACCACCATAGTTTTCGCGATTACTTTGCACATCTGGTCCTAGATAATTAGTTTATTACTAGTGTTCGCATAAATTGCTAAATTAATGCCACCGTTCAAACGATTACATTTATTTTACTCGTGCGCTGTTAACGCGAACCTCTTAAAGATAATTTCCATAAGAGCAACATTTCTACTTTAAAACTAAGTTTTCTTTATATAAATAAGAAGTATTTGTCTAACTAAGAAGTATTTGTCTTCAACGCTTTATAAGTTGGTTTATATTCGACAGTCGCCGCGTCGCGTTTAAATGCTGCTCATGAATATAAGCCTCTAGCATGGCTTGAAACTAGTCTAGTTCCTTGTCAAACGGTTACGTTAGTAAACCGAGAACATAATAATTAATTAGCTTCAGTAGTTCTTCAACATCAATCAATCTCAGAATTTTTGTTCGACTGTTTAATGAAAATAAAATAAATGTAGTAAAACAGAAACTATTGTTTTTTTATGGCATAAGCCGATAAACGAGCAGACGGATCACCTGATGGTAAGCAATCGGCATCGCCCATGGACACCTGGAACACCAGAGGCGTTACAAGTGCGTTACCGACCTTTTAGGAAATTAGGAGTTTAAGATCGTTGGGGATTCAGGAATTGGGGTGATTGAGGAAGGGGAGGGTAATTGGGCCTCCGGTATCCTCACTCACACGACGAAACACCACGCAAACGTTGCTTTACGTCGGTTTTCTGTGAGGCCGTGGTATCGCTCCGGTCGAGCCGGCTCATTCGTGCCGAAGCATGGCTCTCGGAACACTTGATTACTTGTTAACATTTAAGTCTGTCTGTTCTGATACTTTTTCTTTTATACAATGTCCAAAAGCTTAAGTTTAAATTAATTGAACATTTAATGTCAAAAAAACATTTACCACCATTTTCTTCATTAAATATTGATACAACCAATAAAATACGAGCTTAGCAATTTCAACACAATATTCAAGGCGGGTTGAGTAGACAAGATATCGTCACAGCTTTAAGGCTCCGATCTGGACACATGCCTCTTAATAGTTTCGGATTCATGATGCATAAATCGAATCACCAAATTGTGCTGTATGTGATGTTGTAGAGGATGTGCAACACATTTTGTATGAGTGTCGACGTATTGAGTCTCAGAGGAATCAGGTTTTTAGTTTTAAGAGCCTTAATATTGGTTTTTATAACAGTGTTTTAGCGTCACCATTGTCGTCTGACGCTAGAAAATTGTATAGTTTAATTAATTTGTGTTTGAGCTTAAGGGATAGTTAAACCTACAAAAGGTTTAGCTGCTTTATTTTTTGTATTGAATTTTGTATCCTATAATAGGGCTGACATTTTCCTCTATGGAAAAAAGCCCTTCTTATTAAATAAAGATTTAAAAAAAAAAAAAAAACACAATATTCACTCATAAATTGTATTATCAAGGCATCTTTTACAGCAATATAAATAAACTTGGAAGTATTAATTTATTCCTTTATCCGAGCGAAATCATTTAATATGTAGACCATAAAATGGTCATAGGTTCATAGCTCCCTGAACATCTGGACACTACACACTTCTAGATATAGTTATTGCGTAATAATCTAGGCAGGCAGATGTGCGCGATGATTGCGACAGCTTAGATATATTTAGCTAACAGGTGCTGTTCTGTCACCACGTGGTGCGACAGGGCTGCCTAACACAGAAAAAGCATTGATTTTTATAAATTGGTAATACCAATCATCATGATCGAATCAACAGCTCGAGTTAGACCGTTACTATATTATACTGGGCTTCACCCAGTTGTACAGTCTTTTTTTATTCCTTTAGGCTTAATTCTCCTGCAGTAATTCACCGAGGGAAGTGGAAACTATGGTTTTTTCTTCACCTCTTATAATATCTTCTGATTCACTTCGTTGCCGAAACCAAGACAGTTCATGCCCCAGGGACGGGCCGGACTTCAGTGTTCCGGTATTTTTGTGGTTGTATCTACTGTAGATCCTGGCTTACAGGAGTTGCAGTGGTTACGGGAGGTTGTGCCGGGCTTGTCTCATAAAGAAATATAACATAACATAAAATCACGCCTTTTATCCCCGAAGGGGTAACCAGGTGCACATTATGCCACTGTACAATGTAATGCAATGTAAAAAAAATATATACTGACTATAGGCTTCTTCTACAAAGTCAGAATTGCTATAAAACGTGATGCCATTAGAAAAATCATTGTGTTGCTAAATGATATGGGAAAGGAATATAATTCTGAATAGACTATTACTTAAATCAATATAACTACCTTGTTTCTTTTTCTGTTCAAGCGAAAGTAGACCTACGCACACACTTAATTACAGATTCACAGTTTTCCCTACTCCTCAATCTAGCATTATATTCCTTCATTTACTATGTAACTTCTAAAACAACCTTCTTAATCTTAACGTATGATAAATAACTAATACCAAAATCAATGTCCTACAGTCTATGGTCGAAATAAATGAAAGAACCGATCATAAGAAGCAATAGTAAGGATCGCAAATAAACATTGCCAGCCCTGCACCCGGGAGAATACAGGATAAACCAGTTGTCGCGATTTTATAGAGTGGACATTACATAATGGCTACGTGATAATTATCCTATCCGTGTAAGGAGCAGGGTATAAAAAACTTGTTCCTCTCCGTGTTTATATTGCAGCCCATTATAGTAACGAGAGCGTTTAATTTTTTAAACACGATTCATAACCATACTATAAATCATGCTATACACTCCTTGAATAGTTAATTTTATTAAACATAACAATCATCCAATTATTGTTTTATTCGTTCAAATTGAAATGCGAAATGAATTTCGCACCTCTTTATAAATATGAAAAGGTATACGATGGATAGTTTATGGCATTAACACCTAAACAAATAAAGAGAATACAATCTCTTTCAACCTGCAGACAAAATAAAGGAGAATGAGAGAACCGTTCAAGTCTATTTTGAAATGTTCCATCTAATTTATAAAAGAAGTCTTCATTAAGTTTATCATTATCAGCAGGTTATGTTGGTCATTATAATTATCTAGTTTCATTAAAGCTCTGGTCGAAGTGATAAATCGATGCATCGGTACACGAGTCGTTAGCGAGCGACGCGACGTGTGCGCAGCCATGATTAGAAACAGATAATATTGAATCACGCAGGTGCCTTTCCTCGTAGAAAAGTTTTTGCACAGATACATATAGGAGGCAGCTGCCGTTGTGAAAATTGCGAGCCCCTATGTCCACTACCAGTCATAATCCAGAAATTAATAGCCGATTGCTAATGACAAAATGGAAATGTAAGCAAACGTTTGGTCAAACGCTTCGCAATTACCTGCGGACGTTAGATTCGAACATCGGTTGCAAACGATACGGGCTTAGACACGTGCCGCCTGTCATGTGGACCTTAGCTAATTTATATAAATAGAGAAAACGCACAATATATTAAACATAAACAAAAACTAGCGATTTTGCAACATCCTTTTATAGTACCCACATGGGTGATTGGAGGGCGCATAAATTAGCATTGTTTATGTATAATGTAATAAGGCTTAATCAAAACGTTGGTCTTGAATCAATTAAAGTAGATAAGGTGAAAAACAATGTGTAAAGAGGTCCTCATTGCATATTTTGTTAAATCGCAGCAGCCATCAATATAATAAATAGAAGAAGTTCATGCAAAGCCTCGCGAAGCTTTTGTACACGGCGCACATGCGCGCTCTCAATATGGATGGAATACCGCACAAAACGCTTTTCATTTCGTTTGAATCGCTCGCGCACTATGCGCATACGCAAGATGAGTCAGATCATGATGAGTGATCTTGATTAAATCAGATGTGCCACTTCATTGAAACCTTTGTTAGAAATTAATTACTAACTCCGATGATATGATACGATGTAGGTACTATTAGTACAATCTTCTCATTTTTTAGATTTTTTCTAATATTAATTTGCCATTATTTAAAACGTAGAAACTATGTTTTACCTAGACGAAGAACTAGTCTTCAAACATCAGCTAAATTAAAGATTTATGATATACAAAATTGATGTAAAAAAATTGATGTACATGAAAACCATATTTATTCATACAAAATATCATTCAGATAGAATAAACGAATTATAAACGATTGGCATTTTAGGCATAAAACTCGCAGTTTGTGCTATATTCTTTGACATCGCGTAATTAGTAGCGGGGTGAGTTGTCTGCCAGGAATTCTTTTGACGGGAGACAAACGGAGGAGGCTCCGCCTGGCATACAATGGCGTATCGTATGTCGGGCACCTGCACATAAAGCGATCTTTTCATACCACGGTGCGCGGGCGCTGGGCCGCTTGCAGCAGTGATGCTGTGCTTACAGACTCCTATAGAATATCTATTGCATCATTAACTTGAAGTAAATCAATTTTAATTGATATTAGGTTACAACTTTAAATAAATACTCAAGGATTTATTCTTGAAGGTAGATTTTTATAAACGTTCACTTCAGACTAAGCCACGCAAATTTATTGCGGTTAGGTAAAATAGTTTTAAAGCATTATCGATAAATTAATGAGCTACTGCGTTACGTTTAGTAGAAAAGAAGCTTGTAAAAATACTACGTCGGCTTCAAGGGATACCCCAACGTTTTACTTTCAATAAAAGTCATACTTAATTACTTTACAGTCTGTGCTAACCAGTTACTACGTTTTGCAAAAAAAGGTAGTTAGTAAGCAACCGTCCTCGGAAGTCCCTCTCGAATGCTTTCGATAATAATGAAGAATTTACCACAGGGCCATAAACAAAGTTGTAATACTGACCTTTTTCATCTGAAAAACAAAAAAAACTACAACAAAAGTATTAGGGACAACCACAAAAGTCACAAAACGTTTTGTTGTGACGCTAAGTACTAGTGTAACAGTATCACCGTGAAACCTTATATAATTGTTACCGTTTCTTTAAGAACACAAGCCAATACAATAACAGTTACTTAGTAGTTACTGCTCCCGTAGTCAAAATAGCGTAAACAATAATCGTAATTTTACAACGCGACCATTACGTTGTATTGACTCGTAAAATCAGGAGATCTCACACGGAGATAGGGTCGCCCCCGAGCCTCCTGCCGCTCCTGAGAACGTCACTCATTACAAACAGCAATTTTCTATCGATATAAAGTTCATAGTTTCTCGATTATATCGGTGTATCGATTTTATCGAGCACCCGTTGCGGTTTGTGTGGGAAACTGATCGTTTTTGACGATTTACCTTAAGTTAGCACGTGCTGGCTTTTTAGGTTCTACAGCTGCACTAAATTGATTATTGTGGTCGTTTGATTACTTTGGTCGTTCCTAAATAACCACATTAAAGTAAAACTACTTAAGACAGATCCCATTATATAAGTTAAACTGGTCCGTGATCAGAAGTCTTTAAATTATCTTCATAATATTTCTATACTATAGATGGTGTCTAAAAGCCGAAACGGTGTCAATACTCTGCGGAGTTCAAAAGCCGAAGTATTTAAACAATTTTTCAAAGACCACTTTATTTTTGGAAATGTTAGTCATTGCCATTGCATTTCCCGCTAAAACTTGATCGAAACTGCGTCTGACATTATCACCAATCACATTAATAGGTAGATAAGTATACAACCCTCGAAAACAACTCATTACTATCAGAGACCTAACTTGGTAACCTACGATACCAACCTACCCTTTTCTGTCTAATTTCTCTATTGGATTTCCAACTTTATGGTTTTGATATAAAGTCGAAAAATAATGGAAAAAATCGGTAGATTTGTGTAGCTTGATCCGCTGGGGTCTGTACAAGCTACCCTAATCCCCTAATCGACGGATTGTGGGAAAGGGCAAAGACAATGGAGATGGTATCATGGTTAATAGCAACCATCTACTATCAGGCGCGTGGGGTTGACCGGGTATTCGCAAGGATTAGCCGACGGATACCCGGTGAATGATTGTTGATAAAGATTATATCGGTAATTTGTCTCCGTTTGATGTGACAGGTGGAGTAAACTGAATAACTTTTTTTTGAGGGGGGAAAATCATCCAATGACTGCTCCCGCCTGGGTGAGGCGGGAGGGAGTCAGACTCTTACTGATTAAAAACCACCCCGTTCCTACTCCTGCACTTCGAGCCGGAGCCCCGGCAACCCGTTAAGTCTTCCGCGGCTCCATATCGGCATCAGCCCTGTTAGACCCCATGGTCTGATGGCTCCTTGAGGCACGCGCGGAACACGACGCGCCGTACGCTCGGGCCTGGTTCTGGTCGGGCGGCGAGTCACCCATGCTCGCCGTCCGCAGGCCCGTGCTTACGGTGGCCGGAGATCGTCTCGCGAATAGCTGGAAACTGAATAGCTGGAAATATTATGTGGTATTGTAGATTTTTGCTAATGAAAGCATTTTTTTAATGGGTCAAGCCCGCCACAGCCTCCCTAAACCGCTGCAACTCCTGTCTACAGTAGATACAATCATGAAAACACCGGAACACTGAAGTCCGGCGCGTCCCAGGGACATGAGTATCTGTCTTAGTTCCGTTTGATGTGACAGGTGGAGTAAACTGATTAGCTGGAAATATTATGTGGAGTTGTAGATTTTGCTAATAAAAGCACCTTTAGGTCAAATATTGAGTGTCAATTTGAAATGTCCAGGTGACGAGTGCGTAAAACAATATCAAAGAGAGCTCAAACTTCTTCTTCTAAAAGGGATGTTTTAATTTCCTTGATTTTGTACTAACTTTGCATAATTGCATAACTAAGTTAGTTTAAACAGATGGTTAGCCAAAACAAGCATTGCTATTTTATACCAATCCGAAAATTAAATTTATCTAATTTCATTTTTGCTGATAGCCGTCGGCCGTCGCTAGCTTTAATCCGACGGCAAAGCTGAAGCTCCTACCGTAAACATGTTTAAAAAGTGCGATTAGCTAATCAGTTTGAAACAGTTAGTTGTAACAAGGAAACCCACATGACAGTGAACTGAGGTGTAATGCCCTGATTACGACAGTGGCTGATGGTAGCAGGTACGCAATGCTAACACCTGACCCGCTTGTAGCGTCATCAGTGATAAATTACTACAATCTAACTTAGACACTAGAACTCTGTAATTAACTTATTATAATACATTTCATATAACATCAGGCCTGCTATTTCCCGAAGGTCTAATCAGATATATCTTTATTACGCTTGTTATGGTAATATACAAAACGAAAGTCAGATATTCGGATGAGAAATAAAACCATTTAAAACCTTTTGTTACGGTTATAAGTAAAATAATCAAAATTGTAATACACGTACCAACAATAAGACCTATTTAAGTGTACCAAAACGTGAAAAGTAATCAAATCACGGGCAGGACAAATATGAACCGTAGCTTACTTAGGAAGAGAGATGATTATTACTTACCATGAGGATTGCACTTTATAGAGGGGAGTATTCATTGTGTTAATATCACAATATGGTGCTGTCAGTTAATTGGAATAGATTATGGGAATGAAGGAAGAAGTGCGCCATGGAGAGGTCCCGAGGGATGCTTGGCGGATGGACTTTTTATATTATTTTTTTATCAAGTCATCGAGTGACAATGGAGAATGGACGGATTATCACAATATTTGGAGGCGGTCGTGTGGCTCTGCTGAAAATTGACACCGTTTGCGGTTGCGCAACAATAGATAGAATAAAACGCTTAATCACGTTTAATAAACAGCTTATGTAGATAATTATCGCTGTTAGACCTATTATCTATATCCCTATAGTCTTTAGCACTGGGACCCAAGACATTGTTAATTTCCAAGGCATGCCACCTCTACATGCCTTTAAACAATTAGCCTATTCGTCACGGCAGATGTCCATCTCATCTCATCACATCACATAAGTGACCTTCCTCAAGCTGGTATTCGATTAGTCCCAATTATAAATGAATTACGTGTGACATGGACTAGCCGGCCGTCGGAGCCGTCGCGGTCGTGACCCAGTGAGAGGCCCGCATGTCTGACTGAGCCACTAGACGGCGAGGCTCCGGTCTCAGATGACCACCAAGACCTTAACGAACCGTCTCGAGTGATCTATGAATCACCGTGAGACTTGCACACAGATACTGACGCATATCACTGAGAAGATACTTACTTGGAATCTTGCATGCGAGCTTTTGGTTTCTGAGTAATGAACCAGATTTTTGATGCTACTTGCAAAAGAAATACTCTCAGTCCTATTGAAAACTATATTAACAGTTTACTAAAGTGTAACACGAGTCACGACACGTAATTCTACGAATACAATCAATAGCAAAAAAGTAATCTGAGAACATTATTTACTTCGATAAACTGAAAAAAATCTCAACAATCCAACTAATAAAGGAATCACTGTGGCCGAGTTATACCGTGAAAACATACATCGTTGTCGGCCGACGTTTTTATTGATAAAAAGCAAATAAAATATGTAACAAAGCTAACAAAGCTTTGAAGATGCGCAATAAATGTACAATAATGCGCATTCTTATGCGCGCTTCATTGGTATTGTATGATGTGCGTGTCGGGCGTGACAATGGACTCAGTGGCGCGTGCGCACCCGACGAGCACACCTTGTTGCGGCCGCGCACAACCCCAAACGTGCAGAACGTATGTATGTTGTCGAATATTTGTTTGTCTACCTGTGGTACTGTATTTTTTAAGTCAAGCAAATCCTGTTTGATTTAAATTTTTTGATTACTATTTTTACAAATGTTCAGGATCTCGTTAAAAGCTTTTTGCAAGTAAATAGAAATTGTCCTTAAAAAATAGTGCTCTGCAGGAGCTCGGCTCCTTTGCATGCTGCTACCAGTACCATAAGTAGATATTTTTATTCCCAACTTTTGACCTCGTCTTTATCGCAAAATCCAATCGGGTTCACAATAAAAAATAAGCTCCCATTTCATTGTGGTGATGTCCGAAAAAAACAAGCTTATCGAACAAATAATAAGAGCTAACAGAAATATTGAATGCAGATCTTGAACGGTCCATTGTGCAGTATTTCCTTTCATATATGATTTGTTGCTACAAATAACGGACATGAAAAGCGTTTAAGGTACTTAATGTCCAGTAATTGGCGATCAATGAGGATCAGTGGGTACATTGTGTTAAAGTATCGAATGGTTCCGATTCTATTGTCCAAGCGCGGGTAAAAAATCTCATAAAAAAACTAAGCCAAATAAGCACCCGTCAAGGGTCAGATCTCAATGGCGAGCTGTCGATTGTGACAGATTAAAATGATATCTAATGAAATTCAACACTTTTAAACGAGTTCAATTATCCCTTTGTAGATTATATATGTTTAAAACGACATGGGAAAAGAAGCCTCGGCAAAAGATCGTTCCCTTCTATAAAACATTCTTAGTCCTTACTTGCGTTATTTCATCAAAAACCTACATCAACAGTTAAAAACTGATGAACAAATTAACATTCACGGCAATATTTGTCATTAAATTAAAACAAGGTGTTCCTAACGGTCGCCGAACATTTAGATTCAAACTTCAAACAGACAGTCGCCACAATCACCGGGCTCCCACGCACTCTGAATAAGAAATATGAGCTGAACGGATACTGCTATTATCAAAACATTATTACAACACTTGAAGCCACCCCACTACTGTAAAAATTAAACAACAATTGCCTTTAATATTCGCTCGTCGGTATCGAACCAGCGACCCTCGACTGGTTACATAAAAAATCTGTCAATCTCCCGTAGATCAATCATCCTTGGTTGAATGGGGGGTGAACACACCGCCCGACCACAATCAAACATTGCAGATAATAAAACCTAGTCTATATTTACGTAAACGCATCGATTTTATGTCCAATATTATGCGCGGGCGCATCCGACACTGATTTCTTTTGTGCATTCCTTTTCACTGTATTGTGGGAGTTTAACACTTGAATGACGTTTTGCAAATTTTGGACAAACGTCAAGTAGGCGTTTTGATGTACAATTTTAGACATAGGTAAGTTCGAGACACTTTACCTTATTTTTTTTAAGCACTCAATTGTTACATGTCAATGTGAAATGGACCTTCTCAAGAACAAGAGACGGCACTCTAGTGATGACCACGTCCGCGGCGATGTGCGCGAGCGCCTCCACGTGCATCCACGCACCGGTGCGCAGGAGCATACGTGCCCACGCGCATCGCACGCGCCAGGTACACGTAATGCGCGACGCGTGCAAGATAACGCGATGCGGTAAAGGTAGGGTAAGAACTGGTATGATAACAATAACATCTTTAAAATTGTCAACGACTTATTGTATTAAGTTAAAGACTTTATAGTGAATTATTAGACTTTACGAATAAGGAAAGGGGTAGGAACTCGTATTAAATCGAAAATTTATAGTAATTACAATGATACTATCTATAGGTATGTCTTCACGAATTGTAAAGCTTAATATTAATTTAGTTTTATAAATAAACTTTTATGAAAAATTTTGCTTAATCCAATGTTTAAACCTCACTCTTCTGTTAAATATTTCCAAAATGTAATTCTATTTTTATTATATCCAAGTTTAAAAGGATTTATAACACACAGTTATTTAGGAACGAAAATGGCTAAGAAAATCAGTAAATTTTCGTAGTCCTCGGCTACGGGCTACGAAACTCACAAAGGAACAATGGACAATGATTATTTTATTACTGTTTCAAAGTTTACCTACGATAAACAGAATCAAAACATTAATGAAAAAATACTGCGAATTATTATTTATATAACTCTTTTATTTAAGCGAACAATTTTATCAAAATACAATCTAATGAGCACACACAACATTAGTATTTTGTACCAGTAATCGTTGTGTCAGCCGTGCACTTTATCACCGAAGCCAATCATATCAATACTACCCCTGACGTATGCCATCTGACAATAGGAATCAATATTTATAACAAAGGTTTAAACCCAACGTACCTACAGTCAAAATACAATCAGCCAAGTTAGGTATTTATATGCAGTAAGGAAATAACAATAGATTCAGTACAAAGACATTGAGCAACGATTGGTTACCAAGCCGACCAATGGTAACAAACGATACCGCTTTGTTAAAAAGCATAAAATAGGACAATACCTAATAACCAATACAAAAACAATGCTTATTTTTATAAGTATTGTTTTTGTACAGAGACAGCAGGTAAAACCCTACATACCAAATGAATTAGCTATCTGTACATTTTAACAATAAAATCTAAAAGACTAACGCGTAAAATCAATTCAAAGTAGATTTATCTAAACACGCTTGTCTTTCGAATTAATGGTTTCTTTATCGCGATGTAACACAAGTCGAATAATAAGTAACGTTCGTTAAAATCACATTAAATTCCACTATTATGTATATTGTAAACAAATACTCGCTTAAATACATCAATCGTGGGCAACAATAGTTAGGACGCGTGCCCACTGTCCGACAGGCTATTGACACCGTCAACTAAATGCCCGCCGATGGTATCACAATAGGTTTAGCATATTTCCGCATACAACTGACCACAGGGGATCCTGATTGATCATTGAACATGAAGAATATACCTTTAATTTTACTAATCCGGAAATATATTTTCTATAGCACTTCCCCATTTGTAATCCTCACTTTTTACCGTGTCGAATGATAAAAGATATGTGATAAAATATTATTGTTATGTCTATCGATAAATATACGAAGGTGATTTGCAGATGCGTTGTAAACGATACGTGTGCAATAACCGTACATCTTGGATGTACAAATATTGTTCTAATAACAATAAACATAAAGTATTCGCGGTGGAGGCGCACGCGCAACCCTTTCCCACCGCTCTAATTTTACTAATGCGCTCCACAAACAGAGGGGCAGTAAGTATTAAGTTAAATAAATGCATTAAAACGCTGTTTAACCTATGAATTTACAAATTACTTTTGGATTGAATTTCTTTTTCTTTTAATTGAAAAATAACTGTCATTAACTGGAAAGAAAAAAAAATTTACGCATACCTAGTCTAGTTTCCCTTGTAACCTTTGACATGTAGTAAGTTATTTTGTAATTTATGAGAATACTAGCTGTTCAAGTACACAAATTTCGTACCGCGTAAATTGTTTTTCTCAACTTTCTATACCTTCCGTGGACCTTCACGAACATTTCAAGACCAAAATTAGCCCAATCGGGTCATCCGTTCTCGAGTTTTACCGGGACTAACAAACGGGAATTCATTTTCATTTATATGTATAGATTGATAAGCCAAGAATTTTGTTTAAAACCAGTTAGTAGGCAATTAACTTGGTTAGTTTACTTAAGTATTCCTAGGTCATAAATCGAGAACCTAAAACCAGACGGAACCTAAAATATTATGAACCGGTTAGTAACCAACATCTAAAATAACCGTCTTATGTAAATAAATAAAAAAGAAGTTGAATAAATCCAACCCAAGACAAAATTGATGAATGTGTAATCAAAATGGCACGCTCTGAGAAAGATTTCAGTTTTTAAAGGCCATAACATAGACTGACAATGAAATGGAATCCATTCACATGGTAGCCGCTGTCACAATCGTCGCTAATTGCGCATAATGAGTGGTGCAACAGACGCAATATGTTTTTTGCCATTATTTATGTGTATGACCCCTAACTCCGGCCACCCTTCGCAATTCGCGGGTTGAAATAAAATTTAATGGTCCGCCAGCCACATTTAACCTTAAATATTTCAATGAATTGAAATATCGGATTTCCGGAGTTTAAAAGAATATCAGATTATCATTCGAAACTCGTATGGGTTTTGTTGTTGATGTTAAATCTTTATAATTTGAGAAATAGTGATATTTAGCAGACAGCCATTGTCAGACAATATTATTTTTCTATAATACCTCTAGAATAACGGATATTTATTGCACGTTGCTTGGCAATGTCACTCAAATGTGTCTCTGTCTTCTTATAGCATAGGTATGTACTTTATTGATAGCGGAAATAAGGTAAGTACGTTTTCATATTCGTTGGTGCCTAAGTACCTACATATATGTAAGTACATGCATGTTCTTAGAGACCTACAAGCCAGACTATCCAAAATATAAACCATCGTCACCAAAACCCTATCCTCAGTTCCCACGGTGAACCACAAATGAACATCAATTAATTAATCCCACCAATCAGGGTTCCCACGTTATGATATCTAGAAATCACGCAACATCTTTATTCGTTTATTAGATTGCACCCCATTGCTTCCCCATCGAATGCCCATTGTTTTTGGGGTTAGCGTGAAATGGGTTGGCCGGTGAGACCATAATTACTTCCATAATATTGCCAGTCGTCAAAAATTATATTTTGAGAGGGGAACTTTGGCTACACTGTAATTTGTTTATTAAGTTAGCTAGATAGTGATGGATAAAATTAAAATTATGGTAATTTTTATTCATGAACTTTCGTAGAAACAGCCTCAATAGTTTTTTCGATGTTGAAAGAAGCTGCTTTCAACATCGAAAAAACTATTGAGGCGAGTTCTAAAATATATATCAATTTTATGCTATAATCAGACAATAGTAACAATGTGTATAACGCACTGCAATTTGTATAATACCACAATATATCAATCTCTTCCATTCAAACGTTGGTATAATAATGCGGAAATGTCGCGACGAGCCCATGTTTATGCAAAATAAAACGATTTTGAAAATTCAAATGAATTAACAAATTGGTCGGGGTGAATAGAAAAGAGTCGCGTTTTTACTGCTGTGAATTTTGCTAATATTCGTTGATAATAATTTTGCATTTGTATCTTTGATATAATTGAAAATTAGTGAGCTTTCCGCTCGTTATGGCCTAGTACCTATGCGTGGAAACAATGTTTTACAATTTTGTTTAAATAAAAATATCTGTGATGATTAAATAATCGAAAAGAACGCTATAAGATGTTTTTCCGCGAGGGATTAAGAAGTCAAAAGATGAGTACAATAATATCAGCTCGAAATTTGACGTCATTAAAGGATTTTTTTAAGGCGGGAAATTCATCATATGGCTGACTGCTCCCGCCTGGGTGACGCGGGAGGGATTGTCAGACTCTTACTGACTAAAAACCACCCCGTCCCTACTCCTGCACTTCGAGCCGGAGCCCCAGTAACCCGTTAGGCTCTCCGCGACTCCGTATCGACATCAGCCCTATTGGGCCCTATATCCGTGGAGGTTTGATGGCTGTCATTAAAGGATGCCATTAGGATGGCCGAAGATGAAACTAGTTCAACTTCGGACCACCAACCTTTTATGTCATATTCGAATCGTTTCGTGAACGAAATTCATCAAGGTATTTTCGAGGTAGGCCACCACTAGGTGAGCATCAAAAGTTTGCTGCGCCAAGCAACACTACTTGAATGATTAATTATTCTAATTAGAGGTATATTCATTTTAAAAATGTTTCAGATACACTTTTTTTGTATTAACCTTTGTACATAGGCAGCCGATAAGGCTTTTTTAAATAAATAATCTAACAGCACGCACACCAAGATTGCTCTCAAAAAGCAGGATTTACAGACCACAAGAGGTAACCGTAATTTATTGTAATACACAAAATCATGGGTCTTTTAACGGCCATTTTCTATATATAACCTATCTATCTATAGATTTACTTACTGAGATAGAATTTTCGCATAAGCTCCATACAAAATGTGTCAAAATTGTATCTCAGAAAGCAAATGTACAGATAGATATGTTATAGAAAATGGGCGTAAGTCAAATCTGTCCAAACATTACAGTCCAACATTTTAATATAAAACAATACTCACTAACAATATCATATAAAATAAAAATAAAGAAGCAGTTGTCATTAGTCGCGTGCTGCATGTTAAAATGTAGCAGCTATCGCGAGTGGGGCGTCGCCATGACTGCTGAGCGGCGCGCGCGCACCCGCATCCTACAGATAACGGGCGACAATAAATTAACTAACACACACCTACAGCCTTTCACAACAACTATGAGTTTTCACCTTGTGTCTTTATCATCGTATAAATGTTCATAAAATCATAAATTTATAACGTGCTACTAAAATCAGGGACTTTTTCCGTGGTTTCTAGTTGCTTGTGATATCAAAGATCAACAGTTTTCAAAGCTTTGCTCATTATTATTAAGTGAAAGACATCTATTGCTGAATAAATGTATTTCTTAAACACTGCCTCGGTTTCGGTTCCCGGGTCGGGCAAAGTATTACTGGATTTAAAAAAAATCTCAGTAGTAGCACGGAGTCTGAAACTGTGCCCGGTATATGGCAATAGGCTCACCCCCTATTACATGGGACTCATAATATAAAATAATAGTGAAATGTGGGTGTTACATTGTACAGTTGTATAATGTGCACCTCTGCCTATCCCTTCGAGGATAAAAGGCGTGATGTTATGTTATGCTTAAACAATGGTCGTCTTCCAACCATCCGCTTAAAATAGCCCAGAATTCAGACGATGTAATAATAAGTCCTTCGGTGGCTGGTCACATTTTCAGGATACAGCCGGGGTCACAATTTATAACGGAAAAGAACATGAAAGGCTTAGATATTTTTACTCATCAAACGAACTAATTAATAAAGTAACAACTTGTGCTTTAAGTTTAAGCCCGTTGGCCTTCAAAAGTTCTACTCGTTAACATACATATGCAGAACATCAAGGTACGGCACTATCTAAGTAAGATTCGTCTCCTTGCCTTTTAGAACTGAACTAACAGAAATGATTGACATAAAAGTTAAAAATTAATTGCAATAAATCATACAAAACCCACAAGAATGATACTCAACATGACCATAATAATCGAATAGATATTGAATTGAACAGTTCATGCACAAGACAATCATGCGAACGCAGCCGGCCAAGCTGATACCAAGCAAAAGTCAAAAGCATTGCGCATTTTCACAAAATGCATTAGTTACACTGCACACAATCGAGAGAGGTCAATCACCGTGCGTTTGTGACGCGACAGTTGTATTCGCGGGGGCGTGCTATTTGTACAAAACTTCCAAATACGTATTTGATTAACTCTCTTTCATGTATTCCTCTCCTGGAACTCGATTGTCTGCGGATTTTGTTTAATTTGAGCCTTTGTTTGAGCTCCATTTGTGTGGAAAGGCTCATGGGATGGGGATGTGGGGACAATGCAGATATGAGATCGGTTATCAATGGCCGCAAAGGGTTATCTGTGACGTCACCAGCAGATCGCTATGTGTAGTTGATTTGGTACGGTTTATCTGTATTATGTTGATAGACGGATCACGGATCCTATCTCATTTGTGGAGGAATTTGGAAGCTAATTTTGTAGTGGTGATGGGAGTTACGAATCTTATGCAGTTACTATAGTCATGTTTCTTCTTCATAACTACTTAAAGTTTAGTCAGGAATCTCGACTGTTTATCTTCAATTATACGGTTGAGTATATTTAGGTATTTTTCTTTTTACATCATACCACATCCCTACAAACAATTTCACTACAAACGTAAATGCCAAACAGAAAACGTAAAACACAAAACGATTTGTATGCATTCGTGCACATAAAACAATAGAACTGCTACACAAGTAAAACTTTAAATCGAATGAAACCTCGTGTGAAAATGTATCGCAGAACCACATGTCGCCATGTTGCTTTGATCACTGTTGACACTGTGCTGTTACTGCTAATTCCGTGTTTGTTTACTACCCGACTCCCGATACGAACCTCCACTGACAAATACAGTAGCTCGTAAACTGTGTGTAAAGAACTTTTTGTTTTAAAAAAGACTGACATTTTTCTGTTCAAAAAAATATTTATGTGAGAATTTGGAGTTGTCAAGCAAGAAAATGAGTGTGTCAAGAAAAAAGAAGTTTTAGAAGTTACAAGTGCGAATGTTGAATTCCGAAAGAATCCCAGATTCTATTCCCCTTCCCAGTCACAGCACAAAGTTTGCACTTGAGCTCGATACATACTACATATCTGCTTATCATAGGTGACTGCTAAAAAGCGGCTGTAACGTTTTATATGCATGTTGTGCGTGCATTGTGCATTTCAACCGACCTCTTCAGGGCTTCAGAGACGTAACGTTAGCAGTACTTAGCAATAAATATCTAATTTAAAAAATTACTGAGTTTTTCAAAAAATTCACAGTACTAGCACGGAGTCTGTGCCCGGTATATGGTTTAGAATGTTGGTGTGTATTCTTATTTAAATTCACTTGACTCCAGAATAGTTCGTGTGTTCAATGAAAGTCCAAAATAAAATAGGTACTTAAAACTTTGTGTTTATATTGTTCTAAGAAATACGCAATTCACAACTAATCTATAATATTACAAAATATTACTGGTTAACACCAAAGCTGGGAGACGACTGGCGTGCTAACGCTATAGGGTCGCAGGCGCAGCTACGCACTTGAGAACACATAAAAAATGTCAACACGTTAGTGTCGCTACAATGGCAATAGGCTCACCCCCTATTACATGGGACTCATAACATAAATAGTGGGTGTTACATTGCATAATGTACACCTCTGCCTACCCCTTCGGGGATAAAAAGCGTGATGTTATGTTATATTTAAACCACAATATTGAACTCGGCTACGGCTACAGACTATATATTATGTATCTAGTAAGGAGCTGCCTGAAACTTGAGTAAGATAAGCATCCCCCCTAAAGTTAAATCGCTAAATAGTCCAGTACAAGTTCGTTGGCCACAAGTCAAGAGCCGGGACACAAACTTACTACTGAATGTTCCTAAGTTGAAGTATACGACAGCTTATGGACAGTTTATATAAATTTATTTAATTTAGTATTAATCTTACACAATAAAGCGGAAGAGTTTGTTTTTTTTGCTTGAACGCGCTTTTCTCCGGAAGTACAAGTCTGATTTGAATAATTCTTTTTGTGTTGGATAGTGCATTTATCGAGGATGGCTATATGCTATAAAACATCACGCTACGACCAATAGGAGCTGAGCAGAGCGTGTGAAACCGCGCAGAAGTAGATAGTTAAAAATATTGTGCATAAAATACTTTTTATTAAATCAAAATGTGTATTATTTAAATTATTTTTATCTTTATCTAATAAAATTCAGGTGTAAAATATTTCCTTGTCTACTTTGTCTCTATATCTCCAATAACCAGCTAACATAAAATAATGTGTAAACAGTAGATATATAGACGGCTGCGCAACATCGCCGCGACCACGCACGCTGCTCATGAGGAAGAACCCCTCTGTAGTTCGAAACTAGTAGAGCTTTTTTCAATATACATATTCACGTGAGTAAACGTGAATGACCACTCCACCAACGACTGCCTCGTTGGTCGGGTCTCGGGTTCGATTCCCGGGTCGGGCAAAATATTCTCAGTAGTGGCACGAAGTCTGGAATCGTGCGCGGTATATGGCAATAGGCTCACCCCCTATTACATGGGACTCATAACATAAATAGTCAAAAGTGGGTGTCACATTGTACAGTGGTATAATGTTCACCTCTGCCTACCCCTTCGGCGATAAAAGGCGTGATGTTATGTTATGTTATGTAAACGTGAGTAATTTTTTAGTTAATTTAGTATGTCTCACGACAGTTATTATAAAAACACAGTAGAAACTTTATTGAGTTCACTAAACTTTTTCTCACGTGTTCAGTATATAAATAAGCGACTATCTTGCAGTAAAGGCCGGAACTGTGCCTAATTTTGCAAATTGGCCACTTCCTTAGAGGCGGGCGGGGGATCCAAATTGGTAAGGTTTGAGTCCTGGGCGTCAATTTGCAACCGAGGCGATAAGTGAAGGGGAATGACTCTTGCACCAATCATAAAACTATACCTAAGTACTTTCATTTAATTTGAAGCAGGAAAACAGTCGGGTGAAAACTGAATTTCAAGATATTATTCAGAATTGGATAGTTTCCAGAGTATCAAAACAATATCTCGTATAAAGTTGCAATACTTAGATAAAATGGCGCTAAGTTTAGGAGTGGGATGTCGTTGCGTCACAGCGTGCTACAAAATGTACCACGCTGTGACGTCACACGATATTACAAATTAATGTATCGTCGAAAGTATTTAATTTTGTGAGAAAATAAAGAATACGTGTCTAAAGTTTTAAATTAATGTACCAGACGGACATTAAAATAAAATTTGGGAAACTACCCCATTGCCCTTTACAAATATACCTCTAAGTTTACCTAAAAATTAAAAGTTTCTCACGTAAATACCTACTGAGAAAAGGTCTACTAGTTTCGAGTCACAGAGAGACTTATGCTCATGAGCAGCGTGCGCTGAGGAAATGTCGCGGCGATGTCACGCAGCCTACATACTACACCTTTTCTCTATTTTTCTTAAGATATTTACGTGACTGTCTCGTTGGCCGAGTGGTCGCAAGTGCGACTGCCGGGCAAGGGGTCTCGGGTTTGATACCCGGGTCAGGCAAAGTATTACTGGGTTTTTAAAAAATCCTCAGTAGTAGCACGGAGAGAATGTGCCCGGTATATGGCAATAGGCTCACCCCCTATTACATGGGATTCATAACATAAATAGTGAAAAGTGGGTGTTACTTCTATGTGCACCTCTGCCTACCCCTTCGGGGATAAAAGGCGTGATGTTATGTTATGTTATATTTACGTGAGTAACTCGTAATTTTTAGTTAAATGTCTCACGATAGTTATTATAAACAATATTAATAATTGCTAATTTAGATTAAAAATTACCTACTTTCAATGAATTAAACACTAACAAAGAAAATAAAAAGAATATTCAGCTATCATCATCATCACAGGTATGACTAAATATTGATGTCTTTCAACAAGTTTTAAGACCACATGAACGAAGTGACGGTAACTTTAAATAGACAAAACAATATTTAGCAAACAATTGTAATATGAGACAGTTTTACGACACATTTTATGGTTACAAGAGTTTAGAAGGCAATCCCTTCAAGTTTGTCTAATTAATGAACAAACGACTCCTTCAGTAACACCACCTAACAATACATAAGTAGCTAAAATCCCAAAAATAGTTAAATTCTCAAACCAGACTCTGTTTCAATTCTTATCTAAAACCAATTGGTAAGTGCTGTGATGTTTTGCCGCTGCGACTAAACAATACAATGACTCAAATTGTGAAATGTTCCAAACTAAAGACGGATTAAGTAGGTTTGTGGTAAACAAAATATGTCTGCCAACTTGTCTAGTGAATAAGGTACTTAGCATTGGCAATTGCCCGAGATACACTTGAATTTTTTTTATATAATAACTATCCTAAGACAATCGTGGGACGATCGTTAAATATTTTGTTCCTAGTATTCAAGGACTCGAAATAATCCTCTTTCGGACTTTTTTTGTATTGATCTAAGCACGTGTCATTTTAAGAAAGTTTTACACTTATTATGTCGACTAACTCGTAGAAAGGGTATTACTTTTTTCTGAGGAGGGAAACCGTCCTATGGCTTCTTTCACCTGGGTGAGGCGAGAGGGAGTGTCAGACTTTTACTGATTAAAACCACCCCGTTCCTACTCCTGCGCTTTGCCCTAGCAACCCGTTAAGACCTCCGTGGCTCGTAGAAAGGGTCTTAACTAGTTGAGTACGTCATTAGGTATAGACACAATTATAGAACAATAGGTTGCGGTCACCGGTGACCGCTCGGTGTTTGACAGTTTAAGTTATTTTCTATGTAGGTAAAACAATTATAAATATCGGTCGAAATAACTAAAAAAAACATAAAATCACGCCTTTTAACCCCGAAGTGGTAGGCAGAGGTGCACATTACGGCACTTAATGCCACTATACAATGTAACACCCACTTTTCCCTATTTATGTTATGAGTACCATATAATAGGATGTCAGCCTATTGCCATATACCGAGGGCATTTCCAGACTACGTGCTACTACTGAGGTTTTTACAAACCTAGTAATACTTTGCCCGACCCGAGAATCGAACCCGAGACCCCTTGCCCGGCAGTCGCACTTACAACCACTCGACCAACGAGACAGTCGTTGGTCGAGTGGTCATTCACGTGAATATGTACCTATATTAAAAGTAAATAATGATGCTATTTTTATGAATTTGTACGAAAAATTATTATTATTATTTACTTTTAAGTAGCCGCTTTTTCAAAATACCTGCGTGTTATTTTATTTTGGTTAAAAAATCTAAGTTAGATTAAAAGTAATAGGATTCTTTCTTGAATATTTTGACTAAGTAACACTTATTATTTTCACCCATTAGGTATCCTTATGGAAGTTAAGTTCTGAAGTTTATTCATCAACCACAACATTATTAGATATAGGTATTGATTACATCCGATACTATTCCAAAAGTTTTTAATAGCTGGCGCTTGTTATATTCTTAAATATTACGGACCGTTAATGTTGATATTTTGTTAAAAGCCTAAGGACCTAATTATTAATCCCTGGCCCTAACTCTAAAAGACCTCACATCTAAAATCCTAGTTACAACAAGGAGCCAGGAACAGCATGAATATTTTTTCTGCCTCCGTTTTTTAGCAACAGAAAGTTTCCCAGCTACGAGCGCGTGCGCACGTCGTAACGGCGCCCGCATGTAGCACCCCGCGCCATTTTATTGTAGGTAAGTACGTTTTGCGCTCCACATCTTGAGCGCTTACCTTACATATATAACATGTTCCATCATTAGGCTACTGTGACAGCTGCACTTGGGAAATGCTTGGAAATTCCTAATTACAATTTTCTTGTATTATCTACTAGCGGCCCGTCCCGGCTTCGCACGGGGGACTTAAGATTTTTTACATAGTTTTACGTTTTATTTATATTATTCTCATTTTTTTTTAGAGACCTGCCCTCCGTTGTCGATGTCGTGTCTTAAGGTAACCGATTGAACAATTCAAAAGTTATCTAGAGCAAACTTTTATAAGGATTGAACCATTCATTAAAATGATTGTTATGGGTAAACTATAAAAGGTAGACATATGCTCTCGCGGACTTTTTAAAAAAAAATGTTAAGGTTCATCTTAACATTTTTTTTATTAATTCATCTATAGAGCACTTTTGTATAACTTTAACTATATGCTCAGCGCACGCCACGGAAGGCCTCAGAAACGATACTTTTCCCCCATTTTTAAAACATTTTTGGTTACTGCTCCACAACTATAGGACCTAGCGTGATATTATATAGCCTATGTTACTTCTAAATAATGCAGCTTTCTAATGGTGAAATTATTGCAATCGGTCCAGTAGTTTTTGAGTTTATTCATTACAAACATACAAAAATACAAATCTTTCCTCTTTATAATATTAGTATAGAATAGTATAGATTAGTATAGATGTAGCAAAAGCTAGCTTTAGCTTAGGTATCTGCAACGACTGCACGGTTAGAGAGGTGGTTGGGCAACTGGCTGCCGCGCAACGTGTCGTAGATTCCCTTCGTCGTAGCAACCCTTTGTGTGATCCACAGATTGTTGTTTCGGGTCTGGGTGTCATGTGTATGTGAGTATGTGTACAAATACAGGAAGGTATTTTTTTAAGGGGGGAAAAGCATCGAATGACTGCTCCCACCTGGGTAAGGCGGGATGGAGTGTCAGACTCTTACTGACTAAAAACCACCCCGTTCCTTCTCCTGCACGTCGAGCCGGAGCCCCGGCTAGGTACCCGTTAGGTTCTCCGCGACTCCGAAACGGCATTAGCTCTGTTGGGCCCCATCTGTGGTGGTCTGATGGCTCTTTGAGGCGCGCGGAACGCGACGCGCCGTACGCTCGAAAAAAAGCATAAGACTAACAACTTTGTGAAGCGGAAGGCCTGTACTTGGTCTTATCCTATACATATGATACCTATATCTGAAGCTCATGTCCAGAAGAATTGGAGGATCCATTACCGGAGACTCAGCGTGAGTCACGCTGAGCCACGCATAGTTTTCAACAACATGCAGCGGTAAAGGAACAGATCCACCGTCGCACACGAAGTTATGCACGTGTTTTTTTTTAAGAGGGGAAAATCATCGAGTGACTGCTCCCGCCTGGGTGAGGCGGGAGGGAGTGACACACTCTTACTGAGACCCATTCAAGACACGCGGAGAACCTAACGGGTAACCGGGGCTCCGGCTCGACGTGCAGGAGAAGGAACGGGGTGGTTTTTAGTCAGTAAGAGTCTGACACTCCCTCCCGCCTCACCCAGGCGGGAACAGCCATTCGATGATTGTCCCCCCATAAAAAAACAATCTCCCTATAGGTATACCTACATGTATTACGCATAACCTAGATCTTTGGATAACGATATCTTTTACATCCTTAGTGGGTATAAGTATTTAACATAAAGTTAGACAAGAACCAGTTTGTTTACAGCTTCAGCGAATATATAGAAACGAATGTTGCAAAATATACCTAGGTATTTAAAAACTACATTTTTCCCAACTTTTTCAAAAGAATTTCATAACATTGGTTATACCCAATTACGCAATAGTACCTACGTACATACTTACTTATATAAACTCGTATGACTCAAAAAGTAGGTATAATTAAGTCTGAAAAACGATAATGATGGCCTTAGAAACCATTCACTACCATTTAAATAGGCACCAACTTAAAACATTAGCAAAATAACAAAAATGCTTTCAGATAACGATAGTCTAAAAATGGCAGCTCACTGTAATGTAAATTCCCATTTTTACCTGAAAAACAGAAACGTATTGTTTTACGAAACGGTGATTGGTATTCAAGGCTGAGTTTTGATTGGTCGGGAGGCGGGACTTGGGAGCTGGGTTCGATAATTGGTTGGGTTTGTTCCCCACTGTGAGGTGGGGTGGGGGGACTATCAACCCTATGTTTATTTTTGTTGTTCAAGTTAGTGAGCTATAAGCGTTCCCGGTGTGTACATGTGTGGTACAAACAGTACCAGTGCCCGCGACTGTTGACGCGTAGTATAGAGGTAAAGTGCAGTGGTCAAATGAACTGTGATTGTTACAAGGAACTGCTAGAAATACCTGCATTGTGACTGTGTATCCGGAGTGTCTTTGGAGATGGTTATCCTGTAAGTATCCTTGTTTGTTTTTTTACTTGTTTTAAGTTGTTAGGCGTAGGTAATTCTGGATAGGAATTAGGTATTACGGTATATCTAGTTATTAATTCTAGTTTTAATCCTTAATAGTCATGTTAGTCATGTTAATCTAACCCTGTGTATAATATTAGGAAAATACTTATAAAATAAAATACCTGTGTAGGTAGCATATTTTTAGGAATACCTAAGTTTACTTTGAATAAAATTATTAAATAATTTAAATTGCTGAAGTACCTACCTAGATATTTTCTATGACAGATAGGTACTTAACCTATAAAGAAGAACTTATTACTTTATTTAGTACCTACCTATCTAGATATTTTAGATTACCTACCTATATTTGTGTAGATATCCAACTAGCATCAAAATAAATTATAAAGTCGGATCAAATGGTAAATATTTGACTTTGTAGGTAAGTTAATAAAATGAGGCGGTCAGTCAGAAAAACATTGAGTTTAAAACATGGACTGAACATATTCAAATTATAAATTGATATCGCTAATTTTCCTTAAGAAAGTGCATCGTTTGAGTAATACTAATTTCTTCTTTGTGTGAAGATTTTTATTCAGTAGTGAGAACTTAAACAGGTTGATAAAAAATGTACCCGCCAAAATAGGGTAGATGACTAATTTTTATTTTAATGTCCGTCTGGTAGATTATTTAAAAACATTAGACACCTTACGGAAACGAATAGTTTCGAAGATATATTTTTGATTTGAAATATCACATGACTTTTGAGTACGATTTATAGGTACTTTAAAATGACATAGCTAGGTACCAAATGAATCAAAGTTTAGGAGTGGGATCCTAAACTTTGATTATTGTTTTCTTAAACGACAAAATAAAAAAAAATACGTGTCGAATATTTTTCATAACCTAACTGACGGACTAATTAGATTTTTAATTTTCATACCCTGTCATCAACCCTATTATTGTTCATATTTTATCGGATCTGATGCATGTAATAGTGTTTGTTAACATAACACAAACCTACTAGGATACAAGAGCCAATACTTAAATCATAGGGTCAGGGAACTCGAACCCATAACACAACACGCAGCAACAGATTGCTTAACTTCTGCGCTAACCGTGCAAATCTCGTTACAATCAGTGATTACAAAGATCTGAGTCCTTATTTATAGAGATGGACGTAACATTAAAATACCTATGAATGATTCGGTTAGGCAAATCACGTCAGCTAAGCAATCAATATCGTCGATACGTCGTATGTGATTTCAAGGGAGGTAAAACGACTCCTTGAAAACAATGGCTAAAGTACCTACCATGGTTGGCAACTCGTTTATGATGCTACGCAGTTATTTAGATTAAAGCTTAGTTACATTAGACGTAAGGTCCTTTTAAAGCCTTGTTGCTCCTGATATCTACAATGAATCTATGAATTAGCTCTTTATAAAATTGTCTTTAGTAAAATAAGACATTGAATAGTTCATCCATCTTTGGCCTAAAGCTTTAGCATGTATACATAGGTATAGACATAACATAACATAACATAACATAACATCACGCCTTATATCCCCGAAGGGGTAGGCAGAGGTGTACATTATGCCACTATATAGGTATAGACCTAGTAAAAAAATATTACCGGGGATAAGAAAAGAAACTCTAAGAGCCGCCTTAGGCGTCGTCCTATTTAGCTTCCCATCGTACGATTGAACGATGCGATTTCATCCCACGATGAGATTAAAATTAAACTCTTTTAAAGGATGATATTTCAAAGGGTTAGTGTCCTAATTGAAGCTTGCAAATCATCACCCGAGCTAAGGGTTTAAACCCTTCGAGTTTAAACTCGTCGTGCGACCAAAATCCCATATATCCCATAATAATATAACATCACGCCTTTCATCCCCGAAGGAGTTAACAGAAGTGCACATTACGGCACTTAATGCCATTGTACAATGTAAGACCCACGTTTCACTATTTATGTTATGAGTCCCATGTAATAGGGGGTGAGCCTATTGCCATATACTGGGCACAATTCCAGACGCCGTGCTACTACTGATATTTCTTAAAAAACCAGTAGTACCTACTTTGCCCGACCCGGGTATCGAACCCTTGCCCGGCATTCGCACTTGCGACCACTCGGCTAACGAGGCAGACGGTTCTCTATTACACAATAATATCAATTATATTTTAATATAACTCAGAACTGTATAATCTAACACTGGCTAGTGCTAAACTAAGTATCTATTCACATAAAAGTTCGTAATAAACGCAATGTCCGTTTGTAGGTATATCATATCGTAAAATGCACATAACAACCATTAATATATTGAACATCAATAATAAACATAAAATAAACGAGTAGACAAGCCAGACAGGGTTGGGGAAGGTGCTGGAGGGAGCCAATTGAATTTAATTGAAACTCATTGTAATCGTGACGTTGTGCTGTGCGTTAAGGCCCTAGTTTAGTTTATTTTGAATTTGACGTATACTTTGCTGTTTTTAGATTTGTATCTTTTACAACAATACTCATTCGTTCGTCATTTTCTTCTACGTCGTGAGTGCGTTTTAGAAACACAATGTTTCACAATATCCGGATCAGAAAGATACTTCATAGAAAGAATAGTTCCTAAAAAGTACGAGAAACGAACTTATAAGCTCGATATGAGACTGATAGGAATAAGTTGCTCAGGGACTTAAAGTTGAACAAGAACGATATAGGTACCTACATTCCGTGGAATATTAAATGAGCCGAGTACTGATAATGCGAGAATGTTGCTCAACTTCATGGCTCTGATTCATTGATCTCTAGTTGATTTAAACACTAAACACTTATTAGGTTACGATGGGACTGACATACGCTGTGCGGTCCTAA
Organism: Spodoptera picta; assembly: GCA_038387885.1. NCBI lineage: Eukaryota > Metazoa > Arthropoda > Insecta > Lepidoptera > Noctuidae > Spodoptera > Spodoptera picta. The sequence continues at coordinate 3,499,956 of JAZHFQ010000438.1, read as the reverse complement.
AATTAAAAAGAAAATTTAAAAAATAAAACGAACTTATAACCCGCTTACTTTGCGCAGTAGCCAGTGGCCCAGTCATGCCTTTTCTTTTTTTGGTAGGGTTTTAGAAGACTAGTCTAAACATAAAAAAACATTAATTATCTAGACACATCGTATAGCTATCTGATTGTATCTAAGTTACCTCATCTTGTTTTCATCTTGTAAGCAACATAAAAGTGATGTTCAAAACCTGATGGTTTATTTACTTGCTCCCTAGCGACGTGAGTGGATATCTACACAAAGTTATTTGCCCAATTAAGGCGCGGCCGCCCCCTTCAGACGGTGTAATTCTGAAGCAATTGCCTCAATAAAGACACGCGAGGGGGAACACAGCTTTCTCCGCGATTTAGATGTTTGCTTTTATTCTGTAAAGAACTTGAAAGAGCTTATGTTATGTAGGTATTCGTGTATTGTAGGTAGTCTCTTTTATTAATTTCGTTTTAAGGATTTCGTATTTGTAATACCTGTATGTATAGGTAATAGGTATTGATATCATGCGTGTGTAGGCACTTAGAGAAGAGTTTGTGTTCACCTAGAACATTTGCTGTCTTCATACAAATACTTACCTTCCTATTATGTGATCAATAAAAAAAAATCTTACACTTTTAGTTAGGTGTTCGTTACACCAACACCAAACTCAAAGTTCATGAAAGTACTAAGTAGTTGCATTCGGTGTATTAACAGCCCCTCATTTGCCTGGCAGCACCAGCAGTCGCACGGACATGGCAGAGGGTGGAGTGGCAACTCCCGACTGGGACATAAACGACGCGGTGGTACCACGCGTGGCCGCCTTCGACACCTTCGGGGAGTGGTGTGATGGCCACGTGCGACGAGTGTACCCGCCCGGCTGTGAAGAAGCACGCCGCCATGCCTCGGGCTGGGCTATGCGCAACACGAACAATCACAATGTTCATATTCTCAAGAAGAGCTGTCTAGGAGTCCTCGTATGCTCCCAGCGCTGCCGCCTCCCCGATGGCTCCAGAGTACATCTTCGACCCGCCATTTGTGACAAGGCCCGCAAAAAACAGCAGGGTAAGATATTCTTTTTTAATTTCTCATTTGAGTAGGTATATGACCTAAGTACGTAAAATTGTAACTATCCCATCAGGATAATTATAATAGTAATATGCGTACAAAGTATTGCGAGGTACTTAGTTTCTTGTTTAAAAAATATATAACCGTTTAGGTAAGGTTTAAGCAGATTGCTCTATTTAAAATGGAAAAGAAAGGTCTACCTAAGAATACGAATATGAATCTGTTTCCTACTTTACATTACCTTTTTTTTTTCTTCAACAGGTAAGCCCTGTCCAAACCGCCTATGTAACGGAGGCCGATTAGAAGTACTACCTTGTCGAGGACATTGCGGCTACCCAGTCACCCACTTTTGGCGTCACACTGACCATGCGATCTTCTTCCAAGCGAAGGGGGCGCACGACCATCCGCGCCCTGAGGCCAAAGGAGCCAGTGAAGTGCGACGGTCACTGGGAGCCGGGAGACGAGTGAGAGGTTTAGCGTTACTACTGGCGAGAGAAGCAGCCATAACAGATAAGATATTGACAGTAAAGCCCGACAAACAGACACACAAAGTGTGCAACCCACATCCACAACCCCCACCGCTAATACCGGATAACCAAAGAGGTGAGTTGAGATTTTTGCAAACATTAATCATGTTTTTACATTTTCTGATGCTATAAAGTTATCCATAGTCTATAAAGATTTATTTATTTACATGTATCTATTTCTTTTCTCAGCAGTCCAACTGACGTGCACTTGTGGCCCATTCGAGTGCTCATGTCGGTGGCGCCCCGAGCAGCCCGCCGAGCCGTACGCGCCGGCGGCGTGGTCCCCGGCGGCGCCCCAGTACGCGGGCTACGCCCCGCCCGCGCACCCCGGGCCGCCCGCGCTGCAGACACAACACTACGATCCAACCGCATTGCCCGCTGACGACATCTTCCACCCAGAAGAAATTTTTCAGTTGGACCAGCCGATTAGACTTGACTTTCCTCTCGAAGAGCACACCCTAGAGTCACCGCCGACGTTCGCAGATCTCAATGGTGAAAACTCGAGGCCTGAAGATACTTACTGGATGGATTGGCAGCGACCTGCAGGTAGTTCGGAATCGAGTCAGACGCCTTCACCCGAGCTTTTTGGAGGATATCCGCAGACGGAGTTCTGCGAGCAGGGTTACATCCCTCAAGCGTATTACCCTGAGGGAGCTCAGTACTATCCGACAGAGAGAACGCCGCCAGTGATGGAGACACAGGACCAAAGATATTACCGCTACGGACAGGACTGCGCACAGACCAACGTACCAGACCTGCAGTCCTGGAATTACACAGACTGCGCTTTCACGTCTAATGACATGTCTGAATGTAAACAGTACTTTGATGCTCAACAGCATCAAGCTATAAACGGATTTAGCGGACTCTTATAATAGTAATTGTGTAAATAGTCATGTAAAATGATGTAAATATTTAGCGTAAGTTAATTGTTGGTAATTTCGTTATAAAGTACATATGTATATATAGTTTTATTATAAGCATTATGTTCCTAAAATGGTTTTAACGTTTTATCTCCTTCGATTGAAATATGAGATAATAAAACAAGTTTTGTATAAAATGGTCTATTTATTGTATATAAAAATTACATTAAAATTGTCAATTTTACATTTTTAGTTTCTAACAATAAAATTGGTCACTACAAAATAGTCCATATTAAGCGATCGCACGATTTTATTATGCATTTGCAGAACATTCCGAAAACCTTCAAAATGACACGTTACACGACACCATAATTTTGACGACACGCAGTCCGCAACCCAAGCCTAACTTTGCAAATGAGTTCATTCGTGTCGAGCACAAATAAAACTATGCGACACACTGATCCAATACGACACAAGCATTCCCCTCTTACTCCAGTAACCACAAACCTTCAGTATCCATCGTGAATTTTGGCTGATATCGAAATATCATAACTTAATTAAATTCGACACAATTATGGGTACCTATAACGATATCTCAATCAAGTATTTACAAACGATTGCGATAATATTGCAAGGTGCTGCAATATCGGGGCCAGTATTGCACTACTCCCCGACAACTCGACATCACTGTCTCCTACAGTCTCAACATAATTTGTTATAGTCAATATTGTGAATCTATATATTGGAAAATCATTTGACTGATATGAACGTTTACACTAACGACTATTTGAAAAAAATCTGCATTTTGTAATACGGTCATGAATATACTTTAGAATTTCTGAATATACAACAGGAGCCGAATATTATCGAAAAGTTTTACGTGTACAAATATATGTATAGCTAATTATTTCCGCATTAATTTTACACTTAACAATAGGCCCTAACTGATTAATTACACACGATTTAGTCAGTTGTACACGTAGAACCGTCCGGTCCGCGCCGGTCTCAGCACAGCGCTCTATCACAGCAGTCGGCACGCCGCCACACGGGGGCGCCACTTATTATAAGGCCACAAACAAATTTAACGTGAAGCATGTCTCTTAAATATACAATAACACCATCATTTGCGCTTCAAACGAATCTAGTTCAGTGTTAGAAAGGCTAAAACAATATTCGGACGCAAGTGTCTGTGCCTCACTTTCGTTTAATTCTTCTCTCTGCCTCCTACCGGAGCGTAGGACGAACGAATCGAGCCAGCCCGAGTGATGCTCACTCTAGCGAAACTATGACATCATAAGTATCTAAGCTACAGTACGGGGCGGTAAGAGCTAAGGATCCAGAGCTGAAACAAGGGCGAGATCGAGTGTTTAAAGCATTAACATTGCTGAAGCCTATCGACAAATTTTAAGAAGAATTCCTAAGTGGAACGACTGTCCTACAGATAATCACTATGACTTAGTTATCAAGATAGTACTTATAAAGGTAGGAGAATCTTAAGGAGAATGTGACTCTAACCACAATAGACACGTATCTAGCTATAGACATAAATAATGCTCTTTGTCGATTTGTGAACAAAGCGCCGTCTGAAATGAAATACACAGCGATACCACATATATTAATTTTTGTGCTAGAATATAACTTGATAATCACCAATAACACTATCCTACATTAAAATAGATAACATAGTTTGGTATTCAATATGAAAATAAATGATTCTATATGAAACAAACTGTATAAGGAACTAAATATAACACAACACATCGTAGAGATAAGAATAATATAAAATACGAATACGATCGCAACATAAGATCACGTAAAGCTTCAACACGACTAAACAAATTTGTACTATTGAGAAGAAATCACTGCCTAATTGAGATACGAACTTCAATAGAGGGAATCGGAGACGGTAATTTCTACATTATATTCTAAATACACGTAGAATATAGGAGAGAAAGGGAAACGTTGAGAGCTCGCGGGCGCGCGACGTAGCGAGCTAACTCCGACACGAGCGCGACATCGCCTCTGACGCCTTGTCAGCCGAGCCACCGGAGACACGGCCCAGCGTACATTGAGTACTAAACGAATGGAGTAATAGGACACTACACTAGTAACTTCTGGTTACTGAATCCGTAATCAACTTCGAATGGCATTTCGCGACGGTGCAAGCGTCGTTTGTGCATATAGCTTCGAGCCATCCTTGCCAGCTAAGAAGTAATGTGGACTCCATTGGTTTAGGTAGTGTCGGCGGTACTATATGTAGGAGTGGTGCGGGCGCCGCGCGGGTGTCAGGGCGCGGCCTCCTCGGCCAGGTCGGAGGGCGCGGCCTCGCCCCGCGCCAGCACCGCCGCCGCGCCCACCGTCAGCTCCAGCGGCTCGCTGCCCGCGCACCGGCCCACGCTGCCCTCCATGTCCGTACTGGAAACAGAAGTAATACAATGTTAAATAGATGCAAACATTACAAATACAACGATCTACAAACCTACTAAATTGCTATGCACATTTGTGCAAACTATTACAAACAGCACTGCTATCACAAGAACTGGACTTTACTGTGCTATAGTGTAGAAACAAGTCCAAAAAGTTAATTTTACAGCATTACAGCGCATGAGTATGAGCCCTTAGCGTGGCTTGAAACTAGTCAGGTTATCTCGAAATAAGACTTATATGAAAAAGTAATTAAACATCGTCAGTCAATTTAAATGTATCTAGCGAAAGTTTTAATGTAATGCAAAAACAGTCAAATAACAAGCCTAAAACGTAATACTCACGCGGCGCTAATAGTAGAGAGATGCATCCTAGTATTCTGCCAGTGCTCACTGGCCTCAATGGAGTCGAGCTGGTCTTCCGAGTGTGTGTGCGCCGAGGCCGCGGAGACCGGGTCGCTGCAGGACACGGGCGACTCCAGGTTGATGAGCGTGCCCGTCGCTACCTCGGGCGCGCGCGCACTCTCCTCCGTCGCAGAGCTCGTCGACTGACTCGTGTCCACCGACTTCTGAGTGTCTGTTACAAAGATACATGAACAATTTCCTTTTTAAATCACTTTTAATATTTCATATTAAGTTATTGTGTTATGTTTTAAATTAAAATTAATAATAATATGCACCTATAGTGAAATGATGACGGGACGTCACAGTACAATATTATTAAAATCTTTTGAAATGTCCATGCTTTAACTTGGCCAAACAATCGACAAAAATAATACTGTGGCGTCGACTTACCATCATTGTTAAATGAAATGAAACCTGGATGGGGCTAAAGCAAAACATAAAAGCGAATGGTAGCAAGCTAGTGAGTGATGAAGAGAAATAAGCAAAGACCTGGGGCATGCATGTAGGTCAACCACTTCTTGAGCGGGCGAGCGTCGCCGAGCACTGGCAGCACGCCGCCCCTCATTGCATCTGCAACGCAACGCGGGACTTAACTCACGGTGGCGGGGGGCCGACGGAAGATGCGACTTGCTTTAATAATGCACATTCTTCCGTTCCCTCCAAATTACGTATCATAATTTTAGGCCCAATCCTTACATACCCAAATTCCAAAGCAGTAATTATTTTACACATTATGTTTCTATTTAAATTCTTAACCAAAATGAATGTTAATGTAATAATAAACTCCAATAAAATGTGTAGTGTTGAGTCCCGAACACAGTATGTTAGTTAAATTTTGAATTTTGTTTTAAATACAGCTGCCGAGTGAGGAGGGAAAGAAGGATAATAAGGTATGACATGACACAATGAAAACAATCTTATAGACCCAAAGCGCCACCTACTGGGCCCACTTGTAACTATCTACACAGAAACCTTATCAAATAAATTGCAAAAAAAAAAGAAGACCGATGTATTTTTCCAGAAAGCTTAAAAAGGATAATAATAATAATTTTAGAACAAAAATGTTTCGAATGAAATATTTATTTATTGTGCAGTATTAAAGAAAGGTTTATAAATGTACCTGGATAATGAATACTAGAACTAACTACAGAATAATCAGTCGATTTACTTGCTAAAAAATAATCAGTCGATTTACTTACTACAAAATAATCAGTCGATATTATTACAAAATAATCAGTCGATTTTAATTACTACATTATCCTATGCTAAAGATTATGGGTGAGCAGGAGCATAAGCAGACACTACAGTGATGGTGCTAGCTTAAAGACCGTGAGACACCATAAAAGTATACAGACACATTTTCCAAATTTCTTAATAGAAATATAATTCATCGATTTAAATTGTACTGCTATCTTTTTCAAACAGTTCAAATGTAAAAAGGTGGTCGTTTCCGTAACGTAAAAAATCATGAAGTCAAAATATTATGTTTTAGTAGTTAGTTAACCGTTAAATAATCTCAATATATATACTCTTTTCACGGCCTCACAAAAAACCGACCAAAGCTTGCGTTGTGTTTCGTCGTGTGAGTGAGGCTACTGGCTGCTAAATTACAACAATCCTCAAATCCCTAATCCCAAAAGGCCGGTAACACACTTGTAACGCCGTGGTGTTCCAGGTGTCCATGGGTGATGCCGATTGCTTACCATCAAGTTATCCGTCTGCTCGATTACCGGATTATCCCATAAAAAAACATAACTACTAATCTTACCTCTCTCTTTCTTAACTTACTAAACAGAAGAAGATAGCAACATACATAATTAAACCAATGACCTTGTGCTTTCCATAATCAATATTAAAGTTACACGAAATAGCTGTGCATGTGCACGGCACGAAACATAGCAATAATTTATGCACAAAATATTACCATCCATTTTTTTCCGGTTTTCATGACACCTTGCTGTAAATTTTAATAGATTTTAGTATAGTTCTAGCCAAATTTTATAACCGTTTCGTTTTTCTTAAGATATAATGTGATGTATATGGAAATATATGATTTTTTTAAGGGGAGAAAATCATCGAACGACTGCTCCCGTCCTTAGTGTCAGACTCTTACTGACTAAAAACCACCCCGTTCCTTCTCCTGCACGTCGAGCCGGAGCCCCGGTTACCCGTTAGGTTCTCCTCGACATGGAAATATATGATAAAAGAGAAATACCAATCAAATGTAAACTACCTACCTGATTCACAATATTATAAAATCAAATACTTCAATAGAAAAATTCGATATGATTTCTTTACCCAATTTTGATTGGTCACAAAATTTGGCAAGAACTACAAATGACAAAAAAACAACAGCCATTTATACAATGATTTCTGAAAATTCTCTTTGATAAAGCCTTTTATGGTGTCACATCGGCTCCAAAGGTTTCAGGGTTTGAAAACACCTGTAACTGTTTATGTCAAGCTACAATACCCACATGTATAGAAAAATAGAACAAACACACACATTAAAGAACACATAATCAGGAACTATAAGGACAAATATACAAACCTAAAGAAATACACATAAAAATATAGAATCCCAAACATGAACACATAAACAAAGATCCCAAAAAAATATATAAACATGAGACAGATCTTCGGGAAAGAATTTTTTGAACAATATTTTGGAAAATACATAATTATTATTATCATGCAACTAAGTACAATAACAAAACATAAAAATAATAAAATTTTGCCCCATCGATTCATAATTTTGAAGAAGCAATTTTCATTCAACAATAATTTCCAATATAGATCATCATTATTAAATTTATATACATGACGTCATCTGCACATTGATGACGTCACTGTTCAAAGTAATTGCTATGCCAACACTGTAGGTATACGGGGATGTGCGTGATATTTTAACCTTTTCAACGCCAAAGTGAAAACTAGAAACAAGGAATCACTAATTCATAATATTAATAAATGAAGGAGTAGTTATACAAATGGAATAATTAAACTAAATTCATACCATCAAATAATATAGAGATTAAATTCAGTTTCACGAAAGTAACTTTACGAGTAATATCTTATTATGTTTTTCGGCTTACTCACGTAATTATTTGACGAGGAACTCGGCTGGTTTCAAACCATGCTAGAGGCTCATATCCATGAGCAGTATTCCACGACCCGCGTCTGCCGAGTTCCTCGTCAAACAATTGCGTACTTGCCAACTAGTCAAATTCAATACTTTTTACGAACTGTCAAATACGACAGTTTTCTGTGAATTTTGTACGAGATTGTGTATTGTGACGTCACGATTTTTTTAGTGTCAAACAGCATACTTATTTCTTAAAAATTTGTTGGCAATATACTAAAATTAAGTTGATCATAAAATCAAATCAATTTATGAAAGTGTGATTATTTTTTAATACATATTTTATTGTATTGAACAGTCGAAATAATTTATTTTTCATTAAGAAAGTACCCAATTACGTGATTAAGCCAAAAAACATAATTAATTTAGTATGTCTTACTAAAATTATAATGCGAACTATATTTTGTCACGTGTTACTTTAGCTTAAAGACACAAATTCCTTACAAATATAATTGTCTATATAAAAATAAATTGGGTTTTCTTCCTGACGCTATAACTTCAGAACGCACGAACCGATTTCCACGATTTTGCATTCGTTGGAAAGGTCTCGGGCTCCGTGAGGTTTATAGCAATATAATGTTACATAAAACGAAGCCATCTGGTGGCGAAACGGAGTTCGCCGGGTTTGCTAGTGATGTATAAAAGTTTTATATCATAACAGATTGTATCTCAAGCAAGTCCACTTGCGATCACAATCAATACAAACCGTTTGCAATGGCCAGCCAAATACAAATGTTTGCAAGCATCCCCGTATAAATAGAGTGTTAGGAAAAAATACAAAATAAAATTTAAAAAAGAATTTACATCTTCTACAACCAAATTCTATGTATTTTTTATATAGAAAATACAATTTCCCGTAGTTCTGTCGTTATTATAATCCAGTCATTTGGTAAGAGGTATGGAAACTTTTCCAGGAGTTGTGAAAATTAGTATCATAAAGTAAAATGTTACCACCAACATATCTTTATCGCTTGCATCATAACATTTTAAAAATAGCGCAACATAATAATTTTAACTCGTCGAGTACCGGTTTTGTAGACACAATTATAGAACAATAGGTTGCGGTCACCGGTGACTGCTTGGTGTTTGACAGTTTAAAATTAAAAAAAAACGTTGCCCCACTCTAGGATTTTCTCCTGTGTCGTGGGTGTGTTTACAAGCGTACAAGCTCACAAACACGTAAATTTTTACAAGACATTATTATCTATTTCCTAATTCATTATACGGTAAAACATCACGAAATCAATCAAAAAATGTCTCACATTTTTATAATTACAAGGCGATACGAAAAGAGGTCGTAATGTTGATAAGAAGACATCACGAAAATGAAAAACAAAAAAGGTAGCGCAGACAGAAAATAGAAAAGAAAGCAGTAACGAAAACAGAAATTCCAAAGCAGTTCAAGACACAAGAAAATGTTTAGCACCAATTTTGAAAACTCCAGGAAAAGTTTCTAACGCCAATTTTCACCAAACTGTCTTAAAACATAAGAAAACCCTAAGCTAAGATATTATAAGGTGACACTTAACGACTAATTGGTTTTCATCAACCTATAAGTAACACCTACAGGTAGGAGGGAGTTAGTTTGGGTGCTCCGTCGCGCTTTTAGATGGTTTCCGAGTGGATGGTGAAAATGGTAATAATAAATTTAGCAATCGACTGGGTATATAAATAGGATAGTTTTCGAATAGTTCGCCTAGTCCATCGGTGTACATACCGGGGTGATGTTTGGGGTCGCAACATGGCGGCAGCGCGGCGCCGGCGCGCGGCGGACGCACGCGGACTCGGTAGAACCGGGACCCACGCGGCATGCCGTAGCGGTTCCCGCTCTGTTAGGACAATTATAATTATTAAAATTTAATTTATATTGAAAGAACAATTAAGATCATGGTGTAAGTAACTCAATATGTATGTCACCAATACTTTGTCCGGATGAAAATAAAAATCGTTATATGTAATCGAAACCACAACATAAAACACTGGGTGTGCTCTTTGTCACTGTTCAGGTTCAGAAAATTTCTAGAGGATTCTGGTATCCTGTCTCACCAATTCAATTAGAAACCTTTTTACCGATGTTTAGAGACTACTTTTGTATGAACAAGTTTGGTTATTGAAACCACTGTAGGTTAACATTTTTTTCTTTTGCAAAAATATTACTTTATCAATTAGATTTTCTCTTGAAGCTACAAATACTAACATCTTCGTTTTAATTTCCACAATTTTAGTACATATGAATTCATCAATAGATTACTTAAAAAAGTCAGATTATCCTTACTTTTTTGGCATAACAATACTCCTTGGACTCGACGGTGGCGACCGCATACAATCGCCTTTCACTTTCGTTCTTAACGGTGATACTGAGATCAAGTGCCGGCAGGCTATCACTGTGCACAAAGTACATTATCGACGCCTCCTGTAAAATAAATACAAGAGAAATATTATCAGGGACTTTTGACATTAATATTATTGTAATTACAATCGTTTGCTGAACTGCTATAATCTAGACCTTCGTCAATGGCTTCCAGTAACAGGTTAGCCAAACCAATAATTTGAACTTCACATGGATTCGGTACTTGGTTTTTTTATTATTTCTCTGGTGAGGCTAGTCATGAGGATTTTTTAAGTGGGACAAGCCTGACACGACGTATAAGTCAGGATCTACAATAGATACAACCATGAAAACACCGGAACACTGAAGTACGGTGCGTCCCAGGGACATGAATATGAACGAATGACATAGGTATGTAGATATATAAAAAGTAAGCAGTGACCGACCTGCAGCACGGTGTAGTTGAGATGCGCGGGGTCCCACAGGAGCAGCACGGCGTGCCCGGGCAGACACGCCGACAGCGACAGCGTGCCCGCCGCCAGCCCGCACGGCGTGTGGCTGCGCGCGCGCCGTCGGGACGCCTCGTCTCGCTTCGGGGGGGGGGACCTGGGATGAACAAGTATTTTTGTGAAACGATTTGTCTTACACAGTTATTATAGTTCATCCTTTTATATAGTAATAGAGAAATGATCATTTCTTTAAAACATACCGGCCCTCACTGTCTTCATCTTTGCTTTTTTCTTCTTCAGCCTTCTTTTCCAACTCCTTTTTCAAATCCTTAACTTGTTGTTTCAACACTTCATTCTCGTTTTCGAGAGACGCCATCTTAAACAAGAAATAGTAATGTTTAATATTCAAATTATTAACTGTTGTTCATAATTTAATTTTTATTTTGTGAGAGCAGACTATCTGTGTAAAAAAACATTATTTAAAAATAAATGAAAATGAAAAAATGTGTTTTAAAATAAACATTCCTTTATGTAACTTAAATGTCAAAAAACCTAACTTTATAAAAGTTGCGCAAATGATCGCGCAATTTTGCGCAAGGAGAAACAACACATAATTATATTTCACTACGAAACACTACACAGCGTATCTTTAATATCATTACCAATCTACTTAGAACCCACATATCTAATCAAACAAACTAACGAACTATTCTATTTTTAACAGTACCAATATTTTGTTCAACTAAATTTTATTTTGCATCATCGAAAGCTTACATACCTGAGTCTTCAGTAGAGCATCGAAATCATTGGTCTCCGGATCAGTTAACTGTTGGATAGTATCCCTGTACTTGCCACACTCGCGTACTAATGCGGCCTCTCGCTCTCGCAACGCATCTATCTGTCTCTCTTTCTCAGTAAGAAGACGGCGGGTAACGTCCGTTGTAGACATCGAGGACGATAGCTATAAAGCGTGGAGTGAAAAAAAATAAAATTGGCAACCAAACTTATGGAAATTAAAATAATAAATGATAAATTTGATAGAAAAATAAGAAGCACTGTCTGTTTACGCATCAGCCAGTTGATTAAATAATGAACACAGATGGTATGACAACATTTGCATAACAGGAAAAGCATATACGAGTATATAATTTGACAAAAATCTACACATTTAGGAGCCTTATGATCCGAAAAGATAGGTTAGATAGATCCGATAGGATCGCACAGTGTAACACCGGTATTTCACCCCTTTGTGAGTTACGTACAACAGAGAGGCCTTAGTACGCGTTCGCCCCTCTGATTGGCCGGCTCCAATGAACCAACCAATCAGAACACGTTTCGATTACTTTTAACGTAGTAAGAAACTAGTACTAAGGCCCCAAGTTAAGTCTATTTACGTAAAACTCTTTAAAGAATAAAGATTTCTAACAACAACCGAAAATTCTTATCAAAAACTGACCTGTTTCTCAGAGTCGTACTTAGCAGTTATATAGGCGACTTCAGCTTCCATCTTGCTTCTCCATTCTGCTTCAACCTTAGCCACAGCTTCTCTAATCGCTTCTTCTTTTTCTACTTCTGCATTTTCCTTAGTCTGCATCACGATAGCATTGTGACTCGATATTTCAATAACGTCCGTGCGTTCTATCTTTTCCAGACTTGATTCCGATGGTGAACGGTCCATGTTTGTTAGAGCTACTAAACGGAACCTGTGGAATATAATTTGAATTTAGATTATCTTGCATCAGTCTGCATTTTTGACTATCGTTAACTTTACCACATAATGGGCATAATACAAGACTCGATGTTATCACTGAGAATTAAATAAGATAAATGCATAAATAACCAAGTCAACATAACCTTCATTGAAATGTCAATCCCAAGGTTTAAAGTAAACAGTCCGACTTGCGACTCAACTGATGGCATAAATATTTCATTTACTATTTATTCACCCTTCATAAAGTGACAATTTAAATATCTTACCTAGACCGTAGAGACTCGATTTCAGCCTTATAATCCATGTGCATCTTCTCCTGCAACTCTTTGATCTCCTTCTGCTTCTGCGCTTCAATGTCTTCTAATTTCTTTTCGAACGCCTGTATCTCTTGCCGAGTCTTCTCTAGTAAATTCTTAGTCTCTTGGTGCTCTTGTTCTAATCTCTCTAGCTCTTTCTGATGTAAATCTTTAATGTTTTCTGTGTCGGATTTGAGATTAGAAATAACTTCGTCCTTTGCGTTAAGAGCTGCCTTCATATCACTCAGTTCTAGCTCATGGTCTACTGTGAGCCTTTGGGTCTCTTCACGGAACCGTATCGCAGTCTCAACATTGCTCTTCTCCCACGCCTCCAATATCTCAACATACTTACTAGCCATAAACTTCTTCTGCTCGTTAACCTCCTCCTTCAACTTTGTCAACTCTTCGACTATGAACACAATATTCACCTTACACACAGCATACACTTTCACCAAAAAGTCTTGCAGCTTATCCATATTTATCCTATGGGTATCCATATTGTCCTGGAAAATAATAAAGACCATCAGCATCTCGATATCAAATAAAATCTTCTACATTACATTAATAATAATAAAAAATATGCAAATAAAAATATTATTCAGCTCATACGGGGCCGGTGAAGACAGGAGCAAACAAAATAATAAGAGATATAAAAGCGACCACTCGGGTAAGAGCCTCGGGTGTTAACAGTTAGTACTGGGCTGGAGGTCTTATCAGAGTGGCGCGGTCGCGGGAGGATGTACACCTGTCGTTCGTGCCGGCCCCATTCCAAGCTCGACGGCAGTGACTCTTCGATGTACAAATCAGAGTTTTCGAACTCGTCAGATTTCGGGGAAGTCTCCGCGTTTTCCAATATAACCGATAGTTTTCGCACCTCCGTTACCGTCGAAACAGCCATCGTTTCAGGAACACAAATAGTAGACGTGTCTACTTTCTGTTTTTGCGAACTCTGGCCGCCAAGTTTTTCGAAGTCGCCGGCTTCCGTTACTGAATCAAAGTCTCTGTGAAGTGGAAAATGTACAAAATTAGCTTTTTTATATCAATATCAATAACCATGGTACTTACATCATTCATTAAGAGAATCTACTTACTTTTCCATATCCACCTGAGTGTCAATATCTTTCCTTTCGAATTCCGAAGCGCGTATTCTGAAATTTGAAACATATTCAATTATTCATAGTTCAGCCACGTTTCCTTCACACTACATCAAACCTTCACTCATCATTCACAACGATCACTTACCTTTGTTGGAAAAACTGGACTGTGGAATCCATGTCGTAGTTAGGCATGTCTTCGCAGAGGTCTGGGAATTGGTTAGTGATGTAATCCACATCCGCCTCAGTAAGCTTGGGCAGGTTGGCATCAAATATTGGAGGAGCTTGTGTGGCAAACGTTGGTGGGAGTTCAGACATGCCAGGGAACAGACTGCGTAAGAAGTGACCCTCAAAGACGGTGTTGAATTCTTGTCGCCTGCTAATCTCTTCATCGTGAATTTTGAGCAATTTCTCCGCTAAATCTGTCGCCCACTGAAATTTGATAAGAGACGTCGTTTTAGTAACCATTTAAATATAAGGTGTTAAAAGTCACCATATTTACTTCAATAATAATAATACTGATATATTATAATGACCCTTATTACTATTAAGGGTAAAATGAGCATTTAAAGGAAGATTTACATCAATAACTTCAAAACGAAAGGAGGGCAAACCGAAAATATTTTTGCCCGCCCCTATAAATAGCAAAACCAATCCAAAGCTCCCAATACTAACCCAAAAATATAATAAATTGCGTGGTATACCTTAAGATGCGCTTGTGAGAAGGTGCGACGTCGTGCCACCTCTCTGACAGCGCGCACGAATACATTGGGCGCGCGGTGTAACTGCGCCACTATACCGAAGTACCGCGCCAAGCGGTTGAAGCACTGGAACGATAACATCGCGTGCGCATCCTGCACTGACATTGAGTTCTCGATCATTAGGACCGCTCTGGAATTGTAACACATAATTATGTTAGTTCACCTTTTGATTTGTCTATTATTCATATTATGTACTGGCTGTTTTTCTTGTGCTCCCGTGACTACGTCCGCGTAGAATATGAATTTTAGGACATAATTTTTTTTGTATCAATTTTCCAAAACAAAAGTATAACCCATCTTACTCCTTAGTACATCAGCTAATAAAAGCGTACATCAGCTGCGAATAAAAGTCCCGTCAAAATCGATCCAGCCATTCCAGAGATTAGCCAGTACAAACAGACAGACAGCCAAAAAATGTAAAAAACATTTTGGTATGTGTATCATATGCATGTAGTAAAAAGCTGTTATTTTAATATTGCAAACAGACACTCCAATATTTATCTGTATAGATAGATTGAACACATAATATTTCAGTTCATAACTACTTTAAGCTTCACGCTTCAAGGTCATTAATTCAATGTAAGAGAGACTAGACTCTTGTTTATTTATTTTTAGCCGTGCATCTAATTACACTCTGCCTTCTTTCCACTTCTGTCTGCGCAAAATATTCTAATTTAAATTGACTAGTCCACTCTCAACTGGGAATTACATATACATTAAATTAAGAAGGAGCAATAGTAAAGAGATCTCGGAAAACACAAGTTCCAATACAGTGTGTTTGTTTGTTTCGTACTTGTTTGTTGACTTGAAATTCTAGAACTCATATCAACGAAAACCAAATACTGCATAATAACACAAAATAAATACTCACTCCAGTCTCGCCTTCAAAATGTGTGATAGTTCATCCTTAGACTTGGCGATGCGTCGCCTGATGTCAATGAGCGTCTGGTGTCCCTTCAGTAACTTCCTCAGCTGACACCAGTGTGACTGCACGAGGGTGGGCAGGACGGATGGATCACATGCTGTATTTAAGCGCTCGCGACACTGGAAATAAATAAGTATTTATCATTAGAAAAGATTCAAGAATGGTGATCATAGTCCATTTTTTTGTATGCAAAAGAGATAAGTAGGAAAAAAGCGATATTATTACATAAAAAGGTAGCTAAATAACGTGGATTTAATTCATCATGTAAATAGATTTGGATTGAGATCGATTCTTGGCATTACTTATGTTTGTACTGAGTTTCTGACTAAAATTGGTCATAAATTCCGACCGTTAAAAGAACCTTAAATCGATTGAATAAATGCAAAGAAAACCCCAAACAAATCTAGTCATCCACAACAAATGGACTCGACTTTACAGTTATAACATGTTTGACGAGGAACTCGACTAGTGTCAAGTCATGCTAGAGTAGAAGGGCTACTGTCGCGCTGCTACTGTAGCAAGCGAAATAATACTGCGGAGTCGAGTTCCTCGTCAAAGATTTACTTGAGTAAGCCGAAAACATAATAATTAATTTAGTATATCTCACGAACGTATTAATATAAAAATAATAGCATGTACTATTTCTTACCTGTATAAGTGATGCAGCCTGGTCGCGCTGGTCTCGCTCCAATTTCTTCACATCGTTCAGCAGCTGGTCCAAGCCGTACAGTCTTTCTTCGATGCCCTTGATGTGCTTAAGGCCATGCATATTGGCATACTCCAGAATATTGTATAATTCTGCCTCACGCTCTTTTAGCGGATCCGCATCTAGCTGTAATTTAAATATTACATATTGATAGACTTTTAAATACGATCAATTCCAGTTGTAGAACTGAAAAACAAGATAAGAACTTGTAGGAAAATAGTTATCAATATACAGTCAGCCAAGTAATACAGTATGCACTATGCAGGTAAGGAAACAAATATTGTTATACTAAACTTTATGATTTTAACGAAGCCGTATCTGATAACGATTGTTCTCCTCAGTATCCAACTAATGGTGTCAGTAATCTGTGTATTATCTATAAATCATTATTTATGTCCTTACCTGTATACTAAATGACTGTGCTAGCTGAACATGAAGGGAAAGAGCTAAGAATACTTCTGCTTGCAAGTCAAGTCAAGTCAAAGCATTTATTACGGTTAACTTTAATTAGGCACTTTCGAATGGTCAAGAATTGAATTGTCCGTCCAAACGCTCGTTCCACAGTGTAGTTTCGAATAGAGAAGAACGAGCAAGTAAGTAGAATTACAATTAAATTTTTAACGTTTCAAAAGTGCCTAATTAAGCATTAATTGAAATAAATACTTTGACTTTGAATAGACAAAAGTCTGAGTTAATAGGTTCCATATTGGAACTTAATGACACAATGTATCGATACTAGCATAGTAACAAGTTTCAATATTAATGGTTTTACAAAAACTCCTATGAAATCGCAACCTTAAAACATTTTCTGATAAAGGTTTTATGCGTTTCGATGTTTCGATAAAACTTAATGCGTTTTGCGTACTTCGTGGATGTAAATTTAACCTTGACTATTGCTTCATTTTTACCACATTCATAAGTTAATTTATTTAGAACTAGCGACCCGCCCCGGCTTCGTACGGGTGCAATATGCATGTGTTATACATATAAACCTTACTTAAGAATCACTCTATCTATTAAAAAAACCGCATTAAAATCCGTTGCGTAGTTTTAAAGATCTAATCATACATAGAGACAGACAGACGGCGGATAGCGACTTTGTTTTATACTATGTAGTGATTAACTACAGTCGAGGACTGATCAAAATTCATTTATGAATTGCTATAGGTTTTATTCATGTTACCATAAACCAAAATCGTTAATTGTTTGATATTAGTGTTAGCTTTCCTAAGTTCTATTGATATATCAGTTACCTATGCTTCACCAACCCGAAAATATAAACTAGATTTGACTTTAATTTCAGTAAAGTATATATTCATAAGAATCATTGTTGTATGTTAACAATTTCTACAACATTAGAAATCATTAGGCTTTACATCAGCCGTGTAAAACGATTTAGGACCTAATGATTGTGAAAAAAATGTTGTAAATTACTAACAATACTTACTAAAGCCAACCCTTTCTGACAGTAATCTAAGATATCCTGCAAGGAGGCTTTGTTCCCCTGCGCCAGGATCCAGTGCAGCAAAGAAGGTTCCTCCTTGTTCTCATAGGATTGTGCCTTGAACGTGACTCCTTCATCCGACTCCTCGACGAGAGGAACTGGCTCTGATGACGTTGCTGCTTCATTCCCTGAGCCTGACTGTCTTTGATCGAATACTGCGAAAATGAAAAAATAACATTTAGAAAAATGTAAGATTTTATAATGTTAAACTAATGATATACCATTAACGCACAAGTACTGAATTTTACTCAATTTTAAATTGTACTTAAAATAGTAAGTTGTATTTAACTCGTCGAGTACCGTCATTATAGACACAATTATAGACCAATAGGTTGCGGTCACCGGTGACCGCGCGGTGTTTGACAGTTTAAAATTGAGTTAGCCTTTCATATCGTGTCATCTCTGTCATTTTATAACGAATTTGTAGCAATACAACTTTTTTTTATAATAATTATCGTGAGCCATACTAAATCCACGATAGAACGTTACTTAAGCGCGACTTATATTTGAGTAGCCTAGAAAATCTAATTATATTTCAATTCTAACTCTTACGCCATCAATTGAGACAGGTTAAAAAGAAACAAAAATATCTTTAAGATCATACTTTTTTTTTATAAAACCAGAGTGTTCAAACATGAACATGCCATGTCAGCGAGCTAACCCTACGTGATACAGTACTGACCAGAAACATATTAATTCCGGAATACAACGAAGGAAAACATCACGTACTCACGTAAGGATAGAGCGCTGAGATGGTACATTACACGCATAGCACACAATCATAGTGTGGTATGTGTGTACATAGGATAAGTTTAGTATATAAGATCATGTAATGTAAGAAATAAAAGAGTCATTAGTTGATTCCGACTTTGACTCACTACCTTTCCTCCACCTCTCACTGTGGCCAAGACACCTTTAGCCATCAACCGATCTGTCGTGTGAGTCTGCTCGACAGACAGTGAGAAAACCATCTCCACCATACCCCATTCCTACCCACATTCCGTCTGCCATCGTAGGTCTCAGGTGGCAGACATCCAGCACCTATCTATATAAGTATATACGTATGGTAGGGTCTAGGGACTGTAGTGCTAGGGCATTAGGCGCGTACGAAGCGTAGGTCTGTATCACAGCATACCACAGTGTACCACGATAGTACGTGCCTTAGGTTAGGGCCTAGTAGTAGGTGCGTAGAAGTGCTGGTCTGTATCCCAGTATACCCCAGAGCACCAAGCCTATACGCATTGTACGCTAGGCAATTATACCTCTAGGATAGGATTTAGACTACATAGGTAGTTAGGATTAAGGGGGTTAATTAGGGTTATAGGATAGGTTATTATAAGTGTTAGATTAGCTAGGATAATGTAGGATAACGTTAGCTAGTAGTCATTAGGATTAGCTACTCCCGTGCAGTAGGATTGTGGCGTAAAGCTACTATCCCTCTGTACACAGAGTTTAGATTGGAAACATCTTAAATGTAATGTACATTTAATAGAACTAACCGGAATAATTAATCTTAGCTTTCCCAATCTTTTCAAAATTAGTATAACTATTAACTACTACTTTTTGTGATAACTAACTTTTTTTTATACTCAGAGGGCTTAGTACGAATTTGTTTTACTTTTACCAAGATCGAATAGAGACCGCGTTCGGCGCTGGGATTGGCCGTATCAAATAAACAAACAAATCAGTGCGTTTAGTCAAACGCGGCTTTAACGCTTATCTACAGAGAGAGTAGAAAACTAAATGTATGGGGATGACACTGACAAGTGTCAAAATTTACGTCAATTCCTTATAATTTAGTTATCTACTCTAAAAGTAGACAAGCGCTAAATGGCATTTGGCTACAGCTACAGAGCGCCGATCTCGCTTTGGGCGCTGTGATTGGCCACATAATCACACAACATTATGCATTTTATCCCTGAAGGGGTAGGCAGAGGTGCACATTACGGAATTTAATGCCACAGCTAACACCTACTTTTCACTATTTATAGAGGTATTATGAGTCCCATGTAATAGCAGGTGAACCTATTGCCATATACCGGGCACAATCCAGACTCCGTGCTACTACTGAGTTTTCTTAAAAAACCAGTTATACTTTGCCCGACCCGGGAATCAAGAAACACGAGACCCCTTGCCTGACAGTTGCACTTACGACGACTCGGCCAATGAAGCAGTGGTTGGACTTATGATACTTATCCAATAAATAAACCAATAAATCAGAGCGACGAACGCCGTCTCTATAAACAAACTAGCATTACGCCTTCTATTCTAATAAAAATAGCTATATCTAAGTTCCGTTACAATGGTTATTATAATTTTTCCCTGTTCTACAATTATTCATAGACAAACTAGGTGAAGTGGTACGCGTTATCGACTTTCCGATCTACCTACCAGAGGGCTCCCCTTTGCTTGAACTGTATTATAGATATGATTATAGATAAATAGAAAAATATTACTTTATTACTAAGCCATTTACTGGGTAGAGTATATTTTTATTGTTGCTGTTTACATAGCTCATTCATTTATGAATTAACTTGAGAGTACACCTTAATGAATATGTTCGCAGTCGTTTCATATTTAAAGATTCGAGTATTATTTTATTTATGTTAGAAATTTTTTTACTTGAAATGTTCTTTCATTCATGTATTAATTTCGTTTAATGAAATCGCTATAGATTAGTCATTCATCCATGAACCCAAACACAAGATTGTAGACAGCATCGACTTTGAAAACACCAACAATCCATGCTCAGTACCCGAGCTACAGACAGAAAACAAACCAATTACTCATAACGAAAATTATTAATGAGATAATAATTGTTATTCATAACAACGATCACAATATTAGGTAGTGTCTCGCTCGTGAGTTCGCACGCGCAACTAATGATTGCACAACGCACAACAAAGATAAGCTAAAGTAGTCTAAGATGTTATAATTGGAATAATTTATCAGTCAGTGCCCTACTTAAGTCCTATAACATAGGTACAACATTTTCTTTACCAATAAAACACAACAAAAAAGACCCTACTACTGCGATGTGACGTCACACACCATAATCATTTCCGCTCAAACCAGTTTGCGTTAAAAAGTCATTAGCTAAATATAGACAGGTCGCCGTGATATACACTCATTGACATTGCCACGATTAATTCATCGGTTAGTCCACTGAAGTAATCAACTCTATCGTTCTTTCATTTCCTATATTGTCGAGCTGAACTAATTGAATCTTTTTCTAGAACCAGTTCTGTAGTCTACAATCTTGAAGGACATATACCTATCTAACATCAAACATTCAACACACAGCCAACGAGAAAAAACATCCTTTGAAATATAAATGTAACAATCTCTAGAAAGAAAAAACATGTTCTCAAAACACCTTTAAAGCGTCCACTACCATACTTGCTTTTTACATATGAACTCATTACACAAATAGCGATAATAAGTCGGTAAATTATGCAATCTAACATAACATAACATAACATCACGCCTTTTATCCCCGAAGGGGTAGGCAGAGGTGCACATAGAAGTAAATATGCAATCTATTGTTACAATTACTTACCATCTTCGTCGGACAACTTGAACGCTTCGACGCCAAAGTCGCTGGGTTTATTATCTGAGCTGTTATCCAGTGGATGTGTGATCCTATAATGAGGACCCTCGAAGTCTGTGTCCTCGAAGACATCAAAAGCCGAGAACCTGTGAGCTTCGGCGTTTAATTGGAGTGCCGGCAGTATTGGGATCTTGCCCAGAGATTCTAAAACTTCGTTGAGCCTAGAAAATGAAATAAAATGTTGATTTATATAGATGTAAAGGTTACTGACTTGTTAGGTATAAATTGGAGAGTAAATATGATATTTTTTTTCAGTTTTTTCCCGTTCAGTGAATCAGACAGTCAAGATTATTTGCCAGTTAGGTTCTCTCACAAGGAACCTATATTTGTAAATTACAAATCGAGACTCGGTGTTATCACTGTACCATTACTCAGAATTTTTGTATTTCAGTTTCAATCATTCTTCCTGAAACTTCGCGCATTTATTGGTATTATTCTTGCAACTTAATCTTGCTGCTAATGCTGAAGACATTTCTACATACCTAGGTAATTAACGTCGCAGAAAATTACAACAGTTCTCTTTATACACAAACGTAATAAAATATGGATACGTCTTTGTTTCTTACTAAACAGACATTCCATTTAAATGCTAACTTTGTTTGTATTACGAAATAATAAGACACATGTGTACGAAGATTAACGAAAGTATTCAGAATCATTCTTGTTTGGTTTGTACTGCAGACGGTTATCACGTGCCGATAACGGGAATCGCGCTTATCATCAAAGTTTGGTCTAGACAGAATTTATTTGCAAGAATAGGCTAAACTGGGGCGACCGGGTCAGGGTCAATGGAAGTCCGTCAGTCCGCCAGTGTCCCCTGCACCGAGGTTCCAATGTGACCCAAAAATACTTTGACATTAACTGGTTTAAATACATACCTTTTATGGTAATCAAATGAGGTATGTTTGCATTGTATTCGTGCAATGCAAATTTTTAACGTCCGTTTTGTACTTTTGGAGACGTTAACAGAAACGGACACTTACGAAAGTGATAAGCAAGGTTGTTGCTTAGGTTAGGTAGGTTAGGTTAGCGTTATACATCTTATGCGCGACGGGATTTGATACTAATAGGAGTGGGGTGAGTCTATCAGATACCAAGGCTAATTCCAGACTCACTTATGTGAAATTCGTGCAATAAAAAAGAAATCAAAAACAAAAACAGCCCAATAAAAAAATTGTCCGACTCGGGGACCCCAAAATTGCTTGATCGGATTACAATCGAACCCTATCTATCACTCGAAACATAAACATACAAGTACCATATAGAGGTATAATGCACTAGACGAGACAAAGGTAAATCAATACTGAACTACTGCACCGTCCGATCAGAAATGCGGCACGTCAGTAGCTAACAATTTATTCATAAAATTACAGCAGAACACGGTCGGTAACTACCTGTGTTTAGCGCGGCGGGATATGAAACACACAATACTTTGTTATTACGCACCTATGTTGTACATATATGTACGAATTTATTATGTACTAAGCATTTATATATGGCAATCCCTTCCTTTTTAGTATAAAAAAAGAGATAGCTTGTGTATTTGTGTGGACTGACACACGTGTATTTTTTTAATCACGGCAAGACGGTTACAGGGATCGGAATTAAATTCGGAACAGCGGTAGATGATGGTCTGGAAAACACAGGCTACTTATTGTCCCATGGCACGTGCGAAACCGCTGACAGAAGCTACGAAGCTAGTATTATACTTAGGGAAATACTATTATACATCTGGGACTCATTGGGGGAGGTTTTATGTTTAGTAGGGAATGTCTTACGGCAATAAAAACCAAGAAGAAATAAGTTAGAGTGGAACTATGCATAAATCACGTCCACATTTTGTCAGTCGTGTTGTTATGCTGCCTAGTCTAATGGTCATAAGCTCATGCAAGACTCTAGGGTCCAATTCTCAAGTCAGGCAAATGTTCAGTAGCTCGGAATTTGCAGTAGCCCGGTTTATGGCAAAAAGACCCCTATTACATGGAACTTACGGCACATTAAATGGTGAAATGTGGATCTAGCCACTTAATACATAAACCTTGTGTCCTTGGGGACTTAAGGCAATATTTTAAGTACATACTATAACTATTATGTTATTGTACCGCATATTATCCATGTGTCGAATTTGGTTCGCTGGGTTGATAGCGTTGTATTTACTCATAATTAAGATTTCATAGTTGACTTTATTGTCAGTCTGTGTATGTCTGTGCCTATGCATTACCATGAACTGAACTCAGTATGAACCTGAATGAATCACATTAATAGTTTTAAACACGAACGCAGCAATGTATAACCATTACAGTAATTACAGAAAGTATTTATAAATGTTAATATTGTTTTGTAAATAATAAATTGATTTCAATTGTTATACAGTGGTAATGAGCGTCGACTTATTTCTCCTAACCTCGGGGGTCAGCACGGAGTCTCAAACCAGTAATTTACGCGGTATTGTAGTGACTATTACCGACTTCCTTTGTCATCTGTCTGTCTGTTGAGATGATGAGATGACTACGAATCAACAGGCAACATTTTATCATTGATCATCACAATCTAACTCATAAATAGTATTACTTCTTTACGTGTTTCTATGACAACCAAATGCTTCAGATAAGACGTGCAGGAGACTTGGTTTGTTACCATGTAGTCATAGGCAGAGCCGGAAGTATCAACAACGATAACGACGATAATCGGTTGCTGAGTCGTAAAGTTCATAAATAGATCAACTTTACTGTCAAAAATATAAGGTACAAAATTTATTGATGAAATTCAGGACTTAGCGACTGAGTTTTGACGTCAATATGGGAACTGCAGTCCTGAGCTAACGATTGTTATTGTTTCTTTGTTTGAAAGTGGTTATCTATGGAACGGTGACAGTAACCTTTTTTTATATTAGTACCCTCGACTTCATTGTCCAGTGGTTAAATGGTTACCTGTGCCATTTTTTTCTAGGGATTCGAACCCGTAGCATTGTATTCCTAAGTCACGTGCAGAATTACTGGTTATCGCTTTTGCTTACATGAGTTAGAAATAGAACTTGTTGTTGCGAAAACTGTAGGTACTGTTTGCATTTTTGCACATATTTTTAGGAATGCTAATATTAAAGGATTCAACTTACCCAGTCAACCTTTCGTGGTATTCTTCTTTTTTTAGTCGATGCTTCTTAAATGATTCTTTAAAATTCCTCGATCTTTCACAGAATTCGTTAAATATGTCTTCTAAGTTCGCAACCACCGCCGCCCAACCCTGTTTCAAAAACGATTCATGAAGTTACTATATCGATATCGGGTCGAGGTCGACCGCACCGATTACTTAAACTAGTTACGAATGAAATACCTATTGACATACATACAGTAATCGGTTATCTTATTACTTCAAGCGGTGTATAGGACCTCTCGACCTCACACAATTAATTCCATTAAGTTTTATTTGAAGGAATCCTCTTTCCGTTTCCGTATTGCTCATTAGTTGTTCATTATTCATACAACAATTGTTTCAACATAATACCGTTTTACAAGGTAACTAGGTACATACAAATTGCACGTGGCACAGT
Organism: Spodoptera picta; assembly: GCA_038387885.1. Classification (NCBI taxonomy): domain Eukaryota; kingdom Metazoa; phylum Arthropoda; class Insecta; order Lepidoptera; family Noctuidae; genus Spodoptera; species Spodoptera picta. Next base: position 3,474,593 of record JAZHFQ010000438.1, on the reverse strand, counting down.
TTAAAAACTCAGCCCAATAAATATAGATATGAAATGAAATCTAATGGCAAAAATAACACCTAATAATTTAGATAATTATTTTTAGATAAACAAGAATTAACAATTCGTATAATAACTATTAATTGGAATCGCTACAGATACGGTATAAAGGTCCCTGGCGTCAGGCGATGAACGCGTGCTAATTACAGAAACTGGTTTATTAAGGATCGTATCTGTTACAAACTGTAATGGAGTTCACTGTTATAAAACATCACTTTTCTTATTAAATTCACATTGTACCGTAAACGTCAGACAACGTATAATTTCTCAATTACATTTTCATTAATCGAATACAGGCAAACCAGTAAGTTTATTATTAATTTTAAAATTCGAACACTGTAACGGTTTAACCGCCATGATGCAATACGAAAGCACTGAAAGAAATCAGAATCTTGATACTAAAGTTACACTTATAGTACCATGATGTTACTTAGAGTAAAATATGAATAGAGTATGTATGTGAGTAAAGTATGAAATCTTCAACAAGTCTTACCTGATGTTGCAGATGCTGTTCATGCACCAGCTGATCGCAACTACTGGACACATCAAGCGCGAGGTCACTGAACTGTTGCGCTAGAGACGCGCACGATATCACAGTATACACATTTGGCTGTAGCGAACAACACTTGTCCACAGCCGCCTTTAACTCTGCCACAGATTTGCCATCGAAAGCACTACGGTTTTCAATGGAGAACTCTCCAGTACTCAACTCCACTATTGGGCTTAAATCGCACACTAAAAATGGACACAACATATTAATAATTCAAATAGCCAACAAGATAATATCAGATGTTTGTAAACAACTCCACAACATGACACAAATACTGATAAACAAACAATTCGTTATAGTCTTCAATGTATTTATTTAATCTACTTCAAACTGATTAAAAAAATAAGTAAGAGAATGGGTCTATTGGCAATGTTCATTAAATATTGATGGCCTTAAATAAAAGTCATGCTAAATTAGAATAAATATACGAACAAAGCTTTGAACTGAATCATGTATTCAAATCATAATTTGTCACTGTTTGAAGTTGATAAACAACAAATTAGTTGTATTTACTGTCGCATTTGTTTACCTAACAACCATCTTATGAGTTTAGTCTGACATTTCAAAATATATTGAAGATAATTACAAGTTTATTACAGCAAGATTTCCCTGCTCAAAGACCTGAATAGCATATAGCCGCCATAGTCAAGTAAAAGCCTGTATACTTACTAGACTGGTTCAAATGGCTCTCCTTCACTGATGGTTTGCTGAACATATATATTGGGTTTGTGTCTGTGCCAGCACTGTATGAGGACACCATATGGTCCGATTGGAGAACCTCTCCTCCACTCACTAGGAGCACCAATGAGTTGGCCGGGACTTTGGTCTTTCTCTCAATAGCTAGTTTAAGTGAAGACACTCTACAAACAAATGATAAACAAATTAAATAATGATGATAACATTATAGTACAGTCATGCATGCATAACTGTAGGGTTACCAAAATAAACCTAGAATATTGGAAAATTATCACAAAGTTCTAATGTTAGAACCTTGTTAGACTAAAACTAGATAAAAGAAATAATATCCGTAAAATCTCTGCTATAATGACTCAAGGTCAATATTTATGTCTGTTTTAAATTATACAATTGATTAATTATATCACACTGTTGCTATGAGCAAGATACAACAGGTACATTTATGTTTAACACCATTTTATACAAGTCATGATGACAGTCTTGTCAACATAAAAAGTGTTTACTATTATTTATACATAATATGAAAAATTAAGTACCTACAACATAAGAATGTAAAAAGAACTATTATTATCAAAACTTTTTCTATACCACAATGGTGGCAAAAGGCAAAAGGACTCTGCCCACCTGATGGTAAGTGGTTACCATGGCTTTTGAACACTTGCAACACATAGGACATTACATGGGTCTTGACAACACTTAATAAACTTATTTACTCTTTTCATATCCCATCGGACAAATCTTGGTAGGGAGTTAAAGTTACAGTTGGAGGGTCTGTGGGCGGAAATTCATCTGACAATTTTAGCTGCAATGTGTGAGCGTGAACTCCCTGTTTATGGCGACCAGTGTGTTGAAAGACACTTCATTATAATAAATCGAGGTGAAGCTTTAAGTGTTCCTTACGAATCAATGACACATAGAAAAAAATATGTATTTAAAATGTCATCCCTGTAATACTGTTGTTCATACTTACTTTTGCAGTGTTAGTCCCATGTCATATGTGGTCATTTGACCAGCATCGACATGGAAAACATACAGCATGGTGACGGTTGTTTGTTTGAATCTTCACAGCTTAAATATAATACAGCGTAGTGTAACTACCACTTGCATTAATCTTGTGTCCTAGAAAAATGGACCCTAAAAAAAAGAGAAAAAGATTAGCAACACTACTACAATAAATCAGGCCAAGCATGAGTCATGACTCAGCCTAAACCGAGGTTTCATTAAAAAAATGCAATAACTAAATGAGTTTTATATAACCCTCTCAGAAATGTTTATTTTATTCTGTATTAACTATTTGTTGTTGTAGCGGGCAATGGAATACATCATCTGTGAAAATTTAGACTATTTGAGCTAGCACAGTACATATGACTCAGCTGCTGACAGATAGACAGACAGACAGACAGCCGGCAGACTCAGTAAAAGGGTTCCATTTTTACACTTTGCGTACAAATCCGTACTGGATTCATAGAAACTGATAACAAATGATACTATAATATTTTTTAATATTCCTGACCAATATTATGAAATATATACTAATTTCAAGGGCAATTTAAAATGTATGATAATTTCAAGGGTAATGTAAGAATTTTATTTTAATGTTCAGTACATTTATTCAATTATTTTATTTTATAATATTACTAATGGTTGTTTTAGTGTTTGAGTAATCTAATAATTGTTAATACATTGATGCAAGAACATTTTTTTAAATTTATATGGAAGTAATAAACTTTGCATCTTAAGACCAATGTTATCTTTTAAATATTCCATTATTTGTTGATTTAGTACTTAGCTATGTAAACTATGATTACCTCTATTCCAGACCCACCATAAACCACACTATCTACATTCTAAACAAAGCCGACCTATATCCATTCACTACAAAAAAAACGATGCTATAATATGAAATAAAATAATAATAATAGGACAAAAATAATGCAATAATAACAATTATTTAGCGATGTAACGACTTAATAATTCACTACACAATATTGAGTAAGTAAAGTAATGGCATCATTTGAAACATTTATAAAAAAAGCGTATAAAAAAAGCACGCGCAATACAAATCTATTCTATCCTAAAATAAACAACAACGTCATAGAATGAACTAGGTAAGTATCTGCACAATCTGTATATTTGTAAACTTTATGTAATAATCACTGCAAAAAATAATTATAAACCTTGATGCAATACATTAACACGTTAATAGAACAACAGGCTAGACCATCTTAGAAACCAGTCCAGATTTTGCGTTTGAAAAAAATTTTAACAACAAAGATTTAGTACTTACGCAGTCCAGAATCCTCCGAAATACTCCTTAGAGCATTGTTAAATATTAAAATATGATGCATAAACACATATTTCTATTCATCACGTAAATAATTAACAAACACTTAAAAGGAAATTACACCAGTTCGATGGGCTGTTTATAAATTTAGATCTCGAAAATGTAAAAACACCACCATTGCTCAACTCAATAATCACTCAGCTGACATGACAGCGCACACTGCATACATACTCACAACAAAAACATTGAACTATGTAACGCTAGTGCCGTCCTTGTTGTACTTGGGGGTGTAACGTATACCGCTCTCTATTCAATGCTACACATGCACGATTCACTAACGCATTTCAAATATTTGAAATGTCAAGCTTCAAGCTTTCAACAGAGCGGAAGTTTCGCAATGTTACCATTCTTAAAATACATGGAAAAATACGTAATAAATTAAAATCCTACCAAAACAAAAGTACAAATCAAATATTGAATTTTTGAATGAAAACAAAAGTACAAAGTAAATATTTTAAAAAAAGCTCAATGTATAATTTTGATTGATTTTAAAATTCGGAAAATAGTATAGATATACAGATTTAAAGATTTTTTATGAGAATGGATCATTGTCTTAATGCATATACCTACTAAGATCTCCTTTATGCGATATGGATTAGTTTTCAGAAGCCTCAAATACACAACACTACATTTCCCCTATGCTTCACACGGTAAATACCTATTTACAAACAACCTAGCGATAAAGGATCATCAATGTTTTGATTCGATTCGACATGAGCAGGGATAGATATTGCCAGTATTGGTATAGTAAAAAAATTATTTAATACTGTCTCACTAATATATTTTATCTTAAATCCAATCTATTCCAAGTATATGAAACAAATGATCTATTATTCATTACCACATCATCATCATCAATAGCCGGAAGACGTCCACTACTAGACAAAGGACTCCCTTCTAGTCCTCCATGTTTATTACCGTGTGTCTCATAATATCAACCTTGTCACGAATTATTAGTCCATGCTACGATAGCGCATAGGCGTAAAGCTCTCCTTTTTACAGCGGCTAAGTCTATTAGTCACCTTACTTTTTGTGCTAAACTGCTTATGTAAAAGAAGCTGGAGCTGAAGTCGAAAACTGATACGCTTTTCAAGTAATGAAAGATTATTTAGAATAAACATTGTTATGTTTTTAACATAACATCACGCCTTTTATCCCCGAAGGGGTAGGCAGAGGTGCACACAGAAGTAACACCCACTTTTCACTATTTTATGTTATGAGTCCCATGTAATAGGGGGTGAGCCTATTGCCATATTATTTAGAATAATTATAGTTAATAGATAAAGTGTTTATAGGAATTCGTGAATACCATAATATAATATTCCAAAAAAAGTTATTAGCCTGAGATTCGAACAAAAGAGCTCTTGTTTTTAAGATTGTGTTTTGTCTGCCATCTATGAAAACCATGTTAAAACTTTTTAGTTCTTGTACCTTTAGTCATCAGAGTATAGATGGCGTTGTTCAATATTATTGTTCTCAAATAATCAAAAATACTGTGTAAATATTTAAATATTTGCTGATTCGAAATAAGTCAGAGCATGACATAACTTTATTGAATAATATACATGACTTGTAAATTATGACTTGCTATGATGAAGCATGATAGTCTGATTGATTATTCTAAAAACTCTTGATAACTGTGACTTGATCGAGACTAACGATAAAGGTATTTATGTACTTATAAACTATCAGAGAAATAAAATAAATTTTCAGCACCATACTGTTTATTTCAGCGTCAAAAGCTTATAGGATACAAAAATGAATGAATAATGTTTACAACATAAAATAAATAATTCTCCCAAGTATAATTATACAGATCAATAATGCAAGTCAATTCAAAGGGTGATCACCTTTACAAAAGGTCAAAGATTTATTATGCATTACATTGGCACAAAGTCCTTTACAATAAATAATAATGAGTGAATCCAATAGGAACAGATCAATAACAATACCTACATGTGGTGAGGGACATCATAACAACACATTTTCAATCATAGTTGCACTAAGTACCTACAATAATAATGCTGCTTTAATAGACTCTTAGATTGTAAGAAAGAATCATAAATTCTTTAGCAAGAAAAAGAATCAGAGATACCAGTACTCTAGCAATGAATCTTGCTGTGTCATGATGTCACTTCCACTCACAATATCAACAAGTCATGTACTCTAAAACAATTAACATATGTATGAGCAGGCACTTATAAAATACAATCAATAACCAAGGATAAAGATATCAAAGTAAGTATTTGATAATGTTCGATAACTTCCTCTTATTAATTACCAATTGTTTCACTTATATAAGCAAAAATCATAAACACAGATAAATTTATAAACTTTTAAACAAATTTTTCATTGCATTTTATAATAATTCAGACACTATTTCTTAGAAAAAAATGTATGCAATCCAGTGGTGTCAAATATTATTCCCATTTTAAACCTCTATATAAAAACTTTTAAACTTAGTGCTAAGTAGTATACAGACAGTATAATTGTATAAAAATAATCAAACTATTAACATCACAAGATAATATCAAAGCTACCTTATTATATAAAAGATACAGACCTATGGTCGTGTACCAACAATAATTTTTACAAAGTTTTTTATAATATTTGAAATCACAAATGTGTAAATATTTAGAAACAGATAGTTTTGGTTTTAAACCAGTGTTTTTCAACTTCATTTATGGTGTAACACCAATGTTCACCAAACAGTAAGCTGCTAGTACTTTGAAGTAATTGCAACTCGTATAAAGATTTTTTATAAAAAAGACCACAGGTTAAAATACTAAACTATTACAATTTTTCTGTTGAATAAAGAAAATATCATAAACATAATTATTAAAATTGCATTTAAAGGCAATATAAGATTAGTTAATTTCTTTTTATCATTACTTTTGAACATGAGATAACCTGACCTTATTTATCTTAAAATAATTTGATCAGAGGTAACCCCCACTTGCGTCTCACGTGATTATCATACCTTACATTAATTTGTCACAGTAAATATCAGGCAGTTTACAGAAGTGGATAAGGCACTCGCACAACCATTGTCATGAATTTAAATGGTCCCATTAATCTACTACTATTATTAATATCATGCAATAAATTGTAAATAACTATGAAAAGAAATATTCTAGTATTAAAGAAATACTTTCACAAATAATTCTATGTTAGTTGCAGTGAAGGAATGCAGAGTAATAAATAAGAGAAATTATAAAAAGTTGTGATAAAATTGGAATGTACCTTAAACTTAGAGAACTGATTACATCTAAATGTTATAATTTATTATGCAATATCATAATATCAAAAACCACAAAAGCAAACCACCACCATCAACTTTAACCACCAAACTAAAATTTTCCTTAAGATAGAGTAGGCTTTTGCCATTTGTATGAACCACTGTACTTAAAGTCGTAGGAAGCAAGTTTGCTATCTGCAGCTGGAGGTCCACGGGATCCATACATATAAGGAACAGGTTTAATACGCTTGCCTTCTAGTTCTTTCAGAACAGGCGTAAATATACGCCAAGCCTCTTCTAATTCATCACTTCTTACAAAATGCATTTGTGTGCCAGTGAATACATCTAAAATAAGTCTCTCATATGCATCAGGGACATCTGTTTCTTTATAACGCATGCTGTAAGTAAGGTCCAATTCAGTTTCAACGAGGTCAAACTTCATTCCAGGTGATTTGCTCATCATCTTCAAATACAGAGCTTCACCAGGCTGAACACGAATCACCAACTCATTCCTCTTTGCATGCCCATTAAAGATGTCACCAGGTACATCTTTGTACTGAATCCTTACCTCTGCTTTTCTCTCATTTAGAGCTTTTCCACATCGAAGAACAAAAGGTACACCTTGCCACCTAGCATTATTAATATGGAGAGCAGCGAGTGCATATGTGGGTGTCACAGAATCTTTTGGCACAGTTGGGTCCTCCAAATATCCCAACTTTTCTTCACCTTTGCCTTCAGGATTGCCTACATATTGTCCAACCAGGATATCATTCAGCTGAATAGGGCTGATGTGGCGTAATACTTTAACTTTTTCATCTCTTATATCATTTGGATTCAGTGTAACAGGTTTTTCCATGGCCACAAGTGATAAAATTTGCAGAAGGTGATTTTGCATTACATCTCGAATTATACCAAAGTCATCAAAGTAGCCACCTCTACCTTCAGTACCAAATGGTTCCTTAAAGGAAATTAACACAGATGCAATATTCTCCCTGTTCCATGAAGGACTGAATATTTGATTGGCAAACCTGATAGTCATCAAGTTCTGAACCATTTCTTTACCAAGGTAATGGTCAATCCTATAAATTTGTTCTTCTTTGAACAAGCCAGCCAGATGATTGCTTAGTTTCTGTGAACTATCGTCATCTCTACCAAAAGGCTTTTCAATGATAACTCTTGTAAATCCTTTAATAGACACACATGCATTTCGTATATTCACTGTAACATCTCCAAACACAGTTGGAGGTACTGCTAGATAAAATATTCTGTTAGCCACTGGGCCTTTTTCAAACTTACTAATGAGTTGGTTGAGCATTTCATAGTCAACTCTCTTGTCATATGAACCAGCAAAATATTCGTTAGCTTCCCAAAATTCCTTCAGTTTCTCTTCTTCACCTGGACGCACTTTCAAATATTTTTTACATTTCTCTTTTACCTCAGATATTGTTTGCTTTGTACGAGCATAACCAACAAACTTGGTGTGACGAGGTAATAGATTGTCCCGATATAAATACCATATAGTTGGGTAGATCTTTTTTCTTGCTAGATCTCCAGATGCCCCAAGTAATATAAAAGTGTGAGGATATTCAAAATCTGTTTTGTTTTCCATTTTCACGTAGGTTATCCACTTAATAAATTATTGGTAGGTACTTTCTTTTCGTGCGAATCGCAGGTTATGTATAAGAAGCACTCGATATTTATATATCGCAATTAGAGATAAAAATGAATTACTAAGCAAAAAATACAACAAATAGTAACGCCGGGAAACTCGACAAAATAAACTTGAAATTATCTTAGCGAAGTATTTATATGAAACTTTTTCAAATTGAAACTTACACAGGCGCAAAGTTATACGACTTTACGTTTATTTGATTGGTTGTTAATATAGTTATATATTTTTTAAACCAATAGAATGTAAAACACAGGTAAGTCTTGATGTGACTGTGACAATGAGAACTGACCTTATTATTTGACATTAACTTGACATTGAAAATAAAAAAGAAATACGTTCCGTTACGATCAACGTTCATATTTCTTGAATCATCAATGAGTATCTAAAACGTGTAATCATTACATACATATTAAAATATTTTTTAAATAAAACCGTAGGAAAAGATTAGTAGTAGAGTTAACGATTGAGACTGTTTCAGAGTGTCTAAACGCAATATTAAACATTTCAGGATCATGACTAAAACTTAAAATGTTTAAGTTGTTATTATTTATTTCTAATTATCTGATTAGAATAATTCTAGTAAGGAATTAATTAGCTTTGAATTACTAAAAGATATTATAAAAGTTTAGTAAAAGTGCAAAAATTCAATACACTATTATTCAGTTCAGTATTACTATATTTCAGTTCAGTACAAACCATATCATCGTTATTCAAGTAACATAATAAGCAAATTAACAATAATCCATCACTAATATGTAGTGGTTACTTTATTTATGTTCACTTATTCATTATAGTGGGACTAAGTGGGATATTTAATTTCGTAAAATAAACTGTTTTGTAAACTGTATTAAATTTCTGAACGAAACTCGTCTGTGACGTGACGCGTTGTTTTATGTCACTTCACTGAGAATTAATTGAAATTGGGTTATTCGGGATTTCTTTATAAATATCAGCGATACTAAATGCTGTATTTCATAAAACATAAGTTTTATTGCAAGTGTGTTTCATAATATCTTCAAAGACATAAGTGAATAGCGAGGGGGTGTATAATTTCGTCTTCGTATAGGTATATTTAGTTCAACGACCTTGTTTCTGACAGGTTCATCGTTAGCCACTGAACTGTTCTATGAAAGTGGTATATCGTAAACGATAGATAAATTATATTCAATGATGGAGCCCTCGAGAGATTCAGGTAAGTGGTTTTGTGTTATATTTTATTTATGGAGACTAGTAGTATGAACTCATAGACTGTCACTGGGCCCATACCCTGTATATGACAGTGAGTGCCTTGTTTAACATTAAAAACAACTGTTCCTACGAGCCAGTAGTTAGTTTGCAATGCAGGCAGCTACTGAATGTTTTGTTTATCTAAGGCATTGTGTTTAGTTTATATTTGGCACAAGACTGATGATAACACTTCTGATATGATGTGGTGTGGTGTTAAAGCATTGTATACTTGATATTACTCTGAACAATAACAGTATAGCAATATATTCAAAATACACAGATCAGGACTAATCTACAAACAATCACAAGTTTTTACTACTCTTACATTACTTGAATTATCTACATATATCAATATTTTTATTGTTATCTTTGAAATTTAATAGCTATTACAGTACTTCTTTCCTGAATAGTTTTGTTAATTAATTAATTGACAATAAAATTCAATATAAAATGAGAAGGTGCCCAAAATAACACCAAATGTTGAGACATTGGTAGTGAAAAACCAAATGTTAATATTCAAATAACTAAGTACCTACTTCCAATTTTATTCTTGTATATAGGTTTTTAGTTATGGTTTGTGATCATTTAAAAAGACCATACAATTTTTGGGATAAAATCAGAACCCTGTAGTTATCTTATGTATAAAAATGTAATTTAAAACACAGTAAAATAAATAGATAAGTTGGTTATGTATAATTTAAAAAATATATTCTAATGTTAATGAAAAAAAAATCTAATATTATCTCATTTAAAATTTTTCATAACATAAAATGGCTAATAGAATAATTTTAAATTCTTTAGATTGTACATATCTTATTTGGTTATATTATTATACAATCTTTATAGAAGGCAATGAAAACAAAAGTAAAGCTGTATTTTTTAAATGTTGGTTAACTAACAAGTCAAAAATAAAGTTTAGATAAATTTGATTGTAAGAATATTTTTTATCAACAATATCTATTAACTTGAAATTGAATTGTTTTACAGAATTTGCTTTAAGAAGAGTCTATAGTTAAATAATTGCAATTAATAAAATTTAATTACTTTGTATATCTTAAACCAAAATTTTAATCACTGTTTTATTTATTCAAAAATTGGAAGTCTATTAAAATTAGCTTGAAGAAATCATTTTCCTTAAAGTGTCCTTAAAATGTCCTAGATGGCGCTTTAAAATTATTTCCTTGTGTTCACTCTAGATGGCGCTACAAGTTTCATTGTTATAGTCCGTGATTGTAATTAAAAGTTTGTAATCAATGTAGTTGGTTTGTAAAAGCACAATAATTAGTGAAAATACTTATTAAAAGCTAACATGTGCAACACATTAGCACTTATTTTTTTAATGAAGGTATTTCTTTTTAATATTCACACTGCTTCCATGAACTGTGTTGCAGTATAACAACAAGCAAATCCTTTTCGAAGTTGCGCTTCTCCTGCCTTTTTTCTTAATCTGACAATCTATAGTTTTAAATTTTAGATTATGATGGCAAATATTAAATTTAATAAATTTTAAATAGACAAAATTGGATTTATTACACTTTTGCAGATCCCACATATATATGTATTTTATTAGCAATTTTATTCATTTTGCAGCCTAACCAAAGGTCATTTAGACAAAATTTATATTTTCTTACACAGTGATTAGGATAGACATATTATTTATCGTAAATTTTTTTTCTCCTCTGTTACACACTGTCTTATATTTTAATTACATTTCCTGTCTCAGGTCTACTGGAAGAGATTCCAACAGAAATAAGTAGCACCTTAGTATGTATTCTAATTATATAAATGTGTTATCCTCTGTACTGTTTGTGTGTACATAAATTATTTAATAAATAAATAAATAAATTTAAGTTATTATAATATAAGTAGGTTAGGTGCTCCTTTACCTTCAAAATGAATTAACATTTAAAAAAAGGATTCTATTTTTAGTTCCTAGTTAAACATTATTTTTCGTAAAAACTCCCCCTTTTAATATTTCTTTAAAAGAGAAATGAAATACATCTTTTTATAAAAATATCTGTCAAATTTTTCTCATGTTTTGTTATTTCGCTACATGCCTATATCTGTATGCACCATATACTAAGAAATAAACGATATTAATTCGCATAAGTTATAATCGTTTTATATATTTTCGAACGCGAATTAAATAAAAACATGTGTTTTATTAACAATCAGTAATAATGTCACTGTCAAACATAAATAAAACTAGTTTTTTGTGGGAATGCCACAAGGTGCTATTTTATGACCATCTAATTTTCGTCTGTACACACGTATTTAATTACGATAATTCTAAACTACGTAAAACGCCACAATATTTATGATAAAATATGTATTCTAAGGTTTAGGTTCATTCATTGTTATTAGAAGCAAAATTAAATTATCCAATAAAAATTTCCCGCCAACACTTCAAGGTCAAATCTGTCAAAAACACGTTGGTTTAGTTGTGAAAAGAAAACAATTTTGCTTTGGGAAAGAAAGCTGACTGGCGAATTGACTATTAATCTTGAGTTGTTTTTTGGAAAGGCAGTTGTTTACTCTATTTAATCAATTTTATATTGCTTGAAATCAAAATCAGCTTAAGCCAAATTTAACAATTAATGACAGGTCTAGATGAACATAAAGTTCAAGAAGACACAAAGAGCATACCTACACCACAAAGTTAATCTCTTAGATTAACGTAAATAATCAGGAGAAGTACAGTTTATTGTTACTAAGTAGAGTGGCAAGAATATAAAACTGTAGCACCACAATTAAGTTAGGACCTTCTAAGGTCAAAGATGTAAGTTAAGATAAATTTTCCCTAATAAAAAAAAGGTATCGGCCGTATTAAGAACCTGGAGGAGGTTTTTGGGAAGTCAACTAAACACGACTCGAAACATGCAACTATGTAGAGATGTTGTATTACCTAGAGAAGAGTTTCAGTGTTCTCAATATATGAATATGGTGAAAAAGGGATTAAAACTTCGCGTAATCCTTTCATGTCCGATTTGGGCTTAACACGGATTTTTGGCGCTTAAAATATGAAACGTGGATATAATTTCCACGACAGCACAATTTTATTTTAAATCAAACTGTATCCGTTACCTACTGATTTTAGAGTAAATTCAGATAATGTACGCTTAGTAACATCCACTGCCTACTTGACATCATAATCTGAGAAGATTAAAATTGCTTTGAAAAGATAAGGGTCTTTCGTCGATTTGTAAAACAACCGTATTGTTTTACGCAAAATGTAATAACACAATCTTTCGAACCCTATGTTATGGTTATTATAGCTAAACATTTGATAGACGTTAAAATATGGAAATAAATAACAATGATCTCTTTAATGTAAAGATTCTTTTGAATAAAAGATACACGTAAGTGCCTATCCAAGTAATGATTAATTGAAGATAGGGAGCCTATCTGCCAATAGGTTAATAGACGACTGAATAAGACAGATCCAAGGAATGGAAAGGTCGTGTAGTCTAGCTGGTCACATTGCATGGTGCGGTTCGAAGGACTAAAGCACGTGCGATGCGGCGCGTCAGGCAGCGCGGGCGGGTGGCAGGGCGAGGGGTGCGCAGTCGTGTGCAGTGGACCACTCGACGTCGCACAAGGTCAAGGAGAATGATTAACAACGAAAATACAGCAAAACAAACGGTGGAGAAGCGGGGTACGAGCGGGGACGCGACGCGCCAGTCAGAGCAGCGACGCCGCCCGCATCGGCCGCGAGAACGGCGCCGCTCGCGACATTTACGAAAATCGATGCACGATCCGTAACCGGCATTTAACATTAATTAACTACCGTAATTTTGATATTAATATTTGATGATAGTCGTTATGACGGGCTCCGCGCGCATTTACCACCCATGTTTGTGATGTGTCACTCGTGTTGACTGTTTAGGGTTGTCTCACGATTTTCAACTTTGGAAATAAGAGCGCTTTTGGATCCTATACAACTACACAGCCGTAATTCATATCATCGTCAGCTGGTGTTTCTATGATTATGTATGCGATATTTATAGCTCGTATCTTCGCAATTTTTGTGTGAAGATAACCAGTTCGTCAACTTGCAATGCAAGTAAATAATTGTTAGTAGAATTAAATATCAATTAATTTAAACATATATTTTTTTTCGCAAATAACATTTAATTGAATTTTTTGAAAACTATTTTCTCTGTTTTCAGTACTATATTTTGTATTCTTTGCAGCCATGAATTAAGAGCGAGTAACTAACAAAACATCAAAATATATCAATGTTTTCCAATCAATACCTGGTGTAGATAATCTCAAAAGTAATTTCAATATTTATTGAAAAATATTATCATAAGTTACTCAATGATTAAAACTAAATATAAACTTTTCTCAATTTATGATTCAAGTTAAAATCAACAACGTTAACATAAGCAATATAAACTTGTAATGTTTTAATGCCCTTATGTCTTTATCTGACACGAGTCGTAAAGAGCAATGCAAGGTTGCAAGTGTATTGACTCTAGTGTTTTGAATAAATTTATCTCTGTGCTCTATTGCTCTAGCTGCTGCATTTCCATTCTCGTATACCCCATTTTCATATCAAGATAAGACAGAACTTTTCTCGTTTGATACTTTGACGTCAGGATGATGTAACCGAGCACCGAAAGCGTGCCAAAGCAGACCGTGATGAGATCGGAACCTCCACAGTTTCGTGATCACACCAGGATTGATACTGATATGTCTTTACTTGCCTGACTAATGGCCAACCTTATAATAATGCTATGTAAGGCCATAAATTAACGTCGTTTTAAAGCATTTGAAAATTTTCCGTCGTTATCAGAAAACTTGAATATCAATCCTAATACGCTAATCTATCGGTCGTCCATCTTGCATCGTTGGCCTCTAAAAACAGCTTCTACTGCCACTACTTAAAAATTTAAATGGGTCTAAAAAATAAATCTCCAAAAGCATATTTATTGCAAGGAAAACTCTATTGGTCTGCCTTATAAGTCCTAATGCAATTACATGAGAAAACGTATAATATAAACATAGACATTAATAATGTTTTCAGAATTCCATCTAACTTTAACCATCTATAAATATTGTACGGTAATTCTATGAAACAATGGACGACAAATGCAAACCAACAAGACAATTGTAAAATTACCACGTACCAGTAACTGAAGCAGAACGTTTGATGTTTGTCGTCGTAAATTATAAACCCATGGTTATAATGAATTGATTACCCCTTTAATTGGCACTCCTGTAGATTTTAAATGCTGTGCTTATTTATTCTTTTCAAGCCTGATTTTTTTTATTTTGTGAGATTTCCGGCATTGATTCATCTACATTAAATTCTTTGGATCTACAATAAACGCTTTCGTTTTGGATTTGTTCAGTAACGAACACTTTTTTGATATTAATACCTGTGTCATCGCTAAATGAAATCCAATTAAAAATCCACCTGAAAAATCATTGAACACATCGTAATCTGCATTATTATCGGCTATTGAAGCACGGTTATTATTTTTATAGCTGTTATCCAAGAAAAATACAAGACAAGTTGTATCATTGTCAAGGTCTTCCACTATATCCATTTGAATTCATCGCCGCCCTCGTGGTATTTCACATATGGAATACTAATACGATGCATTACGTTTTTATGAACGCCATTCCATCTTGTTCCGGATTTATTCTATTATCGCCACCTTGCTTGACACTCTTTACGATAAATTAAATAAATTCCATTGATGAAATTCGTTTAAAGTTCTTCCAACCATTTATCAAATAAATTATAAAACACAATATGATTGCGTCTGGTGCTGAAATTAATATCAAACCATTTTTCTTATTTAGGCTTTTCTCATCTCATCTCATTTTATTGAATTGAACTTCATTCTTCCAATTTGATCGTTGTTTTTGTTCTTATAAGTCGTATTTGTTCGTCTTTATTGTCATTTAACATAATTTCCAAGCGAGCTGATTGAGTTGATTCTTTAATAGCGTTTGTAACCGCTTATTAAAATATTTTCAAATTTATTACAGCTTGTTAAGGAGTGTTTAGTTTATTGTTATTGCGTGTACCTAATCGCAGGCGCGAATGCCGGGCGTCACGTCACGCCGCGGGAAGTGTTACTCTCTGGCTTGGTCACGGCCAAGGTCTCGTGTTGACACAGCGCTAGCGTCATTATGTAACGTTTGGGTAAATGATGAAACGCTCTACTTCTCATTATTTTTAATACAAACATATGATGTAGATGTTATTTTGCGTGAGCGATAAAATATCGATCGAATCTTCCTCGATTCACTTTCTTCCACGCATCATATATATTGACGGTAATTTATTGATCGTCGAGTACCGGTTTTGTAGACACAATTACAGAACAATAGGTTGCGGTCACCGGTGACCGCTTGGTGTTTGACAGTTTAATAGCGTTTCATTAATGCATAAATTAATCATTTTTAAGTAGGTCCAAAGTACAAACATACCTACATTTCATTAAAACAATGATTAATGCCAGTTGCCTGTGACGTGATCTTACCCATTTTATATGTTTTGCCATCTTATATGTATCTATACGGAAATGTAACCTTTGCCTGATAATATGATTTTGTTTGTGAGGTTTAACATCTCACTCATAATCATTTTGCACCTAAAGTCTTTATCATAGAGTACTGTTGCTATTAGTTTGTAGTTTTTCTGCTGCCCTTTTAATTGGCAAAATTATGACGATCGATTTTTGACAACTAGTGCAGAGTTTCTGTCAAAACTGAGATTGGTTCAGAGATTTTGGAGTAAGATCGGTTATTAATTTCAGCCGTATATGAAATACAATTGCTTGTGGTACGTTCAGAATGAATAGGGTTTTCGTCTTTTCCTGTGGTTGGTAGGGAACATATAGTAGCAAGTCTAAATAAATTTTGCAAGATCTTTTAAACCCTTCAGAGCTTCATTTAGGTCTATCGCACGATAAACTGACTATTCTAAAACAAATCACGTATCGCGTTTTATATGCTAACTATATAAAACATGTATAGGTTAATAATAATATAATTACCACGTTGTCTCACAATGAACGCATCTCTGTGTGGAAAATGAGCATTGTTTTGTAGTTGGAGTTCCGGTTGGTCTCCCCGCGCCGCGCGTCTACCGGCTCGCCTAGTGCAGACTGGTCAGCAGCGGCATCGCTCAGCGATCTTGTGCACGAACAAAAAACACCTGTAGTCGTCAGCGAATCGCCAAGGTCGCAGGCCCCCGCGGCGCGCTTCTCTCTGCGTTCCGTTTACCCATATCTCGCGGCGAATGCACGCGCGCCGCCCCCGCGTCTTTGACTCACCGTACACCCGCACGTCTCACGTCTGCCTGTTACGCCACGGGTCAAGTCTAGGATGTTGTTTTGCTTTACTTTTGTAATACTTTCAAAAGGATGCCAGAGATCCCTTTAAATTTTATGGAAATTATACTATTCTTCACCAACAATAAAATTTTACTGAGGAATAATACGTATCACCGATATTGCCGCTCTAGTAGGTTTAATATTGAAACAGAACTCAGGTGTAAAACAAAGAAAGACAATATGTAAAATCAGAGAGTCTGATAAGGTGTTGCGCTCGCGCCGGTATTGTCGCAGTGTAAGCTATTGTTAATGTTAATTGTGTCTGGGTATAGCGCGCGTTAAGTCAAGGTCGATGCAGATCGATAGCGCTGCCGGAGGGGGACAGCCGCAAACAGAATCTATATCGACATACTTCACATGCACGTATGCACGCACGTCATGCGGATCAAAGAAAGTGCAGGAAAGTGGAAACATTCCTTGATAACGCGACAAACTGCTCTACGCTCACTGAGCGCTGCGTAATTCTTACTTATCGAGTCGTTGCATCTTTTAATCTCAAGAATATTTTCACGGCTAATGCAATTGAATTCTTGCCTCGGTTTGCACTTTCATCATAACATAATTATTATCATGCAGTAACTATAAATAATGTTGTTACAATATGTAATGTTTCCTTTGTGGGGTTTATTACCGGTAGTGTTGGTGTCCGCTTAGTCATTGTCGGAGCGATTCCCTTTGTGTAGCCCATCAATCCCGACAATATCATAATGGCTCAATTCATTCATTTCGTGCTTGAAGGCGACGGTATGGCGTTTTGCTAAAGCCTTTGTCGCATTGTCGATGGCGTGTTTTCTTTAGTCTGGTTTCGGTATTGATTTGTTGCTTTGTTGTACACGCTCTTAGTAGAAGTAAGCTCACTTTCGTAGATTAATTTACGAAAGAATCTCCTTTTCTCACGAGAGGCTATCAATTACATAGACACGGGTCGTCAAGGATACGGCTTGATCGACAGGTTCTTGTAAGGTAGTTCTATGTTATAGGTGCTTCCCTACCCCCTAAACTGAATGTAAATTGGATATGGACGAATTCACGCCTGGCTGCTTTTCAAATTGAAGTGAATTTTATCAAACGCTTACACTGAAACCCATAAATAAGACAGTATTTGCAAGTTTTCAATGCAACTATTTTAAAGCATTTTGTTATATATTTGCATTGTTTGAGATATGTATATACCGAATATTAATCCGTTAAACTCAGTCTATGTTGATATTTTCTTTGGATCGAATTAAAGGGTTTATTTGTTCATCTATATCGATCACGATTTTTCGTTTACCGAGCGTCTCAGTATGTGGTCCAGATGTAATCTAATATTTATTTTTCTGAGCCTAACCCTTACAATGTACGACGTTACTCTAGCTTTATTTATCGCAATCCGTATAGCTCTCATTACGTTTTTGGTACTTGGGGTTTAATAATTGTTTGAAAAATTACGATATTTCATTAAATTGTAAAGTTACGTTTTTGTCAAACCTACGAACAATAAATCTAAAATAAGTCTTTAAGCAGATTTCCCCGTGTTATTAGTCACTTAGAAATGGAAACACCCAATAATGTTATAGTTTTACCCGCTTAATTCTGAACCGTGCTTGCGACCATTTTTTTATGGAATTTCAACCATTGGACTACAGTCAAAAATAAAAAGTAGGGATAGTCAGAAATCTCTTCGTAATATTTAACTGTGTCCCTTAAGTAATATAAAATCGTGGCTAAATATGATAAATAATGTTGTGCAATATTAAAGCGTCAAGGTGTTTACACATTGTTTGGTTTAGGACCGGAAAACTTTTTGCCGTCGATCTATGACGAACACCCTCAACACGTGCAACGGACGTCCCTATACGCACAGCTCCAAGGCCGCATATGTCGCACGTTCAAACAAACATTTGGCCATGTTTTGAATTATCTACTTTGGACACCAAAGCCCCGTATTTAAACCCAACTGCTATTTGTGCTTCGTTATCAGCTAGCAAGTTGTAAAGATACAACGGATACCAAATATGTACACCATAAACTTATGATTATGACATTAGTACCAAAAAAGCTTAACGTTGTGTGTGTCTTCACGAGATAAAGAAACTTGAAGAAATATTTGATTTTGCGAACAATGGATGGAATGAATAAGTACCATTTAATCGTGCTAAGTTTTTCTAAGTGACATAGCGAATTTTTATATGGTAGAGGCTATCGCAGGGAGTTCGGTCTCTGAGTGACGTAAAACTTAATTACAGAAACGCGCCGCAGCCACGATCATGAAGGCCGACTGTTAACAACCACAATTATTTAGATGATTCCATTCTAACATATAACTATATTTTAGATTATCTAGTTCAATTCAGAATCATTTGCAGCTTTAAAGGCAAAAAATGTGATTATAGCAACTCGTTTTGAACATAAAATCAGATTTATTCACGTATGATTGTATGCGGACCTTGAGCACGTCGGGTGAGACCTTCACGCCGGTAACCGCGCGGAAGTTGACGGGTACATTTTTTTGTCAAATTCGAGCTTGTTGAATTTTAGTGCGCATTAGTCACTAGCTAAGCATCAGTGCCGAAGCTCGTGGCGCATTGTTGACGAGTTGCACTGCGATAGCGTCCCGTCGGGTGCAATAACAGTCGCTATCACAATGTCACTACGACGTCTGCTTTGTCCCCGGTCGCGGCTCTGACGCTTTTGTCCGTATCTCCAGCGTCGCCCGCTCACTTACATTTGCACTTATTATTTAGAAGCCTAATCGCTGCTACGCTACCATAATTCACAGTTTGATGTTGCGGAGCGTAAATTGATCGTGACCATCGCAGTGCGCGCTAAGTTGCCCGTCACTTGTGTATCTGTGCAATTTCATTGTGAACGTTGTTGAAGTGCAGTGGGTTGATAGTAATGTGAGGATGCTTGTGCGTGGCCATGTCAGTGGCGAAGAAAGATAAGCCGACTATGTCGGTAACGGCACTTATCAACTGGGCACGACCCTTGCCGCCAGGCCAGCAGCAGCAGCAGCCGATGACGCCTACGTCGCCTGGAAGCATGCTTCAGCCGATGGCTACACCGTCTAACATACCGACTGTTGACTGTTCGCTGGATATCCAATGTAAATATAAAATTACATAATTAGCTTCGGAAAATACTTTGTCTCTTGACATGAAACAGCTTTCCATAATCTTGCAGACATTATTAAAGAAACACGAATTATATTGTCTACATACTTGGACACGTTTATGGGCCATGATGATTATTATAGCTGTTAAATTAATAGGCCCAGTTATAGAAAAATATGATTTGTAGTTTATATCTTTGCAGTTATAATATGTGTGCTAAATATGTAAATGAAGGCTAAACATATAGGTGAGCTGTTTCAAGGTTTTTGGTATGGATTCCGTTGTTCCATATCTTTAGATAGCTTTAATTTCTGAGGAATAAAAGCACATAATAGTTTTGCCGTTAATATATAAACAAGGTAACCTAACCGCAAAGTGTGTCAAAAATGACGATATGCTCAAAACAATTCAACTGTGTGTAAAGGTAGTCACTCAGTTTATTTATATTGATGACATTATAATTACAAAGGTTAAGTTCGACAATCGGAACTGCGAATACATTTTTACTTAGCAATGCTGTAAAACAATGTTTTTACGTGCCTATTCGAATAATAGATCGAAAAACTTCAGCAGAAGTACTTACATAATACAAAATGATATGGAAACAGACTGTTCAATGTCATGGTGATAGGAATAGTGTACAACGCTTCCGTTCTATTGTAATTCTGTTTCAATTAACATGATAGATAGTGTCAAATTATACAGTAATAGCTTTCAGTTTTTACACGAATACGATAAAAATCTGTTTAAGTATCGAGATAGCTACAGTACTTTTGAGCGCTATAATCGTGCTTGATACTTTCTGCCAACGCTTTGATGTTCTCTAATAAGCACGACGATTTGGAATATAAATCATTTAATTATAATATGAATAGCCGACATGTATGTAAACGCCCTTAGTTCGTGATTTTGATTGAATACTCGTGATGGAAACTAGATATATGTGTAAGAAACACATTATCAGAATTTTCTTGTCCTTTTTGGTTTTCCCATTAAATATTCTATAATATTTCTGCGTTTAAGAGTCATGTAAAGTTTAAAAAGTAGTCAAAAATAATTATCGTAGTCAAATTAAAATTTTAAATTAATTAAAGTTAGTTTATCAACTTGTTTTAAGTGTGTTCAACAGGTTTGATTTTCTCAGACGTGAGCCCGCGCTTCTGTCGCTGTATGCGTGTGTTAAAATCTTTCTTTTCCACTGATTTTCGTTAATTACTAAGATTAACATGAAATTATACGATAGATCTCGTTTCGCGAGAGTGAAAATTGTTATTACTCGCTACAATTACATTCTCTTTGAAATAAAACTCAATTATAAAGCTAATTTGAGTTGTCTTCGACTCTTGTAATTTGCGCTAACAATGTAAAGCAGTTTTTGTATTAGATTACATGATAATTGTTTATTTATACGAATTTAGAATAAGATTTTTTACTCAGACAGTGTGCTACCTACGTAGGTTTTTACCTTGTTTTTCAGATTGGACGCAATGTTCTTAGCACATTTATGATATGACTAGGTAAAAAAACATTACCTAATCTAAATGCTAACTTGGAGGTCTTACACGTGTCTAGATTTGAAATAGTCTAACAAGTTTATTTTATTCATATTAGATACATAACCTGCTTATACTAGTTGATATTAATGCGGAATATTACTCCATTTTTAATTAAAATTTAAACATGCAAGATATTGAAAGGTTACCTTTCAATATCTTTCAATACCTTTCTTTATTAAAATATGGGACCGAAGAGGTCAAATCTAGTGGCTAATTTTGATAATATTACAAATCTTTCCATAATTTTGTTCAAAATACTGGGACACTTGGCTTATTCAATATAATGTGAATGTCTCAGTGATTGGTCTATTTGTGTGGCTTTCGGGGTCGCGAACACAGTTACTTGTAAATAAGCCACAGTAACTTATTTTCACCGTGAAAGAGCAATCACTTGTAGGCTTTCTTCAAAAGCTTGTAGTTTTCAAAAGTCCTGTTTCAAAGACCCCGATTGCTACTAAAGAAAACCTCTAAGGCGAACGGAATAATATAAGAATTTGACTACCACAGTTACTTGTGAATGAAACCGCCCACGGACGTCTAAAATTAATTTTTGAATGAAACCTGAAATATTAATTTCGTTGTTTGATTTAGAAAAATATTGTAACACATAATTGAGACATTTTTTTTTAACAAAACCGCTTTGTCGTGTGTCGTCGTTGAATATACCGCTGTAGGGGTGATGTAAGTATATGAAAATTCTTGAAAAACCATTACTTCAGCAAATACATTTCATTTCGTACTGTTTTCATAAGCTCTAGGCGTCCTTACATGTGCCATTACTGTAAGTAAAACAGAAAAATATTTACTTGCCACACACACACATACACACACACGTGCAAAAACTATTTGAACCGAGGTTTATGAGAACACTATTTGATATAGGCGCGTTCTAATTCAATATTTGAATTGATACTAACAGCTTTTAAAATAATTATGCACAATTGCTTTATGTCGACCTACTCGAACGTAATGATTTTTCTATTTTATTACGATGTGAAATAAGGTGGAAAATCTATTAAAGAAAGGTGACAGTTTAGGATATCTTGACACCCTGGTGTCCGTAGTTCTGTTCATCTTTTGACCACACAATATCTTCCGTTAACGTAGGCGTGATACGTTTCAACTCGGACTCGGAAACTTAATAAAACTCTTTGTTACGAACCTTGAATGTTCCCAACTTACAGAGTATTGTGATTTAAATGTCAAACGCCATATTTTGAACCGTTTGTTGTAAGTAAATTATATTTGGAACTTTGAATACAATAAATATAATATGGAAACTACGTACCTAATACTCGAGACCCACATTTCTTTAATGTATGGAAACGTTTAGAAATTTCTGTTAAGTATTCAGCATCTCTAAAATGTTTTCAAGGATATTTTTTTCAGGTAGGGGTCGAATGTTATTATAATTTCTAATGTTCTAATGTTACTTGTCTATTCACATAGTCTGCTCATGATTTCATCAGGTAGAGGACCACAGTCGCTATTGCAAAAGTTCTGTATTTTTAAACGAGTAAATTCAAAAGGACAAGTAACACACATTTGTAGTCATTATTGCTATCGTTTAACCCGACGCGCGTCCGCGTTCCTTATGATCCAACGGGTGCACACGTGACATTTGGAGAAAGAAAGAAAATGCATTTATTTGGCCATTGGCACACGAAAACAAGGATCATTACAATAGAAATAAAAAATACAGTCAAAATAAAAACAAAACAATAGATTTTATAAAAGAGAAAACGGAATGGAGCATTTAATACCAAAAAGTACCTATGATATAAATCTGACTTTTTCCAGAAACCTGCAAATAAATGTATAATAAAAATGTGGTTTAAACTAAATAAATATATATACATAGTATCTATCAACTACACTGCATGACTGCATCGTATATATTTAAATACAAAAATACAAATTGGAAAACCGCATGCCATATCAGGCCCCAGTTATCACGTAAAGCTTGACCAAACAAACAATCATTCTAGGCTTCGATTGCTCATATTAATATTTATTACGAACATAAACACGTTACAGTTTTATGGTATACCTTAGATAATTATTTCTATTTATATAACAAACTAGTTACTAAAGACCCATAATAAAAGAAATAAATCTAAGAACTGGTCTTAGTAAAAAGGAATTTGGAAGGTCGGAAGTGAGGGATCGGACGATTTCTTGTTCTTCTGATGACGTAAGTCCTAAGTAGTGTTTTGGATGTACATTACGTAGCTACTTATATGAGAAACGGATGTGTTAGCAGTCAGGCGGCAATGTATACTTCACTTATGAAGATAATGCTTCTCTTTGACTGAAATCAAAAAGATCAAGTTGTTGTTTCTTTTTATGCTCCGAAACAACTCTATGTTAGATTGTTAAATGCATTTTTTAAGTATAATTTTTTTGTAAATGGTTTTATGCTCACAGATTGTGTTGTGTTCCTAATCATGTATATTGTTTTCTGTATACTAGAGAAATACATTAAATAATCTAAATAAAGAAGCTCGATTTACATATTGCAAGGTTTGGTTAAGTGGTTTCAAGATCGACTATTTGTCGAATAAAATAATTTTATATTTTTATAATAACTATCGTGAGACGTACTGCATTAACAAAAAATTGCGGGTTAGTTAGGTCAGTAGACGGCACGAAATCACCGCGACCGCCCACGCTGCTTATGAGGATGAACCCCTCTGTAGTTCGAAACTAGTAGAGCTTTTCTCAGTATATTCACGTGAGTAACCCGCGATTTTTGGTTAAAATAATTTTAGGTCCCGGATCTGTTCTCATACTCTCTAGTCTTATTCCTCAAAAACCTAAGCGACTTTTCAAGGTTTCTCTCCGTCATAAAAATAGGTCCCGGATCTGAAAATACTATCAGCAATAATCTTTATAGCTGTTTAACAATAAGCTAAGCCCCCTTTAACATACAACGCGCAATATTACCTCTATGTAAAGACAATGTTTATGGTAAAACGTATTGATTTTCCAGTGTTTGTGTGTATGCAATAATGCACTACACACAAACGAAGCGCTTACATATTAATAAATGGTGAATGATGTCATACTTTAATAAAACATGATTATCGATGAGGGTGTGGACTGCATGATAGAAACTAATAATGTCCATATATAAAATGGGTAATATCTAGTAGATATATACCATATAGGTCATCAATCAGAAGCGCTATTATCAAATGGTTAAGGAATTAATTAATCAATTGATAGATAGGTATATTCCTCCATTTGACGGCCTCTTGTAAGCTGTTTATTGTTATAAAGTAAGTTCACCTGTTTGCGTCCACCCACCAGTTCTCGTCCATGTTACGGAATGTCCTTTAAAAATCCCGAAAATAAGAAAACTATCATCGACAGATATGTACTAAATACTACTTATATGTATTTAGTACAGTCTTGTTAACCTTTTCACGTTTTAAGTATATTACATTCATGATGTGATACAGACATGACTGCACGGTTGGTGCGGTGGCTGGGCAACCGGCTGCCGTGCAACGTGTCGCGGGTTCGATTCCCGCACGGAACAACACTTTGTGTGATCCACAAATTGTTGTTTCGGGGTCTGGGTGTCATTGTGTATGTGAACTTGTATGTTTGTAAACGCACCCACGACACAGTAGAAAAGCCTAGTGTGGGGCAACGTTTAAAAAAAAAAAAAAAAAAAAAGATGATCCGTAAAATGGACGCGAACTGGTGGGTGGTGGACGGGAACTGGCGATCTTTTGTAGGCTGGGCGGCTGGGCGTGAGCAGGCGAACTTACCCTATTTCTATTTACAACAAGTCAAATTAAGACCATTCAAAAATACGATCTTTATAAAAATCGAAACTTTAATTTTTGAAGCGAAAATCGTGAAAAATGAAAGTATTTTTGTCTCCAATCTGATGGAAAAGACACTTAAATCTTTTTTCAATAAATCTTTAATTGATCGTAAATTCTTAGATAGGTACTTACATTGTGCGTGAAAGACGATATGCTATTATGTTCAGGCACAGATGCTGATATTGAAATATTTCTCAATACCAATTCAAACGTATATTTACGTGAATCAGAAATGTTACAAATTTAAATGTAATATACAATATCTAAAATACTCGAATGGCTAGCATATTATAAGACAATAGCAATGCAAACAAGACAGACAACTACCGAAGCTTGTTTTCTTATCCACTTAATGAATCAGATGGTTATTAATATAGGTACCTAATAACATTTATTGCAATTGTTCTACTTGCTCCAAACGATAATACAACATTTACATTCTAAGAACACATTCCCACGCGAGAATTGGGTCACGTATGCTTTTAAAAATGTTTTAAAAACCATACAGCTTTCAATGCTTTTTATCAGTTTGAAACACCTGAACATTTTCAATCATCGCTAGCCAAAATCATTCGATAGTACACAATCGTGCCAATGGAATTAGAAAAAAATATATCTTCTAAGTAACCCGAGCAACGTGCTTTAGGAAATCAAAGGTTTTCTACTGCGCAATAGAACGAGGGTGGCTCAGTATGTTTATTTTCTTTTTTGTCTGCACCAGAAGCCCTCGGACTAATGAACCGGTTTTGTTGGTTTTTGGAACAACTGCCATCCATACCTTTTTGTTTTCCGAATTTGTTTAGTACACCATTATGTTCGAAAACGAAGCTTCTAACATTTTTTTTATTACAAACACATTGTTGTCTCATTGTGTCTTAGCACAATACAACTGTGTGCTGTAAATGCAATACATATCATAATAAAAATATCTATCACCTTAGGCTTAGGTACAAAGTTGGCAAATGTGTTATAACTTGATGAACTTGTCTGCTAGTTCTATAACAAAATTGTATTAACAACAATTACATGACGTCTATAATTAAGATTTTCATTATTGAAGCAGTTCAAATGTTGATGAGATTTTTTATTACAGGGCTGAACTTAGAGAGCGGTTTTATGTCGCCGATGTCACCGCCGGAGATGAAGCCAGACACGGCGATGCTAGACGGCTTGCGAGACGACTCCACCCCGCCCCCTGCATTCAAGAACTACCCCCCCAATCATCCCTTAAGTGGTTCCAAGCACCTCTGTTCTATATGTGGAGACAGAGCGTCGGGAAAACATTATGGAGTATACAGGTATGTAATATTAATGTCTCTTCTAACTTGTTTCAACTTAATTTCGTGATATTTCCCCAAAGTTATTATTATGTAAAGACGGTCTCGCTTCGTGTAATAATCCTAAAATATTTTGTATACCATACGTGATGTTATTATCGACATAAATTAAGTTACTGCGGAGGTGTTAGGTTTGATCTCGATATTTTAACTTGACTCTCCTCCCTCGGGCCAGATGTTCGATAGATACAAGAGTTTCAACGTGGAGTTTTTGCTTGAATTTTTTCGGCTCTCCCATCCGGCAGTAAACTAAAACGGTTTGACGCGTTTAAAACTTTGAAGGGGCTGTATAAAATGGCAGTTATCTAAATCTTTTGGACGCCATATTTAAGAGTGGAGGTTTATCTGTTAGCTAAAATTTAGATTGGCCAGTGAATGTTAGTGCCTTACATTGGTTGTGTGGGTAGGTCTTTGTCAATTTGTAAATCTGTCGTAGCAAGATTCATTCATCAATTTTCGTCAGCTGTTTTGTTTCTGTGACAGCCGTAGTAGCAAGATGAGATGTTTCACAATAATAGACGAAAACCGTGTGTAAATATAAAATAGCCCTGAATATGTTTTGGCAATATACGCGTTCACCTTTCATTATTGTTTTTTAAATGCGACAGAGTTATAAATACGAACCAAATTAAGGGGTTTATGTCTGCTCAAGCGCTATTCGCTCGGGAAAAGTAAAATGGTCGGTCGTTACAATTTTATTTTTCTCTTCGTACCTGTCTGAGCAGGTATTAGATCACTCTTGGGAAGCCTAGACTTTTAGACCTATTGGAATAGAATTAAATGTCAATCAATTCGTTTCGCATTCAGTTACGGTTCGTGATGAGCTTTGAATTTTTAGTATTTTAATTAAAACACCAAAATGGCTGACCATTTTAAATTTTTATTGCAATTGAAAAAAAACTTGTTTCTAGATATGGTCTGTATTGATATAGGAGTTGTTATGCTTAATATTACAAACATCTTATCATATTTGTAGGTGCGTCTATAGGAGACTTGATTCTCCAGGTTTTCAAAGAAACGTTAACAACGAAACACTTTTCTAGTTCGTGCTTAAATTTCCATAAAATTTTACTATTAAAGTCCACGAGCTTGTTATTAAAACATAAAATTACATGTAATATAAAACCTGGACTTTAATTAATTGTACTAAATGTGGAGACGTACTGCGTTTGCCATTAAAGCGTAATTTAATTAAAGTTTGCGCAAATAATTGTAAAGATAATAACTAGGTATTATTAGTATATAATGGTTGTACCGTTTATTCGTTACGTTGATATAATATAAGTTGCTGGAGATGCCGCCGTCTAGACTTGTAGGTACGCTAGACTGAGTCTGTGTTACACAGGGCCCTGTGTGTGTGTACCCGTACCTCTAGCTTAGATACAACATTTATTGGTTGCGTGTAAAATGAATATTATGTTATGGCATGCGCAAAATTAAAGATTTTACACCTTCTTATTATTCTTCAACATTCTTAATTGAAGTTTTGTGGGCGTGGGACGATCGTTTATGCGATTCGTTTATATTTACACGTTTAAAACACTAGGAGGTAACTACAGAGTGTATAAAATACTCGCCTGGTTATACATTATTGGAACGATTTACAATTCTATCGATCAGTAGCCGCTCGTAATGCCATTCAGAACACATTTTTTTTCACCTTGATATTTTTTTTTTATGTTAATTTGAAAATCACGTATTGGAGGGCAGGTAGTCTGTCATGTCATGACTTTAACATCAAAGCAATCTGAATTTTGTGTCTTCATCGTTCGTGACATTTCCCTCGGAACTCGAATGTTACCTGTGAGAATCTGTCTAACATACACTAGTCATGGTTTCTTCCCTATTTATACCCGTTGTTGTACATTGGTTTGTAATTAGGATTCGAGTCGTAAGTGGTAACTTGTCTCTTATATCTCTTACAAGAAATATATAATATTAAATCCTTATGATAGAATCGATGGACGTAAGACTCCCGATGCGTAGTTGTGTCTACAACTAGACGAGGGCGACACAACGCGAACCTGCGATCTTTATTGATACAAAACACAAAGAGGATACTTATGATACTCCAATTGTACTGTTTTTGTCCTGTAATACATATAAACAGTTTGATCCGCTTGTCTATCGAAAACAATCCCTAATACTTCACGTCTAACGCGAAGGGCTTGATCAACAGCTTAATCTCAACAAATTCCTCGAGAATTCCCAAAATTTGTTTATTTTCGCCTCGTATAAATAATTATACGGCTATGATGAGATGTATAGAGTGTAAATTCATTCCTTGGCACGTGTTCGGAGGCATGTACCAGTACATAGAACGCGTGTACCGCTATTTTTGTACCATAGCTTTTTTGTGATATAAATTATTAGTGGTATTACAAGATAATGTGACTGATTCATTTGATTTGATATGATTGTGAGAGCAGCTTGTCATCTTGATTGATAATAATAACATTATAATTTGGACGAGCGAGTTACATGTTCGTGAGTAAATTATAGTCGTACGGACCAACCGCCGCGTTTATTCTATAGACGGTTCTAACTACGGGAGTATGAAAGCTTTTTTTTTTTTTTTTAAGGGAGGAAAATCATCGAATGACTTCTCCCGCCTGGGTGAGGCGGGAGGGAGTGTCAGACTCTTACTGACTAAAAACCACCCCGTTCCTTCTCCTGCACGTCGAGCCGGAGCCCCGGTTACCCGTTAGGTTCTCCGCGACTCGGGAGTATGAAAGCTACCGAATTGTGGTGGGTAGAATAGAGAGGATAATCCCACTTAAAGCACTTCATTCATTAATATATAAGACTTAGCTGTTAGCTCACCACCAGAATATAAAGAGAAGCAAATACAAAAATCTACAAAGAAGTATAGATATGTTGTCACAGAAAACATAAGAACGGCGACTAATCTCGACCCAGTACATTGCAAAATGCGTTGTAACCATCCCTTTCCAAGCCTGATTTAATTTAGCGTTGGTGTAACATTTATCTTTCATACGTCGCTTACAGACGTCATCTTCACACTCAACCCCTTTTTACGAAGTTTACGTAATACGGCCCTGTACTTAATGTCTTTAATCCTTGTTCTGTCTTGTCAAATTTCAATTGCTTCATTTGTTTATTTGTTCAAATGTTTTTAGCAACAGTGTGTCTTTTTTAAGAAGTCAAAATATCGCACCAAAATGATTATGTGGATGTCATATTTTTAGAAATGAAATCCTCAAGATTTTTGAGAAAATCTATAAATAGTTTTAAGCTAAGATTAATTTAATCAGTCTACAATTAATTCAAGACTGCTTTACTTTGAGATATGATGTCATTAAGGACTTTTTTACTTTAATTCCTAAATGTGCAGAATCAGGGGAACCCCCCAGTCTGAGATGTACACTCTGTGAAGCGAAATGCTAATCTCGTTTCTTACAAGATGGAAGTCTAATTACTTTATTAATACTTCGTCTTTCAACACAGTTGGATAAAAAAGTATGTACTGAAGTACCTAATATCATTTGTATGTTGTACTGAGGTATTTTAATGTTGTCTTTAGCTTTGATTGCCTAGACCTTACTATTTAAGATTAGGTAGTTAATTATTGTCAACTTATAAATACATTTCTGTACTATTCATAGCTTGAATATATTAACTAAAAATCACGGGTTACTCGCGTGAATATGCTGAGAAAAGCTCTACTAGTTTCGAACTACAGAGGGGTTCTTCCTCATTAGCAGCGTGCGCGCTCGCAGCCTAATCTTCACCGCGACCGCGAAGAGTAGGTAGTTAATTTAGTATGTCTCACGATAGTTATTATTAAAACATAGCTTTAATATACAAATATACTAATGTAATCACAAAGAAACCTAGTTAATTAATGCACGGGTACCCTAATTTGCATCGAAACGTAATATATTATGTTCTGTGAGGCAAAGGAAGCCTTACAATGGACGATCGAGTTAATTCTTTGATAGTACACGATTATACTGTACATTCTAAGTCTAGTAGTCGTGTTTTGCCAAGTGCAAAGGTTTTGTTCTCACTCCGTTGCGCAGTATCGACCGACGCTATGTAAATTATGTTAAAGTAAAGCGCAATAGATTGTGAAACAAGACACACTGTGATGGGTCTTCATTTAATATGTACTGTACTGAAGATTTTTCTAGTCAGTGAATCCTGAAATTATGCAGACAATTTTTTATAGTCTTTTGAAAGTTGTTGGCTTGGCAAAGTTGTCTCCTTTCTTGAGAGATTGCCATCTGCGATGAGTGTCGCAGATTAGCTGACTTCAAGTGTTTCCACTTCAAGTTGTGATTTTTTGTTGTAAAAGACCAAAAGCAGCAGCGAAGCATCAGGATAGTTAAGTAGTATGAAATTTGGTTTCTTTTAACGTGCTTTGTTTAGAAGTGTGTCTGGGGCCACGGTAGAGGCCCGTTAGTCAGAGTCAAGTGAAGCTTTTGTACAATAGCCCAATAGAGATGACCACAGAGTGTGATGATACTTGAAAATATCCCGTAAATAAAGACGCGACAATTTGTTTGTAGAAAAGGTAATTCCATAAACTATGTTAAACCCCCCCTTTTTTAAGTCGGTAACTTAATGTACTAGAACCTTCTCCTAAGTCTTATCTGAAAATGGCATCGAAATCGGAGATAATCGCGCACAAACAAACAAACAAACAAATATATTTATGTCCATTTTGTTCACATATACTTAATCTAAGCTTATTATTTAACTATTCTAGGTAGGTTACAATACAATGCCTGTATCAAAGTCAAAGTCAAAAAGTCAAAATCATTTATTTTAATTAGACCAGTAGTAGGGGAGCCCATGAAGGGATTTCGGTATTTACTCGAGCGCGTCAGATTAACATATGGGGAAAACCTAGTGTCATGTTGAATATACCCAACATATATCCGATCTGATTAGAAGGGGGGGGACTGAAAATTAAAAAAAAAGTCTGACTAAATAAAGTCAGTTTCGTCAGATTAAGGGAAGGTAGGTCAATACCGTGCTAAAGGAAGTGCGTTTAAAAAATTTGCCCATTCCAACTTGATTTGCAAGAGTGGGGGGATTTTGAAGGGTTCTCGTTTATTACTCTCCAGAACATTCAACCCCACCATGCAAACTGGCAGATTAAGAGTTTTTTATTATTAAATACACATGGAGCATGTACATTATCAATATCTGACACGCTCGACCACTAGAACAAAAGTTACGCTTAACACTTTCAAAGATCTGTAGATTCCCCCTTCCCCCACTGGTGGAAGAAATTGTCACTAAACCATTTCTTCTTTCTATCAGCATATCTTCAAAATCCAGTAGGTCCCAAGGACGCTCAAGTAAATCCCAATTTAGCATCATGGGCTCCCCTACTACAGGAAGGCACGCACCTTTGAACGTCAGCAATAGAAATTTAAAAGTGAAGCTATTTGCTCAGGTTTAGAATTAAATCTGTACCACAAGCTTTGTGGTCATAAACATACATAGGTACTTACATACAAGTCGAAATTAGAACCTCCTTTTTTAGAATTCGATTAAAAATAATGTTTTAGTTAACTTGTTAAATGTTTACCTACCTACTCGTTTCATATCTTGCCTGCGCTCAAAGTAAACTCATGATACACGTAAATGACTGTTGACATTTACCTAATTGCTACAAGCCCTTCAATTAGTAAATGTAATTTGCTAGCTTTATCTACCAAGTACTTATGTCAAACAATGCTTCGATAAAAACAATTATCGATTTCTATACTTTTCAATACCTAAACATGATTGTAAATTGAATCGAGTAACCTTCAAAACTTTCAAGTTCGATTTAATCGTGCGCCATTTTGCTCTAGTGCCTATCGCTAATATATTTGTGTACACCTACAACCATTCATATAAAACAACACTAATTATAAAGCATTAATTAGTCCATAAAATTAAGTTATGGCATAGTTATATTGACATATTAATCGCTAATATATCACGGGGTTTCGTCATTTTAAAACAATAACTTGCGCCATAAAAGGGGGTTCTTTGCGAATTCTAAAGAGTAGTACATCTACCTACTACCTGCCTAATTTATTGGCGTGCGTGTTCGCACACGAGTTGATTTACAGCTCTAACGTACAAGATTTAAAGCTGTGTTTGCAAACTTTGAAGAAACCGGACAATGGGTACTCGACCACGCCCGCGACCATGGTCTTAACTCTGATACTGATATCGCACCGTAACGCAGTACCTAGCTGAAACATAAACACATATGGTATACAAATTCTCTACAACATTGTGCCTGACTCATAAATAAGAGTGACGAACGCGCGAAAAAATTCATGTAACGATTCGATTTCATGTCAGCGTCTACAATTTCTAAATTGGAAGATTAATTTACGGGTTTTATTTATATACGTAAAATCGATATCCTTGGTTGTGGTAGGTAGAGAAAGTGGCATTCGTCACGACTGGCCGATGTTGCGAAACACATGTCGAAGGTTCAAAACGCAATCATGTCATTAACGTCGACCCGAGAGAATTACATGCGTCACCGCTTGCTCCTTTTGACCGGACTCTTATTGATTTTACTCGTACTTTTATTTCATTGCACAATTCAACGAGTAATGCGCAGTTTTGCATAGGAAACATGAGTAACATACCTTACATTTATACACGTTTTCATAAAGATTTGTAGTATTCGCTCTGTAGGATTTATTGTTTGCCATAAAAGTTTTAGGGACTATATTTTCAGGGAAACGAATTAGATGTCTTTATGTTAAAAAGGTATTCTAGATAATATATTAAATCACCTGTGCAGAACTGCTTATGCAAGTTCTAACTTAAAATGAATCACAATGTTAATTTCAACATTTTGAAATCACACTTTATACCCCCTTCGTGGATACAAATAGGTTTAAGACTTATGAGGACTTCTTGATCGTTGTTTTTTCCCAGCCACTCTTTCGTTTTTATGGCTATCTTAAGTTGACTTTTATGACAGTCTTGAGCTGATACATACCTGCCATAATTTGATTGTATCAGAAATAACAGAAACAGGCACTTTTACAATTTATTTTGAACGTAAATTGGGGTTATTGCTAATTTGGATCCATCTCTCACGACGGGGAACATGTTCCAAAATAATATAAGATGACATCTATAATATATTATTTTCTCCATTTCCATCAATAGTCGATACGGCTCAACACCCAAGGATAGCGAAATAATGTAGGATAATATGATCGAGTGGTCGCCGATGTCATCCCTTATTCCCGAAGGACCTGTCGGCATTATAACTGCGCAGAAAATATATTATGAACTACCAACAGTGTTATTACGTAATAACCTCGTGTTAATATTAATGGGGAAGATAAAGTTCATTTATTTATGTGATGCGAGTTACACCAATTAAACGAAGTGAATTTGAAATAGACCACAATGTGCTAAATTGATTCGTGATGCATGCCCCGCGTCACTGTGATAGAGCAACGAATAATAGTGGAAGCATTCTTATTCAGAACGTTGCTTGTTTAAACTTAAGGTTGAATGTTTAATTACAGTAAAATAAAGCAGGGAAACGAACAGTAGGAGAGTTTAACTAGTAAAACATTCTATGAAACCATTATATTTGAAGAGACTCCATCTGCCTGTCAACACTTGAATATGATGCATGTTTTTTGTAAATGTTAAAGTTCTTAGATACTTCTTTTAGATTGCTCTGATGGGATATTGAATCCCATTCTAGAGAAATATTTGTTATTAATGTTTAAAATTACCAACAGTATACATCCTAACGATGCGTGAGTTCAGCTGTTTAACAATACTTAAGCAGCTAATAAAATATTTTCAAAGTAACCTTTGAAGCCATTATATCGAGCTAGCGCTATTACCTTTCATTCATAATTAAGTCGTATTATCGACAGACGATTTATACTGTTTCTAGTCTTTATTAATTCAAGAACTGATATTCCAAGCTGTCTACGGCTCAATCTATTTATACCATTGCTACAAGAACATGATATTGATCAATGGTAGAAACATACAACAATACATTCCCAGTACGTCTTCACAGTCAATTAGAAGCTATGCCGTATATTAATAGTGGTTTCTTAGCGAATGTTAATGAGCACTTGATCATGTATGTGCGGCATGTGGACTGGTTTGACACTCCCAAATAATTTTATTGATTGCGTACTCTGTACAAGTGATATATATCACCATTATCGGTATCTATGGAACGTAGCTGCAACGTGCAAATTCTAATTATTCTTATCTTTCATCTACATATTATTATATAATATATTATTTAGAATTACCTATTTATTTTTAGCTCTCTGCAAATATAAGTAGGTGGTAGGTGCCATTGTTTTTCCAGCTTTATGATAATTCCGACATGATTTGTATACTTATGTATGCTCATTCAAATGTTTCTCGATTCGAATGAAATGTAAAATGTAGTTTTTGTTGGAGAAAAATCGATTACTTTGAACGAGTGTGTTAATAAATAATGTAAGATGGTGGTTGGCAACTGGGTTGCGAGTAGTTTAGTTACCTTTGTGGCTATTATGCCTTGATTGTCCTTCGTGCCGGCATTAGGTTATTGCCATCTATTTAGACACGACTGTGGGCATAGGCTATTGTTCCCACAAGTTATCACCTGTCTGGGGATTACATTGAACCTTTTGTTTCAGTTGTGAGGGTTGCAAAGGGTTTTTCAAGAGGACGGTAAGAAAAGATCTGACGTACGCGTGTCGTGAGGAGCGTAACTGTATAATAGACAAGCGGCAGAGGAATAGGTGCCAGTACTGCAGGTATCAGAAATGTCTGGCTTGCGGGATGAAGAGGGAGGCAGTCCAAGAGGAGCGACAAAGGGCAGCCAGAGGTGCGGAGGATGCACATCCAAGCAGCTCAGTGCAGGTACAGGTACGTGTGTGTCATTTTTTATCCTTTAATAGATTTAAGTCTAGTTTCTATTATTAACTTTGTTCTTAGTACTCTTGAAAATGATTTGCCTTCAGAAGATGCGTATTATCTTAGCTCTTCAATCAAAGTTGATTAAACCTTTATAGCCCAATGTCATAATTGTTTGCGTCTCTATCAAAGTGCGCAATAATAAAAATTGTTTTGCAGAGTTGTGTCCGAATGAGGTGCCCTTAATTAACCAAATAGGGACTAAATGTGCCCTTTACATCCAATAACTCGCGTAATTAGAGATTATATTTGAATGTGATCATCCAGTTAATAGAATTTGAACTTCAATCCTGTTGTGTTAAAGTTGAAATTAATGAGAAGTTACAACGTTCTTTACTCTTGCGCATAAATGTCGTTGTAACTTTAGATTGGAACCGATTTTAATGGAACGAAGTATGGATTGGTTTATGCCTAGTTTGTGCTCAAAGTAAATGAATACCAACTCGTTATTGTCCAATCGAGGATATAAAAATATGGTCGTAAATGTTAACATGTTGTAGGGCCATAAAACTTTGGTAGTTAATTATGTTTAACGAATGATGAACTTTGAATTTTATACTTAATGCATGAAAGTTGTAATTTGTTATCATAAAGATTATATAACTGCACTTTTTCATTATTAAGTCGAACTTATATATACTTCATTGTATATATTGCATATTTGTAATATCCCGAAGATGTTTCCCCTTTCTAACAGGATCGCCCTTATTTTTTTAGTGACTAGACTACCAAATAAAGAGGTACATTTTTTACCAAATGAAAGACAATGGCCTTACGACTATTAAATTTTTTATTAGACTTAAATTCAATATTACTCCTGCTAGTATAATTTCATTAGTAAAAGCTGTTCTTCTCGCATCATTTATGAAAATAGCATCAAATTATGCTCAATTGTTTATAATATTAAATTATGTCGTACTTACATACAGATATACAGACTCACACCGTTAGGTCACATTTTTATTATATATAAGTAGTGATAGTTATGAAGAGGTTTTTAGTTAAAAGGGAATGTTTTTACGCATTTTATTTCACATACACTATTTTAGTACATTTCAATTTAATGGAAAACCCACTCAAGAGAAAGTAAACATATATTTATTAACCCACCTACGATAAACCTCATAACTTTAAAATGAAAAGTGATATAATATATATTTTATATCATCATTATGAAGGGGTTTCCAGAAACGTAGGTCAGTATAAAGTAGGAGGGCGCTGCAATCGCTTTTGGGCACAACTCTACATTTTTACCGTCAAAAACGTTGTGTGACTTCAATGTTGATCCTGAGGCAATATCACTTTCATGTACCTCTATTTGTGCAAAAAAATAATCCTGAGTCTTTATAAGCTTCGATTTAACATTTTCAGGAGCTGTTGATTAATGAAAGAATATATTTATGAAAACACTAGCTTTTACCCGCGGCTTCGCTCGCGTCACAAAAGGATAAAAAGTAGCCTATGTGACATATACCAATACACACAGCGCCATCTATACCAATAATTTCGTTTTCCCTCGAGAATATAATTTTTTCCGGGATAAAACCCAGACTTCTAACTTCACATCTGCAAAAATTCAAAGCAATGGGTTTAGTAGTTACGGCGTGAAAATGGAACAAACAAACAAGTTGTATTAGTAAGGATTTTCCGTTATTTCTCCAGGAATTGTCAATCGAGCGGTTGTTGGAGATGGAGTCGATGGTGGCTGATCCCACTGAAGAGTACCAGTTCCTCCGTGTGGGGCCTGACAGTAATGTGCCACCTAAGTTCCGTGCCCCTGTCTCAAGCCTTTGTCAGATAGGTAAGGGATTTTCTATATTATCTTTCAATAATCTTTTTTAGCTGTTGATTGATGATTTGGTCTTTAAGTTTAGATATATTATGTCATTTCATGCCATGCCCATGCCGTTCCTAAGCGGTCCTACTGCGTTACCTATCGTAGATGGTCTTTTGTCACACGAATATTCGAAATTAATGACCGAACTCAATTAAAATGTTTGTATTTCGTATTAGTTTTTTAAATTTCTGTTATATACTTACGATATAATATCCGAATGCTTTGGTTTACGACCAATTTTACATTTTGCCCGTTAGATAAACCACATTTCGTGACGTTTACATAAGTTTAAATTTTCTATTCTACGACAAATGGAAATTTATTATTCCTACAACAGGAACAGGACGATTGATGACGTAACATTACACAAGTTATTTCCCAAATGGTTAGACTTACGTGTATTTATAGTAGAGACCACATCCATTTTTAGTTCAGCCTGGTCCCATTGCGGCAAAGCCAACGAAAATCTTCCAGACTCTCGTTATTACAGAAAATATCCATGACGATCAATAAAAATACAACTATGTTCGTGTCTCACAGTTTTTCCGATAAATAAACACTAAGATGTTAGCAGCAGGAATAGTTTAATTTATTCCGAAAACTAGTTGTATGTGGCAATCTGAATTTTAATATATTTTGCCATTTCAATTTGGATAATATTATTATCATAATTAATCCTAAATTTTTGTTTGTTTTTCATCGTCGAACTTGATGAGTGCTCGTGTATTTGGATTGAAGTGTGTGTGAAAGAGAAAGGTAACCTTGGTTTTTGTGTGATTCGAGGAAAAATATGAAAAACGAGGAAAATCTCATAATTTATATGATATGTGTGTTTTAAAACCAATGAGATCGTAGACTAAGGAGTTATATCACTACATAGTATAAAACAAAGTCGCTATCCGCCGTCTGTCTGTCACTATGTATGCTTAGATCTTTAAAACTGCGCAACGGATTTTGATGCGGTTTTCTTTAATAGATAGTGATTATTAAGGAAGGTTCGTATGTATTTTTTTTTTTAAGGGGGGAAAATCATCGAATGACTGCTCCCGCCTGGGTGAGGCGGGAGGGAGTGTCAGACTCTTACTGACTAAAAACCACCCCGTTCCTTCTCCTGCACGTCGAGCCGGAGCCCCGGTTACCCGTTAGGTTCTCCGCGACTCCGAATCGGCATCGGCCCTATTGGGCCCCATCTGTGGTGGTCTGATGGCTCTTTGAGGCGCGCGCGGAACGCGACGCGCCGTACGCTCGGGTCTGTTTCTGGTCGGACGGGGAGCCACCCATGCTCGCCGTTCGCAGGCCCGCGCTTACGGTGGCCGGAGATCGTCCCGCGATCCCCGACGCCCGGTGTGTCCTTCGCGATGGCTGGGTTGCGAGGAGGCAGCGCTTCGCTGCCTCACGCGTCCCGCCTCCTCCTTAGCTAGCATGACTGCTTCGCAAAAGGAGGAGAGGGCTTCCCAGTCCCCCTCGCTCCGCATCATGGCCTGCACTAGGCCGGGACGCGAGAGGTCGCCATCGCCGATCACTTCCCTGAGGACACGGCGGTGCTCAGCCCACGCAGGGCATTCCGCGACAGTGTGTTCCACCGTGTCCTCAGGGCTCCTAGATTACTCATTGCTTGTTAATACCTAAAGGTGTCTAGTTTGTTTGAAGTAGGGTTTACTAATTGCTTAATGCTTCTACTGTTTTTTTAGTACTTAATATATGTTTTGTATACAATTGCTATATTTAAATGTATACTATCTTACCATGAGGTCGAGCCACTGATCTGAATTGTAGCATCCCTCGTCTATTTATTTTTTTTAAATTGGTTGTTCTTCTTTTCAATAGCATATTTTAATGCCATGTTCTTGTAGTAACGTTTTAAGTGCCGACGCCATTGTTAATGGATTTATCTTAAGACTATACCTACACATGTATGATGTATGGGGCTACTTTTGTGAGACCAAACAAAACCTGGATTACCGTCTACATACGAAACCAAAAGTAATAAGCTTGTTTGGTTCACAATTATTTTAACCAAACAATGAACTTTAGCCGTTTTATGTACTCTTTATAAACCAATACTTAATTACCTAACTCAAGGCTTAGGAATGACGATGCAGATCTTTTATTATTCAACTAGCAAGAGTATGGCGTTGTTAAAATAAAGTAAAAAACATTAAAGAACTCGTGTAACGACCGTTTTCAATAATATAATCGATATGTTTGAATTGTTGTCTTTTGTTAAAAAGAAAACATAATTTTGGGTGTGCCCCGAAAGAGCCAAGTTCAAAGTTCAAATATCGGATACTAGCACCTTCCGCGCTGTTTCACACGCTCTGCTCAGCTCCTAATGCTTAAAGCATGATGTTTTATAGCCATCCTCGATAAATGTGCTATCCGACACAAAAAGATTCATTCAAATCAGACTTGTAGTTACGGAGATTAGCGCGTTCAAACAAACAAACAAAAAAACAAACTCTTTCGCTTTATAGAGGTATAATAGTATAAGATATAAGATTTTGTACTACATGTCCTGCTTGAGTACCATAACCAAAAATATTTAATGAAAACAATACATTTAGCTTGCTTGTTAATGCCGACATAATTTTCAGTAACTCATATTCATTAATATATAAATATGATAAACCCGTGTTTATCATAGCTTGGTAGTATCTGGTGGTACAAACAGACCATTGAATGTATGAAGAGATCATTGAAAGCAAGACCACGTTAAACTGGTTTGGTATAGCTTGATGTGTATCTACTATACCTAGATATAAAGATAAAAAACATAACATAACATCACGCCTTTTATCCCCGAAGGGTAGGCAGAGGTGCACATTACAGCACTTTAAACTGTCAAACACCAAGCGGTCACCGGTGACCGCAACCTATTGTTCTATAATTGTGTCTACAAAACCGGTACTCGACGAGTTAAGCTACTGTACAATGTAACACCCACTTTTCACTATTTGCATATGTTATGAGTACCATGTAATAGGGGGTCACCCTATTATGCCGGGTACAATTCCAGACTCCGTGTTACTATGGAGATTTATTTAAAAAAACAAGCAATACTTTACCCGTCCCGGGAATCGCACTATATAGCATATAGCATTATATAGCATATAGCACTCAGCCAACGAGGCACTCTCATGAAAAAAAATTAAAAAAACAAAAAGCACTTTTTGCACTACAAGTAGAGATGAAGAATGGACGTCCTTATTTAAACCGACACCTGTTATCATTAAAGTCATGTGATTGGAAATTATTGTAGTGACATGATTACTTGTGGATCAACATTGCTTACCAGTTATTTTACACAAGAATCAATATATTTTTTCCTTTTCAACAATTCCATCCATTGGTTGTCTGGAAGAAATCGCCGTGTGTTATAAGACCGCCCTTTGTAGTCAAATTACTATTATAATGTAAAATAATTTTTCTGTGTGTGCAATAAAGTATAAAATAAGTAAATATAATACTAGTGGAACTAAATTTAATCGTTTTCGCCGTTTTACTTTAAATTTTGCACCCTCTCATTTGGGACGCATATGTGCAGGATTTTGATAGCTAAAAAGACTATGGATATTCGTAACACCTATGGAGTTTTATCCCTGTCAGAAAACTGTTATTAGTACAATCGAAGGAGGAAGATCGATAAATTAACAAAATGTGTATCTTAGAATGTTGTAGATATTACAGACAGCGAAAATAGTTCCAACACCAATCCTAGGCAATAAACATGTATGGATTTTTTTAAATGTTGTCCCCACACTTGGATTTTCTCATGTGTCGTGGGTGTGATTATAAACATACAAGTTCACATACACATGAGATGACACCCAGACCCGGAACAACAATTTGTGAATCACACAATTAGTTGTTCCGTGCGGGATTTGAACCCGCGACACGTACCGCGGCTGTTGGTTGTCCAACCGCACCAACCATGCCGTCAAATTCTATCCTATACTAAAATGGGTTCCAAATTTTATTATATTTACCAAAAAAAGCTAAGAATTATTTTTGTACCTCTATATTACAACGTAAAGATTGCATTTAGTTGTGAAATCTTCAAAGAACATGAAAGACTTCTTACGTATGTGATAATAGCTGCAAGTCATAATGCAATGCATAGGTATTAAAATTACAGAGAATTGTACAAAAATTATGTAGATACGACAGTGTGCATGTTGAAAGTATTGGAGAGACATGATAGTTATTAATTTAGTACTTTCTAGAACTCAATTAGTGACTGTCCCAATAATAAGGAGTATTCTATTGTAACAGTCTTATTTATTTATTTAAATGAAAATGATACATTACAGTCACATCTGAAATATATTATTTATAAAAATGGAGACAAAGTCCTTAAATACAAATTGTAAAGATGGTAGAAAAATTAATATAAAAAATAACAATAAGAAAAACTTTACAAACTATGACACGTTTTAACAGCAATAACCAAAATATACAACAAAGACATTTACAACACAATATAATATAACACATAACTATATCATGCTTGACTTGGCTGGGGACACTGCCGTGCCCCTTGCCCCCTAGTAATTTAAAGTGTACTTTTGAAAATTTGTTCGCACATACATTTAATTGCACACACTCGTTTTAGAACCATCATCACTTTAGTAGCATATCTAGTAAAGAGTAAACCACATCTTAATCAATGTTACTAGTTTCACTTGACAAAGTATTTCAAATAATTTACTCAACCATCCATTCGACGGGTAAAACCCTCATCCACGTCAATTTGCTCACGCCCCTAGACCAACGAGGTTAATAGCAATAAACAATAACAAAATCCGAACATAAACAATTAAAATTCTTCAGCCCGCATCAATCTAAAATCATTGTCATATGTGACTACATTATACACGAGGAATAAAACGCAAAAAATAAAAATTCCACACAACATAAAAACTCAGGTATGTTTAAATGTATTTATTTATGTACATAAATACATTATTACAATGGCATACATAATTTGAAACTGGTTTAAAAATGGCGTCACAGTTTCTATCTACAAAATATATAACTACATTGTATTTATTATTAGTACTTCAAAGTCTTAAAACATTTTTGCAATGATTCGTTTCTAACATTCTTAGTTTATTTACGTGGGAAGTTAAAGGGACTGCTATGATGTAGGTCGCAGCATTAGTAACTTAATCAATAACATAACGGAATCAATTAATTCTTAATACAGGTGGGAATTAGTTTTCAATCTGTCGACTAAGGCAATTTTCCCATGGTAAAGAAAAGTGACCAGCACTTATAAAGCGAATTCGATTTGAAATTGTCCGTTAAATGAAAGTGCTAGGTTTGTGCGTGCTTTATCGTACGTTAGTGCGCGATTTAAAATTCAGATGTTATCGCTAATATCAT
The DNA here is from genome assembly GCA_038387885.1 of Spodoptera picta. NCBI lineage: Eukaryota > Metazoa > Arthropoda > Insecta > Lepidoptera > Noctuidae > Spodoptera > Spodoptera picta. The sequence goes on along the minus strand of JAZHFQ010000438.1, from coordinate 3,431,483 downwards.
AGTAATAATGCAAAAAATATTACAATATGGCTAATTTTTTTTGTTCAAGCAGGGTGTTGTGCGCATAATAGCTACTTTTCATCTAAAATTGTGCCTATAAAGTCCGCTAATTCACTGTAATGTCCATCAATATAATTGAGTAAATCAAATGAGTAGTGAGTAATTGTACAAAAATAACAATTTTGAAGCAAATTATAAATACTTAGGTACTATTAGAAAATAAAAAAAATTAGGCAATCTTTTAGAATTTAGATAAACTATCATTGTATTATCGCGTCACTATCGTTAATAGGTAAATTGTTATTTATTTATCTATCTACAGAGCACAGAAAACACATCAAATCATAATTACTTTGCTATTCTTTATCCTTGTCAAATTGGACGCGAACGGGCAAAAAACAAACGAGGACGCAGATATTATAAAAAATAGTTTGTCATTCAAGTTTCTTGGAATTTTAAAGTTAACTCGCTCATGGATAAATGATTTGCGTAGTTTGTATCCATATTTTCTTTATGTATTGTTTTCTGTGACGGCTGTAGGCGAAACTTTAGACTATTTTACCTTTTTACGCATTCTTTTTAAATTGCTTATATGAAATTTAAAAACTAGGTATATTTTATCTATCGACCCGCTTAGGTCTTGGTGTTATTTGTTATTGTGTTTCAAGAGCTGGAGAAGAATGTTAGAAGATGTAAACAAAACATCTTACATTGTTTCCGACAATGTAAAATGTTTTGTTTAACTAAAAGTGTTATTGGGATTGCCAAACTACTTTTTAATATTTGTTCAATTCTAACATTTGTTTAACCCTTTGAGTACCGTCATTATAGACACAATTAAAGAACAATGGAACAAGAATAATGCGGTCACCGGGGTCCTCGCGGTGTTTGACAGTTTAATGAAAAGTAGGTCTAGCTGCGTTTCTGATGTCCGTTACTCTGTCATATGGCATATGGCAGTTATACACAAACTCATACCTTTGTCCTCTGGGAGCAGAAACTAGAACCGACGACATCGCCGTTCAGTGCCTTTATCTAAAAAGACAAATAAGACTTATTGCCTCGATAAACCACAATCAATATAGATCAATTTAATTCAAGGAAAACGTAGCATGTTTCAATATGAAGTAATGAAAGGCCTCCAGTATTTCTCTGAATTGCCACCCTATATGTAAACGACCATTCGGATGCTTTATAAATTCTTGTAAAAAACACCCAGTATAACATTGTAAAGGGCATATTTTCCTTAACACCAGGTAAATCGATACAGTAACGTCAGAAGCATATTTTTATCCTTGTAATTTCATTTCAAAGTGTATTGTGTTTTACTTAGGTTACATGGGAAGGGGATACAAATTACGTTTATTTGAAATATAATACTTTTTGTTTCCTTCGTTTGGGGTTGCCTGCCAGCTGCCTATGCTACTGTTCATCATGGCTTTATCGGATCGCCTTTATGACGCCACACTCGATAGTAGAGCTTCACTTAAAAGTAGCTTCTGCTAATCTACTAGTAAGTTCGAAAAGTGTTTTTATTTGTGAAACTTTTCTCAACATGGCAATAAGCTGGTATCATGATGACGATGCTGGGTTCAATATTTCCAAGATACCTTGTTAAGTATGTGCATATACATACTGACACATAACATAATGAATCTAACTTGTCAATCTACGGTTGTATAAATTATGCGGGGCCCCGAAACAACCATCTTGATTGCACTAAATAACTACGTTCTGTGATTTTGTGAGACCATTAATTTTGTATGGATACGAAGTTAGGATCAATTCGCAATAAATTAAAAGAGAATTACGGCTTAATCGAATCTCTACCCACGCAAATTATAGGCAGGACAAACAACAAGGAAAAGGGATTCAAGAAAAACAAATTAGAAGCACATATTTACCTATAGAAAATACATATATACGTTGTTACAAAAATATATTGCAAGGCGTATCTACAGTGGCCGATTCCAATTTCATTGTCAGCTTTATATGATAAGTTATCTTTTAAAAATATAAACCATTGTGACATTTAATTTTAAGATAAGCCCCTTTTCGTTGGAACAAAAGTGATAGTAGAAAGTGTCCCGATATGATATAGGTCGAATTTGAGACAAATACTTTTATCAGCACGTGTACCTACGTAGAATAGATTATGTATATTCCATTGTTAAATGATTACACATGTAATAAATCAATTTTCTTATGTGTGTATTCTTCTTATAAAATTCAGTGAGCTAATAAGGTATCCATCTTCTCCAAATCTTTTGAAATACAATTGTAAGGGGGCGAGCCTACTACCATAAATCCATGTCACACACAAGTTCAGTAATTTAGTAGGAACACTGAGAGTCGTAGCTTGCAAATTTGAGAATTAAATCAAAGACGTCATGCAGTATCAAAACCTTCAACTGTTAGACTATACTGCCATCTTTTGGGCACCATGTCTGAGACAGTTGTCTTAAGATTTTTTTTTTAATTTGTCGTAACGTTGTTCGCACATATTACAATAGGCCCATCAAGCTCACAAATTAATTTGTGAGATTGTAAAAAAATATTTTATCGAAAAGAGTAATGGTGGAGTTTATTGCTCCTCTATTCGAAACTAAATTTTATAAGGAGCACCTAGCTTTACTAACAATTCAATGAGACGTTTCAAAAGTGCCTAAATAAAGATTACTTAAAATAAATGCTTTGTCTTTTACTTTAAATGGTAGACTGAAACAATTTTTTTTAAGGGGCGAAAATCATCAGTAATGGCTGCTCCCACCTAGGTGAGGCGGGAGGGAGTGTCGGACTCTTACTGACTAAAAACCACCCCTTTCCTTCTTCTGCACGTTGAGCCGGAGATCCGGTAACCCGTTAGGTTCTCCGCGACAGACTGAAACCATAGCTAAACGTCAGCTATTAAGATCATTCTATATTTTTCTTTTGGCCCCTTTTGCTTTATTTAAACTGTCAAATACCAAGCGGTCACCGGTGACCGCAACCTATTGTTCTATAATTGTGTCTGCAAAACCGGTACTCGACGAGTTAATATATTATTTACTTACACTGCAATTATTATAGTACTCTCTTAACTACAATATCAATTACAATAAGTACTTGCAAACAAAATAACACCTTTTGTTAACATTATTATCATCAACAAGGACGAATTTCCTTATTTGTGATGTGTGATAGAATGGCATGGATGTTAGCCATCCATCAACGTCGGTAGTACATGATAATATCTACGCGTATACGCTACTTGTGTATTGATCTGCGATTCTTGTAAAACTGCCGTGTTTACATACTTTATGTAAATATATTTATTACCGACTTCAAAAGGAAGTATATAACTCGTTAGATAAACTAAATATTAGACGCTTTTTTTTAAGGGGGAAATATCATCGAATGACTGCTCCCGCCTGAGTGAGGCGGGAGGGAGTGTCAGACTCTTACTGACTAAAAACCACCCCGTTCCTTCTCCTGCACTACGAGCCGGAGCCCCGGTAACCCGTTAGGTTCTCCGCGGCTCCGAATCGGCATCAGCCCTATTGGGCCCCATCCGTGGTGGTCTGATGGCTCTTTAAGGCGCGCGTGGAACGCGACGCGCCGTACGCTCTGGAAAAATAAGACGCTATTGTTTACTTTTGTAACTGTAATTAGTCGAGTACCTCATACTCGACTAATTTCGAACTACGACAGGGGCTCATAATAATGAACAGCACTAGTCGAGTTATCAATTTAGTGCCGCCTTTCGATCAAGATGTGCATACGCGTTTGAAATGTAATGTTCACTGTTCACCCTTTATGATAATCATCTAGCCCCGTACAATATACATTTATACATACATGAATTTTATCATTCTACTAACTTTCAACTATCTACTTTCCAGGTAACAAACAGATAGCAGCGTTGGTTGTCTGGGCACGCGACATCCCGCACTTCAATTCTCTCCACCTGGAAGACCAGATGCTGCTCATCAAGGCATCCTGGAACGAACTGCTACTCTTTGCTATCGCCTGGCGGTCTATGGAGGTTCGTACCTATGTATTTTATATTAACAAGATTTTTAATAAAAGTAATTCTGAAGTTTTTTGCTCTATAAATCTTCGCTTAGGAACAAGCAGACTAACCATTTGTGTACATCAGTATTTGATCAATACAATAGACTGCCTCGTCGACCGAGTGCTCGCAAGTGCGAATGCTGGGAAAGCGGTCTTCGGTTCGATTCGCGAGTCGGGCAAAGTATCACTGGGTTTTTAAAAAAAATAGTACCACGGAGTCAGGAAATGTGTCCGGTATATAGCAATAGGCTCACCCCCTATTACATAGGACTCATAACATAAATAGTGAAAAGTGGGTGTTACATTGTACAGTGGCATTAAATGCCGTAATGTGCACCTCTGCCTACCCCTTCGAGGATAAAAGGCGTGGTGTTATGTTATGTGTTTTTCTTTCGTTCTAATAAAACTTAAATACCTGTAGCTTAAGTTGTAGACGATTTTTAAACAAGGGTTTTTGGAAATCTCCCCTAAATCCCAAAATCACGGTGTTTCAAGTCACACACTATTGTTTAGTAAATGGTATCTGTCTGTTCGTGACCTTATTCCATTCCATCGGATCGGGTTTTGGCTCTATTCAACTTGAATGTATAGTTTAAACAATGCAAAGGTTCATACAATCATGTGCTAGAAAATACATATGCTAAATGTATTAAAGTGTTTGACATTAAGAACATGATTAATTCATTGAACGCCATGGGGAACAACATATAGTCCACGATATCGGAGTAGTAATCCCCAATAATCCTCAAATTCCTAATAACCAAAAGGCCGATAACGCACTTGTAACGCCTTTTTGGTTCGGGTGTCCATGGGCGACGCCGATTGCTTACCATCAGTTGATCCGTCTGCTCGGCTTACCGGGTTATCCTATAAAAAGATATCCTTACGGCTTAAGCCGTTCTTTGTCGGCAGTCGAAACCTTGTATACTTTCTTCAAAATCGGTTGACATTTTAATTAATGGTATATATTATGTGTAATTTCAGTATTTGACAGAGGAGCGTGAGGTTGTAGATAGCTCTGGTAACAGGTCCACATCGCCACCACAACTCATGTGCCTCATGCCTGGTGAGTACTCCATCCTCTCTATTTATTACCATCATCAGCTATAATACATCCATAAAAACACATACACAAGAATACACATAGAAAACGTTTGTTGTAATAGCCTGCTAAGCGGGGGCATTAACCCATAATTCACCAAGCGGTCACCGGTGACCGCTTTCCACTAATATTACATTACATTATAGACCTTATTTCTAATGTTTAGAGAATACTTTTGTATGACCAAATTTAGGGCATGGATATCAACGGGTTAAGGCAAACTGCTTAGGGCTTTAGGCACCGAAATCTTAGAGTATACTCCTAAACCATCCATTGGTTGTTTGCCACAATAGGGTAGTTGCCTATATTTTATTTTAATGTCCGTCTTGTGGATTAGTTTAAAACATTACGTATATTTTCTTTTCTCGCAAAATTAAATACTTTCGACGATATAATAATGTGAAATATCGTGTGACGTCACTATGCCCTACATTTTGTAGCACTATGTGACGTAACGACCTCACACTCCTAAAGTTAACTCTATTTTATCTAAGCATTGTAATTTTTTACGACAAAATAAACAAAATATATGTCTAAAATTTTTTCATTACCTAACTGAAGGACTAATTAGATTTTTAATTTTCATTTCCTAGTAACTACCCTATTTTCGAGGCATACCAATCCAGGTTTAGCACATGACAAAATTATTTTCTACAGCAATCAGACTCAAATCGTGCAAGTCGATATCGGTCAAAGCCCATATAATTGAAACAGAAATGCAAAATAAGAATTGTACAAAAAAAGAACTACAAAACAGAGGTCAATACCAATTTCAAATTTTAATTATGTTTGGTATGTCTGGCTGGATTTATTAAAGAATATACCTACCTACCTACATGTAATGCTGGGTCGCCCCTGTGCCTTTAGGCAAACGCCACTTTTGCGCTTGTCTACAGAGAGAATCAAAATGTATGAGGATGACACTGACAAGTGTCAAAATTTACGTCAATACCATATAATTTAGTTTTCTATTCTACAAGTAGACAAGCTCTAAATGGCATTTGGCTACACAGTTACACTTAATCCGTTGAAAATTGTTGAAAATCACCTCCTAAATTTGTTCATACAAAAGTAGTCTCTAAAAATTGGAAATAAGGTCTATAATGTATTTAGTGGAGAGCGGTCACCGGTGACCGCTTGGGGATATAATTCGTATAAAAATGTGTTATATATAAATATGTGCACTTCGGGTCTAATGTCATCTACACTAATATGATCGAAATCACAAGGCAAAAAGGCTCTTTTCTACATCAAATTCTCGACAACACTAGTGAGAACAAAGATTTTTAAACCCACAAAAGGCTTTCATAACCAAAAACAATTGTTGTAGTAATATAATAATAATAATGAAGTATAAGTTATCGCACCCTAAGTCACGTCATTATTAGTTTAGCCATTCGTTTTTGTTACGTATACATTTTATAAAAGGTTACTGACTTGCAAACACGATTTTGTACAATGTAAGATAGTTACTACCTATTCAATTTCAATAATAATTCTCGAACGGTCAAAAACGGACGTTTTGTGTGATATTTGTATGTAATCATAGCTTTGACGTCATGTGTTTTTGCTATATGCCTACATCATCATTGGTTTGCTTCGTGTACAAAAGACTAGCTTTTGTTTGTGGTTTTACTCCTGTCGATATTGATTTTTTACGTTCTCCTCTTTCACGCGTTAGGGCCGATTCTTCAATTACGAGTATGGAAGAATTGTCAAATATTCAAAGTTATACCTCAGTTAAAATTTATCTGGCGTTGGATAAATCGGCACTACGTCATTGTGATAAAAATTAACTTAGTGATATGTGAGCTATTTCAGGCTGTAACCATTTCTATGCGAAATTTCATCTAGATACGTTATGCAATTTTTGCGTGATTGAGTCACGAGTCAAAACAAACTGATTATTTTAATCAGTATTTATGTCGAAATACTCAAACGCTACTCAAGTCGTGCTTAAGTATCGTTCTGTCACTACAAATTATTTTAAAATGACAGAGATGGCGCGATATTTAAGTATAAATTAAAAAAGTAACCTTTCAGTATTCCGCCGTTAGTCTAGCTAGGCAATAGAAAGTAATAGTTTTTATATTTAATAGGTTCAGACTTAGAAAAACTAAATCGTTACTTTATGTAAATACTAGTTGTTGGCATGCTCACTATCGCTGACTTACCAGTTTTCCTTTTTTTTTGAAACCTTGACCTTATATCTTCTCTAAAATCTTGAAAAATGTTACTAAAATATAAGTTTTTACATTAATTGTATATTAATCTTGTATTAGCATTTGATTATGTAACCTCTAACATAATTTCTATCCGCATATGTAGGTCCTAAATAATGAACATCTTACTTTATTTTCTTTGGGAAACATAACTATTAATATTTCCCACGATATTCTTTTTTTCTTGATAATTCAATTCGAAAATTTCATGCCTGCTTAAAATAACGAATACTTTAGTTAAAAAATTATTATGTGTTATTGGGTCTCTTACCGTCGATTATAATGCGCGGTTCAAGTAACTGAAGTTATACTTTTAAGACTTGTATGTCTTTATTGCGGTCGTGGTGGCCTGGAGGTATAATACGCCCATGTATGAAGGTGCGGGTTGCGGGTTCTAAATCTACCAACAGCAAGTACCGATGTGACTATTTCTGAGTTATATGTAGTTTCTAAGATTATTTAGGCGCCACTGACAAACGATGACAACCATCGTGAGGAAACCTGGACTTATAATTTCTAATTATTAGTTTGAAATCGCCAACCTACATTGAGCAAACGTGGTGATTGGTCATTGTAAGAAGATATCTTTGGTCAGGAAATGTGCCCGGTATATGGCAATAGGCTCACCCCCTATTACATGGGAGTCATAACATAAATTGTGAAAAGTGGATGTTACATTGTACAGTGGTATAATGTGCACCTCTGCCTACCCCTTCGAGGATAAAAGGCGTGATGTTATGGTGTTATATCTTTGTTCAGCAGTGGCCTCTTAAGTTATTGATGATGTCTTTGTTTCTGTCACTCTTTTTAACACGGGAACTCACTAGACAAGAGGGGGTGGTACGTTGTATTATATGCTCCCCTCTTTCGGGAATCGAAAAGTAAGGTCTAATGTTCTATAATGTTTCAATATGAATGTTCCAGGTATGACCCTACACCGTAACTCGGCTCTCCAAGCAGGCGTCGGCCAGATATTCGACCGCGTCCTTTCGGAACTGTCCCTCAAAATGCGCGCTCTCCGCTTCGACCAGGCCGAGTATGTCGCGCTCAAAGCCATCATACTGCTCAATCCTGGTATGTATACAAATATGTGAAAAGTAATTGATAATTATGCCGTTTAGATTTTTGTAATGGGAGAGCCATGCTTCGGCACGTATGGGCCGGCTCGACCGGAGTGATACCACGGCCTCACAGAAAACCGACGTGAAGCAACGCTTGCGTTGTATTTCGTCGTGTGAGTGAGGTTAGCGGAGGCCCAATTACCTTCCCCTTCCCCAATCTCCCTAATCCCTGAAACCCCACGATCCTCAGAATCAGAATCAGAATCAGAATATTTTTATTTGTAAACATAGGTATGTGAGGTGTTACAGGTAGGAAGATTCTCCATGTTTTGCCCAGAGGCGTACAATATTGCATATAATTAAAATTATTAAACATTGTCATCATTCAAAAATTAATTGACACTTGTAATTGCAAATTAAATTTAAACCGATTAAGTAACATGTCATACAATACTAATGCCAAATAAAATTAGGATCATCAAATAAGTCATAAGTCATAAGTAATGCCAATATTAACAAGATTTAATAAATTGTCTAGAGAGATTAATTTTCGTGTCATATTATTTAGCGTTAAATATAACATTAACAGATATTAATACGCACATATCATCACAAATAAAATAGAATTAATTCAATAAAATGTCAAAAAAAAGTTACATGTCATATAGGCCAATGTCAAACAAAATTCAAAAAATCAAAACAAATGGGGTTGTGCGCTATTGTCTGAGGCAGTAATTATAGAATTGTCGTCCAAATAGGCCTTAACTGAGTAATAGCAGTTATTTATCAAAATTTTCAATAGTTCTTTTTTGAAATAGTCTAAGTTTAACGTCTTTATTGTCTCAGGTAGTTTGTTAAATAGTTTTTGGGCCATACTGAGGATACTCTTATTCATTAACGCAGTTTTTCCATGAGTTACTTCAAGTTCTGACTTATTTTTGTCGCGTAATTTTCTGTAGTAGCTTTTAGTGGCTGTTTTATATAGTGAGAGATTAGTTTTGACAAACACATTGGTTTCGTATATGTATAACGATGGCAAGGTAAGAATTTTTAGGCGAATAAAAAACGGTTGACAGCTTTCCTTGATGTTAAGGCCACACATCGCTCTGACACATCGTTTTTGTGCTCTAATTACGGATTCCCTATCTACTGAATTACCACCCCAATATATTACGCCATATCTGAGTACTGATACAACATAACCGTGATAGGCTGCCAGGACGGATTCTAAGTTTACAATTTTTGATAGTTTATAGAGAAGATAAGTAAATTCAAATCAAACTCCTAATCTCCAAAAAGCTGGTGACGCACTTGTAACGCCTCTGGTGTTCCAGGTGTCCATGAGCGACGCCGATTGCTTACCATCAGGTGATCCGTCTGCTCGTTTACCGGCTTATGCCATAAAAAAAATATCGTTGAGTACCGTCATTATAGACACAATTAAAGAACAATAGGTTGCGATCACCTGTGACCGCTCGGTGTTTGACAGTTTAAATCAAAGTACGATTTTAAAAATATTAATTATTGTGTTTTCGGCTTATTCACATATTTGTTTGACGAGGAACTCGACTAGTTTAGATTTAGAGGCTCATACACAATATGAATTCATGAGCAGCATTCCGTGACACACGTCGCGGCGACTGTCGCAAACATAATAATTAATTTAGTATGTCTCACGAAAGTTGTAATATAAACAGTTTAAATATATATTTATTTATGGCACGTCTTCGGAGATTATATGGCGAGTTGATATGTAATTTAATTCTGAATTACATAGTTTAGATGTGAATTAAACAATACTTTGTCGCATTAGATTAAGTCTGTAATGACAAATGAAATATGTGTGCAATAAATAAATACGCATTTTCGGAAACATTCAGTAAACTGATTTGTGTTTAATATTTCAATGTTTTTCTACAGAAAAATAGTTGAATTTGTTCTCTTTTACAGTTTAAATACCTAATTTATTATTTGTAGTCAGAATTATTTCTACAACAAACCACATTGAATTTGTTTTATTAAACCACACTGAACATCCACATATTTGATAACGTGTGTAAAACAATAAAATACAAAATAAATGTAAAAATTACTCTCGTTTATTTTTTCAGATGTGAAAGGACTGAAAAACAGACTAGATGTTGAACTTTTACGAGAAAAGGTAAATTTGCATTCATTGTCTTAACACCTGAGTAATTGGCGTACATTCATATGAATATTCTGAATAGAGACAGCGACCGGCACGTCAACCTACCCCACTTTGTCAGGTGTTTCAATGAATTTTCGACTCTATACCAAATTCGCAAAGTTTACAATATAACAAATATGATAGATGATGATAGAAAGGCGTAGCTTTATCTGCTTGCTAGTACAAACCGAACTACAGAGTTATTTTCGCTCCGTTCGACGTCCGATGTAATTATATTACAATATTTACAATGAGTTCACATGTCATATCACATTTGACCTCTTTTCCATTTGAAAGTGATTAGCATTGAATTAATGAGGTTGCTACAGGCTACAGTTCATATTGTTGCGAACACGTGTATAGAATGAACTTGGAACTAAATCGTGACGTATGTGTACTGTGTACGTTGCTCGAGCGATCTCGAGCGTGATCACCACGCATATTGGGTTAGGTCGATTGGCTAAAAAAAAGTTTTAAGTTTCGGTGGAAAATTCTCAGTAGTAAAGTAGCATGAAACTGAATGGCGTTACTATGCAACAACAAGTTACTATATTATTTATTTATTTTATATCTTCTTTACGAAAGAAAACAGTGAATGGCGGACTTAACGCCTTATGGCATTCTCTTACAGTTAATGGGGAAACGCCATTAAAACAAAAATTTTAAATAATACGTTATATTACCCGGGTCTCTTAATGCAAGTGGCGAAAATTTGATATACTTTAAATTGCTGTCTATTTTGGGTTATGGTACTGACAAGTGTTGTATGCGCAGATGTTCTCGTGCCTGGACGAGTACGTGCGGCGGTCGCGCGGCGGCGAGGAGGGCAGGTTCGCGGCGCTCCTGCTGCGCCTGCCCGCGCTGCGCTCCATCTCGCTGAAGAGCTTCGAGCACCTGTTCTTCTTCCACCTCGTGGCCGACACGTCCATCGCGTCCTACATCCGCGACGCGCTGCGCAGCCACGCCCCGCCCATCGACGCCAACGTCATGTAACCATACAGCTCCTACGCGGCAGCTACGATATACTTCTCTTATCTTCTCTATCATTATAAGAGCGACCGGTCGAAGGTTCGAGGCAAGAGAACTGGTTTCGGCCATCTAATTATGATTCTTTTATGGAAAGTTAGCTTTAGCAGACGTCGAGTGGGCGTGTCGAAGTGGTTAAGAACGTTTCGAGGTCTTAGATTAATAATCTTGATACCTCAGTGTATGTGCGTGTGACCGCTACACGACCTCTACGATGTACAAGTTTATATATAAACGGTTCTGAACAAAATTGTTGCTATAATTATAGGAAATTCTTTAATATTTAAACTTAGGTAAAATCTCATAAATCGTTAAAATAACCAAAAGGCCTTTGTTTTATTTAGAGAGCACTGAAGGCTGTGTTTGACAACATTCTGGCTATGCAAAGTACGCGGACGCGATGTAGTGTATAATGAGTCGTTGGTTATATGATATATCATTTACTATAAGTACCTGGATGTCGATAACTCTCATTCAACCGGCCCTTCGTCCACTTCGTATTGGTAAGCAGCTACGCAAGCAGTAGAGAGTGTAAGTACAATATCGACGCGTCGTGTATCGGTCCGAGTATCGAGATCCACACGGTAGCGGTTAGATAGTGTAAATGGGGCCGCCTCTTTTATTACGTAGATTATGATTAACGTAAATATTAGTCATTCATTTATTAGAGAATTTTAATCGTCAGGTAGGTGTCCATAGCGAATTAATATAATGTTAGACTAATAATTAATGTGTAATTTTAACATTTACCAAATCTCTCTTCAAAGCACATACATTTATTACTATGTATTTTAATGGATTGATAAGTGTCATATGAGCCAGAGATAAAATCATGTTGATTCGTAAAAACTAAAAGATAATTATACGAAATTTTATGCTTCATATATTTCCCGTATTACATACATGTTGGTGCTTTAACATGCATTATTTACATATTGTGCATATTAAATATGCATAGTAAGCATTAAAATTAATGTTACTTGATAAATCCTTATTTTCCTTACGACTAGCATAGAATGTTATGAAACTGTAAATATATCTTGCATGTACAATGTAATTTTATTGTTTAGACGAGTAATTTATATTGCATATTAATATATAACTCACCAGCGGTGTAGGGTGAGTACAAACGGATAGAATGGCCTACAAAATGTAAACAAAACATGTATTTCTTGGACAGGCCACTTTATTTTTGTACACGACGATATCTGTAACATGCATTTGAAAATTCACTAACAAAATTAACCAGTATTATGTATTTAACATTCACGAGACACAGATCAAGTGAATCGGCATTAGAGCGACATATGGACGAGTGACGAGCATGGCTAAAGAAAATGCTAATTAAGTTTAAATTGTTGAAATTAAGAAAGCTATGTAATGTTGACTTGCAGCTCAATAATGTTTAACTGGTATATTTGGGACTATTTAAGATATTCACATACTGTAGATTGTTGACCGTTGACAACCAGTATTCCTGTTATTATGAAGATAAATGTTGAACACTGATATTACTCTATGGATTGGTTTGAATTATATGACGGAGATGTTGCAGTGGTTGTGAGATGATTTATACTGATGTTCACTAATTATCTGACTAAATTTAAGTTATATTTTTGTATAGACATACATAGCTTTAAGATTCGTAAATGGTGATTAAAATTATTATCACAATTTTGGTGTTTTTTTATTGGAAATAATATTTGTAGTGCAATTTTATGTTGTTTTTTTGTAGCTAAATACCTCTGCTTACCCCACAGAGGAAAAATAACATTAGAGGCTTAGCGACCATTTCTCGTCACTTTATGATCCATAAACATAACATAGCATCACGCCTTTTATCCTCGAAGGGGTAGGCAGAGGTGCACATTATACCACTATACAATGTAACACCCACTTTACTATTTATGTTATGAGTCCCATGTAATAGGGGGTGAGCCTATTGTCATATACCGGGCACATTTCCAGACTCCGTGCTACTACTTAGATTTTTAAAAACCCAATAATACTTTGCCCGACCCGGGAATCGAACCCAAGACCCCTTGTCCGGCAGTTGTACTTGCGGCCACTCGGCCAACGAGGCAGTCATTTATGATCCACAAGTTGTTTAACAGTGAACATATTACTTACCTATGGACCAAGGGATATAAAAAATAAAAAAAAACGATAATAAAATATGTTGTATACGTATTTTATTCAACCAAAACTCTTTTTAATAAAATGCGAATTATTATAAAATGAAATACTTCGACCATTTACACTTAGTTTAGTATCAGGCACAGCCAAGCAATATAAGAAATAACAGTATATTTATTATAATTATATTGTAAATACACCAACAACTTGCATTGCTAATAACTTGTATTTATAATTGAGATAAAAACGACGATGATATAGTTTTATTAGTATATAATAATAATTATAATACACTGGTGGACATAGAAATAAGGCCACTTGTATTTTTAACCGACTTCAAAAGTGAGGAGGTTCTTTTCGGTTGATATTTGTATGATTAATACTTACAACTTGGTATAATCTGTTTAAATACATCATAATTACACTATCTAAGAATTAATGGGAAAAATAGGTACAGATTTATATTTTGAAATAGTCATGACAGTGTCTACCAGTCTGGTAGGTGACCTAAGTATTTATAGTCCACCAGTTTGGGATGTACACTTAAAAGCACCTAGCGTTGTACTTAGCTAATTAATTGTTAAAATGCGACGCTTCCATCGACTCGTAAACATCCAGTTTCACGTTCATTCTGTGGACAATAATATAAATTAGTTAAACTCGATGTCAAAGACAACAAAATCAAATATAAGGTTATGGAATAATGAAGTTCACTCGTACTGCATGTTAAAAAATCGTAATTATATAGTCTTATTCTATGTTTAGATAAGAATCCAGAATGTATAAATATAAAATACATAACATAATATCACGCCATTTATCCTTGAAGGGGTAGGCAGAGGTGAACATTACTGCACTTAAATGCCACTTTTTAATGTAACAACCACTTTTCACTATTCATGTTATAAATCCCATGTAATAGGGGGTGAGCCTATTGCCACATAACACAATTCCAGACTCCGGGCTAAAAACTGAGAAGTAATACTTTCCGACCCGGGAATCGAACCCTTTGTCCGGCAGTCGGCAGGCACTTGCGAACACGCTAACGAGGCAACGAATATAAAATACGTATTACAATATTTGCATTATTATGTTATTTGGGGCAAACAATCCGAATGGGTCGACTGATGGTAAGCATTAACATAGTAGGAATCGCAATAAAGTAAAGCTAGGTCTTATCATGTGATAAATGAAACAATAGACTTACTTTTCAAAGGCAGTGTTCATGTCGTTGACTTTAGTAGGATGGCAGACGATGGCCAGCTTGCCTTGCTCCGTGTCGAAGAGTGAAGGCAACCACTTGGCGGCCGCCGCGTGAGCTGCCTCGGGAGTCACTGCTGATATCGCCTTTACTAGATCACTGTAAATACAATTTAGAGTTAGACTCTATTAATGTGTGTGTAACGTTTGAAGTGGATAGGTAAAAAGTAAAATAAGGTACGAGTCTGTCTATCTATGTTTATCAAACAGCAAAGTAGATGCACTTGTCAACGACCTTCTGTCATGCGAGCCAATTTGGGAGATTATACATACATTAGTACCTTGGACCGCATTCAGCACTCTGATTGGCCGGCTCCAATGAACCAACCAATCAGAGCGCCGACCGCGGTATCGTTTCGATTATTTTAAACGTGTAACAAGGAAAACGAAATTATGTCAAACCCTATATGGAGACTAGCATTAATGATGTGAAATACGAAATGGGTGCTTCTAGTTCCTATTTACCACATAACACAATTAAGTCAATTTTAAAACCAACGTGTAAAACGTACTTGTTATATGAGGGTGCTTCCCTATACAGGTAGTACATGAGTGATCGTTTCACGACGTCCGCGGGACACTTCTCGTTCTCCACCACCTCGAACAGCACCGTACTCTTCGCGGAGGCGAATAGATCGTCGTCAAACTTAGCGTCTTTCAAGTATTCTTCCTATACGAAAATAGAAGAAAAATATCTTAGATTAGTGTTGAAATATAAATGCATTTTCCAATTACTATTTGTCTATTGTTTTATCTGTGGATGTCAACTTTGTCTGTAGCTGATTTTCTTTTTTATTTTATTTTATTTTTATCTATGGTCTGGCAATATACCTCTACGTGTCGTCATTGTTAAATTTTTAAAGGTTATTCAATAAATCTTATCCATCTTACAAGTTTTCATCAATTAGCCATAGTAGTTCTCAAAATTAGAGTTCATAACATAAAATAGTTTTAAACAATTAATTTAACGCAAGAAGAAAACTGACTATTTTACGGATTAATGCGGTACACTTTATACCAGACTTTTAAAAAAGTATTCTAATTTGTTGATAATAAAGTTCAACGGAACAATAGTTGGCCAAAACATTACACAGCAAAGAAATTATTGAACGTACTTACCAAAATGCTCTTAGCTTTGCTGTAGGCTGCGACAGCGTTAGTTGCTCTGTACAGGGAGAATATCAGTCTGCCCTCGTTAGGGGACATGCGGATAGCGTAACCATACGATAGGCCACAACCACGGATTAGACGCCACATTGGACCCTGGAAGAAAGTGATATAAACTACTCAGATAACATTCATGTTGATGGGAACCTTGTTAGTTCGTAATTAATATGCCTAAACAACAGAACAATTTTTTTTTCTGGATTAATCCGGTAAACGAGCTGAAGGATCACCTTTAAGCAATCGGCGTCGCCCATGGACACTCGAAACACCAGATGCGTTACAAGTGCGTTACCGGCCTTGGCCGGCCAGGGATTGGCAGATTGGGGAATGGAGGGGGGATAATTGCGTAGTTTCCAGATAATGAAAAAAATATTAGACGCGTATTTTTTTTATTTTCTCGTATTTAAGTTGCAATACTTAGATAACATGGCGCTAAGTTTAGGAGTGGGAGGTCGTTACGTCATAACGTGCTACAAAATGTGACACGCTGTGACGTCACACGATATTCCAAATGAATATATCGTCGAAAGTATTTAATTTTATACGTGTGTAAAGTTTAATATAAATGTACCAGACGGACATTAAAATAAAATTTAGGATACTACCCTATTGGGCCGCTGGTAACCTCACTCACACAACGCAAGCGATGTTTCACGTCGGTTTTCAGTGAGGCCGTGGTATCACTCTGGTCGAGCCAGCTCATTCGTGCCGAACCATGGACTTCCCACACTTCTATTAGTCTTTTAGATGTGAAAATACTAATGAAGTCATTTAAAAATTTTACTAATTGCGTTCTTTCGTTGCTACTCATTTCACTATCAACAACGTCCACTGCTTTCCACCTCGACATTGATAAATTCTGGACTTATTAGACTGACAAGAAAGTTACAGTTTAGAAGAACTCCGCTAATTGTTTCATACCTCAAGCTGTGTGAAGTAGTTGAGTGCGACCATGAGTGGCGCGACGTCGGCGGCGGAGTGTCCGCGCGGGCCGGGGCTCAGCGACGCCACGCAGCACGACTCCCAGCCGCCCACGCCCAGCACGAACCCACCGCCGAACGACGAGAGCAGCTCTGCGTCCCAGTATAGACGGGGACTAGAAGCAAAAATTAGAAATAAATTATAAGAAACACACCGCAATTATTCTTACGATGTTATGAATCAAAAGTTGTGCTGAAACTCAAAAACTGCTGAACGATATTTATGAGAATTTCACTTGATGAATAGAGCAATTTTAAATGTATAAATTATAAAGGTACGGCTAATTATTACGTGACACTTTCAGAAGTTTGCAGGCTTTCTATTTGCACGCATGTAGGGCAAACACAGTAACAAAATACATTAATCCTACAGTTCCAAAATACTCACGTTAAAGGCGTAATTTCATTCTCCCTAGCAAACCTCTTCCAAGGTTCAGTGCTCAGCTTATATCTTTCGAAGTCTGTCGCTAGATGGAGCCACGCGTTCTCAGTGATACTCTTGAATGATTTCCTGGCTTCTAAGAGAGCTGATTCGGCGGAATCTCCACCGGCTGTCAGCTGTTCTATCAGCTCTTTTAGGAATTTTTGCTGCCTTAGTACTGTGCACCAGTGCAAGTTGCTGTTTTTGCTGTAGACAGAGTCTCGAAGGGCATCGTACATCATCTTGTCACCGGATCTTCGAACCTGATATTGTATAAGAAATTAAGCTTATAGTCTAGAAGCACCACAATATTAATATTGAGTGTATTTTAGGGTTCTATTAAGTCATGGGCGCGAAATTGATATTTCGGGATTGGTTCGTCTACATAAATGACGTTAAAACGATCTCAAATTATACATTCCACGTTAAATAAAAAGTAATGAAAAAATGGCCAGCATAACAATGTCTAAACCAAAATTTTAAGAGTGGAACTTATCTATGGATATAATTATATAAGTAAATACGTACCTGTGCGACATCGTTGATTAGCCTCTGTGCGAAAACTAGCAGCCTTTCCTTCGTGATCTCCGCGGCGTATAGAATCTCGTACAAATGATTTACAACTTCCTCATAATCTTGGGGTTCACACTAGAAGCAAAGATGGATTACTTCTAATATATTTTTACTCTCCAAAAATAAACGACAGTGTCGAATGTCAACGTAGTAGATTACATACAAAACATTTTTTTACCACTCATTAGTTTCATATAAGGAGGAGACTCAATTGCCATACTTTGGGCACTGATCTAGTTCCAATGTATTATTGCAGACCGACCCCGCAATTTAAACCTGAGTACCGTTGTTTGTTGTGACTTATTACCCCCCCCCCCTTCCTCAATTTTCCCAATTCCTGAATCTCCAACAATCCTCAAATTACTAATCCTCAAAAGGCCGGTAACGCACTTGTAACGCCTTTAGTGTTCTAGTATCCATGGGCGACGCCGATTGCTTACCATCAGGTGATCCGTCTGCTCGTTTAGCAGCATAAAAAAACTATAGGACTAGGACCGAAGAATTACCACACCTCCACGATTTGTCGGTTCACACGTGGAGCTCGTTTGTTCACAAAGTTATTTACATTTTTTACATAACATAAAACATTAGCTGTAAAGTTCATTAAATTGATACTTAAAAACAAGATAACACATATTTCTTTATCATTGTTATGACATAGTGTAGGAGTCGCGACCGAAGTGATATAGACTTGTTATGCTGATAAATTAAATACTTAAATAACTTCAAAGATTTATTGCAAAAATCGATAAAATTACGCTAAATGAAATGCTAATGAGTACGACCGCACCCGGTTTGCTGTCCGAATATGTACTGAAGCCACGCTGCACTTAGCGTGTCGTGTTTGGGTCGCTAGATCAGCAAAACGTGTTCGATCGTGGATAATGTATCGAACATGCTCCCGAGGGGAAGAAATGAGATGAACTTATACAAAGATAAACGTTAAATGCTTAATAATGATTGATGGCTTATATTCTAAGGAAGGTTAGAACAGTGTTGGATGATGATTTACAAGGTGACAAAACAATAACAAAATATAGCTAATGACTCAAACAGTTGAGTCGTCAATGAAATTTACAGATCGTCTTTTGGCAATAGGTGAGGTTGATATGTCTCGCTTTTTCGAACGTAAGCTAGACCACCGTTTTGAAAAGTGAGATACGCGTGCACTATCACTTACACTCGACTCCTCGGATGGAGGCAGGTTTCGCGCACTGACACTTGAGCTCATTTTTGGCTCGGATTGATTTATACACACACTCACACTTGCTGGTACGCTCTCGGTCCGCCCCGGGCGGGGCAAACATCCGGCACGCTGGCACCTTCTCCTCAGTAACCAGATCGTGGTCCCTGCGATGGCTGCTGCTAGTAGTCCATAAAACACCGTGTATTGGTGTATATCATGTGTCGTCAGGAGGTCCGGCGGCTGAGCTGATTCTTTCAACGACTTAATTTGTTCATGGAGATGTTTTAGGGAGCTATTTATCATCATGCTTTCGTCGTCAGTTTCAAAGTCGTTAAAATGTTGGATAGGCAGCGTGAGGTTGTTAATAAAGTGATTTATCGGAGTCAATTCAGTGTCGAGAACGGCTGGCTTAAGTTTGAGCGTATTTTCGAATTGTTGATAAGCGTAAAGCGTCACGTCATGACCCTTTGCAATACACTGCTGAGTAAGCTGAATGCGTCCGGCCTTGTTGACTCGGTGAACTTGTAGGCCGTCTTCACATATGATTCGCAAAGAGTATGAGTCACAACAGAAGAATAAATAGGTAGAAAAGTCGTGTAGTGGAATCCACTTGTTTTCACAGTTAGATTTTTTCATTCGGCAAATGGCTAGCTTCTCCCTTTTACAGAATTTTTCATCAGGACCTAAGCTCCTAATAGGTCCCTGCAAATGGCAAAGGTAAGTTTCTGCTTGATATTCACAGTTTTGAAGATCTTTAATGCTTGCTGTCAAATAAGCATCTCTTCTTAAGTTGATCGCAACATATTCTGCTATTGGTTCAATGGTGATCATACTTTTATTGATTTGAACTGGAACTGGAATCAAATTATAAAGCTGGAATGTGTCTCTGCTGATTAAGGGTAAAGTAATTTCAAATATGAAATATTCCTCCATCATCCTGGCTTTGACTTTCAATAATTTATAGATCTTATACAGGTTGAATTGGATGTCGTCTACAGGTATTGCTAGCTCTTTGGATATTTGGCCAGACACAATTTGTAACTCCCTACGAAGCTGTTGTGGTGTCAACAGATGCAAGTTGATTTGACCGTGATATACTTCAGTCATTGTGTCAAGAAAGGCATCTTGAATTCGTTTTAAGTTTTGGATCATATTGATGGTTGCTAATGCTGTCAAGGTGAAATCTTGATGGGTAGATATTACGTCGATTTCCTTCTGTAATGTGTTGGTTTCGCTGTCTAAATAATTCAAGTGCTTATTGATAATTTTATGTTGTTTTGAAATTGTATCCTCTGTTCTCTTTAAGATATTATATTCCGCTTCAATGACCGATGTCTGATTCTTATAAAGCTGACTAAGATGGTTTATATTACTACGCACGAGGTCAATGTCGTTCTTGTACTTTTCTGCGAATTCCTGGTCGAGTACTCCGAACAATGAACTTGCAATAGAACCGACAGCGTTAATCAACCCGCGTCGGGTTCGCAAGTGCGCTCCAAAATGCTGATTAAGCAATAGCTGATTGTAAAATTTTAATTCATTATACTCATGCTGTACTTGCAAAATGATGATTCGACAATGGCTCTGTGCTTGAATCTTTCCGCATGTTTGTTCGAGATATTCCATATACTTTGTAATCGCTGTGTCTCCTTGCCAGTAGGGAGACATGTTATAATAAGTGACAATTTTCCACTCATCACGAATGAGATGCATTTGTCCTAGAGAGTCGAAATAAATAGTTTGATTGTTGTCGAACGCTGTTAGTTTATAAGACGCTTCAGAAGGTATAAGAAGGTTCATAAAAAATAATAATGATAGTGCAATGCTATAGATCTTAGGACAACTGTTAGTCCGTTTCCTTATTTCTATCTTTCTTTCTTGGCTTTGCTGTTCTGTAGCTTCGATTTTTCCTTGTTTGTCTGTAATCTTGTCCGATATTGGCAAAATCGATAGTTTAGTAATTGGACGCTTCATATAACCATTTTTAGTTTTTAAAGTTACTACCCTGACGAGTCCATCCTTTCCTGGGTGGACCTCTACCACCCGACCAACTGGCCATTTTCCGGCAGGCATGTTGTCATCATGAATAGTAACCATGTTTCCTATCTCTATATTCTTTTGTTCCCTGAACCACTTGCTACGCATCGATAGTTGGCTAAGATATTCGGTTTTCCATCGTTTCCATATATCTTGGAACGTTTTGTTCACCAAATACCATCTTGTCCTCGCATCTTGTGCTGTTTCTATGACAGTAAGACCCGCACGGCTAGTTAAAAAATGTGCTGGTGTAAGAAAATCAATGTCCTCTATGTCTTCTGACATTGAACACAGTGGTCTTGAGTTAAGGCTCGCTTCAATTTGAGACAGAATAGTAGAATATTCTTCGAATGTTAAGGCTTGATCTCCAATTACTCTTTTCATATGTTGCTTAAGACTTCTGATTGATCGCTCCCAGATCCCTCCAGCACTCGGCCAAGATGGACAATTCCAATGCCATTCTATGTTTAGTTCTGCTATTTCTTTATAAAAGCTCTCGCTAAAAATGTTCTCAAAATGTTGTTGCTCTTCTTGAAGTATCTTATTGGCTCCCACAAAGTTAGTTCCATTATCAGAATATATATGCTTTGGAGTTCCTCGTCGAGCCGAGAAGCGACGTAAAGCAGCTAAGAACGATAAACTGCTGAGGTCGGAAACTAACTCTATGTGTACTGCTTTCGTAACCATGCAAACAAACAGGGCAACGTATCCTTTAGAGGTTTTGATTCCTCTGCCTTTGTTTGATTTTACTTTAATAGATCCTGTGTAGTCTATTCCAGTATGATAAAATGGAGGAGCTGGATTAGTCCTAAAATCAGGCAGTTGTCCCATTATTTGGTGTAGTCGTTTGGGTTCTTGTTTTTTGCAGGTCACGCAATTACGAAGTTGTTTCTTGGTGGCTCTATTTCCCTTGATTATCCAATATTGTTGTCTCAACAAAGACAAGGTTAGTCGAGCCCCCCCATGAAAGGTATTTTCATGTGCTTGCTGGATAAGGAGCTCCGTCAGTCGTCCGTTATAAGGGATGATCATGGGATATTTCATGTCAGTGCTAATATTTGCATTTTTAAGACGTCCTCCGACTCTTAAAATGCCGCTGTCGTCTAGAAATGGATTCAGATTTAATAGCTTGCTATCGCAACTGAGTCGGTTATGCAATAAATCGTCGATATCCGATGCAAATTCCTTGCGCTGTATGTGTTTAATTATAACTAATTTTGCTTTCTTCAGTTCTTGTAACGTGAGATATGTTGGGCTTTGTTTAATTGTCGGTGCAATTGCACGCAATAACCATGCTACTATGCGATTTATTTTTATGAAGGAACTATAGCGATTCAACAAATCTTCGATAAGGCTATTTCCAGAGCTTTTATTTCGAATGATGAGGACTTGTTTCCGTATCTCTTCCTCCGTCGTAAACTTTGTTTGATCCTGTTGCGACTTGAACTCACATGTGTTCAACCAGGCTGGTCCTTGCCACCACAATGTATGCTCCTTTAATTGTGTAGCTGATAGTCCTCTGCTTGCTGAATCCGCTGGATTTTCCTTTGTTGACACGTAACGCCAAACGTCAGGTGGCAATATGCTAGTTATTTTCTTAACTCTATTTGCTACGAATGGCTTCCATCGATCTGGGTTGCCTTGTATCCAGCTAATGGTAACCTTTGAGTCACTCCAAGCGATGATTTCGTGATTTATATTTACTAAGCTAGAGACTATTTTTTCTAACAATCTGGTTAAAAGCTCCGCTCCGCAAAGTTCCAATCTCGGTAGCGAAACTGTCTTGCTGTTTGGTACTAATCTAGTTTTTGCTGCTACTAGTACCACTGAAACCTTATCTCCTGTCAATATTCTGGCATATACAACAGATGCGTATGCTTTTATGGACGCATCACAAAAGCCGTGTAATTGGATAATATCTCCGCGCTTGCTTTTTAACCAACGAGGTATTTTAAACTGGCTGATACACTCCATGTCTTCAGTTAACCTGATCCATTCGTTTTTAATTTCTGCCGAGACTTCATCACTCCACTGAATGTCATCCAGCCAAACCTTTTGAAACAGTAATTTGAATTTAGTCGTCAGCGGTGCTAGCCAACCTAAGGGATCAAATAGCCTTGATATTTCTGACAGGAGTTTTCTTTTCGTAAGCTTTGTGGTATCTGCTGATGCTGAGTTATTTTGAAAGGAAAATTCATCCGTTGTAGGATCCCATCTTAAACCTAAAGTTTTTGCTGTTTCCTCCGTTTTAAAAATGAAGGATGTTGCTTGAATATTTTGGTGTGATGAATTTATACCTTCCATTAATCTCTTATTGTTTCCTGACCATTTTCTAAGTAGAAATCCTCCGCTGTTTAGACACGAATTTAATTCTGCTATAATTCTTTTTCCTTCATCGATAGAATCTGACCCCGAAACTAAATCGTCCATGTAAAAATCTTCCCGAATTATTTTAGCTGCGTTGGGGAAGTTATGCTGCTCATCTGTAGCTAGTTGCCGAAGGGTCATCATCGCCAAGAAAGGTGCGGATTTTGTGCCGTAGGTAACCGTAGTTAACTGGTATGCCTTTATTGGTAGCATGGGATTCGATCGCCAAAAGATTAGTTGTAGTTTTTGATCTACTTCGTTAACAACAATTTGCCGAAACATTTTCTCAATGTCGGCGGTAAATACATATCGATATTGCCTCCACTTGAGTAACAATGCCTGAAGGTCTCGCTGCAAGTTGGGACCCCGATGCATGCCATCATTTAGACTACCTCCTGATGAGGTTTTCGCGGACGCATTAAATACGACACGTAGCTTCGTGGTCGATGAATCTGCTCTCTGAACACCATGATGGGGCAAATAACATTCCATTTGCTGGCTGGTGGAAGTTGCTAATTTCATGTGTCCCAATTGCTCATATTCCTTTAAAAATTGCTTGTACTGCTGTGAAAAATTTTCTTGTTTGCCAAATTTTTTCTCTAGATTTCTAAATTGGGCTAGTGCTATCTCCTGGGAAGATCCTAATTTTTCCACGGCATGCTGCTTCATCGGTAACCTTACTTCATAGCGACCGCTTTCAAGACGTTTAGTCGTTGATAAGTAGTACTTGACACATTGTTCGTCTTCTGCTGATATTTCATTTTGCTCATAAATATCCTCAATTTTCCAAAATTGATGAATGTCCGCTGTATTGTTTAAGATGACATTACAATGAAAGTGTGGCTTTAAACTGCCGCATAGTATCCATCCTAGCTGGCTTTGCTGAGCTAGAGGCGAACATGAATCCGAGTTTCTTATCAAGCCGTCTAACATGATAAGAGCATAGGCGTCTGCTCCGAGTAACAAGTCTACTGGACGGCTTACGTAAAATTCCGGATCTGCCAAGTTAATGTTTTCCAAATACGACCATGAAGGCCTTTCAAATGAACGATTTGGTAGGTTTTTGATAAGATTTTTCATAATCAAAACATCCGTATGAAATTCAAAGCTATTGTATATCGATTGACATACAATGTTAAGTTTGCCCTTACAGTTAGCATCTTTTTCTCCGATTCCAAAAATGACTCCATCAAATTGTTGTCGCTTCAAACCTAACTGTTGAGCTGCCTTCTCACTAATTAGTGATATTTGTGAACCCTGATCAATAAGAGCTCTCAGTATCAGCGGCGTGTTGTCTGCTGACTTAACCTTCACTAAGGCCGTAGCTAAGAGGACCTCAATATGATGTTGCTGAGATGCATGAACGTTATTGTTTGTTTGAGACATATTTTCTTCTTGCTTATTGTTATTTGATTTTTGTTTTAATTGACCGGACGTTGAATGCGATTTTTGCTGCACAAAGCATTCATGTAATATAGTATGGTGATTTTCCGAACACTTGCGACATCGTTTTGTTGAGTAGCATTTATTGCCGTTATGATTAAAAATGCAATTAATACAAATGTTATTTTGTTTGACGGTTTTAAGTTTCATTTCATTAGGCAATTGAAGAAACCTTTCGCATTTGTATAGTCCATGCTCAGCAGAACAAAGAGGGCATTTAACTCCCGACACGTGCATCGATTTCGTAGTAGATCGATTCGCCTTGTAATTATCATATTTTCGATTATTTGTAAATGAAGTTGACGAACCGGTTTGCTGATGAGAGGACTGTAATTTTGGTGGGACATCTTGACGTCGACGAGCTGATTCTAAGCTAGTAAATTTATTTTCTAAGAAATCTAAGAAGTCTTGTAGCACAGGTAGCTCTCTGGCGTTCTTTAACGACTCTATGTATTCGGAATAAGACTCACTATCTAGCTTGTTTGATAAAATATGGACGAGCAGAGGGTCCCACGTTCTAATATCCACACCTAGGTTTTTGATAGCGTGTATACTCTCTAATGTAACGTCATGTAATTTTTTAATAGCTGAAAATGATTGCTGCTGTATAGTGGGAAGATTCAAGAACACATTAACATGGGAAGTAAAAATGAGTTTCTTATTGTCAAATCTATGGTTTAGAATATCCCAACAGACAATATAATTTTCAGAGCTAATAGGCAAGTGCTGGATCAAACGCTCGGCTTCTCCTCTAACCTTACTTTTTAGGAATTGCATTTTCTGAGCGTTAGATAATGCTGTATTTTTGTGGATAGCTTCGCAAAAAAGGTCTTTGAATGACACCCACTGCTGATAATTGCCCGTGAAGACGGGAATTTCCATTTTTGGAGTTGATTTTTCACGATAGGACGTTGACCACATTTTAGAGTTGATAGATTTTTTCATCCTGTTGAAAGTTCGCTCGTGTTTGCTAAATTGGAAATCATAGTCCTTTACCAGCTCCTCACCCGACTCGCTAATGATTTCCCAGTGAAGGTTATCAATGGTGCTCCAACGGTTTTGGAGAGTTAGAAGAGCATCTTCGAACTCCCATTTGTCGACTAATGACTCAACATCAATATTGTCGACAGCTCTTACGAATGCCATAAAGTTAACCGATTGCTTATGAAGCATATCATCAAGCTTGCTGTTGGATCCTCTCGACTCAAACTTCGGAGGCGCGGATGCCATTGTGTTAGGCTCCGGCTGGCTCACTGAAGACCCCGCCACTCCTTGCTGTGCTGGTTCTGAGTATGCTGATTGCTGACCCCGTTGACTCAACTCATTTTGATGTTGAAGGATCAGTCTTCTGGCTGTCATGTAAATTTCTTCTGTACGCTCAAATTCCGAGTTGACGAAGTACTTATGATTTGTTTTTTCAAAAGGAAGAATCTTCTCATGATTTACTTGGAATTCCTCCCAATACTTCTCAAGTAGCTCGATTTTACGCTTACAATAGTCAAAAGTTTTACGCTCAACGCTATCCTTTTTAAAATTACTGAGAAGCTTCCCCAAACACTCCGAAATCTCGGATTGATTGAAATACAGAGTCTCCATCTCACTGCTGCTGCTAAAATAAGTAAAAGTGAACGATCTTACTTGAGAAAGTTCTGGTTGCTGTTAGCCCGACGAGGGTTGCTCCCCAAGTCAGTGATCCGCTGGTATTGTTGTTGGTGTGAGGTGTTACTCGGTACGATGTAACGAGCACTTCACTCACTACACTGCTGCTAAAGTCGTTACCACTACAGTCACTGCTAAGCTAGCGAATACTGTAATCAATAGTTTCACAAGTTCGGTACAAGTTCACTTCACTGTCGTAAGTCCCGAAAAACTAAATAAACGACCGCAAAGTACTTGGATCCGGCTCGAAGGACCAAAATGTAGGAGTCGCGACCGAAGTGATATAGACTTGTTATGCTGATAAATTAAATACTTAAATAACTTCAAAGATTTATTGCAAAAATCGATAAAATTACGCTAAATGAAATGCTAATGAGTACGACCGCACCCGGTTTGCTGTCCGAATATGTACTGAAGCCACGCTGCACTTAGCGTGTCGTGTTTGGGTCGCTAGATCAGCAAAACGTGTTCGATCGTGGATAATGTATCGAACACATAGTTAAAGTTGTTTAGATCCGGGTACCTCATTTATTATTGTGTTCTTATTACATTATAGTAAAATTTTATCTAGAAATTTAGTTTACTTCTGGCCTTTGATAGCGAATAATATTTTTCCAATAACAAAGTAGCTATATTACACTTTAGATGTCTTTTTTAAGAAGGAGGGGAAATCATCGTAATATTTCTCCCGCCTGGGCGAGGCGGGAGGGAATGTCAGTCTCTTTACTGACTAAAAAACCACCCCGTTCCTATTCCTGCACTTCGAGCCGGAGCCCCGGCAACCCGTTAAGTCCTCCGCGGCTCTGTATCGGCATCAGCCCTATTGGGCCCCATCCGTGGTGGTCTGATTGCTCTTTGAGGCAAAGACCTCTTCTCACACGTATAAGGTTTGTCAAACTTTGAGCATCAATCACTATGCTTGCTCAATGCGGGTTGACGATTTCAAACTTACAATTAGAAATTATAAGGCCAGATTTCTTAACAATGTTTCCTTCATCGTTTGTCAGTTGTAGTGTCTAAATTCTCTTAGAAAGTACCTATATATGACTTTTATAATAACTATCGAGATATATACTAAATTAACTAAAAATCGCGGGTTACTCACGTGAATATATTGAGAAAAGCTCTACTAGTTTCGTCACATTGATACTTGCCGCTGGTATCCGCTGATATTGAATCCGCACTCTCATGTTCGACACAAATGTAAATTTGTTTATGAATAAAAATAAATAAATAAATGAGAAGTAGTCTTAAACTTTCGGGTTACCACGACACGAAGTTGCATTCAATAATTTAATAATTACAATAATAAATAATCTTACCCTAGTCTCAATGTGGACAAAGTTGCCAAAATGTCCGATAGAGAAGTTTCCAGAACGATCGAAGCCGATGTTGTTATTGAACATGACAGTAAGTTGTTCTGTGGTGGAGATAACTTCCTCGTGGGGGATTAGTGTTTCCCCGCGGCGGACTCCGCACTCTGCCAGTCCGTTCATGTGCAGAGGGAGCCACTTGCGCGTCGACTCGTCTACTGAGGTCGTGTCGAATATTAGGTTGATCTGTTGAAGTAAAGGACCATAATCTATATTAACAGTAAAACCAGAACTGTCTAATGACTGCATCGTATTGTATCATAATTTTGTTGTTGTTTTCGTTATCTTTGGAACAAAGTTTTTATAAAAGAAAGATTTGATACATTCACCAGGAACATCGGGTACTTTACCCAGGCAAAGCTGGAGCGGACCACTAGTATTAATTCAATACATTTGCACATTTGTTTATAATCTTTGCCAGCTAAAAAAAATAGTTGCTTTGACTATCTCTGGTGTGTGTAGTGATAAAATTTCGTTCAATTATACCTTAAGGCTCATATTATTTCTAGTGTTTTTCAAGAAGATATCTCAAGATTTAGGTGATCATTATATATAAAATGGTGTAAAAATATGGAATTAAACTAAAAATCAAGATAACATCGCCTTTTATCGCCGAAGGGGTAGGCATTGGTGCACATTACGACACTTAATGCCACTGTCTAATGTAACACCCACTTTTTACTATTTATGTTATGAGTCCCATGTAATAGGGGGTGAGCCTATTGCTATATATTGGGCACAATTCCAGACTCTGTGCTACTACTGAGATTTTTTAAATAAACCCAATAACTCTTTGCCCGACCCAGGAATCGAACCCGAGATCCCTTGCCCGGCAGTCGAACTTGCGACCACTCGGCCAATTCTTCAATACTTCCTTAATAATAAAAACATACTTACATAAACAAAGTTGGTCTTCAAGCTGTGTACCCTGGTGTATATAGGCATTTCTTTGAGGTCAAAATGTGGGCAGTTCTCTCCATCTGTGCTCCAAGAGTCGATCTTGTGACATTTGAAGTTGCTGGGAGGTACTGGGACTGAGGCTAGAGTGCCCGGGAGAGGAGGACGCTGAAAAACATTTAAATTTTAAATTAAATTGAAGGTCTTAATATCACTTTACCCGACTCAAGAATTGGATATAAAAACCCTTTGCCTCGATCGACGAGATTCAACAGTTATTTAAAAAACAAGGAAAGTTTTCGCTACCATTTTATTTAGGTTTGCTCCACACTAAGTTTTTCTCCTGTGTCGTGGGTGCGTTTACAAAAATACAAGTTCACATACACATGACACCCAGACCCGAAACACACAAAGGGTTGTTCCGTGCGGGAATCGAACCCGCGACACGTTGCATGGCAACCAGTTGCCCAGCCACCGCACCAACAGTGCAGTCGTATCATTTCTTTTTTTTTCGTTTCGTTTTCTTCGTAAGGTAAGGTACGACTAGTACTCATGTCGTCACTCATTAATTTAAAAAAAATCCACAAAAATATTGGCAACAAACAAAATGAAATACAAAATTAGCATATAATTTACATTGAATTATAGTTCAATAACAATGATTATAAACTACCACAATGATAAATAATTAATTAATATTCATACATTTGCTTGACTCATGTTTAATTATATGATTACTTGCATGAAGTCATGCATACAACATAGGTATAAAACCAAATTAGTTTTTCTGATTTAATAACCCAATGGATTATTAAGTAGCATTAAGTCATTATTGCTAAGACTGTTATCCGTCCGTCAGTCTTTTATGTTATACAATGACGGTGGCGAAAGAATCACACAGCCCACCTGATGGTAAGTGGTTACCGTGGCCTATGAACGCTTGCAACACTTGGGGCATTACATGCTCCTTGCCGACCCTTAATAAATCTATTTACTCCTTTCTTGAAGAACCCCATATTGTAGCTCACAGGGGAAAACCTTGGCTGTCTACCAGGTAGTAACTAAAGCCAATAGGTATTACGGATTAATGAACAGCGTTGTGCACACTGTTCATGAGTATGAATCCCCGTCTGACTCGAAATCAGTCAAGCTTTACTCGAAAAGTTCACACTTATTTATTAAGTTACTGCATACCTCGTTAAAGTCCATAGCTTCCTGTAGCCGTGCTGCCTTCTTAGCTAAACCATCTTCACCAAGCTGTTTTCTTTGTTCTTCTATTCTATTCTTCTCTTCTTCTGCCATTCTAGTAAAACATTAATCTTTTTTAGTTTTGATATTATGAAGAGAGCTATATATCCTAGAAAACTGAATCACGTCTCGATTATCAGATTAGGCAAATTATTAGGTTTTTTATCGGATCAGTTAATTCTCGTTTACCGGAAACGAGCAGAGGGTTCACCTGATAGTAAGCAATCGACGTCGCCTATAATACGCCGTCGACGTTACCCGGAAAACCAGAGGCGTTACAAGTGTGTTACTGGCCTTTTGGGGATAAGGAATTAGAGGATTGTTGGGGCTTCAGGGATTGAGGAAGGGGGGGAGATAATTGGGCCTCCGGTAAGCTCACTAACACGACGAAACACAATGCAAGCGTTGTTTCACGTCGGTTTTGGGTACGAGCACGAGCACAAAGTCTGGAATTGGCAACAGACTCATCCCCTACTATACAGGTGGGACTCATAACATAACTGCTAAATGGCGGCTGCTGTCAAAAAGTACTTCTTAATGGTTCCGGGGATGAAAAGTATAACATTATGATGTTTCTAATGAATTTTTGTATGATTTATTACGAACTCAAATTATTTAACCAGTGTAACTACTCTATTAATACATACTTGGACTGCAGTTCGATGCTAGGTGATCCCATGACGGTGACGATGTCCTCAGTGAAGTACTTGCGTATAAGACCGAGCCAGTACTGTGGAGTCTCTTCTAGAAGGGCCGTCAGGTCCGTTTGAGGGTTCATACGGGACGTGAACTGTAACCAAGCGATCAAAATTTTACTAATATTATTCATTTCTTGTGTTTCATATTCAATCACGTTAAAACGGCTGAAGAGATTGGGATGTAATTTGAAACAGAGGTAGATTGCGGTCTGGAATAACACACAGGGTTCTTTGTATCTCACGCGGGTAAAGCCGGTGGAAGAACCTACTATACCTCTACATATAAGAAATTTTATAGGAAGTTGAAGTTGAACAAGAGCGATATAGGTACATTCCATGGAATATTAAATGAGCCGAGTACTGATAATGCGAGAATGTTGCTCTAGTTGATTTATACACTTATTAGATTACGGTGGGACTGACATAAGCCGTGTGGTATAAAAGTCCCTAAAATTAAAAAGAAATAAAAAAAAGATAAAATTTATAGTTTGCATATATTTTTGGTATGACTAGAACCTTCTTCTAGTGACTAACTAACGGGATTTTGGTAAAGCTTTTTTCCTAATAATGGTCCAGAAGTTTTATGAATTCATTTAGGTTTTTACTGACGTTAACGGTTTTTTCTTAGACAATGTCGTCATCTAAATGTAATATATAGGTCATTACATTAATAGGTCACTGACAAACGGTGAAGGAAAAACATCGTGAGGAAACCTGGACTTATAATTTCTAATTATAAGTTTGAAATCGCCAACCCGCATTGAGCAAGCGTGGTGATTAACGCTCTAACCTTCTCCGTGTGAGAAGAGGCTTTGCTCAGCAGTGGGCATTTATAGGCTGTTGATGATGACATTAATAGGTCTCGACTTAATTTTCTCACACTGTTAACGATCATATGATCGAAAGTGATTGTTAAACCATCGTAAATGTTCATTGTTTCACAATACCACACACTTTGAGTTATTATTTTTACTTTTTAATTTCTTTCTTATCAAGGAAGAAAGCAAATGGTCTCTTGCTTTGATGTATTGCAACAAATTGTTAAGAGGAATCGGTTACAATACAGTTTATGCAAATCGTCTATTGTATTTTATTACTTAGATTTAAGATCAATTCTTCAGAGGATTCAGTACGATTTTGTTTTAGGTTTCTATAGTTCAAAAGCTATAGTCTACCTATAAACGAGATTGACATACACAAACAAAGATACTTACATGATGTTCATTCTGAGAATATAGAGCGTCTCCAATACATCTAAAGGCTACAGCATGATGAGGATCCGACTCCAGACTGGCGATGGACTCGCGCAATTGTTTGCGCAACAACCTGCGCAAACGCTCCATATCTATGACGTCTTCCCCATTGCGCACTGAGCTCAAACACTTTAGTGCTTCATCCCGCGCCTGTTCCAACTTGTCCATAGGCACGTTATCTAGCTCTATCTTTATTAAAGAAGATATGTTTTCTGTTAGGTTGTAGGAGATCTGGAAAAGAAATAAAATGTTTGAGTAAATTTTGAACGATTCATATTAAAATGGGAGTTGTATTGTGATAATTTCGTGTGTCGTGCAATACTGCTATGAGTATGAGCCCCTGGTGTGGCTTGAAATTAGGCGAGTCATCTCGTAGCCAATTATTACAACTATTAGCCAAAACATAATTAAGTTGGAAACACTTCAAAATGTAAAACTTATTTTTTTATTATCTTGAAGCGTAGAACACATTACATCTGAATTTTCATGTGATGTCTGTGATGTATGACCAACACTACTAGCTTTAATGTTAATAAAAGCAGGTCCAAATATATTTGCACAGCTGTAAAACAATGATATTTAAAAAAAACATAGTAATAATAGAAATAATTATATAAATAAATGTCTTACGTCTCCAGCCAAAGCATCTTCTCTCTCGACGAGGCAGCGCTGTAACGGCGCGGCAGCGGTATCACAGAGGTAGCGCAGCAGTATAGCAACCGCTGTCAAGTTCTTTAGGGCATCTTCTTCGGTTAGGAGCGGACCGCGCCAGCCGAATATCACCTATGGTAATTAAACTATTTTTATTAATCCAATATACACAATTCGAAAAGTCGTGTGTTTGTAAATTTTTTATCACCTTACTATCCTTAGAAAATTGCCTAGTCTCTTAGAGGACTAAGAGAGACTTAGGACCAGGGCCGATTTATCAATCATCAGTTAATGTATTGTAGAATAAAATTGTCATTTGATAGTTTTTAATATAGAAGAATTGTCAAATATTCAAAGTTACTCCTCAGTTAAAATTTATCTGGCGTTGGAAAAATCGGTCTTTAGAGGACTAAGTATCTGACAAAAACCACGCAGCAGTACCCTCTAAGAATCCAAACCTTTTAAAATGCCATCTGCAACCTATTCACCATGCGTGAAGATTACAGATAGGTAAAATCTAAAGGACGAATGAATAAACTATCTTGGATACCGTAAAAGAATTAATCAAAAGATATAATTACCTGACCACAATCTTCAGTGTCTGCTGGCCACTGGACCTTCAGCTCGCCATATTTGGGTTTGGGAGGGATGGTCTGCCAAGGCTTCACCCATTCTTCTTGGGGTTCACTGGCTTTCTGTGTACATAAATACAAAGAAACTTTATTTTAAAACATTCACACGGTAAAAGACTTAAAATAAACCTACTTCCTATATGCAGATACCTAGCGAAAATTAGATACGGATTTTATACTCTTTATTTCATAATTTTTTGGTATGATTGACAAGCATGCTACTCATTATTCCTCATTATACCTCGGCGAACAGTTATGTTAGTAATTCAAGCTTATTTATGCTTAACATATATTTTAGACTGCTTTGTTGGCCGAGTGGTCGCAAGTTCGACTGCAGGGCAAGGGGTTTAAATCCCAAGTCGGGCAAAATGTTAGTGTATTTAAAAAAATCTCAGTAGTAGCACGGAGCCTGGAATTGTGTTCGATATATGGCAATAGATTCACCCCCTATTACATGGCACTCATAAAATAAATAGTAAAATGTGGGTGTTTTACTTTTCAGTGCCATTGAGTGCCATAATGTGCACCCCTGCACCACTTCGGGGGTAAAAGGCGGCACGTTATCTGTGTGTATTTATTTTAGACGTTATTAAAATTAATACCAATCGATCTTTTAAAGCAAATAATTCATAAAACGTATTTCTTCTTACAATCGAAAGTCAACGTCTCAAATACTCGTAATCATATCCTGTCTTTGACTAAGAACAATTTGCAATCAACATAACATCAGCAAAAACAGCTCACTTTTAAGAACGGGCTGAATGACATAAGCATTGAGTCATCTGATGTAGTTTTAAATATCTTAAGCTTTGCACACAATAGTGCAGTTTGCATTGGACATTTTATCTTGTTGGAATATCTAAGAAATCTGTAAGCGGAAATAGGATGGAAAGATGTGTAGCAACGGTTTTTCGAAACTCCATAATAATAATGTCAAAATAGGTCGACATTAATTGCAATGTAAAAAAATAACAGTTATAATTTTATGGCAATCTACCATATAATATTCAGCAATATTCTTGTTAATGCAGTAAACTTGTACGCGGGATGTCCAGTGACTGCCCCATTTATTCTTACAACCTCCTAAATGAGGTCTTAAGGAATCTTTCTCTTTAATTTAAAACGACGTGAAACGCTTGTGTTGTGTATAGTCGTGCGAGTGAGGTAACCAGAGGCCTAATTACACCCTCCCCAGTCTCCCGAATCCCCGAATCCTCCACAATCCCCAAATTCCCAATTCCCCAAGGGCCGGTAACGCACTTGTAACGCCTTGGTGTTCCAATTGTCCATGAGCGACGGCGATTGCTTACCATCAGGTGTTCCGTCGGCTCGTTTACCGGCTTATGCCATAAAAAATCTCCTAGCGACTGTTTGGAAAAAAAACATCTGTAGATGTTGGATTTCGATTACGATAACTTCTTTATTACAGCCATAAAGGACTACATATTTGATAACGACTGGATAGTAGCTCTCACTAGTAAACCTAAGCCTTTTAGACTATAATATATATATATAAATATGGAAATTATTGCAAATCCTCGTATTTTTATGGAATAGGGGGCAAACGAGAAGACGGATCACGTGATGGTAAGCGATCAGCGCCGCCCATGGACAATCGCAACACCAGAGGAGTAAATGGTGCGTTGCCGGCTTTTTAAAAAAGGCATACGCTCTTTTCCTGAATGTTTGATGGTCGTAACGGTTCGGAAAGACCGCCGACGACAGGTCATCCTATGATGTAAATTCAGCAATGGTACAGGCCATCGCTTGTCGACATACGATAATGTTATAATTAGTTCAGCGCCAGCTCATGGCCAAAAGAGGCTTGTCTGAAATCAGCACTTCCATCAACATAATCGCATAAAGAGATAGGCAGAATGATATTATCGATCGCTGTCCGAGAACAATGTCTGATAAGGAGATAACGAAGTTAATATCTAGTCTAGTAATTATAGTTGTTACAGTAGATATTGGATCCGGTCTGTGCACTTCCTAAGTGACTATTTAGACCAAAATGTGTAAATATCTGTTTGACCTAGCTGAGGTCGTTTCAATGAAAAATAGAAGGAGATATGTAGGTGTCAATTACTCAGTGGTTTTTTGCTGTCATAGGATTCATAGATATAATTAGATCATTTTTAGTGTTTGTTTACTAAAGCAGAGAATGTTTATCTATACAGTAAAAGTGCCTCAAAGATAATCGAAACCTTTCATTGAAAATAAATTCAGTAATTATTACGTTACGTGAAACAGACAGGCTAGACAGCCACGATGCGATAATACAATTTCACTAACTTGTAATACTTAGAATCCACCATAATGTCTAAGTAGCTATTCTAGAACACATAACATCACGCCTTTAACCCCGAAGGGATAGGCAGAGGTGTACACTACGGCAATTAACGCCACTGTACAGTGTAACACCAACTTTTCACTATTTATGTTATGAGTCCCATGTAATAGGGGGTGAGCCTATTGCCATATACCGGGCACAATTCCAGACTCCGTGCTGCTACTGAGCAAAACCCAGTAATACTTTCCACGACCCAGGAATCGAACTCGAGACCCCTTGCCTCGAGACTCGGCCAACTAGGCAGTCAGAGTCAAGTCGAGACTACTTAGTCTCGACTTGACTCTGACTATTAGGTATACTATTAGGTACTAGTAGGTATTCTAGATTTTCTAAATATTACACTTTTTAGTATTCAGATCCCATTATGATAAAACATTCATGTTTAGTGTTAGCTTACTAATTTTTGTTCTAGACTAGCTAAATTTAGTCTCAAGGCCTCGATCGGTGACGAGCTTCGCAAGTGGAAAATAATATTGTGGTATTTACTTGCACCTCTCCTAAAGTTAGACTTCAGATTATTTAGAGTAGTTTTTTTTTTGTGAAATGGGTAGCCAACGACTAGATGGGTCACTTGACGGTTTCGAATATTAGAGAAGTGACAGGAGCGTCGCCAGCTGGTTACAGCTTTTAAAAACTAGTACCTACCTATGCTCTCTTCTTGAGTGTTATATCGGTTAAAAATTGCAACAATATACATTTATCTAACTCCTTCACAAAAGGTGTTACGTTTAGAATTTGGGTGAAAGCCAAAGAAATGCATGGTGCAGTTGTATTTCTGTAATATTAGAAGATGTTGCCAAGACGAGAGTCAGTGTCAATTGTCAATAAAATGTACACTAAAGTGAGGAACGAAATGCAAATGGTTTTTATTGATTTGACCTGAAAACGTGGCGATGTATTGCGGTAGATTGGCACATACAATTTAGATTCATATCGACATGCAGCGTTGGAATATTACAGTCGAAATGGCGACTATTGGCTGTGGCTAATGTGTGGGGTGTGCCCCAGCAGGCCCGATTTGGGGCACAAAAGTCAAAACTGCTAATCTGTATAAATAAATATGAATCACCGAAATGTATGTATGCATGCATAAAACTCGGGAATGGCTGCACAATTTTGGATAATTCGTTATTTTAGTTATTATGACCCAAACAAAATAGCTACACTTAAGTAAAAAATAGGTAATAGTAGTAGCTGTAAAAAATAAACCGAGGCTTGTCTGGTCGGCCTTTGGCGCAAGTTCAGTGAACCGGTCCCTTTTGGCAGAGTTCGACCTTGTCAATTAGGCTAGTGTACCTGTGTAATTAATTGTGTAATACTTCGGAGTACATATTAGGCAGTACATCAAACGTAAAAGCATTACCTAAATGATATTTAGTTGGTGGGTATGTATTACATCAACATTCATTTCTTTTGGTAACTGTCTACGAATAGTAGCTATGTAATTAGATAGAGGTCGTGACTGAAAATAGCTCATAATTATAGGTCGTAAGGTAGCTTCTAAACAGGTTAGGCCGTTCATTGAAAAATATGTAATATCAACAAAGTTTTAGGGTCTAATATCGATGGACAATGTATGACAGTGTATGAGTAACATGACTATATTTTTATGCTAAGGACTCTGCCATTTAAAGAAAAAGTCAAGGAAAGTAAGAGGAAAATGAAAGTTAATTATTTTATTGTCTATCTTAAGTCATCTTCTTTTCTTTTTTTTTATTTTTTGATTGTGTTCTGGCTTCGCAACCACTTCATTTCTCTGCACTTCCCTATGGTTGACTGTAAGAGAATGCCTTAAGGCATTAAGTCCGCCATTCACTGTATTTTGTGAAGAAGAAATAAATAAAATAAAATAAAATAAAATCTTCTGTACCAATTCATATTTAATTATCTCTGCATCTACCTACAATCCTACTACCTACAAACTATAACATATTAGATTCTCTTTTCCAAATATTTTACGTTTCTCGTGTTGTACGAAGATAAATGCGGTCAATTGAAACTGGTAACATGGTTTTCTGTGTCTTCATGTTGAAAACCTAAGTAAAGTTATTGCAAAAGATAGTGTCTTTAAATACTTTAGTTTCTTACCTTAGCAATGATGTCATCTTCCACGGTAGATAAAGCTGCGAACACATCTTCTGCTTCAATTTGACCGGTCAATATAATCGTCAAGTTCTCCGCACGGTAAAATTTTTTGTGGAAGTTTCTTACCTGGAAAATTAATTTTGTTAATAAAAGTTTTTTTAACTAAGAGATCTTCTATTTACATTTATTAATAAAAAACTGCCTCGTTGGCCGAGTGGTCGCAAGTGCGACTGCCGGGCAAGGGGTTTCGAGTTCGATTCCCGGGTCGAACAAAGTGTTACTGGGCTTTCACAGTAATAGCACGGAGTATTGAATTATGCCCGGTATATGGCAATAAGCTCACCCCAGCTCAGTGGGTGTTACATTGTACACTGGCATAATGTGCACCTCTGCCTACCCCTTCGGGGATAAAAGGCGTGATGTTATGTTATGTGTGTAATAAAAAGATTTTCGCATAAAAATATGTTGAACACAAAATTAGTATGTGCTGTATTTTTTATATCAAACATGCATTTGAATATAGTTTTATGACTTAATAATGATTATTAAGTAGGCTATACAAAACTTACTTTAGTGTTATCAGTAGAGGTCCTAAGATTTTTCATAATGCCACCAGTTTCGGCGGAGTAACCGCTGTCTGGGTACATCGCTCGCAGTAATTGAAGTTCACATCTAAAATAATAAAGAATTATACCAATTAACCCTTTGAGTACCGTCATTATAGACACAATTTAAGTAACAGTAACAGTAGGTTGCGGTCGCCGGTGTCCTCCCGTGTTTGACAGTGTAAGCCCGACTTTGTATCTTAATGATGAAAATAGTAATGCTTAGTTCATCATTTTACGTGAAAATTTCAATTCTATGAACTAAGTTTGTTTGGAGCTAAAGTGACATCATTCTATTATTTCTTATTTGGTTAGTTGATCTTACCTACAATATGAAGTATTTTCTCTTCCTTGCATTTCACAGTATACAACACCAGCATCCTCTCCCTCCCCATCGATATGGTGGACCTCCGTAATAAAACCATGGTCCGTAAGAGTAGGCTGAAGAATATGATCCAAGTAAATAGGTAGCAGGGTCAGCATACCAGCATCACCCGCAGTGTACACCGTATAACATGTATGATCAGTGTCAGTCCATGCGTTTGTACCATGTGCCATACATCGGTTGGCAAGGAGATCCAAGATGCCTTTGTATGGGTACCGTTCAGATCCAAGGAAGATCAGATGCTCCAAAGTATGTGGAAGACCATCATCGTCGTGGGCTTCAGTTGCTGAACAATAGAAATACAAATATTATGTCATCATTTTATAGCATATCCACAAATTCATTATCTATTATCTCATTTTGTTATCTCTATTGTCATTTATGCTTTGTTGATTCTGTTTTACAACTTCAATGAGTATCTTCAATATGTCGATGTTACACCTCGAAGATGATTATTAAATATAATACCTATTTCAAATTACTGTATTCATAAAATGCATTATGTGTGTGGTGTTTTAAAGCTAACTACTGCTACTAATACACATGTAACACTAACCAGGGATTTTAATAATTCTTTAGTTTAAATCATTACAATATATATACATTTAATCGATTTATGATAAATTATTATGTATGTTTACCTCCGGATTGTTTACTGATTCTGACATTTGACATGAGTCAAACGTCAAGTTATTGGTTGCGTTCCAAGTTTGACATCGGACTTTCGTTGGTAGTGGTGAAGGTTACGCACGTGCTTTTGTCATTCCTACGTTTGTTTTCAATTTAAGTGAGCTATTTCATAGTGATCTGAATTGAAATCTTTTAAATTTTGTGTTTTTGTGTTGTGTAAGTGTATATGTGTGTAAGTTTTAATCAGGTATTGGTGTTTTAAGTATATTTTATTGTATTATTTCCTCTGCCCACATCTTTTTAATTCAAAATGGACGAGGTGAAGCCACCCGATCCTCCCGATCCCGATAAATCCCCGGAATATGAGACGGAAACTATCGTCACAATTACCCTTCCTCCCACCTCTCCGGATATCGAACGAATGGACGCGTAAGTTTCAAAATCCCGGAAACGACCCGCCGGCTCCCCCCTTATCACCCAGAACAACCCCCCGAAATTGGCGAAAAGTGTAAATAGTAGACAATGTTACACGGCCAGGGATAATCCCCCATACATAGTTTATGTGTCTCTTAAGGACTCCCAGACGTCTGGCACCACGCTTCACCCAGTTAAGTTTGGTATGTTCTTAATGAAACTAAACATTAATAATGTTAAGATCGGTGGTGTCAAACGGCTGGGGAGAAATAGAGTTTCCGTTGAGTTTGTGACGCACCAGGATGCTAACAGCTTTTTAGTAAACGGTATGGTAGCTCAAAATTATATGACTTCGATCCCTCAATTTAACATTACCCGTATGGGCATTGTCAGGGACGTCCCTGTGGAATGGACAGAGGACGAAATCATTGGCAACATCAGGGTTCCCACCGGGTGTGGGGCTGTGATAAAAGCTAGGAGGATGAATCGCAGAGTCTCAACCCCAAACGGTACCGAATGGAAGCCTACCCAAACCGTAGTGCTTACTTTTGACGGTCAAACACTACCCAAAAAAGTGTTTTGTTTCTATTCAGCACTCCCGGTGGAACTATATTCATATCCTACCATACAGTGCTATCACTGTTGTCGTTTCGGACATACCCGCACTCTTTGCCGCTCCAAGCCACGTTGTTTCAGATGTGGCCAGGACCATCCAGGTGATGGATGCCAAATTTCAGCTGAGATTGCCACTTGTATCAATTGCAATGGCAACCACTTTGCGAATGACAAAGCTTGTCCTGAATTGGGTCGCCAGAAGAGCATCAAAGCTCTGATGGCAGAAAAATCAATTTCTTATGCGGAAGCAAGCCAAGTTTTCCCTACTGTAAAAAGGTCATATGCTGAGGTCTCAAGATCAGTAAACCTCACAGAGCCATCACCTACTAAAAAACCATCCCAACAAAAAGTCTCCTACAAGAAAACTATCCAACCCAAACCCAAATCACATGTTCCCCTCTCTCCTAGTTATGATAAGAAGGCTCATCAGGCCCTTATACATAACTACTCGTTCTCCCCATCTAAAAGTGGTTGCGCTTTCCCTGTGGAATCCGGAACCAACACTCGTAGCTCCGAAAACATTTTGAACATAGTTTCTGATATGCTCATGGCAGTACTATCAAACCCTGCCCATACCGTACCTGACCACGTGGCACACAAACTTTCAACAATTCTTGATTATATTTGCAAAATTCCTGCCTCTAACACTGCTTCAGTGGAACGTGAGGAGTACTCTTCCCAGGAAGAGTGACTTACTCCACTTGATCAATAAATTTAAACCATTGATTTGTGGCATTACTGAGACATGGCTTCAACCGAATATAAATTTCGGGATCCCGTGTTTCAGCGTTGTCAGACATGACAGATCTGATGGTTATGGAGGTTGTGCTTTGTTAGTTAATAACAAAGTACCCTTCTCCCAGATTCCTCTACCCTTCGTTGGCGATGACATAAATGTTGTCGCTGTTAAGGCTGAGGACATAAACATATTTGTATTTTACATTGCTCACCCTCATGTTGACCAGCTTATTTTGATTAGAAATCTACTAACCTCGGTAAGTGGCCCATTACTTGTAATGGGTGACTTCAACTGCCACCATTATAGATGGGGTTCAGAGATATGTGATAATATGGGTAATGAGCTAGTTGAGATGCTGGATGAACTCGAGTTGTGTGTCATTAATGATGGCAGTCCTACTCGTAGGTCTGCATTTGGTCAAAGAAACAGCTGTGTGGACTTGACCTTCTGCTCGCCTGATATGGCTAGCGTGCTAAATTGGAGTCGTTTAGATTTGACCTATGGTAGTGATCACTATCCCATCATAATTAAACACCCGTCAAAATCCATTCCGGATAAACCCCTTCCTCCCTTATTAAAATACCGTTTAGATTCTGCAGATTGGGATCTTTACTCAAAATTATTAGACCTCCGCACCTCTTTCCTTCCATCAATTAACAACGAGAATTCTTTGGAGTGTTTCACGAAATTCTCAGACCTGATAGCCTCCACAGCCGAAGAGTGCTTTCCGGTGAAAAACACACCGAAAGGCAAGATACCTTCTCCACCATGGTGGGATAGTGAATGCACTGCCATGATAAGAGCTAGGAATGAGGCTGAAAAAACATATAACCGAAATATGAACCTGGAAAACCTCATAAATTTCAAACGAATTTTGGCTAAGTCAAGGAAATTGTTCAGGAAAAAGAAGAGACAAGGGTGGCAGAGATTTTGTGGTTCCTTGAGCCCATCGACTCCAATATCCACAGTTTGGCAGAGAGTCAAAAATTTTAGAAACTCCACCAAACCTCCCACTGTCTCCACCTTACCTGAATCTCTGATTAACAGTTTTTTTAACAATATTGCTCCAACTTATGTTCCCGCCGCAGATGAATGCTGCCTGAGATCCGCTGAGATCGAGCGACCCGAGTCTCATGACCCGCTCGATTTGGAGTTCTCACCTGAAGAGCTCCAAACGGTACTCAATCATGTGAAGGACTCGGCACCAGGGATTGATGGGTTCCCCTACTCCTTCTTAACTAAGGCAGGAACAAAAGCGAAGCAATACTACCTTGACTTAGTCAATTTTTGCTTTAATTCAGGCTATATTCCTCC
This sequence comes from Spodoptera picta, assembly GCA_038387885.1. Classification (NCBI taxonomy): domain Eukaryota; kingdom Metazoa; phylum Arthropoda; class Insecta; order Lepidoptera; family Noctuidae; genus Spodoptera; species Spodoptera picta. The sequence goes on along the minus strand of JAZHFQ010000438.1, from coordinate 3,388,710 downwards.
TACCTGGAAGGTTCAGGTTATTATGCCGCTGTTAAAAGCTGGCAAGGATCCTGGTAACCATTCGTCGTATAGACCTATTGCCCTATCGTCCATACTTATTAAAATATTTGAACATCTCATCAAAAACCGCCTTGAATGGTTGGTAGAAAGCCAGAGGCTGCTTCCGGCGACTCAGTTCGGCTTCAGGAAAGGTCTGGGTACGGCTGACAGTGTGGGTACCCTCACGTCAGCCATCCGACTGGCCCTTAGCAGGCAAGAGTCGTTGGTCGCGGTCTTCTTGGACATCTCAGCGGCCTATGATTCTGTCCTCTTACCCCTTCTCAGGCAGAAACTGCAAGAGCTGAGAATCCCGCGTAGGATCTGCCGAATTGTAGCCTGCATCCTTTCCGATCGTACCCTCCAATTAAGAACTCCTGAGGATAACCCAGTACGGAGGTCCTCCTGGAAAGGTTTGCCTCAGGGGTCAGTCCTTAGTCCCATCCTTTATAATATTTATACATATGACCTCCCCTCCTGTTTAAATTTCAACTGTAATGTCCTTCAGTATGCTGACGATATCGCACTGATGGTTACCAATAGCTCTATAACAGACGCTGCCCACTCCATCAATGTCTCTTTGGCCTCATTAAACCAATGGCTTCTTAATCACGGGTTATCTTTAAGCGCCCCAAAAAGCTCAGCTGTCATTTTTACACGCAAACGACGCACTCCGGACCTTCGTATAGAGATAGACGGTCAGGATATCCCGATCAAAAGCAGTGCTAGGTTCTTGGGGGTTTATCTCGATGCAAAGATGTCTGGGGCGGATCATATAAACACCGTGGTTGCAAGGTGTGAACGCTCGGTATCGGTACTTAGAGCTCTGGCCGGGGTATGGTGGGGTGCTCACCCCTACTCATTGAAGCTCATCTACAATGCATTGGTCAGAAGCGTAATGGACTATTGTTGCTTCCTTATTGTTCCTTGTAATAAGGGTGCATTAAAAAAACTAGATTCCATTCAGGCCAAATGCCTTAGAATAATTACCGGAGCTATGAAATCGTCCCCCATAAATGCTCTTCAGGTTGAATGTGTAGAGCCTCCCCTCAACCTTCGAAGACAATACCTTGCAGACCGATTCATCTCAAAAGTCCTCTCCCTCTCATCACATCCCCTTCTTCCTATCCTAGAACAAATCCACTGTTCCTATAGCTCCTCTTCCTACTGGAATAGTAAACCTGTCCCTCCCGTGATTGTCAGGTACAGGGAGCTTAAAAACCTCTCTGCACCCATCAAGCAATATCCTGTACTCCCGGTCTTCTCTTCCGTATATGAGGTTATCCACTTCAGGCCAAAGCTGATTCTAGGGCTCGGCATCTCGAAATCCTCCGTGGATGCTACGGGCGAGTTCGGACGCGCCTTGAACAAATACTGGAAAGGTTGGAATATTTTTTTCACAGACGCGTCTAAGCTATCTCGAAACGGAAGTACAGGAGTGGCAGCGTACTTCCAAAATTCGAAGATCGCCCTCCTCTCTAAGTGTCCCCCGGAAGCATCTGTCTACACGGGAGAATGCGTTGGCATTTTAGAATCAGTTAAGTTTATTAGAGCACACAACCTAAAAAACTCTGTTATTTTTTCCGACTCCCGGAGTAGCCTACAATCTCTCAACCAAGACCAGCTCCATTCCCGAACTCATAGCAGTTTGGTTGTTGAGATAAAGGCGCTTCTTTTCTCTTGTTACAAAGATGGCATAAATATCGAGATCGCTTGGATTCCTGGCCACTCTGGCATATGTGGTAACGAGTGTGCGGATTCATTGGCCAAATTTGCGGCCTCGAACGATGTCGAACGCCAGCACCACGTTGTGTACGGGTATGATATACGTGCAGACACAAAGCACAAGCTGTTTGACTCATGGACTGCAGTGTGGGTAGAAACATCCAAAACTAAAGGGGCCTACTATGCGGTTGTCCAGCCCGGCATCCGACGGAAACCTTGGTTTTCCAAGTACCCCAAGCTTCCCCGTCACACTGTTTCATCCTTGTGCAGGCTCAGACTCGGCCATTGCAGTAGTCCGGTCTTCCTCAGCAAGATCCGCGTTCGCGACAGCTCGCTGTGCGAATGCGGCCTTGATGAGGGAACCTTAGAACACATCTTTTTTTCGTGTCCCTTAAATTCCAAATCTTTTGACCTCTATAAAAAACTTCCCAAAATCCAAATCCCTCTCCCAATCAGTTTCCACCTCCTTTTAACCCACTTTTCCTACAAATTAATTAATTGTCTAAGTAAATTTATAAATGAAAATGACATTAAAATATGACGGTGTTCAATGATGTATATATATTCATATCTGTCTGTATTGTGTATGTCCCCCAACTATTTTTTACACCACTGTATACATACAATAAAATAGTTGATAATGTCTATGTTTACTAACCCAATTGTTTTGTCTTTCCAGCTACTAACAACTAAAAACTACCGCAAAGTTAAGTTCGACGGTTCATAAATTTTGCCGTCACCACTCGACACTGGCAGTATAGGCGACAACACCGTTTTGGAGACTCGGTTGCCAAAGAAGAAAAAAAAAAAAAAAAAAGTTTGACATCGGGTATAAATTGACTATGAGACCATAGACAATTCACATACAATTATGATATCAAATATCTTGTAATGTTTGTTTTTAATTTCTTTTTTAAATATTAATGTAGGCTATCTATCAGTAGTAGTGGTGGTATTTATCTTTTTAGTTATGTACTCCTTGGACTTTTACCCGGGCGAGGCATTATTTTACATTATTTTTTATTATTCTATTTTGTGAAGGTAGACGTCTTATTTTTATTTTTATTTGTAACACGCAACTGGCAGGTGGATATGATATTTATCGTTGTTCGATAAATTATCATAATTTTATCTTTATATTATTTTTATTTTATTATTTTTTATTTGTTTATTTATTATATTTTTATAATATTTTAGTTTTTACTATGACTGATAGTGAAAGTGACCTACACAGCGATGATGACACTTTTCTTTCTGCAATTAGTGGCAGTAACAGTCCTACCAGTTGCAGCTTCCCATCTCTCGCTGATACACTTGAGTCTCATTTTTCTGATGTACCGAAAAATCTTAATGTAGTCCATATGAATGCACAGAGTATTCCAGCTCATTATCATGATATGCTGGCAGATCTTGACTGTAACAATATCCACGCCATAATTGTTTCCGAATCCTGGTTAAAACCTTGCCTTCCTTCTACTTCCTACTCTTTACCTGGATACCAACTGATACGAAATGATCGCACGAACTGCGGTGGTGGTGGTGTTGCCATATATCTTCGTTCTAACATCTCCTTTAAAATAGTTGATATGTCACCGCAGCCCCCGCCGCAGAACGCTGGCGAGCATCTTTTCTTGGAATTAAGTTTGTGTCATTCCAGAATATTGCTTGGTGTCTACTATTGTCCTTCCTCACGTACCGATTACTTTTCCACTTTCGAAAATCTACTTCTGAACTTAACCCCCTCTTACAGTCATACCATAATAATGGGGGACTTTAACACCTGTCTCCTAAAAACGACACACGCTCCTCTTCACTTCAATCCATTGCTCAATCCCTAAACTTGTCTCTTCTTCCGCTGAGCGCCACTCACCACTTTCCAAACTGTTCACCTTCTCTTCTTGACCTTATCCTTGTGTCGTCTGACCAACACGTTGTCAAGCACGGACAATGTTCTGCTGACAACTTTTCCTACCATGATCTTATCTTCCTCTCGTACAAAGTCTGTCCTCCGAAATCTAAACCCAAAACATTATTTCAGCGCAATTTTGGTGGTATGGATCTTGAGAGGCTTCGTGAGGATGCCGGCAGCATTGACTGGTCTGAACTTCTTGCTGCCGCGGGGACTGATGACAAAATCAGTATCTTTAATCAAAAAGTAATTGAATTTTATGACATCCATGCCCCGATACGGCCAGTTAAAATAAAACATGTACCAGCGCCGTGGCTGACAGAAGAGATCAGGGTTGTGATTCACAGGAAAGCAGCAGCAAAAGCCAAATTTAAACGCCTACCTAATCTTGTGAACCGCGAGAAGTATATTGCAGCTCGAAATCGTAGCAACAAGATGTGTAGGGATGCCCAACGACGCCATATTCATCAATCTGTAGAAAATGGCGACCCAGCCAAGATCTGGACATTCCTAAGGTCCATGGGAGTTGGAAAACTGCGTCGGGACGGGATTTCTAGAAACCTTTTTTTTTGGGGGGAAAATCATCCAATGACTTCTCCCGCCCGGGTGAGGCGAGAGGGAGTGTCAGACTCTTACTGACTAAAAACCACCCCGTTCCTACTCCTGCACTTCGAGCCGGAGCCCCGGCAACCCGTTAAGTCTTCCGCGGCTCCGTATCGGCATTAGCCCTATTGGGCCCCATCCGTGGTGGTCTGATGGCTCTTTGAGGCGCGCGCGGAACGCGACGCGCCGTACGCTCGGGAAAAACACAAAAAGGACAGTTATTCTATGAATATCACAACATATCTCCAAATCATACTTTGCTTCATCATCTACTAGTTGATTTCTAAAAGTAATTCAAAGTTGCATTTCTCCATAAACTAAAATACCTCTATCTATAGACATTACTTAGCAACTGACTCCCAAATCTTTGTAACTAAACTTATTGTTTCACAATTAAAATAAAACTCACCCAAACAAAAGAATCCGTTAACTAAAGGCCCTTCAACTCCAGCTATAATCACGGTAATACCGGTCTTCTCCGACACATATTTGTTAACAGGAACCACGTCGGAAGCTTTTGTCGACGAAATCAATTTAAAATGAGACATTCTGGATCACACAACACTAGATCTACTAACTAATATAACTTTAATAACGATATTGCAGGAATATTTAATAATAATGCACCCGATGCCCCAGTTGGCTTGATGTGTAAGCAACTCACTCAAGAAGAGCAACGAGCCATTCAAGCAACAGCAAAATCGGAATGAAATACGAAACCAAGACCAATGAGACTAATGAAAGTTACCAATAATGTCAAAATTGACAATGTCATTGTCATTGTCAAAAATGAATGAATGACGCTTCGCTCGTTAGTGGCGTGCAAAAAGTATTCATAGATTGATGATGGGTACTGTTATTATTACCAATTAAAATAATAATATCATCTAAAAAAGTAACTTTCCGACAAAGTAATCAAAAACTTGAGATATATTTATACTGTATGGTTTAATAATTATTTTAATAATGCTTTGGTTCTAAGAATCCTGCAGTCATTAAATTATTGTGATTTTCAATTGAAACTATACTAATATTTCAATAAAATAATAAATTAATACACAATTAAAAAAAGAAATGATTATGGAACACAAAAAGTACATCGATATTAACACTTTTAAAAACGGTTCTCAAGATGGTATTATGGTAAATAAAATTCTAATTAAGAATAACTTGTTTTCCTTGCGTCATTACCATTACTTATAAAAATAATAATATCTTGAGTATTATTTATGGAAATAATGGCTCCATGGTATTATTAATTTTAAAACTACATCACTAGCATCCACATCACATTCATTCCATTCGTTCCTTATGATATGAATGACACATCAATTGTCACAGACTATATAGATTTATTGATTGTTTATTTTTGTATTGTTGTTTTTTTTTAATCTTACTTTGTTTGGTTGTTTGTTATTAAACTTGTCTTACCGTTGGGCCACATGACTCTCTAGTCTCTTGTGTGAATTAGAAGTATGGGATTTCGAGTCGCATCGGACAAATAGATTTTTTTTGGATAAAAGTCCGTGATCTGTCCGTGTAAGTTCATCCCCGCTAGGTTTTTTAGTTCCGGTGTGTATGAACTTACATTTTATACACACGTTTCACCGATCATAATAAAACGCCTACACCTAGACTATTAATTTACACCTATTAAAAATCACACAAAGAATTTAATGCGACATGTACCTACACGTAATTGCGTAGTAGTTGGTCGCCTAGCTACTGCATCACTACAGTGACTGATAAAATTATGTTTTTATGGAAACAATTGTATTAATTTTGCATTGTAAGAAGTCCACGGTTGACAACAACTGCGGTCAAATCTTGAATTGTATTAAGATAATTATCTAATTAAGTAGGTACCCATGTAGGTGTTAATTACATGCGGCTTAAGGATTTCATACTTGCAAGATAAGACAAAGCGATATTATTCGATGTCCAATTACCCTAACTAACACTATTAACCTACCCTTCCTACAGTCGAGTGAAAAGAACACAGGTTTCTTGAACCAAAATTTTTTGTTAAAACGCAATATTTTTAAAACACAATATCCAAGTGTGGGAGAGCCATGCTTCGGCACGAATGGGCCGGCTCGACCGGAGTGATACCACGGCCTCAAATAAAACCGACGTGAAGCAACGCTTGCATTGTGTTTCGTCGTGTGAGTGAGGTTAATGGAGGCCCCATAACCTTCCCCTTCCCCAATCTCCCCAATTCCTGAATCCCCAACTATCTTCAAACTTCTAATCCCCAAAAGTCATCACACAACTTGATATATACTTTCCGTAAGAAAAAAAAATTCATTCAGAAAACATCTCACACACGTTTACTCGTTTTACTAATCTTCTAGTGAACCTAGAAAGAGTAAAAGTAATAACTTGACCAAGAAAAAATACAGATTTAAAACATCAAAAGACTTTTTGTAACTTTGGTAGGTACCTTTATTTGACCGCACAAGGTCACCCATACATGGAAGTTCATCAGATGACGTGACTATGGGTATTCGTGTTGAAAGGAGATTTTATTGTAGGTTGTATATAATATTGGGGGCAATAGCCCAAGGTCGGCAACGAATTGGCGAGTTAACCTAATTAAAGAATGTTTAATAGGGTGCTACGCGGAGTCTAGGTTACGTTGCTACGGGCGTAAACTTCGTAGACATTGCTACGCCGACACAGTTTAAAGTTGAATAAACTTGTATCTATTAATTAACATAACATCACGTCTTTTGTCCCCGACGGGGTAAGCAGAGGTGTACATTACGGCACTTAAACATCCATTTCTCACTATTTATGTTATGAGTCCCAGCGGTGAGCCTATTGTCATATACCGGAAGCAATTCCAGACTCCGTGATAATACTAAGATTTTTTTTAAAAACCCTGGTATACTTTGCCCGACCCGGGAATCTAACCCAACCCAGAGACCCCTTGCCCGGCAGTCGCAACCACTCGGCCAACGAGGCAGTCGTTAAATACAATCCGAATAGAATAATCTGTGTTGAATTTTGGTCAATAATGTTGTCAATCCTTATTTTGGTTCTGTTTACTACTTACTATTAAAATTAAGATGCTAAGGAATAAAATAAGACTTTTACAGGAAAACCGGAGGAAACTGCCGAGCAATGAATAAATTGACAAAGAGGAAGATCTCTTAGGATAATAATTTCTTACTTACGTTTTAAAATAATGTTTTAGTAATGAATTACAAATAATCTATTCGTTATTATGCAGATAGATAAATGGTTTTTACTGTATGATGTCAGAATGGCATGTATGCGTTTCTTAGAATTTATTTATTATACCTACTTTAACACTAAACCTATAATAGATGATAGTCTGTGTGGCAATTCTGGATCGACTTTTGCTTAGAAATGTGAAGTTTTAAACAATTTTCTTTGTAAGTAACATTATTTATGATTGCTGCATCTTTGACTATTTGCTATAACACATTAAGTTATTTCTACAGTCTTTAAAATTAATTATTAGTCTTTATTGTTTTACTATGGTAACCGACAACCGTTATTGGAAAGAAATATCATTTTTAATTGTGTCGTCAAATATATAGAAGAACTTACTATGTAACTTTTAGAAATAAAGGGATAAAAATATGTACCTACAACTTAGAGGTATAATACACTAAACTAATAGAGAAAATGAAATAAAAGAAAAGTAAAAATAACAAGTGCGACTGCCGGGCAAGGGGTCTCGGGTTCGATTCCCGGGTCGGGCAAAGTATTACTGGGTTTTTCTCAGTGGTAGCACGGAGTCTGGAACTGTGCCCGGTATATGGCAATAGGCTCACCCCCTATTACATGGGACTCATAACATAAATAGTGAAAAGTGGGTGCTACATTACAGTGGCATTAAGTGCCGTAATGTGCACCTCTGCCTACCCTTTCGGGGATAAAAGGCGTGATGTTATGTTATGTTATGTAAAAATAACTATTTGTTTTTATTCAGTTGAACTTAGGTTCAACTTTAGAATTAAAAATACTTTTATATTTTTTATTCAACTATTTTTTGGTATTTTTCTTACACTACATATGTATTTATATGTATGTACTTATCTATGCTCAGTGATATTTGTTTCGTAAGTATAACATACTTCCTTATTAGTTTCTGTAGTATTCCAAGATAGATTAGTGAATACTTATCAAGCTGGCATCTAAAAAAGTCGGTGTGCTAAACAGAGCGAACGCCACGCCACGCCACGCGTACAAAGACTGCTTTTATATAAATCGCAAGTTCGCCGCCATATGGAATACTGCTCTCATCTCTGGGCAGGAGCGCCAGCGTACCAGCTTGGACCTTTTGACGCGGTGCAAAGGAGAGCTGTAAGACTTCTTCTTGACGAGCGGTATCGAGCACTTAAGTGTAAGGAGAGGACGCGGAGAACCTAACGGGTTACCGGGGCTCCGGCTCGACGTGCAGGAGAAGGAACGGGGTGGTTTTTAGTCAGTAAGAGTCTGACACTCCCTCCCGCCTCACCCAGGCGGGAACAGTCATTCGATGATTTTCCTTAAAAAAAGTAAGGAGAGATTTTGCATTCTTGTGCGTGTTCTACCGTTTGTATAATGGGTTGTGTTCCGTAGAATTGTTTGATATGATGCCCACGGTCTCTTTCTATCATCGCATCGCTCGCCACCGACAGAGAGTTTACGCTCACACATTGGTAATGGTCCCTTAAAGTTCGGTTTAGAGGAATTTCCTCCCCCGGACCCACCGATTGTGGAATGAACTCTCTGCCGTGGTTTTTCCAGTGGGCTACAACATGGGGTTCTCCAAGAGGGGAGTGAATAGGTTTCTTAAGGATCGGCAAGATGCATGTAATGCCCCAAGTGTTGCAGGCGTACATAGGCCACGGTAACCGCTTACCATCAGGTGGGCCGTGTGCTTTTTGCCAACGTCGTGGTATAAAATAAAAACCTAACTCAACATATTAACCTACGCGGAGGTCAAAGGCGACCTCCGTAGCGTAGGATTTGCCATCAACAGTTTTCTGTTGACATTCATAAGAATATGTATAAGACTAAATCGTATCATTTAGAATGAAATAAAACTAATGTGTTGCTTTGTAAAATTAAGAAACGACATTTAATGTTTTATTCTTCTATAAATTCTTTAACACAAAAGTCACATATTGACGTTTCTAAAAAAACAAAGACTATTTGACAAAGTAGTCACTTAAAAAATTAAGAAAACCTTTTTCTTTACATATGTAATTCTAGAAAGAGACGTGCTTAAATAATTATAAATTATTATTCTATTCTATTCTTAATATTAAACTTTTTTTTAAACGGGATGGAAATCCTCTTGGGCTTGCCACGCCGTGGGGACGACGGGAGGGTGTGCCGGTCTCTTAACGGTTAAAACCACCACGGTGTTCTTCCTCTGTCTGTGGCCGTGACCCGCGACGCCCTTGCGGATTCACCACACCCGTCAGGCCTCGACCTACCGCTATATTGCGGCAGGTCTCACCACGTAGCAGCCCTCAGAGGCTGTGATTTCCTTCCTTAGTTTAATATTGACCTTGCACCACATTATTTAACCACAGACGTTATATTACACCTACTACCTAATCATTGATGTAAAGTGGGTTAACGATCGCTAAAAACAAAAATATAAATCCGTGTACTCGCCCTTCAGACCTGACCATTTAAGTCAAGGAGTCAGAGTTGGTCAGATTTGGGCCAGATAATGTTCCTGATAGTATCGAGTGAAATTACAGCCATTGCATGATACCACGGGTATCGGAAGTGGGGGCAATTAATGGACTCTTTGTATATCAAATCAAATCAAATCAAATAAAATTCATTTATTTCAGGCACATGCCCATAGAAAATTATACACAGAAAATAGAAATTACAAAGTACAAATTACAAAAATTATTATTAATAGAAATTACAAATTATTAATTAATTAATTACATTACATGTCACAAATGTCAAACTTGCAGCAGTCATACACAGCCTGGACAATAATATTGTCAGTACCTATTTCGTATTCGGTTCATGAAGGAGGCAGCCCGTTTTCTCATCACTGCATAAAAGTCATCTACCCTATTCCCGGCAAATATGCCAGACGCACTACACCTCCACGGTAGGTTGAGCATAGCTCTGAATGCATTATTATTATACTATATATACGAAGCTAATTAATTGATTTACTAAAGGTGATGTTAAGTTATTATTTCATGGGTTGATTGTTTTATATGAAGGCGGATTCGTGGATGCATCAACTTATTTAACATTAAGAGTATCCTCACTAAGAGTATTCTTACGGTATGCAATTAAGCCCTGTGGAAGGCTGTAAACACGTCATATTAATATTTACTTATTGAGACTTAATAACTAATAAGATTACACAGCAATAACATACCTTTCATCCCTCAAAGTAAAGATAGGTGTACTTTCAAAGTCAAAGTCAATATTATTTATATCAATGAGACCAGAAACGCATTTTGAACGTCCACAAAAATTTAAAGTAAAGCTATTTGATCATTCCAAGATGTAGGTTAGTCAGAAACTCCATAGGTTACTCTTTTTCAATCAGGTTCACAATATAATTTTCAGTTACAGAATCTTGGTGTTTCAATTTTGTGAGAACAATTAACATTATTATATCAATTACGTTTTCATCAGTTATGAATTCCACGCTACTACGTGGGGTTGAGTCTATTCCAGGTTATGTGTACAGCGCATTTTAGCCAACTGGGAAACCTAATGACTCAGTCGACCGACTCGGAAATTCCCTGTTTGCGACCAATATAATACTTACTGGAAAAGTAAATATATAGACAATGTAAAGTAACCGTAGACCTAAGTCTAATGTAATCTTTGTTACCCCTTCGAGACTTCGAGCACCTACCTTTATTTTAATAAGGCTTAGGCATTCAGCTGCACCTAACAATAATTGTGAACTAGATTTTACCACCAAAAAGTTGCGAAACGCCCTAAATTGCCAGAACGTTGACATTTGGCTTGACTTCAAAACAAATTAGGTAATTATTTGGTCAATCCTTCATTTTACCCTCGCGCCCCCATTTTATTCCTATACACATAATTATTCTTTTTTTACATTAAAAAGCTTTTTATCAAAGGGTCAATGGACTTTGTATGTGTCATGTGGACTATAATAACGTTGAAGAGAATTGTACCAATGAAGACATCACGCTATTTCTATTATTAATTTAATTAAGGTAGGTATATTTTTGTTGCCTGTGTTAATTGGTTTTTAGGGATGACTTGCCATTGGCTCCCGTCCCCGTGGGATAAAAGTAGCCTAATGTTCGTTCCCTTCAGTCGTTTTGACGTGAAGGAGTAACGAACAAACAGACATACAAACTTTTGTAATACTAGTAGGATTAATAAATTATAGTACCTGACCTACTACAACTCTATGACTGGTATAGATGACTGGTAGAGAACGCTGTTAGCTTTAAGCTCCCCCCTGTGCAATTTTTTAGAACAAAAATAAATAATTAAATAAACCAATGTTAAATCAAATTAGAGATGAACGATTTAGCTATTTACGATAATATCTGATCTGTGTGGGGAGCCGTGTTTCGGCACGAATGGGCCGGCTCGACCGAAGTGAGACCATGGCCTCACAGAATGAGAAAACCTACGTGAAACAACGTGTTACTACGCGTTGTGTTTCGTCGTCAGTTATAACCCCTCCTCCCCCTCCCCAATCCCTCCAATCCCTGAATCTCCAACTGAAACTCCTACTAACGTGGGTGTTAAATTGTACAGTGGCATTAATTGCCGTAAGATGCATCTCTGCCTATCCCTTCGGGAATAAAAAGCATGATGTTATTTTATGTTACAGTCTGGCTAAAATTCAAGAACGTATGATCTGAGTTTATTAAACTAAAGTTTATTTGGGGAAAATTGATTACAAATTTCGTATTAAGGTAGGTATTATTTTATGTAATCAATTAATTCGTTTATAACGGTGCCTGTATAGGTCTAGTCTAGGTTACCTAGATACCTATCTGACATATAGTTTGTTTATTATTACATCTTAGTCTATACAAATACCTTTGTTATCAACAACAAAGATTAGAGTTTAATTTGCTCTAATTAACTCTTAAAGCAATAAACATAAATAATTTGAATATTTTAAATATACGTAACTGTTTGTTGTGCAAAGTATATTACCCTCTTTCTAGTGCAGTTGGATAAATTATGTGTTATGTATGAGGAGTGTTGAAAGTGTTAAAAAATCTATTTGATTGTGAAAACAGTGCATCTAGATCTTCTTGTGACTAGAAATATCTTGAAATACCAAATAGAATTTAGATTAATAATGTATTGTTAATTTCAAGTGGTGACCAGTGTAAAAATTTAGTGCAGAACGCTTCTTAACTCTAACTAGACATCTGCAGCTGCAGTGGTTGGAAACCATGGAATATATTGGAAATACTTAACTTCTTGATTGCACCGATAGGTATATACCTCTATAAGATACAATAGAAAATATATTGGGTCTCCTGTGGATCCGCGTTTTAGACTGTCTCGTTGGCCGAGTGGTCGCAAGTGCGACTGCCGGGCAAGGGGTCTCGGATTCGATTCCCGGGTCGGGCAAAGTATTACTAAGTTTTTAAAAAAACCTCAGAGTAGCACGGAGTCTGGAAATGTGCCCGATATATGGCAATAGGCTCACCCCCTATTACATGGGACTCATAACATAAATAGTGAAAAGTGGGTGTTACTTCTGTGTGCACCTCTGCCTACCCCTTCGGGAATAAAAGGCGTGATGTTATGTTATGTGTGTTAAACAATAATGAACTTTAGGGGCGTGTTATTCTAGGTCTACTACACCAAGCAGCGTATTTGGAAACAATCTGTTGATAATGATACATTCAAAATTGTATTGGGATTTGAAGAGTTCAGGTAAGGTTTTCTAATTACCTTTTATATGTGATAAGCCGGTAAACTAACAGAACGGATTACCTGATGGTAAGCAGACGCCCATTGACACCTGGAATACCAGAGGCGTTTTTTTTAAGATCATCGAATGAATTCTCCCGCCTGGGTGATGCGGAAGGGAGTGTCAGACTCTTTCTGACTAAAAACCACCCCGTTCCTACTCATACACTTCGGCCAGAGCCCCGGTAACCCGTTAGGTTCTCCGCGGCTCAACACCAGAGGCGTTACAAGTGTTATCGCCCTTTTGGGGATTCAGGAATATTGGGGAGATTGATGAAGGGGATTGGGGTAATTGGGACTCCGGTACCTTTACCGGTACTTTACATGACCCGGTTACCAATCATATCGTGGTAAGAGTTTAAAAGAGTTATCAGCTACTGTCTCCACGATTGTGTAAATAAATTGTTCGCGTCTAAAGAAGTATTTTAACTAAAGATTTATTGAATTAATTAAAACGTCTAGACTGTTTGTTATGTTCATCTTTTTAATAAATAAAAAGCAGCCCGAAAATTGATACAAAAAATAGGTACAAGAAATACTTAGGTATAGTAAATTTTATGTATGTAGGTACATACACAGTATACATATAATAATTCATAACTAGCTGTTGTCCGCGACTGCATCCGCGTAGAATATGAATTTTACAACTTTTACAACATCACTTTATTTTTGTATAAATTTTCCAAATAAAGGTATCCCATGTTACTATTTAGTACATCAGCTACCTGCCAATAAAAGTTTTGCAAAATCTATCTAGCCATTCCAGAGATTTGCCAGTACAAAAAAACAGGCAAAATTGTAAAAAATATTATTTCGGTATGTGTATCGTATGTATATTTACTTATATGCATGTAGTAAAAAGCGGTTATTTTAATATTACAAACAGACACTCCGATTTTATTTATAATAATCTAATATTTAATTTGAATAAAGATTCTTAGGTACGTATTTTCTTATTGATCTTTTTTTTATAGCTCGGTTGATGAATAGTCTGCTCCAGCCCAACCTCAACTGTTCAATCGGTCGGTACCTACTTCGTAGTAATCGCGAATCGTGATAATCGGTATCTAGACGACTAACGATTACATCACAGAATATATAAATGTATAACATAAAGTGATGTTTACGTACGACATACGCCATAGTAATCAAATATACATTAATGTTTTGTTAAACTAAGACTCGACTTTCTACTCGGTAACTCGAAGCTATAATGTTTTTATTCATTTTCAATAGTGTGTTATTACCTAAAACACCCCATAATACGAGTTTAATATAACATTTCTTGTAGTTAGATGTAAGCCCGATTGTCAAGTAAAGGGTCTTGTTCCACATTCCCATGTTGAGCAGTCATTTTTTGAAAATTGTCTGTAGCAGCTCGCAGTCTGTAATAGTGCCCATTCGTTTCCTGCTACAGGGGACTAGATTATTGCAGTCGATAGGGTAGAAAAGTTCTGGAGGTCACGTACCGGCAAGTGGAATGAAATGTCCACAGGTGAACAGGCTTATCTGGAATTCATCGAATAATGTTTTGTTCAGTAAAAGATGTCTTTGTGGTCGAAGTGATGATGATAATTAATAACAAACGTAACCAGTGAAAGGTGTTACCTACGTTTCATGTAACCTATGTTGTGTTAAGAAGTCGCAATATCCCACGGTGACAATATAGTACAATCACCGGTGTACCGTAGATGACGGTCGTATGAAACCCCGCTTCCGCTAATCGGCCCGCGGTCGCCGGTCACCGGTTGCGTTCACAAAGTCGCTGACTCGCGCGGCGGTCGCATGTGTAGTGAGCTCCAAAACTGTCGCAACATCGCACCGGTAAAAGTTAATTAAAAAAAAGTTATTCGAAATTTAAAAACTGTTGAGTAATTTTTTGTGCAATATTCAAGTTTATTACGATTACAAGTGCTGGCTGTTTTTTTTCGACTTTGGACCGAAAAATGTAAGTTTATTTTTTAAATTATTAACTGTAAAAGATAATTTATTTGAATAATGTAACCAAGTGAAGGACCAAGTGCAAGATTTTTATTACTTCTGAAAATGTATGAAAATATTTTTTATTCAACTTTCTGTCATAAGAAATTAAGAGACATTCAAAAAGGTAAGGTTTCACTTTGGTTTAGATAAGTTAATCGAACACTTTCTTTTCAATACATTTTCAGAACTGAAAGAAAACACAATAAACACCCTTGTCAGTACTTAGGTACCTACAGATAAAGTGATATACCGACATTGATACAAAAATCTATAAACACATTTTATCAAAATTATTATAATACCTACAAATAACGTAATAAATGAACAGTGCATAATATTGTAATACTAAAAATTAGTTAGTATTTACGTAAGTAAGATCATTTGTTAATTTAATGAGGTTCAACTCATTTACTTTCGAAATATTTAAGGAACCGTTATTTTAAATGCAGAAGACAATGCACTTTTATTTATGAAGTTTCTATTAGTAAATAGTGGTCAGTTACCTATGTACTAGCTGTTATTACGACTTCACCTGCACGGTCAAAGGAAGTGACATACCATAAAAACATCCGTGGCGACGTGACAGAAAGACAGATACACAAATAAACATTCTTTCGCTTTTATAATACTACACAGTTACTTGAAAAGATGGTTAAGGTTAAGTTCAGATTTAATAATGCTTTGTACCTGGATTACCTGCTGTTTATTAGTAAGTAAGATTTAGACCAGAGTAGATAATTTTTGAAACCAAAAAAAATTACAGTAGGATGAAACCCATTAGAAAAGCAGGGGAATATGATCAAAATGAGAGGAAAAATAAATTACGGTCGATCCGAGTTCGGGAAGTGGGAGGGAGGGGGGGTTTAAGGGTAAAAAATGGTTTATCTTGGTTTCCGGCAAAACTACAAGTCCTATGGAAAAAAGTTAAATGGCAAAGTTGTAGGCAATAAAAAGATCTACAACTTTTGTATTTGCAGATTTTTCACATAACCTCAAAATTTTGGTGAAAAATTCAAAAAACCAAGTTTATGGTTTTTTATTTATATCTTTTTCAAATAAAATTTTTTTCTACGAAATTTAGTGAAAACTTACCTTATTAATTATTATGTCCCAAATACACTTATTAATAAGTAATTTATTTGATTAAAAATATTTATTTTTTCGCTTCATTTTAATTTAATATCAAAAAAGCACCCTAATTTTCAATCGAAAATTCTGACGTCAAAATATCAGCTTTTTTCAAAAAGTTTGGGGGGCTTTTGTTCGTTGAAATATCTACTTTATGATGGTGTAAAGAAAAATATACATTACTATAGGAAATATTCTTAGAAAATGCATAAATATGAAAAAACCTCAAATTCGAAAATTTGTTTTTAATCATCATGTACAATTTTGAGGTATTTATTAAAATTTACATTTTAATTACTCAAAAAACGTAAAATTTAATGTTTTATTGATAAACGAAAAAATTACAAATTAACATATCTTTCTATAATTAACAAACTAAATAAGTTAATAAAGTTAATATTTAATAAGACATCTACAATATTTTTAAAAAGTTGTAGAATCTTCTTTAAATAATATTTGTAGTTGCCTATTTATTGCTGTTTTAAGATAATTTATATACCTAAGTGACCTTCGGTGAATTTAAGCCCATTGTAAGTTATTTCATTGAGAAGTGGGGACGGACCTAGGAACCCTCCTGGGCCTTACTACATACCTGCTATTTCGTAGCAGCTGTAAAGTATACTTAAAAATGATATTGGAAGTGTAAACTTTTTACTGAAACAAAGACAAAATAATTAATCCCCCCCCCTCCCACTTCCCGAACTCGGATCGACCGTAATTTATTTTTCCTCTCATTTTGATCATATTCCCCTGCTTTTCTAATGGGTTTCATCCTACTGTAATTTTTTTTCACTTTTTACCATTTTTGTAGGCTTTGACCCTGGTGTAATTGTCCCATGGTCTAGTCAGATTTGTGAAATAGCCGACTAAAAAGTTAATAGGTACTTTTAACGCAATTGCAATAATTCAACCGAAACTACCTATACCTAACCTACATTTTTCTAATTCTATGTTATCTATGTGCTGTTTATTGCAGTAACCCGATCCCGATGGCCATGCCTGTTCCAAAATTCGTTCCAAAATTCTTCAGCTATTTTCATATATTTGTATACTATTCATAAATCTTAATTTGCAGTTTTGCTTAATTTTATTGCATTGTAATAAATTCTATTATTAGCACAAGTTTGTGCCAAGTAGAAAACGTAATGAACTAATTAGGTACCATAGTTTTCTAAATAAGCTCTTTGCTTTATATATTTTTCTATAAACAATTCATTGTTAACTTTAATTTATGATATATATTTAAAAAAATAAATAACGATTTAATTCATCAACAACTAGGTATTTACAGGGAAGGAAGTTTTTTTATTGAAATTCTCGATTGCAAAACAATTTTATCTTTTCATTGATTACTTATCATGTTAATTGCGTAAGCTAACGTTGTATCAATAGATAATTGTGTAATTATCAACATAATGTTAATTTGCAAAAACTTAAGACCACGCTTACCCCCCCTATCTATTAGATAAAATAAAGAATTTCATATTATTTGGTGCTTATATTATCTGACCAATGGATTACTTAATTATTTTTATCTAAAACGAATCGTAAATCTTTTGTTCTCAGATATTCTATCTAATATTGTTTTTCTACGTTGTGCGGGCGTTATAAGTTCTACTAAAGATCCTTCTAAGTTCTTTTGTAGGTAAATTGAAGTTGTACCATTTTTTGGTTATTCTATAGGTATAGATATAATCAACCCCTATTATAATTAATGATAATTAACCCCTATTGTAATCAGTGGCGTAGCGTGCACAGGGGGGGCCCCGTATAAAAATTTGTTTATGGGTTTATGGGGCCCTTGAAGGGTAAACATTTCTAATAAGAGATTTTTCAAATAAAATACTTATAATTTGTGTGAAAACCGAAAATATTTTCAGGCAACTCCCTCTGCTTTAATTATCAGACCTTAATTACTTTTATTTTTCTAAGTTTCTGCCAACCTTTGAACGCATGCTTTACGCGGGAAAAATTGTTTTTTTTTTTACTTTTATGATTACTGAAATATAATAAAAATTGGGAAGTTTTTATTAATTTTTGCTTAGGCACGTTGGGGGCCCCTGTAGTCCGGGGGCCCCGTATAATTGATACGGCAGATACGGCGCTAGCTACGCCCCTGATTGTAATTAATGATAATATGGTATTGCACCGATGAAAAAAACACGTGCTGAGTTATAGATATGGCTTTTCCCTTTTCGTATCTTTTCGGTGATACAACAGGTGTGAATTATTCATTTTATTATTTACGACTTATAGGTAATTTTACTCGTAACATAAATAGTGAAAAGTGGCTGTTACATTGTACAGGAGCAGTGAATTTATGTACACCTCTGCCTACGCCTTCGGGATAAAAGGCACGATGTTGTGATATGTAATTTTGATATATTAAATATTTTGGCATCTATCTAACTTTTTCAAAGAGAAAGTGTTAAAAAAACATTCTAAAACTTCATTATTTTGCGTTATTTAATTGACTAAGAAAGAAGACGTGAAAGAGGTTTTGTAACAACTTATAGTTATTATCTCTGATGTAAATAAAATCAAACAAAGCGAGTGATTACAATATTGTTCAGGAATTTCCTCTGCAACGACATTTCTTGGTAGATTAAGGATAATGCAAATAACAAGTAGGTAAATACTTTTTAAAACAAACAGGTTTTTTAGATTCCATTCTGAACTAAGTTTAGGTACTATGTCAACATCAGTACCTACAACAAGCTAACCCAAAGAACATCAATTTTTTTTTATTGTGATGTTGGTTTTTTTAATTGTGTGTGTTGTGAATTACTGCAATATGCATGCATACTCAATTTTTTTTTATTTCTTTTTTATTTCCATAAAATACATTTTAAATAATATAAGGAAAAGAAAAATAATATGTACAACTTAAGATACTAACTAACATAAGATTAATTTAATAGAGTTTCTAGTTTATCATCTTGAAATAGAGTTAGAAATTATTTAAATTGTGCATCGATTCTCGACAGTTCTTTATAGTGCGTTATATTTATTTTTAGCTAGGACTAGCTCAGTTGCTCAGCTAACAGGTCTTAGTCACACGTCAAGACTATACATAATCATACTGAATCCAAAAAAAAATGATTGTTTTTGGCGTAAAAATAAACAAAAAGGTAAAGGTATAAGTAAGTATGGTAATGGGAAGTGTATGTCATTGATGTTGTTTAATTTATCTTTATGTATGTTTACTAGACATAAGTATTTTTACGTCGTACAAATGTATTGAAATAGGTAGTTAATAAAGATATGAAACTACTTATGAAGGCCCTAGAATTGTCAAATATTGGAAAATTTATAAAAAAAGAAAATTATTTATGAATATGTGACTAATGACTTTAATTTAATATGTTATCAAGTGAAAGATGTTTTTAGATTGCACTCACTTTAACTGAAAGAATGTTCGTGGGATAAACTTAAAAGAAAGTTCTGACAATGATGTATAAATAAAATGCTATTGTAATATGTGAACGCAGCCATGGCCTCTAGCGCGATTATTTGAATGAATGTTTGTTGTTATTTTCCCACAGCAAACGTCATTTTTCGCGCCATAAATTCTGTCACATTCAACCTGACGCCCACAAATAAAAAAAAATATTTCGATTTTTTTGCAAGAAGAAGCCTATGTAAGATAAATAATTATTTGTGCCGACACATTGTATTAAAGGAAGGTCAAACACCTTCACGAAAAATTAATGTTGTCTACTTTTTTTCCCTAAAAATTACGAAGTAACGATTTGTGTAATGTTCTATGTAATACCCTGTGTGACGTCATTTCATAATGACAATGACGTTTGCGGTGATTTTTTGACCTTCTAATTTAACTTTGATGTGCTTCTCACGTACAAATAAGTGTTGAGAACATAAAATTAGGTTTTTATTTTACTTGTCTTATTAAAATTCACAATCTGTGTCTATATACGCATTTGAAATTCTCCGAAAGTAATATAATTATTGTTAAAGGTGTTGGGAGCTCTGGATTTACTATGACATGGCTAATATAGATTAAATTACAATCAATCATAGTAAAGCGTGGGATTTAAATAATTAGATTTATCTATGGTATCAATAGGTACACGTTCTTTCTAATACAAAAGTTGCTACGGATTATTTTTTTATCTAGCTTAGATAGAGCGTTGGATATAATCAGAATACTCTCACTAAATTTAGTTTAAATATCAGAAAATGATTTGAATAATGAATACGCATTGAATTGATATTCTTATACAATAATGGACATTTATTATATAAGTCGGTGAATGTTTAAATAAACTTTTATTAATTATAGATAGCAGCAAATTACGGAATGGATGTTTTTAATCTCTCGAAAAATATTAAATCATAATTTTAAGAATAAGTAATTTAGACTACTGATAGCATTGTGGTTCAAGTATGCATGCTTAGAACAAGTCTAAAGATGCGACTATTGTTAAGTAGGTACCTACTTGAAACGGGGTCGAATTAAAGCTGGTAAAAAATGGATGTCATTAATCACATAATATGTAAATAAACACCCAATATATAGACAAAAAAAGATTAATAAATAATTTTCCATGTTCTCCGCGTCTATGTATTTTTGATGCAGTTGTATTAATTGCAAACCGGGTCTGTCCAAATGTCATTATTGGCACTAAGTTAATTAATACAGTTTAAAAATGTCAGTTCTTAAAGAAAAAGAACTAGTTATACTGCATTTAATAAAACGACCTTTACTCAAGTAATGAATTAGCGAAAACCGTACTAAAACCTGTCCAGTTGTTTTTGAGAATATTACAAAAATAGAGGTGTAACGGGAGGCGGGGCTCCTCTTCAGAGTGTTTGCCAGTTAGCAGATGAGTTAAATAATGTAGTTGAACAGACCTAGGTTTATCTGAGAATCATGCTACCCGGTCTCTCTTTTCCCCAGCCCTTAGTTGACTTTTACTGGAAGACTAAAAGTGATGAGATGACTTGGTGACTGACAGTTATTTTTTTTTGGCCTAAGTCGGTAAACGAGCATACGGATCACCTAATGGTAAGCAATCGGCGTCGCCCATGGACACCTGGAACACCAGAGGCGTTACGAGTGCGTTACCGGCCTTTTGGGGATTAGGACTTTGAGGATCGTTGGAGATTCAGGGATTGGGGAGATTGGGGAAGGGGAGGGCCTCCGGTAACCTCACTCACAAGACGAAACACAACGCAAGCTGCTTCACGTCGGTTTTCTGTGAGGCCGTGGTATCACTCCGGTCGAGCCGGTCCATTCGTGCCGAAGCATACACTTACTTTAGTTATATACAGTGTGCACGGCACTGTTAGTTATATGAGTCTTTTCATCTTCTACTTTGCCATTACGGTATGGCTTAAACTGGAGTTTAGATTCACTCTATACGTACATATACCTATGTTTTAACTACGTAGATAAGTAGTTAAACTTAAACCACAAATTAAGTTTAGTCTAGACTGTAGATTGTTTTTCTCAGGGCAAAGATCAGTTAGATCATTATTTTGGTTCTAAGTCGTAGGTATCATTTACCTACGTAGCTAATTTACTTTTTTATTAAGTCTGGAGAAACCAAACGAACCACGATTTTGCTTTAATAAATGCATTAAGTTCTGATGTGTATTTTTATGATTTGAACATGATGTCATTGACTTGTATCAGTTCTCAGCTGGTTTGTTCGTATCAATATTTTCAGCTGGTTCATCTTTAGATACAAATAATATGACTGATGCCTTCTGTGCACCATTTTACCTCCCAAAAAAATCATATTACCCCGCTAATATAGAAATGTTACAATACAATCACATATTGGAAAATATATTCGTCAGTTTTACTACATATTCAACGACATAGGAAACTTGATGCAACGCCAACTGTTTCGGGCATATCCAGGATACGGATTATGTACAGACACTCGCTGGTTAACCTATCAATTTGTTCATTACATTTTCGACTTTATATCAAAACGATACAGTTGAAGATCTAATAAATAAATTTGACAGAAACGTATGGGTTGAGTTGCTGGCTTTTGTACCTACCTATGTGTGTGTGTGTGTGTGTAATATGTATATGAATAGCGTGATGAAACAGGCAAACCAATAATTTACGAACAATGTATTGTCTGTGGTATTTGTAAAAATAATGAGTAGGTATAATGATTCCCAAGATTAATTACTTTAATTACTTTTTATTCCTTCATAATCATGAGCTGTGTATAGACTTACTATATACGTTACAAATTTTATATTTTAGCAAATTTCGCGTAAAACTGACGTAGGTATTATAGTTTTATCGTTTCGAGCAGTAGACTATAATTAATTTGTCTTTGGTATTGTTTTTTTTTAAAGGTAAACTAATGTTAAGCCAATTAAAGTTAAGTTCTGAATTTAAATTCATATGGAATGAAGATTGTACATTGCTTGTGTCTGGTATGGTCTTTGTATGACCACATGACCGAAAAAAAAGTAAAAAAAAATTACCTCCCTTTCATTTCCATTGAGGATCTAACAGTACCTACCCGAATACTACCTAGATAACTTTGGTAGTCAGTCTCCATTATAAAAATATTCTAAAATAAAAAAAAAACTTTTCCGTGGAAAGGACACGCATAATTCATGTATAATACCTGCTTTAAATTCACATAAAAATTGCTAATCAATAACAAAGATGCACAAAATATGCATAATTGGCTAGTTTCCTAGGATTAAAATAAATTGTTTCAACTTTTTAATGCAAAAAATAATTAAAAAATAATCATACTCTCATCCATTGATTTGACAATTTACCTACTTTTGATTTTTTTCTCGCTAATTTTATGGAAATACCTATGCTATTTGACGTAGAAATATGATAACGTCATAAGTTGCGATCCAATACAAAATTCATAGACAAGTATTAGTATTGAATTTGACTAACTGTCAACTACCATATTGGTTAGTTAGTGATGTTAGTACCGTAGTACCTTAGTGTCGTTGATTACACGACAAAGATTCAAGGCTAGGAAGTACCATCACTTCATAATGATCGAATAGCATTAGAGTAGACGACATCAGGTCAACCAATACCATTCTGTCAATTTCTCCATTGAATTTCCGACTTTATATCAAAACGTTAAAGTTGAAAATGTAATAAAGGCATCTGTAATGCGATTAGAGGTACTTAGAGTATGACCGCCATTACTTTTGCCATAAGTGTACGGCAATGCCATGGCGTATGAAACAAAGGATGAGTTGTAAAACGATTGTGTATGGGTTGTAAAAGGTTCACGTGCCAAAATAAGTATTAATTTATGATGTTATCCCGTTTTTTAATGTTTTTACTCATGAGGAAAAACATATTCAACAACAATATCATGATATTGACGATTAGAATGCATTTTCAGATGTTTTTTTTTGCAAAAAGTGTCATCATCATCAACACTCAACAGCCTATAAATGCCCACTGCTGAGCAAAGCCTCTTCTCACACGGAGACGGTTTAAGCATTAATCACCACGCTTGCTCAATGCGGGTTGGCGATTACAAACTTATAATTAGAAATTATAAGCCCAGGTTTCCTCACGATGTTTTCCTCCACCGTTTGTCAATGGTGTCTAAATAATCTTAGAAAGTACATCGTGAAAAGTCCGTCGGACTGCCGTATTGGTCTTATTTATTATATTCTGTTTTTAATACCCAGTCTAGTACTAAATGCCTAAATTGCACACATCATTTTATGTAGGTATATTGCAATATCTTTGTTTCGATATCCAGGTAATTAAAAAATAGTTAGCTATTTGAGCAGTAGTAAAACGAAGTTACGACTTATAATTTGGCTACTTACATCCTAAGCATTTTCTAAGCTAATAGCAATTTTTATCTAAGTATATTTACTTATGTTATATTTATCTAAGTATATTTACTTATGTGAATATGTATACTTTTTTAAGTATTTATTTTTGCACATATTATTATAATAAAATAATTTTATTTGAAAATGTTTTATATATACAATTAATATTAACTATAACTAAATGAAAATATATACAACTTAAAATATAAATAACTATGAACTAAAATATTTACACCTTAAAAAAAGGTAATAATAAATAAATAAGCTATAATAAGGCATCAAAAAAAAATTTTCCTCATCATTATCGTGAGGTAGGGTGCCCAAAAGACTGGCAGCATTACCACGTTGAATGGCAATGCTTAACCTTTGTCCAAGGTAGAAGCCAGCCCTTATATATATAATTATTATTATTAGCCCTTATATTATTATAATGATAAAACTCTTGGGAATGAATATTATTGTATTGTTTCACGAATTTCAATGAGATTGACAAGTGAGCAGGAAGTATAAAGTTATGAAGAACATAATGAGATCAAATAAAAAAATATAATCATCCTCACGAGACCGACTTCTTATTGTTCTTAAGTTACGTCAATCTCTCTGTTATTTAATTGATTTATTACTTGTCTTTGTATTGAATATTTATTGATTTTTTTAATCTCTAAAGAATACCTATAATGAGGAGGAGTTTGACATAAACAATTAGGGCCACTCTCATGATATAAGTTTTCGATAATGTGGCTCCGCACTGGTGCAATATGCATGTATTATACATATAAACCTTCCTTAACTCGTCGAGTACCGGTTTTGTAGAAACAATTATAGAACAATAGGTTGCGGTCACCGGTGACCGCTTGGTGTTTGACAGTTTAGGAATTACTCTATCTATTGCAAAATCCGTTGGGTAGTTTTAAAGATCTAAGCATACATAGGGACAGACAGACGGTGGATAGCGGTTTTGTTTTATAATAGGTAGTGATGCACTATAAATAAAGCCTCCCGATAGATTTCGATCTCGGTAGCAAGTGCAATTGGACTAGTCCACTACGCAGGAGATATTATAGTATAGTGCACAGGGTATGCGGAAACGTGTTTGTCTCTGAACCCGACAGCCGTCCGACACGACCAGAGGAGAGAAGTCAGGAGCAGGACCAATGGCTTATTGAGCTTTAAGGCAACCAACTATGTACTGTATTAGATTCAAAATCGGGTACATAATGGGTATCCAGACATTGTAATTGGGTATTTTTATGGGTCAAAAATAAATTATTTTGATTTTTCAATCCAATTAAATATTCAACAATAATTACAATTTCATTCATAGGTATCTACCTATATTTGACGATATACTTAATTTTCGATTTATTCTAGAAAGTTTTTCAGAAATAAGTGTGCTATTTGACTCGATAATATGATGACGTCATAAGTTAGTTTTTGGGTAAAAGTATTGAATTTCATTAGTTGTAAAATACCGTATTGTGAAACAGGCCCTTGAAATTCACAGGTTTACCAGGGAGCATTCTTGCCCGCACTCTGTCAGGTCTCCTCTAGTCAGTTCATAAGATATTATTCATACAGAGATAATCATGGTTTAAAATAAATTATTGTACACATACTTACATATTGTTAGTTAACTAGTAATCGTTGTAAGTAGATGTCAAAATAAAATAAATTCGTCACGTGTTATGTAACACCACAACACAAATGACAAATACAAATTAATCTTTACAACGTATACATATACTTATTATGACAAAAAATACAAGTTTATTATATTGTTGACAAAATTAGTTATTAATCATTTTGTTACCTACATGATATACAGTCGTAAATACACATAATGTGTTGGTACCTGCGGGTGTCCATGGTCCATGGGCGGCGCTGATCGCTTACCATCAAGTGATCCGTCTGCTCGTTTGCCTCCTATTCCATAAAAAAAAACACTTGAAGCAACGAAACGGAGTTACTAGCGTTTTTCCCTTTTTCATTTCTTGTTAAGGAAACCTGTATCACAGATTACCAGGCCATATCCCACTGACGCGATATAACTATTTACTGAGTTGCATAAAATACTTAATTAGATAATAAAAATTATAAAAATTAGTTACTGAGGTCGAAATAATACTGATACATATTGTTGGTGAATATCAAATTTATAGTGTGTAACTAGGTTCCCTCTTTACTTTATAAAAATTGACTAGATGTATTATAATAAAAAAAAAATATGACAAGGGCAACGGACCTAGAGTCCGTGGATAATTAATCAAAAAAGAATATCAGAATGTCACCTTTCTTATGTTATGGGTTCTCTAAAATTTAGGAGAGGTTCGTGAAATACTGAAGTCCTAACAAAAGAAGTGTTAAGGGTATGTATTTATGTAAAAATATTTTATCAGTCATGCTGATGTTACAATCTCTGTTGGTTTAGCAATGAATAATTGCATTGTTCGCAAAACTTGGCTCATCACAAATTATGTGTTATTTGCAGATAAAACTCGTAAATATTCATAGTTTTATGATGACTCCTGTCCATGTCTATGAAGTGAAGGTCATGTTGCAAACCTTATTTATTCGTGTCGGCTAAAACAAATCGACCTTTTTCCGACCACTTCATGTGAGTAACGGTACGTTTGGATCAACTAGATACTAATTAGTCTTAGTTTAGTATTGTGGTTTACTTAATTAACTAATTATAACGATAGGCTCACAAGACGAGAAATGAAATATTTTTTATCGTTCCAGTAACAAAACTTTATTGTTGTTTATGTTTCGTGAAAAATTATTTTCAAACATAACATAACACATCATGCCTTTTATCCTCGAATGGGTAGGCAGAGGTGCACATTATGCCACTGTACAATGTAACAGCCACCTTTTACTATTTATGTTATGAGTCTCATGTAAAAAGGGGTAAGCCTATTGCCATATACCGGGCATAAATTACATAAGCATAATATAAATTATGTTATACATTAAATCATATGGTCCATTTTATCTATTTCCTAGGTTTTCCTAAACATTATAATATACACGTGACATTATTGCACGTGTCGTAATGATACCTAATAACAATACGTTATTGTATAATCGATAAAGAAAAAATAACATTTGAAATCTGCTCGCGATAAGATAGTGACACATGAATAAAGGCGACTGCACGCTGCGTGAGAAGAAATATTGTTACTTAACTGTGGAAGAGGCATACTTCGGCACGAATGTGTCGGCTCGACCAGAGTTATACCACGGTATCACAAAAAAACGGCGTGAAACAACGCTTGCGTTGTGTTTCGTCGTGTGAGTGAGGTTACCGGAGACCCAATTATCGTCCCCAATCTCCCCAATCCATGAATCCCCAACAATCCTCAAATTCCTAATTCCTAAAAGGCCGGTAACGCACTTGTAATACCTCTGGTGTTCCGGATGTCCATGGGCGACGCTGATTGCTTACCATCAGGTGATCTGTCTGCTCGTTTACCAGATTATCCCATAAAAAAAACTTATTTCTATTGATATCGTTTCGTGAGTAAAAAGTAGGTGTCTTTTTCTTTACTTTACTTATAGTATTTTTTTTTAAGGAGGGAAAATCATCAAATGACTGCTCCCGCCTGGGTGAGGCGGGAGGGAGTGTCAGACTCTTACTGACTAAAAACCACCCCGTTCCTTCTCCTGCACGTCGAGCCGGAGCCCCGGTTACACGTTAGGTTCTCCGCGACTTTACTTATAGTATTGCATTTACTATTTACTTTCTTTAGGTTGGTACAAACCGATGATTGATTACATTGATACGCTTAACTTTTTTTGAAGTTTTACTAATAATGAGTTCGATATACAAAGACTTTAACCAGTTTTATAAATATTTTTCGCAATTTTTTATCCATTTATAGTGTTTAAAAATAGGCCCATTCAAAAAAATCTTTGGCACTGTTTCCATATTTATATTCTCTATACCTATGATACGTGGTTGAATACAGTGTGTGATCATCCTAAACACGTCGCCAGACTAGCGTCACGTCACGATAGCACCACATGTGTCACGGTGTCATGGTCAATAAAATTGAGTGTGTAAGATTGGCTCGTTTGGTACCCACAAATTGACCGCTTTGTTCTTTGAATCATCTATTTGTAGCTATTGTAGGTGATAGAAAACAGTCTGGATGCTAAACAGTTTCTAGATTTATCGCCATAAGTATCTACTAGTGGCAATAAATGCAATGTATCTATATAGCTCTTCTGTGTTAAAGAAACTTAAATTATACATTAGACATTTTCTCCATAAATGCCTACTTTTACCCACCTTAAACTGTCAAACACCAAGCGGTCACCGGTGACCGCAACCTATTGTTCTATAATTGTGTCTACAAAACCGGTACTCGACGAGTTAATGACGTATTCGTCGTAGTTGTAGTCGTTAGAAAAAATATTTCCCTAAATAAAATTCTACAATATAAAACTAGATTAAATTCAGATACAATAAAGTGTTCAGTAAGGTTCGTATAAGAAAAAGTATGAAGATCAATCACACCCAATGTCATCAAATAGTACCTAATAAAAAGTATTTGCATGATTCCCTTATCGAAACTCGACTAAGTAATAAGCTAATCTCTTCATTATCGTGGAAACTCTTTTTGTATCATAAATAGTGACATTGCAAGAAATACATAGTAAACACGCCGCTTATAGGTACGTAATAGTACGTAAACACGATACCAGATATCTAAGGATTAAAGGATAATTAGCAAAAATTATGTAAGTATGTGTACTGATACTCACCGCAAATAGAACTAGTTCCGGGATCATTCTGTGGCATCAATCTTAGAAAAGCTTTGGTAATATAATGTATTTTAAATTTTCATAAGCGAGCTTTAAGGTTCCTAAAAGGATAGTTAAATATGCTCATAGTATTATGCAATGTAACTAGTATATGTAAGTATGCACTTTACAACCGTTAAAATAACAAGTCCCAATTAATCGGAGGTGAACCTGAATCTGAGGTGGCCTTATCTATAGGTACCTAGAGCACAGTCTCAAACTAGGTGCTCGATCTGGACCTTCTTACGTCATACCTAAGTGACAGGTTTCAAAGAGTGGAGGTGAACGGAAGGCTTCTGTCGGATCTGTTGTCAAGATGGGCGTTCCGCAGGGATCGATACACGGCCCGTTTTTATATAGTCGAAAATTTCGATTTACGAAACCTCTTAGCATACATCGCAGTTCGATTCGAATAATATGATAGATATGAGTTAATTTAAAAAAAAATGTGGCATCAGTAGAGTGCCGTAAAATGCACGCCTATAGCAACAAACCTCATAAAGATGCGACATTCTTGACCCCAGCATAAAGTTTTAAGGTCAAATAACAGTAGTTCTAAGTAATATATTGACATTTATTTCGGTATAGATTACTAATCAAACATAATTATAAGTTAGAATGGACAAGAAGAAAGATTTACCGTTGTCAGTGTAAAAAACATATCATGTTGAAGATTTTTATTACCAAAATCGACATGCACTTTTCTGCAAGCATGTTGTTTGACCCGTCAAGTTTTATAACAGAGTTCGATATTATTATAATTTTTCTATTTAAGGCAGAAATTGACTATATATATATAGGACAGAAAAATACTAAACATAAACTAAATTTTATAGCTATAAGATTAAAGGCTCAATTCCAAATAGACTAAAACTACCTCTATATATGTGTTTGATATTTCTAAGTTTCATAACACCATCTAGATACATTGACCACAATCTTTTCTTAAAATCGTTTGATAACACTCTTACATTATACGTGCGCTTGCGCATGCTATCGTAATGATAATTGTAGATACGCAAACGTAATTCACCTACGTTCAAGATCATTGTATGCAAGTGTACGTAGTTTACAATTTACACGCATACTTAATTAGTAGGTTTCATCGACAATCACGTTGATGATATGAAGGTCCCTGTAATAATGAGTTTATGATCTACTTGTTTTTGCCAGCGGCTTTGCCCGCGTTTAAGTGGCCTATGATTTATTACAGAGCATAATCTACCCCTGTTCCATCTCGATCCCTTCAGCCGTTTTAACGTGAAGAAGTGACAAACATATTATAACACATTTACGTATTTATAATATGAGTAGGACGCACGTATTGTGTGCATCATTTACCATGTATTATGTTATGTTCATAAAAAAACAACTCACTTATCAAAGTAAGTATCGTAGCTGATTGTCGTATAAAAATGCATTTTTTTACCATTTTAGTTTCATTTCATCTCATAACTTCAGTAACTAGTTTGAGTCCATGAAGCGCCGAGCGAAACAGTGCGCAGTGTGACGACTCACGACGGGTTGGGAAATTAAGGTATTTCAGGAAGAATTTTCCTCAATGTTTTAAAATAGAATTCGGTATTTAGAGATACGACTGTATCAACGAAAAGTGAGTTAGTGACCTTTGACCTTTCAGGCTTAGGAATGTAAAGTGTCAGGTGTGTCACTGATGAACGGCAGTAGATTAGAACGATTTATAACTAAACTACAATTTCTGTTCTACATTTAAATACTAAAAGACTGTTGACCCCACAGAACATATAAAGAAGGTTCATATGTTCTGTGGTTGACCCCAACCTAGATTAATTTTGTAAGAAAAATAATAAATATATTCAGTTGCACTTTGGTTTTAAATATTTAAATTCATTTTTATTTCTTCATTGAAATTGCGATATAAATAAATTAAATTATATTTATGACGTCAACTATATAACAAGAAGTTAAAAATCTTGCAATCATTGCTAAAATTATGTATTGCAAATTTTACTGCTAGCTCCGCTTGCATCAATTATGGACCAATTCATCATTTTCTTTATCTTATTTTTATTTATTCTGTATAACAAACGATGGCGGACTTAATGCCGGGTGGCATTCTCTAACAATCAACCATATTATAATCTTCCTTTTTATATAATATCATTGTAAAACATACATTACCAGATTCCATAAAGTAAGATTAAAAGTTTTTATTTACTTTACGTAAGTATAGATAAATAAATAAGAAAATAATACCTGAATGCGCAAAAAGTTGCAAAATCAAAAAAAAATTAGGTACCTAATAGCTATTATTACCATTTTCAGCTGAACATGGTGCTAGAGCATTTTTCAATCGAAATACAACTGCCATAATATGTTCGATACTTTTTGCATATTTGCTAAAGCAACATTATTCTTAAAAAATAACTAATTTTGAATGAAATATTAATAAACTTGACAAGGTTGAATAACTTAATATGAATAAGTACCAAAAACTGGGAAAACCATATGACTAAAAATTGTATACCTTAAAGGTACCTGTACTGACCGGGCCGGTGTGATACTTTTGACCAATACCTACAGACCTAACTATTTTTTTTCTCCTTTGGCAACCGAGTCTCCAAAACGGTGTTGTCGACTATACTGCCAGTGCCGAGTAGTGACGGGACAGATCTAACTAAATAAGTATTGAAGAATACAAACTTTGAACTTGAAGGCGAGATGTTATGTGTACAAAACTAAACAACCAATTGTAGAGAGTTCTTACAAAAAGCCCAATCAATTCGCTTAAATAAAAATACCTTTGTAAAAAAATATAAAAATAACAGTTTAAGACACAACAGGTTCAAACCGATATATAAAAATTCTTAGCAAATATACCGGTCATGCCATATTTGTTCAAATACTATAATTTTTCGGTGTTACTAAATAAGTTGCAAAACTTTAGTCTGTTGACTGAGCACCGGCATCGTGGGCCCCTTCGCTTTGCGCATGTGTCGCAAGTCGCAATCACCTTACCGAAATATTGTTTGTTCTTACGAAAAAAACGCATCTATGGTTGTTCTGAAATCATAGGTACTTAATTGCTTCATACATGGGATGAGCCATGCGGCAGAGAAGAACGCATTTTGTTGTAAGATGGGGTTCAGATTATCCTTCTAACAGAAACCGGGTAATAATATGCCCGTGATGAACATGAATTTTCTGCCTGTTGAGCGAGCAGATGATGAAAACTATTATGTAGGCCCATCGTTCAAAACGAACTGCTCTATATATTATTGAGACGGTCTGTACTCCAACAGTGAACTGTCACGCATTATTGCCCTGAGAGGGTGTTAGAGGTTAAAAAAAATATATTGTAGGTTCAATAGAACCTAGAATTGCGTTTTTAGGTAAATATTATTCAATGAATTTTTAAGTGTGGGAGAGCCATGCTTCGGCACTTATGAGCCGGCTCGACCTGAGTACCACGGCCTCACAAGAAAACCGACGTGAAACAACGCTTGCATTTTGTTTCTTCGTGTAAGTGAAGTTACCGGAGGCCTAAATCCCCAATCTCTCCTGACTCCCGGAAATCCACAAATTCATAATCCCCAAAAAGGTCGGTAACGCACTTATAACGACTTTGGTGTTCCAAGTGTCCATGGGCGATGCCGATTGCTTACCATCAGGTGATCCATCAGCTCGTTTACCGACTTATCCCATAAAAAAATCCCGTTCATTCGTTAAAGAAACTTTAAGAAACTAGATTTTAAAATCCCAATTAGATATCTTTTTCTAAATTAAGAAGTTGCGATGTAACAAGCTCAAGTTTTTTTTAGTTTTTCTTATTCTTTATTTAATTAAAGGACTTTTATCTGAAGACATGTCAGTCCTATTAATGATACAAATCAAGAAACTCTTAAACTAATTACCTTAAAAATAATAATGTCAATAAAAATTATTTTATTTTTTTTTAATAAAAGGTAAAAAAAAACAGCAAGCTCAAGTTATCGAGCACTTTATATCACGTTTTTTGTAAGTTTTTAATCACAAAGTTATGAATCATTTATTTTGTTTCTTAACCAAATAAAGGTATGGTGTATACTGCATAAAACTTATATTTGTTAACCTTCGAGTACAGAGAGGTAGACAGGTCTTTAAATACTAAAAATAAATATGCAAACAGCCTACTTATATTACCTACGTAGATACCTACCTGTTTTTTATTTTTAAGTTTAATCTTTCAGACAGCTTGGTGGTGGAGCAAAAATAATAAAGGTCGTGTACAGTCAGCTACTTAAGTTATTTTAAACGTGGTAAGAATTGAAATTGTATAGATAAATTCAGTACTATCAGATCTATAATTGTATAGATCTTGATAGAACTATTTTTTTATAAAGCTACTGTGCTTTTTAAAAAAATTGTACAAACTAAACAGTTCTTGTACTAAATCAATCTTTATTACAATACTTGTGTACATATTGGATAACTTTGCTGATTATTCTTTAAAAACTGTCAAACACCGAGCGGTCACCGGTGACCGCAACCTATTGTTCTTTAATTGTGTCTATAATGACGGTACTCAACGAGTTAAGACCTGTGCTTCAAAACAAGATTCGATATAAAAGGATATAGATACAAATACACATTAACTCGTCGAGTACCGGTTTTGTAGACACAATTATAGAACAATAGGTTGCGGTCACCGGTGACCGCTTGGTATTTGACAGTTTAATAAGGTAACTACATTAGTAGGTACAGTTTTTATAATTTTGACCATCAGAATGTGGTCATTTTTATTTTTTTTTATATTTGATGGGCCGACGTTTGACCACTAGCTCGCCTGTTGGTAAGCGATGATGCGGTCTACGATGTAGCACGTCGTCCCATAAGCAACCTATTCATTCGGGCCTTGAAGACTCCCAGGTTGTACCCTTCAGGAAATACAGACTCTGGCAAAGAATTCCACTCTTTAGCAGTACGCACAAGGAAGCTTGAAGCGAAGCGCTTCGTGCGTGTGGGCGGAACATCTACAATGTATCGGTGACGCTTCGCGGATTGTCTGGTGGTACGATGATGGAAAGGACTAGGGGGAATCAAGTTGTGCAATTCCCCCACACACTCACCGAAATGTATTCGGTAGAAAACCGAAAGGCTTGCAACCTTACGCCTGTGCTCGAGGCTTTGAAGCCGAGCCTTCACAAGCGCATCATCGTCGATGATCCTCTTGGCACGCCTCTCAATGTGCTCTAACGCGTCCAGCTGATATTTTGCCGAGCCATCCCAAAGATGAGAGCAGTACTCCATACAGGACCTGTGCTTGGTACAGGCTCAGAAATTGTTTCGGCGTGAAGTACCGTCTCACCCTCCATAGGATACCCAACTTCCTACCAGCCAGTTGCGCTTTTGACTGTATATAGGAGGCAAAGTTGAGTGTGGGCGTCAGAGTTACACCAAGAAACTCAAGATGATCGGTTATCGGTACGGACACATTCCGGAAAGTAGGAGTCAGCGGAAATTGACTCTGTTTTGCGGAGAATAGACACGCCTGGGTTTTGCTAGCATTGAACCTAACCAAGTTGGCGTCACCCCAGTCGGAGACCGCCTTCAAGGTCGAGTTCAAACGTTCGATCATGGATTCTCTTAAAGACTGGATCTGTGTTCCGGGTTCATCAACTTTTGACGGTGACTGTACTATGGCGTCTATGGCCAAACGAATGTTGAAAATATTAACACTGAGCTAAGTATGGTGTAGTTAAGTACCTAATTACTCGATTTTTAGGTCATAACTAATAACTAAAAAGGTAATAAGAAACCAGATATTTTTTTACATGCATAAGTATAATTTTTGAACGAGTTGTTCTGGTAATTATTAAACTTTATTTTCAATTTGAAGGCAGTATAATTTAGTTCGTGTTTTAATACATTTTAAGTATATGTCTAGCTATTTTTCAGTTAAATATCTAATACTTATATTATAAGTAGCAATAACTATCTATAGAGGGATGTCAAAGACAATTGATGCACAACGTAAGTACCTACCTACTAAAATATATTTTTTTTGCCGCGTAGGACTTAACGGGTTGCCGGGGCTCCGGCTCGAAAGGCAGAAGTAGGAACGGGGTGGTTTTTAGTCAGTAAGAGTCTGACTCTCCCTCCCGCCTCACCCGTGCGGCAGAAGTCATTCGATGATATTTCTCCCTTAAAAAACTAAAATAATTATATTACTTTTTTATTCGTACTTTTCTTGAAAAATATTCGTTCTTATTCTTTCAATTCTATTTTTACGATGATACGTCTGGGACGCGTTTCGCTCAATTGGTATTAACAAACATTAAATTCGCATTGTAATGCCAATAACGCTTTATCATTGCGTAAATTGATTTATTGACTACCATAAAATCGACCTTCTGATATAAAAAACCATCTAAATATACTTAAATGTTTCCATACAGACAATCATGCAAAAAGAATTACTACGAAAAAGTTGAATCAAAAGAAAGTTGATTTTGAAACCGGTTCTGGACTGCACCAATCAATAAAACAAAGAATTGGCATTTTATACTCATATGATCTGTGTAATTAGAACTAATATTTGATGAACATTAATATCTATGCGATGATAAGTTTTTACATTTGGGATCTAAACTATTTTAGCTTTTCGTGTACTGTTTAAAAAATTACTGGCTTCATTAAATTGTGTCTAAATTCTATCCCAAGTAGTGAAGTCTACCGTGAAATCGATTTAATTTATTCAGCTTCGCCTATTCGCAATATAAACAGATCCAGTAGCTTGATATTTTGTAAAAAAATTAAATATGCCTGAATTATTGTTTTCATTGAATTGGAAATCAAAAATATCTAAAACGAAACCCTATCTGTAGGCAATAGGGTAGATGACTAATTTTTATTTTAATGTCCGTCAGGTAGATTATTTAAAAAGATTAGACACGTATTTATTATTTTCTTACGAAAACGAATAGTTTCGAACATATATTATTGATTTGATTAAAATATCGCAAGACGTCACCTTTGAGTACGATTTATACTCTAAAATGACGTACCTACCTTCTACTCCTAAACTTTTATTCGTTTTATCTAAGTATTGTTTTCTTATCCGACAAAATAAAAAAATACGTGTCTTATATTTTTTCATTACCTAACTTATGGACTAATTATTTTTTTTATTTTCATACACGGTCATTATCCCTATTAATAATTTTCCTTTTCCTTAATTATTATGGAATGTAACGATACTGAGGATATAATATGTCTAATCATTTAATGAGGGATTATTTTTGTATCTGATCTTATCGAGCGTATTCTAGAAAAAATCTTAGCAGAGAGATATTCCGGTATCATAATAATATCATCTAATGAATACGTTCATTAATTTCTAATTAATTGAGTAATCCTTATCTATAATCCATTGAAAAGTTTTCCTTTTATAATTATAATTAATTTATTGTTGACGTTAGTAGATAATTATCATTGTATCGGTTTTGCAGGAAAATGTGCAACTGCTAAACATGAGATTTTGTGTTCAAACCAACCCTTTTCGATTATGGGAACTTTTAACTAATTTATATTTTCTGTTGGGTTATTCAAAAAGTCTTTAGTTGCATGGAGATTGATTTTGCCCGGTAGAGGCGGTAGATATATAGCACTAAGCCCGCCCCTCTTAAATATATATTCCATGTCATTTTTCATTTCATTTCATTATATGGGTGAAAAGTGAGTTAGGATATTGGAAATTGGGTGAAAAATAGATTACATTGTATTTGTGCACCCTTACATAACCCTAGAAGAAATAATCTACTTTCAATGATTATAAGACAAGTAATTCCTTCTTATAAGAAGATAACAGCATGGCTAACGTCAGACAGACTGATTGATATACGAATCCGATCGTCGAATGTCAGGTAATTGACTCGAGTGAATCGTAAGGTGTCAATAACTTTGAATGGTACACGGAACATTATGTATGCTTCCATTGTCGTGTGAATACATTTGTCAAACGTTACATAATAATGTCTATCTGCTACACTGATCGAGTTTTTTTTATGGCATAAGCCGGTGAACGAGCAGACGGATCGCCCATGGACACCTGTAACACCAGAGGCGTTACAAGTGCGTTACCGGCTTTTTGGGGATTAGGAGTTTGAGGATCGTTGGGGATTCAGGGATTGGGGAGATTGGGGAAGGGGAGGGCCTCCGCTAACCTCACGCACACGATGAAACACAACGCAAGCGTTTCTTCACATCGGTTTTCTGTGAGGTCGTGGTATTACTCCGGTCGAGCCGGCCCATTCGTGCCGAAGCATGGCTCTCCCACACTTAATGTTTAATATTGTACCAAGTTCGTCTATTGAGGGCCTAGTGTGAATTTTTCTTTACGTTAATTAGATCTAAATGTTACCGCGTTTACCGCGTTTAATGTTAACCAACCAACCTAAGGGTTTAACGCGGAAATGTTTAACGTAAAACAACTCGCACTAGGGCTTCTGGAGTCTAGAGTCAATTTACATTTTAAATATATATTGCACTAAGTATAGAGGTAAATAAAAAATAGCTATTCGATTAACAGTCAGACTACTAAGATAGCATCTAAGTACAGTCTGTTTATAATTTATGGCGAGTTTTAAATGTCTATTATAATGAAGTCAGTAAATGTTAACATTTAATTAAAACTGAAGCGATTAACATAAATTTTATTTGTTCCTGGAAGACATAGATATAAGATTTTACGATTCATTAACTTTAATAAACAGTTATGACATATCTTAAATATGACTTGAAGAAAGTGGTATGTTCATAAGTACTCTAAACTAATGAAGGAAATAATTTTAATTAAAAAAAGCCAATGTTAATAAATCATACCGCGTAAAGATCTGCTTCTCTAGAATTTGATATTACTTGCATCCATTCCTACCTAAGAGAAAAAGCTAATTTCTATCTTTTGAAGAGATTGGCAGAGTCGTAACTATTAATATACCTCTACTATGTATAATTGTGATACGTCTGAATAGTATATTTAATTAAATTATGTAAGTTTATTGTTGGTTCATATACATGTAAATTTACATAGGGATTTATTTAAGTCTATACTATTCACTTTTTATGTATTTCTCTTGGTCATAGATCTTGGATACGCTTGCTTCTTGCATCGACCATTTTTTGTCTCTGCATCACCCAAAGGTGATGGAGGAGGAGAATGCCCACCTTGTACATTAGAGTGTGCAAGACGCCTTTTAAAATAAAATAAAAAGCGAATTTCTTTTTAATAGATGGCTAAAGGATAGTTCAAAAGCCTTAACCATGACACATAAATAGCCAACGGCTGTGTCGCGGAGAACCTAACGGGTAACCGGGGCTCCGGCTCGACGTGCAGGAGAAGGAACGGGGTGGTTTTTAGTCAGTAAGAGTCTGACACTCCCTCCCTCCTCACCCACGCGGGGGCAGTCATTCGATGATTTTCCCCCCTTAAAAAAAAAAGCCATCGGCTGTCACAAAGAGTTGGGGTAATACCTGGCAACAGAACACGACACGCATACTAATAGACCTCAGTTTAACGTTTGTGACTAAACTCCGTTTTGCAACTGTCCTTAGCAAAGGTTTCTTAAAGGTCAATAACATTGACATATCCGTGTTACCATATTATCACGGTTAGGCAGCAATTTATTTGTATTAAAATAAAAATTTGTAGTCAGTCAAGTTAATAAATATATTCTGCAGGTAAAAAATAAAGATTAAACTGTCAAACACCAAGCGGTCACCGGTGACCACAACCTATTTTTCTATAATGGTGTCTATAATAACGGTACTCGACGAGTTAATTCCTAACAGAAATAGCTAAATAAATCATTATGTTTTCGGCTTACTCACGTAATAATTTGACGAGGAACTCGACTAGTTTCAAGCCATGCTAGAGGCTCATATTCATAGCAGCATTTCGCGCCCTGCGGCCGCGACGCGGCGACTGTCGCGCTGCTGCACCGTATGTGTTTTATTTATTATGTCTCACAAAAGTTACAATACAAATACAGAAATAGTTAATTATATTGTACTAAATTGTATGCTTTATAACGAAAACATAGCTTTTATATCCACCATGTCAGCTCAGCAATTGACCAATGGTTACTGCTGACTGTACCTCGTATCTGAATCAGTCTTGTTTTTCTTACCTGCTACCAAAATGACTTGGTTGACTGTACTTTTAATTCTTTAGTAAATATGTTTTGTATATTTTTTCCTGTACCCATAATCGAGGTACTTAATGTGCAGTTAATGTTCTTTAAAAATATTTGAGAATTTAATAAAATTATCAGTTGAAGTGTTAAGTATATTTGAGTTAGGATTTGAACTTCAAATAACTAAACTACCTCTATAGTTAAGTATAATGTACAGGAAATTAAACTTTTTTTGCTTTGTATATTTATAGATTTTAGTATTCAATGTAAACTTAAGAAAAAGCTTTATACGAAAAAAGTTTAATAAAATCTCTCATGTCTATATCTATATAAGATTCTCATGCAATATAAACATTAGTGTCTACCAATTATAAAGGTCACACATTCGTGAATAATCGCAAGAATTAAACAAGCAATCTTCTATAATAAATTCATATACAAAACTAACAATCTTCATTACAAATTCGCACACTAAAATATGTTGTGAAATCCAGCGTGGAATAAATCGACTTTCTTCATACACTGAACAAAGAAGTGACGGACATTAAATCGCAATGTAAGCCTTAATCTACAATTACGAAACTCTAAAGCTTTCACTCGTGAGCTTATGATACTACACTTTCACACGACATATTACGGGCAAAATACTGACTAACAGACGACTTACTGCAGTCAAGCATGACTTGTGTATTTGTCTCTCATGAGTGAACTTTTTAAAGTAAGTACTTATGTTTAGTATTTTCAGCGTGCTGTGTGCTTTTTTGAGGGGGAAAATCATCTCCCGCGTGCTAGAGGGAGTGTCAAACTCTTACTAACTAAAAACCACTCCGTTCCTATTCCTGCACTTCTACCGGAGCCCCGGCAACCGTTTACGTTCTCCGCGTCGGCAACAGCCCTATTGGGCCCCATCCGTGGTGGTCTGATGGCTCTTTTAGGTGGATGGCTCAGGGTTATGTGTGCTCGGTGTCTGGTATATGTTCGGCAGGGTGGGTATTCGGTTTACGGAAAAAGGAGCACAAAAATACACAACCTTCCTTTGTGTCGCGCAGTTGAGTAAATGCAAATATTTTACCCTCTTTTTTTTTTAAGCGGGGAAAATCATCGAATGACTGCTCCCGCCTGGGTGAGGCGGGAGGGAGGTATGTCGTCGGAGCGTAGATTTGTGCGAGACACAACACAACGCGTTGTCAATTTTGTCTCATAAATCGACAGACAAGAGGTTAATGCGTATCGAAATGACACTACCTTCGCGTTATTGTTTAGAATAACACAGTGTACCTACTTCAAAGTAACTTATTTAACGCCGAATTAATATTTGCCCCTTCAAGTTAACATTTGCCCCTTCCAAATAACAAAACGCCAAGGTGTCATTATGTTTTAAAATGTTATATTACACAGTTTAGTATCTCATACTATCTTAGTAAGTATCTTACGGTCCTATGTACACACCATAGCTACCTTAAATTCAAAATATCCGCATACCGCTGCGAAAACCTATGTAATCACAGTAGAGGAAAGTCAACACGATATTATGTACAAAGTGTACAAACAAAGTGATGTCTTACTTAACTAACGTAAGACTAATTAATTAGGTTCTTATTTACTAAGCGCTCATAAGGAAACAATTTATGTAATTAGTTTGTGTGAAATATAAGATACAACTGACGAATTAGGGTCAATAACATTGAAAAATGGCGGGACAATAAAGTTAGTAAACAAAGATGGCAGCGAATTCTTTTTTTAAAAGCCGAAGTGTCAATGTTGACAGGATTGATTCATGGTCGGCGAGATGTTTTAAGTATCATAGAGTAACGTAAAACAGGATAAACAGGGATCAAGAGGTTCTTTGAGAAGGTGAATGGATGATTAA
Source organism: Spodoptera picta (assembly GCA_038387885.1). Taxonomy (NCBI): domain Eukaryota; kingdom Metazoa; phylum Arthropoda; class Insecta; order Lepidoptera; family Noctuidae; genus Spodoptera; species Spodoptera picta. The sequence goes on along the minus strand of JAZHFQ010000438.1, from coordinate 3,347,732 downwards.
AAATATTGGGAAATAATAGTAGGTAGGTATGTAGGTATCCATTCACCCCTCCACCTCTTCTTTTCTATTGACCTCCTCACCTCTCTTATTCACCCTGTTTTACGTAATTTTCATTTTATTAGAGTTGAAATGAACCGATTTAACGGTTAATGTTGCAAGAAGGTTTTAATTGAGATTTTTTCAATTACCAGGTACATTAAACATTTTTTTTTATAAAACTTATCCTACAGATTCATCTCAGATTGTCTATTAATTATGTACTTAGTAGATGGCGATAATATAACATGAGGTCCTGTTTATAAACTAACGTTAACTACCTGTTACTTAACCATTGTTTATCAAATAAGTAAAGTAGCCATGTGACCATTAGCGAAGCTAAATAGAAGCTCATTTGTTTGATTTGTTTATTAGTGTTAGCAAGAAAATTATCTACGTAAACAATGCATGCATACTTTGTAGATAAGTATTTATTAATTGCGGTCGAGGACAGGTAATATTTTAATACGGGAATCAAAATTTTACACTTTTACATACCTACGCATCTACTGGTAATACATTCATTTAAATAAAGAATTTTAGAATAGACTGTATTTCACAAAATATTTGTATTTACGTGTCTGTCTGTTTGTCTCGTTTTCGCTAGTAAATAGAGTGTTTATTTCGTAATTATTTACCACCGGCAAATCTTTACGGGTTTTCGACTTGGAGGTAGATTATTGCATTGAGATATACAATTAACTCAATGGATTACTAAAGTAATCATAAAGTAACTTTAAGGAACATTAAATTGTAAGAAACTCCTTGCAATCTCATCTTTTACAAAACAATTATGTCTTATAAATATTTGTTTATCGTATAAATGTGATTTGTACAAGTATTAAGTATAAGTACCTACATACCTGCGGTATACAGTCAACTGTTACTTGTCTGCAGTAATAGTAAACATTCAATATTTACCTACTCGATTAGTTTGTCATCGAATCGAATGGGCCGGCTCGACCGGAGTGATATCACGGCCTCACAGAAAACCGACGTGAAACAACGCTTGCGTTGAGTTTCGTCGTGTGAGTGAGGTTACCGGAGGCCCAATTACCCCTTGTCTCGCTAGTCACCCGAATCCCCGTATCCTCCACAATCCTCCAATTCCCAATTCCCAAAAGGCCGGTAACGCACTTGTAACGCCTTAATGTTTCGGGTGTCTATGGGCGTCTACCGGCTTATTCTACTACTTATATATAAAAAAAATTATAGATGATATTATTATGGTAATGCAAATTGTTTGTTGTATTTTGTAGCCAGGAAAAGGCTTAATATACCAAAAGAAACGATGCATTTTAAATTCTATGTACTTAGAGGTAGAGACTGGATCACAAATGGCAAAAAACTTAAGGAAGTAAGTACGGAAAAGTGAAGTCTTATTTTTCTGGTGTAGTCTAGAATCAAAAATTCCAAGAAAATTTTAACTGCGTCTCTGTATCTTGTGGTTTGCTCTAAAACAATACAATTGACTTCAAAATATTAACTTATAGTTATATTTAAACTGTCAAACACCAAGCGGTCACCGGTGACCGCAACCTATTGTTCTATAATTGTGTCTATAATGATGGTAGGTACTCGACGAGTTAATGTCGTTTCCATTCAGTTTTCCTTGAACCAAATGTACGCAGACCGGAACTAAAACAAAAAGATATATCTTACGTTACAGACGACTAAAAATCAAGTTATATATAACCAGTTTATTATGGTCTCGCTTTATGTCATCTTTGCCCACATTCAAGGGTCAGTTTATATTGGTTTTTACTTGTGTACATAATAGGTACAATCGGCAAATGTTGTCAATATCCAATACCTAATGTTTGAGTTAACCAAATCCAGTTTAGTTTAAACAGTCTAAAGTACCAAATAATATGTGGTAACTAAGGGCTCGTACACAAAACTGCGATGCGACGTCGCATCGCAAAAATGTACGAGCTCCCTCTACACATCGCAAGAACTTGCGAATTGATTCGCATCGCGCATCAAAATCTTATCTTCCTAAAGTCTTCTTTGTTTCTTTTCCCTGTGTCTCCTAAGCAATAACAGAAGTGCACACTTATTTTTACTATCTATATCATGACCTAGTTTTCAATTTAAAATGCGCATAGTACTGTTGATGGTCGTCGAAGGAATGGTCACCCTGGGAGACGCCTTGTCGCACGAAATCGCATCGCAGCAATTAGCATCGTAATTTTTTGCGTTGCGAATTTGCATCGCATCACAGTTTTGTGTAAGAGCCCTTACATATCGTGATTCCTGTTTTAATGTACCTTGTGTGAACATGTTATATGTAGAGGTATATAAAAGGTGTCAAATGGAATGTTAGGTTATGAAATACATATTGTATGTATGTGCTAATTGTTCGGATGTCCTTGTTGGAATGTTCCATCATATTTTGTCAACACCTAGCTCTAAGGACGCGTATAATTTAATTAAGTTTGTTTTATTGCGTTTTAGTGTATAGTTTACTAACTGTAGTTATATAATTCATTAGATTTATAAGATTATAAGGTCCGATGGGACTGACATGTACATTTGTATAAAAGTCCCTAAATAAAATAAAGAAAAAAAAAATTCGGATCTCCATAGTTTTTGCTGGAAGATTATTTAGACGTAGTTTTTAACACTTTAGATACCTAGATAGATATTAGATTGAAAAGGTTTTTTGACGAATATTATTGTTATATTGCAATCGGATCCATCATCATCAACAGCCTATAAGTGCCCACTGCTGACCAAATGCCTCTTCTCGCACGGAGAAGGTTTGAGCATTAATCACTACGCTTGCTCAATGCGGGTGGGCGATTTCAAACTTATAAGAACAAATTTGAAGCCCAGGTTTCCTCACAATGTTTTCCTTAACAATTTGTCACCACTGACATCACGTCTTGATAATTTTAGAAAGTATACTCGGAAACTGTCAGATTGGTACCTACTAACCTAACCTTTTGGTAGGTTTCGATCGAATCCCCACCCTCGTGCATGAGAAGCGGGCGCCGGATATCTTGTTATCCGGTTAAGTATAATAAGCGACTTAATTTTAAGCGTAGCTCGCGTTAACATAGGTATTTTGTTAACCAATGCCAAATTCTCTTATTTCCTCTCAAAGCACAAATGTAATCTGTGTAAAACAGAATATCGGCTTAACTCTCATTTACCTGTTTTTTTTTAATTCATCAAAATCGGTCCAGCGGTTTATGAATCAAGTCGTAACAAATGAATACTTATTATACGTACCTATTTTTTAAGGGGGAAAATCATCTAATGACTGCTCCCGCCTGGGTGAGGAGCGAGGGAGTGTCAGACTCTTACTGACTAAAAACCACCCCGTTCCTTCTCCTGCACGTCGAGCCGGAGCCCCGGTAACCCGTTAGGTTCTCCGCGACTCCGAAAGTTATTATACGTATACCATGGATATTAATCAATGATACATGTTTTAGTAAATTAAACCTTATCGTCTAAGATAAAGATAACATTCAATTGGTTGCAGTTTCGCTTTCTTTGCCAACTTACTATTATATGTTTAACAAAGGTCATTGGCACTCACTTTCATTCGTGATTCGTGAATGAGGTTCGATTCTATGTTCGTGCACACTTACCTACTTTTAGGTACTACGCAAATCGTAACTCGGGCCAAACATAGATAGTTGTTTATATTACTGTTGATATTTTGGTAATTGTCTAGCAAACTTGCTTGCTTGTAATTTTATTCATACGATAAATTGGATTAAAAATCAGGGGCGTATCTAACGCCGTATCTGCCGTATCAATTATATGGGACCCCGTGGCCCAACGAATGTAAGCAAAGATATAAAACTTCTCTATTTGTATTTTATTTCAGTAATCACAAAATGCATGCGTTCAAAGGTTGGCAGAAACCATGGAACAGAGAAATCTATTCCATGGATGGCAGAAACTTTGAAAAAACTAAAGTACCTACCTAATGATTGTCCGATAATTTGGGTAGAGGATGTATTTTTGTAATTTAATATTTAATTTAATAAGGAAAAGTTTTTGTAAAATTGTGAAAGAGAATAAATTGTATGTATGTAAATAACTTACATCATTGTGTAGGTAAGTACCTAAAGCTAGTACAAGAGGTTATAGCAGAATATGAAAATAATGTCTAAAAAAGCGTGAATTATCATAATAAGACTAATGCGTAATATCTCGTACACTAGGCTCTGAAAAATATTTTGGCTAACCAAACTAGACTGTCCTTCGGTTTCATTTACATAGCCTGGCTATATTTGCGAATTATGGACTAAGCAGTAGGCAAATATTATATAATCATTTATCATGCATTCATGTCTGATTAACGCATTAGTTGTGAGTTATTTAATTTAATAATATTTAACTTGTATGCACGATTAGGTTACGGCCGCTCCTTATTTTTTAGATTTATGTCACTCGGGATATATTATTGTTGAAGGGTGAATAAAGATAATGTTTATTCTGAATAGTTAGGAAATTCTTCATTCTGTTTGAAACGAGAAAAATAACCTTTTTTCACTTCTGTATAGTGTCTGTATGTCTTAGGTTCTATTTTAGATGCTCGCGCGCGTGTTTTGTTTGCGCGCGGAGGCACGTCGCCGGGGCGAATCTCCGCTGCCGCGCCAGATTAATGCGTGGCGGGATGAGCTCCGGCGTGATCTCATGGCGGAATGGCAGCAACGACTGTCGCAACCGAAGGCTGGGCTCGCTGTCATTGAAGCGGTAAGTCCCCTCTTTGAGGAGTGGCTTGAGAGACGCTACGGCGTCCTCACCTACCGCCTGACGCAGGTGCTTACCGGACACGGAAGTTTCGGTAGGTTCCTGTTTCGGATTGGGCGGGAGGAAACGCCCGGGTGTCATCACTGCGAGGATCGCCCGGAGGACACGGTGGAGCATACGGTGGCGGTGTGTCCTGCGTGGACTGAGCACCGCCGTGTCCTCAGGAATGTGATCGGCGACGGCGACCTCTCGCGTCCGGCTCTGGTTCAGACCATGGTACGGAGCGAGGGGCACTGGGATGCCGTCTCCTCCTTCTGCGAAGCAGTCATGCTAGCTAAGGAGGAGGCGGAGCGCGTGAGGGAACGAACCTCCTCACGACCCGGCCGTCGCGAGAGACACTCCGGGCGTCGGGGATCGCGAGACGATCTCCGGCCACCGTAAGCACGCGCCTGCGGACGGCGAGCACGGGTGACTCGCCGCCCGACCAGAACCAGGCCCGAGCGTACGGCGCGTCGCGTTCCGCGCGCGCCTCAAGGAGCCATCAGACCACCACAGATGGGGCCTAACAGGGCTGACGCCGATACGGAGCCGCGGAAGACTTAACGGGTTGCCGGGGCTCCGGCTCGAAGTGCAGGAGTAGGAACGGGGTGGTTTTTAGTCAGTAAGAGTCTGACACTCCCTCCCGCCTCACCCGGGCGGGAGAAGTCATTGGATGATTTTCCCCCCTCAAAAAAAAAAAAGGTTCTATTTTAGATGTAGATTCTTTGTTAACGTTTCTTAATTTTTGTTATTCTTGTTGTCGTCTTGAATCAGGTGACAGATTATCGGTTTTTTTTGCTATAAAATCATCTGTAATACAGATTATAGAGCATTAAGGACTGATGTTAAATCGTAAACTAAACTACAAAAAGAGAAAAGTGCTTTTCAACCATTCGTAATTAAAACACACATTTTAAACGCCAACTACGGATATTACGAAAAAAGCATATAGATTAAAAATTACGTAGCCATCTTGATTACAGATAAGCAATTATAATAAATGTACGTTTGCGTAACAGTTTATCTGTAACACAATAGTACGATCATTATGGTAGAAACACAGGAAAAGTGATAAAACTAACATAACGAGTAATTCAGTAGTTAATTCTACACATACACCGGAATTGTAGTATGGGGAAATATTTATGGGCTATTGTTATGTTTCCGACTGAAAATTATTGTTATTATTATATTCAATAGGGACACCAAATACCGTAAGTGGCTTTAAAACTCTTTACGTAGTCGCTCAGAAGACATAACATAACATCACTCCTTTTATCCCCGAAGGTGTAGGTAGAGGCAGACATTACGGCACTTAATAATAAATAATAAATAAATTTAATTTTATTTCGGACAACTTAAATCCATTTGGTTAGTAAACAAACAACTTATAAAACTAGTGTTAGTACTTAAAATTACCAGTTACAATTAAAACATGCCTTACGCCACAATAGCATGCAGGCGTATTCAATGCCCCAGTATAGGGCTGTCCCATTTGTCTGCTATAGTCTTCAGGATGCTATTGGGGCTGACACGCACCCTATGCATAATTGAGGCACAACGTTTTCGTATGATGGCATGAAAACCATCAACACCTGCCTCTGTGAACATGCCAGAAGCACCGCAGTACCGCGGTAACCCCACCAGCACCCTGAATGCGTTATTGTATTGAACTCGCAGAGCGTTGTATGCCCTCCGCGTGTAGTCGACCCACAGACCGCACGTATAGAACGACTGACAGTACGCTTTAAACAACGTTATCTTAACGTCAGTCGAGCATTTTGCAAACCTGCGGGCCAACATATTGCAGCGGACAGCCAACGCCCTGCGTTCACGCTCTATGTCTAAGCCGTCTCTTAGATCTTCGGAAACCCAGTGGCCCAGATACTTGAACGATGTGACTTGCTTTAGAGGACTTCCGCAAAGTTTCAGCTGTGTTGCAATCGGGTATGTTTTAGTACCTGCCTTAAATACCAATACTTCACTTTTCCTTACACTGTATCTGAGCCCATGGGCCTCCGCATACTTTTCACAAATATTTAGCAGGCTCATCATTGAGCTGATCGATGGGCTCAGCAGCACCATATCGTCTGCATAACTAATATTTTTGACACATGTTCCGTCTACATAACAACTTTGATAGGTGCTGCTGAGCTCGGCGATCAACCGGTTTATGTACAGACTGAAGAGGCGAGGCGAGGTCAATCCGCCCTGTCTCATTCCACACTCCAGCCCATACTCGTCCGATAACGAGCCGGCCCACCTAACACAATTGATCTGATTCCTATACCAATATCTTAGCATTGATATAACTCCCCTATCCACCGTTGTATCATTTAACAATTTTTGCCACAGCAAGTCATACGACACCAGATCAAAAGCTTTGGAAAGGTCCAGGAAACACGCATTAACAGGCGTTTTCCTAGACGTATAATACTGAACAGTATGCTTGAGAGACAGTATGGCACTTTCTGTGGAAAGTCCTGGTCGGAAACCAAACTGCGCGTCATGCAAATCTATACGGGTTGACATATGCCTATCAAGCAAACCGTCCAGCACCTTAGCCATGATAGTAGCAAGAGATATAGGCCTATAATTTTCTAGATCTGACGTGTCTCCAGTCTTATTCTTTAAAATAGGTACAATTAAAGTTTTCATTAGATCGCTTGGCAGATGAGCGTGGCTTAGACAGAGTCAGAAGAACATCGCCAGCACCCTGGGTAGATGAACTCCCGCATACCGCAGGTGCTCGATGCTGAGGTTGTCATGCCCCGGCGATTTCCCCCTAACCATGTTTTTATAATGGAAGCAACATCCTTCTTTGTAAACCTGACATTTAAGTCCGTAAAAGAATCCTCAGCATCGACTGCCTGCGATGATAGACCAAGCGGGGACACGACTTTAAAATGTTTCACAAACAAATTAGCTATAGCTGTAGGTTCATGTTGCCCCGCCACACTCAGGTACACCCGGCCTGGGATTCAATCTGTTGGTGTTTTTCCAGAACCTTGAAAAGTCTTTGGATTTGTGATTTTCGGCTAGAATATCCATTTTTATTTGGTTTTGGTTATTCTAACACCATCTTAACTTCGATTTAAACATTTTTCTCGTATCGTACATGTGTCTATACAAATGACCAGAAGTTGGTTTACCAGCTACACTCCATACTTGAAAAGCAAGCCGGGCATTCGCGTGAGCTTGCTTAACATGCCTATTCCAACCTACAACACGTTTACCCCCTGTTCCCCGTTTTGCACCCCCACTACTAGGATGTTGGGCAGCTTCGGTAAGTATACACACAATTTTATTGTACATTTCATCTAATACCATTTTGTGACGAACATTCGCACAGAACCTGTTAGCACAATCTACAAATTCTGTTGGAAAATTAATTTCCCTTAACTTAGTGTTACAATACCTCTTTTGTAATTATCAATTTGACCAGGGTTCCGTTCACCCCACATTATACCCTTTTTGACAAAGATAGGTGTTACAATTGTAGGTCTTATTAAATTAAAATTACATTTTAATTGCATAGGCATGTGGTCCGACCAGTACGTGTCATACAGTATACTTGCACTGACTATTATACGCTTTGCAGCGTCCGTCACTACACAGTGGTCAAGCCAGCGGTGGCAACCGTGCGCGTCACTCACAAAAGTGTACGTACTTGGCGGTAGTAAGTCCAAGTCCGCACAGGTCCAGCTTTGTTCCGCACAGAACCTTATCAATGTCATGCGGCAAAAGCCAGGTTTCTTGCAATGCGATAACGTCTGCCGCTACACACAGACGCCTCACACAGTCAATAGATCTTTTCACACATTTACAATTAAAGCTTACTAAAGATGTACTATCCATGTTACTTGTTAGTATTATTCACTTTCTTTTTAGCAAAGTCTATAAATCTGCGATAGGATATACCTTCAGGCCAAAAATCATCTCTCATGAAAATGTCATATTTGAGTTTAGGAATCGAGATCTTATATGCATCATAACTCTTAGGTACCTTCATTATAATTTTCTCAATATTCACATAGATGTCTGCCTTTTCTTTAACATAGTCTGCGATGTCATCCTGTGTCACTTGTTTATCCACATGATAGACATACAAGACTACTTGTTCATTGGCTGCCTTAAATTTACTCTTATATTCTGTTACAGCTTTTCCTATATTTCCGACAAATCGGTTTTTAATTTTCTTCTTTTGTTTCTGTACCAAGGTCCACTCTCCCTCATTAACAATTTGAGCAAGCGTTTTGTTGGCTTCTGTTTCCGACACCGGTTGGGCGTCCGCTGCGGCTGTGTGTCCCGAGCACCTCGCACTGCTGTTATTGTAATTTAAAATAATGCCACCGTACCTACAATTAACAATGTACACTTTTCACTTTTTATGTTATGAGTCCCGTGTAAAAGGGGGTGAGCCGAATGCCACTTACAGCACATTTTCAAAACCCAGTAATACTTTGCCCGACCCGGTAATCGAACTCGAGACCCCCTGTTCGGCTATCGCACCTGCGACCATTCGGCCAACAAGGCAGTCGCTCAAAAGATTTCGCGTAATTAAAGTTATATTTTCATAAATTGGTTACATTTTATCCTGATATTCAGCAGATTCCAAATCCGACAAAAAAAATTTAAATTGCACATGGGCAAAGCCGCTAGCGGATAGTTAGTTAACAGATAAGGTCATTAAATAAAATCTAGTTGTTAAGACATCGTCGTTGCTAGTTGCGATTACATGTTGATTGGTTTAATTTACACTGATATCTATATCTAGAGGTATATCTATACTTCTATACTAATATTATAAAGAGGAAAGATTTGTATTTTTGTATGTTTGTAATGAATAAACTCAAAAACTACTGGACCGATTGCAATAATGTTTTCACCATTAGAAAGCTGCATTATTCAGAAGTAACATAGGCTATATAATATCACGCTAGGTCCTATAGAGGTAGTTGTGGAGCAGTAACCAAAAATGTTTTAAAAATGGGGGAAAAGTATCGTTTCTGAGGCCTTCCGTAGCGTGCGCTGAGCATATAATTAAAGTTATACAAAAATGCTCTATAGATGAATTGTTCATCTTAACATTATTTTTTAAAAAAGTCCGCAGTTACGTCCACGTTCGTGTAGGTTCCTATTTAACTCGTCGAGTACCGGTTTTGTAGACACAATTATAGAACAATAGGTTGCGGTCACCGGTGACCGCTTGGTGTTTGACAGTTTAAACTGTGTCTACAAAACCGGTACTCGACGAGTTAAGAAGAAAATAATTAATTAAATAAATGAAATAAGTAAATGAAGTCCGGAAAAATATTTTCAATAGGTAAATACTTCCTAAATAAAAAAAACGGAGAATAAATATAAATAAAACGTAAAACTATGTAAAAAATCTTAAGTCCCCCCGTGCGAAGCCGGGACGGGCCGCTAGTAATATATATAAGATCTGTTATCACTGATACACGATAATACCCACAATAAATCAAGACAGGCTATCTTATTGAGAATTTATGACATAACATGTTCATTGAGAAATGTACTCTACCTTTTGAAAATTGGTTTCAGTATTGCTTGGCAAACAATAAATTTATTTCATTTATTGACATAACATCACGCCTTTTTGTCCCCGAAGGGGTAGGCAGAGGTGCACATTACGGCACTTAATGCCACTGTACAATGTAACACCCACTTTTCACTATTTATGTTACGAGTCCCTTGTAATAGGGGGTGAGCCTATTGCCATATACCGGGCACATTTCCAGACTCCGTGCTACTACTGAGAATGTTTTAAAAACCCAGTAATACTTTGCCCGACCCGGGAATCGAACCCGAGACCCCTTGCCCGGCAGTCGCACTTGCGACCACTCGGCCAACGAGGCAGTCATTATTTCATTTATTTCATTTATTTAGTTTTTAAATTTGGAGTTTGATTATGTTTTCAATCTCTATGAACTTTCTTAAAAATATTATTATTTTATTAATCATCGTCATCAGCATGTCTTCGTCCACTGCTGGACATAGACCTCGTCAATGGCACGCCACTGAGCATCCAATCCCTGCTAGCCACCTTGCGGATATCGTCACTCCACCTAGCTGGGGGGCGGTGTCCATTCTAGAACAGTATTTTTTTTATTAATGTTCATAATTACATAATGAAGATCAAAGTAAAACATAATTATTATGTCACAAGGTCAACGACCGCAAATGTATATCGGTTGTTATTCATTTTGTAGTTAGGACGTTATTCTTCGGTTTTGTTACAAATCAATTACATACAGTATCGGCTATCGGTCTGCTTTAGCGAGTAAAGTGGAAAAATTCATAATAATCGATGTTTGCATTCTTTCTTATTACTGTTATGGGAGATGTGAGCGAGTGCAGTCGATTCAGTGTACTGTAAAAGTGTTTTAAAAACTTCCTAATTGTTGTAGATATTGGTAGGTACATATACTTTTTGTAGTTATTGGTAGGTTAGTTAAATAGTGAATTTTCTAATTTATAATTCAAAATCTGTGGATCAGTTCAGTACGATCTAGAGATTCTGGATTAAGATTTGGATTTATTTAGGTTGGAAGTGGTTTTTAAAATAATCTATGTTCGTCCTAATAGTCTTATTGAAAGGACTAGGTACGTTGTCATTTCAAGATTTTAGCAATGAGATATGTATATTTTTTTTTAATTTACATACATAACTTCACGCCTGTCTCCCATGGGGGTAGGCAGAGACTAAGGAACGCCAATTACTACGATTCTTACATACCTCTTTCGCTTCAATACCAGTCATCAATTTTTTCATGCATGCTCGTCGATTAAGGGTACTTTTAATTTGGCCCTTCTTTAATATATCGCCAATCTGGTCACTATATGTCCGTCTAGGGCGCCCTCTACCGACGGCCCCATTCATATCCGCTCTGTATATTTCTTTCGTTACTCTACTTTCATCCATCCTTTCTACATGTCCAAACCAGCGTAACATTCCCTTTTCAATCCTTGTCACTACATCATCTTTCTCTAATAACACTATTTTTCACTCGATCACTCAATTTTAGTCCACACATACTTCTCAGGGCTCTCATTTCCACCGCATTAATCCTGCTTTCATGCTTCTTCTGCCACACCCATGATTCACTACCATACATAAGCGTTGGTGTCAATACACACTGCATTATAGCAAGTCGAGCTTTGCTGGATATTATTTTACTCTTTTTTAATTTATTTCTGTAAATAGGCTACAAGGCAGCACTTTTACACGTCAATTATTAAAAATAAATGCTTAATTTATGTTTCTTTTGTTTCAGATCATTTAACCAAAGAGAGCCACCAAAACATGGGATTGTTAACTATTTAAATTAATAAAGAGTAAAAAAAACTAGTAAAGATGTCTAACATGGAAATGAATGTCGACAGTAATATGAACAAGACGGATGTCAGCCAACAGAAGTTTGAGGTAATATTTTCTATTGTCTATTGTGCCCGGCGCAAGGGGTCTCGGATGGGATTGGATTCCTAGGTCGGGCAAAGTATTACTGGGTTTTTAAAAAAAATCTCAGTAGTAGCACGGAGTCTGAAAATGTGCCCGGTATACCTCGGCTCACCCCCTATTACATGGGACTCATAACAAAAATAGTGAAAAGTGAGTGTTACTTCTGTGTACACCTCTGCCTAGCCCTTCGGGGATAAAAGGCGTGATGTTATATTATGTTATGTTATTTTTCTATTTGTTTCAACAAACAAGTTACTTTGAAGAATGCAAAAAATAAGTTTAAGAAAAAAATATTAGACACTTGTTGCACTTTACACTTTTTTCCCTTTTTTTTTGTCTGGTCACGAGATGCCAATGTGCAGGTCATAATCCAGTTCTTTGAAGGTCGTGATAATTTGGTCGACTAGTAAAAAATACTTGAATGAATGAATGAATGAATGAATGAATGAATGAAGCGTTTATTCAAGGTAAGAAACATAGTTGGAAAAATACAATATTACTTCTGCCAAACTGCAAAACAGTTTGTTGGCAGATGTAGCTCCCTTAAATAATACGACTATATAAAATTACTAAAAAAAAAAAAAGATCCTTTGACATTCTAATTCACACATAATAGTTTTCTATCAGGTAAGTAGTTTGAGTAGGACATAAACTTATCTATATATCTCCAAACAGGGAAGGAGACCTTAACAATCTTTGTTGAGAAGGAACTTCACCATTTTGTTTTTGAAGGAAAGTTTTGTAGTACACCCACTTTCCAAATAGTCTGGCATATCATTAAATATTGTTGGGACTAAGCATTTTCTACATCTTTGCCCATAATAGTTAACAGTAGTAGGTACTATAAATCTTTTACTTATTTTCTCTCTTTGGGGTCTTTTGTTTACCACTTTGATTTTAAACTCGTCTTTACAATAATTGTCTATGGCCAGTAATAACACCACCTTTTGATGGATCGGCAATATCTTACATTCTAAGAATAATTCTTCATAATCACTATTTTTACATCGTTTTTTTGTGTTCTTGTCTACTAATAGTTTTATAAATCTAATTTGTAATAATTTTATTTTATCCAGATATGATTTAAATGTATTATCATAGCATGCCAATCCATACGAAAGCAGCGACTCGACCAGTGCATAGTAAACCGTAAACAAAGTGCCCCTGTCCAGTACAAAACTTACCTACCTATGCACAGGAACCAAGCTAGAAACGTATAAAATTGATAAACAACTTGCACACATTAGTAATACTTAAATATCTGTAAACATGCTATCAAAGAAATACATAACATCACGCGTTTTATCCTCGAAAGGGTAGGCAGAGATGCATATTATGCCACTGTACAATGTAATACCCACTTTTCACTATTTATGTTATGAGTCCCATGTAATAGGTGGTGAGCCTATTGCCATATAGGTACCGGGCGCAACTCCGTGCTACTAATGAGATTTTTTTTTAAAAACCCAGTAATACTTTGCCCGACCTCGAATCGAACCCGAGACCCCTTGCCCGATGGTCGCACATCACAGAAATACTAAAAACATATTATATACATGTTAACTATAGACTTCGATTTTATTTTACCACTAGTTTGGTGGTCAAGAAGTCTATATTTCGACTGCTGCGCTAGAAGTATTAAGTTCGCATTTAAAGTATGATAAAGTATGAGGTTACTTCGATATTCTGAAACTCTCGGCTCATCCTATTATATCCTATTACGTTTACTTTTTGGTTAACCTAGTTACTTAACGAAAATGATCTACTACAGTAATATCCCCGAATCCCCAAAAAATACTCAAATTCCTAATCTAATCCCCAAAAGGTTACCGGCCTTTTGAGGATTAGATTAGGAATTTGTAACAACGTTTCGCGTGTCCATGGGCGGTGCCGATTGCTTACCATCAGTGATAAAAATATTGGGCACATGGGTACTGCATTTCCATCTACTGCTTCTGGGAAATACTGTTTAATCCGTCGTGTGTCTAAACGTGGGTCCAAGCGAGAAACAATGTATTTTCTACTGTACCTCATATCGGTACATTCAAGAGGTTAAATTAAAAATCTTCTTAACTCTCTAGTTCCCATAATAACAATTGAATCTAATTAAACACTGTTTTGTTCATTTAAAATTAATATTGCACCTCCATAGTTCCTATTGTTTCCAGAGTTATATGTGAGAATTTTTGTGCATATGGCGGTGCAGGTGTTCTTTCTATTCACCTTATCATACTTTCATCTCTTTAATTAATTTGATTGCCTTTTGTATCAAATTGATGAGTGAAGAAAACACTCTCTACAGTAGTTGCTAGATATCAAGTCTAATTATCTTTATAACGAATCATACATGATTGCCTCGTTGTCCGAGTGATCGCAAGTACGACTGCCGGGCAAGGGGTATCGGGTTCAATTCCCAGGTCGTGCAAAGGATTACTGGGTTTTTAAAAAATCTCAATAGTAGCACGGAGTCTGAAATTGTGCCCGGTACTTATATGGCAATAGGCTCACACCCTATATAAATATTTAAATAAGAGTCATAAAATAAATAGAGAAAAGTGGGTGTTACATTGTACAGTGGCACTTAGTGCCGTAATGTGCACCTCTGCCTACCGCTTCGGGGATAAAAGGCGTGATGTTTGTTATCACAAATGTATTAAATAAATATAGAATTATAATTATTATTGATCTAGGTTTCACCAATAGCCGACTGCCTTGTCGGTCGATTGGGCACAAGACCAACTGCAGTACTACAAGAAGTCTCCGATCTCGATTAGAGTTTTTACTCATTGTCAGTGTCAATAGCTCGAAATTTGATGTTGTGACCGTTTTTGGCAGTAGCGTACAAAACGATTAATATATAAACTGACAATTAGTACATACTAGGTTATTATAAATACACTCATGAAATGTAATTAATTACCTACGCGTTATTAATGTATTTCATGTAATTCATAATTAAACATGTAATATTAACTAATTCATTACTCGACCACAATTGTAATGACATTATTTAATAGTATTTACTTGAAATTCATATTATGAACAACCGTACAAAGTGCAACTTTGGCCTAACGTTGTTATTCTCAATAGTACATAGAGGACAATAGACAAGTACATAGTTGCTTATATACTAGTTGACACATTTATGCATGATATTAAGGTGTTGTATAAGTATGATAATGCAATCTGGAATACTTTTTTATGGCATGAGCCGGTAAACGAGCAGACGGATCACCTGATGGTAAGCAATCGGCGTTGCTCATGGACACCTGAAACACCAAGGCGTTACAAGTGCGTTACCGGCCTTTTGGGAATTTGAGGATTGTGGAGGATTCGGGGGTTGGGGAGACTGAGAGGGGTAATTGGGCCTCCGGTAACCTCACTCACACGACGAAACACAACGCAAGCGTTGTTTCCGGTCGGTTTTCTGTGACGCCGTTGTATCACTCCGGTCGCAGTGATACCACGGCCTCTCTATTTTTTAGTTAATTTAGTATGTCTCACGATAGTTATTATAAAATAACCTCAAGTTTAACCTAACAATTTCATGTAATTGAATTACATAGCAACTTTATTTTCAAATTATTTAATAAGTAAGTAGGTACGTGTACCACTAGGTCAATTATAAACTTCATACTTGGAAAGACTCAATATCTGACCCGGGAATCGAACCCAAAACTACTTGCTCAATAGTTGTTCTTGCGACTACTAGACCAACGAGGAAGTTTCATTATGAAATACTAACTAATGTTAATAAATACCAAGAAATCGATATTAAATATTAAACGTTTATTAATTAGTTACGATGTATACGAGCTAGTGTCACGGACAATCTAGTCTTTACCTAGGTATACCTGGCCTGGCATACCTAGGTACATATTTATATGTGAAGTTACATATGTACATTTTTCTAGAATCGAACGTCAGTGCGCAAATAGACTTGCTTTGATAAGGTGGGAATTGTGTGTTTAGTACTAAATTTAAACCAAATTTGTGGTGGGTAAATACGGTTATTATGTAAATCGAGAATTTGCAGGTCTGAGTTCGGGTCATGAAACTTCACGATACTTTTTGGAAATTCAAAGAGACAATTCACATTTTTCATGGAAATTAACGGGACGTGTGAGAATGTTGTTCAATTTTATTCTTTGAACCTGTAATACAACAAGGTTCTATGTTTATTTTACTTCACCTTGGCTAAAACAAAAGTTACTGAATTCCATGGCCTGAACCTTCAACCAAGTTAGTTAAGTTTAGTTTATTTCGTCTTGTAACTTTGAAGTAAGTACATGTACAAGTTACATTATTGTTATATGTAAGTGAGTATAAGTTTTTGTTTATTGAATAAGATGATTGTGAGATTTAATACTGGAACATTGCCTATTTATAGAGGTTTTCTTTAAGTACCGTCATTATAGACACAAATAAAGAACAATAGGTTACGGTCATCGGTGTCCTCGCGGAGTTTGACAGATTAAATCACCTGCTACTTTCATCTCTGCACTGCTTAGTTAAAGGGTGACTGAGAGACAATGCCCAAGGCATTAAGTCCACCTGTACGTGTGTACGTGTGTGTGTTATTGTATGAAGTTGAAAATAAATAAATAAAATAAGTACCTATAGTTAAGACTTTATGCTAATATTTCTGTGGGGCAAACATCACAAGTAACATAAATATTAACATAATTTGGCGGTATTTTTTTTCTTGTATTGTTTGTACCTACTATGTCAAACGAAAAATGTTATTTGTTCACGCAATGTTTCTATTTGTGTCGCAAAAATGTTTCGAGCTAATGCTTCATAGTTTTTATGATCGAAGTCTATAACTTCGATCATAAACTTCGATACAAACTTTTACACATTTGGCAGTTCGTTGGTAATTTTACCTACCTATTTCAGAATTCCATAATTATTTAGGAATATTATTCACAATGTAGGTAGTAATACTATCGTTTGGAACAATGAATGCTTATGATACACGTTATCATTCATTTAGTTTCAAAGTTCAAGTATAAAAGTATATATTATGACACTGCACAGCTCAGTAGTACCTAGTTACCTACACACGACTACCTACGCATCAAGTAATGCAAAACCAGTAAAAGTTGGTCTGTGATTATATCTGTTCGCTGAATAGACAGATTATAGGTACCCATGGATTATACCAGATATATGTATAGATTATACCTACACGTAATTTTAGAAATAGAAATAGGTGAAAAACATAACATTCGTTGAATTAATTATATCTACTATTTTTGTGTGTAGAGTACATACTACTATTACACATAACATAACATCACGCCTTTTTATCCCCGAAGGGGTAGGCAGAGGTGCACATTACGGCACTTAATGCCACTGTACAATGTAACACCCACTTTTCACTATTTATGTTACGAGTCCCATGCAATAGGGGGTGAGCCTATTGCCATATACCGGGCACATTTCCAGACTCCGTGCTACTACTGAGAATTTTTTAAAAACCCAGTAATACTTTGCCCGACCCGGGAATCGAACCCGAGACCCCTTGCCCGGCAGTCGCACTTGCGACCACTCGGCCAACGAGGCAGTCAAATACATACTACTATTAAACATCTATTAAACAATAGGTCTATTAAAATAATCAAAACACTTCATCTTATTACCATAAAGATAGACTATACCTAGTAGACTACATATTAAAATCTAGCAAAGTCCACTCGAATAATCCGCAGATAACTTCACAATCTTATCTTTATTAGCATTGGAACACGAACAGTCAGAATTTTGTTTATCCGATATATTATCGAGTTTGTATCCAACGTTCAAGTGAAGAGGTCCTGTTCAAATAATTATTCTTTTATTTTTAGTTAAAAAACGGTAACGCTGACATAGAAAAGGGGAAGGTTGTGAAGGCTGGTTCTAAAATCCCTTGGACAAAGGCGATTATAGCGATGTTTGCGCTCGGTGTGCTGGCCGGCGCCTGTGCAGTAGCCTGGGTCTTCCAGGATTGGAAGGCGAGTCTATTAGTGTTGGCTATCCTGGCAGTAGTCTACTGCATAGCCTTCTACTGGAGGTGGATCTATGTGGCCATCAGAACTGCTCCCAGAGATTTCTCGTAAGTTATTTATTTATTTTTTGATTACCGACGAAATTTTTGTGATATTTTTTGTCTAAATGGTTTTAAACGACGATTAAAAATACAGTCAAACAAAAAGCACTTTGATAGCTTCTTTGAATGGGTGACCCGTAATTACAAAGATTCTGATGTTAAGTCAATTACCTGAGCCCTCTGAGCGCCTTTGCTACAACAACAAATACAAATCAAATAATAAAAACACTTTCTTCTTCCAGTGCCCTATACTGCTATATCAAAATTCTTAGGCTGACTAAGAACTTCACGAAGAAGAACTGGTCCATGCCCGACATCTTCCACCAGCTGGTCGTCAAACATCCAAACAAGGCGTGCTTCCTATTTGAGGATGAAACATGGACATTCCAGCAGGTAAATATAAATATAAATACAATATTATACAAAAATTATATACAAAGATCTTACTAATTATGTTAATTTCTTTGTCGTGGCGGACAAGGACAATGTGCTTCTTACAAAAACAATTGATGATCACGATTCTAAAGTCCTCCAAGCGCGGTCATAGTGTGCTGGTTTTTTTTTGGCAACAATATTTCACAGACGATAATTTTACCGGCTAGAGACAGAATTTTGACGTTATGAATGGAGCATTTTTTTTTATTCTGTCTATTATAGTTGGCCAAATATACCGATAGTAAGAAGATATGGTGATTGAATCTGGTTGTAAGAGGACCTACATTGACGATTTTTTAAAATTAAAAGTGGCCCGGAGGTTTAAGGCGCCCGTTTCTCATGCATGAAGGTGTGAGTTCGAAACCTACCAACGGCAAGTACTAATATGACTTTTTCCGAGTTATATGTACCTACTTTCTACGATTATTCAGACACCACTGACAAACGGTGAAAGAAAACATCGTGAGGAAACCTGGGCTTATAATTTTAATTATAAGTTTGTTATCGCCAACCCGCATTGAGCAAGCGTGGTGATTAATGCTCAAACCTTCTCCGTGCGAGAAGAGGCTTTGCTCAGCAGTGGGCATTTATAGGCTGTTGATGATGATGATGATGAATAACATGTTCGTTAATTACATTTTCTAATTTGAACAAGGATAGCTTATGATCTCGAATAACACTTTTTATTCCACATACCACGGGAACAGGCGAAACCCTGGCAGATGCTAGAATTTAAATAGTAACAAAGGGACCACCTCTTTTAACAACTGTAGTAAGCAAAAGTACAATCGTTGTACCTTTTTTTTTTTTTTTTAAGGGGGGAAAATCATCGAATTACTGCTCCCGCCTGGGTGAGGCGGGAGGGAGTGTCAGACTCTTACTGACTAAAAACCACCCCGTTCCTTCTCCTGCACGTCGAGCCGGAGTCCCGGTTACCCGTTAGGTTCTCCGCGACTCCGAATCGGCATCGGCCCTATTGGGCCCCATCTGTGGTGGTCTGATGGCTCTTTGAGGCGCGAGCGGAACGCGACGCGCCGCACGCTCGGGTCTGTTTCTGGTCGGACGGGGAGCCACCCATGCTCGCCGTCCGCAGGCCCGCGCTTACGGTGGCCGGAGATCGTCCCGCGATCCCCGACGCCCGGTGTGTCCTTCGCGATGGCTGGGTTGCGAGGAGGCAGCGCTTCGCTGCCTCACGCGTCCCGCCTCCTCCTTAGCTAGCATGACTGCTTCGCAAAAGGAGGAGACGGCATCCCAGTCCCCCTCGCTCCGCATCATGGCCTGCACTAGGCCCGGACGCGAGAGGTCGCCATCGCCGATCACTTCCCTGAGGACACGGCGGTGCTCAGCCCACGCAGGGCATTCCGCGACAGTGTGTTCCACCGTGTCCTCAGGGCGGTCCTCGCAGTGATGACACCCGGACGTTTCCTCCCGCCCCATCAGACACAGGTACCTCCCGAAACTCCCATGTCCGGTGAGGACCTGCGTCAGGCGGTAGGTGAGGACGCCGTAGCGTCTCTCAAGCCACTCCTCAAAGAGGGGACTTACCGCTGCGATGGCAGCGAGCCCAATCGTTGTACCTACTATGGACTGGCCAGTAGCGTAGCGTACTATGGCGGGGCCCCGTATAAAAATTGTATTGTTTGGGGGCCCTTATGAAAAGTAAAAATTTCTGATAAGAGATTTTTTATAAAAATACCTTCTCTGCCCAAATTATCGGACTTTAGTTTTTCCAAAGTTTCTGCCATGGAATAGATTTCTGTATTCCATGGTTTCTGCCAACCTTTGAACGCATTCATTTTGTGATTACTGACATAAAATATGAAGTGAAAAGTTTTTATATTTGCTTACATTACACACGTTGGGAGCCCCATATACGGCAGATACGGCGCTAGCTACGCCCCTGGGACTGGCCTATTCACTTATTGAAAGAAGAAACCGTAACGATGTCAACATAATGTATGTAATATGTAGTTACAGACTGACATAACCGTCCACAGGAAGTTAACATTCATATTGTAACAGTTAGGTAGTAGTTGTAGTCTATTCTATCTGTTTGTTGCGACAGTTGCGTTAAGATAAAATACTTACCTATACAATATACATATAGGATTGAGCCGCAGAGAACTTAACGGGTTGCCGGGGCTCCGGCTTGAAGTGCAGGAATAGGAACGGGGTGGTTTTTAGTAAGATTCTGACACTCCCTCCAGCCTCACCCAGGCGGGAGAAGTAATTCGATGATCTTCCCCTCATAGGATGACTTAATAGGTTCATGTTTATAAAATAAATCATCTCTGAGACTGAAATGTGTTTGTTATATTGTAGGTATGTTTGTAAACGAACCCACGACACAGGAGAAAATCTTAGTGTGGGGACGACGTTCTTTTTTTAAGAAAACAAATCTAACCTTAGAGTTACCCTTTAGGTAGGTATATCTTTAGGTATCACTTATTGATTTGTAAAAACATTACAACCCTATTACATGCGACTCTTAACAAAATTAGTGAATTTGGGTGGTACATTGTACAGTGGCATTAATTGCAGTAATGTGCACCTCTGCCTACCCCTTCGGGAATAAAAGGCGTGATGTTATGTATGTAGCTTCCTTCTTATGCTACCATTGTTCCCATGTATGTTATGTGAGTAACATAAAAGTAAACGTGCATTATCGGGGGCGAACCTACACTATGCACACTTTTAAACTGTCAAACACCAAGCGGTCACCGGTGACCGCAACCTATTGGTCTATAATTGTGTCTACAAAACCGGTACTCGACGAGTTAAACTAAATATTATCTTTTATCCGACCCGGAAATCGAACCCAAGACCAATGAGGCAATCACTCTCATACGCTACCACGAATTAAATAAGAAAATTAAATATTTAATGTTTAATTAACAATCCCGTTATTTTTACAACTGAATTTTATTTAAGTGCAAAACGTGTCTGTATTTGTTTAATGTGTAATAAGCCAATAGTTTGTTTTAATTTAAGAATTTATATTTTTCAATAGCTGAGCCCGCGACTTCGTCCCCATGGAATAGTGATTCACAGCTCCTCTCCCGTAATTGATAGCATGATAATATGTAGCGTAGGTATATAGCGATAATATGTATACGTTGACCCGACCTATGGTACTGTTTGTACAAGTTTTCTATCTTCTGTTTTATGGTGTCATAATAATTTGTGACACCGTAATTTATAGATCATTGTGACCTAATTAATGGTCAATACTGCCTCGTTGGCCGAGTGGTCGCAAGTGCGACTGCCGGCCAAGTGGTCTCGGGTTTGATACCCGGGTCAGGCAAATTATTATTGGGGTTTTTTAAGAAATTCTCAGTAGTATCAGAGAGTCTGGAAATGTGCCCGGTAGGTATATAGCAATAGGCTCATCCCCTATTACATGGGACTTATAAGTAGTGAAAAGTGGGTGTTACATTGTACAGTGGCATTGTTTGCCGTAGTGTGCACCTCTGTCTACTCCTTCGGGGATAAAAGATGTTATGTTATGTTATGATTAAAACCGCTGCGTATACCTCTATATTTAATATTTACATTAACAACACTAATATTAAATAATTTCCGTTTCCTTGACATTAATAATTTCCTCCGGAAAGCAATATGTATGGCAAAAGTTTTTAAAATAATGCAGCTTGCCACTTTCATTTTAACCTCAATCCGAATGGGAACAACAGGTTATGGACTAACAACATTGAACTAACACAAAGGAGAAATAAAATAACTTTTAAAAGTATATCTAGTTAAATATTGAAGTCACTCTTTCAATGTGATCATTTTTACCGATTTCAAAAAAAGGAGGAGGTACTATGTTCGGCTGATTGTTTTTTCTTGTTTGTTCGCTTACTGTTGTTCGATCACTCCGGCACTTGTGAACCGATTTCCAAAATTATTGTTTTGTTTGAAAGGAGTATACACTCCCGGGATGGTCCCATTTCCATGAGTTCAGGATCCGATGATGGAATCCTAGGGAAACCCCGGGGAACTTTCGAAAACTGTAGGGGCGAGTAATGCGTCTATTATGTTTTTCAAGTAGGATTTTTAATGAGTCTCTACGCATACATAAATCGATTAACTTATTACCAGAAACTAAAGAATCTAGATAATGGATCTACATGAACCAGTTTCCTACTCCTTCTGAATAAACTTAAATTTTAACTACAATATAGTTGCCTAATAAGTATACAATCACTTGTACAAAGTTCTGATGTTAAATTTTTCCCTTTTCCAGGTGGAAGAATACAGCTTAAGAGTGTCAGCAGTTTTAAAAGGCAAAGGTGTGAAGCGCGGAGACACCGTAGCAGTCATGATTGGGAACTGCCCAGAGATGCCATCCATCTGGTTAGGAGCCACGAGACTGGGTGCCGTATGCCCCTTAATCAACACCAACCAGACGGGCAACACCCTTCTGCATTCCATCACCATCGCCAAGTGTGACGTGGTCATCTACAGTGACGAGTTCCAAACAGGTTCGTCTAACTTAACATTAATATGTGCCACTTTTTTTTTGTTTTTTTTGTTTATTTTTTTTTTACTGGGTTTTTAAAAAATTCTCAGTAGTAGCACGGAGTCTGGAAATGTGCCCGGTATATGGCAATAGGCTCACCCCCTATTACATGGGACTCGTAACATAAATAGTGAAAAGTGGGTGTTACATTGTACAGTGGCATTAACTGCCGTAATGTGCACCTCTGCCTACCCCTTCGGGGATAAAAAGGCGTGATGTTATGTTATGTTATGTTATGTTTTTTTTTAAGGGGGGAAAATCATCGAATGACTGCTCCCCCGCCTGGGTGAGGCGGAAGGGAGTGTCAGACTCTTACTGACTAAAAACCACCCCGTTCCTTCTCCTGCACGTCGAGCCGGAGCCCCGGTTACCCGTTAGGTTCTCCGCGACTCCGAATCGGCATCGGCCTTATTGGGCCCCATCTGTGGTGGTCTGATGGCTCTTTGAGGCGCGCGCGGAACGCGACGCGCCGTATGCTCGGGTCTGTTTCTGGTCGGACGGGGAGCCACCCATGCTCGCCGTCCGCAGGCCCGCGCTTACGGTGGCCGGAGTTCGTAATATGTACCACTAAATAACTGGTTTTGGATAGACAACTGCTAACCGTATATTATCATTATTTATTGTGACAAGAATTGTAAAAAATGTTTGTGGGAATATAAATAAATCAGCCTTATAGAAACAATTGTTTATTGTAATGTCTAGACGTAGAGTATACCTACTCTACTAGTATACTCTCTTACCATCTATATTACTGGGATCATTTGTTTTATTTTTCTCTTCAGTATAAGAAAAGACTTTATAAATTCTTATTTTTTGTCTATTACAGCATTCCAGGATATATCAAAGGAGCTGAGCCCATCCCTCAAATTATTCAAGTTCGTCCGCCGACCACTCAATACTGCTCCTGATGCCGTTAAGGTTGTGGAATCCGATGATGACTTCACATCCATGTTGGAGAACACTGCCCCATTCCCCTGGACTCCATCCGACAGTGACGGGTTCGATGGAAAACTCCTCTACATCTACACTTCAGGAACCACTGGACTTCCAAAAGCAGCCGTTATATCATCTTCACGGTAAGATTCCTCCGAAGGCGCTAATTGCTTGCGCAAGTCATACTAAATTAGTACATTACTACACGTTGAGACAAACATACAAGGTCAATTTTGTTAGCATCATGACATCTCAAGTAATTATAAAATAGTAACAATTTCTCAATGCGTGTACCTATCATTAAAAAAATAAAACTATTTATTTTTTTCAGTATGGTGTTCATGGCATCAGGTGTCCACTATTTAGGAAGCTTGCGAAAGAGTGACGTCATCTACTGCCCCATGCCTCTATACCACTCAGCTGGTGGTTGCATCACGATGGGCCAAGCCTTCATATTCGGATGTACTGTAGCGCTCCGAACCAAGTTCTCAGCATCCAGATACTTCCCAGACTGCATCAAATACAATGCCACGGTAAGTGAAAGCTTGGAGAAAGTTCTCGATGCACTTATGTGCTACATTGTGAGCGAAGTGATGCAGAGAAATCAAAACTTTATGCGCGGATGCTGGCTGATCATTAAAAACGAATTGCTCTGTAGTTGAAGTGAAAGTGTGTAACGTGATGTTTGATTTGAGCTATGGCTTATCTGAGAGCATATCGCTGTTTTTTCGAAAGCCTTGCCGCCAATTTGTAACATAATAAATCTAAAGTTCTTTTTGTAGTTTTAGAGGTTTTCTTTGTCTAATGGTTTTTAATCACCAGGCCGCCCACTACATCGGTGAGATGTGTCGCTACGTGCTGACGACACCGCCTTCCCCTACGGACACGCAACACAAAGTTAGAACAGTTTACGGCAACGGAATGAGGCCAGCGGTGAGTTTGTGGTTTTCTTGCAAAAAGTCATTGAACTTAGAAACTAGGTGTCATAAGTACCGTAGGGCTCTGCTACTCGTAAATTCGAAAACATACCTTACCTACCTTGATTTTTAAAGGTTTTTTTCTTATGCCAAACACAAGTAGATAGTGCCTTGTGGTACATCAAAAGTTTTTTTTATTTTAAGATTATGAAGGTTCTTACAGCATATTGATTTCTTTCAGATATGGACAGACTTCGTAAAACGTTTCAACATAAAGAAGGTAGTTGAATTTTATGGAGCTACTGAGGGCAACGCGAATATCGGTATGATTAAATCTATAAATTATTGTTCAGATAAGAAATACCTTCGTTAAAAAAATTTAGGCCTAATAAATTTAATTTTTTAATTTCAGTGAACATTAACAACAAAACGGGAGCTATCGGTTTTGTATCTAGAATAATCCCAGCAGTGTATCCTATCGCTATTCTCAAAGTGGACCCTGATAGCGGAGAGCCCATCAGAGACGATAGAGGATTGTGTCAGGTGAGTAATTTTATTAAAAGTCAACATTTCGAGATCCCTACATGTTGGAACGTTGTGGAGAGGACAAAGAAGAATGCTTGTGATCTCTGCCTGCTAAGCGTAAAAATTATGGCTCTTATGTAGAGATAATTCATGGTCAGTAATGAAATGTCACGGGACGTTGGTGATGGATGAGGTTCTATGAAGTTAAGTAAGAGATTCTTCAAATAACTCTTTGGTTGCAGTTGGCGAAACCTAACGAGCCAGGTGTCTTCATAGGAAAAATTAAGCCAAATAATCCTTCAAGAGCGTTCCTCGGTTACGTGGACAAGGCTGCTTCAGACAAGAAGATTGTTAGAGACGTTTTTGATTATGGAGATTCAGCGTTCATTTCAGGTGTGTACACTGTACCTACCTAGATTTTTTTAAATCTTTCTTCACCATCTATCATCGTGTAAATTTGCTACTACAATAGCAAGTAATTACAACTTAAGTTCAAAATGATATTAACAAATGGTATTGTAATTATAATTTAATGGGTACCACTTGGTGATAACCGGGAACCCCCTTTCTTCTTTTTTTCTTCTTATCTGACCAGAGAATTAAAATAATTTCTTCTACTTTAGAGTTTGAAAAATCAATGATATCCACATCTTTCCAGGTGACATCTTGACGGCTGATGAGCTCGGCTACCTGTACTTCATGGACCGTACAGGAGACACGTTCCGGTGGCGAGGAGAGAACGTCTCCACAACTGAGGTGGAATCGGCCATCTCCAGGGTGGCAGATCAGAGAGATGCTGTGGTTTACGGAGTTGAGGTGTGTGTTATTTTAGAATTGTCTAAAAACTCAAAGCAATGAAATGTGCAATAAAAGTTTTGAATTTGTTTTCAATTCCTAAGTAGCGTATTTAATACCTGCTGGACAGTAGGTAGCTCGTCAGGCACGGTCACCAAGCCTACTTAGATGGACCTACCTTTTTGGGAACCTAGGGATATAGGTAGCTACAATTACCTTACGTACCTAGTTTCTTTGCCTAAAATTCTTCGGTTTTCCACAGATCCCCAACACAGACGGTCGCGCTGGTATGTGCGGCATCGTCGATCCTCAAGAGACACTAGACCTGGACAAGCTGGCGAAAGACATTGCTAAAGACTTACCGAAATACGCGAGACCTATATTCATAAGGATCATGGCTAGCGTTGATATGACGGGTAAGAGTTGTTATTATAATTATTATTTTATCAACAACGTATTTTATTTTCCATAATGGAGTTTTGGATCACGATTTCTTTAGAGCAACTTTTTGATCGAGTGATGAATGGTTAATGAGTTTTAAATTAAGAGATAATAATATTAATTATTATTTTGTTCACAGGAACTTTCAAGATGAGGAAAGTTGACTTGCAGAAAGAGGGCTACAACCCTTCGCTAGTAAAAGACAAACTATATTACGCAGACCCCAAGACGGGCAAATATCTACCTCTTGGAAACGAAGAATATGAAAAAATTATGTCAGGACAAATTAGACTGTGATTTTAATTTTATAAACATTTACAAACTCATAACGAAGATATTATTGTGCCTTTATTTAAAAAAAACTTATACCATAAGGATGTGATACTGTGAAGTGCAAGTTCTAGATAGGTAGATATAATTTTTAGGAAAATAGGTACTTAGACTTTTTTAAATTGATTCCTTCAACATTTTATGTTGAAGAACGTGACATCTACGTGTTTATTTTTTACGTAATTTTTGTACTATCAAAATCATCAATAGTTAATTAAAATTGAGAAGAATGAATGTATGGGAAGTTAAAAGGTTGATTTCGTGTAGATAAAAATGTCCTACCTGCCTTGTAACTCTTACTATTTTTAAGGACCTAGCATGTAATTATTATAATCAGTTAAGTTATACTTATAATTTTATTGTGACACAATAAGCAGGTATTATTGATGTTACCCCTTTGGGAGTTATGCTACCGCTAGTCGGTGATGCGCAATAGGCAGAAGAAAATCACGTATGAAAATCAATTCAAATTACAACAAACTATTTCAAATTAGTAAATTATTTCATACAACAATTAATTTATTAGGGTAGTGTACCTATTATTTAATTTTGTAAATGAATTATGATAAATATGTTTTTGTTGAACAAAAATGTGTAATGTAATTTAAGTGACTACATCTTTATGTTTAATTTTAGACGGACATATGGTTTCTTATTTAAGTAATAAAAACATTCAACTTGTATTATTTGTTTTATTGTTAAACAATTACCAGTTTACCCAAAGTTTTGAAAGCAACAACCAAGGCATTTGCACTAGAAAAAACAAAACGTAACTGTCAACATTTGATCACTTCTTAAGTGACAGTGACACTGACGTCATAAAACAGCTAACGTCAAATTACGATCCAATGACTTAATTTGTTGTACATTGCGTATTGTCCTAATTAACATTATTCGGATTATAATACTGTGCCCCCATTAGCATGTAAATTTAATACAGTTACTGAATATCGCTGGATCATTGGCTTGCATGACCAACGATATTAAAATTCAGTATTTTTTATTTGTTAATTTTGAATGAATACATTTGGGGATTGTTTAACTGGGTTGAAACTTGTTTACCAGGTCCCTGTAATTTTTTGGTATCACCGAGAGCGTGTGTGTGTTAGCAATAAAGTGTTATTGTTTGTTATCAGTAAGTCATTTTGAGTGGTCTCGCTAATAGTGCGAGTGAATGAATTAAACATAACTAGTCATCGTTCGCACAGCGCGCAACAGACAGACAGTCACGGTGGGTCGCCGATCAGCAGTAAGACGCGTTACGTTGCGAAAAGTGGTCGCGATGGTGCTCGTACTCGCTGCGCTCGGGGCCGCCTGTGCCGCCGTTTTGTTCACCCAAGGATTCCTTTGTATGTTGGTGTCTATTATAATACTTGGTATTGTTTACCTCCTCGCATTCCACCAACGCTGGTGTTACGTTGCTATCAAAACTACTCCAAGAGATCTCAGGTAAGGGTTCTGAACTGGCACGTCATCGCTACGCATTTATTAAAAACGTTAAATATTACCTAAAGTATGTTAATTTTCCCAGTGAAGTCTAGTTTTCATTCATCAAATTGTAGTAAGAACAGTGAAAAAAATAAGCTATAAAGTTTTTATGTCAACAAAATGGTTTCAGTGTGTGTTATAACATCAATTTGTTTATTATTTTAGGGCTCTATTGTCATACATAAAGATCTTATGGATAACAAGGAAGTTTAGTAGCAAGGATTTGACTTTGCCGGATATATTCCATGATGTTGTCAGTAGACATCCAGACAAACCATGTTTCTTGTTCCAAGATGAAGTCTGGACTTTCAAAGAGGTATGTAATCATTTAAAAATAAATTACATAAAATAAAGACAACATAAAAAACATAAAAAGTTACTACTTTTTGTACACAAATTCTTCAAAGTATTTATTTTAATCATCATTATGAATTCACAGGCTGTATGCCCACAGGACATATTACATCACAGTAGAAACCTTTGTGGTCTATCATGGGTATTGTCTATGCATGCATCAAACTTATTAAATATAGAAAATAGTATAAAGATTACGAAGAAAGTAGTAGAAAGCAAATTGAAGTTGATTACTTAGCTATTGTAAAAGAGAAAGTTTTGTTTTTACTTATTGTAAGAGTATCTTTCATACATAGTAAGTACATATATGTAATACATATCTGCCCGGTATCATCTGTTTAATTAATATTCAGTATTACTAAATATCTAATTAGTAATTACCCTGTCTGTCCAGTTTCTCAATTATAATTAATGATATTCAATTTAGTTTTTATAAATATTACGGAGATAATATAACTATAAAATGTTACAAATGTAATCATTTTGAATCACAATTGAATTTTTAGTACATCAAGTTTTGCAGATTAAAATTTTGTATGTTATGTGCATACTAAAAAGTTTTTAAAGTACATGTTATACATCCTAATAGGCCAGAAGTAATAACACTAAACCTTAGATCTCATAGCAACTGAACTATACATTTTACAACAACATCATTAAAATTAAATAGTTTTTGTCTTACGGTTTCTTCACGAAAGAAATTGACAATTTTGTGTCAAGAAGCATTCTATCCTGTAATTTTATATAGCAGATTATTTTATCATCTTGAATGTAAACAAATAACTTAATCTGTCCTCTTTATACATTATGATGTAGCAATCATAGACTATTGTCTATTGTATTAATTAAATAGATTGGAAATGAAATAATTATCTAATTTGGTCATGCTCTCACATTAGTGCATTCAAACAAAGAATACAGTAATTAACATTATAACCATTGAAGTTTTGTTCACATAATTATTTAATTTAATTTATTCGACTGAATTTAGTGAATCCAGTAATGAAGTATTGTCTCAATCTATGTAAATAAGTTCAGCATAAACTTTAAAGGACAATTTGGTCAAAAGTAACCTACTTTCATGACATATTTTAAAATCTTACAGTCATTGGTCTAATTTCTTTTAAGTTGATCTGATATTAGTCATTCCGTTCTCCTGTCCAGGGACAAGACCTAAAAAATTTGGAGTCAGTGGTATTTGCGGATTTAAGTAATTAAAATAAAATATATATGTTTACCTTCTCATCTAAATAAATTATGTAACCTTATGTTACAAAATATTTTAATCTCTACACACAATACAGATAAACCTTTTCTCATATCCTTTATATATCACCCTTGTATTAGTCTAGATTAGACTTAGAATCTACACAATATAATATATTAACATTCTAATTTCAGGTAGAAGACTACAGTTTACGAGTCACAGCCGTACTTAAAGCTCAAGCCATAAAGAAAGGAAGCATTGTAGGACTATTGGTGAACAACTGCCCACAACAGCCGGCTCTATGGATGGGAATAGCTAGACTAGGAGCCATCACACCTCTTATCAACACCAACCAAAGAGGGAATGCCTTAATCCATTCAGTGAACGTAGCTAAATGTGACGCACTAATATTCTCCGACGAATACCAATCAGGTAAGACACTTGATGTATTAAAACAGGTTTTCTGAACATTGAACCTTATGATAACCGGCGTAAAACGTCGCGCTTTAAGGCGCGAGTTTTCCGGAATGAGCTTTGACGTCAATTAGTCATAATGATAAAATAATATTAAGTGAAAGTTATTTTTTGTTTGTGTCAAGACACAAATTGCCAGCTCTTGTAGTATATGTAAAAACTCTTATGTAAAGTACATATTATGTTACAAATGACTTTCTATAAAATGAACTATCTTCATCTAGATTCAGTCCTATCACGGTTAACTATCGCTGTTAGATGTTTTATAAAGAATGGTGCAGTTGAGGTGATGAATAAAGTTAATTTCGTTGTTGACATAATATATACTTGAATTTATAAGATTAAAAAGTATCTGAGGATACATAAAAACTCTTGTTCAAATAATACGTGAAGTGGGTACGAAGATCTTAGAAAAAAGAGTTTGTTTAAGTTTCTTGACGCGGAAAAAAATATTAACATTATTATTTTGATAAAACCAGAAACAAAACAAATAAGAGATTTTTGAAGGATTTTGTAAATATTTGTTAGGTTTCCTCAATCAGACTAGCTGTGTGGTTGTTAAACAATTTTTTTTGGTAAACGAGGTGACTAATCACCTGGTGGTAAGTAATTGGCGTCGCCCATGGACACCTAAAACACCAAGGCGTTACAAGTGCGTTACCGGCCTTTTAGGGATTAGGAATTTAGGGAATGTTAGGGATTTAAAGAATTGGTAAATGGTGAAGGTAATTGGGCCTCCGGTAATCTCACTCACACGACGAAACACACTGCAAGCGTTGTTTTACGTGGGTTT
The DNA here is from genome assembly GCA_038387885.1 of Spodoptera picta. Classification (NCBI taxonomy): domain Eukaryota; kingdom Metazoa; phylum Arthropoda; class Insecta; order Lepidoptera; family Noctuidae; genus Spodoptera; species Spodoptera picta. Next base: position 3,316,156 of record JAZHFQ010000438.1, on the reverse strand, counting down.
CCCGCCGTGGTATCACTCCAGTCGCGCCGGCCCATTTGTGCTGAAGCATGGCTCTCCCACACAAAACTATGGAAACATGTATTATTAAATGATTAAAAAAAATACCTACTTATGTAACTATTAGCTATTTATATATCGCGAAGGACACACCGGGCGTCGGGGATCGCGAGACGATCTCCGGCCACCGTAAGCGCGGGCCTGCGGACGGCGAGCATGGGTGGCTCCCCGTCCGACCAGAAACAGACCCGAGCGTGCGGCGCGTCGCGTTCCGCGCGCGCCTCAAAGAGCCATCAGACCACCACAGATGGGGCCCAATAGGGCCGATGCCGATTCGGAGTCGCGGAGAACCTAACGGGTAACCGGGGCTCCGGCTCGACGTGCAGGAGAAGGAACGGGGTGGTTTTTAGTCAGTAAGAGTCTGACACTCCCTCCCGCCTCACCCAGGCGGGAGCAACCATTCGATGATTTTCCCCCTTAAAAAAAATAGCTATTTATATACCTACACAATTATATGGATATTAATAATAACAGCAAATAATTATTAAAAAAATACATATTGGTAAATGTAATACTTTATTCGGACTTTGAACTGTTAGTAGACACCAATTAGATTGTTCTATCATAATAAAACTCTTTTATCTTTAGCAAACAAAATAAAGCATTATACCTTTAATAAATAACTATAGCAAACTGAACCATATTTATCTAACGACAAGATATGAATTAGAACAACGACGAGATTAACTGTCCATGACATCTAACCTGATTAATATATTACTTTAGTTATATAGGAATATTTAAGTATAAACGTACGGAAAATATAATTGTCTGTGTCATGACTAAAAAGTGGCTTCTACGCTCGGGTCAAACGAAGTCATTATTGCCTATTGTTATAAATAGTTTTTCCTCAAATCATACCTAATGATATTTAGTTAAAAATGTTTTGACACTTAAAACAAGCTATTGAAAACCGGTATTCTTTGTTAAACAAAACAACAATTAAATAGACATTGAAGATTAATAAACGTTGAGAATAACTTTAACGGCACTAATGGTTTAACGTAGAGACCTTATTAGTATTATGAATACATTGACGTTAATTTTTAAATAATTATGTAATAGGTACGCACAATTACTCGTTTGAACTATGAGTAAATACCGTCATGTCGGTCGTAGGCGCTGATATAAAGGTGTTTACACACTTCTAATATCTACAAGAATAGGACTAACTATTCGAGTGGTTATTGGTTGGCAACGTGTTGCACGTCCAATCCCCGAACGGAACAATTATTTGTATAATCTATACATTGACTGTTTCATTGGCAAGGCAAGTATTACTGGTTTTTTTAAAAAAATCTCAGTAGTAGCTCGGAGTCTGGAGTTGTGCACGGTATATGGCAATAGGCTAACCCCCTGTTACATGGGACTCATAAATAGTGAAAAATAGTTGTTACATTGTCCTGTGGCATTAAGTGCTGTAATGTGCACCTCTGCCTAACCCTTCGGGAATAAAAATCGTGATGTTATGTTATGTCATGTCTATAAATTATTGTTTATATAATCATATGATCGTGTCTGTAAAACACACACACGCACACACACAAGAGGAAACCTAATTAAAGCAACGTTTAGAAAAATTATAACGTTTAAGAAATGATGATTTGTAGCTACAATTAATTACCTTTAAAACTTGCACGTAGCAACCATACGATATTTGTAACAACTGCAATAAAATTTTGGAATTCCGAATTCACTAACGACTCGGTGTCACACTTCACAGTGAGAGTAATGTGTGCACGCGGCTTGACGAAGATTTTACTCTAATGCTCAATACGTATTTAATGACGAGTACGAAGGCCATACTTTTTGTTAACATAATATTCTATTCTAAGTACAATTATTTTCTTCACAGCTATCCAAGATGTAGCCAAAGACTTGAGCCCATCTTTAAAGTTATTCAAGTTCTCCCAACGTCCTTTGAAGACTTCCAATTCGAAGTCGGAAGGTAGTGGGGATGGTATCGCCGATTTCACCAACTTGGTGGAGACCACATCGCCAGCACCCTGGACCCTGGCTGATGCTGATGGGTTCCAAGGAAAGCTGTTGTATATCTACACGTCTGGAACTACTGGATTGCCTAAAGCAGCTGTTATTTCAAATGCTAGGTAAGATATTTCTAAAATGTTGTTATGTTACGTACGAAATTAATTGAGCTGTACGATTTACTCACGTTCAAAATAAGCTCAACTAGTTTCGAGCCACATCGGGACCCATAATTGCAGCTGTTACAATTTATATTCGAGTAATTAGATTTATGACTTTTTTGTAGATACTATTGCTGTGCCTTGGGATAGGGAAAAGTAATATTGAGTTTTTTTTTCATCTTTAAAATTCTCAACACGGCGCTTCTCCCAGCGTATTGTGTAATCATAGAACAAAAGGCAATAACGATGTTTTTACAATATAACTATAGGTTGCTCTTATCGGTCTTCCTCGTGTCTTCCAGATAACCTAAGGACAATGAATAAATTATCACTAATAGTGGCTGTTTACTATGTACCTGCTACGGTATTTGTATCCTACTGATGTATTAACGTGTTTACCATTTTTACGGAACAATAAGTTTTGAACTGAGGGTCTCCTCAAATATTTGATATTGTGGTGTTGTTTGATAAATAAAAACACTTATTTGGTTGATCTATTTGGATATAAATGTGAATGTTTGTTCATTTTGTAATACCCAAAGTTCTAAGACGGATCGGTATGGAAATTGATAGTCTTGAGTAGAAAATAATAAAACTAATTACTTTTTAACTCGCTGCTCGAAGCTTTACATTACAGGGAATGAACTTCACGGGAACGAAGTCGAATAGCTAGTATCCTAACAATATTATAAATGCAAAACTCTGTATGTTTGTTTGTTTGTAACTTCTTCACGTCGAAACGGCTGAAAGCATAGGAATGAAATTTGAAACCGGGGTAGATTAAGGTCTATAATAACACATAGGCTTTTTATCCCACTAGAACGTTGGCCGCTGGCAAAAGCTAGTTCATCATATCATATATTATCATATAACATAATATAACATCACGCCTGTTATTTCCGAAGGGGTAGGCAGAGGTGCACATTATGCCATTGTACAATGTAACACCCACTTTTCACTATTTATGTTATGAGTCCCATATAATAGGGGCTGAGCCTATTGCCATATACCCCGCACAATTCCAGACTCCGTGCCACTACTGAGAATTTTTTTACTGGAAATCGAACCCGAGACCCCTTGCCCGGCAGCATAGTTATAGCAGATAATTATAGCATATATTATCTTCGTTCAATAACACAATTTTTTATTTTTAGGTTCGTCTTTATGGCAACTGGACTTCATTACATGGGTTTGGAAGGGAACGATGTGTTCTACTGCCCTCTCCCTCTATACCATACGGCGGGAGGAGTGATCAGTGTCGGCCAAGCTGTAATATTTGGCTGCACAGTCGCACTCAAGGCGAAATTCTCCGCTTCTCAGTACTTCCCCGACTGTGTCAAGTATAAGGCCACGGTACATGAATATTAGTTATTTTTTATACTATACCAACTACGGCAAACCAACAGACCATTCGCCTAGTGGTAAGCAATCTGGACCACTTATCAACAGGGATTTTGGAATTGCAAATTGGGAATTAGACTTTATTTTAAACTTTAACTCGACGGGTCAAAGTCCATTTTGCTTTGATCAGTTTATAATATAATCAGTGTGGACCAAGCCGTGATATGCGGCTGCATAATCGCACTCAAGACAAAATTCTTCACTTCTCAATACTTCAAGTATCAAGTGTAAGGCTGTGTAAACAATTTACAACTGGTTTTAACTCTAGGTTTATCTGTTTAAAGTCTATTTTGCTTTGATTGATACTTAAATACGTTTGGTCATTGAAATAGATACTTAAACTACAAGTGAATAGAGTAGATTTCTGGTTTATTTAAGTTTTTAAACTATTTTCGTTAATATAGCCATAGTTGTTGCATATGTTTGATAAGTGCTTACTATAATTTTGGCATATTTTGAGTATTATAATTATTTTGCTATGCTCAGCAAAGCATGGAAATAACTGGTCTGTGGTTAATCATTGCTATGAGTCGAGTGAATTTAATATACATACTTTAATTTTTCAAATGATAGTAAAGTTGCCCTTAAGTTATCTTATACTATTGTAGAAAACTAAATATTTTGTTTGTTTGTTTAAACGCGTAAATCTCAGGAACTAGGGGTTGGATTTGAAAAATTGTTTTTGTGTTGGATAGTCCATTTATCGAGGAAGGCTATGTGCTATAAAACATCACGCTACGATAAATAGGAATCGAGCAGAGAGGGTGAAATCCCGCGGAAGTGGCTAGTACTGAATAAGAATAGAGCATTAAATGAACTATACTTTTAAATAGGATTAAAACTTACTTGCTAATTATTTTATATTCATATAAAATCATATAAAAATAGAATAGTGTAGTTAATTGACTCTAACGTAATTATTATTATTGTAGCATGGAGATAAAGGTTACTATTCAACAAGTTATTTCAAGGCCGTTGTGAATTGATCATCACATCGGTGGTATAATTTTATGAACTGCAATTATGTTTATTTTATTAGCATTGTGCATGTATTATCGTTCTACAAGATACGTACTTATTTCTATGTATATTGACAGTTGTATCTAAATACTAAATGCTTATTACAATCGGATCTTAGTGTACGTTTAATAAATTTGTCCCCATTTTTCTCCAAGAATACTTTAAAATGCCATCAATACCTATAATAAAAAAACAATAGCTTTCGATAGGGACGTTTGTCTCTATTGACAGCTGTTGTTTTTACAGCCAGACAGGAGTCTGGAAGAATGCCGAGGCTATGACAGTAGGCTCAACTCATATTATGTACGACTCATATTATAACTTGTCTGGGGACAAGTGAGCGTCTTATTAGCTCCTCCGATTCGGGGACTAAAAAGCGAAACGTCATCGTTTCTAATAGGTGTGCTACATATTACTTAACTTCCTTATATTGGACAATAATAGCTATAGACTGCCTCGTTGACCGAGTGGTCACAAGTCCGACTGCTGGGCAAGATGTGTCGGATTCGATTCCCGGGTCGGGCAAAATATTACTGTTTTTTTTAATCTCAGTCGTAGCACGGAGTCTGGAATTATGCCAGTATACACCCCCTATGACATGGGACTCATAACAGTGGGTGTTACATTGTACAGTGGCATTAAGTGCCGTGCACCTTTGTCTACCCCTTCGAGGATAAAGAGCGTGATGTTATGCTAATGATATAATAAATATAAATAATAGCCATGTTAAATTAGTTTATGTTGTTTTCAGGCTGCTCACTACATAGGCGAGATGTGTCGCTATGTGTTGGCCACGCCCCCCTCGCCTGCGGACACGCAGCATAGCGTGCGTGTCATCTATGGCAACGGACTTAGACCTCAGGTGAGTTACCTTAACTGCACGAATTTTAAGTTTTATTGTTTTGAGATAAAGTTGGAAAGCAACTAAAAATCGCGATTTACTCACGTGAATATGCTAAGAAAAGCTCTACTAGTTTCGAACCACAGAGGGGTTCTTCCTCATGAGCAGCGTGCGCGGTGGCGGCGATGCCCAGTAGGCTGCGCGACATCGCCGCGACCGCTTTTCTCAGTATATTCACGTGAGTCACCCACTATTTTTAGTTAATTTAGTATGTCTCACGTTAATTATTATAAAAACAGAGTTGGAAAACGATTGAGAGTGTGGGGTAGTATTAGAAATTGTTACTTTTATTGCTATCCATTTTCTTTCTGTTGCTTGAATTTCTCTCATAACACGCCACGGGGCTCAACTTATTATTTTTAATGATGCAATATAACATGTCATTGACATTAAAAATATGAAAAGTGGAAATAAATAATTAAGTTTAACGTACTTCATTTAATTTTATTTGCGTCAGACAATAAAAGAATATTTTAAAACTTATTGTGGTCATTTTACACTTTCTGCATATATTTGAATTTTAATAATTCAGAAACAACTGAATAATTTAATTCGTAAATAATAAGAGAGCAATGAACTTTGACATTGATGCTCATTTTGTGAAAATACAAGACAAATGTAGTACAATGAACACAGGTCAACTACATGTCAAACTTGACCTTCATAACGTCTTTATGTTGTAAGCAGTAAGAGTCATTTTCCCACGTAAATAAATATTATGATAATACGCTTACAAATGACTCAGCTGTTTTTAATGGTTTATTAAACGCAGTACATATGTAGGTAAAGAATTAATTTCATTGTATATTTTATATTCATATGTAGATAACAATAAAAACAAAGTCCAAACAAACATTGTCTCTTTCTGGACATGACTTTGCAATTTATTTTAGTCGCAAAGTTCGTCACTTTAATTTTATTTAATGTGAATTTATTTTAGTTTTATTTAATTTTGACTTCTAAGTTCATAGTACATTAAGTTTATTCTTGTAAATAACTTGTAACTGATTTAATTTATAACGAGCAAAGTTAATAGGACATGCGGTATAGGATGTGCGCAAATGCGCAATGTTTATACCAACTTAAATGTATATGTCTGCAAACACAGGTCAACTTTTATTACTTTACTATCATACAGTAATTGAATGACTAGACCAATGAGTTTCCGAAAATAAATTGGAAGTTATTTAAATTTTTTTGGGCTATCTATTTATGTGTTTATAGAAAGCTCATATTTAATCGACTTTAACTCGTTGAGTACCGTCATTATAGACACAATTATAGAACAATAGGTTGACACAATAAGTTGAACAAACTTTGACCTGTATGTATGTTTTATTATCTCGCGATTGTCTGAACCGTTTTTGATGCAGTTTTCAGGAAAATGTTTGTTACAATTAGGAGAAGGTTTTAGTATATTAATCAGTCGACTTCAAAAAGACGAGAACGAAGTCGGTTTTTTTAAACGTAGTTTATAGAATAATTATTTGATTGTTTTCTTTATTTCAGATCTGGAAAGACTTCGTGAAGAGATTCAACATCCAGTCGGTGACAGAGTTCTACGGAGCGACTGAAGGAAATGCCAACATAGGTATTTATATTTATTTGTTTGATAACATAAAATATTATGTATCCTTAAGCGCCGGTTTCACTACCTCCATATAAGTACCTGATAAACTTATGTGGCAGATAGTTTATACAAATTACATTCTTAATTCAAATTTATCTGGTGGATAATTCAGATATTGTGAAACAGGCCCTTAATCTAACGTAGGTAATAAATTGGGTATTAATAAAAGATAGATCAGGTCCAGGATAGATCATTTTTAGATACAAGTAACAACACACTGTACTACATAGTTCCTTTTCATATGATTACAGCGAATGTGGACGGTACACCAGGTGCCATTGGCTTTGTATCCAGGATATTCCCCAAAGTATACCCCATCGCCATCATCAAAGTGAACCAGGAGACTGGAGAGCCTATCCGAAACTCAAAAGGACTTTGTCAGGTAATTAAACTAATTATTATGTTATATAACATAACATCACACCTTTTATCCCCGAAGGGATTGGCAGAGATGTACATTACGGCACTTAATGCCACTGTACAATGTAACACCCACTTTTCACTATTCATGTTATGAGTCCCATGTGAGGTGAGCCTATTGCCATATAACAGGCACAATTCCAGACTCCGTGCTAATACTGAGATTTTTTGAAAAAACCCAGTGTTACTTTGCCCGACCCGGGAGTCGAACCCGAGACCCCTTGCCCGGCAGTCGCAAATGTGCAACTAAACTAAGCTCATATAGAAATAAATAAAACGTATATATTACCTATATGTTCACTTTTAAACATTTTATAAAAACTAAAGCAATTTTTGCGCAAATCAGTTGCGCAACTAGCGCAACATATTTTGAAACAAATCTCTTTTGTCAACAGTTAGCGGAACCGAACGAGCCTGGAGTATTTATCGGCAAGATCCAAGCAAGCAACCCAGCACGTCAATACCTCGGCTACGTGGACAAGGCAGCTTCAGACAAGAAGGTCGTTCAAAATGTCTTCCATTTCGGAGACTCTGCGTTTATATCTGGTATGTTCGTTCTAGAAGGGTATCTGTTGCTTCTTGTTTCCCCTCTATTTCTTTTCAGTTAGGATAAGGTAGTACCCTGTACTGTAGGATCTTGTCTCATAAACTTATGTCAAGTTCAGTCGTGGTGGCCCGGAGGTTTAAGACGCCCGCTTCTCATGCATGAGGGTGCGGGTTCGAAACCTACTAACGGCAAGTACCAATGTGACTTTTCCCGAGTTATATGTACTTTCTAAGATTATTTAGACACCACTGACAAACGGTGAAGGAAAAACATAGTGAAGAAACATGGACTTATAATTTCTAATTATAAGTTTGAAATCGCCAACCCGCATTGAGCAAGCGTGGTGATTAATGCTCAAACCTTCTCCGTGCGAGAAGAGGCTTTGCTCAGCAGTGGGCATTTATAGGCTGTTGATGAAGTTGATTACATATTTTTTCAGGTGACATCTTAGTAGCAGATGAGTTCGGCTACCTCTTCTTCCGCGACCGAACTGGTGACACGTTCAGATGGCGCGGCGAAAATGTATCCACCACAGAGGTCGAAGCCGCCATCTCTAGAGTCGCTGACCATAGAGATGCTGTCGTTTATGGTGTATTGGTAAATATTTGTTTCATTTCTCTTTATAAAATAACTTTTTTTCTCTTACTGTAATTTTGTCCTGTATCGTGGGTACATCAACTAATACATCTATAGCAATCTACACTTTAGAACGGGCAATAGTTTCAGTAGACATTATTTTGTTTAACGTCCAAAAGTGCCTTCTGTGGGCTAATAGGATAATATCCTAAATTTTATTTTAATTTCAGTCTTGTAGATTTTTAAAAAACATTAGTCACGTATATTTTCTTTTCTTACAAAATTAAATATTTTCGACGATATATTGATTTGAAATATCATGTGACGTCACGATTTATTACACTTTATAGGGTAGCGTGACGTAACAACCAGGACTCGTAAACTTAACACCGTTTTATCTAAGTACTGTTTTCTTATACGACAGAATAAAAAAAATGTGTCTAATATTTTTATTATCTAACTGACGGTCTAATTTTCGTACACTGTTTACTACTCAATTGGAATAAATGATTTGATTTAAATAGGTACATTTAGACCTAGACAATAACAGTTTATGAATTTCGTCAGTCAGGTACACAGCTACTACCCAATCTAGACTAAATAAAATGTAATCTTGATCACAAACAAATACATAATAATGTTATGTGAATGAACAATGTATTGTCTGCCAAGTGACCGCGTGAGCGTTATATAACAGACTCATTGAGCAATTAAATCTGAATGGTTGTAAACAATGTAGTATTAGTGACCTTTCAAACGCTCTGGTTGCCGGTTAACCGGTACCGGGTCATCATCAGCCTGTATATGGTACACAGCTGGCATATGGTCTGTTCTCATATGGAGGAATAATGGCCATTAACCACTTGACTATCGGTGTATGAGAATCAATAGAGGATACTTTTATCTTGCGCAAATCCACTGTTCGTCAAAGCAAATTAGGGATTTCAAACTTGTAATTAGAAATTATAAGCTCAGGTTTTCTTACGATCTTCTTTCACCGCATGTCAATGGTGTCTAAATAAACTTAAAAAGTACTTACACAAATAACTTGGAAAAAGTCACATTGGTACTTGTCAAAGTTATGTTAGAACACGCCTGGTGTAAAAACCACGTATAAAAACTAACGTACAAGACAGTTCCGTCGCTGGATACTTGGCAACTAGAGCGTGCGAAAAAGATTGTAGTATTTACTAATATCAACGTCTTTAGGGGTTTATTTCTATAGACATTGTTTCATGTTTATTATTATTTATGTAAACGTATTGTTCAAGGTGTAATGAGGCAGCAGTTACGACCTGCGGATAATTTAGGTTCATTAGTCCGATCTAGTCTTTACACACGATGCCTTTCGTGGATCACAAGTCGTCAGTCCGGCTGAAAAACAAACCTAAGGGCAAAGTGTTACATAGTTTTTCGGTTATTTAAATTCTTAGTTATAGTGTGGATTCTAGTGTTTTACGCGAAGCATGGCAATAAGGTAATAGTGTATGATAAATTTTTTTAAACGTATTTCCACGTTACATTTTTTCCTGTGTCGATAATTTGTGTAGATCACACAAAATATTTGTTAGGGTAAATTTTTCAATTTGACAGTTTTTAGTAAAAATTGTCAAATGTTCATAGTTATTCGTCAGTTAAAATTTATCTGACGTTGGATAAATCGGCCCTTTATCGGATAGGCCGGCAAATGAGCAGACGAATCACGTGATGGTAAGCAATGAGTGATACCCATGGACATTTATTTGTTCTGTGTGGGGAAAACCTTCCCTAAAAACGTTTTAGCATCAAATCCCCAATATTGCTTGACCAGTAATAGCATTTTTAACAAATAATACCTATTTTCTCAAAAGGTACCCAACACGGAGGGTAGAGCGGGCATGTGTGGTATAGTGGACGTGGACGGTACCCTGGACCTGGACAAACTGTGCAGGGACCTGGCGAGAGACCTGCCTGTATACGCGAGACCTGTGTTCATCAGGGTCATGGACAGCTTAGACATGACTGGTGGGTAAACCATTTTACGTACAGATACTGATCCCGATCGATTATTTCGAATCTTATTCTACAGTGTAGACGGAACGCTTCCGAGAGGTGATGGTCAAAAACAAGTTTTATTTTCATAAAAATAAGGAATTAAATGTTTCTTTTGTGTAATAATAGTTGTAATCAACTGCTCAAGGCTGATGTTGCATGAATAACACGAAAACAAAAAAGATTAATATTGTAAAAACGATTTGTTTTTGTCAGCGTTTCGAGAGCGTTTCGTTAATAGCGAATCGAATAGCGTAAATACAGGGTGTACCCTGTATTTACGCTATTCACCCGACACATATACTTTTTTATGTCTATTATTTTCAACATCTAGTAAATTTTGTATCTCCATAAATGTATTTCAACAAATACAAGGAAGATTAGTCCAGTAAGCAAATTTTGCAATTAGCAAAAAATACTGCATCAATTTTTTGTTGAACCTATGATGGTGCAAAAAAAGATTATAGTGTAGTCTATGTACTGCATGACAACATTATCACATTATGTGTATACCGCTTAACGTGTATCGATATTAACATATTATGGCATGTACGTTTATTGCTACTGATATTAGTATGAACTGGACTGCACAGAATTTTGAATATTCTCTAGTAAATTTCTAGATACATTATTTGGAATGGCTGTTAGTAAATCAGTAGACTTGCTATGTCTATTTATAAAAAAAATGTCATTAATCGTTAAAATCAATAGATTTAAATATTTAATATCGATACACGTACATACCTCGTATAAAATAGAGTAAGTATATTTACTTACTCGTAGTAACTGGCGTTCCATAGTCTCTGCCTACCCCATGGGAGACAGGCGTGAAATTATGTATGTATTTCAAACGCATACAAATAACACCACCGTAATAGTAATATTTATTCCACAGGTACATTTAAAATGAAGAAGACTGATCTACAAAAGGATGGTTTTGACCCGAAACTAGCCAAGAAGGACAAGCTTTACTACTTAGATCTAAAACAAGGTCGGTATCTACCGCTAGGCGTGGAAGAGTATGACAAAATCATTAGTGGACAAATTAGGTTGTGATCTGTTTTATAATCTGTTGTCTTCGTGTTGTTATTTGTATTATAACATTTACAGCCATTCTTGATAGTTTATCTGTGGGTGGGGGCCTAGGCCCCCACTAGGCCCCTAGGGGCCTAGTATTGTCTCTGGTGTTGCAAGTGTACTCAGGGTACAGTGATTGCTTACCATCAGATGGCATGTACGTTTATTGCTACTGATATTAGTATGAACTGGACTGCACAGAATTTTGAATATTCTCTAGTAAATTTCTAGATATATTATTTGGAATGGCTGTTAGTAAATCAGTAGACTTGCAATGTCTATTTATAAAAAAAATGTCATTAATCGTTAAAATCAAAATTTTTATTGTGCATTGACTCAAGCACACGTTTTCACCTATTGTTATATATCAAAACCATAACTGTTCACTTTGATGCTCGATTCCGAACATTAAATTCGTTGTTATAGGGTATAAAATCAATAAAATCGACGAGGAGAATGTTTTCTTAGTTTAATATGGCTATAACTTGTACACGAACAGCGAACACACATCAGACTATACATAGCCAGTATAAACTGAGCGTTGAATGATCAGTAAGATTATACAACGCGAGACCTTGAGAAACTGGTTTTGTATACCTCGCCGTGTATGCTAGCCTTTTGTAGACTATACATCGGTTAAATAGTAGAAGTAGCTAGGTGTAAATAAATATACATATTTAACTTAAAAACTGTTCTATTAGCGATGTTGTTAATATAAAACTAAGCCGTTGATGTCACTGCTTCCAAAATAGAAGACTTAGCATACAATGCACAATTTCCTTATGTTTTGCATTTATTGTATATTAAAAAATGTGTATCTATTATTAGAGGAATGTGGTAAAATAATCTTTATATAGTATATTGTCTGTCACTAATGGTTAAAACTGATGTTACTTTGTTCATTCTTTTAAAAATAATTGATCCTGTTTGGTCCTTAATAATCGATAGTGGCGCCACTAGACGCACAAAAACTATAAGTCTCTTTCATGCTGGGATTTGAAATTAGAATTTTGATGCTGTTCTTTTAATGCACTGTCGATTAACTTGTTCTATTGTCTCTGTCTAAAATATGGCCACAGATTCTCTTATGATTACGTATTTTGTGCAAGATGAAGAATATAACTTCTTGTGCTTCATGAAACATCACATGTGTCTATTTTTGCTAAATATATATCTATACCTTTTAGACCTTACATTCCTAGGCAATTTTCCAAGCCTGCTTCACGGAAAATACCTTTTAAAAAAATATTTCACGTTTAAAATGTTATGTACAATCGACAAAGTTGGCGGTCGACCATCATTAGGGAATATTCGCATACACTCAGCGCGAGCGACCACGGGAAAATGCCCGGTGGATGAGGAATGTGTCACAGGATTTTGTTAAGAAAATGTGCAACCGTAAACTTTGCCGATGATACATGGAATCTAGAGGTAGAGGAGTTGGGAATCTATGAATTTATTAAATTAGCTCTTAATGGACTGATCTGTTTAAGCTGTGGTAGAAAAAAGGCATGCTGTAGTTTTTAAAAGACTTTTTTGTTATATGCATCGTACTTACATATTTGTAAAAGGAACTCGAAATAAATAAAACTAAAATCAAATAAAGTTTATTTAATTTAAAATGGGTAATTGTTGGTGTATTTGATTATGATGTATGTATATTTTTGCTTGTATTAATAAACATTTTTTTGTATCTTAATTAAGAGAAGTTTGTTACCGGAGATACAACGGGGTGACTTAACGAAAGATAAAACGGAAAGTTCGGATTATTTTGACCTTATAAGATAACTTTTCCGTAACAAACCAAAGAAAAACAAATATAAGCTTTGTTACTGGATTTCTATTGGTTGGGCTTAATTATCAGCCTGTGTTCGTCCACTGCTGGGCATAGGCTTCTCCAACGGCGCGCCACAGAGCTCAATCTTCAGCTCTTCTGATCCAACCACTGGCACCTTGAAGATTGGGCTTACGTCAAAGTAATAGTCCAGGGTCAAAATAGCCGGGATTTAATTGGTACCTAATAAGTAGCTTTTACCGCCGCTGGAAATGTGCCCGGTATATGGCAATAGGCTCACCCCCTATTACATGGGACTCATAACATAAATAGTGAAAAGTGGGTGTTACTTCTGTGCACCTCTGCCTATCCCTTCGGGGATAAAAGGCGTGATGTTATGATGATGATGATATCTACCGCCGTACTCAGAGTCATTTAATGGCTACCTAACCCATTCCTAAGCAATAGGGAAGATGCCTAATTTTTATTTTAATGTCCGTCTGGTATATTGTTTTAAAACATTAGACTCGTATTTTTTATTTTTTTTACAGAAACGAATACTTTCGACGATGATTGAATGATGATATTGATTTGAAATGTAGCGTGACCTCACTTCTATGTACATTTTATACGTAGAAATGACGTTTTAGCCCCCACTCCTAAACTTTGATTCGTTATATCTAAGTATATTATAAATATTATACAACATAATAAAAAATACGTGTCTAATATTTTTTCATTACATAACTGACGTACTAATTAGATTTTTAATTTTCATACCGTGTCATCATTTCTATTGTTTTCGGAACAAAATCGTTACTAAGGAATAGTGTAAGCAATCACTGAACGTCTCTGAGTATAGCAGTTAGTCTTTTAACCAACAGTTATGTCGCGGAGAACCTAACGGGTAACAGGGGCTCCGGCTCGACGTGCAGGAGAAGGAACGGGGTGGCTTTTAGTCAGTAAGAGTCTGACACTCCCTCCCGCCTCACCTAGGCGGGAGCAGTCATTCGATTATTTTCCCTCCTTAAATAAAACCAACAGTTATACCTCAAATCTTCGAAATGGTAGTTTGTTAACACGCTGAAAACAAAGCTTGTAAAAATTATTATTGTACTTAAATAAAACAAAGTGATTTCGGTGTGGGATTATTTTTATATAATTTGGTTGTCTATTAAAACAGTTAAGTTAGTTTTAAAGCTGTCGTCACAATATTATTAATTATAAAAATCAATAAGAAAGAATTCTCATTATTATTACTATGTAATTATTGTTCATTTTTATTAGTTAATTATAGTAAATATGTACAGTTTTTATTTAAAATCCTTGCCTCAAATTTTATTTTGTGTTTGTCAGTCTTTCAAATATTTATTGAAATTGTATTCGGTTATTGTATTTAATATTTTGTTACATAAATTAGGTTATAAGAATTATTATATTATTTAATGGTATGGGATATGCTGAAAAAACTACAGTAAATGTATATTTCATAAAAAAAGTTGTCGTTTTATTTTTCATGTGTTTGAATACTTTATTACGAGGTTATAAATGGTAAGTCTTTGACTACACTAAGTTTAAAGCGGCGTCATATCAACAATAGGTGGGCCCTCTAACAAAAAGTAACTGAATTTGATAATAAAATAGTTATTTTGTATTCAAATCTCATAACGAAACGGTCACTGCTTTAGCGTGCAATTACCTTGCGCGGAGAACCTAACGGGTAACCGGGGCTCCGGTTCCATGTGCAGGACAAGGATCGAGGTGGTTTGTAGTCAGTAAGAGTCTGACACTCCCTCCCGCCTCACCCAGGCGGGAGCAGTCATTCGATGATTTGCCCCCCTTAAAAAAGCCCATAAGCAAAGAAAGTTTAGTTTGTTTTTGCAAGTTGATTATGAGTGAATAAAAGTGGTTGTGTAGGTAATAATTAAATTAAATTCTACAAAAACTATTTTGTGAAAGTTATGATGTAAGTACAAAATAGTGTAAGGAGCTAAGAATCGAACTGGTTTTATAACAGCTCTATCTATCATTTTTCAATAGTTTCCTTCCTCCTACTATATCGTGCTCTATGTGGCCATGACCGCAGTTATTTATAATGAATAATAATGAATTCTATACGTGTGCAATGTGTGCATCGTCCTGTGTATAGTGCACCTGTCAACACGTGCGGATACAACCACCGGGCAACGTGGAGCCATCCAACCAAAAATAAGTACTTACATGTAAGTTTACATTGCCATTACTTTGATTGACACTGATAAAAATGTCGAGATAACAAACAGACACATAGGTATGTTGAAATAATGTAACAGAAATTACAATGTAACACCTCTTTTGATATGAGAACCTTCTTTTTTAGCATTTTTTTTTCTCATTTATTGTTTATGGCCGTTGAAAAAATATTTTTGAATTCGGAATATCATTGAAATATCATAAAATTATGTGAAACGACAGCTTCAACAAAGACATCCGCGAAAAATTTTGTAACTGTCGCGTCCTATATCGGTATTATTTTACGCTCAAGCTCAGATGAGTTAACTGGGGTTGGTAACAGCGCGCCTACCGTTCGAGGATCAGCTGTTGTCGGCGCATGTGCAGCTGGCGCGAGGGGGGCTGTAGGCCGGCGCTCCGCCATTGACGCGGCCGCTCGCTCGGCACACGCACCGCTCCGTGCTACGAATCCTTCCCACATTTATACGAAACTGTTCGGTGTCGATGGACGCGCGCGTCCCCGGTGCGTAGTGATCGCGCATCGTACTCACACGTACTGTTTATCTGTTACCGGTGTATAGTTAGCCGCTGTGCGCCCTACTGGGCCGCCCGCCAGCATGGACGCGATACTGGCAGCGCTCGTCGCTCTCATGGCACTGGCAGCCGCGATGGCCGCCGTGCTCAGTACACTCTCTAAGGCGGCGATATTCGTCATCCTTGCCGTAGCGCCCTGCGTCTACCGATATAGGAGGCACATTTACGTGTTCATCAAAACACTGCCGAGAGACTGCAAGTAAGTGCCCTTGTTTTTATTATTATTCCCTCGCAGTCATAAACGTTGGCATGTATGGAAACACTGCAATATCAACCACTGCGTCAAAAATTTACCGGTTTTCGATCTCAAGGAAACCCACGTTTATTTATATAGTTTTTATGCATGATTGTGTTAATTAAATGTTAAAACGAGCAATGTTATCGAGGTTTAATATTATTGGTTGAACGTTTTGCGCGACAGTTATGGCACATAAGGGTAATAAACAACAATAGAACGATGTGTCCGAGAGACAAGCATATCCATTTGTAATCGAAAAATCCATATATCAGGGGTTGGTTGTTTTATTCGGTAAGTGAACATACTACATACTACGTTCTCATTATTAATGGCTCGCTCGTAGTAGGTACTTGAGCGCCGAATATTTTTTGAAATACCCGCAGGGACCAGCCAGCTACTGTTTAAAGTTGCTATCTACCGGCTAGCATTTTCAATTTTGATAACTGATTGCTTCTATGTGATGGAAGTGCTCATTAGGAAGGATAGGTGACGTCGTTTGCATAAATAATTAATTGTTCGTCACATCGTCACGACATAAATCCGCTGTCACATGGTTATGGAGAGGTTCTAAAACGTAGGTACTCGCATAATATAGTGTTCAAGTTGTTATATAATTTACATATCACGGTAGACCGTATGGACACGTATATGTATGTACGTGTGTGAAGTAGTGTTGTATTTTATATTTTATTTAACTTAAGATAAGATTAGATAGATAAAGAAATACAATGTAAAAGCTTTCACCGTCACTGTCGGTGACCGACCATAATGTGCTTAGGGTTAGAAACTACCTAGATTTATTTTATTTAGACCCGGCTAAACTATGCAAAACACAAAGATCCGATCTCCATCCTCGGATACATTTTCAATTCTGTATTTTTGCATTGTTAACTAATTTTTATGGTCAAATTCTGTTTCGCTAATAAATATTACATCAATAATATTTAATTCAATGAAGTTTTAAATATAAATAGGTATGTAATAATTAAGCATAACTTTATGTATTGATAATGCGTTAGATTCATCTAAGCACACAAGTCCTTATTCTCATAAGAAAACGAAACTATTCACCTTGTTATGTTATGTACCTACTTAGTTATTTTATATTTATAGGTATTTTTTGTCTAGATTACAAGTTTAAGGACAAAGGATAACAATAACAGTATTTAACATTCCCGTAACTGTTTACGAGGTAACTCAAATAATTTCAAGCTGAGCAGGAGCTCATAATCAACTTAACGTGTCTTACGTAAGTTACAATAAGTACAAAGGATTAGAGCAGAAAGAAATTCCATCCCAGTCTAAAGTCCGTCCTGCTTATCCTTTGTTTCAAAAATATCTTTATGGAATGAATCATGAATCATTGTCCTTATTGCGTCCAGTTTTCAGTTTACATTCTTCATATCGTATAGTTCATGCACATGTTTTATTAGAACAAAGCACTTTGAACCTAAATGAAATCTGTATTAGATACCTATTGACTTGATAGGTATTGGTAACTTGGCATTAGTAATTTAAAGGTGACAGTCGTATGTGTTCATTATGTACCTACTGCCAAAGCAAGAACTTTTTGTCGTTCTTTATTTTAAACATCAGAAGAGCTTTTTGTCACAATTCTTAAATCAATATTTTGGTATGATTGCGGAATTCTGGAAATCATTTAGGTATTTTAATCGACAAATCAATGATTTCCGGACCTGACAATCGAAAATGCGACCTTATACTTGCATAAAAATACTGTTTTATTTTTGGCAACCAGTTTTTATCGGAAGGACTATTCAATTAAAATTAAAGTGTAGAAAATAAAAAAAATATCGAATGACCGACTGTCTGTCGACTCCTCTATGAAGTAATCTATATTTTATCGATTACTTAAGTACTGACTTATTTCACAACTTCTCTTATCGATTGGTTTACTGCCTTCTGACCTTGATGATCTGGTGATCGCAAGCGTGACATTTCATTATGAACTCCTGGGTAGTATAAAATATATAATATGTAAATAGTAGTACCTACATAGCAGGTCAACAGACTTCCAATTTGTCGAATTTCTTTTGGATTTCAATCTTTAGTGCTTTGTGATAAAATTGAAAATCTAGAAGAAAGATAGATTTGAGTAGTTATTTCAGGTTGCTTTGTTCTTAGCAATTGATAATTTCTGTTCAATGCTTCATTGACGTTCCACGCATCCTGTACATGTTGGACTCCTGTCCATATTATGGTATTGTAATAAAAAAATCAGATCAATTCGATGCGCAGAAATTAGTCTGCTTAGGTCGAAATGTAAACTCAACTTGAACTTAGATACTTTACCTTACAGAAGTGAATTTAGTGAAAAAAGTACTTATATACTTTTCTTTTTTAAAATCTGTCATAAAAGTAAGAAGGTTTAGGTTCAAATATTCCTGCTAGATAAAGAACACAATAAATAATAATGAAAGTCGATTTTTAATTATATTCGGTTATTTGTTCGTCGTTATGAAGGTTTTATCATCAAAACGTAGCCCGTGGGGTATCCCTCGCTTTGTAGAAGATAATAAATAAAAAGTTCCAGCTGAAATGTTCCAGATTATAACTTTTGTTTGATATTCTTCATATTAACCACATTTATAAAGGATATTTTTGTATTATTTTACTTGTGATTATTAAGATAAAGCTTTTCGTATATTTCGTGGTAATTCTACCTCGACAAGACGGTCTAGCTATTTAGTTACTTTAGCTGAAAAAATCATGTGTTATTTTCTGACAATGACTAGAAATAATATTTATAGTCCTATTACACTGATGTACGCTAGCTTAGACATGTAATCCTGCATTACATGTCTAAGCTAGCGTACATCAGTGTAATAGGACTATAAATATTATTTCTAGTCTGTAATTTGTACCACATCTGTAATTTTATTGTAAGTAGTCAAAGGCTTCTATTAGCCATCATTATTTTCTAGTTGTAGGTAAACCGACAATTTTCTTCCATGACAGTTTATTCTTTAAATTGACATTCTAAGTTATTACTTAAATACTAGCTAGTTAGTTAAACGTGCAAAATAAAATAAATAATATGTTTAAATACTCAAACGCCATTCTATTTTGAGTCGCGCTTAAGTACCTATAGTTCTGTCGCTACTATTTTTTTGTAAAATGAGAGAGATGGCACAATAAGTTCAAATTAAAATTGGGTAACCTTTCAGTATTCGGGCGTTAGTGTCACGTTTTCGCTGCCATTTTTAATAGTAAGCCACAAGGATACAAATGAAGAATAATTTGATGTACTTAAATATTCACTAATATTAAATAGGTGTCGTTACTTTTCGGTAATTAATTCGATAAGCTATCAAAATATACATAAGCATAACATTAAAGTCTAACAGAAAGATGCTTAACAATAATAAAGTAATGATAGTTTACTTAAAATTTGAAAAGTAATATATTGTATCATCGTCGATAGAACATTGAGTTCAATTTTCAAGCTCTACAGATCCAAACACAGCCAGCCAGCTTTGTTAATAAAAAAAAAATCAAAATTAGTGACATTTTATCAGAAAACCGAGAGTCCCCAATCTATTAGGTATTTGTACAATCATTTTCAGAAGGGACAACTTTCCGAAAACGCTAGCTTTATTTCCTGATGGTCGGCAAAGTACTCACTGTAACGATGCAGTTGTACTTCGGCTATGGTAGCCACTTTCCATTCGATAGTACCTACATAGTACCGTACCAAAATCTAGTGAACATTACTCAATTTCCAATTTCATTACTTAATAGAATATAGTACATGTATATTATAGCAACCTTTTTGGACATCATGTTATTAAATAGTGACCCTTATTGACATTTAGTTATCGTCGGTTTTTTTCATATTAATATCGTTTGGCATTGAACAAACTGTAGGGCGAGGAAGGGACATCGGGCAGACACCGTTATCGATCCATTTTGAAAGGATCTTGTTGGAATTAATTACAATACATTGTACCTTTTTTATTTATAAAATGTTAACGTAGGTACGTGGTAGTTGGACTTTAAGCGATTCCATAATTTAAACAGTGATTTATGCGTGAATAATTATTTAAGTTTGTTTATGAAATGTTTCTTTTTTAGTATCTTGTTGGTTTTTTTGTAAGAATTATAAATCTTATGATCTTTCACGAGTATCAAACTTTGTCTAATATAAAAATGTAAAATTAATAGGCTTATTACAAAACTCCATATTGATATTTTTACATAATATGACAGTGATTATTAATCCGTGAAATTGCTGACGTTTCTTTAAAAATTATTGCTTGATAGTATTGAAAATATTAGTGTAAGCGAAGGTCTTATTGGCTCATGAAATAAATAACTACGTAAAATGCATGATTGTTGCGAAAAATTTGCGTATCGTCGTTGTGGACACTACGCTACTACTTAGCTAGTGGCCTCGTAGCACCCTCGTAGTCATCACGTAGCGTAGTGGCGTAGAAACCTCGTAGACATTGCGTAGCATACTTTAAAAATTCACGTCATTCGTTTCTTATAGTTTCGCTCGGTTAACACTAGAAAGACCAAGGCAGTCAAATTGACCGCAAGGCAATTTCATTGTTAAATATTTTGCAAACTATGTTTTAGTTCCTTTTAATATTTTATGACTTTTTCTAATTTGCTATTCTTAGGCTTAATCTATATTTATAAAAAAATAACTATATGTTGTATTTGAGTTTCGATTACAAATACCTACTAAGACCGCGCACCGTCAATGTGACGGCATACATATAAAGACAGCGATAAGAATAGTGAACAACGATCTCTTATACTAAAGTGGGTACTTTTGTTTTTATTTATGTTGGGTTGAATTCTGACTAATTTATTAGTACCTAACTTGTTTACATTTTACCTCTATATTAGGCATTGGTTCCGTTCGCAGAGCAGTCGTGTAGCAAGTGACGGCACAGAAAGGACTTTTGTTTCTCCAAACGCCAGTGAAGAGGGACGTCGTAGCTAGGGCCAAAACGTAACTTCTGACAACTTTTTAACATCACTAAATTCGGCTAAAACACTATTGGTCGAAGACTAGTATTGTTGGAACAATGCGGCGTGCAAGACGAGAAGTACCACTGATTTGTAGAGGTATTCATACTACAAGAAATAAAACCTTCATAATGAAAACCGTTACCGATACAACCCTTACTGTCTATCAAGGAAAACCTGGAACACATGTTATTATTTTGAGTACTCTGCACCTCAACATAAATATAGGTACTGACAAAAAAAGTTGCCTGAAACAATTGAATTTTACAATAGGTACAACAAAATTTAGTGTAGACATCAGCGATAAATGGCACGCAAGTACACCGTAAGAGCTGGAAGTTGGGTATGGCCTGTCATGTATTTTACAATATACTTGATTTAGTAGCTATAAACTCGTGGATTCTTTATCAAAAAGTTACTAAGAATAAAAATTTCTCGTCATGATTTCATCATTCAACTACTGAGCGTACTACGTGAAGAGTATGTGAAAAAAATCCACTTCAACTATGTCACAGCATAAAGAAACTAATTCTAAAACAAGTGTACCATCTACTAAAAACAATAAGAGGCGGTAATGTCAAATCAACAGTAATTATAAAAAAAATAAAACATGTGAAAACTGCATTATCTGTAAAAAAAACTTGTTTGTAGAAAATGTAGAAAATAGTTTCAATAACTATTAGATACTTGCTCCAAATGTTACTCAATTTAATGCATTTTTTTTACTATTACTAAAAAAATACATTTATTTTATTTTAATGCAAAATATGCAATAATTTCATAAGTATTCTGACTTAATCTCTAGTACCGTCAAATTGACCGCTGCGGTCTTTGAAGGTATAGCATGAAGCCTGGCCCTTCTAGTGTTAATCTTTGTTTTAAACTCCCTTTATTTATCGTCTTCTATGGTAATTAAATTATCATAATCACGCTTGGCAGGCAAGCATGGCATACCCTTTTATTGACGTAAAGGAGGTCCATAGGAGTGATCTGGTCACGAGCTGTTGATCATGATACTAATGATGTTAGAAAATAAGCTTATTATTTACTTATAATTATATAACATTTCATAAAAATACTAGAGAAACGATGACATACTCTGTAATGTTTAAGTAGATACTCCTCAAAGTCAAAGCATTAATCCCTGAACAGGCGCTTTGAAACGCCAATATGAATTTGCATTCAGTCTGTCTGTTCGTAAAGCTAGGTCCTCATCTCCCTACATCGTTTATAGACCAATGGACATGATTTTACACTTAAAAATCCACACAGAAGTGACTTTACAACCTCCAACATGTGACCTATATCACAGTTTCGGACGATCGATGGTACACCGCCAAACAGTCTGCGATATGATGGGACAGTTACCGCTGTCTATTGCAAATGGCAACTGATTACGTCACACCATCTCTTTAGAGTTGTTTGTTACTTGAAACTTTCTGAATGACCTTGTAGACTCTATGTTGTTTATTTGGTTGGAATTTTAACCCTTGATGTGAAATCAGGGTTATAAATTTGTCACGTTTTTTTAGTGACATCGTACCTTAATGAATGAATCGAACCGATTTACATTTAGTTCCTTTGATTGATCTTAGTTATATTCCTAATAACTGCGTCTTTGGCCAAAAGCTTGGTCAATTCCTGAGTTCTTTAAATGTAATTAAACTTTTAATTTCATCTATAAATTACTATTTCTTTAGCTGCTAAGAATTTTATTACTATGACCTCGTGTCCGGGAAAAGGTGGTGTTATCGTTTTATAATTTGTCAGTAAATAAAGCATGTTATTTCATGTTAATTTGTCTCCTGAAGGTGATCGCTTAATTCTATAAGGTTTACGTATAAAATAACAGAAATGAAGTAACAGAATAATAAACAGAGTTTACTTAGAAGACAAGTTGTAATTCAATTTCTCAGTCCTTTTAACTGACGATATTGAATTTGTTCTCCATAATTTATACACGAAATTCCTACTCGCGTTGACTAAAACTAAACAAACCTAATACCTTGTACATAATTATAGGTAGCATTTCTTCCTAAACAAAGTATATGAAGCTTTATAAAATAATCTAATCATATACTTTTCTCCTATTATATTTCGGGTCGTTTAGAGAGCGAGCACGTTGTCACTGGATAGGTACATTTCTAGGCACACTCCTAGGCCTATACCTATACCATTCCTGATTCAATAATCCAATCAAAGATCCCTTATGCTCGTTAGTCGCACTTGTTCAACCAAGCTGTACGAAAAGTGGTCATTAGAAATTCGGGCATAATGATAGGCTAATTATAAGTCCACGTTAGTAATATACGTGTATCCACTATGTAAGAAGTCACGCATCGTAGATTATATTTATTTATGTATCTCCGTCAGTAGAGAAACGGAAACTTGCTGTAATGCCCTTGAATCTGTGTAAACAAATATACCTTGAGAACAATCGGTTACGTGAATACGTATCAGTAACGTGCCAAGCCCTTTAACTACTAAAGACTGACTTTGTAAAGGGGTTTTTCTCTGTCGGTTGTCTGTTAAAATTCTTGTTTTATGTGAATTCATGTCTATCCACCTACCTATGTATATGTAGATGTAATAGGGTCTGAATTTATTGTTCTAATCCCTATTTATAAACAGCATGAAATTATCAATTTTAGAAACCTTTTCAAGTCTGACTGTCCATGTTTCTATCTGTCTGTCTCACCACTATTCTAAAGAAATACCAAACGAATTTTCATACAGCTTAAACCAATAAATAGAATGATTTATTTAATCCGAATTGGCAGACGATGTCGCATACTAATCGCAGGTACCTAAATGTCAATCTCTCTCCAGCTAGTAAAATGATCAATTCTTGGCTTCGGGCCATAAAATGACATTGCAATAAAAAATAAAGTCAATGTATGCTAGGATTGCCTAGATCCATTTATAAATAAGTAAAAATCCGTTTAAAATGGGGAATTAAACATTAAAACGTAAATGTATTCGTCATTGTGTCTATTTGGTCTATGATTAGTCATAAAAAATGCAAGACACAGGTTTAATATTGAACTTTCGACTTTGTGCCGTAAATTAACTATTGAAATCTAGATGAGAAAAAAATACCATCAATATTATATTATTTAAAAAATCATTTTTAGGTATTATGAGGATTGGTGTGTTAGCCATAGAAATGAAACATAATTTGAGCGATTTATTTAGGTTTAAGATTAGCCAGCCAGTGTTTCCACAGACTAACAAAACAGTTCATCGACTGATTCACAAATATTGATCGGTTTACCAAACGACGAACGTAAAAATACGATTTCTTTCACTTCTAGATGTAGATTTTTATACACTTTTATTTTAATACACATGCCCGAACTGCTAAAATATCAACTAAAAATGATTACAAGTTTATGATACAAACAATTACAGTTGTTTATGCTCAGCATGCGTGAATGTTCGTTGATCTGAAACTCTTTCTGCTTCGATGAGCCTTGTGCCACATCTATTTATAATTAGTTATCGTTTCGTGTGAGCACTAAGGACTGACAAAGGCCGTTGTATCAAAACATAATGTATTGTCTTAGGTTAGTTTTGAAAGTTTAATAATATTTATTATGCGACTGTTTGCCAAATAGAAAAAATGGATTGATCTCGTTCTTATCTAATAGGAAATTGAAAAATGAGCCTGCATTTTATTGTGTTTGACGGCTATTTCGAGGTAATTCTTTGCGTATGACTCTCGACTTATTTCAAGCCATGCTAGGAGCTTGTATTGTCGCGGAAAACGTACCGGTTACCGGGGCTCCGGTTTGAAGAGCAAGAGTAGAAACGGGGTGATTTTTAGTCACTAAGAGTCTGACACTCCCTTTCGCCTCACCCGAGACGGATTACATTACAGTTATTGGTTGAATTGACAACCTTAAAAAATGGGCTAATTTTTACAACCATCAAGCGTATTTTGGTTTTAAACTAGTCGAGTCACTCGAAAAGAGTTACTGTTGGATATAATTAATATAATTAATGAATATATACTTACAAAAATTGCCTAGCCCGATTTGTTGATAACTTGTCAACAACATTTTCATTACGATTTTCGCAAACATAAAAAAACACGTGTCATTATACTTCACAAATTAGATGAAAAAAGTGATTAAAAGTAATGTGATTCTCTCTCAAAAATTATATCACTATAATATTCTGCCCATGATCTGATCCCAGGTCGGGACCAAATTCAATTAGGTAATAGAAGCTGCGTAGACAAGTAAATTGTTAAACATGATAAACAAACACACTAGCTAAAAACATTTACTTGAGTGCCTACATGCTTGAAAACAGAAAACAAACACCTACCACGTAGAAAATTAAGTTGTAACTTAATTGCACTTTCCTAATATGAACAGAGTGCCTTCTAATAGACCTCGTACGACCTTTTCAGTGGTTATCCGTCTTGTTCATTTCATCTCATTACATTGTTTACACACTCTTGCGCACATCTATTTTCGATACTGAACTTTAGACGAAGTACGTTCGTTCAGATTACGATGGTACAAATATATACAGATATATGTAGTGTGTTTGAACTGTTGTATCGTGTGTTATTGACTGTTGGATCAACATAACATTACTCAGACTTAGTAGGTAGAATGTCTAGCCCTATATGTCCGTTTTAGCTCATGCTATCTAAATTCTTTATTATTATTTAGTGAACGTCGTTCCTGACATTTAAAGCTTTATTGCCTTTAAATAAATTAAAATCACATCGCCATGTAAACCTAATTTTGCTAAACTTTAGACAAATCTTATCAAACCACAGCAACTATTATTTATTTTGGGTATGAATTGAATTTTCCTACTGAAATTAATCATACGAATTATGAAATATTATAGAGTAATATTTCATAATTCGTATGATTAATTTATATTTAAGGTCGAAATACAAACAGAAAGCACTGAAATTAAATTAATGAAATTTATGTTTGGACAGTAAGGTACCATCGCCTGATTCTGAAACCTTATTTTAACCAATTTTAATTTGAATAAAATTCAAGTTGATTGTTGGAAACGGGATAATATCCGTGACTCTAAATCCATCCCAATCTTTAAAAGACTCGTAAGGGAGCACTACCTTTCCTCATCTTGTTAAAATTAGTGTCATATATATATATGTATAATATGTTTATTTGTAATATACTCTAATATGTGTATTATTTGATGTGTATCTATCATATGTATGTATAGGTTTATGTATTTTATTGTGATTTATTTATTTAATACATTATTTATCGGTTTCATTTTGTGTATGTAGTTTTAAGTTTGTATTGGCTTAAATTTTGGTAAATTTTGTTCTTTTTCTTTGTTCATGACATGTTACGCACAGTGTCTTAGTTTTTACCGTTTTTCCTGTCGAAGGAGTGCAGGAAGAGATTCCTACGGGAATATGTAGTACCTATGTACCTCCAATTTATTTATATATGTGTGTGTCCTGTGTACTGTCTGTGTGTTGTGCATAAATAGATAAATAAATAAATAACTAAATCGGTAATACTTTATCACAACTATACGGAAGCACGTGCTGTGCTATTTATAATTTTGTAATATCAAATGTTATTTACTCATCAGCGGTCGATGGATATACGTAAATTATAAAAATTTTGATGGTTCGTTTGTCGAGTGATAATAATAATGATTGACTATTGTTTAGTTGGATGAATAGCGGTGATAAAGTCTTTCATTTCATTAAAAATGCGGTTTTTTTTTAATATTTAAGTAATCAAAGAGTAATCAAATCGATAGTTTTATAAAGGACTGTTAAATCTTTGATATATGTAGGCGCGTAGTTCTCGAATGACTGCACAAAATTAATAATTAAGTCTTTTGTAAATTCGTTTTGTCGGTTTAATTAAAATAAGGAAAATACGAAGTCTCAAGAAATAGTAGTCAGGACACGCCGCTAGTAAATAATTATATTATTTACAATAAGTAATGGGTTGTATAAGGAAATTACGTATCATCAAAGTGTGTTCAAAACCAATGTATCTTTCCTAGCCACAAATAATGTTGACATACCCGACAATCTGTTGGTTAGGTTCCACTTCCACAAGTTATTTGATACGCTAAATAAACAGGATAATCTACCACTGCTCCGCAAACAGGCCAGACACGTGACTAACATTGGCTAACACTGGATACGCCATTGTTATTAGTTATGTAAATTATTATTACAAGAATGTAAACAATAATATTTATTTACAAGAATGTAAACAATGCCTCATAGCCTTATAAACACTGTTATTTAGTTATGAAATAGTAGCAGTACCTACATGTTACCTAGCGATCAGAATTTGTGAATTATGTTTCCGTAAGGATGCAGAGTATGCAGACGAGGACGCGCATATGTCTAACTGTTATAAAATAATATCCATATGTAGGCGTAACAGAAAAGCGAAATGTTATAATTCTTTTATAAAATACGTTTAAAAAACCGACCGTACTAAAACCTTCTCCTAAGTGTAAAAAACACTTTTTTGAAAACCGCATCAAAATCGATGCCGCTAATCGCGAGATAATCCACACAAACATACATACTTACATACAGATCAAACTGAAAACCTCCTTTTTTGAAGTCTGTTAAAAACATACTTACTATTCCCTCGTGCGCTGCTCTGATCCTAATCGTATCTCGTCTCGTAATCGTATCTGGCGTATCTGATCATATAGCCTTTTTCGATACCTAAATAAACTATCCAATACAAAATAATTATTCATTGCGTTCCTTTCAGTTTCGGAGATTGACGAGTTTAAATAAACTAGATTCTGCTTTATATTGGTATTAGCATTTTTAGTATAGAGGTAAGTAGGTATATTGAAGTTTGCTTCATCTTTGCATTTCAAAGATGAAGCAACGATTGATACATGGAGTGTCATTATATCTTTATTTGTGATATCAGCACCCTTTGTGTCCTTTGTTTTATTGTCTTACACAAATATGTGCGTACCACTGTACAAAGGCGTATAAGCGCTTCTAGATAATAAATATCTGTTGCTATTTAGACTAATTAATTGTTTATAAATAAGATATTAATAAAGTGTTATTTCTAAGGCACTTTAACTTTGTGAAGTATGTATGATCGAATTCTATCTGATTGTCTTTGAGAGAATTTTTTCTCAAGTGCCTACGGAAAAAAGTAGTGTGAGAGGAATCAATTGTCATCTTTTAACACGTACCTATAATAGTTGTAAATTTAAATACACGTTAATTTGTTTGTTATATACCTAGATTTAGTTAGATTCCAATAACTTTGCTGTAAACTTTTAATTAATTTGGTATAACAATCAAATAATTTGGACCTTTATTAACTTTACATTCAGGTGTCGGGGTAAAATTTCATTTACCTAAATATTGAAGTTCAGGCAATATGGCGCAATGCTAAGGAAATTTTGGCATCCTCTGTTGGCCAAGCTTAATATACGCAATGCTGTAGTTTCTCCCTGTTACATAATTTACTAGAATTTCCTTTAATACTTTCCTTTCTGTCTACATAGCTAGGTACTCTGAAATGTGGAAAATAAACCATATTTTTTATAATTAGTTTGCATTTTATTCAAACTTGTGTGTAGAAATAAATACATCAATAACTTTGATGAGAAAAATATCTAGTTTTGTAATTTTATTTACAAAGAATACTTATAATGTTAATTTTTCACTCAGATAATAAAATTTTAATAAATTACCTTCAGTCAGCGTTTATTTTGGCATTCATCTGACTCAGACAGAATTAACCTTCAGATAACAATGTATTTTTCCCAAATAATTCATTTATTATAAGTATGCCTAAGTCACTTAAGTACTCTTCCCACCTATATAGACATATTTTTAATTACCATAATTATATTTTATTTATCATATTTTAACTTTACTTATAATTTAAACGTACAACATTTATCTTGGCATTAATCTTACAATACTAAGTTTAAAAACAACCTTTTTAACTTTGTAATGCGATGACGGATATCAAAGAATATATAATATTTATATGATACATACCTACGTATTTATGTATATACTGGCATGCTCTACTTGTTCATTCTCGATAACTGTGTAGACACTACCTCTAGATACGTTCCCAGTAGATAGATAAATCGTTGTGGGTGGGTACAAACAACTACTTTAGGAACATTTTGCTATTTGTTTGGTTTCAGTTTACGGTATTACAAGTATCTTTGTCTTATCACACACTAAGTGCTTGTTTTTAAGAGATGTCTTTTTCTAAATGTTTGCGTTGTAATTTGCAAATTGTTGCTAATGTGCCAATGCGTATCTAAATATTTTTAGATTTTATAATAGACTGACTTCATACAATACGTATCTAAATGGCGGATTGGAAATCAGATCGATGTTGGGAATAAAAGCGGATAAAATGGACATAAATACTCTGAATTCATTTATCGGTTGTATTTGTAGCACTAAACTCAATGTTTATGGCGGGAAATGGCCTGCACTATGTCATGAACATAGTCTTCTCTGAAGCTCTGTGCTTCTTACCTATGGACAAATGACTTTCCAAAAATGAAAAACTGTTATAAAAATTTTATAAGCGGATCACGAATCACGATCGCATTTGACGTCAAGATCATCGAACCCACTGCGCCTAGACCGCTTCGGTACTTCCTTACCGTTATAATAGGAAGATACCGTGACTGTCAGCACTAAGCAGCACAAACAATATTAGAAAAATATTACTTAGAAGTAGACATAATGAAAGAGTAACGACTTGATGAATACTCTCGCTTTCACGAGGCAATGTAAATGATAGACCGAAGTCGCTACCTTTATTAGTTATGTATATTATTTACATATATATGTATGTATGTATATAAGAAATTAACACAAAATTGTAGTTCGTCTCTTGTAGTCTAAAGAAAATTGTGATTGTATTATAATAGGTATTTCAGAAAGTTTCCATAATTCTTTACCTACATTTAGTCGTAAAATTTTCTCATTAACCTCTGCTGCTATTGGGTAACTGAATTTGAATGTTTCTCATTGTATTGTTTTTTTTTTGTATAAACATGTTAAATTAAAGGAAAATTAAACTGCAGTTGTTTTCGTAGGTAGAGATAAATGATGCAGTTAGACTAAACAAAAACTAAACCAAACACTTAATTCTCATTAATATTGTGTTTTTTTTACTACTTATCATGTTTCATGATCTAAAATATGGACAGTACCTAAGCAGGTATTTAGTAAATAATCCTTATTTAGGTATCTACTCGATTTCAAATTTATTATGATTGTAACACTGTTTCTATTTAAATTATGAGTGATGTTAAGTACTATACTTAAACAAAATCCTAGGATGGGTCTTAGAAGTTTTCATTTAGTTTTTATTGCTTCTCTGATAGCCCAACAAAGACTATTATGACATTATCTATGACGTTAAGTTTTTAAAAGATTTGTAAGGTTGGGTGGGAAGGTCGTATTTGTAGTCATTTAATTATAGGATTACGTACACGTCAACCTGTTCGCGTGACTGTCGCACGGGGGTAAACGCCGCAGCCGCTCTCGTCTTTATATGGCTTCTTCTATATTCAAGTTTCTAGATCCGTGCTACTAGGGGTGACCTTACTTTATCGTATTTCGATAGTAGACATACTGACGCCGGTGTAAATTATGTTTTTCTAACTTTAATGCAGTGCTAGCTGTTTCATTTAGAATGTCTAAAGTTTTTGTATCACTCAGGCTGAGACTAACCGAATAGGCATTGTGACTATTATTATAGAATTTCTTATTACTATAATAGTAATCAATAGGAACGTGTATTCGTAAATTATAGGTGTATTAGATTCAGTAACTAGTACTAGTACCTAGGTTTAACTAGACATTTCAAAATATAGGTGGTAGTTGGTACCTATTCCGAACGCGGTCCCAAACCATCTCGTAACCATTGCGTAACGCCACGAAGGGTTTACTATTTCCTACAAATGTTTATAAAAACTACATGAACTAACATCAAACAAATCTATTCACTCCAAAGTTCAATATTATGGGTTATTACCATAATAATAATATACTACAATAGTTTTATATAGGTAATGTTCCCGTCGACTCACACGTCACTCGTTTTATTTCATTGCTGTGTTGTTTTATCGTCGCGCCACGTGCACATTTTCCAATCGATATATTTCTCGTTTGAATATTTTATAAGGGAATGAGCTCCATGGGTGGAAACTAAAGGACAGAAATAATCGATATCCAACTGTAGTAGCCGTGAAATACAACATCTGCGGTCATTAAAGTCTAGATTGATTTGTATGTAGTTAGTACGGTTCGATAGCTAATTATAGCATTAATCGCAGTGCTCGTACATTATTCAAATTAGCAATAGTATTACTTTATTTTTATTACATTCCGTGGAAATCTGATAAAGTACGTATGTATTTGTAACACTTTGACTGTCTCGTTGGCCGAGTGGTCGCAAGTGCGACTGCCGAGCAAGGGGTCTCGGGTTCGATTCCCGGGTCGGGCAAAGTATTACCTACTGGGTTTTTAAAAATCTCAGTAGTAGCACGGCGTCTGGAAATGTGCCCAGTATATGGCAATAGGCTCACCCCCTATTACATGGGACTCATAACATAAATAGAGAAAAGTGGGTGTTACATTGTACAGTGGCATTAAGTGCCGTAATGTGCACCTCTGCCTACCCCTTCGGGGATAAAAAGGCGTGATGTTATGTTATGTGTTATGTATTAATGTGGTGGCAAATGGTGGCAATTAGCATCGGTTCGACTACCAGAAACCTTAATTTGCGCATTTGAGCTTGATGTCTTCGAACTAACAAGACTTCATTATACTTAATTATTTAACCTAATAAGATTTTATTTTGTCCACAGATTCTTATGGCGTTACGCCAATGGTATGATCAGGTCGAAGAGATGGGGCCGTCAGGATGCGACGGTGGCGGAGCTGTTCACACGGCGTGCCCTCAAGAACCCGGACGCTCCATGCTTCTTTGTCGTCGGTGACCGCGACTGGACCTTCGGAGAGGTCAGCATTGGCATCGATTTATTAATTAATTGATTAAAGTATTTAAAATGCAGCTGCACTATTTTTATTGAGGTTCAAAGATCTTTCTGTAATTCACTTTTGGTCAAAGACAAAGTCAAAATCATTAAGTAGGTTTCTATTCCGATAAAGTTATAGGCGGAAATTAGTCGTCGTGTGTTATTATTATGTCGCAATACAAACCCTTATTTTAACGGTACAATATACCTACTTAGTTTATCATCCCAGAATTCAATAGTATAAGTTTTCATCCAACAGATGGCCGCTAACTCTAACAAGGTAGCGCGAGTGATGCAAGAGCACATGGGCCTGAAGCGTGGAGACGTGGTGTGCGTGTTCATGCCCAACTGTGGGGAGTATGTGTGGACTTGGCTGGGTATGGCCAAGCTGGGCGCCGTGTCTGCCCTCATCAACAGCAACCTGCGCCACAAGCCGCTGCTGCACTGCATTCAGGTCGCCAAGGCAAAGGCTATCGTCTTCTCCGACCAGCTTGCTGACGGTAAGAATGTTTATTTTTTACACATTTTTATATTTAGATTGGTAACGAAAAAACATTGCCTACGCTTCAAATTTCCTGTCTCATATTGAATGACATTGTCTTGATGTCTTGTCTCGTGTCTTAATACTATGTAGTATAGGTTTAATAATGGTCAATCTTGAAGAGCCTTAATCACTAACTTATCTGAAATGTTACCATCGAAAATCACTGAATGTAAGTTCGTATGCAAAGTTTTATTCGAAGCATTAACCAAATGCTTACCTCGTAAAGTCGCATCGTACAGAGTAAGACAAACTGTTCGTAAATTATTTATTTAGGTTAACCTAGATTAGCTCGGCCATGTGAACCCAAATACATTAAAGTCTTGAGCAAGATTGGCCACATTTACATTTCAAGCATACATTTTCACTGTGGTCATTCTGAATAGGAAAAATAGAGTTTTAATTGAAAAAAGAAAGTTGAATAAGTACCCAAAAACATAACATAACATCACGCCTTATCCTCGAAGGGGTAGGCAGAGGTGCACATTATACCACTGTACAATGTAACACCCACTTTTCACTATTTATGTTATGAGTCCCATGTAATAGGGAGTGAGCCTATTGCCATATACAGGGCACAGTTCCAGACTCAGAATTTTTTAAAAACCCAGTAATACTTTGCCAGACAGTCGCAATTGCGACCACTTCGCCAACGAGGCAGTCCTCAAGTACCCAGAAGTACCCATGAAATCAAATCCTATAGGTACTTTTAACAGTACCAATTACATAGTTGAACAATAGAATCTTTGTTCTTAATTATCTTTTAAAAATCTTGTATGATGTATCGGATTCTTATGTATTAGTCCTTGTGCAGAAATAATCAACGGGAAAGCATACTTTTATAGAACCATGTAACACACATGTTCATCTGAATCTCATTACGATCCCCACCATGAAACCCCCACAGTCAATTTGTGCCAGAAAATCCGATAATAATGCATTTATGGTAATCTCATCGACCCTAATTGACGTTCGTGTAGGCTGCAGACTTATCTTTCTTGCCCACAATGAAATATGGTGTGGAATCGTATCTGCCAAATGTTTTATTCTATTCCGTGTCTATTAATGTCACTCCTTGTTCGAAAAAGACCCTGAAAGTAAGGTTTTAAACGTCGATATTTGTATTTTCTCGATTCCAGAGTCTCGAATTATTCCCGATGCTTGTTACACGGAACAGTCTCCCATTAGTTACATACCTACACTGAGGTTAATATCGTCCTGAGCTAAACTGTATTTGCATGTCATAGTTCTCTACTGCCTATACCCTTTTAGAAAAACAGGTGATATAAGCTCACCTTACAATAAAACTTAAAAAAACTGTTCTTCATTAACCGCGAAGTAACAATCAAGGGGCTAGCTACTGCGGTCATCAAAACGAGGGGCCGTCATTAGACACACCATTAAAACAGAATGACTAGGAAATTATTTAAACAACAGCTTCGGAACCTTGGTCCATGTCAAAAAACATCAGTCTGGCATTCAAATAAGGAAAACGAATCATTGTAATGCATAAATAAATAAATGGCAATATATTGCCTTAGTGAATTTTTAATATTTTCTGTCCAATTTTACACTGGATGCCAGACTCTGTGCTATACTAAAACAGATAGGTATTGTTAATATTAAATAATCTGATAATCGTTGATTTACCTATGAAAAGTCATCAAAATATTGTCACAACAAAATTGCTTTTCAAAATACCTTATGTCATCACATCTAACTCAAAACTCGTTACTTACTTAGGTATCTATTACGGGTAAGTCTATAGGCTAGGCTGCCTAGGTGTAGGAAAAGGGCACATTTTAGTTTAGCACCTGAGGACTCATAACATATTTACTCATGACTGCCTCGTTGGCCGAGTGGTCGCAAGTGCGACTGCCGGGCAAGGGGTCTCGGGTTCGATTCCCGGGTCGGGCAAAGTAATACTGGGTTTTTAAAAAATTCTCAGTAGTAGCACGGAGTCTGGAAATGTGCGGTATATGGCAATCGGCTCACCCCCTATTACATAACAATTATAGAACAATAGGTTGCGGTCACCGGTGACCGCTTGGTGTTTGACAGTTTAAGTGCCGTAATGTGCACCTCTGCCTACCCCTTCGGGGATAAAAAGGCGTGATGTTATGATGTTATGGTAAGACAGGCCTTTGTTGTCTTTTTTTTTAAATAATGATTGCTGCTTGCCTTTGGCGTAACCGTGATCGTATTTTTTGTTCGTCATCATCTAATAATAATCACTGTACACATGCATTATCCTAATTTCATGCAAGAGTATTACGCAGGTAGTCGGTAAAAAAATGGGCGGGATTTCAAAGAAACGCGTAGTTGAAAGTCGTTTCTTGCGTAATAAATAAATCTGGCGTTACATTTTTTCATTACTAATTTACCGTTTTCCTCCACCAGCAATATCTGAAGTCCGCGATCAGCTGCCGGAAAGCTTGAAGCTATTCCAGCTGTACGGAGAATGTTCCCCTGGAGTGCTGGACCTGGCTGCGGAGATGGAGAGGCATCCTCCGGAGTATCCCATCGTGGCTGACAAGCCACGGTACAAGGATACGCTGCTCTACATCTACACTTCTGGCACCACCGGCATGCCCAAGTCTGCTATACTGCCCAATTCTAAGTAAGTTAAGGGTAAAAATATTAGTCGACTCAGTATGCTTTCTAAAAGGTCGTTACACGTTCAGCTAAATAATATGGTGGAACTGAACAGTTTTAAAGACTGTAAAGCCGAAAGAAAGAAGAAACGGTCAAGGATGAGTTCACAAATTGGGGTTGATCTTAAGAAATTCTAGTTTTAATTTCTCTCAATAAATTCACTATTATCAGAAACGATTCTAAAAGTTTGAAGATATTCTTTCCGTGTTTTTGGTAAAGGACCAGTTAAGGAATTGCGGTAGGCATTTGGTCTTTAAATTTGAATAATTTAAATAACCTAAAACTGCAGTTCTTTAGTCTGTAGTACCTAACCATAAATGGGTGTTTTGGTGATAACTAACCTCGAATACTCTCACCAGGTATCTCCTGGTGGTAGTGGCGACGGTGCACATGTTGGGTCTGAAGAAGTCGGACCGCATGTACAACCCGCTGCCTCTGTACCACATGGCGGGCGGGCTGGTGGGCACGGGGGCTGCCCTCGTGGACGGCATCCCTTCAGTACTGCGCACCAAGTTCTCTGCGTCCAACTACTGGACTGATTGCATCAAGTATGACTGCACGGTGAGTTAGTATGACGACGAGTATCAGAGATGTATATGGCGCTCTATGATGTTTCTTTTTAGTCTCTTAATCTCAAGGATCTTGTTCCTGATGCTTGCTAATGTAATTGATAACCAAATTAATTGACCTATACGATTCTTGTCTTCGAATCTGTGAGATGCTGAGGCGAATTATGAGGAGTACTGAAAGCACTAACTTGGTCCTTCTCATAAAGCCAAGTGTCCTAGAAATATTAAGAGTATTAATATAAATCTTATTATCTATTGCAAGGCAACACTTTCACATTAGTCGCAGTTGTCCTACTACGATGTGATTTTTATGGAATAGGGTGGCAAACGAGCAGACGGATCGCCTGATGGTAAGTGATCAGCGCACACACTTGAAACACCAAAAGAATTACAAGTGCATAATCCGTCTTTTGGAGATTTAGGAGTTAAGGAATGGGTGCTGATGGTTATTATTTTTAAATTGTGTAAGATTTAACTCTTTTTTTTTATGGCATAAGCCGGTAAACGAGCAGACGGATCACCTGATGTTGTATGTTTGTAAACGCACCCACGACACAGGAGAAAATCCTATTGGGGCATTGAATTTTTAAGCAATCGGCGTCGCCTATGGACACCCGGAACACCAGAGGCGTTGCAAGTGCGTTACCGGCCTTTTGGGGATTAGGAGTTTGAGGATCGTTGGGGATTCAGGAATTGGGGAGATTGGGGAAGGGGAGGGTATTTGGGCTTCCGGTAACCTCACTCACACGACGAAACACATCGCAAGCGTTGCTTCACGTCGGTTTTCTGTGTACTGCAACTCTTAAGTATGTGTTATCAAAGGTGGCTCAATACATCGGCGAGATGTGCCGCTACCTGCTGGCGCAGCCGCCGCGGCCGACGGACGCGCAGCACCGCGTGCGCATCATGGTCGGCAACGGGATGAGGTCCGCCATCTGGCAGCAGATTGTCGACAGGTAAATATAACACATTATTGTATGTATTATGTACTTCTAATTGCCAGAGTTCTGTCATTGTTAAAAGTTAAACTATTCAAGTACTTCAATAGTTCCTTATAACAACGTTGCGGAAGATCAAAGTATAATTTTTTTTAATAAAAACGTTGCCCCACACGAGGATTTTTTCCTGTATCGTGGGTTACAAACATACTATTTCACATACACATGACACCCAGGCCCGGATCAACAAAGAATCGATCAATGCAGGAATCGAACCCATGTCACGTTACGCGGCAATCAGTTGACCAGCCACCGCGCCAACTGTGAATTCTCTTTATTATTGCATCTTTTCGTATGCTATGAGAACAGCAATGATTTACGATTACCTATTTAGCAGGTAAATAGACATATCGTGTTTAAAAAACCAATATAGGCATACAATTTTATTTCCTCCGCGTTTTACCGACCGTAACCTATGAACACGCCATGAGGTTTATTAATAACCTTAAAATTTCCATCAATCGATACTATCGCCGTTGTTAGTACACTCGTGGTGACCTCGAATGAAATGCCTAGATTATATTTAGGTCCAGTGCCCAATTGATGGCCTAAGTAACCTACCTACAGTACCCGGCGATAAATATTACACATCGATTTTTGGAAAGAGGTTTTATGTGATATTACGATGACATAATACATAACATCACGCCTTATATCCCCAAAAAGGTAGGCAAATAGGGGGTGGGTCTATTGCCGTATATTGGGCACAATTCCAGACTTCGTGCGTACTACTGGGATTTTTTATAAAATCCCAGTAGTACTTTGCCCGACCCGGAAATCGAACCTGAAACGCCTTGCCCGGCAATCGCACATGCGACCACTTGGCCGATGAGGCAAATTTACGATCATTTATTTGTTTTTATGATTCGAGAAGAGTGCTCGATTAGTTTTGGCGCCTCAGAATCATAATCACCCGGCGGCTAGGCCGATTTGGCCGATTGCCTCTTTCCTTTCCAAAGGTCGATGTGCAATATTTATCGCCTGGTAGGTACTGTACTTACTTTATTTACGGAAAACATACAATACATGTCAATCACATTTACCCTTGTTGACCCAAACATAGTATTGACTCATTAATGTCAGTTGTTATAGATAAATAATTAATAATTATTGCCCCATCCAGGTTCAAAGTGCCTCAGATAAACGAGATATACGGAGCGACGGAGGGCAACGCCAATATAAGTAAGTGGAGGTTTCATTTCAATATTGTATTTACAGTACTTACATAATAAGTATTGCTAATCACTACGATGTCTTGTGGTGCAAAAACGGCCACTGCTACCCTTTTTTATGAGATAGGCCGGTAAACGAACAATCGGCGCCGCCCATGGACACCCGAAATAACAGAGGCGTTTAAAATGCGTTACCGGCCTTTTACGGATTAAGAATTTGAAGATTGTTAAAGATTCGGGGAATGGGGAGATTGGTGAAGGGGGTAATTGGGCTTCTGATAACTTCACTTACACGATGAAACATAACGCAAGCGTTGTTTCACGTTCGTTTTCTGTGAGGCCGTGGTAACACTCCGGTCGAGCCGACCCGTTCGTGCCGAAACATGGCTCTCCCACACTCAATCTCTTATCCTTCCCGTGTTTGGTCTTTGGAGGGGTCTTTCGACACTCACACTCAAAAGTCACATCCAACCCGTCAAGCGTGCATATTATGGCTCACTCTCTTAAGTAGAGGACGAGGCCTATAGTCCAGCAGCAGACCGGGGCCAAACGCCACTTTAGCGCTTGTCTATAGAGAGAGTAGAAAAAATTTCAAAATTTACGTCAATTCCAAATAATTTGGTTTTCTACTCTACAAGTAGACAAGCGATCGGGTTATAGATGATGCTGATGATGATGACAATATTTTTGGTACTTTTTTGGACATTTTCAACCTTGACATAATCTATATAAATGAAAATAAATTGCCGTTCGTTAGTCGCGCTAAAATTCGAGAACTGCTGAACCGATTTGGCTGATTTTGGTCTTGAAATGTTCGTGGAAGTCCAGGGAAGGTTTAAAAGGTTACGAAGTCTGTCGGGTCAGATAGTATTGATATATAGTTCAAAATTTACAGTGATTGAACTGTCAAACACCGAGAGGTCACCGGTGACCGCAACCTATTCTTTAACTTTGTCTACAATGACGGTACTCAACGAGTTAAACGCCATATAAAAGTAAAGTACCTAAATAAACATTTAGTGGTTAAATGTTTAATCACTAATTAGCACGTGACCCTTGCTCGCTCGTGTGCCATTTCGATAATACATACAAACATTACATACAAATGTATGTAGGTGTATACTTTATATATTATCTGTTGCTTAATGTAGCTCATCGAGTTGTATGAATGAATTTGTTTACTAATTAAGTGCCTACCAAACAATATGATTAAAATAATGTGCCCGCTTCCTTGAATTAGGTTTTAATTAAAACGGCTTGTCACAGAACGTTTTACTTTTGACTTCTACGTTTAACATTTTAACTTAACGCCTTTTATCTTCGAATGGGTAGGGAGGTGCACATTACGGCACTTAAAGCCACTGAACAATGTAACATAACACCCACTTTTCAATATTTATGTTATGAATCCCATGTAATAGGGGGTGAGCCTATTGCCATATACCGGGCACATTTCCAGACTCCGTGCTATGACTGAGATTTTTAAAAACCAAGTAATACTTTATCCGACCCGGGAATCGGCAGTCGCACTTGCGACCACTCAGCCAATGAGGCAGTCAGTTTAACTGTTTATTTTTGTAACTTTGTGCACTGATACATTCTACCTCTACTATCCTATTGATATTAGGTATAAATGCTTCATTGCATATATGCGATATTAGGTATAAATGCTTTAATGAAAATTTATATGTTTGTTGGTCAGTCCTTCACGACACGACAAATCGGCTGAACGGATTGGGCTGAAATTTAAAACAGGGTTATACATATTATGGTCTGGAATAACCCAAAGATGGCTTTTATCGCCACGGGAATGCGAGTGAGGCTGCTAGCAGAAGCTAGTTTGTAAACAAGTATCTTAAACAACCTAGGTACCTAAAAAAATCATTAATTCATTATGTAATGTATATTTACCTACATTATTTATCTACGTAAGTAGAAATAAATTTAGTAATATTTAACTTAAATGCTACTGACAATTAGGTACTCAAGTAATTAGCAAGTTAAATTCCATTGTTGTCCCATTTGAGATGGTGTGTTAGTCTCCACGATGTGACATCCTTTGTCTTGCCTTAGGC
This sequence comes from Spodoptera picta, assembly GCA_038387885.1. Taxonomy (NCBI): domain Eukaryota; kingdom Metazoa; phylum Arthropoda; class Insecta; order Lepidoptera; family Noctuidae; genus Spodoptera; species Spodoptera picta. The sequence continues at coordinate 3,275,478 of JAZHFQ010000438.1, read as the reverse complement.
TGAATGTCTACTAATTTACATACTCTTGTAGTTAACTATGCAAATATTATGTATTATGAAAAAAAAAAATTGAGAACATTTCATATTTTTCTGACTGCCTCATTGGCTGAGTGGTCGCAAGTGCGACTACCGGGCAAAGGTCTCGGGTTCGATTCCCGGGTCGGTCAAAGTATTACTGGGTTTTTAAAAATTGTCAGTAGTAGCACGGAGTCTGGAATTGTGCCCGGTATATGGCAACAGGCTCACCCCCTATTACATGGGACTCATAACATAAATAGTGAAAAGTGGGTGTTACATTGTACAGTGGCATTAATTGCCGTAGTGTGCACCTCTGTCTACTCCTTCGGGGATAAAAGGCGTGATGTTATGTTATGTTATGTTCATTTTTTTCGAATTACGACAATTAGTCGAATTATTGACAATATTCACGTATCTAGACTGTTTTTTGGTTTTCAACCTCCAGAATCAAGAATGGTATGATATGCCGCGGAGGACTTAACGGGTTGCCGGGGCTCCGGCTCGAATTGCCGGAGTAGGAACGGGGTGGTTTTTAGTCATTAAGAGTCTGACACTCCCTCCCGCCTCACGCAGGCGGAAGAAGTCATTCGATGTTATTCCCCCCTTAAAAAAAAGATAGGTATAAATTTGTAGAGAATTACCTCTACGCCGATCATCATATTTATAACTTTATAAGCCGTAGCAAAAACGTAATAGGTACGTATATACGGAGTTGGCTCGTTAGTTATTAGCTAGTATTTCCCACTCCTAAACTTAATCAGCATCTAATGAGCCAAAACATTCGTATTTCCACTTTTTATCGAAATTGATTGAAATTAAAATTAAACTAATGTTTTTTTTCAGTAAACGTGGACAACACGGTGGGTGCGGTTGGTTTCCTGCCGAAGTTGGTCCCGACGAGCCTGCACCCCATCGCGCTGGTGAAGGCGGACGAGCACGGCACGCTGCTGCGCGGAGACGACGGATACTGCATACGGTGCAAGCCACGTGAGTCTACACTACTTCACTACATGTATAAAACAAAGTTGCTATCCGCCGTCTGTCTGTCCCTCCCTATATATGTTTAGATCTTTAAAACTACGCAATGGATTTTGATGCGGTCGCTAGTACTTCATATAATGTCTATTTTACTGCCATTCGTTTGGCTGGCTGTCCATTTGGAGGCGAAGGAATAGGTTAGAAGTAAACTTTAGACAGAACGTGTTCAAATACGATACAGATCTCGCATGGACCATAATCTCTCTCTTAAGACATAGGCACAAATAGACTACGGACTCATACCTAATTCTTCCGACAGATCGAAATTTACTTGATGATTACTATGATATAATCTTTTCTTTGCCTGTAGAGGATGGATTAGTTTGTCAAAGCCAGACGTTTTGGCTTGTCCCTACAGATTTTGGTCATCTGAGATTAAAATACGTTACGTCATGTAGTGATATGGTCACTAAAATGGAAAAGACACTGACCCATATAAAATGATACCATAACCCATCTATTAACGTTATCGTCACATTTTATTAAAACGGGAAGCTTGTAATCAAATATTTGTGTAATTTCCGTCGAGATCGGTTTCGCTACGAAGCGCTTGCGCACGTGGTTTGAAAAGAGAACGCATTCGTTACAGATGAGCCGGGCATGTTCATTGGGCTTATTGCTCAGGGCAACGCTTCGCGGGAGTACTACGGATACGTCGATAAGGTAAGCCTCCTAAATATTACTTAGTTTCCACCTAAATAAAGGTGCGTCCAGGCATCGGTTGCAATCTGTTCCCGAGATACATTCGCTAGATGTGGACCAAGTGGTCGCACCATATAGTGTATAGAGGTAGAGTTTTAGTTAGGTATTAGGAGATTTATGTAAAACAAAATGAATGTTTTTAAATAGGAATTATTTATTTACAAAGTTTGCACAATACAAGGGTTATACAATCAAAATTAATAAAAAGCAATTTAAATGGGTAGGTATCTACATTTAGCGGTGTAATATAACGCTAACAGAGATATCAATAAAGACTTCACAAAAGTTAAATACATTCATAAACAAAAACAACAAGGATTTGGCATTATCTTATTCCACTTTAACTTCACAATTCCAGGACGACAGCAACAAGAAGTTAGTCCGCAACGTGTTCTGCAAGGGCGACGCGGCCTTCGTATCCGGTGATATCCTGGTGGCTGACGAGCTCGGCTACCTCTACTTCAGAGACCGCACCGGGGACACTTACAAGTGGAAAGGAGAGAACGTTGCCACCGCAGAGGTCGAGAACGCCATGTCGCCCAGCCTGCAACAGAAGGCCTGCGTCGTTTATGGTGTTTCTGTGAGTGATACATTGAATTATGATTTGATTTTTGACTGTTGTGTTATGGCTTATGTATGGCAATGCCAATAGGCTAGCCTCCCTTTAATATTGTAAACATACAACCCTGGTAATAAACTTAGGAAAGCGATAGCGATTGTTTCGCGGTGCGGTTGTATATTACAATGGAAAAGTGACCGATCGCGGGGGCAGCTAACCGCGCGGTCAACAGCTAGTGCGTATGGGGACTTCATAGATATAATAAAGATGTTTTTGATATTTCTGTGGGGACTTACTGTTGTGACCCCCAACCAATGAGACCAACTATCATAAGTAAAATATAATAAGTAACCTGAATGGTTCCAGATCCCGCAGACGGAGGGTCGCGCCGGCATGGCATGTATAGCGGACCCGGCGCGCGCGCTGCCGCTGTCCCGGCTGGCGCGCGACCTCGACGACTCGCTGCCCTCCTACGCGCGCCCGCTGTTCCTCCGGATCATCAATGATATTGAGATCACTGGTTAGTGGCCTGTAGTCAAAATATTATCGATGTCGATTAGGAACTTGTTTTGACAGTCATTTTGATAAATTTTGAAGCTCCCTGACATTTGGCCTTCAGCAAACGCTATGTATAGACATGGGTATATTCTAATAGAATCATGTAGTTTCTGCCTGTCCTCATGGCGTAATTTTGTATTTTCCTATATTACAAATTTACAATAGAATCAGATGGACTAAACACATCACAAAAATTAGTTCAAAAAATTAAACAAATCAATTAAAACAGCCAATCTTCTTTTTTATCTGTAGAAGGTGCTTTGAATGTTTCATGTTTGACCTACATTAACAATAAGTGCATTTTATTCCACACACAGATCGATAAGTGTTGCTTATCTATCATCCACACAATTCATTAGATAATGGAGGTCGACTATAACTACAGGTCATTTCAAGTTGATAGTAAACAATATACCATGGTGCGCATAATATGGGATACCTGCAATAAAGTATAGTTGATTATATCACAACAAATTGTTTACTGTGCAGTCCTTATATTTTATATAGATGGCACGGATCCATTGGACACACATTTCTAAATTGATCAATTTGCAAATCAAAGTTAGTTTCATGACGTAGCTATTTGTAGATTTATTAAGGTACTCTCTAGAAATCAGAATGTCTAACTGGCCATAATCTGAATTTGAAAATGCTCAGTTTAGAAACGTAATGTCCAGTGCATTCTTGAATAATCATAGACACATTCTGCACACATTCAGACTGCCCAATAATAAACGGAACAATGTGTAGGCAGGTAACACTTAACGAATGTTTCTATATTTTCCAGGCACGTTCAAGTTGAAGAAACTGCAGTATCAGAAGGAAGGCTTCGACCCGGAGGTGATCAAGGACCCGCTGTACTTCCGACTCGGAGCAGACTTCGTGCCCATCACACCACAGCTCTACACCGACATCTGCACAGGGAAGATCAAACTGTAGACACGCACGCCATCTATACACCAACCGACGTACTGTACAGACTGGACCATTACGTGCAACACGGCCAGACACTCATAGACAAAACTTAGACAAAATCTATTATTTTATTGGGAGTCAACGCTACCGTTCACGTAGTCTACCTGTATCGTATGATGGTTGACTCTATGTAAATTGTTTTGTGAATTCTACAAGCATTCGGCACCGCTCAAGCCAGCAACCCACTGGCACTTGTGATACACTATCTATTAAAAATGTAAAAAACCCTAAATGGGCTAACGAGAGAATTGTCTGCTCAAGCAGCATTATACTAAGTAAGTTAGACCAGATCACTTCTCTGCACTAAGCCGGCATCATTTCCTTGTATCCAACAAGTTTAAGCTTTATTACATTACCCATTAGGTAAATTTTACATTAATAATTTAATAAAGAATTCGTAAATTGTTGTTCAAAACATTAGTAGGTAGTTAAGGTAAACGGGTGAGGAGTGCGGAGAACTAGTTAAATTACTATATGATGTAACCTAGAATGGATGTGGGCGTAACTATGGGCTTATATTTTAATAAAAGTAAATAAATAATTAAATATCGTTCGATCCTCGTTGTGGACAGGTGTGACGTGTCGTGTCGTCCGGTGACGTCACTTGTGTCGTGTCGTTCAAGTCGATATAATTGTTTAGGCGTAGCCAGGGGTAGACACTAGTTGTTGGGTAATGTTTCTGTTGGGAACTAAATAATAATAACCTTACGATTCCGATATCTAAATCGAATCCTATATTCCAGCCATTTCCGTTACACAAATCATTTTACAATTAATATCTACACTTCATTATTAAAGTTGCAAACGCTGATAAGAGAAACAGGTAATGTATGTAGCTTATTAGTTGACATTCCACCATCTAGTCACTTAAGGTGTTCTATTCATTTATCTTAAAATGTATTAATGTACCTATGTATGAGTTCCTAAGGTTCGTTCTACTAAACCTCTTTCAAGTTCTGGCGATGACTCGACTGGTTTTTGAGAAAGTTTTGAGTCTTGAATGTGGTTCTGTGAACGTAGTAATGTATTTTGTTTTTAGGCACTTTACAAGTCCTGTTGTTAGCGAAACACACCTAATATTATGTTCATTCCACGACAAATAGTCGCAATACGGACAGTGTATTTAGATTTTTGTGCCTTGAAACGAAAATCGCTGCACAGTAGTGTAGACTAGGGAAACTTTGCAGTTTACTCCTAAACAAAATTATTACGTAAGTTGTAAATAATTATAATAAACGATTAAAATGTCTATTTTTTGTTTTATTTATCACTGCCCTTATTCTATTTCAAAGTTGACACTGTGTTAATAAGGTGCCTAGTTCAATAATTGCTCCTCGAAGGAATAAATATCAGACAGGTACCTAAGTAGAAACTCCTACGATAGGAGCCAAACCTAATCTCCTACACAATACCAAGACATTTCAAATAGGAAGGGTAGAGACTTGGGGCTCGTACAAAACTCCGATGCGATGCGATTTCGCAACGCAGAAAATTGCAATGCGAATTGCTGCGATGCAATTTCGTGTGACAAGGCGTCTCCTAGGGCGACTATTCCTTCGACGACCGTCAACCGTACTAAACGTATTTTAAATTGAAAACTAGGTCTTTACATGGGTCCCTAAAGAAGAGTGCACTTCTGTTATTGCTTAGTAGATACAGGATAAAGAAACGAAGACGACGACGAAAATGTTGTTATGAAGCTATAGATTTCATGAGCAACGCTGCTAATGCGAGGATAGGCAATATAATCAATAAAAAATACTACACAATCTACTAATAGGTGTACCAGACCACCACGGATGGAGCTCAATAGGGCTGATGCCGATTCGGAGTCGCGAAGAACCTAACTGACCTAAATGACTTATGTGTCATCCACGAAAAACTACACCCTGTGCCAGTCTTAACTCTTGATGCTTTTTTTTTTAAATTGGACAAGCCCGCCACAACCTCCCAAAACCACTGCAACTCCTGTAAGCCAGGATCTACAGTAGATACAACCATGAAAACACCGGAACACTGAAGTCCGGCGCGTCCCAGCGACATGAGTAACTGTCTTGGTTCCCGCAACGAAGTGAATCAGAAGATATTATAAGAGGAGAAGAAGAAAAAACTATATAAGTAAAAACTAAGTGGGTCCTATGTGTGAGCTGTTATACTTGCTTCCAATAATAGGTATGGCAAAAACGCCTAAACGCACGGAAATCAACCTATTAAATAAAAGTAGGTATAAAAGTATGGATAAGTTAACCATAAGGCAGTTGAATCTCCATAACGAAAGGGTTGCGACGTCTGAGTTAAATAAATTAATTGTCGATTATCAACTTGACATAGTTCATATTCAAGAACAATATCAAAATACCCACTTACGGCACAGGGTAGTGCAGCTGGATGGCAGGTCGCGGGCGGGAATTTATGTCACGAGATCACCTAATTTCACAGTAACATCCATAGCTAATTTAATGACGTCACACTGTGCCGTCGCGGAGATTGCTTCGGGAAATTGTAAACTTTACGTTATGAGCTGTTACTTTCAATATTCTGATTCAGTTACTCCTCATATTCACCACCTCCGTCACGTCTTGCAATCACTTGCGGGCTCCAAAATTATCATTGGTGCCGACGTTAACGCGTCTTCATCCTTGTGGTATGGCAAGGTTAGGGCTACTGACATGGAACGGCGCTGTGCTGTTGAGGAATTCATTGCTGAAATGAATCTCTCCATTCATAACACCCCTGATGCACCACCTACTTTTTGCAGCCAAATGGGCGAATCTTGTATTGACGTCACACTTTCTAGTGCGGACGTTAGCTTGGATAGGTGGCGTGTCCTACCAGATGCGTCGTGTAGTGATCATCGCCTGATCGTGTACGAATTTGTTTCAACATTACCCCAGGGTCCAACATATTGCAATGATAGCTTTAGGTACAAGACTAAGGGTGCGGATTGGAACTTCTTTGGTTCATTATTTGCATCCCAAGCCAGAGACTTCACTCGCAGAGATCTCTCGGCCGAGGAGGGCGCTGAAATCATGTCAGATGCCTTTACTTACTGTGCCGACGTTGCTTTTGGTCGCGGGTCCGTGACTAGTACGCGTAGATGCGACTGGTGGAATAACTATCTAGTCGAACAACGTAAATGCTTTCGTAAAGCGCGCGCGCGCGTTAAATAGACTAAAGAAACGTCAGGTAACCGGTATCGTTTTTGATGAAGCACTGATTGCGTTTAGAGTTGCCAGGTCACGATATAGGGCTTCGGTGGAGAAAGCCAAGGGTGATTTGCTACGGAGGGTTGTACAGAAATTAGATAAGGAGGGCCCGTGGTCGCCTCTATACCATGAGTTCAAAGCCAATAGATCCGTCGATCTGGCATTCGTACAGAACATAAAAGTCAACAATGTTCACACCACTGGTATTGAGGAGACAACGGAAGTTCTACTCGACGAACTTGTCCCTGACGGTGTGCTCGAGACAGACAATGATTACCATCAACAGATTAGGTCGTGGGCAGCTATACCGCCGGAGTCACCTGTGTCTGATCTACCGTCCATCAATGAGCTCGTAACTATTGTTAAAACTTTGCCTTTAAATAAATCATCTGGTGAAGACAAAGTCTCAAATAAAATGATAATAGAAGCATGTAAATCCGCGGCTGATGCGATCCTAACTGTGTTCAACCGTTGTATCGCGGAAGGTGTCTTTCCTCGTGTATGGCGACGTGAATTCATTCGCATAATCCCTAAAAATGGAAATAAGCCCCCCGATGACCCTAAGTCATACCGGCCTATCACGCTTTTACCATCTTTAGGGAAACTACTTGAGCGACTTATCGTTCCTCGTTTACTGCCAGGTGGACCAAAATTCCACAACAATCAATTTGGTTTCACTGTAGGAAAGTCTACTATCGACGCGGCTCTTTCTGTCCGATCCATGGTAAATTCGTCTGAACACAAGTATATAGTAGGCATTTTTCTGGACATTTCCGGTGCCTTTGATAACGCATGGTGGCCAATGTTACTCTTAAAACTGAAAGGTCGTGGCTGTTTTAGTAACATATATAAATTAATATACACTTATTTCCTTCTCGGTTCCGTTAAACTGAAGCTTGGTCATTGTTCTCGGTCGAAGTCGTTGTCAATGGGATGTCCTCAGGGCTCCGTTATTGGCCCGTATTTGAGGAATTTAGGATTTGATGATTTGCTCGCGATTCCCCTTCCTTGTGGCTGTACTTTGACTGGATATGCGGATGATGGCCTTTTGCTAGTACAATCAAATACCCGCGCCGGACTGGAGTATTTGGCTAAAGACTGTCTCAGTAGGATTTCGCGATGGGGCGAACGAAATCGCTTGACTTTTGCACCCCATAAAACTTACCAGCTATTGCTTAAAGGAAATCTAAAGTCATGGCCGTCTATTAAATTTAACAATGTTTCCGTAAAACGAAAGGAGTCTGTTTGTTACCTCGGTCTAGTATTGGAAAAAAACTTTTCTTTCATTGAACATATTAAGGCTATTAGTCAGAAAACCAAAAATAACTTCTATGCGCTGACGCGAATTTCCAAAGCCACCTGGGGTCTCTCTTTTCTTACGCTTAGGATCATATACGGAGCAACCTACCTAGGATGCGTGTGCTACGGGGCACCTGTCTGGGCTGATAGGGCCACAATAGGCGCGGTACGGCGAAAACTTCTCCAAGGCCAGCGTCTAGCCTTGATTTTCCTGTGTAAGGCCTAGAACGGTTAGCACTGAGGCCCTACCTGTGCTCGCAGGCGTCCTTCCGGTAGATCTTGAGGTGCAGCGACGTGCTGCTATGTACTACAGTGCGAGGCCTAATTTGTCAGCAAGCTTTCTAGCACAACGTGATAGAAATAAAATTGATAGATTGTTTAAGCCAGTGACGGACGTTTGGGGCGAGCTTATAACCGAATGGCAGTGTAGATGGGCATCTTCTATTAAGGGCCGCCACCTGTATCAGTTCTTCCCATCCGTGCATGAGCGGCTGGAGAGGACATGGTTGGAGGTGGATCACTGTGTTGCCCAATTTCTTACTGGCCACGGCAACGTGTCGTGGTGGCCTGGAGGTTTAAGACGCTCGCTTCTCATGCATGAGGGTGCGGGTTCGAAACCTACCAACGGCAAGTACCAATGTGACTTTTTCTGAGTTATATGTACTTTCTAAGATTATTTAGACACCACTGACAAACGGTGAAGGAAAAACATCGTGAGGAAACCTGGACTTATAATTTCTAATTATAAGTTTGAAATCGCCAACCCGCATTGAGCAAGCGTGGTGATTAACGCTCTAACCTTCTCCGTGTGAGAAGAGGCTTTGCTCAGCAGTGGGCATTTATAGGCTGTTGATGATGATGATGATGACGGCAACTTTAAAAGCAAATTGTGAGAACAACTTTAAACTTATTGATTCACCATGGTGCTAATGTTCGACAGAGGAGTTGCGATACGAGCAGTCGGCCCATCACATACTCTGGGAGTGTGATCTCTGGCAATATGAACGTAACACTATGTTAAATAATTTAATTGTTTCGTCAGGTGTAGTTTATTATACGGACCTTGTGGAATCTAGAACGAATTTCCGTGCGTTTAACTCTTGATGCTACGATTCTTTATTTTTTCTTCTGAATTTTTAATCCCATAGACTGAATAGTGCTTCAGTGTTATGGAATCATAAATTCCGGGCCACCTGCTTTAATTTGGAAAAGAATGTCTGTTTTTGACGAACCAAGTACTCTCAAATTGAGCCTCAATAAACTTTTCATCTTGCTTTGTGACTGTAGCCACTGATAATAAAATTATGCTGTACTAGTAGTGGCAAATTTCACCAAACTAGGCGCATGTAATAAGGATTCTAAAATAATATACCACTCCTTACATTATTTCTTGGTACAATCAGTATGTACGGTCAAAGGTCAAAAGTCGACTGCCACCGTAAGACTACTATCGGTTGCGCTGCAGCCCTTATACACACATGCACACGTATATTTTTATCCGTGTGCGTACGCGTGCGTGTGTTTATGCGTACGCACGCGTTTTTATGCACATTCATATGAAATTACTTACGCATTGCCGTGTGAACATCATTCATGTGGCAGTGGACTTTTGACCTTTGACTGTAGGTACATGAGGCCCGTCCCTGTGGAAGTAATTGGATTTCTCCATCTTGAAGGTGACTAATATCTCACTGTTATTCCCGACCGCCATTTGACACACTCTTTCGATTATTTGGATTTAATAGACCAGTGTGCCCAAAGTGCACCTAAGAACCTCGTATCCACTAGATAACACTTTGCACGCGACGTGATATCATCATGTTGGTATACATGTTGGAAATCAGCGAGGATTTCTTGTTAAACCACATCGTCTGTCTATTCATAATTTCGCTAGTAACAGGGCATTAGGTACATAAACAGATCTGCCAAGGTTTGATCAGTCATGCATCAATCAATTCTAATTGTACCTAAAGGTGTGTCCAAACATCGAGCGGCAATCGAGCGCGGCTGCCGCGCGCGGCTTGTAGCCCTGTGATTGTACTAATGCCGCACACGAACATGGAGCACGAGTTTGGAGACCGTCTGCGGTGCAGTATGAGGTCGAAGCAGAGCTGCAAAACACGGAGCCGCTTTCATTGTGGTTTTAATACGAAATAAAAAGTGCGGCGTGTCTCGGACTGAACTGCCGCGCGCAGCTGCCGCGCACCTTGCACGCCGTGTTTGGACACACCTTAACGCTTTCAAATTTTAAGAAAATAAAACAAATGATTATCTAGGTACATCAGAATTTAATTTAAGGTATGTGGTCGGGTTCAATTATTTTGTAGCTTTTATTTATACTCGGTAAAAAAGAAATTAACTGCGTGAAATGGACGAGACGTGTGGATAACCCTTCCTACTTGAAATGAAATGTACGGGTAAGGTAACAACATGATACCAGAGACTTTACATTAGACGAGATCTTAACATTCATTTACCTACAACAAGGACGTTGAAAAAACGCGGACAGTCTCTTGACACATGGACTGTGGCACCTGGTTACTATAGACTTACACATAGAACATAAACACATTGCCACGAAGGGCATCTGCCATTATCTTAAGTCTGGTATCGTGGTAACCAATTACACACGCACATATAACCCAGTGATATGACCACATTTGGGTGCTTCAATCATTTCTAAGTGACCTCAATGTTCAAGTTCTATGTTCACCTTATTTTCACCGACCTGTACTTACATAAAATTTCCCTTCCTTCTGATTAAACAATTTGCTAAGTTTTGGTCTACGACCGGCCACTAGACTACAAGGAACCTAATGTAAAAATCTTACCAATCCTTCAGATATATATCTCAATCACACACATACATACCCACGTGGAACGTTCACAAATATTTTATAAACTCTAGAATTTAAAAATAAACCTTTAAATATGTTTAGCTTTTTCTTGATGAAAACAAAAAAAAGGATAAATGATCTGCTACCAAAAGATCGTACGTATGGTACGGTTTTTTGGGACAACAAAAACACCAAAATAATTACTTATCATAACTTTATTTTAATAACAACATAAATATAAGATAAAAATTAAACAAAAATAACAAATAAAAAATATTTTTTATCTTTCGTCGCCTACCTATTTAGTAATAATCACTAAACAATAAATTATAGTAAAAGGACATCTTACAAAATAAATACTGTGAAAATTAGCGAAAAAATAATGTTCTTTGTAACGACAAAATATAATAACCTCTATATTAAAGAAGCTAAGGTCTATAATGTACACAATATATCGATATCCGCAGATCTTTGAGAACATACACCACATATCTATCTACATACATTACAGGTGCCAAAATTGACAGTGCGCCTCATCTAAATATAAGGAATGCTATACAAATCACTATCACACAATAAATAGCCTATTTCATCTAAAACTTTAATTTTACACGACAATATGTTGACAAATAAATGTTGATTTGAACCGCCCGTCACTATATGTTATTCTTCATAACAATATTCTTACAAAAGTGAAAAACTTGGATACCAGTAATACTCTGACGTGGCTGTATATCGATTGACAATAACAATATTACATTTTTATGGTAGATATCATATTATTAGATCATTTTAGACACCACTGACTACCGGTGAAGAAAAACATCGTGAGGAAATCTGGACTTTCTATTTATAACTTTGAACCAGCATTGAACTCAATACTTCTCTGTGTGAGAAGAGAGCTTTGGTAAGCAGTGATCACTTATAGGCTGTTTACGAATAAATAGAACTTTATACAAAATATGACAGTGTTAACATATTCCTACGGTTTATACGAATATTTTTTTAATATCAGCACCAAACGTCGTGCTGTCTCGACTGACATTTTGATTGTGTAATTAGTCCATGTCAAACCTAAAAATATGATGCTTTTCGGTCATATAAGTTGCATATACAATTACTATGTTTAGTTTATATCAACTTTCGCAGTCATTGCAGTCATGGAGCTAGCGTTGATTCAATATTTCAATACAAAAGAAAAAAACATCAACAATTTTCGGTTTCTACTATTACATAAGCGCATTATTTATTTAGTTCATCAATGATAGGTTCATTAGACAATGACAGACGTACAAAATACAAAGGGGCAGTGTAATTACATTATCACTTGAACATTCTATACATACATTTATTAATATTCTTCTAAAATATTCAGACTATAATACTAATACAACTTTTTGAGGCGACATTGCGATGCATCAACAACATAACTCCCTTGTGTCACCATTGCAACATAATTGACAACACAAACTATAGTTTTTTTTGTGTACATCAACTTCGAAATTGTTTGACGAGAGATCTCGACTATTTTCGAACCACGCTAGGAACTCATATTCTTGAGTAGAAATGAGCGGTGAAACCAAAAAGAGTGTATGGTATTAACCTTCTCTATGGAATAAGCAGGTAAACGAGCAGACGGATCACCTCATGGTAAACAATCAGCGCTGCCCAAAACACTAGAGGTATTACAAGTGAGTTACCGACCTTTTGGGGATTCGGAGATTGGGGAGATTGGGGGAAGCATGGCTCTCCCACACTTAAACTTCTAAACAACTACACCGATTTTGTAAGAGTGTAAGCAGATATTCGAATGGTCGATTACTACAAACTGTGCTTATCGATATTTTTGCTCAAAAGCGAAATAGTTAAGTTTATCTCTTCGTTTCTTTTTTGTAAAAATAGTAATTTTAGTTGATGTACACAGTAAAACCCACACCAATACAAGCATAAAAAAGTTGTCATAACTACAATAGTTATACAATCAGTTAATAACATAATGACTAGCAGCTATTAAGGCAACTTTAATTAAATTTTCACGTGAGTGTATATTACAATATGGTTGTTCAAAAATACAATAATGTTACAATAATATTATAATACTTATTTAGTTATTTATAGTAACGCGTAATGCGGTATTTATTCGCTTATTTTGGTACCTATTTATACCAAAGTCTGACTCTGAAAGTTGGAGTCGAGAATCTTCAAACGTCAAAATAATATATTTATTTATCTGTGGTAAGTCACGATTCTTTAGATGACTTTAAATACTTATTTTGACCTTGATCAAACTTTCGCAAATCAAATGCTTAAATATGAGTAGCCTACTTACAACGTATCAGTTAAGCGGACATCGATTGGATGCTACAGGTTGGAATCCCGCGCTTGTGTCAAATTGTTTTTCCGAATTATTAATAAGCATCATGGTTTAAATTAACCATTTACTTGAGTCATATTGGTAGCCCTTGCAAGAAAAGAGTTAGGGCTCTTTTCTTGAAAAGTTTTAAGGAACTAAATAAATTAATGTTCCATATTATTATGAAACAATGTGCTATCAAAGCTGTTACCGTTATTTTCTATTAAAGCCCACCTTGCTTATGATTGATCGCCAAATACAAAACATATTTAATAAAAAATTAAGCTATTAACAAATAATAATCAAGACCTATGAATATAATAATATGGTACATCATTTTGTATAGAGATTCTTTCAATGCGAGCACGATTTTCATATCTGATAAAATAGTGAACATAAAATATATTACATATATTATTATTTCGATTTCAATTCATGTGTAAATGATGATTGATAAGATTTATACGATTTAAAGGCGTCTCTTGTCACAAAAGCTACATAATACAAATTATATACAACAATAAACAATAGAACAACTAGACACACCCGTAAAAATTAAAGCTTGGTCTATGGAGGTATTATTAACCTTCCTTTAGAATAAAGCTTTTAGGGTGTGAAGGTTAGAAAGTAGATTGTTCCACGTAATAAGGACTTGGCTCAAATTAATTAACCCGTTGAAAATCATCCATTCATACAGATTTAGGGGATGATTTTCAACGGATTAGTAAGCAATTTAAATCTAAATTGATGTAGATTTTTAATATCAGGTCCATTGATTGCACAGTTGGCGCTGTGGTTAGGCATCAGACTGCCTTGCAAGGTGTCCCGGGTTCGATTCCCGCTCGGACAATTCTTTGTGTGATTTACACATTGTTGTTTCGGGTCTGGGTATCATGTGTATGTTTGTAAACGCACTCACGACACAAGATCCTAGTGTGGGGCAACATTATAAAATAAGAAAAAAATTTGACTTTCTATCAAAAACCTAAATTAATCCAGAGATTTTGTATAGGAATCAGTTATTCATTTTGTGTGTTATCAGGGAAAGATCCAACAAAAAAGCTGACGTCAAACACCTACAACAGACCACCACAGATGAGGCCCAGTAAGGCTGATGCCCAATATGAGAGCCGCGGATGGCCTAACTGGCTCCGGCTCGAAAAACAGGGGTAGGCGGGAGAAGTCATTGTATGAGTTTCCCCTTCAAAAAAGTACCTACAAACACACGTATAAAAGTAAACGACACCAACTATACACAAACGATCTTGCATATAAATCATATCTGATGGGTATCCCTCTATTTCTTATCTAAGACAATTTATAAAATCATCATAATGTGCTCTATTTTCATATAATAGTAACAAATAACTAATTCTTCACATGTGTACAAATTTACATACAAAAGCAATAAGTTATCTACATTATATTGCAGTATTTTGTCAACGTAAACGGCTCTTGAATTCTCAAATGCTACTTTAACACTTCCCCTGTCCTGTGACATCGTACATAGGTACATAAACACATGTGTTCGATCCATAGAGTATGTAGGAATATTCCTTAACAACCTACTTCTTTAGATTCCTTCTTCTTTAGATTCTTTTTCACAAACAAGGAAAGGTGTGACGTCATCATTTGCTATAACAACTTGAGAATTCATCATTAAGCGTTCTAACTCACATACATACGTTCCTATGCTCCGTTTAGACGGATCAGGTATTGAGAGAGGGGAACCACGCTGCCAGGCCAGTGCGAGGCGGGAGAGCAGCTCGGAGTAGCGCCTCTTCGTGAGCCGACAGCCGTAGGAGAGCGGCGAGTGCGCGAGTCAACTGTCTCGCTTCCAACTCACGCGCCGTTAGGAAACGAAGCACCACGTGTTTTAAGTACCTGGAATTAAGAATTAAGAATCAATATTATTGATGTCTACAAAGATCAGTGAGCCTGTGTCTGCGCATACAGATGTATTGTATGAGTGTTTAGATGGAGTAGTAAAGTAGCCTGTCTTATTTTTATTATTTTTAAAAACGGTTAAAAAAATATGTTGCCCCACACTATGATTTTCTCCTGTGTCATGGATGCGTTTACAAACATACAAGTTTACATACGCATGACTCCGAGACCCGGAACAACAGTTTCTGGATCACACAAAGAGTTGTTCCGTGCGGGAATCGAACTCGCTTCACGTTGCGCGGCAGCCAGTTGCCCAGCCACAGCGCCAACGGTGCAGTCAAATCCAGATCAAAATTGTTCCAAAAAGTTAATCCAGACCAAATTCTACAGCCGTTTCAAATTTCATCCCGATCCCTTCAGCCGTTTTGACGTGAAGGAGTAACAAACGAAGAAAGAAACATATGAACTTTCGCATTTATAATATTAGAAGGATATCTTTTCAAACAAGGGGTAGACTAGCCCTACATATAACACTAAAAACAAAGTTTTAAGTTAGAATGCATCACTGTTAGCTGCTTGAGGCAAAACGCTTTTTGTTGTGTAAATTAGAAGATACGTATCCCAATGTCATTTGTGATTTGGGGGGCGGGTTACAGAGATTTTAATATTATGTATTACAAAAAACTAAAAAAAAATGAAAACTATTAACTCTCAATAAAAGAGCATACATACATACCTACCTCCTGTCACCTATGGGGGTAGGCAGAGACTACTGTCAAACCCAAGCGGTCACAGGTGACCGCAACCTATTGTTCTATAATTGTGTCTATAATGACGGTACTCGACGAGTTAAATATCTATGATGACCAAAAGAGCGTATTCTTTTTGAAAAGGCCGGTAACGAACCTGTGACTTGTCTGGTGTTTCTGGTGTGTTTCTGGTGTGTTTCTAGTGTGTTTCTGGTGTGTTTCTGGGTGTTTCTAGTGTCCATGGGCGGCGCTGATCGCTTAACATCTGGTGATCTGTCGGCACGTTTGCTAAATATGCCAGTTAAAAATAATGACAGAATCTTACCGTCTACTAATATCTTGTTCTTCAGCCGACGTGAGATCCGACTTACTGCTCTGTAGCTCCCGCTGTAGCGTCTTCTTCATATCCGATATTCTGTTGTCTAACGTTTTTATTTTCTGAAAACAATATCAAATATTTGTTATTGTCATTTTAGGAGAAAGTTAATAAATCTAATTCATGATTTATTTAGGTGTCTGTGAAATGGAAACAAATATTTTTCTTGTACGAAATGTACATAAATCATTATTAATGTTATAAACTTTCATCAATATCTCTAAACATACCAATTTTTAATATCATTCTATTGTAATTTTTTTCTATAACGTTAGTGTATGACAAGAATTAATATAAAATCGTGTTTTGGTAAAATTAATAAAACTCGTACATTAATCAGTGACGTCATGACGTGTGCCTATTTCAGTCACGTTCTAAACTTGATATACGTAGGTCACTACAAAAGTTTTGTCGTATGACAAATAGTTAATAGTTATAATTCAACTGAGGGTAGATTCTAATACATCAACTAATGTCAACATAATTTGCATGTTTCGTTGGAGTAACTAGCTTAGTATTCTTTTAGTGAATTTTTAAACAATTGAATATGTCAGATTTAAATCGTCGTGACGTTCGGGCGATAATTTTGTATAACTTTAAGCGTGGATTATCAAAACAACAATGCTTCGAAGAAATGAGTGGTGTGTTGGGTGATAATTGTCCATCCCTTAGGACCATAGAAAGATGGTTTTTACAATTCAATCGTGGCAATTTTAATTTAGAAGAAGATTCAAGACCGGGCAGGCCGATTGACGCAACCACTGATAAGAATATTGTGGCTGTGCGAAAACTGATTGAAGGAGATCGCCATGTAACATACCGTCAGATCGAGGAAACACTCAATTTAAGTGCACCAACTATTCATCGAATTCTTCATGAAAGCTTAGGAGTACGAAAGCTTTGTTCACTTTGGGTACCACATTTGCTAACTGATGCGATTAGGGAACAGCGCGTCAAATGGTGTAACGAAATGTCAAAAAAATTCAATGACAGCAAATCTAACTATGTGAATTCAATTATCACTGGTGACGAAACCTGGCTGTATTATTTCGACGTTCCAACCAACTAAATCCCAGAGTAAAGTGTGTGAAGACGAAGATCCTCCGACGTCCGTTAAAATGTCCCGGTCAGTCAAAAAAAGAATGGTAGCCGTATTTCTCTCCAGAAGAGGTATTTTATCAATAACTGTGCTTGATAAACAGAAGACTGTGACAGCTGCCTGGTACACTGAAAAATGTTTACCTCAAGTTTTAGAATCTTTGAAAAATGAACGTCCAAACTCAAGACTCGACACTTGGTTCTTGCATCATGATAACGCTCCCGCGCATCGAGCCGGCAAAACTGTGGACTATCTGAGTCAAACTGGGATCAAATTACTGGGACACCCTCCTTATAGCCCAGACTTAGTACCGTGTGATTTTGGCCTGTTCCCGTATGTAAAAAAGCAACTAAAAGGCCGCAAGTTTACTAATGATGACCAACTTTTAGGTGCTTTTGAGAAGATATGCAGCAGTGTGCAGGATTTCTGGAGCGACATCTTTGATACGTGGTTTGCACGTATGAAGACCTGCCTAAGTGCCAATGGAGAATACTTCGAAAAAAAATAATATTTCACGGAGTACGACAAAACTTTTGTAGTGACCTACGTATTTATTAGTATATTTATTAATAGATCTAGATTAATACATATTTATTCATTCATTAATTTACATAAACGTTTCGTGTAAATTCTTTTTTTATGGGTCAAGCCGGCAAACGACCAGACCGACCACCTGATGGTAAGCAATCGGTGTCGCCATGGACACCCGGAACACCAGAGTGGTTACAAGTGCGTTACCGGGGGGGATTAGGAAACCTCAAGATTGTAGGAGATTCAGGGATTGGGGAGATTGTGGATAGGGGGAGGGGTCTAATTGGTAACCTCACTCACACGACGAAACACAACGCAAGCGTTGTTTCACGTCGGGTGTCTGTGAGGCCGTGGTATCACTCCGGTCGAACCGGCCCATTCGTGCCGAAGCATGACTCTCCCACACTTTGCCGTTAATTTCTATTTTAAGGGGTTATCCAAGAGTTAATGTATGGTGACAGCAGATTAAAACACATTTATCACCACCTTTGGCTATTCACCTGAGCCAAATTAAAGAACTACACATTGATAGAGGCCAGCAGCGCTGTGTGATGAACCTGAACTTTTTGAACGGCTTTTTTATACTTGATAGGATGACGTTTGGCCATTATCTCACCTAGTGGTAATAATGATGTGGCCGACGATGGAGCACTAGCCTACCTATGAATGACCAACCTGAGGGCTTAGCACGACGGTACTGCTGACAGCGTTCGTTCTGATTGGCCGCCTCCCATGAACCAAACAATCAGAGTCAGTTTCCATTACTTTAAACTTGTACTAAGGCTACTGTTTACTCGGGATCCCTATCAGCTATCTCTAACCCGATTGCAAAACGTGTGGAGATTATGACAACCCCTTTTATAAAGCATAGAGGAGCCCCATAGTCTAGCAGTGGACTATTTATGATGGATAAGGTACATTACATAGTTATTAATAAATTTATTGCCATTATTCATAAACAGACGCGTCTTTATGACCGCGGCGTAAAGCGGAAAATGGCGTGGCTTTATGTCACCTTTATCTTTAACAATGAACGATTCAACAGTAGGTGTTTTGATAACTTTATCATGTATCTAATAAATAAGCTAATAGAAGTAACGGGCATCGCTTCGCGTACACAAAATAGTTGCATCGGATCAGTGCTATAAGCTTTGGCTTATAGCATGGTATTTAATTAATTAATTTATAGAATATGAATAACTTACAACTAAAAAAAATCATGAGGAAGAACCCTTGTGTAGTTCGAAACTAGTAGAGCCTTTTTCGTGTGTAACCCACGATTTTTAGATAATAAAAATCAATTAAAAATAGCAATAAGTACAGGTATCGGTAAGCCAATTACAAGTACACACGTTTAGAATTATGTGCTTAAATTAATGTGGTGCGAGTACTAGATAAAACAAATATAACTAGCAAAGGTTACATTTAAAAACAAAATAGAACACAACTGATTTACATAACTTTTTCCTTTATTTTAGTATCTACTGCTGCTTGAAAAATTTGAGGCTTAAGCACTTTTTTACCGAATTCACGCTCCTAGTCATATTCCTTTACGGCGCGTCGCGTTCCGCGCGTTCCTCAAAGAGCCATCAGACCACCACAAATGGGGCCCAATATGGCCGATGACGATACGGAGCCGCGGAGAACTTAACAAGTTACCGGGGTTCCGGCTCGAAGTGCAGGAGAAGGGACGGGGTCGTTTTTAGTCAGTAAGAGTCTGACACCGGCCCGCCTCACCCGGGCGGGAGCAGTCATTCGATGATTATCCCCCGTTAAAAAAAAGTCATATTCCTTACAAATATAATTATAGTTTCTGCTTGCATGCACAATGTAACTGTTCTGTCTGTAGTTAGATGACAGCAAGTCGATGGAGAGAATAGAAAACTAATTTGTATTTTTTGAATCACTGAACTAAATTACAAAAAATGTACCTTCAAGATAAGTGATTGGGTTTATTCACGTGGAAAACAGAAACTTTCCAAGACACTCTCTTTCACTCTCTATCTCTTTACGTCACTCTCGTTTCATTATTCCATACATTTACTGCATAAATCTCTAATAAAATAAAGAACTCACCTTATTTTTATCACAGATTTCAGTTTCTAAGTCTTGTATAGTCTTTTTGAGTGCAGTCTCGTTTTCTATTAATTCGTCTATTTTCTTCTTAAGGTGTTCGATCTCCTGTTTTCGTGCTTCTTCCGTCTCTTTTATTAACATACATGCAGCTTGATTCTGTAAAACAGAATACGTAATATGAAAACAACTGAAAAATGTTTAAAAAATAGAAAGAAGAAGAAAGATAATAATACCAAAAATAGACTTTAATCCAATGATTCAAGATTGAAAATCTTGAAACATTTTTGAGTCATAACTGGTCCTGTGAATATTAAAGGAACAAAAACGTGCTAGGATCACGGTACGTGCTTCAAGTACCTTATAATAAGGTTGGTTATTTGACAAAATACTCGTAAATATACTGTTTCATGGTCTATTACTTAAACTACAGATTTATTGAGGAAAATTAGCAAGCAATTGTGAACATTTTAGAAGCGGAAAATTAGAAGTAAGGGAAAATATACGAGGAAGAATACTCATCTATAACACGATATGACAAACGAAGGGCTTTCATATATATATTATGATATGACGAAGACCATCATGATAAAATGACTGATGACGTAAAGATGACGTAAAGTCGAGTAAAGAGTAAACTAAGGACATATTATGAGAGGCTTTGAAACATGTATAGAATTAATTTATAAGATGTTGGCGTTTTTCATAGTATATTATCGCAACCTTTATCCAAAGCAGCTTTCTTTTTATATAAAATAGTAAATAAGAGTAGTATTTAAGTTTTCAGTTACTGTAAGGTTTGTTAAATCTGTTTAGGGCATGATGGGTCTGGCATGGTCTTTATGTGACATGATGTGTCAAAAGACTCTAAATTAATAAAGATAAAAAAGGACATATTATATAGGGTAAGTTCGCTTGTTCGTGTCCACCCACCAGTTGGCGTCCGTGTTACGGAAAGCCCTTTAAAAATTTGAAAATAAGAAAACTACCACCATATAAGTAGTATTTAGTATACATCTTTTTTTATTTTTAAACGTTTAAATATCTAATAAAAAATATTGCGATTCGATGAATGGATGCGAACTGGCGAACTTACCCTACCTACTCAGAATGATGGACTGGTGATTGCCTATAAAGATATTATGTACCTCTTTGTGCTGTGCGATGAGTCCCTCTAATTCTGCTATCTTGCTCTTCAGGTCTGCTATCTCTGTTTCCTGGTAGCGCACATTGCACTGACTCATCTCTATCGTCTGTGACATGTGTGCGTTCCTCAATAATGCTTCGTCCTTTTCGCGTTTTTCTCTAAAATATATAAAATTATTAATTATTTGGGTGCTAGAGTACAATAGGTATGTTATTTCTGTGTAAATAAAAATTAATTATTGAATGTATCGCTTAGTTAGCGAAAACATAGAAATAATTATGATTTGGGTTTAAAAATCATATTTCTCAATTTTTTAACGCTTAACGGTGCGGTGGTCAGAATTTAATATAGCCAAAATTTTACGTATCGTCATCAACGAGTAAGTATTTAGGTGATATTGTAATAAATCTACAAACGACTACGGCAAGAGAATAAAATAATCTTGCTATCAAAATACATTTATTTTATCTCCAGACACGGTATTGCCGGCAAAACTACTTGATCTGAAACTACAATATGACGTGACCTTCAATAGTTCGATTTAAATCTTTATAACAATACATAAACTAGTATAATAATATATTTATACTCTAAGGTCACGAAAAAGCAGTTATTGATAGTTGAACATCATGTATGTTGTAAAAATGACACTTTTAAATAGCTGTTCGTGACAGTTCCATTGCCCCAATTAAAACTGATCGATTTCAAGAACATTGTTCACAGAATTGGTTCATAGATTAATTGGGTATCTACAGATAAAGATTGTAGTAGGAAAAATAATTATTTCAAAAGGTCAAAGTTAAATATTTCAAGGTCATTTTTTAAGTGGTGGCCTGATGGTAGGCAATCGCCGCCGGCTATAGTCCAATATCAGAGAAGTTACAAGTGCTTTGCCGGCCTGTTGAAGATTTAGGGATAATAGAGAATGAAGAAGAGACTGCACGGAGTGCGCAGTGGCTGGGCAACTGGCTGCCGCGCAACGTGTCGCGGGTTCGATTGCCGCACGGAACAACTCTTTGTGTGATCCACAGATTGTTATTTCGGGTCTGGGTGTCACATGAATTTATATATTTGTATGACGACAACAGAAATATGCAAAATTATCTTGTCATACTTTAGCGTCAAAATTACTGAACGGATTTTGATGATTTTTGATATGGAGATGAATTCAGGACACCAATATTTTTTTCCTTTTGTGGTCTCTTGCTCCGTAATTATCTCCTACGTCATGAATGCATTTACAAAGGTAAACTCATCACTTTGTGAACCACAAAAACCCTTGGAAGTTTTCCTTCAATTAAAAACAAATTAACACTAATCTTAACAAAATAAAGATAAACGAACTTACTTATCAAACTTCCTTTGTATATCCAAGAAGTCGTGTTGCATCTCCGTCACCATGGAGTTGAGGTGATTGACCTCCGCTTTACTCTCATCGCAGAGTAGATTGGACTTATCAACCTTCTCCCTCAAAATCTTCACTAGCGACCTCTCATTCTCTAGTGCTTCTAACAATTCCCTGTTCTCTTGCGTCAAACTTTCAATTCGGTTTTCAAACTCCATCGTTTTTTCCTGTAATCGTTTTATATTTGTACCAAATGTAATTTGCTCTTGTATGTATAATTATACTGAGTTTTATTCCCTGAAGGGGTGTGTAAAGCCTTAGAAGTTCATTATGCGTCACACACACCCCGTACAATAAGACGTTGTTGCGGAGTATGTAGCAAAAACTAAAATAACTGTTATTTAAAATTAACATATCTATGTAAATTGTAAATACCTACTAGTGCTGTGGAAAAATACATAGGAATAGGAAGCTAGTAGCTACATTAGTATTCTACATTTAAAACCACTTTTTCCGCGTTGCCATGTTTTTCTACTCTCTTCACCCGGTAAACTAGTGTCCATATTGTTTATATTATCTACCGTGTGACTAACCGTAAGATAACTACCGCGCGTGATAACTAAGTAAACATTACCTCTCTGTTTCGCAAGCTTGAGAAAAATATAATTTTATATCTTTACAGACTATAAAACTCATTGTTTACAAACTCTTTTCTAGTTTGGTCTTAAAAAACAAACGGGTTTTAAATTTAGAATTGGATGTTCTTCATTTGAACTGGATTTAAAAAAAGAAAAGATTTGAAAACACGTCGATTATTGTTTACTTATAGATTGGCGATTGTTTACAAATATTGCCTTTTTATCCAGATATCACGCCTCATTAGACGTGAAATATGACCAATATCTTAATGACTCACGTCCGAATTTACGAAAAGCTACGTACCGAAAGTGTTTCACTATTAACATTCATTATTGCGTCGGTTTCTCTCACTTAATTTAATAAATTAAACACTATATCACATATTCAGTCACTATATGACCCAACACACACAAAAAATCACTGTGTAATTTAGTTTTTCGATTGAAAAAATAATGTATTGTCTAATTATCAACGAGTGGTATTCTAGAACACACGAGCGGTCGACTCGAGTAACAACGGAGCACTGAAGGATCTGTATATAAACATTTGCCGATCGGACCGGTTTGTTGCAACAGTACTAGCCGATAGTTACGCCACTGTACTGTGCAAAATCATTGAAATATGTCGCAACTAAATATTAAGATCTTTACATCTCGAAGGGGTTTAAAAAACCCACTTTAGGTATCAATTCCATCTTCCATGTTATATACAGAATGTTTTTTTTTATTATACACCGTCAAAGTGTAGACTATGAATTTTCTATAACAACTTACTTCTTTTTTTATATAAAAATGTCGCAATATCAAGGTTAACAATCACATGCCGATATAACCTGACACAGTTATCTTACACAATCACTATTTGTTACCTAAACACCTGATATCATAGTTCATTGTTAATTCTCCACTAAACAATTGCACCGTTTAGAATTACACGAAATGTTGTTATATGCTACTCTTGACGTATTTGTAAAAACATTTCCGTGTTGGTATTGTAATATTGACTTTATTTGAAATGTAATAGAGCTTATTTTGCGATGAATATTTGAACAAATACGCCTTTTTGTAACTGAATGGCAATACCAGATGATCATTAGGTTTTTATTCCACACAATTTTAATCCCATGCACTCTTTAGTTGCAAGTTAGTTAAAAATGCAATTTCTATTAGTCGCCCAATCCTCAAAAATTAGTAACAATCATGCATACATCAAACTAGCTGTTAGCCAAGCAAAATCCATGCAAAAACAGGGTAAAAAAATTGAAAAGAAAACATTTGGACCAAAAATAATTTATTTATAAAATTCGTGCGTCACAAAATATAACAATGTGTAAATATAATTTCACTTAAATCGTTTGTACTGTATATAATTCACTTCGTATATAGTACTTGGAATGTTTAGATATTATGATCGAGATTTTATATAGAGTGTAACGGAAATTGTATAATTACGATAAGGGCACGGCTTTTTCGCATCATATTCATAACAAATAATATGGCAAATCTCACTTATATCTATACAATCGAAACTTATAACAATATTTCAAAACATTCGTAGACTCATACCAGGAACCGAAATTTAAAACTGCATTTTCAAATTTATTAGCACTCAGTCAGCTAACAAATGCCTTTAATAAGTTATTGTCTCAAACTGAAGTCATTTGAAGCCCTAAAAAGTATTTCGTTACGATCAGAAACTATGATACTATATCATCTGTAATTCTTTAGTTACACGTTTCGTTACACCCTGTATAAGTCCTAGGTATATTAAAACAATAGGCAAACTGTCACCGGTGCAATGACTAATACGCCGGATGTATTTCGGTCGTGACAAAAGGACAACGTCACATGTTTTTGTACAGTATATATGTATGTATATGATTGTATATATAATCAATTTATCAACACTACGTTATCGATAATAAAACAGATACTGACCCGCATCGTGAGCCAAGCGAGGTGCTAACTAAAACATTTCGTGTGATGAACAATTGTGATTCTTGTTTTTTAGGTGGAAAGGTTTCATTTTTAATGGTGGAGTACCATTTAAGTAGTAAAGTTAATTAAATGTAATTTGCACTGAAATTTCAACATTTTTATAACATTAATTTTGATAAAATAAGCCTTGTTTCATCATCAATTAAAGTATTTTACGCATAAAGCTTACATACACAAATTCTGTTAAATATTACATTTGCAATGTTATCATGAGCTGTCATTTCTTTCTGGGAATGGCTGATGTCAACATGAAAAAGAAATATATTGAAATCATAATAAAAAAGATATATATTAATCATACATTTTTAAATATTTTTTCGGATACAGTTTCACAATCACAATTGTTCATTCTGTTTAAAAGTGTAGAGAACAACCATTTCACACCCTATGTAAAAAAATAATAAAACCTGAAAGCTACCATTGGCAATAAAAAAATATTACTCATACACTGATCTAAATATGTTTTGTACCACTTAAACAAAAAAGATATAATATGTAAAGAAGAGAAGAATAAAAATAATTTTAAGTACACAAAATCACATCTGTTATTCTCTGAATATAACACATATACATAATCACTATTCCTCCATACATTAAATTGCTATTTATACTACATATGTAACCAATTAATAAAATATTTATATTAAAAAATACTGATCAAGCAATGAAAATGAAAAAACGCTAGTGGCAGATCCACTTTTTTTATGGAATAGGAGGCAAACGAGCAGACGGAGCACCTGATGGTAAGCGCCGCCCATGGACACCCGCAATACCACCCGAGGAGTTACAGGTGCGTTGCAGGCGTTTTAAAATGGAATCTTTTCTTAAAGGTTTGAAGGTCGTATCGGTTCGGAAGTACCCCCGATTACAGATCATTTCACAGTTTTGCTGTGCGAGGCAGAAAGCTTCGCGAGAAGCGCACAATTTTGGCCTGCCAACCATCTATATGATGGGGATGCATCTGTGTATATATATGTTTCTTTGCTGCCATGTATAGTTTCAATTCCAGTGTAATAGAGAGCAAGCCTATTACCAAACTCCAGACATAATTCTAGAATTATGAAGTTTAGACTGCATATACTAATGATAATACCATAAATATATATACCTAGTAAGTTAGAAAAACGCGGTAATCAAAACATATTTAGACCAGTGGAGAGAAAGCTGCCCAAAATAATAAAAAAAAATCTATAATAAACATTTTAAAAGTATTCAAGTTACAACAAGGAGAATCCATATAATCAATGTAAAAATAATAATTATATAAAATATCTAACATCTAATCAATGAATGTAATTCAATATAGGAACATAATATTTAGGCGTGTGCTTCTTACAGTATTTTTAGATATTTTGAAGGAAGAGAACTTAAAGTATAAAACATTACGATATTTATTTTCCAAGGGGCAAACAGACAGTAAACATATTACAACACTATGTATATATTTTTACTATATACTTCATATACTAGTCATATACTAGTCTATACATGTATATATACTTCATATACATGTATAGACTTCGACTTCGTCAGTAATGATATGATTTCTTTAGCAAATTGTAGAAAATAGTAAGTAATATTAGAAAAAAGGGAATTATAAGTACATAATTTACTATCTAAATACACTGTAAGATGAGCATTCAAAATAGTATATGTTGAATTAAATAAAAATTACGAGTTACTGACCTAAATATACTGATAAAAGCTGTACTAGTTCTATGACTCCAAACTGGTAGCTAGTAGCGCTTTTCAATACATTAACGTGAGTTTTTTTTTTAAGGAGGGAAATCATCGAATATCTTTCCCGTCTGTTTTACTATATTTGCGTGAGTAACTCGTAATTTTTAGTTAATTCAGCACGTCTCACGATAGTTATTATAAAAAAACATACTATGTGTTATTAAAATCTCATTCCATCTGTGATAGCTTAGAGAATATAAAATGATTTGAAAATTTAACATTGAATTTTAATCACCAGAGTCTTTCTTTTACTTATATATTATGCCTATCGTATAGAAAATATTTTTAATAACACAGTGTATAATCTTGTTCCACTGTTTTCATTGTTTGATGATTAATTTCTTCTTTTATACGAGTTATAGAAATGTTTTATCCGGTCGAGTTTTAACCGACACGTTTACGTATCAAGGTAAGCTTTTGCAAACATTATTATGATTACTTTTTTATGGGATAAACCGGGAAACGAGCAGACGGATTACCTGATGGTATGCAATCGGCGTCGCCCTTGGACACCTGGAACACTAGAGGCCGTAGAAGTGCATTACCGGCCTTTTAAGATTTGGAATTTGAGGATTGTTGGGATTCAGGGATTTGGGAGATTGGACTATGGGGGGTGGGGTAATTGGGCCTCCGGTAACTTTACTCATCCGACGAAATATAACGCAAATGTTGTTTCACGTCGGTTTTCTATGAAGTCGTGGTATCACAAAATTACTTATGTAGGTATCTATGATACGACCAATTAACACTAATCTTTCAACTCTAAACAACATTAAAACTTAGTTCATTATATTTAATATATAGAAAACAGTAAAACAGACTTTATTATATAAAAATCTCAATTATTTCTCTTTCCACACAAAGCCGCCAAGCTTGACCAATAGTGCAAACTTTAAAATATACGTTCGTAAGCTATACGTTCACTGCGAAATTATTACATTTATATCGGAATGAACATATAACTTTACTTGATAAATATAAAAATAGAGACCAATACTAAGTCTTAAGAAAAAACATCTAAAATGCAGAATACAATCAAAATACGACTACAATTAAATCTAAATCTACATGCGATGACGCAATACTGAAATACTGTTAACACGAACTATTTATTTATTTATTTATTTTTTATTTATTTTATACTTTATTGCACACATAGAAAAAAATTGTAAGCATTTCAATAGTAATTTGAGTACAATGGGCGGTCTTATCACACGCGGCGATTTCTTCCAGACAACCTTTCGATGGAATTTTTGAAAAGAATCTGGGAATGGGTGGTAGATGCACAATAAAAGAAAACCAAAATAGAAGAAAACAATAAAAAACAAATTAAACAATCAATGAAACTTACAGACTACATATAATACATAAAAGATAAAAATGGCAATACTATGTAATAAATATATACTTAAATGTAAAATGACAACTATATATAGTTACGTGTATGAGTATGTGTGTTATTTATTATTACTTTAAAACAAAACGACTGACAACTTTGTATGTTTTTACTGTAATAAAAAATATTTATATTTACGTATAGTTCAAAATACTAAATAAATGTGTTTTCAAATGTATCCATTTGGACTGAACTGTAATTAAGTAAAATCGAAAAAATTGTATTGGTCACCAAAAAATATTTAATTCACTCTTGATAATCTTAAACGACAGTGGCGCCAACTAATGACCATAAAGAAGTTCTCATTGCATTTTTTATTCATTTATAATCTGTGTAATAAGCACTTTCGCAGTATAGACTACTAAGCGAACTAAGCTCTTGTGTACAGCTCTAGTAGTACGTCATAACACGCAGTGTATAATCGTAACCAACGAGTCGAGATAAAATATACTATAACACAGCTGCATAAAGTTCAAATTCCTTCGTTTCAAATTCAAGACTCCTTTTCGCTACATTTGGAAAGAAAGTAGCACAACAATGGCAAGCTTAAATTAATATTAGCACAACACAATAATCGCAGTATCGCAATCAATTTCAGCGTCAATTAAAAGCGAACTTTATAGCTTTGGTCGTAAGGTTCAAAGTTACAAAGGTATCTCAGCTCGTTAGTTACTGTAGGCATATGCAAGACTAGATTGTTTATATGGTGTAGAGGCTGGGACTCACGGCGGCGAGGTCGGCGGCGCTGCGCAGGGACTTGACTTCCAGGGCGAGGGAGTGCACCTCGCCGTTCAGCCGCACCACCTGCCCAGACAGATATAGCATCTACCTTGCTAACTAGGATCTTTTTATATACCCTGAGAGGGGTATTGGGGTACCAAAGTTTCAAATATTTACATGTAAAGGAGACTTAAAGGATTATTACTTGCTTGGGGCTGTATAAATTTGTGTACATAAGGTTATATTTTAGTTTACCAAGAAATGACACTAAGTAAGGAAACGAAAATAGAGCATTGTTGAGAGGTGAACTTTAAACTCGTCCATATATACTTCGCCATAAAATCCAGTCAAATACCGAATATAAAGAAATTAGAAGAATTTAACTATTTAAATCAGAAATATAAAGAATAAGATAACTTAAATGTAGTTGTTAGTAGTCTTAATGTAATAGCTAACATGCATATAAATATGTTACACATAGTATTTCCAATCCAAGGATTAAAAGTGATATTTCTACTAGCACAACAAAGAACATTAAAGGTAAACAGAATACCATAGTAATCTACTAAGAATAAGAAGGCCACATATTATTATATTTAAGATAACTAAAAACTAAATCGACATACTATATTTACTGGTACATTTGAGTCCTTAAAATATTTTAAGATACGATAATAAAACCTATTAACGTGTCAAAGCGATGTCGCTTCGATAAAAAATGGATATCAATGGCAACATTACAACAACTTTACTACTCCATAAAGTAAAAAAATTAAACAACAAAGGAGATCCTATAGCCAAAAATTAGACAAGAAGTAACATATAAGTAAAAATAAATAAAAGGACAGTATACCTTAGCTTCACTGTTGGCTAGATTCTGCTTAGTTTTCTCTAACTCTGCAGCTGCGCTCTGCAACTTCTCCTGCAACTCTTTCTTCTCAATCTCCACTCGTCTCCTCTCCGAACCTTCCTCTCCCGCTTGCCGCGATAGTCGCGCCACCTATATTTAAATTCTTCGTGTGATAATTACCGCAAAAGATAAGGTAACACCTGTGTATTGTTGAATTAAAATATTGATTTTTGATACTATACAGTGATAACGTCTACCTACCTGATAATGGAGTTTCTGTTGTCGAGTGATGTGTGAAAAGGAGTACAATGTTTCGCAAATAAATACAATAATAAGTAAATGAACTAGAATATCGATCTTAGAATAAATAAATAGCTTAAGGATACATAAATATACATCTTATACAGTATTACATCACATAATTATATACACACTATGAAATAAAATAACTTAAAATGCTTGTAAATACATACATAATATTTTAAAATAAAAATAAGAAACAAATAATTAAACTTTCCCTAAAAACGACTCTATTACAAGGAATTCGTACAAATATTATACTTCAATTTCGTTTACACGATATCAACGGCCAGAGAAATTGACAACACATAAGTTGACTCACATACGGGACCCGGTTCAAGCACGAAAACAGTCGCGGTACCACGAAAACGATAACCGTAAACCGTATACAACATTATACGAAATACCCTAATTAAGATAAAATTATATTTACAACGTAATTCGTTTGTTATATGTACAAGAAAATAATGACAAACTGATGGTACACATGACGACACAACAATTTATACTAAACCAGTAAATCATGGTCTTATTTTGTACGATCTTTTCGCACATTCGGCGATCAGTTTATACTGGTTTTGTATGACTTGATGTGTAGCCATGTACAGTTAAATGCAATTATTGTTGAGATGTGTTTAAGTGGTGTTCAGTTATGTTTCATGCTTCATGCACACGCCTTTCACGATACATGCACTTATGTATAGACATCTATGTACAATACAGTAATTATGATACCATGAGCTCTATGAATAGAAATATTATGTGTCAGTTTTTTTAAGAGGGGAGTATTATCGAATGACTTCTTCCGCCTGGGTAAGGTGGGTGGGAGTGTCAGACTCTTACTGACTAAATACCACACCGTTTCGACTTCGATAAAACACTTCGAGCCGGAGATGCGGTAACCATTTACGTACTCCGCCGCTCCGTATCGGCATCAGCCCTATTTGACTACCTGTGGTGGTCTGATGGCACTTTGAGGCGCGCGCGGAACGCAACGCGCCGTACGCTCGGGTCTGGTTCTGTGTCTATGTGTCAGTAAAATTGTATTTAGTCTAAAAGTAACAATTGACTTTTGTACTGACGTTAGTAAACTTCTTGATTAAAACCATCTGTGCAATGTTTCACCTGTTCATACAAAGATGGGGCCTAAAATATTTTGCTGTAGGTATTTGTAAAGACGAATAGTATACCTAATTACAATTTCTTATTTCTCTTACCTATAACGAAATTTCTTCTGTAATTATGTTTTCCTATAACGTGAGGTGTTTGAAATGTCTAGTAGCTAAACAGAACAAGTTACAGTTACCTATTACCAAAACTTGAAACATCAATTTCCTTTTGCCTGTAACATGTATTTTCGTTTAGTCTTCTATTAAAATAATAGTCGCTAAAGAAACACTACAAAATTAAAACCTACTGACTACTCGTGTCCAGAATTCTAAATAAAAAGTGGTTATATAAAATATATAATGTGATTTTGTATTATTTTGAATAGTGTATTTGGACATGCATTAAATAATTTAGCTTTTTCTAGATATCTAAGTTTTTGGGACCCTTTGACTGGTAGTAAATACGGGAAGTAACTGGTTTAAATTGAACACATAACGAAGTAACAGTTCCTTCTTCAGAACTTTTGCCTCGTAGAATTTTCGTAGTACATTTTCTTAGACGTCTGAGGCAAGAGTTGCTGCCATATTTTGTCCAAAGCATACCTGTGTCTCTAGCGACGCAATTTGTCCGCTCCACGAGGTCTTGACGTCAGCGAGCGCCATCTTGGCTTCTTGTAATTGTCGAGTCAGTACAGCGCGCTCCCTACACACGCGGTCATAGTCCGCGCACCCAGTCGGAGTCACTTCGCGTTTATCTGTGGAACAGATTGTGTGGTTGTAGGTAAGATATGATAGATATGAGGGTAACAATGGTTTAATGTTCGTATTTAATAACCTCTCTTAAATTAAAGTAACTCCTAAGGTAATGGAGCAAACCTAAATACTGGGGAACAAAGGCCTACGTCTCAAGAGGAGGTTTACCAAAATCCCCACAATTGGCAGGCCGACTGCCTCGTTGGCCGAGTGGTCGTAAGTGCGACTGCCGGGCAAGGGGTCTCGGGTTCGACTTCTTCGTATTACTGGGTTTTTAAATATTCTCAGTAGTAGCACGGAGTCTGGAATTGTGCCCGGTATATGGCAATAGGCTCACCCCCTATTACATGGGACTCATAACATAAATAGTGAAAGTGGGTGTTACATTGTACAGTGGTATAATGTGCACCTTTGCCTACCCCTTCGGGGATAAAAGGCATGATGTTATGTATATGGCTGGCAGTTGGTGGGAGGGGATTTATATCGGTAGTTGATCGCAGATTAAACTGTCAAACACCGCGCGATCACCGGTGACCACAACCTATTGTTCTTTAATTGTGTCTATAATGACGGTAGTCAACGAGTTAAGGCTCTAGTTCATGAGAACATTATTTTTAAATTATAATCAAGAACAAAGCACACATACCGTCATCTTCCATATGATGGTGTGGATGTTCCGGCGGCAGTGCAGCGCTGAGCAGTGCGAGGCTGTCCGCCAGGTCGGCGGCGCGCGCCTCCGCCCGCGACAGCGCGCCGCTCAGCTCCGCGCGCTCCCGGGCCCATTCACGACGACTCTGTTCTAACTCCTCCTACACATGGAGAATTGTATTATTACTTTTGAAACGTCAACAAATACAAAATAAATAATAGTCTGCCTGTCAGTTCGTCAGTGAAGCTAGGGGCTCATTCCAAAATGTAGATTCGAATGGAGTAGAACGAGCAAGAAACTCCATTCGTTACTCTTCAAGTTTGACGCATTATACTAACTACAAAACTTACTAAAATAAAAAAACAAAACAAACATAAAAATAAAATCTTATAGTTTAACATGGTGCTTAAATTTATAAAAATTGTGCTTCTATACAAGAAAAAGGAAACTCTTTGTTCAATAAAGAAAGAAATGCTCGATGCCATAAGGAATAAAATATTTTTATTAGGTAGAAGGCAAGCGAGTTGGCGTATGGCCTGATGAATTGTCCCCAGTGACATTTATGGCAAAACAGGTTCACTGCCAATTACATGGGACATCTGGTGAAAAGTGGATGTTACATTGTAAGTAGGCATATGGGTGTAATATTGTGTTCATGTAAATATTTACTCATTTTACACAAATATCCTCATAAATCGCCAGTTCCGAGGAGTCGTCGAGTTATAAATACAACTGTAGGTATATTTTTCTTGCATATATTTTGGAATAACAACAGAATAGTTGTTGTCGTCTGACTACATAATACAGGAAACGGCATTAGATAAAGTAGAATGTGGCGCATGTAGCACGCCGCGAGTGGAACCGCAGGATGTGCCTTATCTACCACATCTAATGGCACTAGTTTTACTAATTCTTTAGCATTTGTTTACATTTTTCTAGAACCATTTTCTTATTAAACATGTTGATGGTCTATTCGTTTTATTTCATTTTCTTGGTAGGTAAGAAAGCCTTAAAATATGTCATCGGTATTATAAGTAACTTCAATAAATATTAAATAAAGTTATTAATATTATACATATTATGAAATAATAGATTATACTACCCCTGAACAAGAACCGATTAAAATCAGTTGAAGAATATTTTTAAAGTGAATTTTCACATATTATTTTAAAGAAAGAAATTATCACATTATGTTTGCTTGTTTATCGACACGGTTATTAACGATATGCGGGTTTGTACCTCACTTGAACGATTTATTATAAAAGTATTCAGCAAATTCTTTAGACTTATTATTGGTAAGGATTGTACAAGACTAACTTAGGGCCTCGTTAAATTTTGTTTTTGCTCCTCCAAAAATAAGTATAAGGCGATAAGATTGTAAATTGTAAGGCGAGCAGCCGGCACATCTGATGGTAAGCAATTGGCGCCGCAAATAGACAGCCGCAACAACAGAGGACATACAATCAGCCGATAAAAACTCACATTCAGCGCATCAAGTCTATCCTGAGCGCGTTCAGCAGCTGCCACCTGCGTCTTCAGCTCGGTAACCAGTCTCTTGGCTGCGTCTCTCTCTAACACCGCCTTGGCAGCCTCAGCTTGTGCAGTCCGAGCCACTGCTTGAGCCGCCGCTGCTTCTTCACCTGCAATTTGTCAATTTATTAGCAAATAAACCTGTGTTTGTACTAAACCTACAGTCAATGAGGGACTGGTATTATCATTTATATATACTGTGGCGCGCAGGCAGCTGAACCTTGATTTCTTTAATTCATAGTGGGTACCTATACGGTCCTTAATATTTGGAGCATCATTATAGATTGCCTGTGGTTTAATAAGTAGTTTTAGTACTTTGTTGGCATGTTTCTACTCTCTGTTACTAATCGTGAAAACCAGTACTTGGCTTTATGTTGCATACCACATTCTATTTAATCAAATTGTATAGCTGTTGGTTTTCCAAATGTATCAATAAATAAAAATAAATATTTCGGTGATATAATGTGATTAGCTGCAATCTGTGAGCAAGGAATTCTTTGCCAAGTGAAGTGATTATGGCAATTGGCATCTTCTATTCAAAGAAAGGAATATTCATTTATGATGACTAACATTATAAAACTAGGTGTCCATTACTCTAGTATAATACATTTAAATTAGTAAATTCTTGCAATAAACACCAAGTCAGCAGTCATGAATTATGGTAACAAATTAAACACCCCATTTTTCAAATCTATACTAATATAGGCCCATCGATGAACATGAGTCGAGCCTTTGGTGAAAATAAGATTAGCTGGTTAAATAAATTCAGCAAAATTAGGTATACTTTGCCCCAACTAAACAAACTAAATGAAGGAAGGAAAAGTAATTTATAATTTATTATAATTATTACCTATATACTTATTTTGAAACTGCAGGTAATAATGCTCTAATTGCTGTTATAGATTTATAAAAATACATCGCTACAAAATTATTACAATTATGTATTTGTTTTCTTTTATTTATTTATTGTTTGTTTTTGTTGTAAATAACTTTATTAGAACAACAACAAATAACAATAGATAAATAAAAGTTCATAATGTTTCATTTAAAAATAATATTAAGGATTTTAGAGTATGAGCCGCTACAATGGCTTGAAACTTGTAGGGTTACTTGTCAAACAACATGTAAATCGAAAAATATAATAAATTAATTCAGTATGTCTCGCGAAAGTCATAATAGAAATCTAGTATCAAATAATTTTATGCAAATGCCTATTGAATGTGTGAAGGTCACAGTTTTATTTCTCATATATAAAGGAATTAAAACACTTAATTTAATTCGTAAACATTGTTTACAAGACGTACCTAGAATATTATATTTATTATAATAATAGAGAACAACATACATAAAAGTATATAAATAGCTGTTTAATGGCATATTAGCATTGAGAGTAACCATTTTGTTTTATTTATTTGGTAATAAGAAATTAGAAAACAAAGAGACAATAAATATATGTACCTCTATAGTCACTGTTTACCAGATATATTATGAGCTGCAAATGCAATTAACTAATATTAATGTAAGCTTTAAGTGCCGTAATGTGCACCTCTGCCTACCCCTTCGGGGATAAAAAGGCGTGATGTGATGTTATGTAATGTAAGCTTTTGACTACTACTATGAGACACCATCACACTAATATTATAAATGTGAAAGTATCTTTGTTTGCATGTTTGTCCATCAATCACTCTTAAACTACTGAACGGATTATGATGAAATATGGTATACAGGTAGGGTATAGGCTGATTTAGGTGATAGGATACTTTTTATTCTGATTAAATGCTTCCATGGGATAAAACAGGAATCATATTCTATGCCGAGGAAGTTGTGGATAACAGCTAGTAGAAAATATATTGTGTCTTGCTTAGATCTCTATTCCGGTAGAAAACTGGCTAAACCATTAAAAGTCGTACTAATATTATAAATGCTCCAGTTTGTACGTATTTGTAAGTCATTCATGTCAAAATGTAGCCATTTTATGTCCACAACCCCACACCCCACAACCACAACACAACAAAGTCAACATGTAAACGCACCCACGACACAGGAGAAAATCCTAGTGTGGGGCAAAGTTTAAAAAAAAAAAAAAAAATTTTGCCAGGGAACAGAATGATACTTGGAACAGGGGTAGATTATGGTATGGAATAAATAATCATCATCATCATCAACGGCCGGAAGACGTCCACTGCTGGACAAAGGCCTCCCCCTTACAAAGGAATAAATAATAATAAAATAACGGTAACATTGTGTAAAGCCGATGACTAAAGTTTGTTATAAAATAGTACTGCAAACATTTTAGTTTTTCATGATGAAATAGTTTAAAGAAGTATTAGTCAATGTCTGACCTTGTACTGATGCTAGTGAAAGCTTGAGTTCTTCAATCTTTTGTTCCCAGTAAGTATCCCTCTCTCGTAGTTTAGCCTCCAGCTGCGTTGAGTACTGTTGCTGTAACACTGCCTGGTCTATCCTTCCACCGGTCCTCTCTGATAGGTACGATTCCATTTGCGGAGATATTGACTGTAAAAGAATAGAATTCATTGTAAGAAAAATTTAGTATTTTTCAAGCTTGTAGTGTTTTAAGATTTTGTATTATTCATTCTTAGTTCTTCATATGGTAATATCACATCTTTTATTGGGTTAAAGAGAAGGCGTAGGTCGACATATTAATAGTCTAGCTACCTCACGCGGTTTTAATTGCTTTTCTAGGCTTTGCTAGGAGCTTATTAACTCGTCGAGTACCGGTTTTGTAGACACAATTATAGAACAATAGGTTGCGGTCACCGCTTGGTGTTTGACAGTTTAATCATAGTGTAATGTTTAATAGCCTAAAGCCCTCCTTGATCGATGGACTATACAACACAAATAGAATTATTCATTCCAACCAGTAGCCCTGGAGATTGCCCACATTCAATTAAACATACAAACTCTTTAGCTTTATATTCTATAATAATATAAGGCACTTTTCTCATGTTAAAGCACTTACTTCAAGTGAGTTATTAACAGTTTGTGATTTACATTAACGAATTGCACTTGTAACAGGACACAGCATTATAATAATGTAAACAACGAT
This sequence comes from Spodoptera picta, assembly GCA_038387885.1. NCBI lineage: Eukaryota > Metazoa > Arthropoda > Insecta > Lepidoptera > Noctuidae > Spodoptera > Spodoptera picta. The sequence continues at coordinate 3,237,976 of JAZHFQ010000438.1, read as the reverse complement.
ATTTCAATAATCATAGGAAATAGGAATGATTATATTAATAATAACAATAACTGTTGTTGTTACAATAAACAGTCTCTATTATTAACCAAATGTTATTGAAAACATTCATAGAAATCACAAGTTCTACTATGAATAAATGTCCCTTAGAATAAAGCCTATTTATTTTATTCTTATCTACTTACATCTGATGTGGAGTCACCATGGCCACCAGAACTAGAAGGACTGGCTGTTGACTGCAAACAAAAATATAATTATTATATTTTTAATATTAACAGCCTAATAGGTATATGTGTAATAAATACATTTTGAAAGTGATTATATATCTATAGAATATAAATAAGAAGTACGGCAAATTTAATTAATATGCAAAAATAGAATTGATTATTTTATCGCCGCGCCAATTTCAAGCACATTTATTAATTTAAAAGAAGTGTCTTTGTGTTGATAAGATGTCATAGGGGTATCGCTGAGTACCGATATAGGAATACTTAATTATTTCGGTAAAAACAATGAAATAATACTTACAGAATCATCTCTGAGCGTTATTCGTCCCAAGAAGGCGCCGCTCCGCCAACTACTGGTTATTTTGCTAATGTCGCTACCAGTTTCTTCTTTTATCTTACTTTTTAAACTCGCAAACATCTTAACTTGTAACTGATGCTACTAAAACCAACAAAACAAGAATATAACTCGTTTTCCTATGTAAATGACCATGATATCGTTCGATAACTTACCAGTTTCGAGTTCAAATTAATGCAACAGTAATTCACGTCAAGTAAAAGTTAAATTTACGTAGTCACAATATAGCATTTAACGCGTTTAAACGTATTAGGTCTGAAAAAAACATATTTGCTTCGCAACACTGAATATCAGAAAAAGAAATACTGTAAGGTAGGTATGAAATAATTCGCACAAAAAATTACTGTCACTGACTGAAGAAAGAAAAGGCGATGACAAGTAGCGTAAATGACAGTTCCAGTTGACATTTGTTTGACAACAGACTAGGCATGGGGCTAGTTGTTAGTGCAGTGAAATGATAATCGTCTATCTACATTTCCTAATCGAATATATCTTACTAAATACGTCTACCATACTTCATACATCATTTTTATAGTGACTATCAAGGTTTTTAAGTTTAAGGAACGTTTTTCTATTAAATATCTAAAGTTATAAAAACAAAATACTTATTTTATTGACATCGGTCTGATAAATCTATTACTCCATGTTTTTGTCAAATTCCAACTCTTTATTATCAGGTGTGGCTAAAAAATATATTTATCTAGTATTATCTACATACTATACTTGTTCTATAACTCCCCAGCCTCCAGGAGTAGTCACTCACTTACTATTGAACTGGTTCACTTGCCATACAACCCATATATATTCTCATATTCCTCAGGCTATGTGATATGATATTTTATAATTTCTATCAGGAATTCAATTTTTATTATAGTATTTATTAACTACATGTCATGCTCATTCTCATTAGCCACTGAAAATGGTTTGTCGGTACATTATTTTTATAATAGCTATTGTGAGACATACTACCTCTACATTAGCTAAAATCGCTGGTTACTCACGTGAATATACTGAGAAAAGCTCTACTAGTTTCGAACCACAGAGGGGTTCTTCCTCATGAGCAGCGTGCGCGGGCGCGCAGCTCTCAATATATTCACGTGAGTAACTCGCGATTTTATTTAATGTCGGTACATTATGTCACTATACCCCATTATATCCTGGATCATCAGCCTGATCTTGCAGATACCTATAGTACCTACCTAAGCAGCATTACCCAATGAAAAAAAGAAAATGTTTGTAGCCTTAACCCTTATAGAAAGCTATAGAAATGACTTCACTTTTCTGGTCATTATTTAAAATCTTTAATATACTTAGTATGATTATTGTCTTGGTGGGTTCTCAGGGCGTGAAATAAAGTTCGATACACGAATGACTGTAAAATGTTGTATATTGGAATAAACTTTAAACTATATAAACAAAGTTGCACAATAAAACAATGGGATAAAACATATACTCAAACATTCACGGCACAAATACGGAGCGCGTGCGTCACGGCTCCGGCGCGGGACTCGTTCTCTTTCCACGCAAGCGTCGAGCGGTCAGTGGCGGGGAAGCGTGGGGAAGAGGAATAGTGAGGTGGCCGTGATGCCACTAGAGTTGCGCGCGTGCGTCCGACACAAACCAAAATCGAATTGCTGCGTTACAAATCTTATTATTCTTAGATAATTCCGTGCACCCGTGTTGGTAATAAGGAACACATTGTAATATCAATTATTATTTTATTTTTCCAGATTCACATCATGTGTTTTTTTTTTGAGAGGGGAAATCATCCTATTACTTCTTCCGCCCGGGTGAGGCGAGAGGTAATGTCCGACTTTTACTGAATAAAAACCACCCCGTTCCTACTCTCGCACTTCGAGCCGGAGCCACGGCAACCCGTTAAGTCCTCGGCGGCATCAGCCCTATTGGGCTCACATTAAGTGATCATTCGAGATTCCATTTTGACTGTCGCAGCCAGGGTTGAGTGCCCGGTGCTGGGTGTCGCTGGTTCGATTCCCGTATCAAAAAAGTACTACTCAATGGTCCATTAAGTTAATGATTCATTGTAAGTAATGAAATATATTAATATAACAAAACATAATACCTTTTAAAACCCGAAGTGTTTACACCATGTAACGTGATTTTTAATTAATATTATTTCGTTGGTTGGGTGGTCGCAACTGTGACTGCGAAACAAGAAGCCTGACTCGGATGTACCTAATTTTCGGGTAAAGTATTCCTAGGGTTTTTGTATTTAACGAAATCTCAATAACTCCTGAGTCATCAATGCTGTACAAGTAGGAATCATCAACGTAAAGAAGAAATCGAAGCGGTAGGCAGAGGTGCACACAGAAGTAACACCCACTTTTTACTATTTATGTTATGAGTCCCATGTAATAGGGGGTGAGCCTATTGCCATATACCAGGCACATTTCCAGACTCCGTGCTACTACTGAGATTTTTTTTTTAAAAACCCAGTAATACTTTGCCCGACCCGGGAATCGAACCCGAGACCCCTTGTCCGGCAGTCGCACTTGCGACCACTCATCCAAAGAGGCAGTCAACCGTACTTTCCTACTCTCATTAAACTCCATTACTTAGAGCAAAAATTTATAACATAACATAACATAACATCACGCCTTTTATCCCCGAAGGGGTAGGCAGAGGTGCACATTCTACCACAGTACAATGTAACACCCACTTTTCACTAGTTGTTATGAGTCCCATGTAATAGGGGGTGAGCCTATTGCCATATACCGGGCACATTTCCAGACTCCGTGCTACTACTACCCGAGACCCCTTGCCCGGCAGTCGCACTTGCGACTACTCGGCCAACGAGGCAGCAAAAATTTATATAATTTAAAAATTAAAAAATAAAACGTAGATAGAAAACACCGCAACTAAAATTGCACGGTTCGTCAATAATGTCGTCATCGTCTGCCGCCACGTGTCTTACTAAGTACCTACAAGTGGCGCGACCTCAAAATCTTTTTAGGTCGCAGTAATGAAACGCGTATGGGGGTCACGGCCGCTTTGAAGGATCCCTTCCGCTCTAAAACAGATTTTATTAGATTGTTCGTTCCAGTACCAGGTAAGAGGAATAACTGAGTAGCGAATTATGATCGTGTGGTGCAGCCAGGGCAGAATGCATTTGTCAGTTTATGGAGTAAGGGGTGTGTAGATCTACACATTTGATAAGACTAATCAACAGTGCTTTCTGATAAGCCTGGGGAGAAATCTTCCATGACTTGTCCCGCCTTGGGTGAGGCGAGAGGGAGTGTCATAGGTACTTACTGAGAGGCTCTTCGATCCGCAGTCCTAGTAACCCGTAGTCTTCCGCAAAACTTATATCTCCAATTCCATTTGACAAGCGTGGATATTACCAAACTCCTATTAATTTATTACGTACTTGGACTGTCAGACTGTCACACACAGTATTTTCCGGCTTACTATTTCGGTGGTTTTAATTATTCGTACTTAACTAATTTCTTTTCTATTTTTGTTCATATTATTTCAAGAGCTACTGACCAATAAGATTAGTCTAGTTCGATTTTCAGATCAAAGAATAAGTAGTTTAACAATAGAGTTCATCGATTTTTTAATTCTCGGCTTTCATTCGTTTTCTCAGGTTTGAGCATTTTATCTCACTATTTTAACCTATTAGATTGATATTTCCTTTTCAAGAGAGATAATATTTCTCTTCAAGCACCACAAACACTTGTAAAGCAGAATCTTAGATGCAGAATTAAGAAGTTTTTTAAGACACCCTTTATCAGAACTTATAGGTTCCATAATTTGCTGTTGGTGACTTGGTATTACGCTTTATATGTCCATGGTATAGAGTTGAAATTAGAACAATTATTTTAGATCTGCTTTTTCTGTCTGGGATAGGTAATAGGTAGGTAATTAAACATAGAATGAATGAAAGACATAAATCACATATTCAGTTGTTTATTATCTATACTGTACTCAAAATTGATCCGAAGATCACATCACATAGTAATTTCATAAATAATATTACAATGTCATGTACTTTCTGTGATTGTTCGTGAATAAAAAAATGTTCACAATATTATCAATACTTTGTTCACTGGACCGGTTTACAATAAGTAGATTGTAGGTACATACTACATAATAAGATACCATTACTTAGGTACTCAAACAACTTACAGTGTATTTGATGAGAGATATAATAATCAATTATTGTGTTGCAGTTCATTTTTTTGTCAATATATTTACAGTTTTACATTTTTTTTTGTGATTTACAAATAAATTCTTGAATATTAATTAGGTCATCATTATTCCATTTGGATTTATAATAACAGTACTTTATAGTTAAAAATATCACAAAAATGAAATATATTATGTGTAAGACACACGCAACATTAAAAATACAACAAAAGAAAAATATAAAATCCACTAGAAACCTTGGGCCAGAAGAGTCCCTTCTAAACAGGAAGGATACTTTCGATGTTCTATATTTCATAACGGCAATTTGATACCATAATTATTATTATCACACTAATTAATTATAAAAGTAATCGATTGTCTTACAATAAATGCGTCAGATCATAAAATTTTGATTATAAAAATTATAGGCAACAAATAAATCATGAAACGATAAATTTCAACAAAAAATAATATGACAACTTATATATTTAAGACTCATAGTGCCGTATTGATAAAAGTGAACTGTTCACTTAGCCACTAGCACGGGACTGATAATAACAATCAACATAAACACAAACGCAACGAGTTACTAATGAGTTTGACTCCGCATCCGATATTCACCTTTTATCGATATGGCATTCCACTTACGTTACGACAATAAATATAACACGCTTACACATTAATCACTTGTTTAATTCCGACGCTAGGAATTATCTCATAATATATACCTAAAAATATAATCACGGCACAAGTATCCCTCCGACTAAATTACTAACGTAGTGTCACTTTATCAGGATTTAGAATCAAATATGTATTATGTATCTTAAATATTTCATTATTAATATATCATTATCAAAATATCCACTAAATGGGAGGAATAAATCAAATTATTAATATTTATTCTAACATTAATCGCATGACTGATCAACAAAAAGGATATGGACTAGGAATAATATTAGGCATTAGGCTTCCATGCCTTCGGGACGCGCGCGCCGGCCGCGTCGTGCGTGCGACACTGCGACTCTATACAGTATACTGGCCGCGAGCGACACTAGCGACTCGAGCGACACACGCGACTCGGCGCGCGCGCACCCGCCTCTCTCTCTATCCGCATATCACCTCTACATACATACGACGAGATAAATTTGATCAAAACGTTAATACTGTTGTGTTGAAAACAATATAGGTAGCTATTTCTTTATGCTGTCATCACCGAGAGGTAATCGGACTCGATCGTCGGTAATATTTTGTGCATCGATAGACGGGAATCGACCGGTAAAAGAATGATTATCTAGCAAAATCTATCTGGAATAAAAGCCGACGTTCTATCCTAGAATTTAGGTAAATAGCTTGGAAGTATGCCTTCTTCGTTTAATATTGTCCGATAACGTTCATTGTATTATGAATTTCTGTCCTCTATCACTCTACGAGTGTCGCGATCTATGCTAAAGTGTGAACTGGGCGACGCACGCGCGTCGTGGGACGTGGGATGTGGTGCGAACGGGATGGCTCCATAAGGGAAGAACGACGTACCGACTAGTCGCAGCGAGCGAGTGCGCGGCACCAGTCGCGCGAGTTGTGCTCCGGCGTCAAAAGTTTCAGTGCCGAGGGAGAGAAGCGGCTACTCTATTGGTGTTTCATTACTGACTCACTTAATCTAATCTAGTGTAAAACTTGTCATCTAGAAAAAAATAATTTTATAACATACGTAAAAAAGTAACATAATTCTCACAAAAATGCTCACGTTAGGAGTGGGGTGATGCAACTTTTGACACCGGCATCGGCCGCCGGCCGCGAACGGACCGGCGCCGGCGGCGACGGTGCGCTCAGCACCACCCATAAACATTACACCGCTTGCTTATATACAACAAAGTTTACGTGCAGCGCCCGATGGCGACTGCACTGATCTTTACAGGAACTCATATCGTATCTTAAAAAAAATAATATACAATAGTAATAAAACATTTGAAACCTCACTAACTACTATTCGACGATCTCGGTACGATCTCGATAAAATTACTCAAACGGCTCCGGCGTCTCGAAATCTATTCATATCACAATCGTATGACCGTGCCTGAGAATCATATCCCGCTACTTATGTACACACTCTTCCCGAAGACTATAACGCTCTCCAGACGGGGGCGGGGCGCCGGCGCTAACTGCGCACGCGGCCCGCCCCGGCCGCTCTACACTAACCGATATTCACTAAGATATCACCACCTCAGCCGCGGGAGCGACAGTAGGATACTTGCCGAACCTGCCTTTCCCGAGTGTGCCAGAGGCGCGATCGATATGGATAACGCGGGGCGCGGGCGATGCGGGGATGGGTCGGATCACGTGGAGGTGGAGGGGTGAGGGAGGGGGAGGAGGGATGAGGGCTCGGGTGCGGCGGTGGACGGGTGGCGGGGGGGCAGGTTAGGGGGGGCGCAGCGCTGGCGGCAGCTGTACGGGGATGTGGTAGTAGCGGCAGGCGGCGCGGCGACACGTGCCGGCCGCGGCGTCGCGACACACCACCACGCGACACCCCACCACCTGCAGCCCGCACCCTGCAACACACGCCACGCCGCCTCAGTACGCCATACGACACAAACTCCTCATCATCACAAGAGACACATCATAATGGGGACAACAATGGATAGTGTTGAGAGTTTACTAATCTAAGTTGACTATATAGTTTTAGTAAAACCATACTACATGAAAATTAGTGCATATTGTAGATTGATGTATAAAATCTACAGAGTATATGAATAGACAAGCAATACTAAAACTATTCAAAACTAGTCTAACTGAACTAATCTCGAAAAACTGGTACAATACAGTTATAATGTACCCAACCAACAAATATCTAAACTAAGTTGATTAAATGTAGTTCAGTCTACGGATAGTCTTCTACTGTCAAAGATAGTAAAACTACGCTATGAATGAAACAACAAAATGTGGTGAACATGCAGATATACAAGGAGAAGGGAGAGGGGACTGTTCTATCGATGATCTGAAACGTTTGACACATTTCTGTCAATTGATTAGTAACAATTTTAACAAATATAAACATGACTTTGACTCGACTGTCTTGCTAGAATGAGAGTTACTAGAGAGTGAATGAGAAATTGAAACTGGTCCTCACCTTCACGAATATGAACAAATCTGCAGGTAGGTCTTGTACATCCTTGTCGATTAAAATCTTGGCACACCGGGAGGGTGTCCAGTAACTGCAAATATAACAACACCTTCATTAGTATTATTGTCGTTACTCAATTTCAATATTCATACAGTCCAGCCGCTTCCACAATGCTTGCTCTTCTCTTTGGTACATATTAATTAGATACGTAATTAGTCTAATGTAACTTAGGCTCACCATTTCTCAGCACATTGGCAATGTTCATAAAATAATTCGTTGACTTTTTCGTTGTAAAACTTTTGCAATTTCGTTTGCTTAAATATGGAGAAAGTAAATATACTTTTAGAGCCCTTTCTTCTTAATGATAGACATCAATTCCATAACAAAACCACTATTCGGGTTCAGGTACACCAAGAGTCGAATTCGCATTGTGGAACAACAGTCTGTATGCTTCTTATAACAGCTATAATCTACTTCATAAACAGTCGATATAAGTACAAAAGATCAAATACAAGCTACTCTTAAAAAAGTTAGTGTCAATATGTAAGAGTGTAAGAGACATGGAACCGACGGTTTATGAACTTATTATGTTAATAGTGTTAATTCTAAATTCTATTTCATCACTGATTGGACATTCATACATCTGACACTGATTATTATCCTCATTGCACAGCCGTCTGAAAAATAACGCTGAAATAGTTTTTGTAATATCAAAGAGCAAATGACAGTAATGATCGTTTGACTACACCTATCACATTGTATTGAATTAAGGTTCCCTACTCGTGTCGGTCGGATGAGACATGTCGTCAATATATATTCGTATGGAAGGAAAGTATGCGTGTGTAGTTTCTCAGTCGCTACATAAAATTAACACAAAACGGGACACACGGAAGGCGAAAATTGCTCGAAATCAAATCTTGTTGCTGCTTCAATATTACAAGAACTTTACAAGATTCGTTGCACAATATGATTGGATCTTCCAAGCATTCTTTGATTTATTTACGTGCGCGCTGTATATTATGTGTGTCACCTTTATATTGTAGTACTGTTGAGGTAATAATATGCAACATTAAAGAGAATAGTAAATTAGAGCCCACTGCTGGAGTTATTCTCGTGAACGAGCTTCCATAACCGTCAGAGAGTAGTGTTAAGTACGCTGCACTATGCACATAGGTATGAATATATAATATCTAAATGGCATGCAGAACGCTTGAAGTATAATCATTATTGCGCAGCCAATCTTATTTAAGCGTGACTATATTTTACAAAAAAGCTTAAGCATGATGCTAGACAACTTTTACCAGGGCGAGGGCGTACTAGAGGTTTTGTAGCGTCCAAAGTGTACCCATAAATACCAACTGTTGCTATATAAAGCTAAAAGAGGCTGTGTGTGGAGAGGTCTGCGTCGGCTGTGATGAATTTAGATCTCCCGGTGTTCTCAGTAGAGGAACAGAGGACGTCATGCTTATCGGTAGGTTGCCATGGTTATAATGTAAATAGACAAATTAAATTTATACCTTTAGCTTACATGACAGTTCTGGACGTGACATGTTAGTGGTAGTACAAACTGCAACATAATGACCATTAGAGAGTGCGGTTACTGTACGACAAACAAAAGAAAACCAAGTATATTATTACATCTACGTGAACACTTTAACAAGCGTCAGAGAGGCCTCAACAAGTCGTAAGCGAGGAATTGAAGCCGCAACGGCGAAGCATTTTAAGCATTATCACAGAAAATTCGAAGTGATGGCGTACAATTACATTACGAATGAATTACTACAGGACTACAGAAATACTGTACCCTACACTTACAATATATACTCTATAAACTATGTCATAATATCACTTCGAGTTTTCTTATTTCACCATCGTCACTTCAACTACCAACTACGCGTAAAAATAACTGTTTACAAAAAGCATTTAAATGAGTATAAAAACCCCCTTATTAGCAGTTGATAGTTGATATTGGCCAAAAGGTGAATTCAATTAGAACTAAACAGTTGACTAAGCATTTTAATAATATTAAAAGTATTATTTACATGTAAATTAGGCAAGTGTGAGTACATTATTGAAAAGGCCAACTGTTTAGTGGTATATAAAATGGCTTCGTTAAATTTCAATAATTAAAGTGACCTTTACTGAAACTGCCGAGTTCATTAGTTTTAGAAGCAAGTTTAAGAAAAGAGAGCCAAGTTATTATTATTTGCAACTCCATGCGAGTGACAAGCGGCGTGTTTCAGTATAGGCTGCAAACAGGAAATAACTTATACTGAGGATATTATAGTAAGCTGATTGTATCTTACCGGGTGTAAGCAAGGCAATACTGTAGAGTGACTTCTTCCACATTTGAAAGCAAGTATGTCTCACTATACAAAACTAAAAATCATCAACAAGTAAGTTGTAGCATCAACTGTTCATTACAATATATATCGATACAGTTACAGCACAATGACTAGATGGTGTGATGATGACAAAGAAACATTATCATGAGACGGTTGACAAGCGACGCCACCAGTCGGCGACCGTCGGTGGCGGCCAGTGGCGGTCGGTCGAGTCCTCGTACCTCCACTGTACTGTAGTGCCGGATATATCAAGAGGTCACCGAATAGATACGCGGCCTGCCTGCCACCTGTGTCGGCAGGAAGGAAAGATACCGTCAGAGCAGACGATGCTAGTATGGTGACGACATTAACTCGTGATCCACATAGTCTTCGTTCGACGCGTGTCGTCAGGTTTAATAGAACAAGCTCACCAAGCGCACCATATCCCGCTGTAGTGTGGTGATCGTGTGACTTTCGTGGTTCGTTGTTATCAAGCGAGTGTTTAGCCTACTAAGCCCGCGTGAAGCGCCACAAACTAAAACTAAAACAGTACTTCTACTGAAGCCGAATGAAGAAGCAAGCTCTGAACATATATGCGGACTCAAAGTTGCTTGATTTACTTCTTTCATTTGTTAAATTACACATGGTACTATAGGCTTGTGTAACAAGGATATCAAAAATTTAGATTATTTGTGTGATAAATGTATATTGTCATTTAATCTGTACTAATTAATGTTAGGCCAATAACATTTTACGATAACACACAATTACAAAAACAAATCAGTTAGCAGGATTTACTTTCAAAACACTGAGTAATTAATAAATTGACTTCGAGCTTCTGAACAAAACATAATAAGCAGTAAACGCAGAGGTGTAGGCGGTGATATGCGTTTGGTAGCGTACTGGTTAGAGCGAGGCATGTTGGTCGTGAGCTGGGACTGCGAGGGACTGTGAGGGATAGCGGGACACTGCGAGGTACAGCGCGGGATAGCGCAGGGTTTGTGCCGTGGAGGGCTTGCGTCTAATCTATTAATGTGTTAGCGTTGAGCTCAATTCACACGACACTTTGCTGAATACAGAACGGGAAGACACCACAGAATAGCAAAGGCAACGTTATTGGACGTTTACAACTAAATCAGACATGTAGATGTTAAAATTACATAGACTTTAAATTAAAACAGGGTGTTGCAAACAATAATTAAGCAGCCTTAGAACTGCTGCTGATATTCAGTTTGATAGAGAATATGTGAGTAGTTGTTGTTTTACTAGAGTGTGGTGTAATGACGCGCAGTAATACAACAAAGCGGCAGCGTCGGAGTGAGCGCGGAATGAGCGTGGAATGCGCGGGAGTGCGCGGGGAGTGCGCGGGGAGTGCGCGGGGAGTGCGCGGGGAATGCGCGGGGAGTGCGGCGGTGCGGCACTCGTTACCTGTCCGCGCTCGTCGGTGTACACCACGTAGGGCGCGTTCGGGGGCGCACAGCCTGACGCCCGACACAAAAAGCGACAAAAGATTGCAATGCGGACGACAGCCGAAGCGTCATTCGGAAGGCATGTAACAGAAAGCGTTTAAAATAAATAGAAGGAGGTGCGATTGAAACAAAAACTGCGGGGGCGACGCACGCCGCCCCCGCGCCACTACTGATGAACTCGCCACACTTAGCGCACACGGGAGCCACTAGAATAATGAGAATAATACCTGATGAGCCAAACGTATAGGGGTGGTGGATTCTATTCCATGCGAAAATTAGAAGGCGGCTGTGTTAGGTGCGGGCCTGCTGCTGCAAGCCGGTAACCACTAGTAGGTACGGGAGCGACACATCGGCCAAAGCGCACCCGTGCGGAGCTCCTTCGAGAACAAGCGTGTACGTAGCGGGATCGACGGACCAAGCGCTCAACTCTCAGTACGACGATAGGTATTCACGATAAACGACGATCGACAAGAGGTAATAAAAAAACGTACAGTCATGCATCTCAAGCGTTATTATTACCGGGATCGTAGATACGAGAAATATACACGCATAGGGTAATAACGGTAAGTGAGTAGAGATACAGTAGTATATATATATATAGCGTAAAACTACCGAGACATCCGCGAGGGCGACGCCGCTCGCTTCGTCCTTACAATAATACAATACAAATGTGACAACACGCCTAGCGCTAACTGCCCCGACAGGCCGGGGCGACACTCGGCCGCACAGTACGAGTCTCTACGCGGAGACCCCGCGCCCCGCGCCCCGCCGACCGCGCGATCTCTATGTGGTCTTCATCTTTTTGTAGGGGTTGACGGCCGCCGCCGCCGCAGCCGCCGCCGCCGCCGCGCTGGGCGGGGCGGGCGGCGGCACGGCGTACATGAAGGGCTGCTGGTAGTACGGCACCGGCATGGGCGGCGCCCAGCCCGGCCGCACCATCATGTGTGGCGCGCGCACTAGTCCCGCGTGCTGCATGCCGGCGCGCGCTTGCGCCTTCAGCGCCTGTTGCGTGTAGGCCGCCGCCGCCTGGGCCATGGCAGAATGCTGCGCTGCGAATGCTAGCGCGGCCACGTAGTTCTTCTGTGCCACCTCTTTGGCCATTGCGGCGGGGTCTGGCGTGCCTGGGTCGGCGGGCGGAGAGGGAGCCGGCGGCGCCGGGGCGGGCGGCTGCGGAGTGGGCGCCGCGGCGGAAGGCGCGGATGCGGCCGCGGACGGCGGCGGCGCGGCACTGGACGGGACACTCGCGGTCGGCGGGGCGGACGTGGCGGGTGCGGGGTACTCACATGATACGGGCACGAACGGCTGCTGAAGCTGCATCAGCTGCTGATAGGTCGTCGCCGGCTGGTACACGGGTACACCCGCTTTGTCTGCGGCGGGTCGCTTGTACGGCACCACGCCGGGAAAGGCCTGTGAAAAGTAAAATGTGATGTGAGATACGTCTGACAAGTTTCTGGTTCAAAAATGAAAGAGTTACCATCGTGTTATACTTACGAAGTTATCGTAGTAGAAGGATCCGACGCTTTTCATGTCCATCTGAAACGAGAAACAGACGGTTGAACGGGGGCTCCGGGCGGATGGCTCGGTGCGGGCGGAGGGCGGCGGGGCGCGAGGGGCGGGGGTGGTCCGTCGCGCCGCGCCGCCGCCTGCCCGCTGCGGGAGGGAGAGGCGCGCGGAGGGATCGTGCGGGCGGGACTGGGAGCGGAGGAGAAGCGTGCAAAGCTGGCGTTGTACCGGTGGCGGCTCGAGCTCGGTGGGCGCCGGCCGCTTCTTGCCCGGCTCCGAAGTCGCGCTCGCTGTCGGCTGCTGGGCTGCGGCGGCCGTCTACGTGAAGCGAAGCGTCGCAGGACGGGACAGAAACAATAACGATGTAGTAGATGCACAGAATACACCTAAAGCTCGGCGTAAGGTGATATTATGCGATAGATAAAAATAAAATAAAAGTGAAGCGTGAGTGCGACGGAAGCGTGGCGCGAGCCGGCGCGAACTGAACAGAACAAAGCTCTGCGAACGTAAGCGGCGTCGCGGCGAGCGAGACCAAGCGGAAGAACAGAAGCGAGCGCGAGCGAGCGAGGCGAGAGCGTGCAGCCTGGTGGCGTACCGCGCCGCGCGCCTGCGCCTTAAGGTGCGCCTGCAGGTGCAGGGGAGGGTGGAAATAGCGGCAGGGGTCGCGGACGCAGCGGCCCTTGACGGCGTCCATGCACACCGTGACACAGCCGTCGTCGTGCGCGGCCACGGGCGGCGACGGGTGCGCGAAGCGACACTCGGTCTCGGCGCGCTTGCACGCGCCGCGCTGGAACTCCCGGCACACCTGCACCACCACACACCAGCCATGTCCGCCGCTCGCGCCCCGCGCTCATCTACCCTCTGTCTACACTCACGTCTGCGCGCCACGCGACACCACGCGATGCGACCACTTCTTAGCAATGCCTCACGTGTCTTGCGAATACTTTACTAAGACGCGACCGCGACTCTGATATAGGTAACGCGTAAACTATGTCTATGTGTGGCAATATCATCTTTTTAGTCATATCATACAATTTATTTGTATCATTGACCTCGACCCGACGCCGCTTTCTGATACTTTTCATCGAATCGGTTGTTATACTTTCGAATCTAACGATTTACGCATCCGTCGCATCTTGAAATTAGTTTTGGTCGAGAAAGATAATTTAGCTTTTAATCCCTAAATCTTTTGCCTACAGTTGTCCAATAACGAAAGTGAAGCGTTCGGCACGACTACACTGTAAGCGCAAATCGACACTTAATTAGTCGGTGCGAAATAATGGCTCGACTAGACACCTATATGCAGATATGAGCGTGCTCAACATAGGCCGAGTTTGTGCCAACAGTGTAGGTCCTTCACCAGAGGGAGTAAGCGAGTGCTGCTCGCGAAGCAGACGCAGGCGCACCGGGTCAGTGCGCCTGCGCGCCACAGACACACGGGGACGGGCATACGGCAATATCAGCCCAGATTTGCTACGGGGACCGACATTCTTTATTGCACCTAATAATACAGTTACATTCAAATGGGAAATACATATAGTTAATAAGTAATATTACACAGTATAATATAAATGTCGGTCGGTCCCCGGCATATGTGGCAACATGGGGAAGCACTACTCGAGTGTTGACAGTGAGTTGAGTGATATTGTAAGGTATGCTTACCTCTAAGCGGTCGGTGCGCGGCAGCTTCTGCTGCAGCACAGGTTGCTGCATGACGCCGAGCGGCGAGGCGGCGGCTGCGGCGGGGTCGTGACCCAGCACCGCCGGCACCAACTGCGGCGCGTAATACTGCGCGTATGTCGAGCCCACGCCCGGCACGCCCGACAGGTACGGTGACGTCGCCTGCACACCACACCAACACTAACACTCAGTATACTTGTACATTTGCGTACTCGACACTACACCATGTCCATATCTTATGTTATATTTTGCTAGAATACATTTTAAACAATTGGTTCGTTTAGGAAGCCCAATGTATGCTTTCATTGAATACAACATTTACAAAAGCTGCTATACACCTACAAACATCGAAAACAAATAGATTTATTTAACCAGAAATCTGTTAGCCAAACAAGCCATCACATGCGTCATAAAGAAACAAATAGAAATATTAAAGAAGCATACGGTTTATCCAGTCTAGCTACCCACCGGCCACCAGAAGACAAAAGGAAGGGTGAACCAGGAAAGGATGCAAAAAGGTTCAAAATCCTAGGTTAACAGTGCATTATGGTGCTGGAGGTGTATTCTATCACGTGTAAAGGATAAGAGGCGCTGGAGGCGAGGCGGCCGGCGGTAGTGCGTCACGCTTGGCGGCGGCGGCAGTTACCTGCGGGGCGAGCAACGCCAGACTGATCGGGTCCAGCGCGGCGAGGTGGCTGGCAGCCGCGCCCGCACCGCCCACGCCGCCCACCTCAAACAACCACACAAACACGCTACTCATCGTGCGAGGCCAGGACTGCACATCACCTCCACTTCACTCTTCGCACCGACCTTCGGCAGATCCCTAACACCACGAGACACTTGCGATCTTCTACTACGAGATGCGAGAGATATCAACGAAAACTACGGATGCGGTAAGCGCACGGCGCGCGGCGGCAGGCAGTGCGAAGAGGAAGGTCGAGGAGTGTGTCGGGCCGCATAGTTAGCGACAGAGTGAATAGTGAAGAGGACGATGTGCGGTGATTAAATCTGCATTACCGCTTATACCCAGATCATACACGTGTGAGTAAGTTTGGAGAATAGTCATGCCATTTAAGGAACGATTCGTACAAACATGCTCAAGCAGTGGGGAGCGATCGGCCTCGGGCGGCAAAGTTTAAGTTGTGCCCGCAAATTAGACTAGGTAGGTATATTCTAAAATAAATACACAGATTACTACTGACTTTGTTTAGCAGGTTCACGCACTCGAAGCGAAACTTTAAATTAAAGCGCGGAACTAGTTGCAGGAACGGCTGTGCCGCCTTGAAGAAAGTAAATTACCATTAACTTTCAACGTGCACATGATTAAGTTTTCTGAGAAAACTTTACGAGGGGATCGAGTTAATTTACTTACGGATGAAAATATTTTCAATGCGCAGAGTCCATGTGTAACTTAGTATTTGATATGTATCTAACTAGTTACGTGTAGGTACATAAACGAGGCACAACTTAAACACGATACTTTATTAAGTCTACGTGTTTCAATAGTAAGAACGCTTATAAGATACAAAATAGCGGATAACACCGAAAGCTGCGTGTTGCGTGCATAGAATACCTACATTAGTGTGGAGGTCCGATCGCTCGAAGCTTCGGTAGTAGTAGGAGGGAGCGTAGCTTGGGTGACTCACCACAGCGGGGACTTGGCCAGGCAGCACCTGGCCGGGCGTCAGGCCCATCTGCTGCATTAGTGCGTTCTTCAGTGCTAGATGATTCCTGCCGTTGATTAGCAACTGATCTTTCAGATGTTGAGGTGGATGGAAGTACTTGCAAGGTGGTTTCTCGCGGTTACACCGACCCTGGAAATGACAAATATTTACAATTAGATACCGCTCATCGATTAAAAGTTTAAATAAAGCCTTCGTGCGGCAACAGCATAAAAAGTTGTTGCTAATAAGGTTTTTCACCCCATCGATTACTATCTGTACCGGAATGTTTGGTTACGTTCACATAAGAGGGCGACAACGACACTATTATGGCACATAAATGGAAAATGCAATAGATATGAGAGGTATACTCCCCAGGTAACCGACATTTCAGGGCTTTGAGAAAAGACGTAAATGGCGGACCTCATTCGATATCATTCCGATAAGCAATATGTGTAGCAGAGCGGTGGGCGACCGCGGTTTCGGCTCAATATCGGCCCAATGTGCGGAAATCCCTCCATGCATCACAATTGCCATGAGCCGGGCACGTAGCCACCAGAAATCCTCCACTCGATTTTTCCTTATAACCGCGTCTTAGGCGGTGTCAAATATTTCTGAGGCGCGTCGGGGGCGGCCGCGCTCCTCACTCCGCTCATTTTCGACGTCAATGAGGCGCGAGATAATTGCCTTTCGGAATCGAAGCCCTCCGCCGCACCCGTCTATGATGATTTATTTACATCCGTGTAATTAACTGTCGCACTACGTGAAGAGCTTCGCGGACGTTTTATCGTCGCAAGCCGAGCCTCCTGCGCCATATTTTATTCAGTAAAAAAACGGAAAGCGCTTATCGCAGTTTCAAAGAAATACGTATACAAACAAACGCCATCTGAATATTCAGTACTTCACTAGGGTTTCCCTTGCTGATAATGTCCACGGAACTGCTTTGGGGTGATTTAGTGAGTAACTTTTTCAAATCATGGCCGATGATATCACTATCCTGCAGACATCTACGTAACTAGATACAGGGTATCGCAAGCAAACATCGTGAAGTGTGAATCTTTGGCTGCAGCTGAATCAGATGCAGACATGTTCCGAATTTTCTCAGTTATTAAACTTCGGCGATGCGTGCTACAACTAGCTAGTGGAAGCAGTCGGCTGCATTTAGATTAACTTGTTACTGGCAGGCATAATGTTAGTTGGACGGTCCTCTCACAGTTTAAGCTCGGGATAAAGTTATTATTTCCTGTTACTCCGTGCCGTCTACTTTAGCCGAGTTTCGATTCGAACCAACCCGTTTGTGAAACTTGAATGGGTGATCACGTTTCATCATTACTGTGATAACTCTGTTGGGTTTATCAAACTTCTATTTATTAGCTTTCCCAAACTGTAGCAGTTTGGGAAACGTTGGAGATGAGTTTATTGTTGGAACCATTCAGCTTAGCTATGTATGTATTTCGATTTAGAAAATAGTTATAGAATACCAATAGTTAAATCCCCTAAAATTTGGATAGGGTTACATAGAAATAATGTCCATCGATTGTATGCCGCTGCAGGTGTATCGGCACGGCGATTAGCGTGACGGATGCCCGCGCGGATACAAATGGCCGGCCACCTCAGACGGATGACCGCGCCACGCTCGCTTGCCAAACGCATTACGACACATTAATTGCTCTTCGATCACTATGCCTCTACATTTGTTCGTTTAACATGCCTTTTGTTCATTCACGAGCTTTTATTTTAACTTTAACTGCATGCTACATTGCTTTAAATAAAACTTGTATGTAGTTGTAACTATTTACGTTCACCTATATGTAACTCATAATATAGGTATATTACATACACCTAATGAGAAAAACTGCCTAAATAAAGCTACAATGCGCACTTTAACGTAAGATTGCTTATATGAAATCCAGAAAATTAAACAAAAACTTTCAATATGGCCTATTTGTTCGGGAAGGGCATCGGGAGGGTCGTACGAGCGCAGGGTGGGCAATAACCTCCCAAAACTAATAACATTTTTGTGTGATAGTGGAGGAGCAAACCGAGCGCGCTACCCTCTCCGTGTCCTTTATAACACAACAATGCGCACTTGCAATACAATAAGGGGTTAGTCGAGAGTCAGTTTCATCACTGCTTTGGGATCCAAGAGATAAAGAAACTGTGTTCGATGAGAAAGCAATGTGCCGAATACAGAAAGCAAAGGACACGAATTCGGAGATGAGTATATCTCACCGTGACTTGGCACTGGTGCCCGATTAAAGCGAAAACGACGTCAATGAAGCGAGACGCTTGTCTCGTTAAGGTGAGAGCAGTAAGGCGACGGAGTGCTCTCGGGAACTATGACGTGTATAACGAACAACCCTCGAAAGTAACGGCGTCCGCCGGTAGTCGGTACGCGCCACACCTTGTTACTCCATCGCGCCAGCCGCTGCCAAATGCCACCTCTTCCATTTTCAAGACCGAAAACTATAGTTTTCGTGATATATCACGAGTTTACTTACTACTGAATATCTTTAGTGTGCCAGCCTCACCACTCATTAGGGAAGACACAAACGACCTCATCGGCATTGTCTGTGATGTGTTTGCCAACTACCTAGTTTGTGTGTAGTGTAAACCTACTTATATTATAGTTTTTAAATACTAAAACTCTTGTTCATTCAAAGCTTCTCGTAAAAGGCACATCAAAAATGCAAAAGACCAAAATAAATTTTATTTATTGCATCAGAAAGAAATCAACATAAACGTTTTAATCAAAACAGCAATCAGCCGAACAGGACATGAAGAATGCACACATCAGACGAGGCGTGCGGTCGTTAATCGATTAGAACGTTCGATCACGATTGATGTATCGGTGACACGGTGTCGACGCGCGACGATGCGTGGTCAGCCGTGGTGTGCGTACACATGCCGATCTATACTCATCTATTTTACTATTGGGCGAGCGACACGCGTCGGGATATATTGACACACGAGGAAAACAATGAGGCAACGTGCCGATGAATGACACACTCTCGTCGCGAAACAGCTCGGAGTCCACTTGTACGCACCAAGTGTGTGCCAGAAATATTTGGGGACAGACGGAAATAGAACCGGCCGATGAGTCGTGCCAGCTCCTGCATCGAGTAGGCACGAAGCGCACGAAGCGCACGCGACACGTGGCCCACACATACAGGTACACAACTTTAAATTGATTTTAATCTACTATTTGCTTTATGCTTGTGTGATAATCAGTGGAGACTTTAAATAGAATTAATTGTACAGAATCGTCCAGATTTAGATAGCTCTCCAAATTGGAAACAGAAAATTTATTTTCATAACGTTGGTACGTTGATAGACGTTCTCAGATTATTTATTTGCCAGGTACTTAAATTGAATAAGCACTTAATAACTTTCCACATATTTAGAGTACTCTGAAGACACGGTGACATTGAAAAAAGTGCATGAATGAAAGGGAGGGCCAGATAGATTACGTAGTCGGCGGTCTCAAAGGAAAGAGGGAATTAAAAGGTGCTATAGTCACCGAGTAATAGAGGTAGGCAACATGATCACGAGCAGACTAAGATCCGGCGCCGGATGCCACAAATAATTTTTCGACAAGTCAGAGCGAGGGAAAGGTGAAATCTAATTTGCAAAATTTTGTGGTCGGGAAGGGAATTAGGTAAGCAAAGTCAATTCTGAAAGTAAGTAGAATTTGAATTTAAAATGATTTATAGAGGCACAGGGGAGTGGCTAATGAGGCGTCATGCGAGAGGGGCGCGTGTTTACGCTTGCCGCTCAGCGCGTATTTTTTATCGCGGCCTCTGGGCGGCGCCGCCGCCCGCCGCGCTTATTGCTGACGTAATGTCGAACACGCCTACCAGACGAAATAATTAGCTACTATCTAATTGACTTCAAATAATCACACATCAATATTGACACAGGTCTCTAAAGTACGCAATTCCAATGTCAGTATAATGAAGCACCACACATTGGTTGCACATTCTGGCAATAAAGACATCAGTTATTCGTGTCGGTATAATTTGTTATTACCTATCTGTTTTATTAGTTACAGCAGCCTAAGACGACTTATGCTATTTATAGATTCTCTTACTTAACGGGGTAAGAATTAAAGCCACCACCCAGAAAGTTATTTAGGGAAGATAATTTAGCAACAAACTTTTGGTTATTTACGTTTACTCGACGCGGCCTCTGAAAAACTGATTTTGTTGGTGTTTACCTACAACTTTCTTTTTTAATCTTGTTCTTCTTTTTTTACTAAGGAAACTCCGAGCTAGAGCTAATAGTGAGTTAATGTAATTAGTTTTCATTCTTACTTAATTATTGTGGTTATATGTAGGTGTACGTCGAGGAGTCCTCCCTCGACGAAAAAAACTTCGTGAAAGCCTTAAAGTAATAATTATTCAGTCCAGTGAAGTTCCCAACAAGTTTGCATGGCGGTGCCGTAGCTTAACGTTAAAATATGCATTCGTGCACGGAGTTATCTCAGCCACTTTTGCCGTTGCCGCCGGCGAGCGCCCGCCGCACGGTCACTCCTTGTTTATCCCGGCTTTAATATTAGTTGGCCACTTTTAAACGGATATTTCGAAGCTTAGGGCTCGAAACTATCATAAAGGTTACGTATGCAAACCACATTGTGAATATAATTAGCAAATGAATGTAGTGGTAACGGTAGTAGGGTAGTTCTGTTTGGGTCGCGGGGCGCACGGGTGCGAGATTAATGCAACGGAAGCAGGCGCGACCTCTCCAGGTGTTTCATTAAATTGCGCGCGGCGCCTCGGCCGGCTCGTACGACCATTATGAACGCTGCAAGCTCGAGGGCCATTCGCTTTAAGAACGGCCGCGCCACTTTGTAACAGCCTTAATGAATCTTGTTACTTATAGGCTCGCGTAAATTGCCTGTTTTACTAACGTGGCGGGGGGTGAAAAAACATTAGGTCAGTGAACGCTTTCGTGAGGAATGCCTTTAGCGCTCGTTGAGAGGTTTGTGTATTTCACGTTACTGCCAAGTTTTTTAAGATGGCTGACGAAAAGGCGAATTAGCAGCATTTACAGTTTCATATTAATATTGTGAATTAGTCGCAATGTGAGAAACTATTTCAGCTTTTCATAACGGGATTTCGTAGAGAAAGGGACAATTTTTTTTTAATAATAGTTTTGCAAACAAAGAAGGGTTCTGATCAATGCCAATCGTTGGCCAAATTGCTCCTAATACAGCGTATCTCATTCGTTTGAATCTTTAAAGGATTTATATGCTAATCAATTGCTTAATTATGATTTGTGACCAAAAGAAATAGTTTTCTAAACACAACAACATCAAGTTTCGTACCCGGTGTGGTACGTGCAGGTCACACAGCTGCTGTAGTGAACATGTAACGAATGATTCAGTGTAAGATAGGTAAACAAGCGAGCCGAGTGCACGTGTTTCACGTGCAATCTAGTGAAGTGTGCGGCGCGAGTGAGGCGGTGGCCAGGCAGCGCGCCAGTATGTGATGCGACACGCCGATACGACCCGCCGCCCGCCCGCCACCTCGCTCCAACTAACCAGTTTAACCCTGCTAGCTGCAGTAATTAGTCTAAGCAGCCAGACGGAGCGCATGATTCCAAGTACCGCCACTCTCTTTGACTTTCTTGCTTATTCAGGGGGTAAACACGGATTTCACCAGTCCAACGCTACGTCACGGTAAATTAAGCTACCTTCGTTACCAGTTAAACCTATCTTCCGTTAGTCTCAGACTAAGTAGCCTCTCAATGATAATTAGGTCACCCGATGCTCCTATTTGGTAAGTGTAGCCAAACTAATTATCAAGATGCGGGCGACACAATGGTACTGCTAGACACGAATATTTTTGACTTTCAATGTCGCGTCGCGTCGGTTATCTGTTATAGTTACCGACAACAATAGTTGTATCACAACAAAGGTTTCTAGAACATTTCCGTAACGGTATTTTCTCTGCTTTTGTACTGAAGTTAATAGAAAACGTTGAACGATATCGGGATCTTTTCACAAAACCTTGGCGTCGGCGAATAGGATAGTTAGTGTCTATCTTGTAACTATTTATCTACTATGTACCACTCGATGCAGCTTATTTTATTTGTTCCGATGTCAAGTAATCCTAATACATATATCTATTTTATTTTAAACCAAGACTTTGATTTCTATTCGTGACTTATATTCTTTTGCAATGAGATTTGTTCTCGAAACTCGAAACAAACAATCCGATGCAATTGTCTTGCCATTTATTTTTAATCGTCGGAAATGTAATTAGATACAAGTAATATACGTACACTAACTTGGCTAGAGAATGGCGAATTAAGTAATGTAATTGTTAAATTCACGAAGTATATAAGTTTCCTGATAAAATCTTATTTTGCCGAATACCTCAACAGAATTGTCGAACTGCAGGAATAGGGGATCAATAGAATGACTGAGTCTGAATAGTTTCCATGGCAACCAATGTCAACGGTTAGTTTACATAGCACACGCGCAAGCGGCTGGGGATCCGTGTACAGTCTGTGCGATGGAACTCATGCGATGATGTAGCCACTGTTTACACAAGCAGTTGTAACACATTTGCTACATCCGGTGCTGAATGTAAGTCATAACAATTTACTCGTTGATTGAAAAGACGAATACGAATACAATTACTGAAGTATAGAATACGAGTTAAATATTATGATGATAGCCGTTCAAGGGTTTGTGATCATGATGGTTATACATAATAGTATTTACAGTATATTCGAGGAATAAATACTCCATTACAGCGTTAACTGTAATTTTACTTCAATTACTATGTTCAGTTTACGACTTATTTACAGTAACGTATAGTAAACAAAATCGCAGTCAAAGAAGATTAAAGGCGATAAACGCGAAGCGAACTAACTACAAAATAAAGAGCCTTTACTACGTACGATAAGGGAAGTTTAAGAGGAGTTTTCGGGCTCGGGTCGCACCGATAAATTGGGCGGCACTTAATTATGATCTCGGGCGGCATCTTGCAGGCGGCTAATGTCCCGGACTCGTTTAATGCGCGAACTTGTAGTCTCAGCTCCGGCGGGCGTGATAAATCTCCATCTGTGCCCCGTGCCCGACCCCTACCTTCAACGTAACGCCTCGACTCGACACACACCCGTCTGGAGACCGGCGGTACCAGAAACGAACCACATACAAAATATTACTTCATAATACTTCTAGCTTCCACTTCAGAAATTCAAGAATATCATGTTCATTCACAACTGAATTTAACACTAAGTACCAACATTGAAATAACTTCACTTGTATACTAACAATGAACCGCCCAACACAAAATCATGAGAAAGCCGTAGCAACTGCTACGAGTGCTACGAGCGCGTAGAACAATGCGAGATTACAATAATATCACGGAGTAGGGAAGCCAATTCATCTGTTCAACTGACTGTTGTTGTTATCTCAGCTACCTACTTTAAATTATTTTTCGAGGTTTCAAGAGTTTTAAAGAATAGTTGAAACATAAAGTTTGTTAAAAATATCGACGCAGATATAGTTTCACATTTTTGTAAAGATAGAGATAGAGATAGTAGATCGACTACTATACAACTGAAACTTCAAGGACTTAGATCCAGGTGTGGTTTCGTCTGGTAAACGTGTTTCCCAGGTATCTTATTTGTAAACACTGCTCGGAGACCGTACGTATTTCATTTCATAAAGCCTTAAAAGCCAGTAAATATGTAAGCATAAATCAATTTTCTAAACAGAGTGAAATTATTAACCGCAATGATTTACGATGTAAAACGAAACTTTGTTCCGTTTACACGGCCCTTTTATGCTGCGAATGTGGCAATATAGGGAATTATTGTGTACGGCCGGGTACATTAGGAAGAGTGGCAGTGTGTTATTGCATCGTGTTACGTTAATGTCGCGAAGGTTGAGGGCGGCGCGGCGCGGCGCGGCGAGTGTGCGGCACAGTACGGGGCGCAGTCGGCGCCGCATTATCTAGGTATAATTAAAGCGGGCAAGACGACGGCGAGACGTTACGCCCGTCCTAACGACTTTTATGGCGTATGTAACATTGCCGGCACATAAAATAAATGTGCCGCCTCCAGCGCCCCGATATAGCACAGTATTTCCAGATTAATCGCCAAAATGTTTGCTCACACGCTATACGACTGCTGTTATTTAGACCATACCTCTACATAATGAGGTAAATATTGGAAAATGTTTTCCTTTTCCTCCGCTGACACTAACGTAGAGTCATGATGGCTCTCGAAAGTGTCGGATAAAAGTATTTCTTGAAGTTTATTTGTTAAACTTTTTGCAATATAAGTTTCTATTTGGAAAGGGTTCAAGAGGTTTTTGTAGAACGGAGAGCACGAAATACGAGTATAAAGGTTGTTTACAGAAAACGTCGAAGGTCATTCACTGCTTGTATACTTATTTGTACTGACTGTATATGTGGGAGTGGATTTGTTTTTCTCTCAAGTGTATATTTAAGGCACACCCTTATAACGCGTGTATTGTAACATCGTCGCCCCGAGATGTTTCTGTGTTAGTGAATACGAGGGTATACGAGGTGACCATACGACGGCGGCGGAGCCCTCGCGTCCGCGTCCAGAGCCGTCATTTAAATCTTTATATGTCCACATTAGCTTTATAGGCGACGGGGAGCTTTCTCCAACGTTGGCGGCGCCTGAGTGCACTTTTATTGAGGATGAAATACCGTAATTGCCACTCGGCGCCACGCCGTGACTGACGAGTTTTGTACGTGCTAATTGTGCCAACTCATCTATAAGGTCGCATGACCGACGCCGAAAGGTCAAAACATACTTTACTTACTTCCTAATGGGGTCTACGTTACATTAACTCTGGAGCGGCGAACTGATGTTTGTTTTGATTAGGTACGTTATAATATTGGAAATATTATGTTATTACTTCATTTACCAAACTGTTTTGTTATATCATCAATTCTAACTAATATAACACATGCCATTGAGGATCGTAAAACCAACACAAAATTGGATAATATATAAAAGGAAAATATTCAAAACAATAACCGCTTTTCATATCTCAATCCCCGAACAGCCATAATCTTGACAAATGACGGTCTTTCGAGTGTAGTCGGCACTACAGGCCGCATTGACAAAACTCCAAATAAACTGACACCGACACATAAATAAGCATATTCGATGTTTTATTGAGTGGAGGAAATACGAAGGAAATAGTTTCCTGGTCATTACGCGGGTCATCAATCAAGCGTGGCCCTGCAACGCTTAGATTTGGAAATTGTAGGTCGTAGATCGATAGGTGCAGTGGACTGGCGGCCGAGTTCATAAAGCATGTGTGTCGTAGGCGCAGGTAGGCGAGCGTGTCGCGCGTGCTTCGTGTGCTCGTAAACGGCAAAGGCGTGAGGACGGGTGGACGGGCATCGGTATGCAATGGAGTCGAATGCACGATATCTGCATTGTGGGGCGGCGGCGCGGCGCCGGCGGGTCTGGGCGACGCGGCGGCGGCGCATACATCAGGCACGCGACCGACGCCCCCGCTACACCCCTCGCCAATTATCATAGTTTTGTTCCTATTTTTTGCCGCATTAATGGTTGTTTTCAGACAAAAACCCTGATTGCTGGTGGTGCATTGCGATTACAACACATGAACACATTACACTAATTTTATTTGTACATCGCAGGCTTTAGTTCAAAGACTTTATTGAGTTGAGATATCTAATTAGCGTTTAACATCATGGAAGAAAAGGTTGCAATCATGTGAAGTGGAATCCATAAAAAAATTAAACTGTGTTTATAAAACCGACTTCAAAAACCCAAAAAATAACTAATATTAGTACTCATAGGTTACTCATCCACTGTGGGTTACAAGTCGGTGCCATAAGTTCTAAACAAAATTATTTATTAAAACCTTAATAGATACTTAATATTAAGCTGTTTAAAATTTTGTAATCATATAGTTATATCATTTTGATATGAACTTAGGGCCCATGACTAATTATTTTGAAGTCGGTAAAAATAATAAATTGTGCAATAGGTATTTCAATACTGTTTTCAATGATCACTTCAATGTAGAGGTATATTGTAAATTGGTAATTGTACGAGATATTACAAGCACTTGACCGCTTCATATTATTTTATAGCGAAGCATTGCTCAGTATAATGCAAACTCATCGTAAAAGGAGTTAGTTTAAAATCCACATGGGGCTGACGTGTCGTTACGTATGCAGCGAGTCAGGCGGCACGCGGCGGCGGTGGCGGGCTGGCGAGCAGGTAGAGTGCAAGGCGTCGTCCACATTGCTAGGTGCAGCGCTCCCCATTATCCTATGCAAATCCGGATTTCCCAAATATCGTGCTCCGCCGCGGGCCACCTCGCTATCGCGGCTATTAATAACGCGCCGTGTTACAAATACGAGCCTCGGAGCTGAGCCGTTTAGTCCGTCGACGAAATACACTGGCCGTATGTTACCTCATACCCTCACCATTCTACGCTAATATTAAGTAGCGCTGCACCGTATTTTCCAATTTGATTAAATCCTTTTTCCAATTACGGAGCTTCGGGTAGGCGTTATTATGATCGCTTTATGATGTAAGAAAATTGCCGGGAGCATTTTATCTAGCAAATAGCAACAGCATCTAGCAAATATGGTTATTTGCTGTAAATGTAAATCACTTTGAAAATAAGTAACAATGTTTTATAATGATATTGGTGTGAAAGAAGCGTAAGTAATATAAGCTGGCGCTTTAATTATACTTCCCCTTATATAAATACACAGTTGGATACGTAATACTTACGAGTTAATTTCTAAATGAGGAAACTGTCTTGGTACGTCGGTAATACGTGTTCTCGCGCGGTTCTACCTTTTACTTTGTTAAGAGGGCGCTGCTGTTATAATTTCACAAAATAACTTGGTATACTTCAGAGGAAGTTCGTTTAATATTCTACTAGGTAAAGTGTTTATCGCGCTAATCTCGTAAAACAGGTTAGTCGAATGAAGGGTGCAGATCATCGCGCCGAGGTCAGAGGATGGGGTCAGGTCGGCGCGGGTCAGCCGTTGAAAATAATCCCTTACCGTTGGGGAGAATTAAGTATAATTCGTTCAATATAAGTACGTATCGAGTTGTGGTGGACTCTTATAATTGAATCGTCAAAAACAGTTCGTTGTGCTCCGAGCGAAAGGGACTTGGAAATTTAGAGACGGATAATTGAGAAAACAGCTTGCACAAGCTGCTTCCAAGTTTTTTGAAGAACGTTCCCTGTAATTAGATTAGATGCCACTGCAGACACGAGGTTTTTAACTCAGCGTACACGTTAACGTCAGAATTCATATCGCGAGAGTCCAATTAGTGGAACATTTCTGCTTTTCAATTGATTTTCGAGACACAAACAGCAGAGTTTTAACGAGTTCAATAAACAAGTCATATATTATTTAAGCGTACATATTATACGTTATTTTTACTCATAATGGATAGCGTGAGCTGCCTAGGAATTTTAATATAATTTGAATGCACGTTTTAAAAGTAAATGTAGTTAACCTTTAGATAAAATTACACGGTAAATAAAAAGAAACAAAGAAAGGTAACAGTATAGATGTATGCTCACCTAATGGTGAAACTAATATAGTAGAGATGTTGGTATTCGGGAGAACACAAGGCGTCCGCACTGAAAGCCCGCAGCCTACAGAATGGACAGCGGCGACGTCCACCTACCCTCACAATTTAATTAAATATGGCTTCAGATTAACTCGGTGAGGCTTCATACAAACTATTCTATTTCATATTTTTCCACCCCCGATAACACTACACCCCACCTCGCGCTTTATCTACCTTATCCACAATATGATACTAATATACATACGTTTTCGCACCGGATACAGACATTTTGCTCCACAAAATTATATCACAGCATACTAATAAGATTACCTGAAACAAAAAGATTACACAATTAGTCGGATCACGCGATTTGTTTACGCCAAAGTCAATTAGCCTGAACAATGTCGCTAATAATAACAATGGGAGCCGGAGTGACGAACCAAAGTTACTTGGGTGTACAGTCTTGACTTTGATAATAATGGGTTTGGTTGAGAGTCGCGGGTGGGGGTGCGGCGGGGTGCGATTGTATCCGATGATAAACATCGGCCGCCCGCCGCGCCATCCAACAGTCGGCGCTAATTAAACAACAACGGAGAAAATTAATTTGATTGTTTCGGAACTACGCCTCTTTGTTACGGCCTACCAACGGTTTACCTAGGAAAAGTGCTCGGCTGATGCCTCTCCACGTCGCGATGGAGACGATTTTTCACTGTACCACCATTTATATTGTGCTCAGAAAGAAGGGCAGGCGAGCGCGCGACAGGTCCCGATGACAAACAAGAACAGACTGAAGGTGACTGTTTGACACCTAATGGAAAACTTCCAAGTGCACCAGATCGATGGTGGTTAAATGGTTACATATAAAGTGACGTCACAGAAAATCTAACTATAAGACACAATCGTTTCAATAAACGATAAAAAAGAACGATGTCAATGACATTGTGTTTTCGAAATTGCACGAAAATCTGTGTATGTTGTCGTGGAAATGTATGATAAATGACAAGTGCGTGATGTGGCTCGACTTCGGGACGTCAGCGACATGCGTCTCGTCGCCTCGGCTTGTTCCGGCGGCGACGCGGCGGATCAGGTACACCGCGGTGTCGCCTTACATTACGCACACCCTAGCTAACATTACACCACACCGCCTTCCTTGTCGTTATTAATGACATGCGGTAATTTATTAATCCTACGCGTTCAGATATTCTAGTCACTAACATATGTTAACAAGATCCGATACCCCCAGTGAGCGTAACAAGATCATTATATTATACCAGAGACGAAATAATACAGTTATTGTCATCTACACTACTGAAAATGAATAATTTATAGGGTTAACGCAGAGTTCGGAGCTTCGGGTGTCAATTAAGTAAAGTATTTACGAAACGCCCTCTCAATAAATAAGTTAGGGAATAGAATTCGGAAAATTAATCGTGAATAGGCACGGGGGGTCGGACAAAAACTTTAATGCGTGCTTGGAAACCTTTCGGCGTGAAAATGTGGAATTACATGCGGTATCCGAGTCGGGCAGCTCGTTCCTGAGCGTGTGAATTATTTACGCGGCGCCGAATGCGGGCGGGAGACGCTCCGAGCCGCACCGCCGGCGCCCACCACTTAGATTGGAGACTAACTTTTAGTTTATCAACAAATAAGTTGATTCGATTTAATTTTACCAAAGGGTAATGTTGCTACACCAATTAGTCCGTAACTTTATGTCTAAATATACACAGAAATGGTTTATGATAATTAAACTAAGAGCATTATTGGTCAAACAAACAACTAACTTGTGCTATCAATATTTGGTGCCAGATTGTCCAGTAGTTGTTTTCGTAATTATTAAAAAGTCAAATAAGTGGCAAATGAGAGTAAAAAAGGTTGCATGAAATGTTGATTCGAAGGGGTAGGTAGGTGGCGTGCGCGAGTGTTGGGACGGGGCCAGAGAGAGTGACTCATTAAAGGATGCGCGGTTCATCTCATTCGGGCCGGACAAAAACGGGTCGCTGTCCGTTACGGTGTGGCTCGCAATTAAACACGAGACCGAACGGCGACCGTTCATTGGAAAAGCGCTGAACAAGCGAACAATACAACAGCTATCTAATTACTTTGTGCCTCTACGCCGCCTGTTGTCTCTACAATGTAACGTCACTGTAAAGTTGTTTGTGGTTTTTGCCAAACGTATACTAGCCCCATGTGATCTTTCTAGTGTCCCAACGATCCTGACGCCACCCTAACAAAATTAATTAGTAAAGTTATTGGCAAAAACATCCATTTATTTATAGAGAAAATTCGTTTTGTACCTTATAGAGAAATTAACTAATTATACCTCGGTTTTCAAATGTGACATTAAATTCTACGGAACGTCAAATTTTAAGGAACCCTTTCGGGCCATTAATTGGAGTCGAAGTGGGGTTTAATACAATCGAAATCAAATTAAGTACATTCAGTTGCGGTTGAGAGTCGGGTTCAGTTGATTCAGCGGTATGACCAACACGTGCGGCGGGCCGCGCCGACTTCTGACTTTGCAATAAGAATAAGAACTGACTTACAATCTTGTCTTGTCGTGCATTATTTTATAAATGGAATAAGTATGCACTGAATGTGGACCGTTATATTTTAACATTTCAGCAGCAAAATATTCGTTCCAATTAAAAATCAAATGTTGTTGTGACAATTATGGTAACACGAACAACATGGCTGCGAGCGATAAAATGAAGTCGAGACTGGTGATTATTCCGCTCCATGTGCACCCGACGAAACTTAATGCCGTCCGCCGACGCGGCTCCACTGGAACGACCCATTAATATGCAAAACAAAACTTACAATTAATTGGGCTTTAAAAGTTAAATCGTCACTACAGGCGAAAATTGTTCTTGTGAATCAAGATTTATCACTGAAAACGTGACGGAGTTTGTCGGTGATTCAGTGGGATCGTAAGAGGAACTTGACACCCGGCTCACTGAATACGGGAAACTGTAGCGCGACATCAAGTAGTCGCTCCCTTGACGTATTAGACTGGGAGCGACGTCCTAGCTGGGGTTATGAGGTATAAACGGCGCCGGCGTCTAGTTACGCGGCGGGAATGGATGGCCGAATTAATTGAAATATAGCGTCGCACCGGTGTGCGGTCGTGCGGTGGTGGATTGGGAGATTAAAGTTGCAGCAGTTCAGCGCCGGAGCAGGTGTGGCACGCGCGACTTGGGTGGGGGCAGCACTGCGGCGTGAGCCATCGGCTTGCTAAACACGAAGTCGAAGCGTTGAAAAATTGCGCTGAACGTCTTGAAGCGCCCCCACAGCGACGCGGAGCTGCGGAGGCGCGCTACATACAAATAAGTCAGGGTTGTTCGTGTCGCCGCCGCTTCGCAGCCGAAGTCGACGCCGCTATCTCTACATCGAATCGCTCTGCCGGGTAATCGACGAAAACTTCATAATTTATCACGAACAAGGCCAAAGTTCCAAGTATCGACTTCGCTTTTTATATTGAAACACTGAAAATATAAAAACAGTAGGGCAAAAGAAAGAGAGGGCAACAACCTAAACGGTGTTAACATTTATTGTAAATGAAAAGCCTTTTCTTTTAGATAGTTCAAGCGATGTGTTAAACTAGTGTAACTACTTCGAAAAGTATGAAACAATAATTCGTCTACACCGCAGATCATATCTGAAAGTCTGCAAGCCAAGTACGGAAAGGTCGAAGTAGAAAATATTGCTGCAAAGCTAAGCGCAACTTTTGCAATGACTCAGCGATCTCGCGACGTCGCAAGGCACCGGGC
The DNA here is from genome assembly GCA_038387885.1 of Spodoptera picta. NCBI lineage: Eukaryota > Metazoa > Arthropoda > Insecta > Lepidoptera > Noctuidae > Spodoptera > Spodoptera picta. The sequence goes on along the minus strand of JAZHFQ010000438.1, from coordinate 3,206,158 downwards.
CGGGTGTATCTACTCGAAATATCAAAATAAGATTATTTTATTTTGTGTCTGCTCTTATCGAGCAGCAAAGAGGATATCGTTTATCTGAAGTGATCGTTGATCGACTGAAACTTTGGAAGGATTTTCTAGTCAGATATAAATAAAAGTAAAATAACAATTCAAATAAACGTGCCTAAATCCGTAAGTGAGGGTATAAGCGAAGCTAAACTTTATTAAAGGTCCGACAGCGTCAAGGGCCGGGGCGGCCGACCTTCATAAAACAAACTTTATGACAAACAATAACATTTATTACATAGTTGAGTATTAATGCGCACTCCATTTACAGCTGGGCGGGCGCCGTCGCGGCGCCCCTGCATTGTTGGTCGCGCCGCAAACATCTTTTTAGGTTTAATAACTCACCCCAGCTACAAGACTCCTTGCTTATGAAACGCGTATAATCCTAATCTAGTGCGGTATTACAGCTCTTGTCTTTGTAGCCGGTCTCTCGGCGACACGTCACGTAGGAAATACGTCAAGCCAACGTGCTTTAGGAGTGTATCAAATGATGTTAAGTATCTAATGGACTAGTAATGCGGCTGCTATCCCGTTCAAATCGTGTTTTAAAGTTGATACAGTTACAGTCGTGAATCTTCACAGGAGCCAATAAAGGAAAGGGATATTTAATAAAAATACACGTCCTGAAGCAAGGAGTGGACAGTAACGCGCGTTGGGTTGTTCTTGTTCTAGAGTAAAATAAAATTTTATATAGGACATTATACGTGACAAACGACGCGAACGACACGAGTATCCTTTTTCGAGTTACATTTTGGTAGCTATTATTTACCGTAATCGTGGCTGACTTTTTGTTGAGAGTAAACGTTAATTTAAAGCCAAACCAGAGAACAATTAAATGCTAACAATTCACTAACTAATAATATCACAAGCAATAACAATTGCTCCTTGCAGCTACTAGCAATAAACGTCATGAACTCTTTGTTCATTAAAATGAACGTGTTTACTTGGTGTTCGAGTGTGTCTGACTGCGAAATACTGATTGTACGTGTAGCATTCAGTTAATTATAGCAGAATGTATGTTCATACATTACATTGTGTGTACAGACCGTAGATAAGATTTTAATGTGTCATGGCTTCGGTTGGACACTAGACGGGGGTTTGAATAAAGCCACTGGAGGACATGTGTCAGCCGAGTAGTCCGCGTAGGGAACGTTTTTATAGCAGAGAGCTGCCGCGAGTCGCGAGTTTCGTACGGGTGAACGACACGATTTAGGGAAATCTAAATTTTTTGCCGACCCCCAGTTTGCACTCTACTTTTTACGATTGCCCGTTGGTTTACTGGTTGTGTATTTAAACTCTGGATCATGGTGAACTTCCTATGATGTATAGTGTAAAGAAATAAGTATCAGCCGTGTATTGTATACAATAGTGTAGAAACCGTACATCGTTTATATTGCAAAAACCAAGAATTGAGTAAGATTATTTTTCTGATATAAAAATATGTATTAGGAAAAAGGTTACAAGTAGAAATCTAGGTGTAGGTCTAGGTTTCAATATCAATATAAAATGTTAATAAAGATCTGTTTGTAATATAAAAACAGAATATCAAGTGCGTATTTATATCTGAGTGTATTCAGATTTCCCTATTGTCATTCCTTCTGAATCATTCATGACGATCAACGAAACGAGTATTGGATATTTATGACGGGGTTATATTTATTTTACTAGTTCTAAGGACGATCACAAGTTTCGCGTGTAGCACGTCATTAAATCACAATATAATGTAAAGCTGCTGTATTGTTATACTATCTGGGGAAAGTTTTCGAATCCCATGTCGTGAACTCGCGTGGCGCGTGTACTCGTACTATACGAGTACGGTGCACAGCATCAGTCTGTGTAATGTGTACGCGTAATCGCGATGGCTGGCTGCTGGTACTTGTCGATGCTCATTTGCGTATCTAAGTGGGCCCGCGGAGGCCATTAGCCAACGATCGAAGGCGTCATTACTCGCGTAGTGGTGCGCGATAAGGAGAGACCTCCACTACACCCTTAACGACACGCCTGCGGTGGAAGTGGACAGCTATGTACCTTCCACCCTTCAGATTGCTATTAGAAAAAGAATTTAAGCAAATGTTACGGAAAATTGGGTCAAATTTTATGCTAAAAGCTTCTAGTTAATTGAAGTTTTATAAGAATTTACGTTTATATTATTTCATTTCCCTTTTTTCAGTTAATAAAATGTACTCAAAAATATTTTCACACTCATTTAGAAAATGGAAAGGATGAAGAGAGGAACATAACATCGTGTGAAAATGCACTTGTTTTAGGTGGTTTAGTAATGATTACATATTAAAAGTACATCGTAAAATAATCTCAGTCCACGTAAATGGTTGTGGTGTAGTGTAGACCCCTGTTTATCACAACAATGGAAGTTCGGTACATGACAACATCGTTCCGGTGTTATCGCTATTAGCGAGAGTTACGTACGGCTTACGGCACAAGTGTAACCACTTACATACTATTAGCCGAGGTATGTGATTTCATAAATGGTCGTGAAAAGCCATTGCGGAGTTTCCTCGTAGATTTTAATGAGATTGCCTGTAGTCGCCGGTGCCTGTAGCATCGAACTTGCGGCGAGAACCCTCCAACACAAGTTTGCAACTTATTAAAGAAGATCTCTCCGAATTGATATTAAAATCCGGGGAAATACTTTCCGTTTCTTACTTTTTAAGAAGAATCTCAAACTTCTTACATTAAATATGTATTTTTATTGCAGGTAAAAATGCTTCAGTAGAACAGCAAATTATAATATTTAAGATTTAATTTCGTGATAACTTGATCAACATACAACTTTTTAGTATTGAAATCGTAACGTGAGATTGGTCCATCTGCACGTCTCGGAAGTGGTAACAGAATTTAGAACTTAGCTGCTAAGTAAATTCAATTTCAGCACCTTCTAAATTTCTAATACTCGTCCACTGACCGCTTTGAAGAATCTGATTATACGAATTTATCCCTCCTCATAATTGTCTTAAGACTAGGCGAGGCACCAAGAGGAAGGCGGGAAGGTCGCTCATTATAATCAATGTTGAGATAGTATTATCAGGATATTGGTGCTAAATTGTAAACACAGTGTAGTGTGTAGTACATTTTATGATGGGGTGAGCTGCGAGGGCTCGATCTGGCTGTCAGTGATCCGATACATGTATTATTCAGGCGGCGAGGAGAGGAGCGGCCGCGGCTCGCGGCCCGCTCATTACAATACGAGCACGCCGCGCCGCGCCGCCCGGCGCCGCCGTGCCGGACAACTTCTGCGATGGCAGACAACGCGACCGATTAAAATTTCATCTCTATTTGTTCGGGAGCAGAGATAACGGATCGATGTGCGCCGCTAATGCCCGCACGCTCCATGCCAATCTAAATTGAATTCATTGATTCACTGTCCATACACACTACAGTTGTAAACACACAAACTTATCGGGAAATGTTATGAACTTCTATTATTTAAGGTTACTTGTTACTCTCAAAGTTCAATTGAAAGCAATAGGTAGACGTAGTATAATATAATTACTTGTTCGTGTAGTGGCGTGCTTTTACTTGGGAGTGCAGCAGGCAGCGCGAAGATTATATTCGCACGACTATGTGTGCTTACAGGTTTGTCAAATCCAACGACGAAATTAGAACGCTCGACATGAATATCGATATGTCTGGAAGGCTTAATGTATTGTTTACAATACAACGTGGGTATGCAGACTATAACATTTATAAATACCGTAGCATTCTTCAATGATACAATTAAATGCATAAACCATAAACATGCGTAGCGACAGCCCTATAAATCGAACTACAACAGAGATATTGTCTATAGCACGTGTATCTAATAAAGAGATTTACATTGGATAGGCTATTGAGACTTAAATGTTGTTTTCTTTTCATTAATAAATACTTAATTGCCAGCGACATGTAACTGTCATCGAAATAGAAATGGCTACGAGCTACGCGGCTACGGAGCTACGAGACTAATTGACAAAAATTTCATATAGAAAATAATATTTCAATTATAAAATCACATAAAAACAAAATCTGTTTTCTAAACAAAACAATTTGTAACTAGATCTTGTTGTTTGGTCTTTATATAAAGTATTTATTATTATGTTAATTACATCTAAAAATAAAAATGTATGATTCAGAATAATTATGTCGAGATTTTTTTTTGTGAAGGTTAAATTAATAACAATGTATTTTTTTTGAGAATTCGAGTTAAATATTAAGTATTGATTGGAAAACCAACACGTAGATACAACTAAGAGACTAAGCCTGGAAAACGGCATAGGAAGGTTAGGAGAATTGTATATCACCCTTAGTACTGTGTAAACGAGTAATAAATATATTTAACAGACAGGGCATTCCCTCTCCTTTAGCCATCTGAATAACGCACGGACGTCTTTGCAACATAACTCACGTATCTAAAATAAAAAGGCGACAAAGAAGGCAATTTGTTTTGGTATTACGCTATCGGAGCGCGCACGGTGGGGCTACGAATCTACGACTGCTACGCGGACGTAGCCGCTGCAGAGTACAAAAGTGGACACTACTTCCATTTCGTAAACAAACGCCTTACGACGACGTGCACTGTCAAAATATTGAAAAATAGCAGCGATTCATATCGTATATTTAAGTGCAAACAAAGGCCCCCAGAACCTTTTCAATCCCATATTTACTCGGTGCATTTTCCAACCTCAGAAATTAGTCTACTTCGTTCAAAGATTAATTTGAGAAAATAAATCAGGCTTGCTTTGTATTCCCGTCACAGCCGACAGCGGAGCCTTAGAAGCTATTACAGTGGCCGTAATGAGATTTAGAGCGCTCATATAAAGTTATTTATGTGCAGAGTGCGGCTACCGTGAACCATGGCAGGGAGTGGAGACAGTACGTAGCTCAAAGCTCTATAAAGAGCAGCTTCATTAACGTACAATCACATGGCACGAGTTCATTATGCGAGAATTAAGTCTCATTGATGTATCATAAAGTAGAATGAGTGCCGTTGGATGTGTGTCAAAGAGGTGAGTTGTTCTATAGTGGCGTTGATGTGTGGCACGCAGGGTGTGGCGGCCCTTGTGCGATCATCCATCAAACTTGTCCTGTATAGTGAAACTGAAATGATTGAGCTTATTATAGGACGGCGAAACACACAAATATTTCCTATATAGGCGAGATAAGAAAAAAGGAAAATGTTACTTCATTAGTCAGCTCGCCGCCTTCACTTATGGGAACCGTTTCTCGGCTCTTACACAGTCAACTAGTACATTACGCTTATTTCAATATGTTTCGAGATTAACGCCAGATATATGGTAAAAACATGGGAAAGTTGGATCATTGAAAGTATAGCGACCTTGGGTCTCACGATAATTAACAAAAGATATGGGTATGTGCTGTAGGTGTGTATAGCGGCTATGGCGTCCCAGCACAATAACGTGAAGTCAGTCGACATTACATCAAATAACTGAAAGTATCGCTGACACGCACGCCTCGTTTGGACAATGGCGCGAGCCCTATTATTTATTATTATTTTTATTCGAGGAGGTGAATGATCGATAGTGTTAGAGGGTTCGCGGAAACGGACTTCTTTGTTCGACGAGATTAATCACACGCACTAGCTATGATGGAAATGGCTGGAGATATTAATTAAAACGGCCGATATAGAGGTATAATAAAGCTGCTGCTCAGTGTGTAGAGAGTTCATTAGCTTTGTTGGTTCAACATATTAACTAACTAAAGCTGCAAACGTAATATGAAAATAAATGCTGTAACTTCAACTTTTTTACTTTCAATTCAATATTCATACACATGTAATATATTTGTGCTCCTATACTTATTGGACTGTCAGATAAGAAGCAACTATTCAAAATTGTGAAACTGCGCACTATAAAGGATCATTAAAGCTCAGTTCACGTACGGACTACAATTTATTCCCCGGGCAATTTAAGGAAAAATTTCGTGGTAGTTTTACATTTTCGCATGGGAAGAGGAATAGCAAAATCAGAATGTATTTTAGACGCCGTATGACGCCATGCTGACTTGGCATTTGGGTGGTTCCACACGCGCCTACTCGATACCGACGCCGACGTGGCGTTTTTACAAATACAGATTACTTATTATTATTTATGTATTACTCTCTAGAAAGGGCTTTGTATACATTTTTTGCAAACCTAGTAAAGGAAAAGTTTAATGTAGGTACGGTTTAATGGTTTAAGAGCAGTGCAATAGTGACATTGGTAACAGCGGCATGTCATCGACGGGGCGGCAGACGGCGGGTGCGGTAACGCGATATCGCAAACAAACGCTTGGACACCGCGCCTCGCGATGTCAATTAAGCTAATTAAACACACAGCGGGGGAGAGAGGACGCTCGCCCGCTACCCACGCCCTCCCACAATGTCCTCAACTGACGCATCATTTTAACAACAAAAGCTATTCCTCACAGAAGCGGAAAACAATGGTCCAACTATGCACGGATGAGCAAGCCGGCATGCTTGCAAGCAGACCTTGCGTTTGTAATTTATTATGAACCAGTGAAAGGTGATAGACATGGAAATCTCCGAGGAGGACACGATAATTTGTTACAATCTGCAAATCATCTCGTTTCTGTGTTTACTTTATTTAGGTGAAGTTTACAATGCAAACGACGACAAAATATGAAAACACAATGAGAAATGCTCTGCGTTAGTGGTAAGTAATTACTCGCCGATGAAATTATGGAAATGAGCGGTGAAAAGACAAATAATAGAATGAGTGCTAACAAGAGATAAGACACGGCTTAATTAATAAAGTTGGCGCGCTTGTCTTGGGGAGGCGCGCCGGAGACTCCCGCGATTCTGGATCCGAATCGGATAATCGCATTCGGCTAATTGAGCGTTAGATTGACGCTATCGGGCCAGAGAGTCAACCGGCAGCGTCCCGTGCACCCCGCCGGTTTTTTGATCCTCCCGCTAATACGACCAAATCAGGATCAGCTACGAAAAAATCGAGAAATAAAAACCACGATAAAAGTGAAATGAGATGAGTACAAGACACTGGACGTCGAAGTAATGGGGGCTTAAGGAAAATGACACAAAGGGTTGCAAGCGTGCGTCATATTTGGGAAAGTTTTAACGAGGGGGCCGCCGTCGAAGGGGGTTAGTTGCGTGTCACGCGAGCTTCCATCAGTACTTTGAACTGTCATCGTTTGTCGACAGAACGAACAACAATTAAAATGTTTTGGACTTATTTAAGGATTTTTCATCTCTTTGTAGAAAATGAGATTCATAACAAAGGAATAGTAGGTAACTGGTAACTAATATATTAGTTGCGAGCTTCAACTTTGCACAATGGAGTAAATGTTCGCATAAAATAAAATTATTCCCTTAGACTTCAAAGAGATGGTGAAACTGAGCGTGGAAGACAATGCATATGTTATTGAATGGTATTCAGTCAAGGTCAGTAACTTTCATTGCTTACACAGGTGTGAGGTGAGCGCGCCAGACGACTGTATTGTACGTGCGTGCGTGTCAGACATGAAACGGTCGCCTCGAGTACACACGACCTGCGATGCCACTACCAGTGTTACTGACTGTTTACTAGTTTGCATTTTACCACTCATGGTTAAACATAAAGAATTACTATCTAAATAGACTACTACTCTTAAATCATTTAATTATTATTTACTTTCATTCATTGGCTTTAACTCATATAACTGGATGAGTAAATTAAAGCATAATTTAAAAGCGTACAACCCTATTCCATAGCAAGCGGAAATGCAAGGAAATTTAATCAGAAATTAAACAAGTTATGTTTCAACATGTAACTGATACACTGTGGTAAACGATGTCTAATTAATTCGTGTTTGACTTTATTATGTTAACATCGTCAATTTCAATTTACAAATGATAGTTTTTGGATAAAATATAGCTCAATTTTAGGTGTTCATTAAAAACCGAAGTCACTGTAAAAGTCCTTATTAAACGGAGTCTTTTTTGAGGGGCGACAGAGTGACTAAGTACATTATAAAAAGTGTATTTACACTCGACCTCACGCGGCGGACGGAGAAACTTTCGTTTCGGGCGCTTTATGGGCGGAAAAATTGAGAAAAGTTGGAGCGTAACGGCCGGTGGCGAAGAGGAATAGGGACTTCGGGCGACGGCGAGTTTAATATAATATGTAAATCGAACGGCAACACTGCGACCTCATGGCCGGAAGATACACGCCGAACTCATATCGCCTGGATGTATTACATGGGGAGTCGTAAATTATCGTGTAAAGGCAAAGCAGCAGTTTTACGTTGGAGAACTGCGGATGAGGCTGCATAAGCGGCAGAAGAGCGAGGAAGGGTTACGAGCCTATGAATGCAAATGAGCGTCGCCGCGCGGGTGGCGGTCGGTTTATAGGCGGCCATTTACATAAAACCGTAGAAGCGACTGGCGAGCACTTACTCGCCTATTGCTATGATCATATGCTGATTATAAGCACCCGACAAGATGGATTATACCTTTACAATTTGCTTAAATGTGAAACTCCAGAGGAACTAAATCTTCGTTTCAACGACAAACATGTATAGTTGAAGCAAACAATATTCGTAATGAGACGCTAAATATGTAATGAAGATTTAACGCGCTATGAAAGCGACCAAATAGTAGTTTATAAGTAATTAAACCCAGCTTCTTAGTCATCCATTACGAATCCATTTTAACTTTGTATGAGAACGTGACTTATTTGCATTAGTTAGTACACACGCACGTGTCTTTTTCAATGCGTACGATGCTGCCCAATCCTAGTGTAGATATGTCTATTTGAATTGGTCGAGCAACGAGGTCACGCTTGTCTGGTAGAAAACATTTCCGCCACATATTTCTGTATAGACGTAGAAAATGTTAGTGAGTTTAAACACAGATGACTTTACGCGCTGTTTATTCCCTGCCATCGCTATCTCCGCTCGAGATCAGCTCGTAAAACCGTCGGGTTCGAGCATTGTTTTATTATCGGTCCCCGCTGGTGTAATACTGCACAATGACGCCGCTCTACAATCTACCGCCATTCATTAACTCCTACTGACCATATGTAATCTGAATCTGTAGCCAATTTTAAAGTCGCTGTCGCTACTAATAATAAGTGGCTATTCAATCTGAAATCTATGCGACAGCTACCTCAACGTTCAAGCAAATTTTGAAAGAAGTCTTTTAATCTTGCCAGCATATCTGAAACGGTGGACAGGCGACCCAAAACTTTCTTGTTGCGATGTTTACAAGGCTTCCAACTCTATAAAAACAACGATACATCAAAAGTGAGTTACAAGTTAACTGGCGCTATCCGCCGCGGCCCACGGCGAAATTTCGATTTAAGCTGACACGGGTACAGCGCGACCGCGCCTGTTCTTGTTGACTTACCTACGAGTACGACACTTTTCAAGTTGCTTACTCAATAGAAGTGACCTCCTCTAACTCTATACCTCCCCACGTCTTACAGAATAACGTGACATAATTATGCTTTACAAAGCTTTTTATTATTTAGTCGTACAAAAGTGAACAGCGAATCATACGAGTCGTAAATCCATAAGCATTCAACGTGTCTGTTCAACAAGTAGGGCAACGAAAGACACGAAGGGAGGAGCGTTAAGAGAGGATAGACGAAGGGCGGAGCTTTCTGAAAAACCAGTAGCGTGAGCATTACACATAAGAGACATAACGGTCGTCTCTTGTTGCTAGGAGATAACTAACAGACGTTTGTTCGTTCCGTGCCACCGGGAAACCACCATGAAGTTCTTAATGTCCGTTTAATGTTTATTATGTGGAAATTTCAAAGCGGCAAAGTTTACACACTGCGATTTGTTGAAGAAAGTAGATGTTTAAATTTTACGCAGATAGACGAGCCCCGCGAAGACAATAAAGAACACAAAGTGTACAGTTTAAAACTTTTAGCGAAGCGAAACACTCCGACGCGACGCTTTGAAAGTTGCAAGACGAAGCCGGCGGCGCGGGCGCGGCGGCGGAGGCGCGCAACACCTCACCGCCGCGATCCCACTGTCAAACTAAGAAATATTGCCGTTTCAAAGTAGCTCCCACAGTTTTGTCCATTCAACTCGCAAAAAGCGTTTAAACTAGCCAAGCCGATGATAGCCTCGCTAGCCTAAGGATATATTTTTGTATTCGTATTCTATCTAGTACCTATTACTAGTTTAGATTTGAAAGTTTATGCTTATAGGTCTTATGCATTATACTATTATATTCTGATTAATAGAGGTAGTGTGTGCTCGGCTGTTAACTTTGTAGTAGGTAACAGCTATGTTGGAACAAGACAATTACGTATCAAAATACAGGAGGCGGCAATTTTAAGACCGTTGGTACTTTGGATCAGTACAGTAAGCCTGTGATGCGATCACGGCCCCCGCGCCGTTCGCCCCGTCGACGCCCGCTAATCCTATTCCCGCGACAAATTAATATGCTCATCGGCAGCCGCGTCACTAGATTACAGCGCGTTCATAGCGCGATTGTATTTTAAGTGTATTATCCAATTTGGTGGATATTGTGCGTGTGGTAATACGCGGTCGTGGAACACACGCGAACGTTTAGTCGCGACTCGCGGTAAACGCTACAACGCTTGCATTATCGCACGCTGTGCTGGAGCGAGCTAGCGCACTTAATAGATTTTGTTGCTGCTGCACCCGACGCGGTCAGCCTATTGCAAACTAACGGGATTATCGCTTGAATATGAGTACATACTATAAGGGAATGGGTATATTTTGTGTGCGAGTAAGCCGGCAACATAGGGGGTAACGTTTCAACCGTGTAAATCCGAGTGTTGATGGTAACAGTTAAGTCCGACAAATCCTTTGAACGTCTTCGTTAGAGATCGGGGCTAGATTCAGTCCTCTTGTGTTGAAGAGCATTCGTCCCGAGATTCCGACTGAGAGTATCTCATTATCTTGCAAAGGATTACTTAAATATGGCAAAGTTGCAATTTCTATCTTGCAAGAAAGTTTACAAACATCGTTTTAATTACAACTGCGAAGGGAAATCGATTACAACGAAACAAAAGAAGCTTTAGCGATATATTTAACACGTGTGTAAAGGTGTATTTTTAGCAGCTCGAACGAGTGAATCAAAAATGGCGAAAATAATTAAAATCGCCGCAACCATTAAAAGCGCAGTTTATAATAGGAGAGTGCACCGTCAAGTGTCCTTCATGTAGGCAGTTAAAGAGTTGGAGGAGCGCTCTCGAGCACGAGGACGTACTGTAGCGGCGTCACCTCGCAGCTCGCAGCGACTAACGAACCTGCCGACAAAAACTCTACTCTGCTCTACTTTACAACAGTGTACTGCGTCGCGATAATTCCGTCGTGAACACTCGCTTTGTACTTAAAAAAATCTCATCGAGTTAATTGTGTGCAAACTTGGGGCGCTGAATAATTGATAAATTACTCCGACCTGTGGAATTATTTTTAATTACGTTGTTTGTGAGGTAAAGGTACTGGGAGAATTACTTATAGGAGTTAATCAATTTTCTAAAACGAATTTTGTATTTAATTAAGATACATTCTGCGATAAAACATGTTTTACCATAATTTTAGTTGTTAAGTATTACAGAATGTTTTCGTTAACATATCCCTCAGTCATTTGAAGTGTTCAGAAGCTGTTACAGACGTTCCAATTATTTTGATTTTTCACTGACATTTGGGACAATAATGCTTAACCTACGCAAGTGTGGAAAACCTGTTAAAGATAAATTAGAAAAGTATATAATTGTAAATGTACAAGAGGACACTGAATGGTTTCAATACAATAACCATACCTACTCGTTCTATTCTATTCACTGTTTATATTCAGAAACAGTTAAGCATGATCCTGAAATCTTAACAACACTTAAGAAAGCTTCCGTGACTCAGACGGCGCCGTTTGGAAACAGAACTTCAGGGACTAAAAAGTGAAAAAAGGCAACGAAAACTGTAATAGAAGTGTTGCTAAATAATGAATGCTCACCACTTACCAAGAATCGTGAAGCGGGCGCGACTGTCACTCGGCACTCATCGTCGGCTCGCGCTAATTGAGTGGGGCATCTCACGACGTAACACGACAACGCCACGCTCACAACGGAATGTAAACACCATCGTAAAAACGAAACTGTCACATTATTTCGGATGCTTCCTCGTCTAATACGTTTTAATCAAACGATTCAAAGTAAATATTCAAACTATGTTTTACGTACAATCGTTAATCTAGTTTACGCTTTCCGGAAAGTCGAACAATCAATTCACAATAGCAGATATTTTTCGAGACATTGGTGATGTAGATACAGTTTCCGTGGTACTGGTTGAGAACAATAAAAAGAGATGAGGTGACAATGGCTATTTATGATTACATAGAGCCTGTGTACCAAGTTACATTGTTATAGATAATGCGGGGTATAATGTGTCGAGGTTAGTTAGTTTGTGAGGTATGATCGGCGACAATACATCACGCGCCGTCCGAAGATATATGAGCGTTGTCGTCTATCGGTAGCCGGTCGCTGTGAACGGTAACACATTGTCCAATGCTCCACGTCGTGCTTTTTGCAACATAAAAAATGATACAGCTCTTGAATTAGAAAAATAGGAACTGAACAAATGACCTGGACAGACTTATATTTATCACAGATCAGATGGTTATCACAGCTTTATCAAGAATTAGTCCTTTCGACTTGAATGAAGTCCAAACGTTTTAAATGAAATACAACAAGGTTCAGCCTTGCAACGACCTTAGAAGGGCGAAGGCTTTGCATCGATTTTTAGTGTCTAGCAATAGTTCGGTCTATGATTAAATAAAACGTATGCCGTGGTAAATGAAAACTGATATAGTTTGAGTCATATTTCTAATTATTATCTGCAATGGTGTAATATCTTTATTTGTGATAACAGATATTAATACAATGTTATACCACAATATAAATATACGACATAGTTATCAACTAAACTGGAATACCAAGTAAAATGGAGCGTTACAATAGTAAAACGACGGTTAAAGACACTCGCCCTTATACATACAATTATAGAAACACGTGTAGGTATGTAGGAGTATCTATGTTTGTATAGACGCTAAACCGTCTTATCTTACACGACTGGTCATTGCTTTGATTTCAGGATGTGTGCATACATAATATAAAGTTCTCTGTGAATACACAAGTTGTTAAATGTGGGATTAGAGAAAAGACTACGTCTGGCTCGGAGTGGGCAAAGCGCACGATGCGAAACCAAACCGGTTATACTTGTTTATTTTGCACGCATTCCAGCCGGCCAAGCAGGAGTGAGCGAGAGGTATCCCGGACGGATCAGGAACTCGATTCCTACAGCGCGGCTGGCCTTGAATCCTAACTCTTCGTAGTGGTCGGTAAAAATATTGTGAAGTTCTGTAACGTGTGTGCCAAAAAGATGTAAACTAACTACCTACTAGCATAGTCTGCGTCATTCGCAAAGAACTACTGGTGATTTATGTTCCGTTAATGCGTTTTCCTTTCTTGGGTTAGATTAACTAAACAAATCCCGTGTCGAATTTAGATACTTATTCACAATGTTATTAAATGTATTTGTGTATTGGAGATTGACCTGATTTTCGTATAAATAGATTTGTAAGCGATTCAAACTTTTCCTTAGCAACCGCATCCCATGTGCTTGTTTGGTGCAGATGCGTCGTCTTACACTCACTTTGCTTACAACTTGTAAAGCAGGTTTTGCAACTCTTGGTCAATAGTGTCACTGCACTTCGCAGAAAGATTTTTGTAATAAAGCGGGTATATAATTCTACTTGGCGAGTTTATGAGTCATTTGGATGTGTCATTATTTATAGATGCCACCGTATCATTAGTGTAGGCTTTGTTTATGTCGCGCCGAGTGAATCTATTTACGAGAAGTACGTCACCTCACGATTAGACCGGACATGAATTACTAATGCTTTCATAATAATAGTAACTAGAAACTGTGTGAGGATTTATTAGAGAGCCTACAATAATTTAGTGGGGGAGTTCCTAAACCGACAATCCTCTTTCCTGTGAAATCCATACAGGTTTCGTGTCACGTTCGCGATGAGAATTCACTTTAATTGGCAAATAATACGTAGGCCAATTAAGGATGCTAAGTTGGATGGAGGCGCGCGTGACGCGACTAGTGAACGTATTCAATTATGCAAACGTAGCTGGGAAAGAAGAGCCCGAACTCCCCGTTTTCTTCTGTTTTATTGACCGTCGGGAACGGGCTGACGAAGTGCACCTCTCATCATTTCCTGAATGACGTAACTTTGTCATCACGTGTAATAATGCTTGCTCCCGACTCAACTTTCACACCTTTCACTGGCTCGTGAGCACAACATTTATTTCACTTATTATAGTCGAACACACTTTCTCTTCATATAGCTACTACATCAACGAAGGTTTACAGATACACGCGTGTGTAACTAGAGGGTTCAGTTTTAATGAAACATTCGATATTGCTGAAGGTAGTGAAACGGCGAGATAGCGACGCCACTGAAGCATCTGAGTCGAGACGATGACGTTCGCCCCGGGGACATCGCAATTGTCATGTAAAGCGTCGTCGGGGCTAAAGCGTGGCACATCGAGCCCGCGTCTCGCCTCCGGCTGAAAATGCACTTTTGCGAAGCGATTGCCTGTCGATCTAAGTTATTCAGCGAAACGGTGAGTAGCGACCTAAGTATGGATAACGATCTGGTCTGACAGTGTTAAACCTCCAGACGCTGAGATTTATCGCGAACCGTATTGCAAAATAGATTCTAGCAAAAACAAATTGCATAGATACTTACTTATAGCATAGGAGAAGGTAAACCTATTCTCTCACAATTTCCAAGTTAAAGCTTGAATCTTAATTGAGAAGTCACTATACCGAATGACAGCGGCCAGAGGCACTACTGTCAGTCAGTATCAAAATACAGACAATCGGGAAAACGATGCCTGATTCGATTCACCGAGTATGTATCAAATGGATTCTAGAATTCGTGGACCGGTTACAAATTACGACCAGACGTTCATGACAGACGAATCATAGATATTTTATTGTTGAAGATAAATTGTTAACGAGTAGCGTATTTAATTTTTACTTATAATCCAAATTGTATTATCAAGAAAAACATGACAGAAGTTGATGAGAGGAACCCAAAAACGAACAGAAAAGTATTTGCTGTCACGTGCAAATGATTTAAGATGGTTACTTGTCGAATACGATACTGAAACTTCGCAGCGAAGGTATAATTTATTGGCACGCCACGTAACTATACTTACACTACATAAAGTTAGCAAATAGTGTCCTTATAGGGCGAGTGGGGGACCACATGATCGCATTGATTGTCCGATACGGTAAACTGGAGTTGTTCAATATTGCCGTAAAGGGCCAGACTAGACTTTCGCTATCGCGTAATAGTCTCGCACTGGCGGCGGCGGGTGACGTAATCGTGCGTCCGGCGCGGCGTCGAATTCGGCACGTTGTGTACGTGAATCGTGATGCAAGCGAGGTGTCAAGGTCGAGGCTGATACTCGGCATGCAAATGAGCGCAGATAAGTCGCGCTCATTATACCCTACACCCGACGCCGGAGCCTCTGGCGTCATTACGAGCCCTGTAGGAGCCGCCTTTATTTTATTACATGGATGTGCCGAGAAAGGAGGTTAATGTTTCCGAATTACACGCATTGTTTCACCTAGCCATTGCTATGGAAACAGTGAATAGCGCAAGCCTTAGCATCTTGCTTAATATGTACGGTATAACCGTAGTAAACATTATTGCTGAGTTTTGCTGTTTAGTTTTACTTCCTCATTGACTAAACTAGCTTATAATAAAACTCATTTCAGAGTTTACTGGTGAACAGACGACGTAAAGTAAGGAGAAGTCTATACGCAGAATTAAAGGAAGTGGATATCTACCTACATCAAGTTTGCTATCAATAGGATGGACTGAATTGAAGAAAATAACTTTGGAGCTATTTACGTGATTTTCCACGTTGGTGGTGGAGACGTGTCTCTCGGGCCTCACCATTTAATTAAAGGGCGGCGGGGTGAGGCCCACGGGGCGGGAGTCGAGGAGCAGGGCATAATGGCGGCGCAATATCGGATGGAAATGCGCGGCATGTAGGAATGCGCCGCGCGCCGCCCCTCCTCATTCGCGAACGATTCGTGGTATTTTTTATTGACGACTCTGGAAATGCTATAGTGGGAAAAGTCCATTCGATCCTCATTCAACTACAATCATGCCAAGAAATGACCACCACTAATGAACATTCAGAGTTATAGAATTCTAGCACTATATTGGACACACTTAAAGGGCTCTTTAGGATTATGTGAAATGAATGTGGTATGAAAATTTGTGTCAACGAGAATACTATCTAAAAATACACTTTACCTAATGGACACGGCATGACAGTATTTTTCATCCGCGCTCTGCGCTCGGAGGAAAGATTAAATTTAGAGAGTGACGTTTTTAGAAAGCACGAATTGAACGGACATTGCTGAAAAACGTTTTAAAGCATTTTGAACGGACCGACTGATACATATGATGGAAAGTACTGATTGATAGAGGAATAATGTAGTTATTCAGCGCGGTTTAATGTTGTAATAAAAAGTGGTTGGCTAAGTGCATGAATTGCGCACGAACGCCAGTACCAGTGCAATTTGAACGGCGAGTGGCGAAATCCGAGAGCGAACGGAACGTGACACCCCACTTATCACACAACGTGAAAGTTGGACATCTTATTAAAAAAAATGTTATTTATATCTTCGTAATGAGTCTAGATACAAATTTCATGTGTTAATGTTCATAACGTAACTTGTACCTATTGTCTGAATCAAATACTATTTAACTACTGACTTTTGTAATTTTCCTTCCATTTATCTTAAAAAATATGGGGTGTTTTAATACGTGTTTATAAAATAGTCAAAACAGTTGAAGAGCTACCGAAAACCTTGTACAATTAAAACGAGAACGACAATTTATGCAGCAATTACTTGGAGCATGCTGGCGTTCAATCCAGGTCAGATTAAGTGATTTTTAAAAACTAATGCAAACGATAGCACGCGGCGAGTGCACCCACAACGCTCACTGCTGCACAAACTTAATGAACGTTCGTTCGCAAAACGCAACCCAGCCCGATGAATCGTACATTCAGAGGTCCTAAATTGAGCACTATAAATACTCTTAATGAAATGTTTTCATTAGTGTTCATTATCTTCAGCGCTATTTAGTATTTATTATGTTAAGATTTTCTGTCTGTCTAGTTACCAAGTCGCCGTCGTGTCTAATGAATAAACATTTTAAAGATAAGTAAATAGCTTTTCAAATGTATTGAGATCTGGATGATGTCCAATTAGACACTAAATATCGTGCAGACGATGAATGACTCTATCTAAACCAGTCTGATGATTCCTGAAATATGTAGGCGTAGTCTATGTCAATTATGGATTGTAAGTGAACCACGTAGGCAGTAAACATTCCATAGCTAATTTCTCGTCATTGCGGTCTGAGGTAGGGCGGCCGAAGCGGACAGATGTACGGCTGTACGTATGTATATCTATAATGAATCACGTAACGGTGCCTGCTATTCCAACAGAGGTCGCCGTCTCGTCTACGTCTACTTGCCTATCTACAATGCGTGAAGGTTCACGAACAATCTCCAGTCTGAATTTGTGACCTTGTTTATTAATCAGTGTACAAAATAGACTTCTAGGTTAATTTACTTTGCTTTACAATAACATACATTATGATGCCATCTCTGTGATTTATCTTATAATTGCACGTTGTATATGGAATTTGCGGTGAAGTGGCATTGTAGATATCCAAGTACTGAAATACTGGATAAGGCACATTACTTTGTCTGAAATATTAGAGATTAGTAGACTGCTAGTTAGTACAGTTCAGTGTTTAGCAGTCCATAAAGTTATCCGACATATGAAACAACTCCAGCGTAGCGCACAACGCTAGCCAGTTGAGATTACTGGCAACTTTTAAATGCCCCCAATGCTCTGAATGTTCAGCATCGGAACACTTGGCGGACGAGTTTTGAAAACCCCTCCAGAGGAGTGCCCAAAGCAATAGCCTTTGCTCCAGATTTGTTAGCAGTAGTTTCGCTCATTTACGAAACGGCCGAGTTGAGGTGATCGGGAGTTTGTCAAAGGATTCATGCTTTAAAATGTTTTATTAAAACACAATGAATTCTCTTTTTATATTGCTGAATTGAGAGATCGATGTAAAGTTTCAAAAATAACATTTATATAGGCCAGCAACGAGTTTCACAATATCATGCGTTCATCCGAGTTCGGATTGTTTGAAGCGATTTATACTTTCCAAGAACTGGAGGGTAGGGATTTTCAGCGCGTTTCTTCGCTAATTTTGTACTGTACGCGTTGTGTAATAATATCTTGTTTGTACCTCTATTTAACTGAAAGTCTGAAGTGATAATCATCGGCGTGTAACATAAATTCGTTTACACCAGAATATAAAGTTGCCTTGATTTCATTTGAGTTTTCAAAGTATTTCGTTTTTAGAAGCGAGTTTGCTTAAATCAGTCGTGCGATGAAAGCGAGTGTGTGGGTGGACCAGTTGGTTGTGAACTTCTATTTCGAGTATAGAGCGCGGGTTGGCGGCATGGCGGCGACTGCCGGTGCATCTATCACAGCCCACGTACGGCAACAATACTGCAAGTTGTGCGAACAGAGACCACCTGAGCCCACGCACACTTTCACTGCTGCCCTTTACAAAGTACTTACACTGTTACGTATACAAATGTACACAATGCGTAGGATTCTGATACTTATGGGTATTAGACAAAGACTTTTCTGATAAACAAAACATAGATCAACATTTCCCTTGACATAAATCAAGTTAGACGCTTCGAAAATAGTTGAAAAAGTAGGTAATTAAGATTTGTGCAATCGTTCAATAAATAGAAATTTGTCTAAAGTTACGACATGGAAAGCTGAATATCACGTTATTTTTTTATTAGTCGTCAGTATAATGCAACTGTGTCATAAAAACTGGTATCTAGGTACCTAACTAACAGAACTTAGTCAACCAGAACAAAGTTGTTGACTAAGATGAAGTCACTATCTAGTAGATTTCGCAAGATGACGACGACTACGTATTGATGCGTGACATAATCACACTGCTGGACTCCGGTGTACATTGATGCAACACCATATGTATTATACCTGTTTGCCGCTAATAATAATCATCTCGAATATTAAAACTTTATATCTCTGCTCAACGCCTACGTCATGGCCCGCGGTCAGTGTTTCATGGTCGTTTTAATGTCAGTAAATTGAGAGTCTGAGGCGATGCGATGATGTTCGCGAATCCGGTTTGACAATAAGACGCATCGTCCGCCAGGTAGATATCAGCGGCGGCGTGGGTGAGGTTAAGTGAATAAAGCAATAAGCTCGGTTTAATCAACACAACACGTAACCTAATCAAATATGACCCCCTCGTCATATCGTGTAATTGAAGGCTTAATCACGGGAGACGTTTCGCGAAAGGCGCGGCGGCGCGGGACGCGGGATGAGCCGCGGGTTTGTTTGATCAGCCCGCGATTATGTACGTACGTACATTACCCACAGAGACGGTGACAACTTTTGTGGGAAAACATTCGGTCTGTTTAATGAAACTCTTACACAGACGACAATTTAACAAGTGACGGGATTTATTAAAATGCATTGAATGAGAACCATTGAAAAGGACTGCCTTGAAAGCATTGTACAGAAAACTACATTCTGTATGAACAGCAAGTTCACTGCACTCGACCCGCTTTATTAGCTTTCGCAACAGACAAAATACTCTTATTATAGCTGGGAAAATCGAATAACAACACCGTTTCAGGTTTCAGTGATGAACGAAGTTTTCGCTTTACGCGATTAGGCGGGCGGGCGGCGGTCCAGCAGGCAGCCTGCCTCAAAGAGCCAGCACTAGTGCGGCTCACACAAAGCCGTTGTTTACTTTTTCGTCCTCCCAGTTAAATATCTGGACGCTCCATCGCCGGTCAACAGTATAAGCGGCGTATTCTCCGTCGTCGAGATGCTTTTTATCGTGAAGATTAGCGCCGGAGCGACGTACGATGCACTATTTCGCATTCTCCAGGGGATTATTTAAAGTTTCCTTGAGCTATAGCTCCAGCTCCGTCCAAGTGCGGTTTTATCTCGGAGCGCGGATATAAACTGCTGAAGGTTTTCAATGCGTGCATGTACGATGGTTTAAATTTAATATTGCTTCAAGTTTTCATCATAATATTGCTTAGATTCCAGTTTGGAATAAGATTTATAAGTGTGTTACGTGTTAATTAAACGTATTTAGTCTGAAAACTATATTGTTAATTTAATTATTTACTTGTCGCGCACGAAATTAGAGTTCTTGGAAGATAAACATGGATGCATTTATTGTTTAGTTAGAAAAGACCGAGATAGCCGATTAATAAGGTAATGGCATTGAAGCGAGACCATTGTGAAGAGCAGGCAGTGTGGACGCGACGCGACGGTGCGATACCACGATACCACCAGGGCGTACAAAGCCCGCACAATGTACGCCGGGCTCATTGTTTAGAGTCTCGGACTAAACATCATGCCCGGCTTTAAGCGAATTACCTACTGCAGTCTCACACATGTAACTCGATGTACGCTACACAAATGCGATATCTAGCCGTGATATACTGCCGCACCTAATAGGCTCCTTGCACACAGCCTTATCAAGTTTCATATATGGCGTGTTTTTTAAATATTTGACGGGGATTTTTCAACAAAGAATTATAAGATTACACTTGAGGTTATTCGTATGGAATAGAAACTTAATGAAATAGTCTAATAATAAACATCAATTCTTTCACCCAATCTTATATCAGATTAGTGTCATATTAGTGGCATGGTAGAGAGAGGGGTTTCTATGTAGATAGTAAATCGGTACACACGGATCGTTCAACTACTGCTGAAGCAAATCATAGTGTATTTGTGAGGTATCATAGCATTCCTAGTCGCAACGTTTGAAACATGACCATATTGAATGGAACAGTATGGTAAACGTAGAAATGTTTAGCAGGCACACTGGCTCGCTTCCCGATCCCAGTGCGTTTTATCTCTTGATCGCGTTATTCAACCAAGCATCAAAGGAAAATACGAAAGGAAATAGGTATTAAGAAATGAGAAAATGCTTTCTATGTATCCGTTTTGATTTGTTGAATTGAAAATAATGAATTGCGTTCCTTAATTTATGTGAGCGCTAAATAAAATTTATGTTGTTGAAAACAAATATTGGAGTGAAAAAGGAGTACCTACAGTTACCATTTAGTCAAATAAAAGGCCGGTGTTATTTGGAGAGTCGAATGAGTGGACATAATCGCGATAAGGCCCTCCGGCCCGAGGCGATGCAGCGGCGGAGGTGCGTGTTTACATGTCAGTTTTAATTTTTATCGCCCTCCATTCGCCCGAAATACCTACCTACCCGTTATCACGTCATTCTACCGTGTTGATAACGCTATAGCACGTAATAGCCGAGCAAACTTACCGATAAACCATTTTATTTGTGCAAATCGATGTAAAATATTCATGTTTTCTCTGACATGAAATTTGCTAACGAACGCTATTTAATTCTAACCTGTAGTTCATTTAAATACATGGAATATTGCAAAACCCGAGAGCATTTTGCTGATACATATTGAGTTGTATAGTTATAGATAAAGCGTGGTTAACATGAATCTCGTCGACAATAAAAATAACAAGTAGGCATATAAAATGTATGGAGAACAAGTTAAGACTGCGAGTCATCGTCCTGCTCATTATGTTAGCGCTATGCCAATTCCCATACAATAGTAGACGAACGACGGCGACGGCGGGGATGACGTCACTTCAAGCTAGCCTTGGGATTGAGGTCGGCGAGCGGAATAGAGGCGGCGAAATGTCGCCTTGAGGGGTTGTTTCTTGTTCGACCGGAAAATCGCTACTGCACAAGTTTTGAAATTATTTGGTTTATAAGCTATTTAATTTCTTCAGCTTCTATAAAATATAAATAAGTAACTCACCTTGATACTGTCGTAGCAGGCGGTAACTCTTCCATTCTGCACCTCCACGGTAGCCGGGGGATGCGCAAACTTGCATTCGGTGTCGGGTCGCGAGCACTTATTCCGTTGAAATTCGCGGCACACTTCAAGCTGTAGCCAACGTGAGTCCTTGCCGTTTAAGAGGTTATTCATGTTCACCATGGTGGCCATTGCTGCCATAAAATTCAGGGGCGGTAGATGCGCGCACAATTACGCAGAGCGAGTGCGGCGCATAGGCGGCGGGGAGCGAGCGCGCCCGCGCGCTCTCAGCATGCACTGGTCACACGGCTAGAGAGATGCTGCTGCGGCCACTGGCGTCGATCGCGCACCCTCACTACACTACGACACACACGCACGGACGCGAATACCACGCTAGGTACCTACTTACTAGTTGATTAATCTTACAATTAAGTTAGAATTAAAGACACCGACGTTGCAAGCTTATTTAGGCGAGTATTAAAATATTATTATCACACGCGTTCTTATCGATGTTGACGGTTGAGTTTAGTAGAGGGCGAGCGGTGCTTGGTGCGCGAGCATGGCGGCGGCCGGTGCGGGTCTGGGCGGGCGACGGTGGGGCGCGAAAAAGCTAGATTAGCGGCTCGGCGGTCAGCGAGCAAGCCGGTGCGGTGCGGGGCTCAACTCTGCGAACAACAAAACACACTGGTTACTCTCCGGGCATTTCGCCCCGGAGCCAAGCACAAGCGGCTACCGGGTTAGCAAGCACGCGCGGTGGCCGCTCTCAGGCCCGCGCCCAGTGACAACGCCGCGCTCATCGAGGCGCGGGCGCACCTGCGCACGCCTCGGATCAACGCGGCGTTCTTCCTGGTAGCAGATTTTAGGCAAACATTATTTTCAGGTCTCGTTCTGTTGCATGTTATTCGCCAGCAACATAATGCATTGTGAACTCTATCAAAGGTGCGCAAGAGGATTTAGCAGTTATCAAGTTTTAAGTTGGACGCTGGCTATTTAGGCACTAGGCAGAAAGGTACCTTCATACCGCAGAACGTCGCCTCCAACCTGCTACCCCATCATCATCCTACATACTAGTTATAAATATTATGTTATGAAGACACAGTAATAGGTATGATGATGATGAGGAGTGACGTAATGAGGTTTTTATGGAAGTGATATTTTTTATCATTTCTGGGTCGGTATTCGCCAAATTATAAGTTAAAATTATCTGTACATCTTTCTTATCGTTACTAAAGTAAATAGAACCACAATGACAATGAATACATTCACGTAATTAATTTTATTCCCATCTGTTTCATTAGGCACAATCTGTGTATATTGAATCGAAAACAAGCCCATGTGTATACTAATAGTAGCTGAATCAACACTACTGATAACGAGAATCGAGATTACAACAAACGAAACATTATCCATTATTCCATCACAGAACCAAAACCTTTGAATGCCGCGATAACACATTTTTCACATCAATATCATCGGAATAAAACTATAAAAAGATGTAACAGTGTATTCACGGCAGCAACGCCAATAAGTGTCAGGGGAATCATCGCACAGAAAAATTCTTTGTGTGGGCGCCGCCACTAGAAACGTAACGCTCTGAGGCCGGGAACAGGGAAAAACTCGTGAAACCAAATCCTATCGTAATGCGCTATTTAAAGCATAACCTGGTTGAAAATAGCTCGGTGTGCGGCAACGCAACGTCGCGCTCTTCACCGTGCATAAATCTTCAAATTTTATTTTCAACGTAGATGCATCGGGACGATTTTCACGTGTTGTGGATGCGCTACGCTCGTTCCGACACATTTTCCGAACCATTCACGTTTGTTTTAAGTTTTTAAAGTTTTCTGGCGACTAGCAGGCAATAACATTGGTAAATTATTGTTTCATTATTACAAATTGTTGGAATGACACGAATTACTCTGTAAATTAGCTGGCGTGAAATTAGATTGTACTGTGTAACAAGGGGACAGGTAATAGTGATTACGAGGAGCTGTGGTTGACCAAATCTAGTTACGTCGAGGTTCACGACAGTAATGATCATTCGTATCCGTTGTAGCTTAAATTAATCAATATATCTTTGTGAATTTATTTACCTTCAATTCTTTGTGCGCGCAATTTTACACAAAAATATGTTGTTTTAAAGAGACAACAATGCAAAATACTAGTTCTAGTTCTAAATTAGACACAACAGTGTAATTGTCTTGTTTGCAAATAAACATTTCGTGAGCAACTCTGTAACATAATTGTAACAGGAATGAATGCGAATCTTAAAAGCACTATAGTTTTCCGCCGTTATGATTGTAACCTATCAAGTCCACCCCTTTAGAAACGCACACAAAGCAAATGGACATTCTTTTATTTTCTACATTTAAACCAGAAATTGAGAATGGTGGTCTCAAATGATATCGGCGGCCGATTCTTTTCACGTCGGCACCGATCACTGGGAGATTCCTTCGGTGCTCGACACGCACGGGGAAGACATTCAATAACCCAGTGAAAAGATTACCAAGAGCAATCAGACGGAAGCGAATCTAAATAAGAATCTCGTGAGAGCGGTCGGGGACAGGGGTGGGCGAGGGAGGGGGAAAAACAGTCGGGCGAGGCTTTGTGAGATCGCCGATTCGATCAAGTTACCATCGAGACAATCATGTAGATATTAATAGTTAAGTACGTATATAAAAAGCACGATGGGGTATTGAAATTGGCAATTTCTCATTAACGGTAACCAGACCATCTGCTCGCATCCACGGTCTCGACCGGGACTCGAACCTGGGCCTCCCACCGTCAAGGAGGGCGCTCTTACCACTGAGCTATCAAGACAATAAGAATGCGAGCATCTCGCCTGGAAACCAACGAAATTTTTATTTGAGGAAAGTATAACGTACTTTTTACAGGAAAACTTTCCAGAAGAATAATGTTACTTCGAACTGTAATAAATCAATTTAGCGTCGCTGAGGAAGATTCTTTTGCCTTTCCTTTTAAATCGTATTTTGGTATTTTTCTTTGTTGAGGAAGTGAACGTTTTGAAATTTCCCGGATAATATAACCCAATCGTGCTTTTTACACGTTTAATAGATAGTATAGTACTTTGATTTTGTTTGGATAATTGAATGTTCTATAACTACACCAATAGTAAAATTAATTTTCGAAGGTTTTATAATTTGCGTTTGAATTGGGTTCGACAGAAATCAGAGTAAGGTCGACTATTTGCGTGGTGCAGCTGTTTGAAAGGCGCCAGTTAATTCGTTACCTTCACTGGTGACTGTGGCACTTTATTTTTTGTGCACTACGTGACACAATTGTATGAAGCAAGAATGGAGCATTTAAATTGTAATTGCCGCATACTTTCAGGTATTTTATGTTCTTGTAATGTAAGACCAGCCAATTATTTCCTTGTTATTGGGAACATAAGTTTACTATGTAGTAATAAGACCAACCGACACTATCAAAAAGGAAAAAAGATAGTAACAATTTACAAGAAGTAACCACTATACAAATACAGTTAAGTCAGACAAACGCTAAGACAACAGACATCTAACTCTTTGTAAATGCTATCAAGTTTTTCAAGTTTACCAGGAGGAAGCAATTCTTGTCTGTAATAATTATGTAAAATCTGTAGTCTGTTGAGTATAACAAAGGCTCAGGAAGGTAACTCCAGCTACTTTGTTCATTGTATTGAAATAATGTGTTGATACTGTTGGTGGAACGTGTCCTCTTTCCTTATCGTTGTCTAGAGTTATCGCTACCGGAGATGGCAGTAATCAAGTAGAGCGTTTAGTTGAACGATAAAAAGTTGTCCAGACAGCAAGGCCGCCGGACAATACGTGCGTAGACCAGGGCAGGTATAATCACGGTGTGACCTTGGATGGTGGTGTCGCGGTTCGCCGCAGACGCAGTTGCGAAAACCACCACCGTGTTTACCTTCGACATGCTTGATCGGAGCAACGTCTCGCTCAGTGCACTCACAGCTTTAACATTATTTGCATCTAGATTTACATACAATCCAATCTTAGCATTTTCTCTTAGCCTGTATTCTCCTCTAGTTTAATCTGTTACTTGTTTAGGGGTGTAAATAAATTTTCAGAGCTTCTCTCTATAGTATATATCTGTCTTCTGACTATAGAGGTAAGTGATCGCAATGTCTGACAAATCCTCGTTTAAAAACAAACAACTTCCATCAGTGTTTTTGATTAAGTTAATATTTGACACATTTAAATTTGTTCACACGCGACATTTCCATAAGACCACGATTGCGATTCTAAATAACGTTCAAGGTCATATTTCTTATTTCCTGTAATGCAATTTAAGTCATAAATCTTCCTATTATGGTTGAAAATGGAACGTTTTTGCTTGGTAACGCATGTGTTCGCTGCTGTCGAAGTGATGTCACCGTTTGTTATTCCTAGCATGGTTCCATATTCGTTGGTCAACGCGCGCAATTGTTGACTCACATCGTTAAGGAAAAAAGTGTTATCAATTACTTAGAAGGATGTTTACTGGAGTTAATTTTATGACTGGAATGCAAACTGGGATACAGTTACCTGAATTATATTGAATGTGGGTGTAGACTATTTTGGTATATCAAATAGTGGAATGTTCTTGTTCTTGGTAAGAGAAATTGACTTTTCTTATAATTCAAAATTCGTATTAATTTGCATAGGAAATAAGATTGTCATCACAATTTTATACACATTCAATGCAACTCTAACTAAATGGTTTGTTGAACACGTAGGTGAACCATGGTAGCCAAAACAAAGGCTATTGTTTACCGTGTGCGAGGCAAAGCAGATCGCAACTAGCGCTACTTTCGCATTCGGGACGTGCACGAGGCACATTTAGCAGTCTCAGGGGACGTCGGCGGACTGGTAATTAGCGAGAGAGGCGAAAAATTTGCGACGGCTTAAATTTACGAGGCGCAAATTACACGATTCCGGCGCTATCGCTGCTGCACGCCCGTTAATGTGCACGCCTTATCGAACGTGGAGCGAGAGCCTGCCGACCTGCCACCGCTCTCACACTTCACAGATCGTATCGACCCCACAATACACCAATACTAATCACAACGGTACATACAATTTTATTATGTCTGCGTAATTACGGAAGAAAATATCGAGAATAGAAAGTTTGAAAGACAAAGAATTTACTCACAAAACATGGATGTGGATTTTGAGAGCAGTGACTAAGTTTTGTTTTTGTCTAAAATCGCATGAATAGTAATAGAAATGCAGGGTGAACAATAAGTTACTAGGACTATAAAACAAACAACATGCTCTCGAACCTCGTAGGGTAAAGAAAAGTACAAGATTTGAAGGGGCATACAATATAGTCGGATGACGGTGACAATTTGAACAGTGATTCTAGAAAATTGCGACTTGCAATTTTATGAACAACACGATCATCAATTTTTGTGGAGATCACAAAAAATTTAGATAGATTCGAAAAGATTGACAATTACAAAGTTCTTCTTTTAAAATTGTTAAAATACAAACAACCAAAAATTATCAATTATTTGCAAATATAACAAAAAAATATTTCCAAATGATAGCTATATTTGATCGTGTAATTCTGTTAAACCCCGTTTCATTTTACCCAAATAGATAATTATACAGATAAGAGGAAGTTTATCGCATACGGTTTAGATTTTGTCCAATCCTTCTGTATGTAGACTTTGTAGACATTATATCCTTGAATTTGTAATTAAATATCAGAGTTTCCTTGTTTGCCCAATTCGCAAAAAATCCCATTCAATCGTGAAACGAGTTTTGTGTCGGTCTGTAATAAATTCAATTGGCTCTCATTTCTTGTAAAGGACAAAACGTAGATGACATCTTGTAGGTGTCACAATCGGTCTTTATTCGTCTTCAGTTTCTTTGTAACTTTCAAATCGTACGTGTAATGTATTTACAGTGATTGAAGAATTTCAATTCATTACTCTTTTTATCCAATCACTGGTATCTTTGTCTGACACCAAGCGGTCACCGGTGACCGCTTGGTGTTTGACAGTTTAATCTCTAAATTAAGAGCTAAAATGTGGCGATAATAATAATACAGAGCGGGCCCTCTATTGACACACGTTTTTATTGTGGAGCAGGTAGTAGGGCCAGCTGTTACCCTCGTAGTATAAGCGTTGCAAACAAACCATTGTACGTTTATATGGATAAAGCCGTGCTATTTTTTAAAATTAACATGTTCGTGCGTATCTCGTTTTTCACATTTTAAAATTGTCTGCATGTAGAATATGTTCAGTTCGACAAAAATTTGGTTCATATCATTTCTTTATCATCTTTTCTGTAAACATTTATGACTGTAACGAATATATTTTGATTGTAATTATCACTATTATCACTCACAATGACATCACCTACTACTTAATTTGCAGCAAATATAGTTGCTGTTTTAAAAAAGAATAAACATAGGCATGCACTTATCGTTTCATGGAAAATCACGCGTTACAACAGTTTTATTTTGTCGACTCGGGATGTGGACCATTTCTGTATTCAATTTTTATTATCTTGGAATCAACGCTATTTGTGTTGTTTTAAGTGATAAGATTAAACCAACGTAATTTTCTCGGACGAGATATGATAAAAGAAGATGCCAGTTTTGGCTTGTCATTCAATTGAGAATATCATAGAGGATTTCCCAAAGCAGCCATTTCACTGATTTACTAGTTATTGCCATTAATTAAAATTAAAAGAACTCTGTGGTATCAAAAGTTTGCTTCGAACTTTTCTCAAAGTCAAAAGACATTTGGCACACAAGTGGAAGTACAAAATACAAAAATGAATTAACAAGAGAGAAATACTCAGAAACACCGAAGCTCTTTCTTATATTTAGCAGAAGTAAAGAGTTTAAGAAGTTAGTAATCCAAAGGAATAGCGATATTCACTATTAGAAGAAATTGAATAATGCAGGAGGAAAGTTCCATGAGGGATTAAGGAAGACTACTTAGCGTAACTTATACATTATGGGCAGTATTGATGAAAGCTTTAACTTGGGTTTGTCGTGCGAGTAGCGCAGGTCGCTCTGCACCTAGCAGGTTTTAACCAAGGCGAAAGCTCTCATGCGGCGGAGCGAGCGGACCGAACCAGCAGCATCGCCCGGCACTAGCAACATACCGCTCGCTCCTACTGTTGGAAACTTTTCCGTCGAATTTCGGAAATCGCCGGCGGTTAACTCCGTCCACAAACAAAGACAAACACTAACGAGACAGATGGGTACAAAACACGATTGCCAAAACACAGCAGCCTTTTATTCACAAACTTTCACGATATACACTTTGTCGCGAGTTCCGAATTTCGACGAGATCATGCCGCATTTAATAGAATGAGCGTAACACTTACATGATGAGGGATAAACAAGCCGGGTAAGGGAGTGTAAAATGTCCGTAAGTTAAAACATAGCAAGTTGCACGTAAGTTAGGAGAAACGATTCGCCGGTAGCGTAGAGGTCGCGGTTCGCGGCCACAGCGGGGCGGCACGCGTCGTGTTCGGAGCACGAGTGCGGTGCACGGAGCGGCGCGAGTCACACAAGCACAAGCAGAGTCGGCGGGCGACTGACGGGAGGCAAGTGGCGCGGCGAGGGGGCTGCCGTTGCGCGCGCACCCCGCGCCGCTTCCCCCCGCCTCGTCGCTCCGCACCCCGCGACCGACGCCAGCCGGCCGCCTTATCACACCGCGCGGCGCGCCGCTTCCTTTCTCCTCATGCAGTTGCGAGCTTTTCGCCACTGCCACACTTCCGCCCGCCCCGTCGATTGTGTAGAGTTTTAGCCGGTCAATGTGTTGCACCGATTATTTCCACTTCTTGAGCACAAGACATTCTTTTAACGACGCTCATGCATGTAAAAGTTTTATTTCGATTAAACTTTGACAAGTTTACAGGAAACTGTCCGAAGCAAGTATTATTTGCGTATTTAAGTAGGTGTAGTCAGTGTAATACACAGAAGAAAAGCTCTTTTACAGTTAACACGTCTGTAATTGGGTCCACTAAAATCAGAGTCACCAACATTGCCAAAATAAACCTGAAAACAAAGGACTTGATTGCAAGTTTGTAACATGTCCGGTAAGTTTAACTCGTCGAGTACCGGTTTTGTAGACACAATTATAGAACAATAGGTTGCGGTCACCGGTGACCGCTTGGTGTTTGACAGTTTAAGTTGTCCATACTGGGTTTATCGAGGGGGAGGGAGCTTCGTGTGCAAGCGAGCTAGCAACAGACTCAGGCGCAGGCGAAGAGCGGCGAAAGTGCGCCGCGGAACGAGTTTGCGTGGCGCGTGACCTGCCCGAGGACACGCTTGCCTCCCCTCGCCTTCGCAAACTAACGTGCCCTCTAATGCAACACATATCATACCAATATTATTTTACTGTCATTAAATTGAGCTTTCACATTTTTCTATGTACAAATTCAGTTAAAACTAGTAAAAAGATATTCAACTATTAAATAAACTCATTTTCGGTTCGGTTCAAATAAATTAAAAGGTACTCTTTCAAAACTTGGAGTACGATCTTTGTAAGTCTGTACAAATAAAACGATTTTACAGTTCCAAGTTCCAACAAAGGTTTATGAGTTCCTCAAAATAATAACACGTGGTCACTAGCCATCGTTTTCGATTTCGTTCGATTTTGTAAACAGGAAAAGAAAAATGTGTAACTAAATTTGTTAAAATGAGAAATGTGGCAGCATTAATTTACCTAACAGATCTATGTGTCAATAGGTCTGTTCGGTTGATGGCTGGGAATGACGAGGCAAGGCAAGACGAAGCGACACGGGCACGGGCGTGCAGCAGAGCGGGCGCTGCGCACAGGCGGCAGCAGTCACGAATGCGACGTGTGCTAGTTTTTGTAGCGCGCACGCTACCAAGCGTGACGTCTAAAAGCTCGTTTATACGCTTCTTATAGTCGTTTGACTCGAAATATCCAGTCATTTTTTACCTGGCTGGCTAGGCTATCATCTTAATAATGCAGAGCTGCAAATCATTTGTTGTAAAAATCGTGGTCAATGCCCGAAACAAGGCCAACTTATTGTTACCTTCAATTCCACTTTAAAGACCGTCGTATTTTGAAATAAGTTCTGAATAAAGTCAAGTACCTAACTTCTCGATCTGAACTTACCGAGCCGCTTGAATGTCGACCCATCCAGCGTGTTTGTTTTGCAACTTTGAATGTGTCTGAGCCGCAAATACTCCAATATTGGATTAATCAATGAATCCCTCATTATACACGCATTTAGATAATACGTATTTTATTCAAACTCGTCCAACTGAACGTTTTAGTGTTAATAAACCTAATGAGTTAATCACACTTATAAGTTGACTTTAGCATGCAATTAGTTGGTAGTAGGAGCCGTCAAAACCGTATCAGTACCCTATATCGCGTTCGTGGAAGAGCACCGTTCTGAATTTTTATTGCACATTATCTTGGTTGGTGGCGTTGGTTTCTTTATACTCCGCCTAGTCGGTAGCTTATTGCGCTTCATAAAGTAAGAAAGCACGCGTTGGTCATACATTCTTCTCGGATGAAAGACGGGAAGTAAGCACGGCACCGCTGTGCTAATTAGTTGTTTTTGAACAATTTTTTCACCGTCTAATGAGTGAGCAATGATACCGACAGCTGTTTCGTCGTGCCGCCCGCCTGCTCACAATGCGTGCCGGCAAGCCGTCGTCGTCCACTGCTGACACGCGACCAAACTGTTATTTACCATCGCGCCTACACAAAGCCTACATTCATTATTATAATAACCGTAAAACTATATTGTTCACGTATTACTTTTATATAACCTTAAACATACATCGTTTAAGATTTATATCCTCGTCTACTACGTACTTACGTAGATGAGCGCAATATAAATAAGAGCATATTTTGCTTAAGTAGCTCAGTGTATTTAGCTTTGAAGTCTGAACTACACTTCTGTCTGTAGTTCAATAAAATTGCAGCTAAGTAAAGATACTGAAAGATGCGCTCCGTTGGCAAAATTTGGTACCGAGACAAGCGGCAGAGTTCAACGGCCTGCCGTTCATCTCGTGTTCGCAAAAAATGCACTGCCCCGTCCCACGCCGAACGCAGTTCTCAGTCTCACACACATAAAAATATAAGTAGATTGTACATGAACACATACCAACAACGCGGTTACCAATCGCCGCACGTGTAATCGTACACCGCACCTCTCTCCTTGTGCGGATACTGGAGAACATTACGAGAACAATGTTTATTACTTGCATGATGCTAGCTAGGTATGCCGGCCGCCGGGTTACTTCCATTCCATATAAGTATTAACGCGGTGAGCGAAAATAATAGAGAGGCTAATTAGTATACTAAATTATACGATCCCGTTACTTTTAAAAATGTGTGTCGTTGAATATTACTTAGAGTCGAGTAGCCAATTGTTGGACAATAACAAATTAGTGGGGGTGCGCCCACGCTGCTCATCTCCACATCAGTTTACCGCGCACGCGTCGAGTTTCCTGTACCATTCAAATCATCACCATTTGAGCACCCACAAACACGATTGTCCTTTCCTTTTGTGACTTCATAAAGACAATATTTATCATATTTAAACATACGGTTGACATCATCCTTAGAATAATCCATTCATATCTGTAGGTTGAATCACGCGACAAATTAGTTTTAACATAAATAAAATATTTGTTTTTGCGGCTCCGAATTTACTTATTATTTATTAAAAACAACATAAAGAATTAATGTGGAATACATTTTCACGAAATATGAGTTCGACTCCCACGACCGTTTCGAACAAATGCAATTTGTTCAGAGGTTCGTCGAGCCAACGACCGTTTCAAAAACTAAATTCAGACTTCCGATTAAGTCGACCTTGAAAGAACGTCGGGAAAACGGATCGTTTATACGAGCAGAACAATACCACTTAAGTGATAAGAGAAGAGAGTGCGCACGATGTGTAATTCGCGGGGGTACCGTTTTAAACGCGATTTCGCCAACAAAGAGGCTCCAATTCTCGGTCGACTGCCTGCCGCCGTGTATCCACACACCAATTAAGCTAAATTAAATATACGAAGAATTTAGAAACTGGTTAGCTTCCTTGAAGCGCGACGTAGTAATTGGCTAACCCCGCTAGGAGCACGGACGCATCACATGTGATTTATTGATTGTTTTTTTTTTCATCTAGACTTGCAGCTAGATGAACAATTACACTTTGGTTATCTAGATAGTGTCTAGTCGCGTTTTTCTGAAGATAATACAGTGAGCTAATTGGGTAGTGATTACATTACCAATTAAATTAGATGGACTATGATTATTAAACAAAAATGAATCTGTAAATTAATAATTAAGTATATTGTAGCCAATGCTATGTTAGTCTTTATCAAGATTCATAGATGTTTCCAGTATAAAACAATAGCATTGAACACGTCATCTAATATGATTCTGACCTGATCTGCTACATTTATATCAGCTTACAACACTTTACCCAAACAGGTAAAATAAAGAATTTGTACGAAAAGTATTTCCTTATTGACACATTTAATATAGTAACATTATATATTTGAATTGAATGGCGTTCATTATTATTTTCACATTTTCTTTGTACAATTGACATATTTTTGATTAAATGTATAGAAAAGGGGTAGTCGGGGGTTGGTGTGCTGATAAGTGGATTGTAGATGACTTCTTAGCACTCCGGTACCAGCGTTTAATTAAAAGCGCCGGAGCGAAGTCGCGCTCCTGAGCCTGTCCCGAAGGCTGCGCGGTGCGCGCTCACGCCTGGTTGATGACTCCGCATAAACGTTAATTAACTCGCTCCATTCGACTTAACATCGCTACTCTCTGCCTACACTCATCTCTACACCGAAATCCATTCAACTGCATACATTTGTGACTATTTGAGGAAACGCATCGAACGTCTTAAAATAACATCAGTTTCTATATTGGTAGAAACTAATGTTTCACTAATTCGTTTACGCAAATAGCTGAAACTGAAAATGGACAGTTCTTTGGTAACACTTTTCTTCGGTTTCGGATTGGATACGATGTATTTACCGTCTTTAGAAGATTCGTGTACTGAAATAGGTTCCGGATCAGTGACGTAGGCACGGAAATGAAAAACCTCTATTGGCTGATATTTGAAGCTGTTATAGTGACCGAACGACGCGGACGTGAAACTGCCTCAGGTGCTTTGCTGTTACTCAATATCTTTATAATTTCCGTTCACCCATTTTCAGATAAGACGTATCCATGAAACGGTGTAAGTTATTTTACTGTTTTGATAAATATTCATATACTTAGAGGAAAATTAAAATTAGTTGCCACTTAAGGCTAAGAATGTATAATTAGTTAATTTTCATTTTGATAATAAAAATGGATATTTATTAACAATGCACGTGCTTTATTTGCCCGAGCCAGGTAAAGTGGTTAATTAGTTTGAATAAAACGAAATGAATTGTTTTATTATGTAAAGGGGCAACAAATGAGGTTTTATTTGTTTTGCTATATGCCGTACCGAGACTACAGAGCTTGAATGTTAAAATGACGGCAGCTACATGTGAGGTGGGAGTCAAGTGTAAGAGCGGTCTCGGAGTAGCTAGTTATTACCCGAATTATTCGTTAAGTAATAAGAAACGCAGTGAGCGGCGCCGCGGAGAGCGTACTGTGCTAAGTGGCTTTTAAGGTCGCTTACCTCATCTCACCGCCTCTAGTGAGACTATCTGACTGTTCATGCACGAATATAGTCCGATGGTTCTTTGTTTATTTGATCGGTTATAACACCATGTTGCTTTTCGAAATCGTATTTTGTTTGAATAATTCTTAGTCAAACCTGCACCGCGTTTAAAGAAATATCTTGTAAAGCAGTCGTTAACGTTGTTTTACATAACACCCAACAAAGTAACCAGTAGTATGTTTTTATAAAACGTTTTGCTGTTTTACAAAAAAGCTGTTGAGTCATAACATTAAAAATATATGAGCACAAAAGATCCTTTGTGTTATAAAACGCCAATCATCGTGTCTCTTAGAATCTATCATAGACGCAATATTAAGATTTGTGAATCATGAAATTGACAGAATCGAATTTTTGATGCTTCTTTTGTAAAAACTAGGTAAGCATTTACGTAAGTAAGTAACCAAGAAAAAGAGCATAAGTTATATGAGTATGATTAAAATAAACATTGTATAACTAATATTCTAACAATGGCCGCACCATACTAAGAAATGTAAGCCGTTGGACACGCTAACATGAGTCGAGACTAATATAGATTAATATGGGCATGTTGTCCAAAACTGTAGTTTAGACTGCCGTATATGTATAAGCCTAGTGGTAGATATAATAGAGCTTATTAGATGCTCAATTGTGAAAATATAAGCTCTTTGAATATCGATCAAATGAGGCAGTATTACAAAAACTGGAAGCTAGCCGGACTGTATGTACGCGTTAGATGTTAAGTAACGTATTAGGTTTTGCCACAGTTTTTGTAGCAGTCGAATATAATTCCACGAAGACTGCTTCAACGTTGTTGTTTCCTGATAGGGACTAGCTAGAAGCATCGCGCTGTGTGCGATGCGGTTCAACTCGGCTGCCGCAACTCGTAAATAATGGCGTCTCATTGTGGGCCATTATTAATGAATCTGCCACCCCGCGCTCCCAACACCGCACCCGCCCGAAAGCCAAATAACAGGTGCGTCTAACCCCATTCGCACAAACTATTTTCGATGTCTTATAGCCGTGCAGAGAAACGCTCGATGCGTTCTCCTGCTCTAAATATTCATACCATATGCCAGATATTGAGATTTGTTTGGGCGTCATCTGCTCGACATCGTCGTCTCTAAATAAGCGCGGTCTCGTGTTGGCTTTGCGAAGTTTCATTAGCCGTCTGGGTATACTTACTTATGGTATCATGTTGCTTGAATTGTGTGTGGAATTTCTACGTACCGTGCAAGGAGTTCTAGCAAAATAACGCTCATTAAACAGACTTATGAATAACAAGGACTCGTAAGAAGAATATATTATGATAACTTAATTAGCATTGAATTCAGTATATGATACTGCAAGATGTGTAACGTTCAAAAGTAATCTACAGTTAGTTTAAATGCTTTGCCAGAATTCAGTTAAGAAATGTTTAAAAGACTCGAATGTATCGTGTGGGCGCATGGGACAAAGTTACTCTGGGACACGTTACTTGTCACGGGACTGGATGTACGAGGCCTTCTCACTGTCGCTCTATTATTTACTCCACGGAAAACTGCTTTTCATATCACAAGCAGCGGCCCGCAGCGGAGTCGCACAAAGATGGCTCCCTCGCTCCCTACATAAATGCACTTACTTTATGAATGACGTAATCGTAATATTGTTCTGAGCTTGGATTTGTATTCATGTTTCTCTGCAATCAGTTTTTTGTAATGGTTGTGGAACTTGACTATTTCCATTAAACATTCGAGCGGTTATTTACTTAGAAGCAAACAAAAACCCGCTTGAAAGATTAGCTTGACGAATGTACGAACGATAAAGCTAGACAAAACTTAAATAAAACGTACCTAGTTTCATTTATCATAGACATCTATACGTAAATAGCGACTGAGTTTTGTTGTTCGTGTGTCTGATTTAGATTTAGCAAGGACACGAAGCGAGGCCAAGCGGCAGACAAGTGCGAGGTCGTAGTTCAATACTTTAACCAAAACAGTGTTTACATCTTATGGAACAAATTGCGTGAATCACTAGAGTGACGTAATGAAGGAAGTTACCACTTGGCTGGATACAACCTACGCGCTCCCGCCAGGTCGACCGTACCGTCATAATGTTTCAAAAATATTGCTTTGATCCGGCACCATTATTACTTAAACTGGTTACGTCTTCTCAATGGAGATTGAAGATTAACTTAATAATTCCGGTCAGTAAATTTTCGCAATCTGTTCTAAAAGAAATAAGGAAGGATTATTTTTAAATAAATGAGAGTAATGTTTGTTTTATGTTTTTTCTACAGAGATGTTGCGGTTCTGTTGAAAAAGATTTCCTCACTGTGTCACATTAGGAAGCGTCATGTTTACAGTATGTCCGCTTGTCTGCGCGCCGCGCGGCACACAACGCGTTACATTTATTTGCCACCGTCAAAACGCTAGGTGATTTCGACGAAGCATCCATCGTCTGTCGATGTTTAGATCACCGCTTGTGTTAATTAGCATAATGGTGCTGGATGCTATGACGTCATGTATCTAATTTGATTACTCCGGGGCAAGGCCGCCGTGGTTAGCAGTTAGCACGAGAGTGCGCAACTTTAATAAACCAAACTTTTTCTTGAAGTCGTAATGGATACATTTCCAGTGCAGCCACCGACCTTTAGTGCGTTATTGCTAAACAAAGATAAATAAACGTTTTTACGTCATAACACGATCTCGCCCAAACTGCACTCCAAAGCGTTTAGGACTTGAAACTTTAACAAAGGATGCCTTTCAAAATCCAGTCACGGTGAGCGTTGCGCCGACGATGAACCAGTCTCTCCTTTAACAACCATAACTAACTATTCTTTTGTTTTAACTCTGACTGTGATACCATACTCTCTCGTATAAACACCGTTATCATTATTAGGTTTGATATTATTGTTTGAAACTTCAACTTTCAAAAATATGCTGATAACTGCAAAGTTTGTAGGCTTATTTAAAACGGAGTTAATAGCAAAAGCATCTCGAAATGAATTGGGACTTTAGATAAGAACAAAGAAACTCTCACTTTAAATAGCTGCTAAAATTCCGTTACAAATTCTCACATTTCCTCGAATTCAAGCGCGCTCGTGTGGATCATTTGAATTATAAAGTGAGAAGCTCGTGCATGCACAGTGCATAAGATACCTTGGCTATGCAAATGAGGTGAAGCTGCAGCCTAAGTAAGGGCGACTTTACACCTGCGGGTCGCGACCGTCTGGGGGACTCGATTAGCCGAATATGATGCGGTCGAAGTTCAATCACAGGGGACTACGGTCAACTACATTTTAACTCGCTTTATAAACGAATTAAAATAATCGTTATGTTATAATAGTTCATATCGCCTTGTAAAGTTGTTTTAAATACTGTTTTGTTTTATTACAGTGTCTAGGGTGTTTTTCGAAAATATAGTTGATAGTAATGTGTAGTAACGTATTGTAAATTGTGATGTTTTAATGAGGACCGTTTTTGGAATCAATGACAGTTTCAGTATGAAACAGAACAGAACAGAACCTTTGAATGGTATCTCATAAATTGTGCAGTTTCGTCTGTGGGAGCAAACGAAACGACATTTAATTGTGAGTTGGCGAAACAAAACAACAAGACGGATCCCAATAAAGCACTCTAAACCAACAGATAGAGGAATAAGTTTAACTCTTACAACGATCCTGTGACCGTTACTCAAAACTTTGGGCCGGCTTTGTTCAAAACACGAAACTAATTTATTCGTATCTCGGCGTACCATTCCACCGTACTAAATAATCGAAGAGCAAATTATAAATGCGTATTAACGGTCAAGTCGTAGTTCAAAGATTAGGGCAGAGGCCAACCCTTTACTAGTATCGTCGGTAAGGTGAAGTTTCGAATTATATCGGATCACTGGAGTGGGCTTGATGCACGTTCAAACAATATTTGATATTTTAATAAAAGCCGTCGTGCCTTTGTATTTGAATGTTATTATGTTAGCCAACAAGTACGGGGTCGTGCTCTTTTTGTGAACTTAGCCCGATTACTTCAATTTTATAACGGATTCAATTTAAGTCGAGTTTGAATTTCTGAACTGTAATCGTTTCATGAAAGTCACGCAAAACTTAGATTTATAAATTTAAAAAACTTGATTGTGTACAAATTAATTAGTTGAAGTTTTAATATAAAGGAATATACGTAGAATAGAATTATCCGGTCCAAATCAATGAATTTACAAACAAACAGCTTGTATAGTATAATCTAATAAATGAAAGGACTAAGTTGTACTGTTATGCAAATGATACAAAAGGCAATGTACCTTGGGTAATATATAGTCAATATAGTTGGATTCCTTTATCAATATGTGCATTAATTAAGTTGTTTGTGATAGTAACGACATTCCGACTTTGCGAGCCATCAAGTCTGCTCTACTTCGGTAGAACCCCGCGGTCAGTGACGGAAGTGCAAACCCTTATCGTGGATCGACACACGAGTAATATCGGCAATCGTCAAGGGCGACGGCGACGACGGCGGCGGCGAGGCGGCGCGACTCGCCCGTGGAGCGTCGCGTGCGGCGCCGCTAATGGATATTGATGGCTATGGCGCGACTAATTAACCCCCACCACCACCTTTTTGCCATGTCTGCTTAAGCTCTTATTTTCACGGTGACAACGCGACACAACACGCTTTAACGGACATTCATCAATCTCCCCAGAGCGCATCTCGTTCGACCACTCGAAATGAATCGAGCGATTGCTGTCTCGGGATGACATCATCCGCGTGCGTACAGATTAGATTCTGGCTCGTGGGAGTGACGCCGTAGCGCGTCCAAACAATATCACAATCGAATTAGAAGCCGGCTTGGTCTGGGCGGTATCAATCACCGTGGGCGGGCCGCGCGACATTGGACTTCAATTAGGCGGGCGGCGCGTGTGATTGCTCTCACTCCTCTACACGCTAAAGGGTTACTTGACCCACTTATTAAGCTCGACGTACCAGTCCTCGTCAACCGGAAGCTCGGAAATGAAGAAGTGATTCAATATTTATTCGCGCTTAGAGTCCTTTTTATGTTCATAGCAGATTAAAACTAATATGGGCTAGATGAGAAATACTGACTCAATAAACTGGGTTATATTTTACACCAGATCATAGGTTTACCATCAGTATTAAAGACTATTTAAATATAGAACGCTGTGAATAAGAAAATGAATGAATATTATCGTGTTCAGATACCAAACTAGAATATAACAGAATGTGGGCAAACACATTATGAAACTATGTACGAATTAAATCGGTAACCGTGACGGGAGATGCGATTAAAATAATGATTGCTTATTAAAATTGTTAATTAACTTGAGCGAGTTAGAGCATGTACTTCATCGCTGAATCTTTGGCCTATCATTATGATATATTTTTGTGGAGTTAACAAGCATGTAAGTGTAACGACGTGACATGCACGTGCAAATAACAGGTTTGGTGGATGTGAACACGGCGGCGGTAGGTTGAGACGGTCTCGTACGGCGATTGACCACAAATAGGTCGCAGATTGAATAACACTGCACCGACCTGTGCAGGTTTCTAAATATGTATAAAGCGATATTATTGTAACCGCAGACGATATTTCGCAACTGTGATATCAACGCTGGTGGGTAAACGAGACAGTGCGCGGTGGGTGCACACTACACAGCCAAACTTTGTGATAGATAATGTTATGATATTACGCAAGTTCCAGTTCATGCAATTTTGACATACACTGATTAGCATTTATGCATGTCATAGATATTGCGAATAGTTTTACATTCTAATTAAATCATTAATTTATAGTTTACAGCTGTTTTTGCTTGAGAAATATAAAATACAAGAATAATCAGTCTAGCTCTACTAAAATTTCAATAGATACCATAGAATAAGGATACCCGAAGCACCCTTAAACTGCGACCAGCCACCGAAGACCAATTACGATCTTTTAGATCGCCAAAAAATGTTTCCTTTTCATTCAAAAACTGTGTAAATTTAGATTTATAGGACTTTGTTTTGGATTCTTAGGACTAGGTATGTCAGATCAGAAAGTCCAGGCAATAGTAAGTTGTTAGGAAGTTCTTCTTTATTAGCTCATTAATTTCATAGTGATTTTGTAACTCCATTCACTGTAAATGTATTGCATCATTGTCTAATATTTAGACTTTTAGAGCAACATCGATATAACGATAACTTAGTTAACACATTGTAGCATTTGGAACTGGCGAAACATTAATCCGACTATAGTTTCAACGATGTCACAATTTAGACGATTTATTGTAATGTCTGTTTTCTATTCTGAAAATATAAAACGGTGTCGGTCCTTTTGGATCGTTTATAACTCGGAAACGAACCGATTGTCATGATACTCCTGGTAAAACGGTCCTATTCGAGTTTCAAAGCTTTTTATATTTAGCTAATAATAAACACATTCGACGGAGAATCATTAATGATACACATCAGACAAAGTTGATCATTTCTTATACTTCGTGTAAGTTGATATAACAGTCCGAAGTATTTGGTATGAAGTAATCAGAGTCAGTTAAGTTAGTACCGATATAATTTTGCATTGACAAGTACTTACAATAAGCAAGTAACTATTCATGAATGCTTTTTATTACGGATGAAATATGAACGATGATGCTAAGTTCACTAGTCTTAAAATGGTTTTATACTAAATTCCCTTTCACACAAGGTACTCGGAGCAAGCATCTTATTGGATATAAATAGGTCTATAAATAACAAGGAGGAACGGTTGATTTATTAACTGTTTGATAACAAGCAGTAAGAGTCACTCGCCATCAATCAATCAGGTTGTCGGTACCACTAATGTAAATGGCGGGATGTGCAATATCCATCACTATTCATGAAGGGTATATGATATTGTTTGCCACTATATGCTCGCTCTACTTTCCACTAACTAGTTATAGGGCTCTGTATACGAATAAAACGAAGCAATTAAGATTAACTTCATAATAAGAATTGATACTTTACATTCAATTAAGATAAAATATAAAGCTGATATTGTTCCACGGATAAATAAAGCGCATTAAAGTAACAGCCGTAGTTCCTATCACAAGTAATTTAGTCTTGCTTGTACCTCAGTAACTCGAGAACAATAGTAAGATAATCTTGTACATCCGAGTTTTATGCCACATTTGGCCTTCTAGTGCTGTTGTTTCTACATAAATTCATCATTTTATCATGTTTACTGCTTTTAAAAGCGACGATATTATCGAGCTGCCTACAAGATATATTAATATGGTAATTTTATCGTAGCTGTCGCATAAGGTACTTGTTGATAGTCGATCGCACTATCTATCGGTGTAGCAGCTCTTATATTCTCTCTACGGACGACGCTCCTCAGACTCTGACATTAATTGACATTCACCTGAAAGCCGATGGAGTTTGCGTGTTAATTGATAGATCTCGGCAGCAAATCTCGATGCTGGAATTATCTGTGGAACTTGGATCCTGCCCTGAGTGTGGTAACATAAAATCGTTTGCAGTCAAGTATTCTGCATAGTTGCTAATATCTGACACATACCTGCAATGTTGCAGATCTGTCGAAATACTTTTTGCGTACAAGTTAATTATCTCTTTGTCATTCTGGGTCAAAGATAAGGCGCTAAGGTCGTTCGAGATAAACGAATTTGATTAAAAATTTAACGTGCACAAGATTAGAGCAGACTTTTTAATCAGTTGAGAACACGACTTCATTTTTACGAGCTTCGTCTTAGCACTTCTTTTTTAATTGCCTCTCGACGCGCCCGGTCCGTGTAATGCGCTATTTAATGATGCTTCAAAATGTAAAGTGCATTGCTGCATTATCTTTGCTTACTGCTACTTATTAAAAATGACCACGTCAAGCGTTAGTGGTCTTTTTGGACATAATTCGGTATACAATACGTTTCTAGATCCTATATAGAGGTAATCCGACCGATTTCCAAGTATAAAAGTATAACTTGAAAATATAATTTTGATTTGATTTGATATGCTTATGTTATAAGTTGGATTAAGTTTGGCAAAACAATGGGAACACAATTTCATACTCCATATAACTGTATCTAAAGAAAATGAAATGTCGAACACAGTCGGTAATGGTTGTTATAATCGGT
Source organism: Spodoptera picta (assembly GCA_038387885.1). Taxonomy (NCBI): domain Eukaryota; kingdom Metazoa; phylum Arthropoda; class Insecta; order Lepidoptera; family Noctuidae; genus Spodoptera; species Spodoptera picta. The sequence goes on along the minus strand of JAZHFQ010000438.1, from coordinate 3,163,364 downwards.
TACAACGAATCAAAATCGAGACTTATTCGAATTACTTTATCTGACGCAATGTAATGTTTTGTTCCGGCTCAGAATCGACATTGAACAAATTCGATACGGCTCACGGGCGAGAGCAGCCAGTAAAAACATGACCAATCTAAATTTTATAGTCAAATGACAATTTGTAAAAAAGAAAATTGCTTTTTAATACAACAATAAACTAACAGTCAATTCCGTTGAGCAACATAGACAAAACCAGGCATCGATTACTGACAACAAAAAACGAAAACTAGTCTAATAAATCCATGACAATAACAAAATAAACGTACAACGGAGGGAGTAATCCATCACCTGCGTGTATTAAAAAAAATAACAGGTGGCCAATTCAAAAACGTTCGCAATATAACAAGGGTTTTGTCGCCTACGCATATCCGTTTATTTCAATCAAATAATGTCATAATATTACATGCAAAGAAAAACGAATTTCAAATTACACATGCACCCTTATAGCGGTTGTTACTGGCACCTAATTATAATATAAATAATTTATACCGATGGCGTTTAACAACTGACCCTGGCTTTGTAATCTTAATAACCCGACACTCGACAGTAAAAAGTGGTATAATGTAATTCGCACAAGTATTTTGTTCCCACTAGTACGAGCTGTCAATAACGCAAGAGCCAATTATTGGCGGCGTAATTAATTGCGTAACCGGTATAACTTTATTCTCTTGATTACATTGATAGAGATCTGTAAAATACTGTATTAACTAGTAAAAAAACTTGTTCAAATAATGTTGATATGTGGTATGACGTAAACACTCAATACTCGTAATAGTTTGCAAGAGTTGCGGCGCTGGCGCAGGACGAATAGGACGACCGCGGCGACCATGTGGGCACATGCAACAATGAGCTCATACAACCGGTCGGGCGCAGGACCGTTACAGATGAGCCACCGGCGACTTCACCGTCGCCTGTGAATATGCATGAGCCAAGACTTGACCTCGGGTTATTAGACCGCGCTCTCCGAGCGTGGGACCGCTCCGGTACAACAATCGACATTTGACAATTGCGTGACGCTCGATTCACTTCCCGAAGTTCACGTCAAGTAAATTTTGAATTGATGTTTTGTGGGCAGGATAATAATTATTTGTAAAAGGGGAAGTAAAGCTCAATAAGTCTTCAGACAGACATCCTTTAATGTAACCTTGGTCGTAAACGTGAAGTTGCTGTTACGTATTTCAATATAAAATGAGTATTTTGTTAGTGTATTATTTGTTATATTGCGATGACAACTTTTACCGCGATGTTGTATCAGAAAATAATAAATTAATGTAGATATTATTTTCCCGTTACCAATTTATAGAAAAGCTAATATATAGCGTATACTCAGAATGTTTCTGGTGAGCCGAAGTACAAATCAAATGTAAGATGGCTGGCTAGTCAGAGCGTGAACGGGACGTGGCCATCAATCAGGCGAGAGGCCGCGGGTCAGACCTCGCACCCCGACCACCTGTCGCGTCCGCGCCCGCCAGCTCACACCAATTGCTAATCAGTCACTAAGTTACGCCAAATCTCAGCTTGACAGGGGGACCCCGCACCACCAGCGCCACCGTCCGGGTAATGCTATTTTGACGAACAAGGGTATTAGCCGCCGCGACGACATCTTTTGTCACTCACCAGTGAGCCAGTGAGTATTAATAAAGACCCTCTGCAAGTGTTGAAGACTTTATTATTTAACTGTACTGAAGTTTCATAAAAGCGCATCACACAATGTGTTTCCCGGTAACAATAATACAGATGGCCTTTCAAGGTTAGTAAATAATTTAATTGGATCGTTGTAGTCTTTTAACGTCTCCTGAACCCAAAGCGTTTCCTTCTAATACCACGCAATAAAAGTAATCTCATGGACCTTTCACCCGTTGAACAAAAGAATTATTGCTCATCGAAAGAGCGGCAATTCTCGCGTAAAATAGCAGACATTTTTGAAATAGCGGTAGCTTGTCATTTGAAGCGTCGGTATCGGAGTACGGCGAGCGGCGAGCCGCGGCGATCGCTGTAAATTTCATCGCAATAGTGAATGTACACGCGAGACTAAAAATAAACATGGCGGCCACAACGGGCGTAGTCAGGCGATACTGAGATAACTGCTCCAGCGTGTATCGCCTCCAACAGATCCGGCGCCATGCGCCACTGTGTTGTGACATGTGAATACGCTTCACACAACATTTATTGTTTAATTAGTTGGGTTAAATTTAGTACACATGGCGTCTTTTGAGTGGGCGCCAAAGTTTTATTTAAACGGCAACATTGATTTCGGTGGTTAAGAGGATATGTATTTACAATTTTTTTAACAATGCATATCAGTTCCTGTCTACACATTTCTCACGAGTATCTTTTGATAAGCTCAGACCTAACTTAATATTGGAAATTCGAATGCCGAGATTTATACTTATGGAAAAGAGTTATAATAGCTTTAAAAGTTTTTACACGAATAATTTATGGGATGTTACGACGACGGCTTGAAGTCAGGCACGCAGAAAAAACAAATCTGAACCCTGAAAAACTTCTGAAACCTCTTTTAGGCGACATCAACGTGTTTACTCTTCGAAATATTTACTTTCAGAATTTGTAAGCATTTAAGCATACACACAAACAAAACGAGTTAGACTACATGCCGTTTATTATTTCATCTCTGTATTGCAAGAATAATAAATCGTATTACGAATTATGCAGTGAAACTAATTTTTCTAAAATATTATGCTTTTGCGTCATACACCTAGCGAAAACAAATGGATAAGGATAACTGAGAAGTTTATAGTATTCTAGTGTGACCTGGAAAATGATACTTAGTTTTGTAGTTCAAGAAAATAGTTCAATTGTACGCAAAGCAGCACAAGTGTGGCAACCAGAAACAAACTCGATTGAAGAAAGGAACGAAGCTATGCCGTCCGTTGGATTCATCTCGGCCAGATCACGTTCGTGGAACAAAGGAGCGCGCGGCGAGCCGACACAAGCAAAACGAAAAAAAAAACTTGCGTTCAAATGGAGCTTTTCATACTTAACTCCGTGCACTTACAGAATATTCCAGATGACGCAAGCGTCTCATGCGCTGAACATCTTTAATATTTGTGTACGCATTCACTGTACAAATATATTTCAGTAGTGAGAATGTGCAAAAAGATTTCAGGGAAGCTAACCGTGAATACCTTCGGCACAACGGAACGAACAAACGCCAGCTCAAAATGTGCAATGTGACAACTCCATGCAGCATTAAGAAGACATTAGGGGTGGGGTTAGAACGACGACAGAGGGCGCATTATTTAGCAATTTATCACGTATTCGATAGCAAAGGAATATGAACTTTCTGTAACTGTTGCCTGTTTATTATTTCAGTAATTTCTAAAATGAAAATATTTTTAATGTAGGTTTACTCAAAATTTAAATATTAGATCCTTATAGGTGGTGTGGGGGATGATCCAATACAAGAATGTTTGTGATACATTAGAAAGCAAACATCGCTGTCACTTCGCTTGTCGGGCCACAATGACTCGCTTGAAATCACCGCGTGAACCTTTCATCGCGCGTCACTACGAGCTTTCAAAAAGCTTTCAGTGGTTGATCGCGCGCACTATGATTATGAGTGTTGCCAATATACGTTCCGCGATTGGAGTTATGGCAAGTATGAATAAATGTGGAATGTTGTGTACTGCTATTGTGCAAGTTGACGCAATGTCTACCACGTTAACCTATCAATTTGTATGGGTAACTGTGGCGTGCCACCAAGTGCGGTTGCCAAGCGCCCGCAGCGGAAAATTTGGCGGAAACCGATCGACATCGTGGCTCAAAACTATGCATTTTAAGTCAAATCAATCGATACGCGGTCGGACGCACACGTGTGCTAGTTGTTTATGTGCCACAAAAACCACAAAGTTTTGCGAGACTGCCAAATGTGGAAGTACATACTTCGTATGAAGTGGCTTTTAGGGCTTCCCATGAGAGGAGTTAGCTTACGTTAGTGGACGAATGGGGCACAACTCACGCGGCGTCATTATCGTTACAGTTCAGTGGTCGGCGCCAATTTGAGCGGGTATGTAACGAGCACTGCGCCCACACCAGTCCCAGGACTTACTTAATTGAGCTCTCCACACACTCAATTTCTTTACATGAAACTTCAAATGATATTCAGATATTATGCCATTGAAAATACAAGGGGTCTATTTAGCTTGAGGTAAGGTGTGTGGGGTGGTTCAGAACTTAGACAGTACGTAAAAATAAACAATTGATTCGTGTTTAGACGTTACTAAACCAAAATTTGCATTGAACAACAAAATTACAGTGTAGTAAGGTATACAGAACTATCGTCGAGGTTGATGGAGGTAGATGGCCCGTGGTGGAGCCGGGTACCGGAGCGTGCCTGCTCCCGCACCCATAAATATTTTACGGTGCACTCCTTTATGGTATTGTGATTAGATTGTCGCACTGCTTGTGCCACGCGAATCTATGGTATATACACATATCGAATTTAAGATAATATGAACGCGTTTCTCAAGTATTTCACCATGGAATGCAAGATATACACAAGTTTTTCATTGTTATAAATTAACTTACATAATCTTGTTAATTTTCTAACATGTTTATGATTAACACACATCATTGATTTGTGAGAAGGACTTACAGTAAGTAGCGGCTGAAACATCGTTGAGACACGAATAGCAGTTATATTTTCGTTCCAACTTCCAATATCTGAATAATAAATATGGAATAGTACAAGGTGCTTCAGATAGAGTGTTCGATCTAGCCAAACCGGGGCGCAAGCGAACATGATGTCTACACGGTGTCGGAGAAGGGGAAGTGGTAAGGTCGCGTTACGCCGTTTGAAAGTGAGATGCGAGGCGCCAGGAGAGCAACAAATTAAGTCCCCGCGGGGAGCGGCTGCCCGCCCACGCCCGCGTTGAGAGCCCGCCCGCGATAATGTCTCGCCGAAGGGAAAACTTGAATATTTCCAACGAATTACGTAACCAAATTCGCTGAATAAAAGTTCGCGTACGTGCCCCGACAACCGGCAAAGTATTATTGAAGTTCTCTTTACATTCTAATTAGGAGTTTAGAAGCATTTAATCGTTGAATATGTCGCCTTCGATAATCCATTTCACGTGGAAAGTTTATATTGAATACAGTAATTGTACAAGTATCTGCTATCAATTTGTTTGTAAGTGACTTCACTGCGTATGTGATAAATATGTTTTTCCAACTTCACCAATGTATCACAAAATATATTATGTCAGCACTACGTTTTAAATTACTTCATTATTTTGATTTATATGGCTTAACTTTATGTCGTCGGTTTCATTATTCAATCACATGTGGGTTTAAAAGTTACAGACTTTAAAAATTGTTACACGACTAACATACGCAATTGATTCATGATATGACAATTGGTTTGAGAGTGGAACCAGTAGGCAACTAAATTGGCATTTCGTTGGAAAATCGTGAGAAATAAAAGTATACAACATTTATATAATTATGATCATTTAAAAAAATTAAGCCGATGATTCAGAAAAGTGCCACTCAATTTGTTCATTATGATCATACAAATATTTAACGTTAAGAGCATACATCTGATGAAAATATTTTATTTTATTGGCCAATATTCCCTTATTTTATATTACGTTATTTGAAAAAGTTATAGTCGTTTCACGAGAGAAATAAAACTCTTACCGCAACATAAACTTTATCACATAAAGTCATAAATATTTTGTACCAATATCACTTCCCCCGTGTGAGGTGTGGCATTGGCGTTCGTTCTAAATGTGAACTTTAAAGTTTATTGCTATCAAAACTTTTATTTTTTATTCCCGCGCACATTTATTTCAGTGACGCTTAACCTGCACGCTCGTTACTCGATATGAACACATATATTGATAGGTATATGCCTCATATTTGATTATTAAATGATTGTAAAGGTTTAAAAACATAGAATTCTTATAAATTCACTGCGAACGCCTGCGTCTGAAGCAATGTTGGACATTAACGGACGGATTAAACAAGCGAGAAATAATAGACGCACGATACAGTTAATGACGGAACCATAAAAAGAACGAAGAAATCTGCCAATAGCAAAGCTTAAGCGAGGATATAAAATTAAATGGGTAGAAGGCGTTTTTACAAGTTTATCGAGCGTTCCACATCGGGCAGACGTCTAATGGGCTCGCAGGCGCCGCGCACACTGCCTGTCTGTCTCGGCGGCCAGTGACGTGCGCCCGCCCGCCAGACCGTATGAAACCGACATTTAGACCTTACCAATTTCCGATCGATAACCAGCTACGAAAACGTTTCACTTATGACATGTCACGATATGTTACACTTAGGATAGCGGAGCGATAATAGATTAAAGAGTTCCTTATGAACAAGTGGCTGTAGCGAGAACAAAAAGGTCGGAATGGGGGCTACTTACACAGACCGGCGCGGTTGGCTGCCCCCTCGCTCCGCTTTTAATGCGGATTTATCGACTCAAATTAATCGTGTAAGTAGAGAGCCGGTCGAGGAAAGTTGCGTGAAACGCGATAAAGGACCTCTATTCGTTCGAAAAGCCGTTCATTGCGATTTAACTAAATTGACCTTCGTTTACTATTAACCTGGTGGAGTGATCTGATTGACGAGTATTATAGGTACATACATAAGATGGAACGTGTTTATTATAGCAATAAAGTTTAGTTCTGATATGAACTTTCTAAAGTTCAAGTGGCAGCGAGTGCACTTCTCGTAACTGTCAAAGGACCATCGCCCGTTGGAGTAGACGAGATTTGACTGAATAGTAGACAAACACTGCGAGACTGACTCTCTCCAGTTACATTTTTCTACAACAAAATTTAAGTTAACGAAAACTAAAAATTTTGAGAGCGGTCGATTTATGCAGGAATAACCTTTCTGATATGGGCCGAAAATCCTCTTTCACTGTCTCACAAATGTAATATTAAATCTTTGTATAAATAGATTTCGATAAAAAGCATAATACTTGAACACTAAAGTTGTTATACATAAACTTACTTGGACTTTATTTAGTTTTCAATGTAAATATTTCCATACAATGCAGTATTTACAAAATATCAATCAATGACACAATTCGCACAAAACCATATGACAAAGGTATGTTTTGTAAACATCAAGTAGCATGGCGATGCGGTTTCGGGTGCGATGTCGAACGCGACTGGGTCTCCGGAACGACACGTCAACCCACAATCTCATTTGTGCTTCCCACTACAACGAGCGACACGTAGGAAATGAGATGCGATTAGCTTACCCAGCCGGAGAACATTTGCTCTGTACATCGGCACAACATTCACATAAATTTAAAATAGCTGTGACAACAAACCCGTAAGGAAATATTGCCTGTTTATCAGCTCAGGTACACCCTACTTTACATTTAACATGTTCCAAAGAAGAGTTTAACTTTATAAGGCACACAATCGCCCTAATCGAACCGTTTCACTTACACATTCAAATGCAGTAAGTAACCATTGTGCGCTCTCTTGACTTTTGATAAATGATCCGATTAAAATGAGATTGCTGATAGTCTCTTTTTAGTTTTAGTATTTTCGTATATACCTGATCGAGAGAAATGGAAGAATGCTGACGAAGGAACTTTGACACTATGGTATTAGAAATGGCTATTATACATTTTTCATGTGTGTGGAAGGAAAATATCGACCTCCGAATTTAGTTTCCTATTAAAAGGGATGTTTTGTGGTTAAGCAGATCAATAACTTAAACTCACAAAATATATTTAAAACGGCATGGTTTCCTAAAGTTTTGGAATAGAAAATACTTCTCAAGGAATAGCTGTGTGTTCTTCGAAGGGGAGTGGGAGTGATTCCGAGCCGCTTACACTGGCACCCGCTTCGGGACTGCATAATACATTGCGGAGAATGCACCGCAGTTTGATCCTTTTCTAGACAAGGTAAGTACGACTGTACCTCGAGTGGAAAGTTCTCTTGATGTTACCTCCACTTTTCTACCAAGTAAGGACATGAGCTAGTAAGGGGCCTTACGGTTTCAACGTAAATTGACAAAGTTTTGAGTATGACATCTCTTTGTCTTCTTACAAAGGAATATCGACCATGTTCAATTATTTATGACTAATTGTTCTTACAACTTTGGAAGTGCAAAGTTCGGGCGAAGGTATTAAAGGGATACGTAGAAACTTGTGGGGGAATAATGAAGGCATTTAGAGTACACAGTCGAGACATTGTCAATAACGTATTTATTGAAGGTAGTAGTTTCTAATGGTGCCTTAAAATCAGATTTGAAATATACAGTGATTAGTACACTTTGAAGTAGTTTGAAGAAGCAAAACAATGTTGCTTCGGTCGTTAAAAAGGAATGTTAAAGAATTTAGTTCCCGGCCACGTCCACGTTAACTCTACCGGTCGTAAAAGTTTCGTGTGTGGATAATAAATATAATGTTGTTTTTACCCGAAGAGACTCCTAAAACGAGTTGATGTTTCTTTAAATCAGCATCTATTAACAAGACTAGAATTTATTGACAGTGTATTTACTTTTATTCGCTGACTTTTTAGTATTCGCGCTCAATAAATGAAAACGAAAATTAATCAATTTCGAATGTTTGGTCATTGTACATAGTGAACAATGCCAAGAAAGACAAGGTCTTCGAATTACAGCTGTCAAGTAACAACAGTTAATTTTGGTCTCTGTTCAATTATAAATTAGAAAGTTACGGTGGAATATTTAATTAAAGCGCGAGATAAAATATTGCAATGACATATTATTCTGACATGAGTTTAATTTGATACCAATTGTAGATAGGTACTTTGCTTTTAGAAAATTGGAGAAATATTTTTTAATTAGAAAAGTCTTACTTTTCAGAAGATATGTTCTGTAAGCACTGTTCAGTCTTACGCTCTAGTTGCGACTTCAAGGAGGGTCAATCTGGCATTTATTAATGTGGATCGGGCTGGCAGGCCCAGACAATGGCGTGCATGTTTCTCCGAAATTGTGAACCGGTGTAGAGGACCTGGCCTTCGTTGCACGTACAAAAACCTTCGGTAAACGACGGTTCACATAAGTAATTCAGAAGGTACGATTGTACGAATAAATAAAAGTAACTAATCTTCTTTCATGCATACCTGAGACCTGAGTTCTGCCTTTTGTGTTTATATCGATCTGTTAGTTTAAAAGTCAGTTAAATGTAACGACACGCATGCTACTCCAATCAAGTTAACAAAGGACGGTGTTTTTGAGCGACATCGTGCGAGGTTAACTAGTGTTTCCTCGTTTCACAAAAACATTTTGTTCGGAATCAGAATTATTTATCTATTATTAAATTTCTGTTTAGTAACCTTAATGGATATTCTTTATGTTATTGATACAGTATTTCAATCATTTTCCTAAAACTTATTTAGGTTCTGTATTTTCCATGTAGAGGTACATACGCAATTTAACAATGACACGGGCAAGACACAAGTATCAACGCAAAATGACTAATTTAGGCGATACACTTGACAAAACGTAGACTAATGACGGAAGGTGAAATCCAAATGAAACTTTCATTAAAAAAATTATTCCATGAAAAGATTGAGAAAACTTGAGCCATTTTGCTGAGCAAAAGTTACGAAAGATAAGCGAATAAGATCTTGGTATTTTGCCAAGAGAGTAATCATGAAAAATATGACAGAGAAACAGTGCGATATTAAAATATGAAATAAATTTTCAGCTAGACAAAATATGTATTACGAAAGGATAGCGAAGTAGTGTTGATTTATTGCTAGAAAAGGTATGCGATTGATTGTCATTGCGGTTCATTCGTTTAGTAATTAAATTATGAAAACTTACTTTGAAGAGAGCTCCTTTACAATGGTATATGACTCCGGGCAAAATCTGAAACAAAGACCACACACGTTATTGTAAAGTGGAATTTCTTACGATTTGTTATTGTTCTAAACTTCTTGTTTTGATCGTACTAATACGAACACTCGTAAAACTTTGTTTAAAGTTAACGATAAGCAGATAAGATGAATTGCTAAAGTGATATTATCCTTAGAACAAATTGGCGGTTGAATGTAAAACTAAACCAATTACAAGTTTTCCAATATGCCCGGCAAATTATACCAATGTTCAACTCGCAATAGCCTCTCTACACGGCTTCTTGCAGACTTCTCCTCAAATTGAAGTTTGGAGCGTTCGCGACGCACTCGGTCTGATTTACACACATACAGGGACATCGAAGACATGACCATATTGTATGTGCAGTGGAAAGCATTTTAAGTCAATTGTGTTGCGATGCGTGACTTTTAAAGTCGTTCTTTATTGTTTCTTTATACTGTCTGGCTGTTTTAATCAGGTTTTGTTAGATATTGCGATATTTCGGTTTTGTTATTGAATTTCATAATGCACTCATTTTATTTGTAAGTGTTTGTTTGTTGCAAATAACAATAAAATGTTGCAAATTCCCCAGTCGAGAGTTAAAACAACAAATCTGTACGGTACCTTGTAGTGTTTGCTGTGCAATCACGTCGCTATTCTAGTTACATAATTCCCTTTTGCAGTGTACAACGAAAAAGCTGCGCTTAAAAACTCCATTACTGGGCGGCATTCGTTTCGTTATGACACAATACGCGTTAACCGACAAAATGAGAGCGTTGTAGCTAGTTACGGAAATAAAAGCTGTTATTATGAATCGCAGCGATGGGTGCGCGGTCGGTAGCGGCGCGGGCGCGGGCGGGGGGGCCAGGTAAACACTGTTATTTGCATTACACGCCCCGGCCCTTGGCTAGGATTTGTGACATCCGCCGGTAAGCTCAGAGAGCGCTCTCTCGCGGCAACTCTAATTATTGTTGAATTCATTACGGAAACGGCGACATGTACAAGATTGGATTTTGTGCAAATATCTTTACAAGGTACATTACCTTTCCTCAGTGTGCGATTGCTATCTTATTGTTAAGTGTAATAGTTGCCTAGCGGAGCGCACTCTGCGACCGCAATGGTGAGATATTATACCGTAAGAGGAAAGTCTTCGTATTTATTAACTAATTAAGGCGATAAAACGGTGGCTGCTTGTAAGAATGATCGTTTAATTTAATTTACACGATTGAAGAGGCACATTCTCACAGAAAAGTTAACATAATAGGTGCAAGGGAACAAAACGGGTGTTAATAAGTAAAAGTCTGTATAAAGTTTCGAGATACGACTAATAAGAGGCAGTGAGGCGCGGGGGAGTTAAAGCAAGCTTGTTGAGTGTGGAGGCGGCCGCAAGTGTGCAGGTTTCACGCTTGCGGCGGTAACGTGTAACGCGTCTTTTTACAGAATGTCTGAAATGGCGAGCGGCGCATTCAAAAGCTTGAGCTAGTTCCGTGCGGGCTCGACAGGTCGAAGACAAAGGCCTTACACATTCACACAAGTCTTCCCAGCAATTGAATTTTAGACATTTTTACAGTATTATTTTGCTGTTGTCTTCGAGACATTTGGAAGAAACTTTGATACTTAGTAATGTAAATCAACGTGTAGGTAATCATTAAGTAGTAGCAGTAAAGGGCTTTAGTAAGAGTTTAAAATTATACTTAGTAGGAGTTTAATCTTTATCACTTGTGACCCATGGGCTCGAGATAGAGATCAGCGTTGAGCAAGCGCAGTCTAGACAACAATAGAGAAACTTTACACGTCACCCTGAATAATTGAGTTTCAGAGAAAGCGTTCCAGTAAATTGTATATAATTCTTAATGAGGTAATCGCTCAACGATTCAAATTAATACAACGTTTGAATATAATATTAAAGCTGTTTTCAAAAAGATAGATTTGAATTGGGATTTGCAAACGGTGAAAAGAAAATGTAGGGTAGGTAACCGAAAATACCCAATAAAGATGGCCTTCAGAACTTTGAAATTTTATCGTTCTGGAGGTTTTTTTTAGACAAAAGTGATCGTACAAATTAAGTTGCGGCGCAGGGAGAGGAACTTACAAATGTTAGTTAAAACTTAACTTAATTTTAAGACAAACAAGATAAATATTAATGTTAATAAAGTTACAGCTGAAACTTTCAGTAAGTAGTGTTATTAAAACAATATTTTCCAAGAACATGTTGCAAAATAGCAACTTAATATGCGAGTTAGTCGGTTTATTAGCATAGATGGATGTAGTAAACTTTTGTATTTTCAGAAAAAACTTTAAAACAAGAATTTTATTAGTAAAGTTATATAACGCGCTTTCAAAACTCAATCGAAGTGCGCGGCACGTCGTACGTAAAACTCGACGAAAGTATGACTATGACAAAAGCACGTGCGCACCCGAACCTTCCAAACTTCCCGAAGGACACCGCGACGTTATTTAGGGGCGTTTCTGAAAGGCAAGGTGTGTCGTCTGGAGCCCAAGGGAATTCACTACGCTTTAAAGCTGGTAATTTGATGTGAGTCTTTCGAGATTTTTCCATCTTCCCGGGTCGTTCGGGGAGCGGGCGGATTAGGCCACGCACGGCATGGGCGAGGGCGGCGACGCGCCAGATTAATGTCGCGAGCTTTGCGCCAAATTTAAAATGTCACGTTCCATTTTTCCAGCCAACAGAGCCCGTCAACGACCCGAACAGTTAATACTTCCGATTGCACGCATTCCTTATGTAATAATTTATGGACACGCGCATGGAACAATATGTTATACGCACAATTTCCAAGTAAATAACAATACTAACTTTAATATTGGTTCTAATAAGTTATTTTATGAGAACAAATGTTCCAAAACATTCAAACCAAAATAATTTCAATGTTACTTAACAAAATAAGCAATCTTGAGATGACGACGTGATAAGCCTAGAGACGGAAATGTTGTCCTTGAGACAAATAAAAAGAAAAACTGTCTGAGGTCAATGATTCCTATGTGTGTCTGCAGCACACATACACACGTGTATAATATCTAAAGTGTAGTCAACATGGAAACAGGGCGTAGGAAAAAAGGCAAAGTCGTAAAACTGGCGCCCACCAATCGCCAAATAAGGCCGGCGAGGCACCGGCGAGCCGCGCGGCGTCGTCCTTGACTCCCGGCCAAATGACATAAGTTGGCCCATGGGCGCGGATTCTTGACTAATCGATAAACAAGACGGAATGGATGAAGAACCCAAACGTTGAATCGCCGCACCCACGCTAAGCTATTAACCTACAGACTAATTTGGCCATCATTCCATAAAACTGTTGAATGTAACGCAAAAAGCGTAGACAATAGCAACAAGGCCGATTCGGTTTGTGCAGTTCAAATATTGGCATACCATCATACCAAGTCTTATTCACAAGATCATCTATCACGTCTTATGATTATCACCAGTTTGTTTTATAACATCTAACTTAATAGAGACTGGCGGTGGCGGCACATAAGTCTGAAACTTTTCCAATTTTCATATTCCACTAGAAGTCAACATTAATAAAGGGCCTTAATTTTAATAATTTCACATTTATAGTATATGGAGTGCGTGTCCGTAGCAGTCATAAAATGTGCGTGCGGGTGAAAATTGATGCGTAGGATATGGTGTAAATTTAGAGCTTATTATCGTAGCCTTGAAATTTGATAGGTCTAATGGGCATAGCTTGATACACTTTTTACACGATCGCAGCTTACAGTTTGTTTTACTGTCTGGAGAATTCATAAAAAGCGTAACTAAATGAGTTTGAGAAATCTTAAACATTGCCTATTTAAACGCGACGACGCGCAACGCGGGACTACACCGCTCTTTAAGTTAGTTACTGTCGTGTTTGATAAGTTCGATCGCCACAACAAAAAATCAAAATACGAAGTTGAGCCATCTATTTGTCTACAAAGTTTTTAACGGTCGATTATGTAGTTAAGTGTTATGACGATACCACATTGTAGTTAAACGGGCTCGCTCGTAACCGTAGCTAGGCTGCAAAATGATGCTTGGTGACGCCTAATGAAAAATAGCACCCTAAATACAGAGTTAATTGCAGCTTTAATGAAATTCCGAGGGTGTTATGTAGCGGTCAACAAAGTAAGATAACTTGCAACAGGCAAAGCCAATAGCAGGATTAGCATGCAGAGCGGCTGGCCTGGTGTCAAGTTCATTGGCGAGTACCCACGTATCCACGTGCTCGCCCCCGTGCTGCAAGGTGACTGACTTTACCATATAACATTCATGACATGTACGGTGAGTAATTACATGTCTATCTAATGCCATGGCGGCCAATGACTTTTTAATCTCTAATCTGATTACAAGTCTAAGTATATTAGCACGCAACTTTATTCTGCTTTTGAAACAAAATGAAAATTTCTGCAAATAATAGATAAGGTAAACATTAGTTCGCTGTACGATAATATCTTTAGCGATCAGGTATACCAAGGTATACAATACCTTTAAGTATGTCACCAACAGATGTTTTTTTTATGGAATAGGAGGCAAAAGAGCACACGGATCACCTGATGGTAAGCGATCAGCGCTTTTCACAAGTGATGTCGATAGTTTGCATAGTATTTATAAAAGTCAAAGTATTTTTTAAATATGATATGAAGCCAACGTTTTATAAAGTTTCGATCATTCAACAGTTTCACAAATTCACAGATGAGCTTATCAATTTAGTGAAGTGACGGTGCAAACCTGAAACTGTACGAGAGCTTTCCCCAGCACCAAATCAATGATTCATCGATCAATAATTGAACAAAGCGCATTAGTGAGGCGATCGCTAAACGTCCACTTCGCCGGTGAGTAAACACCGCGCGGTGAACACGAAGGCGTAATCCGTAGGGCGGCACTTAGCGCGCGCCACAAGCTCCGCACTCAAATTGCACACCAACTAATCTGTTTGCGTTTCCAACGCATTCAATCACCTATTTCACCACTATCAATTTTGATGGCCAATTTCCCATAACAAATTACCATAAATACTTTTTATTGAAACAGTACCTAACAAAGATGAAAATAATTTCACCATGCTTGCGTGTTACCTGTCAGAATTCACGGCAAATAAATTCCGATAGAATGAAAAGTTCAGAATTACCATTATCATTCGATGCGCTTGATAACGCCATGTTAAAGCGCATTGCGCCCGCGCATCTGCAATCTACACAGCGGCGCGGACATTGCACCGATGACATCATCGGTGGATAATATTTATGGAATAAAAATGCGGACTGAGCGTCTTTGTAATAATTATTGTTATGCGAGTTCTCACAAATAAATAAAATAAAGATAACTAGGCAATTCAAAGTAATAAGATTTGCTTCTTCATAACATTGTAGGTCATTTTTAAGGAAAAACAGCTATCGATAATATTAAAACATAGGTATAATAATGTAATGGATGCTGTTAACACACCATTTGTAACGGAACAAAATAAAATTACAAATCATAATACACCGAACTGTGTTCCGAAAAAGAAAAAGCCCAATAACTTGGAATTATCATTGACAACATATACAATACACTTCCTTCAACACAAGGAAAAAGTAAGGTACTTGTATGAGTACAATACGTGCCCTACTCAAGCGAAGGTTCGACGAGTGTTCACATTGTTGGTGATTTCTTCGAGACGAGTTCAAGAGCCCGCCTTCTAAAAAAGGTACACATTCGATTTTAAATGTCACCAATGTCTAATTTAAAACGATCCCAATGTATCACTTTTATTACGTGACACGCTTAACTGATTCCAAACGACCTATTGTAATGGCTACATTTTTAGGAATTGTCCGAAACTAACTTTCGTAATTGTATTAGTTTTGAAATGAAAACTAATAAAAAATAATAGTTATAACTTCTATTCTTACTTCTGTCATTCATATTACAGTTCTGCATTATATTACACTTGTTCATAGAAAGTTTGTTCCTTTACTCGTAATATGTGTTAACAGAACTTCATGGTAAAGGCATAACTTTAAAATATATTTTTATTTCCATAAATTGTTAGAAATAATAATTATTTTTTTCAAAATACTGTCATTTTTATCTAAGGGTTCCAAATAAATTGAGCAGCGTGTTTAAAGTAACAAAATATTTTAGCAAATACTTTAAACAAAATACTAACTGAACAGTTCGTTAAAACAATGTAAATATTGTCGTAAGACTGTCTCAAGAAACAAGAGAATAGCATAACTAGTGTTGATTCACAAACGATTGAATTCGTAGTGCTTCATACTGACTCGGCGACGCCAACAGTCTTACTCACCCATCTTTCGTTGAATCACTCACAAACGATGAAAAGTCTTGTGGACTAGGGAAGAACTAAGTTTTTTTTTCTATTTGAGAAGTTCGGTTACTTCACAACATAAGTATTTGATGATGACAAAGTACCTATTTGATAAAAATTGTGCAAAAACTCAGAGTGCCAAAATTAGCACCTACGTATTCGAGATGTGCACGTGATTTTAGAATATGGTCTTTCTAACTTATGCACTACCTTTCGAGTCCGAGGTAGCTATTTGATGACGATAAATGGGCAATTGTCATGCCAATGAATCTTGTCTGCAAAATTTTAAAGCATTGTGTTTAATGTTGTGTATCGCCTGACATTGTGTCTATAAATATTTATTGATAGATTTATTCTTTAAGTTGCTGAACCTCGTATATAGCACTGAATCTGAATCGTCCGAGGACTAAATTACACACTGAGTAATCGGGTGAGTCTGCTGTTCGTCTCGCTCCATGATTTCGTTTTATAGCTGTTATTTTTTGTTCGTTTGTTTTCAAGTGACTGATTCTCTATTTAAGTATCCCAGTAATTTGTATTTGTCTCAATGCAATGCATTCGTACACATAGTACCCAATGATTACACTACATGAGCAATGTTCTATTCTATGCTAAATCGGTTTTGTTGTGAGACGGATGAGTCCATTCTGTGTGTATGATAAATAAGTGATATGATTTACATAAATCAAATAAAATATATCAGTGAATCGTTTGCGCAGCGATAAAATAATCGGATTTGTTTAATAGAGAAACGTTATTGCAGTGGAAACTGTTCGAACTGACGAATTGCAATGAACGTCAGCTGGCCTTCGGCTCTAGTATAGCTAAAAGTATGACTCAGTCCGATTGCTACAAATTAGACCGCCGACGTAGTCAAACTGGTAGGTTGCCTTTCTCAGACCAAACTAGTTTTTATGTCGTATAGAATTTGTGACTGAGCTTTTTGTAATTCTTGCATATGAAGGATACAAGTACAAATACCTACATTATAATGAAATAATGCACTTGCCAAGAATACGTTACACTTTCCCCAGCATTATACACATAAGTGTTTTGAACGGGGAATGACTTTTACATTAGATAAATTAGAGGCAGCAAACAATGGCGTCCGCTAACTAGAAAGTGAAACGAGCTGGTGCCGAGAATGGTCTTTCCGATCGTATCGATCTTGGGTTCGTTACCCCGTTCATTATTCTCTCAATCTTTTTTTTTTTTTTTTTATGTTTGATGGGGCGACGTTTGACCACTATCTCGCCTGGTGGTAAGCGATGATGCGGTCTACGATGTAGCACGTCGTCCCATAAGCAACCTATTCACTCGGGCCTTGAAGACTCCCAGGTTGTACCCTTCAGGAAATACAGACTCTGGCAAAGAATTCCACTCTTTAGCAGTACGCACAAGGAAGCTTGAAGCGAAGCGCTTCGTGCGTGTGGGCGGAACATCTACCATGAATCGGTGACGCTTCGCCGATTGTCTTGTGGTACGATGATGGAAAGGACTAGGGGGAATCAAGTTGTGCAATTCCCCTGCACACTCACCGAAATGTATCCGGTAGAAAACCGAAAGGCTTGCAACCTTACGCCTGTGCTCGAGGCTTTGAAGCCGAGCCTTCACAAGCGCATCATCGTCGATGAGCCTCTTGGCACGCCTCTCAATGTGCTCTAACGCGTCCAGCTGATATTTTGCCGAGCCGTCCCAAAGATGAGAGCAGTACTCCATACAGGACCGAACCTGTGCCTGGTACAGGCACAGCAATTGTTTCGGCGTGAAGTACCGTCTCACCCTCCATAGGATACCCAACTTCCTACCAGCCAGTTGCGCTTTTGACTCTATATAGGAGCCAAAGTTGAGTGTGGGCGTCAGAGTTACACCAAGAAGCTCAAGATGATCGGTCATCGGTACGGACACATTCCGGAAAGTAGGAGTCAGCGGAAATTGACTCCGTTTGGCGGAGAATAGACACGCCTGGGTTTTGCTAGCGTTGAACCTAACCAAGTTGGCGTCACCCCAGTCGGAGACCGCCTTCAAGGTCGAGTTCAAACGATCGACCATGGATTCTCTTAAAGACTGGATCTGTGTTCCGCTAGTCCGCGCACTGGACACATACCTTTCAACAACTGTGCTGTCATCTGCATACCCAAAGATACCGGGCTTAAGCAGGTCGTTTATGTGCAGCAAAAAGAGCGTCGCTGAAAGTACTGACCCCTGAGGGACGCCGGCATTAATACCGAATTGGTCAGACGAGCAGCCATCGATGACTACTCGTATTGACCGATCCCTCAGAAAGTCTGCTATCCATCTGCACAGACCAGTAGGAAGTCCATATGCAGGAAGCTTGCCGATTAGACTGTCGTGCCAAACCCTGTCAAAGGCCTTCGAGACATCGAGGGAGACTGCTAATGCCTCCCCGTGCCCCTCTATGGCCTCGCTCCATATGTGAGTGGCATACGCAAGAAGGTCCCCAGTCGATCGGTTACGTCGAAACCCGTATTGCCGATCGCTGAGGAGATCGTTACCTTCAAGGTATGCCAGGAGTCTATTGTTGAGTACACGTTCCATGCTCTTGCAGAGTATGGACGTGACCGAAATAGGACGGTAATTATTAGGGTCGGCACGACTACCTTTTTTAGGCACAGGCTGTACGTTGGCCAGCTTCCATGCAACCGGTACTAGACCCGTCTCCAAGGAAAGGCGAAACAGACGTGTCAAGATTGGAGACAACTCAGGCGCACAGGTTTTTAAAACCAGGGCTGGGATTCCGTCGGGACCACTGGCCTTGTTCACGTCCAGATCGCGTAGCGTCCTATATACCTCCTTCTGTCGAATGCGAATTTGCGACAAATTCGTCTTGCATACGCTATTAAGAGAAGGAGGCAAGGCGCCACCAGTGTCAAGACGCGAAGATTCCGCAAATAGAGAAGCAAATAGATTCGCTTTCTCTACCGCAGTGTGAGCCAGCGTCCCGTCAGACCTCAGGAGCGGAGGAAGTGAGGAGCGACAGAAGTTCGATTCAACCGCCCTGGCCAGGGACCAAAAAGCTTTACTTCCCGCTGGGTAGGAAGCTAGTTTGTTCCCTATACGGCCAATATGGTTAAATCGAGCCATCCGTAATGCCTTTTTGCATGACTTGGCAGCCCGATTAAAGGCTCTCTTCTTTTGATGAATGTCATCAGCCCTACGGCGCCTGGCATCCGCCCATTCCAAGTATGCCGCCTGCTTTTGCGCTTCGGCACGTCCGCAGTCGGCATCGAACCAAGGACGGGACCCACCAAAGGATGTCACGTCCGAGAATGGAATGTAGTATTCCATGCCCTGGCGCAGCACCCCCGTTACGGCTTCCGCACAAGCTGACGGGTCATCAGGAGAGAAGCAAACGGGCCGCCAAGGATAGGATGCGAAAAAAGATCGCATCCCATCCCAGTCCGCTGACTTGTATCGCCACATCCGCCGAGGTCCTCTGGGACTCGGATCTGGTGGGGAGTGTGTGGATACAGATTTCACCAGACAGTGGTCGGAGCTACCTAGAGGTGATGAGACTGTCACCGAGTAGCGATCTGGATCAGTTGTCAGCAGAAGGTCTAAGCAATTGGCAGTGTGCGTATCGACATCGGGTACCCTTGTGGCTTCCTGGACCAGCTGGGTCAGGCCGAGCGAAAGCGCAAGTTTACGCATTTCCCTTCCAGCATGGTCGGTGCACTGGTATGGGAATAACCACTCCTGATGATGAGCGTTAAAATCCCCCAGTAACACCAATCACAATACGACAATTTTACTTTAACTTAAGATATATCTCACGGTATGAAGTGGTGATCTAGCCACATTAGTGTAAATGTTATCCGACGTCATTAGCGAAAATAGAACATATTTACAAGGAAATAAATTTGATAACGAATATAAATTTGATCCGACCTTTTACATTTCCCAAAATAAGTGAGGTCAACGTTCACATTTCGGACACTGTCTTTTAATTCTAAGACTTCTTCTTTTATGGCTTTTGCGGCAACATGCAATAAATTAGCCCTTTACGGAAAAATGGACATCTGCTCCTCTGGAAAAAATCCCTCCTTGGAAGTAAAAGGACAAAATTTACGATCCGTGTAACCGTGGGTAGACGGACCTCGCCCACGAGTCGCATGCAAATGGCTCCATTGAGGCGGAGCAGTGTGGATGCTAGGCAGGCACCAAGGAAGATTAAAACTGAAACACCTCGCCATCCGCCCTTGTATCGCCCATATCTTAACAATTTGACTTAGTTTAGGCGGTTTGGCTTTTCTTAAGACTTTTCAAGAAACTACACTACAACTTTGCTCTATGTCATTTCTACTAGGTGTCTTATTAATATTAGTATATAATTAGTATGTAATTTTAATTGACATTTTTGTTATGAGTAACAATAAACCAAGCCGACGCTACATGAACGGTTTTAACACCCGATTAAGTAATGAAAATAGGAACGTACATGCTAAATCAGTTGTTAATACACGAATGTAGCTTAGTGAATTCGAAATGGTCTAATTTAAATCTAAAATGGTGTTTCTGATTCAACGCGACGAATGATGTCCAAATATAGAATTATTCAGTGCATCCCACATTTGTGTCTCGGTATATCGAAGCTAGAGTTTGGTTATTTGTGGCTAAGCTAATTCAATGATTTTAACCGATAGACTACGAATACCATGCTCACATTCTTCAGTTTAAAATGTGTAATTTTATTACTAATTACCTGTTTAATAGAGGACAATTTACCCCTCTTATTTCTGTGATACCATTTTCCTGATACCCGAGTTAAAAATAACTTCAATGTTTGCCTTTTATTAATATGACATTCACATTAGAAATGGTAACGAGAATTGTATAGAAGCAACAATGGAAAAAATACAGTCGTTCCGCCCACGCGACAGACTTTAGGCGCCACTCTACATAACGTAGACTGGCATACATATAGGTACTAAGTCCGTACGTATGTAGTCATATAACTTGGATAGCTGTTGCGGATATACTCTCATCTTAATGTAAATTAGTATTATTCACAGGAAACGCGTTGCCATGCATGCTTCATGAAATTGCTTTACGTAGGTTCTAAATTATCGCATACGTTGCATATGCGATCTTTATCATCATAGTGTTACAATCGATATAACTACCTTGAAGAGTGTTGCACAACGTTTATTAGACCAGAACCAAGGAATCCAACTTCACCTTGCAATATAAGCCGAGTTGAAATATCAAGTTTGTAGGCACAAATCTTTTTAGTGCAGTATGAGTGCCGACCGTGCAAAATATTCACTTCACAGCAGCATTGCATATGTAATCTGTATTGCCAGAAAACTGTGTGATGCATTTATCATCAGATTTCCATTAAAATATGACAGCTTTAACTGAATTTACGATATTTGTCTAAATAAACATGAATTACCAACGCTAAAGTAGGGTAGTGTAAACATAAATTATAGGGCCAATTATCCAGGTAGGTCTATCGGTTCAAGGCGTGCGTAGTTTTACTTAACTGATAGTTAATAACACCAGCCAGTAATATTAAAAGTATGTTAAAGTTATTAAGTAAATAATATAATTCAGAATTCAATATGTTCATAATGTGCACCATATGGGTGATAGGTATCACAAACCAAACTATTTCCTTTTCAGTTTCCTTCTATATTTATCCCCAACGCTTATTTCAAGCGTTGTTTAAATGCGGTCAGATAAACTCAAAACGCGTATGTCTTGTGTTGTGGCATACTTACGGACAGATATAGCAATTGTATACTCGTTTTATAGCATAGTGTGTATTAGTCTGAAGTGGAAAGTAGAGCAGCATTGCACTTTCTCTTGCCAGAAAGCCAAGTGCTGCGCATAAGCCGTGCAAATCACATTGTAAAACACCAACAAAAACAACAATGTGTGGCCATCTGACTACTCTTTATCCTTTTAAGCTGTCATATTATCTAATCAGCAGAACATGACGAAATTTCAGAATTAGTCATGCAGCATACCTCCTACGGATACATTACCAACAAACGATGCTGAAAATAATGAACACGTCACAGAGACTGTTAGGTTTGACTGTAAAGAAAAATAAATGTAGAACGAGCCGGTATTGTGTGTGGAGTGTACGG
This sequence comes from Spodoptera picta, assembly GCA_038387885.1. Lineage (NCBI taxonomy): Eukaryota > Metazoa > Arthropoda > Insecta > Lepidoptera > Noctuidae > Spodoptera > Spodoptera picta. Next base: position 3,141,079 of record JAZHFQ010000438.1, on the reverse strand, counting down.
ACATGCAATCAAAACTGGAGAAGTTAACGCGGTTGCAAAACTTACTCGTTATGTGTCAGTCCTACCTAAACGTTGTCTGTGTGCTGCACATCTACAAGCAAATGAAGTAATACTGTGAATACATAACTGATTACGTCAGTGGTATCTATAAATATAAGAGCACAGTGCAAGTTTTAACAAATCGATATTATAGTACAGTCAACACACGTGACTGCTAAATTGAAGCGAACAAACACGCCGGATTCGTTTGTCACAGTAACGCATATTAAGTTAGTATATTTTTCCTCTTATTAACTGGTTCCAATTATTGAAAAGGTGGAGTGCAATTTCCGTGAATGTAAATTAAACAACGGAATTAGTAATACGTAAATAAGAATTACGAAAGGCAGTATGAGGTTGAGAGAATGAACACCAAAATTGGTGTAATTTAAAGCACGTATTGTGTAAGAGTTTTATAACAGAATTGAAACAGCGTGGATTTAACAGAATTGAAACAGCGAACTGTATGAAACGTGCAGAGTTGGCGGGCGATGTGGCCACGGCGGGGGCGGCAAAACCGGCGCTCAAACCGGTTTGCGAAAGAGCCCTTCTGTCGAAGTCGGTCGCCATGCCGCCGCACGCCGAGGGCCAGTGCATTAGTCGGGTCATCTGCTTATGCACCGCATTAAAATCACGATTTCATAAATTTAAACGCAGAAGGTACCTTTTATAGAGCCATTTATTCAGTACTTTGTTCTTATTCATGAATAATTTTGTTACTCAGGCTGTAACTTTCAAACTATACATCATGTAGACAAGCAATGACAAGTATCATATCAGTATTTAACGCTTATTTGCAGATATATATATTCATCAGCAATGTTCCAAAATAGATCCATAAACTGTCTGCATATTATACAATACAAGAATACACATTCGCAAGCTCTATTATTTGCGGAGGTTTATCTGAAATTGCAAACAAAGACATCTGCAGGTCAATGCATACAACAGTTCCAGCTCCGTTGAGTCAATGGTTTCCAAAACTCAGTTGGAAACATTTCTATGGCAGTATTCTGAATTGGACAGAGTTATTCAAAAGACGGAGCAGGCGAGGAATTTAAGCAATTAACATTTTCTCAAATGTTAGTGCATTATCATTAGTGTACAGATATAGGTACCTGCCTGTGTATACTCAGCTTGCGAGTCCAAATGTGGCAGGCTCATGGCATTATTTCACAACGCAACCAGTTTTGTGCATGCGATGTGGCGCGCACTGCAAAACTGCCTTATTGCTCTATTTGTTATGATGCCGGCCGGTGTTTTATGTTGCAGGAAATGAGCTCATGCTGTCGTTGAGATGTTTTTTCTAGTTACGATCCGGTTTGCTAAAATACATGTTAGTTATTCTGCTCCATATTCAAAATCTTAAAGCTACTTAATTAATAACTTTAATAAATAAATTTCAAAATTTTTAAGTGTTTTGAAAACTGAGACTTTGCCACATATAGAGGTAACAAACATAAATACATCAAACGACCCTGAATTCAAAATGTTTTAAAGGATAACTTCATTTGAATACAATAAAATTTAATTCCATGCATGATCTTAAAAACGCAAAACTATCAAGAGCAAACTATTCAAGTATGTCTGAATACCGTCTACGTACTTTCGAAGCGGTCATTGGCGGATACAGTGTTATAATATCACTGAATCACCTTGCGTGGGTCAAGGTGGCTGGCGAAGTGAATGTAAAATGGTGATTGTTATCTACACTTATCCAATGTGTCTTTGCAAGCTTGCAGGCAGCAGGGGCGGCAGGGGGAGCGGAGGACACTTTCAAACTTATAACGTGCACGTTATCATTGAAATACGAGTCGTTTTCAGACATTTCTCACTTATTATTTTGACCTACTTAAATATCCGTAGCTGTATGCAACGTGTAAAATTAAAAATAATGTCAAAAACTAGATTTAATTTCCATATTATCCAAATTCAGAACATGATAATCTTAAAAGTAATGCTACACTTTAAATACAACAAAATTCACATCAAAGTCCATTGTCAGAAAATATGTATCATTACGTGACTAGATTTAAATGTAAAATTAATTGAGAGTTCATATAATTGTACACCGGGCAACATACGACTCTTGGTGAATATTGATGTCTAGTTAAGCTCTCTGGATAGTCTAGTGTTACCGTAGCTAGAAAATCTCATTACTTGTGTACATAGGTACGCTTGAGAGTAAATCTAGATAAGCCAAGTCTCAGATTCACGAGCAAACGAGCGCACTCTGCTCGAATAAAGTGACGTAAAGACTGACGCGATCAACTTAAGCACAAAGCAAGCCACAATCGGAACTGGAGCAATCAAGATACACAAACGCGTACACAGTACACAAACCAAACTTCATGAAAGGATACAATGAGTCAGACAAATATTTACTTTTTACTTGTAATTGAGCTCGACGGTTAAGTCATTAAAGTTAATTCGTGTTTTACATAGTCAGTAAATAATTTAGCAGCAAACTGAATTGAAACAAGAGTCGGAATTAGATCATTCCTATCGTGTTTTAAATATATGTAATTTCATTACACATCGGAAGGTTACAATTTGATAAGACTAGCACCCGGATTCGTAGAAATAACCATTATTAAAACTGTCGAGGTTTTTCAAACTCGCATCATTAAGGCTAGTGCATTAAATTTTTTCCTCGTGCTTTGCAGTCGCGACGGTCAATACTCTTTACCCCACTTATGTTGTTGCAAAGAAATAATAGGCAGAGTGCTTTCCCAACCACCCCTTGATAGGAAATTGACGATTTTATGTTGCGATATCGCGTTAAAATTAACCCTTCGACGGATGTGACTCATTATGCGACTACCAGGAAATGTCATTAAATTTTCACGATGGCGTTTTATGTTACCCACGCCGCTGGTTTCGCCACTTCATGCATATTTATCAAAATAATGTTGCCGATTGAAAAGCTGCATATAAACACGCATAGAATTGCAGACCGAAGTCTGTCGAATTAGACTTTAGTGTTGTTGTTTCGAGAGTATATTTTTGCACGGTAGTCCAGGTTGCATATCGGAGGGCGGTCGTTGTCCGGTAGTCATTAGCGAACGCACCCTCTGCGAAGGGTTGAAGCGAGTTCCGCGAATCGTGCACGGTGTTGTGGTGACTCAGGCCGCGATGGCGACGGGAAAATACCGATCGCCCACTCGATAACCACTTTCGATACAACACGATTGCGTTACTTGCACAATATCGAACGACCTGGCCAAATTACTTATTACAATGTTCGTGCGGATAAAATCACTGGCCCAATAAAGGTGCTTTTGCAATTTTAGTAGGTGCATTAAACAGAAGGTTGTTGTCAAGTATTTTTGTAAGGTTTTTTGCTGCTTTTTAACCCAATTTTGTTTAAGCTGCAGATAAACTGCACATATAACAGACTGAGATAAATGGCAGTCGAATTGTTGTATAATTCAAATTATTTTCATAAGCACAGTGCGACCCTTGTCTTCATAAATGTCTATTCTCTACGTCAACTGAAAACTCGACAAACTGTCTAGACACGTGATCAAAATAATAGTCTATTTGAGAAGCTGTACACAAACTAAGAGTTATGTGGCTTTGTCACAGTAAAAGTGAAATTAGAACTTTCTCTTGCTCGCGAAGCAGGAACAAACTAGAGTTGGCCAAGCCTCGGGAGAATAGCTAGTAGCACACGTCCACGCCAGGTGGCGCACGATGCCCGCGAATTTACATAATTGGCGAAAAAAATAAAACGTCAGTATACCATACAACAATTTTTTCATTGTGTCAGAGCTCCCAAGGGCCTGAATAAAACAGAAGCTCGGGACGGACGAGTTGGCGCTAATTTCGCCCGACAACGAATCGCCAGTCGAGCGATGACACAGTTGCTATACACATTACGTATGCATATATGACGGCAGTTTGCACATTTTCTGCTAAATGATATTCTTCGATTATGCATTCTTCAATGACAAAAACATGTTCAAGCATAATATCATAATTATGTTGAATAGTACTGGTGTATGTGGGTGAATGTTAGGTCCAGCGAATGGACGACAGACTAAAGAGCACATGTGCTAGGCAGATGTCGAAGTCAGGATGACTTTGAGGCCATTGAAGCGCTCCAAATAGGCCAATCGGGTTCTGGTTAAATCCAAGTACACAATAATGGAAATTAATTTTATTATCCACTATGAATTTATGAAACCAATAAATAACCAAATCTGGTGTTCTTCTGAAATAAGGTTAAACTGGGTTATTTAACTAACTTGTGAATAGTTGTGTTTAAGAATATAAAACTACAGGAAAATGTTTCCTTCTTGGTATGATTCAAAAAGTCCTTGTTGGTAACGAAGCAAATAGGCGCTCAAGGACTGAATAACAAACTTTTCTCATCCAATTTGTCGCACCTCATACTTTTATTCTCCGGAATGTACCTTTCAGCCTTATTACTCTGCAATATAGACCGAAAAGTAAGAAAATTGCTTGATCCGTAGCATTGTAAAAGTCGCCCGCTCTCGTAAAACTCCCACATATTTCACGACAAATAAACTTCTCATCCTATGAAATTTTCTTCTCGGGAGCAGTTCACTGCAGGTAATATTTCAAAACATGTGTCATTCATAACTTTCGCCTTCGCAATGTCTGTCGATGGAGCTCGGGCGAAAAGGTCTCAATAATAAATTTTTCGTGAGCCCGCTCCGTTATCCCCGCGAGCGAGCCCAGGTACGTTTTACGGCCGCGCAAGGGAAAATAAACGAAAAATAAAATAAAAGTCAAAATGGTTGACATAAAACTATCTGTCCAAATATACTACGCACAAAAAGTTTTGAAAACGTAAAAGGACTGATATTGCGCATGTTGTCTGAATAAATTAAATTATAGCCTGTGCCTGTGTACCGAGACGCCGGTTGAAGCTGGAGATTAAATTAAACCTAATAAATAATTAATTTATACATTTCTTTTTAGGTTTCATAAAAATGTTATTCCTATATTCTCTGCTACGTTCACGGATTCAGCATTTATTTAGTATTTACAGTTTGGTGTTATAAAATTGTTGTTATCTACAATCGTAAAATAACAACCAAAACGCAAATCTTAATTTGATAGTTTATCTCGAAGTTGTAACAGCGTAGTGGGGACTAAGTTAGTGATTTATAGTATCGTTAAGGCATTAGAGAATTTTATGGTACATACGGACATTACAGCGACAACAATAAGGACTGCTACCTCATAAAATACTAAACAACTTTTGTAACTCCCCGTTGTCGACGGCTGTATGAAATTTCAATCACGTCACAATACGACCACTCTGTTATTACGTACTCTGTTACGGATATAATGTAGCTATTCAAAGATTATTCTACCCATTGTTACACTGGCAATAAGTTAGTATTACTACGTTCGGGACTTTATCAGACTCAAGTACAAAGGGGATGGAATTGAATATCAACACGATTTAGTATTCTTGTATGAATTTCTTATCTACTGTCATTTTACTGTTATGAAATAGACTGTGCTTACTTGTGCTATGACTATGCTATTAATAAATAACTTTCCTGTAATATTTCCTCTTTTTTTCTCTCATCTTCCTCTCCTCCGAAAGAAGATTAAGAAGAAAAGACATACAATTACATTGGTACAGGTCAAACAGAAGCTTAAATCTATACAATAGAGTTACAAAGTTACATAGAGATGTAACATGATTGCTGAATCACCTGAGTAATCTTCAATAATACTTACTAATCATTTGTTTAAAGAAAACTTCCTCAGTTTGTAATAACCAAGTAATAAGGAAAGTATTTACGTAATTAATGCATAGTTGTATAAATAGATAATAGATAACGTCGTCAAGCTTTAGTTTATGCATCAATATAACATGAATTGTGCAACATTGACAACATTGTACTATGTATAAGTATAATCTGCATGTAGTTATAATTGTATTGTAAGTACGTGTAATTATTTTGAATACTAATGATTTACTAGTTATTTATAGAAAAAGTCTGATGAGTCATGTGAATATTACTCAAATAACTATAGGTGGTTAGTATAAAAATAAACAGTAAGTATGTTGATGATGTGTGTTAAAAGTATTGTAAAATTGGTCAAGGAAAATATCAATTCCGTATTTATAAGCAGATAGTAATTCCTGGTACCTAGATATACAGTAGATCTAATGAGAATGGGGACAGGGTAAGGGGGGCGTTAAGTAGATGCTGTAAACAAACTTTTAGTTACAAATAAATTTCACCAATAGCGTGTAGTGTCGCGTGATGAAGCGCATTATGGCGTCGGGCACGTCACGGCGAGCTCCGTCGGCCGACCCGCTTCGCACGTGATAAACTGCCTCATATTACCCACCGGTTTTCCATTTGCAAGTACTATGTCAACACGCATTAACAAACATAAATATTAAATAATACATTCAATATTAAATCTGCTCGTCAATCGAGCTCAATGTATAGTACGGCTCAAACTACAGCGCGGTGCTGTTTAAACCCGGTATTAATCTGTCAGTCCCAAGTCCAAATATAAAGTGGAGTATTGTCAGTGACGTTTGTCATTTTTTGTTAACCGTTTCGCAGATTTTGTGGACATAATGTTTATTTAAACTTTCATTGAATTGTTTTGAATATTATTTTCTGAATTACCAATTTAAAAACTGTCAACATCCATCCATTTTATAATCATTATTATGTCTGGCAACTGTAAAAACTACACAATATTGCAATACACAAAGAACATGAAGTAAACTTCAAATTTAAAGATTAAAAATGCAAAATTTAAACATTAAAAATGCAATCACTTATAATCGATAAGAACCCAGGGCCAATTTAACCAAGTATTTACTCCCACAAAACTACTTAATTTTTATGGCACTCACGCAATCGGATAGATTTCACTTTTCCGTGCTGTATTCACCATTAAAATAATATGTAAAACCTTACTACTCATTAACAAATCTGACTAAACCAAAAGGTACATTTCTAAAGCAGCAATTATAATAAACAATTTATAACAGAAAGGTGTAAGAAGGGTTGATATAATTTGATTTCAAATGGGAATTTGTACTTGCGGACTCTACCTCAAACGGCATCCTCGGAATGAGCGTCTGTCTGTTTATCCCATGTCACAACATTTTACGTAATGATTACTGGGACCCGAGTCCCTTCAGAGACAGTACCATTGTTCTCATTTCACAATTTATTGTAATTTGTACGCGGTTCAGGCTTTTACACGCGCGTTGCCTCTCGTATAATTATTTGTTTTACTTTTAATTTAACAGGTGCCTACTAATTGTGTTAATTTTCTTCTGATTTTCTGTAATTCAACTACTAGGAAATGTAAAGCTTTTTTGGAGCTTTGCAATAAGAATCAAAGCTAGTTCATTTGAATTGTGTACAGCATTGCAATTGTGGAGTATATGTGACGTTGAATAGTGTCGGTGTCGGAGGGCAGGTCGGAAACTCGCTGGCGCTCTACTGAAAGCAGGCAGACGTCAGCGCGCCGTGAGTGACACGTCCTTCCGCCAGAGAGCTTTCTATACGTAGCTACCGCCACTATCTAGTTACGCCATGTTTGCGCTCCAGCCTGTCAAACAGCTGTAAAAATCTGCTCAAACCCCGTGTAAATAAAATGAACAAATTGAATAGGATAATGCTTTTTATGATTTAACTTTTATCTCCATAAAAGGAAAGCATATGATTATAGCTATATTAGACATGTATCCGTATAAAATGAAAGTCGTGTCGCGAGTTCTACGCTCTAATAAATACGGAGCTCGAATGCGACCCTAATCGGGAAGGCAAAATGGCAACAATGCAAACAGGCGTGGTATCAAATTGTCGAGCATGCAAACACATTAAAGGGCGCCGAGTAAACGACTCTTAATGATTATCTATACATTGGCGGCGTACAGTAAAAAAGAAAACGTGGTAAACGTAAATAAATGAGATATATTTCATTGTTCTTTGTTTTAGGAGGGCCGAGCGGCAGCTGGACGCCGGGAAATGTCGCTTATCTGACGCCGCACCTTTTGTCGGTAGGCGTTGACCCAATTCGAGTGGTACTCTGTCGCGGCGGCGGCGGCGGCGGTGTCAACAACGTCTTCATTCGGATCATTTAAAGCCGAATTAAAGTTATTGATTGATTTGATTACATTAACTATGGGTACTGTTACATTACACGGAAGAGTATTCCAAAAGAAAAGTAATTTTGTAACGCGCAAAGCTTTCAGTGTAGTTTAGACTGACCAAGAGGAATGTTCTAAAGGGTACAACACATTGACGTAATTGGAACATTCTCTAGTAAATTGGACAGGAGTAAAAACGTGGCGCCAGTCGGCTGGAGTACACGAAAGGTTCTTATTCTGCGCATTTGCAAATAGTGCGGCACATTCACGCGATTAAAACGGCAAGTTTCTGCCGAGGCCGATCGCCGGCGCGATAGGTCGCGGGGTCAAAAATAGCGAGGGCCGTACCTGGTGCCACCCCGCGCCGTTCAATGTCAACTTTCAATCACGGCGGGCGGAAGGAAGAGGCCGAGCTCGTGCGCCGAAGCCTCACCGCGCGGGCCCCGCACTCCACCGCAATTATTGCTTTGCCTTTTTACGACGACACCGTACCTCCCTTGTCTCCGCACCGTTTACATTTTGTCAAGTTAAGCTTCTACCGCCAAGTATCGGCTGTCAAAGCACTGGCACCCACACTATCCATTGATAGCAAAAATTGGGCTTTTCAGATACTCGAATTTTAATAAACTTTTAAAAAAATTAATAAATTAAATTTCCATTGCAGAGAAAGAAAATTAATGTAGAAGGTGACCAAGCAATTGAATTGGTTTACTAAGGAAGACCATTCACAAAAATAGCTGGAATTGAAATTGTAACTTTGCAGTTTAAAAATATGAACTGGAAAATAAACAAAAGTTTTATCACTCTTTGCTTCAACTTTTTTGCCCTCTTTGTTTACATAGCTGCGAGCAAAGCCTCTCCGTGCCAACAGTCGCTTTGTCAAGCGTCGAGTGACATTAGCTCGACCCACTGTCAGATAATTTGGAAACCAAATAAAATAATTCCCACCTTTATTTACTTCCGCAAATTATTAAGGAAACAGAAATTTTGATTGTGATCACAATTTTATATTAAACAGGTCAATTATGAGTAAATAGTTGTTTAGTCAGACAAGACGAAAGACAAAATCGATCAATCATTTTGTTCATCAGTCTTATTTTCGTGGTAGGATAAGATATTACGTATTATTCCAGAGAATGTCATCCGGCAATATGGTGGCATATGGTATGGGTTAAAATCTGCTACACACGAGTCTTTACGCTAACATAGTAATCAATGTGTCAATTACTGTTGAACAATGAGTGGACCAGCACAGGTGTCTCATGCCAAGCCGTTTGCCAGCCCATTAAGCAAATAACGAGTCCGCAGGATAAACTTGGAGGCAGTAAAGTTTATTAATGGCTCGATTACAAGCTCGACCCGAGGTGGAAAGAAGTGCTATCAATCAGTCAGGTGCGCGACGGTAGAGGCACCTACCCCCTCAGTAACGCTAATAACAAAATTCCGACGCCCCTGTTTGTTGCTCCAGAAAGGGGTGAAGATGAATATCCTAAGCGCTAGATAGGTTGGTTTCCATTGCGATAACAACGAAATCTTATGAATTTGTAATTCAATGTAAAGCTAGGTAAAGAAGTTTACCAGTGCTGTATGTCCAATAAGTAGTTATATGTGGTCATGTGGAATTGTGGACAATCAATGTTATGAGATCACATACCTAGATGTAATAATGTACTGAAATCACAACGAAGGTAAACGTGGATAGAAACAATATTTTCAAAAATGAAAAATCTGTTATGGCCAGAAGTTAGCAGAAGTAGATAATGTTGATATTGTTTGTAATAGATACAACGGCACACGTAAAGTGGTGGCTGAGCGGCCAAACTACAGAGGCAGTAGAGCGCGGCTCGCCGCTGTCCGAATGGCTCAATTACAGTTAATTCGCAGCGCACACACATTCAGAGCGAGGTGCATGCATGTGCAGCGTCCGCATTAATGTATGTAAATGCATGCGACCGGCCACGGCCGCCCGCCGACGCTCACAATATTGCGACATTAAACGGAATATGGCCGACGAGACGGACATTTTCGACAAAAGTCGACATTTGCAAACGTTATTCAGCTATTCATTTGTATTTAACAGCATTTTCGAATACTTATGTCATCATTAGCTACCTTTTTGGGGGTCATAATATGGACAGAATATTCATAGATATATTTCATTTAAGGTATTGGCTGCCAATAAAAAACTATTGAAGGCAAATCCTCCGCTAATGTCGGTCACCGGTGACTGCCATGGCGTTTAACGTGTTAAGGTTAATTATATTTTACAAGGGTACACATTAATACCTACGTATTAGTGACTAGTTTGGTCTAAAACATCGTCCCGTCATCGACCAAACTCATATTGTAGCAACAGTCGTAAAGGGTTTCAGGGAAAAAGTCACGTAAGTTGACTGAAAGCCCAATACAAATCAAACTATTGTAAGCTGTATTGTAAGGGTAGGAGCAATCCCTTTAAGGTTCTATTTATGTTTAAATGGAAAAATGTTTGACCATTCAATAAAAGTCCAATCATTCAACCAGGCAATATTTAAGACAGTCAATTTGAACCAGATCAACAATAGAAAAGGGTAGAATAACTATTGTAGTGGGTATCTCCTTAAACTCCTTACTCCTACTACAACTACATAGTTGAGTCTAAGTAAATTAATTTTATCGTAAACGACCAGGTTCAGACCTTGTAAATTACTAGTATATAAGTACCTACTTGAAACTTGACTGCACGGTAATTACAAACTGCACTAAGTACGTTTCAAGACATTAGTTTTAAATTATTCGTTTTACAGCTCACATACGTAACTGTTTGACGAGTTAACTCGATTAATTTCTAGTCATGCTAAGGGTTCATAGTCTTGAGCAGCAATAAGCGAGAAAACCTAATAAACTGTCGAGACCACATCGAAACAATCGAACAAAGTGTAAAGTTTTAAACGTACCAGTACCTACAGAAATCACAGACATAAAATAAAAAAAAATATTTTACATTTTAATCGTTCTTGTTTTCGTGTTATTAGTGCAACATCTTATTTAAGCAGTTGATTACAACCGAAAGAAGAAGACGAAGGTTTTTCGTCTTCTTTTTTGGGAGTGTTCTATTTACATCCTGTATAGCGGTACCTACTTATAATATTGTAACTCGTAAATAATTTACCTAGATTTTAGTTTTGTAATCTAAAACCATAAAAACAAGTTAGGAAACAAAACGTATTTATGCAGAACAAACACAACATCCAAGAAAATTGTTATTATTCAGATTCATGCGCACGAGTCGGTTCTCGGACGAAAAAGGTTAACAGACAGAGACGTCATTAGTCTGAAACATCCATTGTTATTGTATAACACTACTTTTGTATAGGTATTTTGTTTCTTTACGAGTTTATGTAGAGACAGAATGACTGATTGAATGAAATTATAGGCAAACAAACACAAAGTAGGTTGTTTATATTTACAGTTATGTAGGTACCTACTTAGGGTCTGTTTTACAAAACTCTAGACTGCTGTTAGTCTAACTTGGTAAATAAATGGACTTTAATTCTCCTATACCTTACCTATACCAGGTACCTACCTTAAAAGTTCAAATCGGTTGCTACGTCACCTATTCATAACAATAACTATAAAGATTATCATTATTTTGCATCAACATGAAATGAAATCGTTCCAGCAGTTGCGAAACCGTAACCGCTGAACTGAATCAGACATCTCTTGAACGAGAATATTTGCAAAGCACATGGTTTTATTTAGGCAGGTGTGCTAACAAGTTGTTTACAGAAAACAATAGCTAACAAAGGAAGTGTACGTAAAACGAAATTGGTGAATGCTTTATTATTTATGTGAAACAAACATTGAATTCGGTAACTACAAAGCACGTTTATTTTGTTCGCAATTTCCACCAAGCAACGCCCCCTGTGGGAACTCGATGGTATTGTTTTATCAAGCAAGCATTGTCATGGTGATTCACTTTATAGCAACATTTAACCGGATTTATGCAATAAACTTCATAAAATGACAAATTTCCACTATAATCCATATCTAAACGTAAAACTACGATACATTCCACTTCGATAATGTAATATTAAAAACATTATCAGCCCCATAAATGTGGGAACTGCTGGAATCACATTGGAAATCATCAATAAGCAACATAAACACAAAGATGTATGATTACACTGAGTGGAAACTTTATAACAACATTCAATACTCTTCTAAAGATTCTTATTCGGCTCTACAGTCCACAAAAAATGCTAAACGACTGAAATTGAGCATCGTACGTGATGTCAGAGAGGTTATGTTCGCGACAAACAAAAATATTAAGGCGTTTACCTCTTCCTTTTCGTTGTCCGGGGCCCGATACCACTGAATTATTGCACAGTTTCATTCACAATAACGTAATAATATAAATATTAGTTAAAAAATCGGTTTGCATCACAGAAATAACAAAATAAAACGGAAAACATTGAAAGCGGACAAGAAGCGCGACACGAAACGGCAAGCTAAGCAGCAGCTGACTACGACCGACCGGCTGACGTGACTTTGAACTGGCGCGTAAGGGTTGTTATTCGCAAAAATGTTTGTATGGAATTAATTAAAATATGCTCTTAAGTGTTCTAACTAACAAAAAATTAACTATATCAACCTTGTTTAAAAAAATACTAAATAAACACTTATAAATAACAGATGTTATAGTTGTTTTTGTGTAAAAATATATGAAAAAAAATATTGATGTTAATAGTGTAAATAATTTTATTGATATAGTACCTCTTCTAGTATTATATTTGTTGGAAAAAATAGATTTTAGCGTTAATTTCAATCATGAATTGCGTATACGTCGTTGCAAGGTTTGTCGTACGGATGCGCAACGTGGAGGAGTGGTGTGGGCGCGCACCGCGTCGCTGGCGTTGCCCTCTAGCGGGCATATTGTGAATTATCGATTCTCCGCGTGCCGCCACCCGCCATTGGCTCTGCTCGGTAATTGGTTTATGTAGCCCGTTCGTAACATGAATTCAAATTTAGCGCGCGCTGGGGCTCTCGAATGAACAGAGGCGAGTGTTTGTACAGGGGAAATTACCCGTTTCAGATAATAAAATCTAGTAAAATACTATTCAAACTTTGTTTTACTCTCGGCCTGATGGTTCAAACAAATAAAATAATTCATGCATCCCTATGGGTTATAAATTCCACTATGTTAACTCTGAACTGAACTAAAATTCAGTAGGTGCATAGGTTTGACAAGTGCACTAAAGACCTTTAAATTTGAGCAAATATGGAATATTGATATGATTTATTAAATTTGGTTATTTATTGAATACGTCTTCGATATTAAATTTATTTAGTAGGTAGAAACTAGAAAGGTATTTTTTTAATTCCATAATTAAATGAAACAACAAACTTACTTTGTAGCTTTGTAAAAATAATTCATGCATTATGTATGTAGGCAAGTAAAAAATGAATAATAATGCTGAATGAATTACTTAGAGCAGGTTGATTTGTTAGGAGCGCCGCGTACCAGCGCTAAATTGGGGGCGAGGTGGTAGGGAACAGATATTTATGCACGTTAATAAGACCAAGGTACAGACAAAGCCTGGGGTAGCAGTCTTATAGTTGCTATACATATAGATTTGGATGTTCAACCGATTCAATGTCTTGTTCTAAATTGGAACTAGGTAGGTACCTATTCTTATTTAATTTTTATGATGTTCTAAAAATTTTGAATTAAACATTACAGATGGAGGCTAGTCCCTATATGACTTTTGTTGATGGGTTTATACAAAATTGAGGTGGGTAATTCCAACTAATAGAAAGAAGAAGAAAGAAAGAAAAAGCATTTATTCGAGAGGAGGCATGCACACAGATAAAAAAAAATACAAAATTAAAAAAGAAAAAGTAAAAGATGTAGAAATTATACTTTTTTCATTAAATTTATTATAGGTATTATTATTATTTACATGTTAGCCACACTATTTTGGATCACAATTTTTCACAATCACAATAATAGATAGGTATTGATACATTTATCTATGCATCTATCTACCTAAGTATATCTATAAAAATTAAAATTAATTTCCGTTCTTTAGGCTCGTTAAAACTCGAAAACGGCTGAACCGATTTGGCTTATGTTGGCCTTGAAATGTTCGTGCAAGTCCATGGAAGGATTAAAAGGTGAGAAAAAAATTGTTAGGTTATCTTATAAATAAAGGTTTGATTATTGCAATGTTTCTATTAATTAAGTATTAAAATAGTCCGCTAAAAATACATAGTACCTAGACCTACAACTCAATATTATAACTATTTGATTATAACGATACTAATTTCAATTTGTTTTTTTTTTCTGACCTACATTATGACTGGCTTTAATAACTTGTAAAAGGATAACACCTTTTCCCTAGTAAAAAGCAGTAAATAAAGGGGAAATAAAAAATTGTGAAGCCGGAAAAATACTTTTCAAATTGTTTATGCAAACAGTCCCGTTAAGATTACGAGAAAAATAAAACAAAGGGTCTGACATTTAGAATCTTAGGGCGAATAAAGGAAAGAGTGATTGTACGGTAGCCAGCGGTTCAACTTACACCATACTGACAATTACTACATTGAATTTTCGACCTTTCTATCTGAACGATAAAGTTGAAAATCGAATAAAGAAATTTGACAGAAAGGTGTAGCATAATCTGCTGGCTGACTGCTTGGTAACCTTCGGTGTTATTTAAATATATAAAAAAAAAACCCTACCAGGCATAGTTTAGTTAATGAATGCCTAGACAAACAGTTTTTTCATTACTACCAATTACATTCCAAGGCCTGCTTGGGAGTATCAGGATACTTATTCCTCGACTGGAGTTGGACTATGAGTCTCCTCTTCTTACGAGGATTCTCTAAAAAGTTTTTCCTCTTGACTGGCGGGTTGGAGGCAATAGTTTAAAAGGTTCAGGTCTATCAGAGAGAGCTGCTGTCCGGTGTATGTTAAACACCTCTCCCAAGGCGAAGTGATTATTGCCCCTCGACCCCCAATAGGTATATGTTATTATAGGTGAATAGGTGACAACTCAACACAATAATACCTATAAAAAATGGCTAACCTGTGATCGGACAGAACCGAATTCTAGGAGCAATGATGTCAAGCGTCAACATCTTGTCTTGAGTAATTTCCAATAGTTAAAAGTTTCGTGTTTGTATATTTTAGGTACCTACCTACATATTAGAACTCAAGGAAAAACCATAAAAAACATATATATGTTACCGGCCAAACCCGATTTCAGGACAAACTAGTTTTGCCTAGGCTAAACTAGTTCTTCCTATAAGCGTTAGGATTAACTAGTATAGCCTAGTTCAAACTAATTTGTCCTAAGCCCGATAGGATAAACCAGTTTAGGCTAGGACAAACTAGTTGATCCTGATATAAATACGCACACTCTAGGATAAACTGGTATGACCTAGTCAATAATATGATTATTGCGTCTATTAAAAAAAAAACAATGTGACTGCATCGTTGGCTGAGTGGTCGCAGTGCGACTGCCGAGCAAGGGGTCTCGGGTTCGATTCCGGGGCAAAGTATTAGTTATTTTATTTATTGAATATGCTTCATGCACAAATTGTACAAATACTTAATGCCGCAGGCGTTTTCTACCAGTCTGGCCTTTGGGTGATGCAGAGAAGAGTAAATGGTAGGTGCAATTACTGGGTTTTTTTTTAAACGTTGCCCCACACTAGGATTTTCTCCTGTGCCGTGGGTACGTTTACAAACATACAAGTTCATATACACATGACACCCAGACCCGGAACAACAACTTGTGGATCGCATAAAGTGTTGTTCCGTGCGGGAATCGAACCCGCGACACGTCGCACGTTTTTTTTAAATCTCAGTAGTAGCACAGACTCTGGAATTGTGCCCGGTATATGGCAATAGGCTCACCCCCTATTACATGGGACTCGTAACATAAATAGTGAAAAGTGGGTGTTACATTGTACAGTGGCATAATGTGCACCGCTGCCTACCGCTTCGGGGATAAGAGGCGTGATGTTATGTGATAAAAAACAGTATTATTTGTTATAGTACCTATGATTGTTTGTATTGCCAATTATTATCTATAACTTGTAGCGACGAATCATTATGATTTTAAATTAATAACAATTTAAACCATTATTGCTTCTTTTAAAAAACACTTATTATTTGTTATAGCATGATTGTTCGCATAACCAATTAACCATAAGTTTTAACGACGAATCATTATAGTTTAATAAAAATGATATTTTTTTCAATTACGGAGTATTTTATTCAATTTATCTATTTATTTCGACTTTCTAGATATATTAGAATGTTTAGACTAGGCCATACCAGTTAATCCTAGAGTATGCGTATTTATATTAGGATCAACTAGTTTGTCCTAGCTTAAACTGGTTTATCCTATCGGGCTTAGGACAAATTAGTTTGAACTAGGCTATACTAGTTAATCCTAACGCGTATAGGAAGAACTAGTTTAGCCTAGGCAAAACTAGTTTGTCCTGAAATCGGGTTTGGCCGGTAACATATACATGTCATAGTCACAAAGAACTAATTGCAACAATGTTTTTGCTCAGAATTGTGAGAATTATGACCAGTTTATCGATGATCTAATTTTTAATTTGATCGCTATATAGTTTTGAAAACAGGCGTATCGCAAGGTCGCCATATTTTAATCTATCTAGATATCTGAGAAATAAATGGAATGTGCATTGTGCAGTCGCCAGCACGTCAAGCTATCCCGATCCATTGGATATATTCAATAGATCTTCAACACTAAAAAATTGCAATAAAGTTGATATTAAATAATTATTGTAACAATTATGGTACATATAGCTTGCTTTGTGTTGTGGCGTGTTTTTGTGTGTGTTTAGTTATTTACTTAATTAATTACGTATTTTGTTAGATTCATTTGAAGAAGTTTACGTTTTCCATAAGGAAACAATATTATTGTTTATTACAAAGACGCATTAATAATATTAATACAAACAATCTCGATGTCGTGCGTCACTCCGCATAAAAATGCGTTCGAATCGCGAAGTTCCCCGAATTCGTAAAATTATCCATGACGTCAACATTATGCATGGCGTCCAAGAGGGGACACGCAACAAAAGGTTTTGACTTTATTTAAATCTAATAACCGAAGCAATGTTTTCAAAAGGGGTGGAGGGGAACTGAACGCAAGGCGGCAGCTTACAGACCATCCATTTCTTTGAGATACAACATGCTTTGTTGTTTCACAAATCGCCCACAAAATATTTTGAAAGGAACGAGGCGGGCCAGATATTTGCCACGTCCACTGTACCTGCGGGTCGTGCACCAAGTTTTTTAATAAATAGAGGAACTTCAGAGCGGACAATAAGAAAGAACTTCATCACCTATTCAAGGAATTGCTTTAGATCTTGCTAACAATCTTTGAATAATTGATTTGCTGCAACCTGCATTTTCTTCAGCGTCAAGCTTACTGGAGTAATAGGTGCTTAATGTGTAAAAAAGTACATAACGTGTACATAACAAACATGAAACGCTAGATTATCACCTCACTTGCAAAATGCGTTTAGTTCAGGAAACATTATTTAAATGAAGAAATCAGGAGTGGAAAAGTTAGGGGAAGTCTTCGCGTTCGCATGCATCGCGTGCCCCGATACACCGGCGCGTACAAAACTTTTGCACTTTGCAAAATGCAAAAGAACTTCATAACATTCACTATGGAACCGCAGACGTCTATTTATGCAGTTTCTTTTTATACACAAATTAATAGTCCAAACGAAACATTCGCTACTCATCACTAATTCTGCAAACGGTGTCGTACGATCATTACAGCGAGACCGGAGTTTCGAGTTGCAGTTTTCACGAATTAGAGCAAATAAGATAGAGGTAGTAAATTTATTTTGCCGGAGGGTACGTAGTTGTGAATTTTGCACGGGATGGTGCATTATGCGGCGCACGTAGCTCGCTGTCTGCACGCGGACGACGCGCGGGCGCGGGTGCGGGAGCGGGCGCGGTTGCGGCCGCGGCAAGCAATATTCAGTCGGCAGTCACACCGCCCACGCTCTCGTTCTCTTCTATCACCGAGTCTCATTTATTATTTAAAAGCTCGCTACACTGAAACAGTCGTAAGTGAACCTGACTTCTCTGAGCGTTCCCTTTATGACAAATCGATACTAGACATACACGATACGAGGAACTTTGAAATAACAATTTGCAGACTATGATCAAACTCTGCTTAAAACTCCGACTGAAAATGTTTAATCCGAAAAGCAATCTCCAAAGAGGCAATAGGAAGCGGATTCCGTGCATATTTATTGCCGGTCTCTAAACCGTTTCTCGGGTAATTCGGTACAAGCAAAGCGACATTATTTTTGTAGTAATTTCGGCGAATGTCCTTTAAAATATTCAGAGTGCTGTAGCTGAGCCCATTAACGTGCCCGGGCGCAATTCGGAGCGGGGACTCGTCCACAAATGGCGGCGATATCATTAACTTGACCCCCGCAACTATCCGTCGCCCCGCAAGTTTTTCCCAATATTACACAGGAGAGGTATTCGTGACGGACCGACACCACATACGACACGCGGTACCCTACCAAATTTGTTTACCTTTTGTGTGGTGCATACCTCTACCATACAAGAGAAGATTAGATAATATAGAGTGTACCGATAGCTGTCTACGTTTTCTTTTTAAACATAATTATTTTGGTTTGGCATAAATAATCTACACACTTCTTACAAAAATGCAACAGCTGTCCGTGGAGATTAACGATATTTAAGTCATCTTAAAACATATTACAGAACACTAGAGCACCAACCACCTCAGAGTGTATCAATGACATTAGACTTAACCTATCGTGTATCAATATTTCTTCAGGGTTCCGAATCAAAATTAATAATGGTTTATCAAAGCTGCTCTGCCCTTATAAAATGTACTTACGCGTCGGGGAAGATTTTCACGAGGAACCGGAAACTTCCCCTCCCGTCTACACAAAATATGTGGTGCGATACGAAGATAGGTGTACGGAATTCCTAACTAAACTTGTGCGAGGGGATTTCTCAGCTAAAGAAATAACGGTGAAAACTCACTAGCTTGCGACCTCCGACCTCCCAACCCCGATCAAAGAGTAAAGTGAAGATGCGATATGTATTTTTTGTCCTCTGCTATTTCAGAAAGACTTTTATTTTGTTAAGGATGCGACTGTGCGTCCTAACCGATTGATATGGAAGAATAGTTTCTGATATAATAGATTTATGGTCGTTCGTGCACTTTATTTCTCGTTGTGATAACTGATTTATAGCTTTGATGTTCGAATATTCAAATTGTATTCAATTTTTAACGGTGGTTATAGTTACTGAGTTGTACCTGTCGTGTATGTAGGAGTCCAAGAATACTGTTGAGAATAGTTTGTTTAATCAAAGATTAGTTAATGTTTTTTTTATTTGTCGAAAATGATATTTCCTAAATATTTTCCTGACCATGAATACGAGGAATACTTATATCAGTACGTCTTAGTAACTTATAAGAGAAATATTATAATTTATTGCCTCGTTGGCCGAGTGGCGGACGGACAAGGGGTATCGGGTTCGATTCCCGGGTCGGGCAAAGTATTACTGGGTTTTTAAAAAATTCTCAGTAGTAGCACGGAGTCTGGAAATGTCCCCGGTATATGGCAATAGGCTCACCCCCTATTACATGGGACTCATAACATAAATAGTGAAAAGTGGGTGTTACTTCTGTGTCCACCTCTGCCTACCCCTTCGGGGATAAAAGGCGTGATGTTATGTTATGTTATTATAATTTACTTAAAAGACAAACTAGACACATCCTTCACTCGATTCGGCATAATAACTTCATTAACTTTTTAATAAATTACGATGTAAACAGCCAAGTATCCTTCATACTTTTTCATCGTGTGTTCACTAAAACATAGAAGAAAGGCCAGTCTTTCTTGCAGAACAAATTATAAGTCGCCCAGTGCGCTACCGTGTAAATTTAAATTTTAAAACTTTTACTTTAAAATGAGCTCGCTCTATTAGAAACGTGGAATGGGTGCAGTTATAGCACTGGACTATGCACACAAAAAATACGAGCTGACAACTTACACAATGTACATTTTCATTTTAACCGTATTACAATGCCGGCTGCCTACTATTTCGTTTTTATTGAAGGAAAATAGTGTAACCACTGAAATTATTACAATATTGTTAAATATGTTCCTTGATGTTACAATGTATTTCCACGGTCGATTAATTTCACGGTAGTTAACAGAAATTGCTGAACCATTTCTAATTACTTTGAAATGTTTCAAGGGATTTAAGTTGTGGAAACAATTTTAGGAAGTTCTTCATCTTTACTTTATGTGGTAACTGAATACTTGGTTTGTTTTATTTCCAATCGTTTGAACAACACAAATTGTCTGACAGTCATCAGTTCAATTAAGACACGTGAACTCAATAAAAGTCTACTGACAGTCTTGATGATCAGTGGGTTTAAAGCTGCAGTGCTGGTAGCCCGCCCCCTCCATCGTCTCTCCCCTCTGTAACCTCCATTGTTAGAAGAAATTGTGTTTGCCAGCGGGGGCTCGCAGTCTTAATATGAAAATATGGTTCACTACAAAGAATCGTCCATTTAATTTGCATTAGTCTGTTCAACGTAAGTAAAATAACTTCTTGGTATTCAGTTATTGCATGTCAAATTTTCACTATAAAGTTAACTGAATTAAGATCAACGTAATAAAGTAGAATATATTTCTCAGAAACGATTATTATTTGCAGGTTCTGTATTTTAGTGCAGTTCGACTTAATGACTGAAGGATTCGAAGAATTAAACTGAATATTATCTTAATTTCATTATCATTGAATTGTTGTTGTTAGAGAATATAAGTTCACAAAATTCCCGCTCAGTTCAATAACTGAGCGGGAATTTAGGAATAGGATGGCCCAATGGCCATCCTATTATTAACGCTGAAATTAAAGTAGTTATTCAAACTTCCAATCCACACGGATGGGTTAATCACATTCTGCCACGCGTAATAACAATTTTAACAGCTTGCCTGAAAATACAATCTCGAGTTTTCAAGGATCCAGGTGAATCGACGTAACGGGTCGTGAGCTTAGAACTCTAAAGCACGTTATATATTAGTCTGAACAGTTTAAAGTTACTTGTGGGCTCGCAAATAAGCGAGGGGTCCCGTTCACAAGTTGGTCCGCCCGCGCTAAATTACAGATTGTCAACTCGACTCAAGTAACCTGTTGACACTGCGTTAAGTCACGATTTGAGAGGCCTGTTTGTTGTGGACACAACTTGTATGGCCGCCTTCATAACAGGATATCCTTAGACATATTGGCACAGATTTTAACGACGTCCCGAACGTTGATAACATATGCTCTGCTCACATGAGTGTATCGTATTTTCAGTCTCCGAGGATTCCAATATCAAACTGGGTATCCGAATATAATACGATCAAAAATGTATCTGATCTCAATATTGCTGTCTGTGTTATTGTTGTAACTTATTTGTATCGTTTTCCGAAACAGTTCTATAAGAATAGATAATCCGTACACAGATACATGCAAATAATTTCGAAAAAGTCTGCATCCTGAAGTCGTTCCGTCGGCTGAGACTATCCTAGCGCGCCGGTGCGATGCCAGTTTAGTTCGAAATTTCATTCTTCTCGAACACATATCTCGACTTCGTCCGGGAATCTACTTTACATTTCTCATCCTAATGGCCATTGAGAGAAAATTGGAAAAGAAGTTTTCACGTTTCTATTCTAAGAATCAGATTCAATAGAAACATTTCAGGAAAGTATCAATGCGATTTCAGATAAATAGACAACAGCTAAGAGAACAATGCGTGTGGAGGCGGAATACGGAGGCGTATCGAGACAGCATCGATTTGATGTACTTACAATGTTTACTCAATCGTTCTTTTGATCGTATTAAACATGTGGGTGATAATTTATTCACGTAACTGCAATTATTTTTCACTTTTGTATTTCAGTTACGTAAAATTAATTTCCATCAAAGGGATTAATTTGTGTATGAGTCAGAGGTATAAATTATTCGTACGTATGCAGGTAAAATAAAGAATGGCAGGGTTTGCAATGTTTTCCTGGAATACCGCGTGCGGGCCGAGGGCGCAGGGCTGTAATGTGTGGCAAACACCCTCCTGAGGGTTCAACCTCATGGATGATGCCTATGGTGCCGATGACCCCTATCGATTCGGCCATTTCTACGAACTCGCGTAATTGCAAAATTGTGGACAAGTAAGTACTTGTACACGACTAGGCTCTTCATTATTCACGACAATTTCTTGAAACTTTCGAACCCCTATGGAACTTATTAACTACCGTGGTTATAGAGGGAATGAATTACGGCAAAGAGATTTTTATGACAGGAAAATTAGTCATATCACAGTAGAAGCTTTCATCGAAGTATTTACACGTTTAACAAATGCACTCACATAACATTAACTGTTGGAATATCAAAGTAGGTACTGTCTTAGAATTATACCATAAGTAAACATTGAATTAGTGTTACAACAACCTGGAATTAGTGCTTTTAATATGTACTTATAGTTAATGAGTTTTATTATGTTATGCAAGTTTTTAATCATTTTTGTGGATTAATCTATGCATAGAATACATTTTAATTTTACTTTGGTACATATTACTAGTTTTGTTCATAGAGCTAAAATATAGGCACTTTTTCAGTTGGTCAATGAGTTCTTTTGTACTTTTTAATGCTCTAGTTTCTCTGGTAATATTGAGGGTATTCCGGGGAACGAGCGGCCGGGGAGATCTCATGGCTCCTCGCAAGGTTCACGGTAGTGGTTTCCAATTCGCGGTCCGCGCACTCTCCCGCCTTAATTTAGTGCGGTGCTAACCACACGGCCCGCAGTTTGTATTCATTACCCACCTTACTACCACCTCGCTGCAAGATTTAATGCTTCCAACAATCACTGCACTCATTTGCCACAATTCAAACATTCATTTAATTTATTCTCTCTACGTGCTATTCGCTACATACTTCAAACTTATCTCAAATTATCCTCCAAATTAATAGCAGATCCTTAACATTCTACCAAACTATTGAGCTTAACTAAAATTTATTCCTTTTTGAAACTATTATGTCTCCAGCTTTACTACTTTCGTTCACCGAAGTAGCCAAGTTTTTATAAGGATATAAATCTAAGAAAATTGGAATTATGATGATATTGTTGTTGTAAACTACAAGTATCCTAAGTTTCAAGAGATAAATAAGCAACAAAAGTTCTAATAACAGCGTTGAACTCCATGTAAAGATGCTATAAATTATACTGACAAGCTGACTGGTGTTCGTAGTCGGCAAGCAAATTAGGTGGTCCAGAGTAAACGAGTTATGGCGAAGTTGTGGGCACGCGGCTCCGCACTGGGACCGGCCAGTAACTAGGTCCAAATGTTCGCGATGCCAGCCTAGCGGGCTGGCGGTAACTGGAGTAAAGTAGCATTAACTAGTGACGCGGCAATCTAGTGCGTTTAGTTTGCCACTGCCACTGGCCACTTGATTTATAACGGTATCTGTTGCTAGTTTGTTACGATAACTAACTTTATTAGCAGTTTGTCCTATGATTTACGTACACTTAGACTTGGTATGTATATAATAGATTGAAATCATCTTAAATCGTTATTTTAAGCAATGAAAAGTATAACATGCGTTACGTAGAATTCATTCGAGAAATAAATTCAGTGTAACGCAGACATTCGACTAAATTCAATGAACGAATTTTCCCCGTGTATTATCTGATATAGGAAAAAACACTTTTTGTGAAGTCGCGAGGCAGGAGAAACATTACAAGATCCGCTGTGGCGTGCCGCTAACACTCCTTATAAATACTGCTAAGCCCCTGGCTTTTGTGGCTAATCATTCGCGTGAAGATCGCCATTATACCGCTATTTATTATTTTTACCCGTATTTTTCTCTTTCTAAAGTCAAGTCGAAACGTGTTTGATATTCTTGAAGGATTTTTACGTTACTCATTCCTCGCAAAGTGCTGGTGAAAGAATTAAATATGCCCCTTTCAGTGGCGTGCTCTCCGCAATGAAGTATTTCATACGGTTTTGAATTTTAAATTATGTTAATTTAGACACGGAATTTTAACCGACCGACGCGTTTACCAAATAAAATTTGCGTATAATATTTATAACAATTTAATTCTGTCTGTTTTAGTTAAGATAGGGATGCGATAAAATTTCTAATAGAATATAAAACTTGGTTTTTTATTACGACTTAGATATTCACTGAGTGATTGCTTTGGAAGTTAGTGAGATCAAGATTGCGTAGGTATAAGATAAATGAGAAGGGATTCACGGTGCAATACTTAAGCGGTGCAAATCTCCATTAAGACAGTGTGTGATTACGGGACGCCCTTCTCAACAGAAACAAATTAACTACGACGAATTGTTACAATATAATCCGAACAAACACACGCGAATACGGAACACTTATTGCATGAAAACAATATTGCGAAGTGGCGACACTTTCATTACGGGCAGAAGATCCCCATATGCACGTACATTTTGATTAGCTTCCGTGAGTAAGAACAAAAGCTGCGTTCACTGCGTTAAATGAAGCTGTATGTGTCTATGAGGCCGGCTCGGTGTCGTAACCGAGTAAAGTTATGATAAAGTGTTGCAGCAGAGGCGCGCGCGCCACGCCACGCCACGCCACGCCACACTACGCCACGCTCTCCGCCCGCCCGCGCCGCCGGAGCGCACAACTCTTAAATTAGCGCGAACTTAGACCACTTAGCTTCTTCAAGTTTTGTTTGTAGACGCCATAAATATTGTATGTAACGAACGCGATACAATACCAGCCGTCGACTGCTCGCTGCATTGTTCGCGAATCAAAGCGGCCTTTGTTGCTTAACAGTTGACTCGAATTTTCCCGTTGTTCGCTTTGCTTTATCGGGGGGAAGCGATGAAAAACTACCACAAATCCCGTCGAAATGCTTTTCAATTTGATTCTGTTTGATCACGAAGTTCCGTCGTTAAAATGGAGTTAGTTAAACTTTACGCTTTTTTATCTTATGAAACTGGAGCTTTTATTACCTCTATTTCCTTGCAGCTGAAATATTTTCTTTAATTAAATTAAGTTAATATTATACCTATTATCTCCTTTATGTCATAATCATAATTGATTCAGTATCTCGGAAACTGCATTTGGTCGATGTATCGGAATAGCAATAGGAGTGCGTAGTCGTATTGAATGGTCGCGGATGGCCAATAATTCGATTTCGCGGTTATTTTAGCTCATGTAGACTGCGTGGGGCGCAGGTGGCCGTTCCAACTATAATGATCAAACTGAACAATTCAATGTGCACCGACGAACCGAACAACTTGCATTATCAAGTGAACTCGAAATACGTATACATTTCTAGTCTCCTAAACAGACCTATTGAAGAAAAAATTTGAGGAAGGGGCCCATATTGTAATGCAAATCTCTACTTATGTATTCGACTTTTTAAATTGGTTTTACTTCGGAAATGGAAATTATTGTCTAACTTTCGAGTAAAGACAAGACAAATCTTTGTTAGTCGAATGAGGTCTTATTTAATTTGAATAGGTTTGCTATTGACGGCGTGTTTTAAGAATTAGAAAGAACTTTTCCTTTTTTAAGTCCCTTTTGTTTGTCTATCAAGTAGCGAGAGTGTAAACTTGTTTTTGTGAATGAACGTTCAGTGTCTAGTACATCTGTAGTAACTAGTATGGGACACAATTAAGTACTTATTTGATTTTTATGTTGTTTATTTTTAATAGCCAAACCATTGCAACTAAGCATTGTCATTTCGTAATCTAGGTCTTGATGTATTTGAAAGAGAAAGTTCAGGAAATTATTAGTCACATGTGTTAGTACATGTTTATTATTACTAAATATCATTGTATTAAGATTGCTAGCACCATTAAGTCTGTTACATACGACACGAGTCTGACCTTTCCCTGACATATAACACGATCATCTTGCACAACAACTATTGTTGCCGGTTGCATTGCCTGACGAATAGCCGTTGTAAGCCGATGTAAATTCCGTGTTGTCGCTCAGATCCAAGATTTCCAGATTTAACAGTGTTGCAGCAAAGCATATTTCAGTTAGACGGTGCAGGTGTGCCGTTGGCTGCAACTTCGATTAATTCCCATAACGAGGCAGGTCCATCACGCGCGCGCTCGTTTGTCTCCGGCCCAGCTATAAATACATCAGCGTACTTGCAATTTAATCCGTTCTGTTCCGCTCCCGTGAAGTGCTTTCTCCCTCACACACCTACTTCCACCGTCCTGCACGTTTCGGTCAACGAAAGTTGTTGCAATTAATCTCTTTCGTAGGTGCTAGTCCCCTAACAATTGTCTGAACTAGGCCATGTAAATGTATCTTATTTAAAACAAAACACCGACTGTGTTCCCCTTGAAATAACAGTGACTTTGTTTGTCAACGTTTTGTTTGATAATGTCTCTGTTTAACACATCAATTCATTGTTCCAAACAGGCAGAGTCCATGTCCAAAGTAGTAGCAGTTCGTTGAAAATTTACAAATTTGCGTACAAAGCGCAAAGCACTGGCGGGATCGTCTTTGTATGCAAATATTATTACAGGAGTCTATTGAAGGACCACACTGAACTCACGTATTGAGCTCGAGTAGGTACGCGCTACACGACTACCCGGACTGTAATAAGAGGCCCGTCCAAGAACCTTAAACATTATGCAGGAATTCTCCTGAATGTCGACTGTATCACTCCCTAAAGAACGCGCGGGACATCGGCGCCGTCCTGAATAACGCACGAGCTAATAACCAAACTGAGCCAATTAGGAATACTATTACAGTTGATGGTCCGTCGACCAATAACTCAATCGAATTGCAGAGTTGAACAATTCATGGGCAAATCTGCTCTAAGCGTGTTAACATGGCTCCGGGGTTATTGCGGTGTGCCGATCCATGTGTCTGCGTAACGCACACCATAGTACACTGCACTACCTACCTGTACTATATCAATAGAGCAGACGTAGGTACTTACGTTAGTATCGTTATGACGGCTAGGTAGTCACGTAGGTACGTTATATACCTACATATTATTTACCACATCTAATCATCGCATGATTAGACTACTTGAAAGGTTCAATTAGCATTCTGTCTGGCCGTTTAGCTGTACAATATGGAGCCAATTATCGCAATACATGGATTGCAACTATTATAAATCTGATTAATTTAGCGTTTCGATTAGGCAGGCAGGCAGTAACTAAGTAGTGGTTAATTTGCTCTATTTTTGTGAGTTGTGTATTGCATAGTGATACATTGTTGAGTTACTCATGTAATTAGAAGTGACGACGTTTGGCGTGCGATCCGTGGCATAGGTCGGCGCAGGCACGCGCGCGCCCGCTGCAACTGGCGGCACTCAATCACTCCGCGCCGTGACGCGTAGCGTGTGTCACCGTCGACCACCGCATTCGAAACTCTACTCTATCCGTTCTCGATATAAAACATTGTAAAAATTCGCAAGTGAATGTAGAGCGTTCTGCGCTACGCCTGCAGTCTCTTCTTTGTATTCGAGTCGTTCCATTCATAGAGATAACGGCTTGCTCCGAGGCGACAACGGGAAACAATTACGCTATTACAAAAGGCCTTAAGGATTCTAATTACGAGTGGATCCTTTCATCCGTAAACCCGGATCGGATACGAAGCCTTCCCATTATCGCGTGCCATAAACATTTCTGGATTTCATATCCGCGGCACGGCTGGGACCGCCTCGCTTATTACCTCCGCGCGGAAAAGAATAACATCGTTTTGGCACTTTTGACGCGAATTCCGGATGCCTACGTTCATATTGTGCGCCGTTAATATTCTGCGCGACGCGTCCGACCTTTTTTATTTGTATCTAAAATTGAACATTTTGTCGCGACAACGAGCGCACACGACTCTCCCCTCCGCCGAAGGAGCGATAAAAATACAGAGTCGGCGCTTTTGAGGCAATCGGCAGCACTAACGACTGTCGATGCAAGCTGTTAATTCATGTACACCTGTACGAAATTAGCCACAGCAACGTTTAGCACCTCTAGTAACTCGCGGACTAGTGAGTTTCAAAGTAGTGCTTGCAATGGACTCAGAGGAGCTAATGACGGCCATTCACCACACAGATACACATACCCTTTTAGATTACTTAATCAAGGTTGTAACAGTATCTAACAATGATATTTGAGACATGCACAAAAATTAAAAAAAAAGCTTGTAAATACGATCATTGGTTGATATTTATGAATCCTTAATTTTATCACAAAGCACCGATTCAGTAATAAAAGCTGTAAAAGAAAAGTAGTTCGTCCATTCTTTATAGCTGATAGAAAGAACTTGTTTTCTTGTTTAGTTAGAATGGAATCTGGGGAACGGAAGGATTATAAAAAAATCTTAGTTGAGTGAAATGGCCCTATCAAAACAAGAACCGTCGGTCGAGCGGTGAAAAAGTAAGTTGGCAAAACAACAAACAACGAACTCGCCTGTCTGTGGCATTTCGTCCACCTCTGCAATTTACGGCGCTGTCATTATTCAAAGTTTTAGAATAAAAAAAACCGCCGCAAAAATTAGAAAAAAGAGGATTTCTCCTCAATATGATCTTGCGAATCTGCTGAAGTCGGTTGCCTTTATGCTGAAGTAGCAAACTCCCTAAGATAAGGGGAGGAGCGGACAAATTGTAATAATTGCGAGACGAGATAAGAAGTGACACCAGAAAACAAATGAAGGCGGGCGCGGCGACGGCGTCTGCGAGGGCGGGCAGGGGTAGGGGATGCGTGACGTCACCGCGCGTTGAGCTGCTAACTGCTGCTCCCAGCCACCCCATCGCATCGCCAGCAAACACTAACGGCCATGTGTGACTGTACATTCACTACATTTACATAAGTTGCCGCTTCACTGCTCCATACTGAATCACTTATTCTAAGCGACGATTACAGGAATGCCTATGCTATAAGAGATCTCAATAGAAACTCAGAATATTAGACAATTATTAAAGTAATTATGATTGGAATTTATTTGTTAATTTTATTTTATGTACCCACAAAATAATTATTTAATACAACGGATTTGAATTTAAACCGAGGGCCCCGGCGAATCCCGCGGGATCCCGAGGGCACACCTCGGCCCGTCGTCACCGCTCGCCAAATTAAAATGATAAATCAAAATCCGTCAGCCGGCCGCGCGCACAACTGCTATAAAATGGACCAAGGCATTTGTGAAACTTGTTTAAACTTCTATACTTGAAACAAGTTCAATATTTTCTTGTTTATATTTAACCTTTTCAAATTTGTTTCAGAACACACAAAGCTGCATATGTGGATAGTATCTACATAATATGTTAGAACTAAGCTGAGTTTCAAGCTGTGCTGCAGGGGTTAGTTGAGAGTGCTACGAGTACCTATAACACGTTTTTCTAAAAATATGTGATGTACAAAACAACACTACAAGTGCTCTCTAGTTCTCTACTTGTATCCAAGTCACTTGTGCAACATATTATCACAGCAAGGAGAATGAAAATAGGTTATTTACATATAGAAACTGCAACGTAACTGAGACGTACTTTATTGGTTTTAAAGTTGAAATATTTATGCAAATAAATAGAAATTGAGTTCACATTTTGATGAGGGTAAAATCTATCTAGCGTCACAGGAAATAGAATATGTGACTAAAACCTCAAAGCCTAACTAGTGCAACATGAAATTCTTAAACACAATAGACTCAGTACATCTACCTACTTAATAATCTACAGCTACATTTTTCAAGTGTCTCAGTTTCATCATATTTTCCACACGTTTCACCATTATGCGAAACAAGCAAAACTCTTTAAAATTTTATTTTAAATGCGCGCCAGCGCTTTCTCTCCATTTCATTTTTGGCGTTCTTATTAAAAGAAAAGACTAAAAATTGGTGCGATTTAATCATTTCATTCAGAAACCTGCCGGGAAAGATAATGCTGGAATTATTCTGTAACAAGTGTAATGAATAACAATGAATATTTCATTTGCAGTGTACACTGGCTTGTTAGGAATTTCAGTAAATGGTAGTGTCTTTTTGGTAGCGAATAATATAGGAAAATTATCACTGAATCTCTAGTTTACAAACTTGGTAAACTCGTTCATACGAATCTTTTATTCGGAATGTAAACGAACATGGAATACTGGTACAAAGTGGAGGGTTCTGTTTTGTGAAATTCGGCCTGCATTGGAATGAAAAGTTAGATGAAAGTTTCCCGTGATACAAGGAAATACGTGCATATTCTTAAACTAGTCCATACGTGGTTTATATTGAAGCGGCACGAGTAACGAATGCAAACACTCTGTATCTCTGTAACAGGATACTACAACTTTACATTTCGGAGTTCGTGTCTAACATAGCTAGTTACTTTAATTTTGGATAACTGGGTTTCGTTAATCGTCCCTCATTTGTATCAGATATTACTTAAATTATTTATATAACATCATATAATAGCTATCTGCAGGAAACGACAAGCAAGAAATTCCCTAACTGCCGGTTCCTATGACACCAAAAAGAGCAGTGGTGTTGATAAATGTGTTCTACACAACCATCGCCATACGGCTACACATTTCAGTACATGCAAATACGTATGAGTTACAAATGTGGTAACGGGAACATGCTAAAACTAATAGTGCGGTAAATCGGAATGATGCTGCAATTTGTCAATTGGCCGAAATTGACTATATTTTGTAGAGGTGTTGGTTTTAATTGGGGAAAAATTGCGTGCCCAATGTTCTGGAACCACGATTTTGCTATTGATGTCGTTAAGGGAGACAGAAAGAAAAATACCTTTTTCTAAAAATTCATTGCAGATTATTTCCCGAAGACGTACCTTTTCTCTATTGAAGATAGATTTTGTACTATTGATCATCTATTTATATTTTCGCTTTCTCATTGACACAGCATGACAGCAGTAAAACAGTAAAAAGTACCTGATTTGAAGATTCTGTAAGTCAAAGTCAAAGTCAAAATCATTTATTTCAATTAGACCATCATATTATACGTATATCATCATCATCAGCCCGTGTTCGTCCACTGCTGGACATAAGGCTCTCCTATATTCTGTACATCCTTCCTCAATATGTTGTTTCCGTCAGATGAGGGTTCAACTTTAAATAGTCTTTAAAATACATGCAAATCACCGGTTAAACAGTTAAAGTCTGTGTTACGTCGACTACCGCCAACCACAACTTGGTCTGTACTTCCGGCAGCCATCGAAATGAACCGCAAGTAGATATCACAAGCTACGATTGTTTTGCGGATGTGGGGTGGCTTTAATGTGGTCTACAGACTTATCTCGAAAAATACAATACACACGAGTGGAAACAATCTAGTTATACCAATGGTGCGTAGGTGGAAGATAATTAATATTGAGAATTAATTACCTATGTAAATATGTACTCTAATTTCAGCAGGAACTACACACATTTGTGGACTAACATTGATTAATTAATAGTAGGTGAATGCAAACATTGTTATTTGTTCCTTACACAAGTTCCCATTGATAAAGTGCCCATATCAGCATATTTATTAGTTATTTCAAGCCCAACTGAGTTTATAAAGAATGTCTCCATAGAAAGCCTCCACTCAGATAACCGTGGCGTGTGTAGTGTACACGTTTATCGAAAACCGTTTGTGAGATACCCATAATGTTTTATTAAATGTCATCCGCAATATAATGAGGTGCGAGGGATCCAACATCTGCGAGAGAGGCGCTACAGAAATATGTGCGAAGTGTTATAGAGTGCCGTTGTAAGTCAATGAAGCGGCAAATGGGGTGCTCTCGCCGCTCCGGCGGGGGCACACTCTAATAAATAAAATTATGCCTCAGAAATTACAAGAATACGCATGCCGCCAGCGATCCCGCGAGATTGGATGCTGGAGATTTTCATCGATATCCTCCAATAATGAATGTAATATGTAGTAAGCTGGAGGACACGGACGCTATGACTGTGTCGTGTCGCTACGAAAAATGAGATTGCCTTCTCGCGCTATCGGCCGCTTCAAATGGCCACGATTTACCGCTGGTTGGCATTTACTAAATGTCAGAATGGCTTGTGTAAGAGAATATTGTAATAAATTAGTGGTAAAATATATTAATTTGTTGGGACCTTGGGTCTGCTCCAAGAATTCATCTCGTATAATTTAGATAGAAATGTAACTACTGCTTAGTGCTTATTCTACGTTCAATACATACAAAGTATAAATAATATAATGCGTGGAGAGGCGCGGCAGGCGCGGCGGATTAGCTATGTAAATATAAAAGTTTAGTTGACTGAAGCTCTATATTGGAACTGAACACATTCAGTGGAATTCTTTAGCCAGTCAGTGCACGTGCAACGTTAGACGTCCGCGTCGAATGGAATCGAATTTCAGAAGAGTCGAGTTTTAAAATGTTCTCGGTGTGGAATCATTTGATATGCGTGTTGTGCTCGCTTAGACTGATACTGATGGATTTAGACTCCAGTTTAGCGACAGTGTAATTATACAGTCAAATAAGTACGTAATACACGCTAGTATGTAGCACATTGAGGGTATTGTGCAGCGATGAGGCGGAACAATTGCCGCCTCAGTACTAATGATCCGACTTACATCGTAGCTGTAAATCAAATTGCCCTTACATATATTAACAGGGAACTGTGAATCGCCTTTTAAAGGCTCATATTGATTGAGTCACTTGAAAAGCGGCTAAGGCAACTTAGTTCCATTTAATCTTGCTATTTATAGTAACCGGAGATTGAATAATTAATACTAATTGTGATTGAGTAGTTTCAACTAAAGAGTTAATATTTCGAAGTAATTTAAGTAGCTACTTATGTTAAATATTTTGTGCAGATTTTTATCTATGCAAGGTGCAATTCAATGTTTTTAAATCTCGTATAACATGTGGATAGGGTCAACCGGCATCTAAAGTAAGACCGAGACGCAGTAGTGTCGCGTTGTGTGCGAGGGGATTGTCTCCAAGGCTATAATAAATAATATTATATCGGAGAATTATGTGGAAGCAACCCTTACGCTGGCGGGGTGTCGCTGGCGCCCCCTCCCCATTGCTTATGCTTATACGCTTACCATTAAGGCTATACGTTTCGACTAAATTAAGACCAATTTGCACAGGTTTTGCACGAATATGGCAACTTAATTTGTGAGCAGTATGATGAATGTAATTTGAGTGAGCGCGTAATCAACGACTTTAATTCGATTCCACGTGAAGTGGGATGCTCATGTTTCACGGATCTGCGGCCTGGTGGCCTTGAACATAATTGTTTTGGCAACTTACTACGGAATTGTATTTCCTTCATCGATTTCGATACACAAATCAGATTATAATAATCGATGCATTTAATATGTCTCATTAACGGAAACAGTACACAAATACAAATAAAATATTTTATTCATGTATTCCGTCCTCATTTCTGTTAGCGAAAATGATAATAAAAAAGATTTTGAATAAAAACCGTTTGATGTGGCTGAGCGGCTGAGCGGAGTGGCGGCTCAGAGCCAGGAGAGGTACGTTTAGCAGCAATAGCTCACCAATCGTGGTGCGATGATCTCAAGCCCGCACCTAACCCCGCATCATTCACGATAATGGCGGGGCCTATGTCTCGACCGTAAATGTAAATCGCTCTAATTTATACGCGCGATAACGTCGCCGCACTGCTGTTAACTGTAATTATATTACCAAGCGAGGACGTGTTGATCAAAACCCCTGATTAAATGGCCGTGATGCGAACCGGGAAAAATTCTGCCGGGCCGTCGCCCCCGTGGAAATGAACTCGCGAAAATATTATTTTTATTCGAGTATTTATTAGGTATTAATCTTGAATGTATTCAGATTCAGACTATGAATTAAAAATATTCCAGTGATCGGTGTTGATTTAATTGGATTACGGAATCCCCTTTTGTTTTCGAAATTGCGTACAATCGTGTTCTGTTGTGTATTGGATATAAAATGTTATTATTTGATTTTTTTCGGATTAAATGAATGAGGTTTTCCAAAAAACTACCCTGATATTTCTAGAAATTAAACAGGCGTAGTAATAGCGTGCTGTTATTGATATGCTAGTGAGAAACATTCCTAATATAATGCTAGCACACGGAGACAATGCCCCAATGGGCAATCTATTTGAGTAATTATCCGCTAAGGGCCATTGTCGGCCATCTTGTATGCGTGGAATGAGGCTTGTTCGCTGAATGCCTGCTGTTATGTACCTACATGCTTTCGGCGATCACAGCGACAGCGCCCCCGAGTGTCTTCAATGACAATACAGACACTTTATTGTCCTCAGTTTGCGTATTTCATGACCTCAATGCAGTTTAATGTTACTATATTTTCGTATAAAAGGAATATGTAAATGTGAAATGGTAGTATTCGGACTTTAACATTCTTAGATTCAAACGAAAGAGTTTCCGCTGCACGCGTACAGTTTTGTATGAAAAGATAAGACCATTGAGGATTCTTATAAGAAGTCTTGTAAAAAGAGACAAAATAAGTTTTCTTTTCGAACAAAATTGCGTTCGAGTAATTGTAAAGCGAGTCGTGAACCAGTTAAAGAACCTAGTACCTACGCATAGGTATTATGTATAAAGTTTCCAAATCATTTAAGTGTGGGAGAGCCATGCTTCGGCACGAATGGGCCGGTTCGACCGGAGTGATCATCATCAACAGCCTATAAATGCCCACTGCTGAGCAAAGCCTCTTCTCACACGGAGAAGGTTAGAGCGTTAATCACCACGCTTGCTCAATGCGGGTTGGCGATTTCAAACTTATAATTAGAAATTATAAGTCCAGGTTTCCTCACGATGTTTTTCCTTCACCGTTTGTCAGTGGTGTCTAAATAATCTTAGAAAGTACATATAACTCGGAAAAAGTCTCATTGGTACTTGCCGTTGGTAGGTTTCGAACCCGCACCCTCATGCATGAGAAGTGGGCGTCTTAACCTCCGGGCCACCACGACTTGTCCGGACCGGAGACCGGACTTGACCGGAGTGATACCACGGCCTTACAGAAAACCGACGTGAAGCAACGCTTACGTTGTGTTTCGTCGTGTGAGTAAGTTTACCGGAGGCCCAATTACCTTCCCCTTCCCCAATCTCCCCAATCCCTGAATCCCCAACGATCCTCAAACTCCTAATTCCCAAAAAGCCGGTAACGCACTTGTAACGCCTCTGGTGTTCCAGGTGTCCATGGGCGACACCGATTGCTTACCATCAGGTGATTAGTCTGTCATAAAAAAAAACATTATTGTCACAATCAACTGCCTGACATTCCACTTCTGGACAATGGGTCTGTACTTTTTGCAAGGGTTTGCCATAATGTCCAAGCAAGCTTGGTAGACGATTTCGATATCGCACATTAAAAGACAGGATATACTGAAACACACATCCCTAGCGAAGCTAAAACTTCTACGTCATAAAAATGATATTATGTTGATGTAATAAAGTTGCTCTTCTATTAATTTTGATGCAGATAGGTATAGGGATTAAGGATGAGCGTAGGTTGCAAGTTATTATTCATGAACATGTAACGACGAAGTGAAGGAAGTGGGTCACTTCACTGATCGTATGGGACATCGTGTCGCATTTTATTAAGCGTACACCTCTCTGCACACTGTTGTGAGGTAATAAGTAAGTCATAATGAAATGCTTTTACAATGCTTTTGACGTAAGCATCATTTTGTTTCTGCTAGTATTTTCCAATCAGAGTATAAGATTCCATGGGAAACTAAGGCTAGTCATGGTTTCAAAGACCACAAACAAACCTAAAGATGTTAAATGCAAATATGCAAGTTTTAAGAAAACACAGAAACAGCTAGGCGACGCCAAATAAACACTACATTTCGGCTATAATCCACTGCACCCTGTAACAGATGAAGGATTTATGCATGCAATTCAAGCGTCGGCTCACATTAACTGTGAAATAACTTATTATCCACACTTGGAATAAGCAAACGAAAGAAAATGGCGAGAAATGAAACATGGGACGATGTTTAATTATAAGACTAGATAAGTTAACAATCTCGGAACCGAAGTCTGACTGTGGCTTATCTGACGCCAAATGTTTCAAAGGAACTTTTAACGAGTTTAAAGTTGGGCCGAGTGTAGTGCACCCGCAGCGCTTCCGTAGCTTAAGATTAATTAAACAATTGCACGATGGCTCCTTGAAAACACTCCGACATGTCCCGGCCTGTCGTCGCCAACCTTGCCAAATTAAAGTCATAAATCAAAATCCGACGACCGGAAACAGAAATGTAATAATGAAGAACTAACTTCGGTTAGGAACGAGTCGCACTCGCACGGCTACACGACACTTTTGTGAAATTAATTCATTTCTTTCCTGGAACCGAAATAAAAGTAACATGTGATTTAGTGCCGGAGGTAATGGAGGAACTTGTAATATATGAACTTTTACAATATTTATTGGAAAACATACATACGTGTAATGTTAAAACCATCTTGTGCATATCAGATGCAAATTGCTGGTGTCATCATGGTGCTGGTCGTAATAATTTTCAGTTTGCAATAAACGTGAATATTCAATTTGATGACACAAACAATTCGATTATGTTTGTTCAGAACAATTCTCGTAGTGAAGTTAAAATTTACAGTGGGGAGAAGGTGACTATGTAATGTACGTAACATCGACATCGTTCGGGGCGGATCGTAACTCACCCGCAATTTATGTGCGTGCGCCGGTGACGCGCTAAAAGATTAGTCGCTCGCCACCGCCGCGCCGCCTAGTGTATTTTGTTACTTGTGTTTACATAACATAATACTGTTTTCAAACTTTGTCACTTACACGCGTCTTTGCATAAACAAGGCGTCCCTGTCTCTCTAGTCGTATCTTTGTTACTTGTACCGAAAACTTCTAAAATAGGATACATAATATACATTATACATATTCATTTTCTTGGCAATGTCATAACATCGAACTTTTAGTTTTACGCTAAGACATTTATTTTATAGATACTGTTCCTAGCACTACATATGCATTTCACATTAAATTCAATTACTGCAAATTTGTGGTTTATTGGAATGTTTGTAAATTTTTTAATTGACCAAAGGGGTATGCTATCAAACTATACACCGATCAATATTTTCGTAATAACACCATACAGAAAAATACGTGTGTATTGCTAATACAGACTACCAACTTCTCCAATAACTTTGTCCAAAAAGTGTCGTGTACGTAGAATCAAAAAGCGGCAAGTGCATTTGACTCGTTCGAAAGCAAAACAGTGAAACTTTATAGTATCTATATCACTTGTTTAAAAATGAACGCCTGGAACAACGGACGTGGGAAGTCGGGCCAAAGTTTACGACTATGAGGCGTACGTACCAGCATTGAATTTGTTTCCGTCTGATTCCGCCCCGGCCATTGCATAGTTCACTAGTGGCGGAATACAAAATCAACTACCGCCACATTGAAACCGTAACGAATGATTTGCGATGTAACAACGATAATCATGTTTACAATTCGCATACTAGAACAGCTTTTGTGCTCGTGAAATTGCTTGCGGGACATTACTAGTTAATTGGAAAATTAGATTTCCAGAATTGGCTAAGGTTGTTTACTCTACTTCGAACATAGAACAAGCTTTAAAATTTAACAAGATTTAAAATAAAGCCGATAGTAGGAATCGCAAATAAAACAAATTCCTTGTTCACTCCATTCTTCTTTATACTAAATACAGAAACATAAGGCTATAAAAGCGGTTGTGATGTATCGGACACAATATTCTGGTGCCCAAGTGCCCGTAGATCGGCGATAAAAGCTGCAATTGTTTTCATTTGACAACATGTTTGTGTTCCGTTTGACAAATGGCTTGTAAGATGGTAGCGCCGTAAGAGTTTTACTTTGCCCGCCACGAATATCGAGTGTGCTCATTTGGCTGGAAACTCTAAATATTTTCTACCGTGTTTATTTTTTTAAACGACAGACCACACAACGCTGCCGCGGCCTGATTCTCTTTTTAAATAATTATGTTTGACAGCTACTCGTGTATTTCATTTATCTAGAAGTGTCTAACAATTTTCGCGATTAAAATCTGAAACTTAAGTGCTAATAAGAACATAATTCTACTCTTACATTTTATACCTTGTATTAATCACTTTGTATATGAGATGAAGCACCTGAATGTTATTAATTTTCAAGAAAACCCTACACTCTGCACTCAAAATATTATTATTTGAAACAAAGGCGTCTATCGTAACTTCAGTATGATTTAAATATCGAAACACAGGGTTGCAGAGCGCGTAATGAAACAAGCCAGATGTACAAAACATAGAATGTTCTTTATGGGACACGCTTTCGCTATTACAACGTATCCAATTTGAGTAGACCTGTCATATTGTACCATATTTTTGCTGTTTGGATATTCGGCTGAAGAAAAGGGGGCCGAGGGAGGTCATGGTAGAGTGGTGGAACGGGTTGGTTTGCTCGTGGGCGCCAGCGGGTTTAAGCTCGCCCCGCGCCTATTGTATGGGATTGTGACACAACAAGCCTTCATATTATATTAGCAAAACAAACATATTTGCGACACATATCAAAATGAAAAAAAAAACATGAGAAAAACAAAGCCAAAATGTTCAAAATACATCAATTTTCTTTGAAACGGCTGTGTGGAATGTGATGAAAAGTCTGATAAGAATATGGAATGGGTCAATAACAGCATAATGGCTAGAATTATAAGTCTACGTAGATTTAGTTAATTAAAATAAATATAAAGCGGTTACTAAACCTGACGATATTACAAGCATTCAAAAAAGAGATTAGCTACAGACTAAAATAGAGAAATAAAAGCAGAAAAAGTATTCAAAGTCTAATCAAATACACTAAAACTAATTAAGTTTGTACTTTTGAGGCTATTTTGAGCAGCCTGAAGCAAGTTAAGGCTTAGTTTACGTAACAAAGTACCGACTATTACGGTTAACAAGACTGTTTAATTAATATTTTAATGTTACTTATCAATATACACGTTTACGATGTCTCTTAGTTAACAGCCGACCGTAATAGGCTTAAGTTTACATTGGAAAACAATTAAATATCGATTCCAGGCGTTACGATTAGGCTGTGTACACACTAGTACTACGCGGTATATTGTTAACAATTGACGGAATTCAGACATGAAGTGATTAAGCAATAATTGCGTCCTAAATTTTTATAGGTCATATCGATAGAATGGCTGTGGTCGAATTCATTACCCTATGGGGTTTGCAGTGGGGTGAGTTAGGGGGTGGACGGGACTTCATGGCGTCGGGCAAGGGGGGAGGGCGACGGGAATGTAATATCAGTAGAGTAGTGATATTGCGGTTTCTAGTTCGCGTGTACAACTGTGGAGTCGGCTGCTGACATAATTGCGTGGTATGGTAGAAAAAATATCAAAGTAATGTAAATTATAAGCTTTGTCAACCCCGTAATATATTGTTGTTATGAAATTTTTTGACTACGTACACATTTGAATGAAAATTACTAGGTACTCTTATTTTTTGGATTTGTTTCCAGCCATCTACTTTGTAAACATTGCAAGACTTATATAATTTGTATAAAAAAACTCTCATACAAATGACATAATCTTACAAATTCATAAAAAAGATAGAAAAACAAGAAAACATTAAACAGTGGGCGAAAATATTAAAGTATATATATTTTCTATCATCTCACTAACAGTTCAGCACTTTGATTCCAATTAATAATTCAGTATGACGTGCGTACATGTTTTAAAACGAAAAGAAAACACAGAAATAAATATGTTTTAGTGTTCACTAGGCCACTTGGTTGCGATACATTTTATAAATAACCTCAAGGTGTTGACCCAACTTCTCCACATTTTTATAATAAAATGAATTTTTCATCGAATACAGGAATTCCGGAGATCTACAAAGAATTTAGTTTAAAATAATACCTCTAGTATTGAAGTAAAACGCGCTAAGTGCACATAGTACATTATTTGATGGATAAATGCGAGGCTAAAATTAAATTGTTTCATTTCTTGAATTTTGGATTTTACAATATACATATCAGAATAGTAGATACGTGAAGCTTTCTTACAATAATGTTAATTTTTTTAATAAGAATTTTCAGTCTATTTGCATAAAACATTTAAAATCTTATTTATCACAACAAGAACAACGTTATAAAAAATTTTAATCGATTAAAAAACACAAGAAATAAACGACAGGAAAATGTTTAGGTAAGCGAAAACCCCTGAGTGCATTTTCCATTTAAAAATCTAAAAATAAGTCCTTTAAATAAATTCTAAGTAACGGCTTTACAGCGGAGCGCGGAAAAAACTGTAAAAAATGTACTTTTGTAACTAACTTTATCGAGTTTCCTTTTGATATTATTTTATTAATAATTTTCATTTAACTACGTTTAAAAAAACCGACTAACCTCTAGCATCTTTTTTTAGGTTTTAATCCAAAAAGGTTTTAATCCGAAGTATAACAAAAACTTTTCTGAAAACTGCATCATAATCGCGAACAAACACATACATACAGATAAAATTGTGAAAATCGGATTTTTAACAAACTAGTTAAATGAATATATTGTTTTTTTTTTCAATATAATGGTTGCTCTCCGTATTTCTGTGTTCTAGATCCTCACGCAAAACTAATGCCAAGTGGTGGGTTGCAGTGCAGGCACATGCTTGGCGGGCACTGCAAGGTCCATCACAGTAATTATTTGTCTATTGTAAGCTACTCCACTCTTTCATTGTCTAAGTAAGTCTTGATTGTAGTGTTAGAAAAAATACCCTCTCGTTTTAAGGTTGTATGGGGCCTATAGAGGCTTGGGGTATGAAAATCGTTGCTTTGATAGGCTTTACAATTAGGAGCTTAAAAGTTGATGAAAATATTCATAGTAAGCTTTTCCATACCATTGATCATGTGGAAGTTAATGAATTAGTCAATAACTTATCGGTAGTAGGTACTACGGTCTTTAAGAATGACTGTTTCCTTTCCTTTAGTGAAAAATAAATACTGAAAATTAGAACACTTGAAATAACTTCTACTTTTATATTGAAACTTTCAATACCTAAAAAACTAACGACTTGTGAATTTTCATTAAGTAAAAGATACAGTTAAAGCAGTAAATAACTGGCTGTCAACAGAGCGAAGAGTTAATTTAATAAGTACCCAAGTAATTTGAGTAGTCAGACAGAAATCAGAGCTGGGTGGTGGTTACACAGCTATCGAGTATGCGGGCACAGGAAGCTAATTACTGATAAACAACTCCACGGTCGTCTCCCTATTGACAGTTTGACTTATGAGCCTAATCGACATTCGGACGTCGCTACCACTAGCGTTCCAAACGTACTCCCGATTAAAATAACTCACCAAGCTTCCTAGAACTCAAATAAAAATAACTCCGTTATTCAATTGCCAATCTGCGTAGGTGTCCCCCACAGACGTAACAACCATTTATTGTTTCCACAACAAACTAACTGACGACGATAATCACTTGTCACTGAATTTATACTCATTCAAAACAACTTAAAATAACAACAAAAGATTACGTTTTCATATTCATAAACGTCAGTTACGAAACGAACGGATTCCGTAACTGTGTACCCCCAGTTTCGGCGATAAAGACTGCGTACAATTGCCTCGATTTTGTTCTCTTTTATTCTAAGTTTTATTATTTTAAAGTATTTTAATTAAAACTGACATTGTTTTGAGGAAGAAGATTATGACAAGCCACCAGCTTGACGCAGACAAAAAGATTTCGCGGAATCCGCTTCGTTCGTCGCAGGGTTGAGGAAGGGTCGGAATTATTCAAGATTCGTTGGATGATTTTAAAAATTTAACGATGCTTAATTGTCGTAAAGTTGCAGGAGTATTAATATTAAAACGTTTTGTTTTAACAAATAATTCTTTAAGAGCTCTCCGTCTAGGTGGAATTTCGAGTTTTGTAGTTTTGTGAATGACTGAAGTTAATCGACGTCATTTGTATTAATACCGTTTTATGTTTGACTTTTTGTAATCACTTACAATTCATTGTTCGCATCATTTATTTCGTCTTTATCTATGATAAAGATAACTTTATTTTCAGGATATTGGGAATACTAGTGTGGTGTCTAACAATTTTATAGATTCATATAACTTTTTTTTTCTAGTAACATATCCGCCAATATTCACTTCGGAATCAATAACATGCATCACATTATCGGACGTGTCATCATTTGCTATAGGGAACGTATATTTCAATAATTGGAAACGAATTTATACCAGTTTATCATTCTGAATGTAAAACAATGTAAATTTGAATTGTTTTAATACGATTAAAATGAAAGACATACAAACTGTCAACCCTGTAACATCCGACACTTCCGCAACTGACAAGCGGTGGGTATTGTTTCCTACAGCAGAACATTGGATCTATCCATTTCATTGTAGGGTTAAGTTTCCTACCCGCCATTTGTTCCGAATACTTGACTTATTTTCTACACGTATTTTTCTTGTTTACTCGTAATGTAGACGTTGTTTGATCAGGGTAATCTATGATAAATGTTTCCAGACTAATACGCAGGTTGGAACAATATGGCTTGGAGGCATTACGCATGTGATTTATTTTTATTAGAGGGAATTAAATGATTTGTAAGTTGGTCTAATAAAAAGGGATAGCCGTGAGTAGTGTGACAGCGGGCGGCTGGCTGCCCGCGCCCGCGCCCGCGCCCGCCGCCGCCGCCGCTACGCTCCGGCTCGTCCCGCCAGATCATTGTTATTTATCTCGGTGTCTCCCCGCTTTTATTTCGTCCCTGTCCGCCTCGGTTTATTTGTCTTCGGGATCTGAGGGTACATTAACGTATTTTTCTTCTCTATTAGGGAGACGGTCGTCGGCTCACCTTCAAACTTTGTACCGAGATCCACGAAATCCGAAACCCAACGTTTGTTTACTTGTTTTTTATTTCCGAGATAAGTCAAATAAAAGTTGACGATTGATTGTATTGTTGGAGCGCTCGTAATCACAAGGAACAGAGGAAGTTTTGATGCGTTAAACCGAGAGTTAGTCTAGTTTACGGCGGCGGCGCGACTATCAATGCGACTCACTCGAACAAAACTAGACAACTTCGACATTAACTTCCAGTCGCACAATTAATATTTTTATATGATCATGTGGAGTTGTAAAATGTATGGTCATTACGTTTATTTATATGTACACACCGCTACAGTTTCTTTGGAACATACACTGATTCATGTTGTAATAAATAGGTACACTATTTTAAGACGTCCTTCGCACGATTTCAGAGCGCCCGTTAACATGACTGGAAATTACCCATGCTGATATTAACCTAGAATCCGCCCCATTTACATAATATTCTTTTTTTCTTTCTTGAACGGCTGTTATTTAATGAGTCACTATCTACACATTTGCGTATCTCAACAGAGCGTAACAAAGAAGCCGACTCAGTGATAGAGTCTAGAATAGGTGAATTAAGCACAAAAGCTCCATTAGCCGCCTAGCTGTTTCAAAATTAAATTATCTCGAGCAATAGCAGGCTAGGGAGTTACGAGCAAATTGCCAGAAAGAATAAATCCATTCTCGCGAATCGGTTGCATGAAAATTGCAACAGCAGGCAATAGCGGCGCGCCAGCGAAGCGCACAATTATAACGAGACGGTATAAATCAGAATGAGTTGTGGCATGTTATTAGGGCTATTCTACCACGAAATAGGAAGACGAAAGCGAGCTCGATGAAACTCGTAAACTGAACTGAGATGTTGCTTGCTCATTTTCAAGAGATTTTTTGCCGAATGGAAATCTGTGTACTTTGTATACCTATTTATGCCACCGTCGGTGACTCGGTGCCTCGACACGGGAACAAGTTTTTCTATATTCGAATGAATCGAGAACATAACACTTAAATTTTATTGTTTCCTCGAACAAAGCATTAGAATCGCATTAGGAGCAGATCGAAGATGTCTTGAAAAACGTTTGAATTTACCTCACATCTGTTGTCAGCGGTTTATTTTGTTTACTTATTATGTAACTGCGGGAGAGGATCTCTTACAATATTTTTCTGTTACATTCTTATTTGATATTCGCCGTTAAAAAGGATCAAAAGCTTCGGGAGGCGTCGGCTCCCGCCGAGAAATAGTTCCCATGC
This sequence comes from Spodoptera picta, assembly GCA_038387885.1. Lineage (NCBI taxonomy): Eukaryota > Metazoa > Arthropoda > Insecta > Lepidoptera > Noctuidae > Spodoptera > Spodoptera picta. The sequence goes on along the minus strand of JAZHFQ010000438.1, from coordinate 3,096,787 downwards.
TCTTGAATACAAATAGATGCTTATGAGGACTTACCTTTTCGCAAATTATCTCCTGGCTACAAGGCGGCAACGTAACCTGAAAACAAAATTTTATAGACAGCTTATTTAGTTTTAGTAGAACCGAGGAGAATGTTCACGTCGAGGATTGGAGACAATGTCGTTGGATATGATAATCATTATCAATACGTCGGATGGAAAAAACAATCTCATAAAAATAGATTTTTATTTCGTAAGCGAGACTAGACGCGCAAATTGGTGGAAGAATCTCAATTTATAAAATTATAGTTTATTAAGTATTAAATTTCACGGGTAAGCTTTTATAATATGTTTTAGATACTAGGAAATCGCGCTGGTTTCGCACGCATGTTTTCATTGTTTTTCTTATGTACTTTGTCCTGATAACAGCGATCGTAACAAAAAAATATTTATCCAATTTGATGCAATCGTTCGCAAGTAAGAATATTTACTCCCCAGTTCGCAGAACAAAATATAAATAGAACCAGAGGGATAATGGCACTGTTGATATTTAACCAATAAGTAATCGTATTTCGGGACTTATTTGTCATAAGTAAATAACTTGTCTTAGTCGGGAAAAACCAAAATAAATTACTTATAAGATACGAGTAGTTGGATATTTTTGGTAATTAACAAAAGTCGCGGGTTACTCACGTGAATATATTGAGAAAAGCTCTACTAGTTTCGCTGCTCATGAGGAAGAACCCCTCAGTTCGAAACTAGTAGAGCTTTTCTCAGTACATTCACGTGTGTAACCCGCGATTTTAGTTAAAAAAATTAGTATGTCTCACGATAGTTATTATAAAAACTTAGTAAGTAATTCCCAAAGGGAGAATGAAAATGGAACAGTGAAATGGAAATTGACATATTTGAAATCCCACTGTGAATGGAAATTTTAAATTGAGTTGGGATCCTCTGTCGGAAACACGGTCATCATAATAATTATAACTGTAGTAATATAATATTCTCGGCTAACAATACCGGCCAGTTGGTATCAGTGTCGGGAATGCCGGGAAGAATTGGGATTTCGTTACACAATTGAAGTTTATTTTACATTGTATATCGAAATATCTTTTCATTAAAGTGATGATGAGATTTAATTATTTACATTTATATATACCTACTTTTATTTCCAAAATAAGAGACATTTCCACAAATAGAGATACAGATTACAAATAAACAAACGAGACAGTATGTCCTTATTACTACATTTGTAAGCTAGTTTACGGAACCATAAAATATGATAAGCATCGGCAATGAGATTCAGACGGTGTCCTATTTATTAGTATTTACGAGTAGATCGAGCCTTGACCCGCCGCGCGCGACCTGGGCCTGCTCAGGAAAACAACTTTTTCAGATAAATACACAGCCGAATTCTTTTGTTGTGTCACCGTAGTGATTTACTGCTCAATATTAAGTGGAGGCAGGCACGAGTCGATTATAAGAGAGCGATTCTAGCGTGTAATCACGGATAGTCGTGTTTAATAAGAGCGGTTTGTCGGTGCGACGGTGCATCGGGAGTTGGATGCGGGCGTATTGCCGGTCGCCGCCGGTAAACAACGCTCGCTCGCTCGGGCGGCAGGCGGCAGCTGCTAGACCGAATCGCCTGCATGCGACGCGCAATATCCCTCTTACAAAATAAAGGAATTCCCCGCGACAATCGTTCGCCTTCTTTACCCTCACCCGAGAAATACAAACGCACGCCTCCGAATGACTTTACAAAAATTTGCATGGCACCAGATTTTTTTTCTCTATATTTTCACGTTCAGAAAAGCAATTTTTGTACGTCGCCCACGATACGGAACGCGGGAAATTGCACTCGTTCCTCGGTGAACGTAGAGAACAGTGGGAATGGAGTGGCACAGAGTATTGTGCCGAATAGAGGCGACCGATTGCTTTTGGCTAGCTTTATTGGCCGGTACACTTCTGGAACTTTGATTATATCTATACACAACTGTTTTATACTTTTAACTACGAGTTAGGTTCCGTTATTGCGTCGTCTGTTTACTAGTGTTGGGAAGTACGGGTTTAGCTGATATCAACAGTTTGAAAAATGTTTTCAAGATTTGGAAGTCATCTAAGTATGTGTCTATTTTTAGACAAAAGTCTATAGTAAAATTTTTGCATCACTCAAAAAAATCAAGGCTAAACAAGTTAAAATCTTGCTTGATTGAAAAAAATATGACTGAATCATTCAAGAAAATGTCAAAAATAACAATTGACCATTTTTTGTCACAGTAAAGCTAAAATGATTGAACTTCTATCAATTCGAATGTGTTGAATTTAATAAGTTTACTTTATTCCTGTCGAGACTTATTCAGTTCTATCAAGTTACTTTATCGTTATCACTCATTACAATTAGTTAATCTCATAAAGATTTTTTATTAAATAAATAATAAACCTATTTATTTCAATAATTATAAAATAACTGTTACAATAAATTTCATAGTTTATTCGATCACTGCAACTTTATAAGAACGAACGCGTGCTTTTTTAATTGAAAGGTTACTTATTTGTTTGAAATGTCTACCTGCAACTAACTTCGTAAGCGACCGACGTCTGGCGCGCGGCGCGCATCGTTCAAGTCCCAACATAATTGAATGCATTTTCGATTCGCCCGCACGCTACACTTATTTACGCAAATTGCTTTAAAAATTAATTATATCTATGGTTTTAAAATTGGTGCACTATAGTGTTAATGAGAGTGGAACTCTTAATGGAAGATTCTGAGGTGATGGATTTACTGAGAGCCTGGGGGCTCCCGGAGCTGGGGCCACTTTTCGCAAGTAAGTACCTACCTACTTGTTTATTTTTTGTGCCTAGTTCTTTCACACATGAATTGGCTAATTTTCATTTTATTTCTCTATGCTAATATTACAGAAAATGAAATTAATATAGAGGTAGAATCCCTGTCTGCACTGACAACGGACGATATAAAAGAAATAATTCCGCAATTGGGGCCCAGAGCCCTATTCCTTCGCTGTTGGAAAGCTTGGGCAACGAATTCCTCAAATGTTAATCAAGGTTCAACAAGTAACCAGTGTACAAGTCTGGACTTAAGCAATCAATTAACAGATTTGACGAATATTTCTTTTTCTGTAAGTAAGTACCTACAGTGTACCTTTAACTACAGTGACCGAATGCCCGGCCCGAGAGCGCCGCAAGCCATGTTAAAAACAAATTATTCATTTGTTGTTCTTTCGTTCGTTTTAATGTGGTTCCCATCATAAATATTACTAAAACCGGCCAAGGAATAGTTCAGTTGACGAATGATTCAGCCAGATCGTGTGCCAATGAAAATTAATGTAAAAATCGACATCCAAAGCGCGAATAGGCTTATGTATAACGTATGGGCGGTACGGCTGACAATTCATGCGTTGTTTAATAGGGTTCTGCGAATATTCACCGTACACTTGATCAATTTTAATATACTTATTTCAGGACCTCCCTGTTATAATTGAAGATTACCTCCCAACAAGTGGAACAAGTCCCCTAAGAGTCGAAAAAACGCAGCAAACTTCACCACCAAAATTGCCACCAATCAACCTTGAGGATAACGTAAGTACCTACCCACTTGACAGGGTTCATTACATTTATGATTTTGAAAACTAATAAGGGTAGATAAAGAAATTACTTATGTATTTGATTTAATAAGTTTGGGATTTTTAGCAGTATGTTTGTGGTTCCGTACCCATAAGGTGTCAACAAAACCCTATTACTATGCCACTGTTGTTTGTCGGTCTGTCTATCAGCGGGCTGTATCTTGTAAACCATAATAGAGGTAGGTACTTAGACAGTTTTACAGAATTCTCAATTCTGTTGCCGCTGTAACAACAATACATAGTAAAAATATTTCTTGTATTAAAGGGTACCCATAATAGAAACTTTTTATTTTTTTGTACCAGTCTGAATCGCACTTGGCCAGTCTATTTACCTATTATTATTTTTTCCAGGTCCTTTTCAAATTATTGCAAAATAATTTTGAAAGTTCAAGCTTATTGCGGTTTATGGGAAAATCATTAGACAATGAAAATGCAAGGAATTTGCGAGTGCGAGTCCAAGTTGCACTAATTTCAGATTTCAGCAAAAATTCCCTGGATACAGACCCCTATTTTGATGTGCTTTTACGATGATTCACTGTACTTCACTCGTATCAATCAAAATGCAAAACAGCCTTTACTGAGTCAGCAGCTTAGCTGTTCTACTCGTACTCTTAAAACAATTATTACTTAAAAGATTGGCATTTTTTTAAATAAATTCCTTTAAATAATAATTTAATGTGTTTTATTATTCACTTATATATTGTGGTGCCTGGTGATAGCCCCTGGACAGGTTTCCCAGAAATACCACATTAGAGCGACAGGATATGATCAGTCAGTGGAAAATATTTTGTTTTCCATGCAAAATCTATTTGTTTGAAAAACAAAAAAATATGCGAATAGCTTATAGTCTTACCAAAAAAGTATATTTTCACTGACAGTTCATATTCTAACGCTATGATGTAGTGTTTCTGGGACACTGTATCCTTACAGAGTTATTTGTAAAACGCCGTTAACTTTTTAAGAGTTTAACGGTGTTTTATAAATAACCCTGTATACTTACTCTAAATAAGTGCAATACTTGAATATAACAGTACCTTAGTTGATTCTAATAAGAGCACTTTATTACACTGAAAAAGATAACATTTATTTTTAGTATTATGGTATGATAAAAACAGAAAACTATACATACTGAACTCAATAATATATTTCTTTGATCAATACAAATATATATTTTGAATCGAATATGCATCTATGTAGGTTCAATTAGGTATCGTTATAAAAACAATTTATTTTTTCGTTTGATACTAGTTTAAACTCGATCAGATCAATCAAGGTACTTGTTTAGACTACAAATTTTCTTTATTTAAGTTAATATATGACAATGTTACAGTAATCACAGAATTTTATAAAGATTATCAAGTCTTAGTAACATGCACAAAGGGCAGTTGATAAAAATAATAATCAGATTTGATTAAGTCGACCATTACTTGTTTCAATGTGCTATGTCTGCTTATTCCGTTTCTCTATCAAGAAGACTTGCTTCCCGGGATCACAAAGCTTTATGCGCTCGTATATTAACAAGTGACTTGATAGCAATAAACATTTTTTTGATGTATGTTAACAATTTTTTTTTTCAGTGCGTGACCTTTAACAGTTTTAGCATTTGCCTCATAAATGTACATACATGTCACGTATTTCTAGTCTGAGTTCTGAGTTCGGTATAATTTTTATTAAGGAAAGAGTTTCGTTGCAGTCGAGTTATTCTCCGATGTTGTTAGATTCAATTAGAGAGGCGGGCCGCGTCCCTCCGCGTCACACTACTGAATTATCTTAATTACTGGTCTCAGGACAACAAAGTAACAGCTAATTACTTTAAACTACAAAATACCACGATTTCATAATATTGTTATTAACTCTGTGTATCTATGAAATTGTAGGAATATTGTTTTATAGTTAGTGGTATGCTTTGTTGGTGTATTTATAATTAAAAACACTGAAAAAATAATGAAAGTAACGGATTGAAAAGGTTTGGTTACGAATTCACATTTTAATAACAACTAGATACTGTCACGCGGTTTCATTTGCTCTGCTCGGCCCCTGTCGATCGAAGCGCAATGTTTTATAGTCTATAGTCTTTCTCGATAAATGGACTATTCAAAACAAAAAGATTTATTGAATTCGAACCGGTAATTCCGGAGATTAGCGCATTTAAACAAATCAACAAACAAAAAAGCGCTATATATTATAATAAAACTAGAAGAATGTACTGTTTTGATTCCAGAAGGTGTAATCAGAACAAGTGACGGGAGTGCCATGTAACTTTTCATTAAAATCATATCAAAATTAAGAGACCATTAACAGAACACTTCGGATGAATTAAATAAATGAAACTTGAAGCATTAACGGCACTCAATACTGTAAAAATAACACATTAAAATGATTCATTTCATGATATTCATTAAGCTAAAGTTTTTACAGTTATTTTTCATTACTTTCAAAATGTACATTGTCTACTGATTTTGTTAGTGCTAGTTGTTTAATTTGTTAACTGCATTCGATGCCTTATAAAAAAACGTTGACCTCCACTTCGTTGGAGAGTTAGATTTGATTTCAGGAGGATAGTCGAATTCTTTTAATTAATATCGATGACAGGCAAAAAAAAGGTGCAAAGCACGATTACGAGTACTTATCTATCTTTACCACTTATTTAAGATATTTTTTTTCGTGTTATAAAATCTGAAAATGTCGTGTTAACAATGATAATCTGCCAATTCTCTTTGAGAGTAGAACAGCGATTTTCCCACGTGTAAGTAATTTACCAACAACTTCCTTCATAAAATTTAATAAGCAACAAAAATGACCACAGATTAAAAAAGAGTTTCCTCTAATATAATATGAAACGTTGCCACATTGAATGTCACCGGTGTTATAACGTGGAACAGAAATAATTTGATGAAGGTGCGTAAATAATTTATTTTTGCCACAATATTACAACATCGAGTTGTTGGTATTTTTGTATCCATTTCCAATGCCAACACTTGAGCTGATTTCATAATCCAGGTGTTACATAAACGTAGCGTTTCATAGGAATAACATGGAACTATGATAATATTTATGATGGGCTATATCGTTAATTTGGTGCGACAGTGTTAAATGGTTCATAATATTTTGTTTATTTAACGTAATTATAACAAATAGGTCGCCGAGCGATGTTCCCGCGAAACGTGGCGAGGTCGATCCGCGGTTCGGGGTGACTGATGACAAATTAGTAATTTGTAATGAGTATTTCTGAGTTAATTTGTATGTAGCGTTACGCTTCCCGGCCCTGCAGCGAAACAGAATTTCAAGTGGTTAAGTCAATTAGTTAACTGATGCTGTTGTTTAAGCGGTACATTTTTTAGTATTAATCGTGTTTACATAATTTATTACGGGTTTTATCAACTTAGTTTAACGGTATTTTTAATGAAGAACGACATTTGCATTTCAATTGTTTTCAGGCTCAAGAGAATACAACATCGAGAGCGTACCGTTCATTTGTTTTCCGAAAGGGTAGACAGAGATGCATCTACGTATTATGAAACCTCACTTTCCCTAGTTACGACTCCAACTGGAGAGTTTCTCTCCATCTCAAACATCATCAATTTCAATTCGTCAAAAATGTTCTTCATACCAAAATGTTGTTCACACTTTTAATTTTCACTTGTCAATCAAAACTAAAGTTCAGTCGTATCCGCGAGTTAGTAAATCTATGGTTGTAGTATTATTAGTAATGATTTACGAGCATGTCGTCCCGTTTCGACAGACAGTCAGACACCGTTAATGACGCCGACCGAAGTGCACACGATTTTATTTATTGGCTTTCTTGAAAGTCATTTAAAACCCTCTATGTACGGGGTGTGAAGAGAAAACTGTTTGCGCTTCTTTTTTAATTTTTTTTCTTTTTAATGGTTAGGTGCTGTGATAAAGAAGTAGGCGTATTATCGCTTCGTTAAAATGAGAGGTGGATTGTGATAATCATGTTTTATATGTACTGTGTTAATATTGAGACAATGAATGGTCCGTAAACTGTGTGATCTTTTTAACTCTAATAATATGCTGAATTATTTTAGTTCTTTTTTATGTCAGATTTCTTTTTATAATTTTAACATTTTAGAATTTTAATCATAAAATTAGGTGTTAATGTTTCCAAGAATAAAAAAAATACTTAATATTTATTTCTAAACCTAAAATGGGAGAGAGATGCTTCGGCACGAATGGGCCGGTTCGACCGGAGTGATACCACGGCCTCACAGAAAACGGACGTGAAGCAACGCTTGCGTTGTGTTTCGTCGTGTGAGTGAGTATACTGGAGGCCCAATTAACCCCCTCTCCTTCCCCAATCTCCCCAATCCCTGAATCCCAAATTATCCTCAAAGTCCTAATCCCCAAAAGGCCGGTAACACACTTGTAATGCCTTTGGTGTTCCAGGTGTCTATGGGCGACATACGCCGTAAAAAAATACTACTCGATCAGCAGTCGCACTGTCAACGACGCACTTACCGAGAAATTAATCAACACTCATAAACTTTGGTTGTAGGAAATTCATGAGCAATAAGTAACGAATTATTATTTCACTACCTACCCGTATAAATTACGTACAACATCAATTTTTCAAATGTCTTCGGATCCGTCCGATCGACTTCCATTAATTTGGATGATGGATGTCAAGTGAGCCACAAGTTTATGTTGTAAATCAATCAAGGATAAATCAGGGCGGTGATGGCTAATTATTTTTATTAATACTTTCATTTTCCGCTTGATTCCCCTAGGGTTTCAGCCGAGGAAATAGTTTCAATTAACGTTATTCTGAGCTAGTCTTGTGTGATCTAAGATCCAGTAATTAGCTTTTGATGTTTATGTGGGATAAGGATAAATATTTACATAACATTAAGGTTGTATTTGCTGTATGTATGGTGTCAGTGGAGATATTATATAAGATATGGGTAAGGTAAATAATCGTGAGAATAACTTTAAAAACAATTTTAAGAATTCATGTCTAGCAGTCACAGTTACGACAACTAGGAAAACGTCTCAACATATTTATTGGCTGAACTAAATGAAAGAATTTAGTGACCCTAAAATTTAGGTACACAGGCCTAAAAAGGGACACGTACTCTCCCCGGCTCGCAAACATAATCTTGGTGGATCTCTACATTCAAGAAGAACATAAAACATTCTTTTAGTTCGTGCGGTAATTTCGAAGAGCAGACAGAAGCAGGGGCTTTTTAAGACGGCTGTAAAAGAACAAATTGGTGGCTCCATATTGTTCACAATGATACACTATACGACTATAGTATGTTAAAGTTATCGTAATAAGGCTCCCTTGTGGAGCCTACAAATCATAATAAATTTGGCGAACTTATTAAGCCAGCCGCCAACAAACAATGGAGCAAGTTATTGGCGATATACCCTCGTTTTATCTAACGCCCCCTCTTACCACCACACGAATGTCCCCCCTCCGGCCCAACAAGTGGAGCAATCTACGTTTTATCGGAAAAAGCTCAGGGAATCAAGAATATATCAATTAACAGAGGCAAAGAGTTTACAACAACAGATGTTTAATAGCTCGAGGTAGCTCTCAATAATGCCTGCCGGGAACGGATTTGCCTTTAGCCTTTACTTATTTGCTGGTTCTGTTATACCGATACTGTTGGATCGAATCACTTTGATCGCTATTTCAAATTGAAATTTATTAGTGTGCTTTTGATTAATCGATCATGATTCGCAGTTGTCATCGTAGCCTTTTTTCAAAATTGTATCTTTCTCTGTTTTTTGCACATTTTTCTACTACATCTTGTCTTATTTGCATATTTCTTCATCTGCTTAGAAGTAGTACTATTGTGATTGTTTTAACAAAAAATGTATACATTAATTATTCAATGTTTCTAAAATTAACTATACCTACACGTTTGCAGGTATACTTCGGGGCGTGGAGTGTAATCTTGGCGCAGTGATAGAAGATGTGACTCACTATGACGCAGTACTACCAGCTGGCCAATCCAATGTCACATTAAAGCAAATGTTTGCCTATCAATAATTATATTTATGCACCAATTCATTAAGGATTTAGGAAACCTGAACACAATTAAAGTTAGATTTAAGATGCTCCTCTTCATCGCGAAGTAAATTATCAATAAACGTTACTTTTAATAAATTATACAAAGACCGGCTTAATCCAATATTAATGTCCTATTAACATACCAACTTCTCAGTGGTTAATGTAGCTACTGTTTCACCGGGACCATTACATTAACTAACAAATGTTTTAATTTATATCGAAGTGTGTAACTATTATGCTGTCCACCGGCGCAGGAGCACTGCCAGCGTAATTATGTATTGGTCGCTAAATTAGTGGAGCATTAAATTATTAATAAAGGTGACATAGTTGACTGTTGATTTGGTAAACACTAGTACGTAGGCAGTCACAAAGTGGAACAGTAGATGACTCTATTTCCAATCTACAAATATTAGCATCCCCAGCGCGATACGCGCAACAAATCTGCCATAAATAACGAGTTAGGCGCCAATATTTACTAGACTGCAAGTACTCACAAAGACGGAAACGATAATTAATCTTAGTGCAACAAGAATTTGAGCGAGTGCAAGGAATTACGATTAAACGCTCTAGTTAATTAATACGCCAACCAAAACCGTCGCTCAAGCGAGTCTCTGCTCGCTGCGAGCCGAAGGAACCGGTAACGCGTCTAACATCTCGCAATCCCGAAATAAGAACAAACCATTAAAACTAAGCGAACGAAATCGGATTCAATCTAACAAAATAGCAGCAATTACAATCCCAAACTATATGCCGTAGGATGTAATGGCCGCCCTTCGATAACATATAAATAGAAGGCTCCATACGAGTCCGCCAATAATAGTCCAAACATCGTTCAATAATGGGACACGAGCGGCCGAAAGTGTAGGGCAAACAATAATGAGCAGAGACAGACCGGGCACGTACACCGACTCGCAGAATTAATCAGTTAGTCACACTTGCGTCGAAGTAAGGAAGAGTCGATTAGGAGGGTACCTTGAGGATTATTGAGACATTGCGGCGCATGCCAGCTGCGGCCGCCCAACTTGCCGATATTGCCGCCGCGGCCAGGGCTGCCCCAACTTGTTTTCAACTGCCCAAGAATTTCCAGTTCCGACGAGAAACTCCGTCGTTCGATCATACTTATTGGAAAAAGGGTTCTCGTTTTCTCATAATGTTGCCATCGTTGTAGGTACCAGTATTAGGATATTTCACTTGTTATATTTTGGAATGATGCCATGTTCCACTTTATGGGCTGGGGTTATTTATACGTACAAAAGTTCTAGGATTACATAATACTATATCATTCGTTTATTTCTATTTTCTCCTACAATAATTTGCGTTATTGTGGTACAGAGAGGTTTTGTGGAAAGTGAGGCATTATAATTAACAAAGCTGTGTTCCCCCGTGGCTCAGAGAATGCTGATGAAAAAAATGACATTACTTTCGTATTCGGCACACATACGTGAGTTTAATTGATAGTTCGTTATCTTCGCAGCGATGAGGTTATTTACATAACTACTCCATATACGTATCGACTGAAGAGCGCTGTTCACGTATCGAGTAAATTTTATTTGAATTCGTCAACGCTCGTTGAAGAGACGTTCACTAAATCGCAACTATATTATATTTCGAGATTTACAAGCTAGTTTATGGGTACAATGCATGTACAATGTCTAGTACTGGCACACAACAGCCATTTTGCGTTCAGTAATAGACAAAATAAAAGATCAAAACATAAATAGTTTTGTTTCATCTCGGAGTTGCAAGTATAAAAATGTTTTATAACTATTGTTACTATAACAGCGCACTTTCAGATTCCAGAACATACAGTCATTGCTAAAAATAAATTAGTCTATAACATTGCAAATACTTGTTGATAGAGAGATAGGTATCTGTTTATTTATGTATCGATTGACAATCTGACAAGTCGATTATTATATTCAGATCGGGAGAGTTGTTGAGCCAAAACTCATCAACTAGGTTCAACACTTGAATATAAAGCCTTAAGTGGTCGGGGCCGGGGGTTGGATGGCCGACTAATGCACAAAGCGGGTTTCTCTGTTATGGTGATTGTACAAAACAGATTGTGGATGCACCGCTCCTAGTCGGCTTTGTACCAGAATAACAATTGCGGTTCATCGATATTCCTGCACGGGTGATAATGAGATTTTCTTAACATGAGCTCGGTTTTGAAGGCTTATTTAGTAGCGGGGCTTTAATCTGCTTAGTTTAATAGCTGTTATTGTTACTTCGATTATAGTTTGAAATGCGCGGTGGACATGTTTGGGAAGTGAAAAACTAGCTATTATATATTTTTGTGTCTAGTGAAAATTGATTGGTTTCTGTAATAAAATCATTCTTTGAGTCTCAACACTGTAAGTATTATACAGCATTGTTGAAATGCATTTCCTTTTACTTTAAACAAGACTAACGTTTAGACTATAAACCCAACGACGTCATAGCCTTATGATGTCCATGTATAAACCATAGCCGTCATAAAGGCCTTGTTGACAAAGACGTCGTGGTCTCACCACTAACAATATTTCTACATTATAGGACTGTGTCACGCGATACAGTGGACTCGCCTACCCGTCAGCTCTAGTTGTCAATCACAACAAGTTGATTGGATTTCGTTATTGCCGCCAATACTTCCCGCTCAAACTGGCCAGGTGAAACGGTCAAATGAAATTTGAAAATAGAACATTTTTATTTTAAATTTGATTTTAATGGCGACGGTTTGTTTTGATTACAAAAGAAAGGGGTAATCTACGATTCATTATTATTCAAATTTTGTTGCTTCAAGCCAAAGATATAATCATTCACTTGTCTCCTTTTATTTAGACTGTATTTTCATTGTAACTGTTACGATCATAGAACAACGAACCAATAAAATGCAGCGAAAAATCAATGTCCATTGCGTCTGGCCTCTTAAATTTTCTATCAGAAAAGATGGCTATTTTGTACGGAGCTAAATTAAGACTTAGATTGGTTGCAAAATCTCCGTCGCATTGAAAATCTAGGGTCTATTTTGTGGTCGGCGTATCGCAGCTTTAAGCGAAGTACCCGGCTATAATTGACTAATTAATGACGTCACTCAAACTTTCAGTGAGTGCTACACGAAAATGAACTTTACGATTATTTCGGAGCGAGCTATAATTGTAACTGATCAATTATTTCGTCATACATAACTTCGTAAAGAGGAATTAATGAGTGAATGGTTTTGGAAACGAAGTACCAGACTCTTTCATGCAATATCAAATTAGTCGTGGACTAATCATGCTCTTAAATAACTTGACTTTGCCTCAAGTGGGTCTAAAAGTTTTGATTCTAGTTGTAGAATTTTACCGTACTATATATTTGTTTTTGGACATTTTAGAAAATGTAGAGTTGAAATACGAACATGGAACAAAACCTTCAACCATTTGTGTAGATCTTCGGCTTAGGTAACTGATACAACATGCATTCATTCGCATATCTACACAGTAGCATTGGAAACTATACTTTAAGGTCGTATGTACAGCTTCTATTTTTGATATCCTCTCTAGGGAATGCATCGCAGGACCAGACCAGAATATAATCGATGCGGTGTTGTGTGAAATAGTATCATGGAGAGCTATCAATAACGAGGGCCTGTGCTAAGTGCTCGAGACATTACCAGCTTAACGTGCTAATATATTGAACAGCTCGTTTGCAAGGTAATGCGCAAACGCCACGAATTTGTATCAGCTGGCAACTAGTTAAGAGCTGATGCACGTTTCGTGGTACCGACAAATTCCCCTACAACATTTATGTCTGTATTGTAGGTGCTATATTGTAAATCTTTAATGTGTACTTGCTATGAATTTTGGCGAGAAAACAGCGAGGAAGCAAAGTGCATTGAACTTAGAGCTGTTCTTAGACATTCATGCACAATTTCAATATATTTACATTATGAAACTTTGGAAGATTTTGTTCATTAGAAGTTGGTGTTCCCTTAGGAAATCTAAATGTAAGGATTCCCGATCCAAAGACATTACTTTTGTTTAGAACTGAACATCGTAAGGGTGAACTTTTTCGATTTCTAAGCTCAACTGAAACAACAAGGGTTAGTATCTTTCAATAGAAGTTATAGTAAGATCAAAGATGATGATAAAATATTGGCAATGGATGAGTGAAATTCTTAGGGCACCGCTTCTTTGCACAGATTGCAGAAGAGTTAGACAAAGCCTGCAACTTGTCTTACATGAACGAAGCAACTGATTGTACATTCGCTAATAAGCGTACAACTAGTTCCTTTGAGCCAAGTGGAAGTTGCAGAAAGTCCTTGGCGACAAGCCAAGAAAACATTAAGACGAAGAAGTCGACAACAATTACGAAGCTTGTTTAATTTGATTGAGGTTATATGATTCCCTGAGATGTCGGGCTCGGGTCGGACGAGCTCGAGCTGCCGACGCTCCCACGTCCAGGAGCTGGTTACAATTACAGATGTATTATTTATCAGACGGCAAAGCGGGCTCTCGTCCGGAAAAAGGAATTGATTTCTGCATAATTTAACAGCGAAAACACCTCCCTGAGACCTTTCTCTAGTACTAAAAACAAAACATTCGTTTGTATTTTACTTTCTTCAGAATAAATGCATTTTTTATGTCCATATACGCACTCCTTGCGAAATGAAGGCGAGTTGATGTGCTATTCGCTGCGAGATTTTCCAAGAACTCTGGTTTCATTTACGAAATATTTTATTATTTTACACCGCGCGGAATAAAGAATGCCTAATTCCCTTTGACAGACCATGTCTAATATTTTATTCAAAAGAAGGTTTCGTTAACATAATAATTAAATGTCCTTTATGAATATAAAGTCTTAATCAAAGTCTCGCAAATAGCATAACTTTTCCTAGTATTCTGCTCGATAAACATTATGCATATTAAATAGAGCCTCTGAAGAGACGAAAATAGAACAAGAAATAGAAAAAAATATTCTCGGTATTATTTCTCTCAGTAACATTTATTGAATATTGCGACCAATTAAATTAAGATATTTTCTAGTTTACAACCACCCACGTCTGCTTACGTTGCTTCTAATAAAGTATGCACAAAATATAATATTATATTAAACGTAGATTAAAATGGGATAGTCTTAAAAAAAGTAGGTAAGTAAAGTTTTGTACAGTGTCCCGATGCACCGGGCAGTTAGTTGTGCGATTTGTCCGTAATAGGATTAGATTGATTAGCGGTGTGCACACAACAAACACGCGGCTCCGATGCGGCCGGCTTTGTTGTCAGACCGGGCTGAGTCAGATTCTTGTAGGTAATTAACCGTTGCTATAAATTAGTGCGGCGGCCGGGCGTCGTCCGGCGGGCCTCATTGCGGATGCGACGCACGGCCCGGACGGCCCAAGGATGCGGCGTCCAAACATTGTCACTGCACCGCAACTCCAGCTGTGTTCCCTAGTTAGTGCCCGCACAACACTACGTGTTGAAATATTGCCATTGTTACCACTAACTAAAGCGACACTTCATAGATATTCGATTACCTCGTAACTTGTCCGACACTGTTGTGTACGTTATTGTCAAAGGACAACTTTATTATACTGCTTCTTTGTAATTGGATTTCGTTTAACTATCCTACGTACTTATCATTAATCAGTCCAGACAAGCGTCTCCATAAAGATGAGAAAAACAAATGTATTTTTAAGACATCCTTACTCGTTTTATGAGAATACTTCATGGAAGTTTGAAGAAAAAACTGAATAGTGAAAACAAATAACTAGGTAGTTGTTTACGAGTTTCTCAACTCCATAATATCGAACAAATAAATTTTATCACACATCCGACAATAGTGAGCGAAACTGTGGAAGTGGTAACTGTATTAAATTATAACGAGGAAATATGATGGTAACTTAACTCTTATCGTCTCTAAGAAAACCCATTTTATTAGAACGTCTTTGTAGAGGGTCGATCTATAAATTGAGAAAAGATTAATTACGTGTCTTCGTACATTAATCACCCACAAAGTGCTTGCTGTGATGGTAAACGGCGGAGACAAAAAGCTCTTTCTAACGATAGGATCTCGTAAATACATTTTTATTGATTCAAGGGATTTGTAAATTAATGTTAAAATAGCGTGTAGTTGTGTATAGGTAGGTGTTTGTTAATACAAGACACGATGTTAATTTTGAACATATTGGCAATGCATGTCACCGCGCCCCTACTATGTAGTTGGCTTGAGGTAATCGCTCCAGCTCACGTATCTGATGGAGTTTCCAAGCTTCCAAACTAGTTGGACTGTTGTCGGAAACTTCCGACGATGCTCGGTGCAAGGTGCATGTTCCAACCTGTTCTCGATAAGGAGGAGGATTCGACCCTAAATCCTAACACGCGCCCGATCTGTCTAGTTTAGCAAAATATCCACTCTCTTCTCTCAATTAAAACTTTGTCTATCGTAGAGTCGATGGAAACAAATTGAAGGATGGCAGTCATTCATATCTTACATTCATTAAGGGCTGAGCTGAGAGCATCACGCGCACCGTTCTTGTTTTATTCAATGTCTTGAGACAACTTATATGGCAGACCATTACCTAATTGAAGGCTGGCTCGTCGCGGCACCTCAGCCAAAGTGTTATTGCAAATGCGAGTCACGACACGGCGTGAACTTGTTGTCGCGGGGGTGAGCGGGGTGTGGAGTGCGCGGGGCGCGGGGGTGTAGGTGTCACGTGACCGGGAGCTGCGGCGTCCCGAACGTTGTCGAGGCCATGAGACTTATGAGGATTACGGGAAAATGTGTATTCGATGACATTTTTCGGGGCCGTAGAAAAAGATGAAATATAAGGAATTCTAAACGTGACCGGAATATTGTATAAGGCGTCACCTATTACCGGTCTATGCGTTCTTTTCGCGGTCGGGCGGACGAGTGCCGATGAAACCGAGCGTGACGTTCCATTCCTGATATAAAAATGTAAGTATGAAAAAGCTTTGTTAAACGCGACTTGGCTTCGGCGAAGTGGCAAAGTTTCAAGTGGAAAACTTTTCATGGAAAAATCTTTGCAGAAAACGATTAAATTTTAAGGCTATTTGTACTGTTTTAAGCGCGGCCGAGGACGAAATGTCTCATTTAATTTATGTTACTCATTATATTTAGTAACGAAATCCCTCAACAATACAGCTCAGCTAATTGCCCGCAATTATGTAAATGTAGACCTTAATCGCATAACTTGGTTAACACTCGTGGTGATATTATTCAATATAGTGCAAAGTGCACAGCTCGCAGTCTTTACAGGAGATTATTTTAATGAAATAATTGAATCAGCGGAGTACGGTGGACACTGGATAGTGGACGCTAGCAGAATCTAGAGCAGGCTGCGGCACCCGCTCTGTGATTACATTTGGCTTCCAAAATAATTCCGCCTGTGTCCGGTATAAAGCCGAAACTAGTTAACACATAAAATCGTGTCTCATCAAAACCTCAAATTGGATTAATCGAAAATCAATAGATAAGATAATCGAGACAAAGACACGACACTCCGTCGGATCGCGTCGTAAGAGAAGATTCTTATACCGAGATAAGGAAAACAATGCTTGTTTGTGGACCGCATGGTTCCCTGGGAACATTTAGTGCGGACTTGGACCCTCGTTACAATCAGCGCTGAATTATTTACCAGGGCCCAGCTTACTGGCCCGAATTGATTTCTGCATAATTTACACGAAAGGAAATGTTAGAACCAAAACGTAAAAACGACGATAAACCGCTGCTCACGTTAAAGTATGACAATGGTGTATTGAGTTTAAAAATTGTAAAATGTTTTCGTCGGGTTGCAGTGGAGCGAATCATCGGACGTCTGCAGATCACTATTAGATAGTTGAATCAAGAATGAGGGAGGTAAAATAAAATCAGTACAGGTGGTATTAGGATTCGGTGCACGTAGCGTATCGGAGGTTTCGGCGGAGGAAGCTGGGCTGCGGCGGCGGCTACCGCAGTGCGCTCCCGCCGCGCGCCCAGCCACCGACAGATAGCTATTCGTGCCTGTTCTAAGACAATTACCGCTACGTAAACGGAAAATTGTTCGAGAGCTCTCTCAAACGTGTTTTCTAATCTTCGAAGAGCGGGTCGAAGGGGAAAGAGATGCCACTTTTACATTTTTAACGTTCGAACGAGATTATTCGTTTTGTTACAGGATCGCTTCGAATACTGAAAGGATAAAACGAGACCCTTATCATATCGTGAGAGTTGTTAATGTAAATATTATAGGAATAGCGTTTTTATACGCGGTGAGCTCAAATTGACCGGTTTTATTGTGAGAGCCTTTTGAATAAAAGATTTTATAATAGCTCCGTTCTCTGTTACGGTATCTCGTTCTCATAGTACTGGTATCACATAATGTGTGCAAAACAATGAAAGCGCGCCGCGCGAACAATTAATATCCAACACAATATTTTCACAAAGTTTCACTTCCGAAACTACGTCCTGTGCCGTTTGGAACAAAGTGAGTCCTCTCTGCAGACTATTTTACGGGTCATAAACTGCGAGAGGGACAGACAGAAACTCGACCTTAATGCCGTTTAAAAATATTCACGTTTACCCACCGATATTGTAATGTTTGCTGCATCCTGTTCTCACGCGGTACCATGTGCTATGGTGAGGTGGAGTGTTGACTCCTCGTCTAGAAAGTTCCTGCGACACAGTCGGGCGAGTTGTTAAGTCTTAGTTTTGTTAGTACGTGGAATCTCTTCGTGTTGTTACGGGTTAATCTGTGAAGCAGTGTAACCTGGCGCGACATCAAGATTTACTCTTCCACGCAAACAAACTAATTGATTAAATATAATAATCGTTTTACGACCGCCATCGATATCACAAACATTCCCAGCGAGTAAATGAGCTCGACGTCACCGTGTCGGTATTTATGTTTGTGTAATCCTATTTGTGTAAGTAATACAGTGAGGTTGTTTTTGTAAGTAATTCATCGCGTTAAATGTCTGACTATGGGCCATTAACAATAAATCCCGTTGTTTGTGCCTCCCCGGCGGTTGGCCGGCTGCACGGTTGCTCCACACCCCGACTGACGTTAATCAGCTTCCTCCTCAGATATCTAGATTATACGTCTGTCTAGATAGAGCACTACTTTTATTTCTCTGAAGGCGAGGTCAACGTGAGCACAATTCTACTTCAAGTGTCCGTGGTTGTTATTAGATTTGCTTCGAAACTATTTTTAAAAACTGTTCCTCGTGGTGGATTTTATTTAGAAGAAATATGAAACGTTTCTCGTTATCTTCTGGAGATTAATATCGTGCTATATATGAAGTATGTATTTAATTCGTGGTGGTGGGTAATGTTGTAGGTGGTGGGCTAGAGAGTAGAGTAATAACTTCAACCGAAAGTAAAGTTAGGTCTTAAGTTGAATTCAAAACTTGTTATGTTCTAATTCCCTCTAAAATGTTGGTATGAGAGAGCTGAACATAAAGTTTAACTGGGAAAAACACAGACGGCCACAAGCTAAATTCAAGTTGTAGGAAAAAAGCATTTAAAACCGAAAGCAAAACGTTAACTCGGTTCTGTTGCTAGAAATCTCCGGGGAGCTGTTTTTAAGCTGCACGAAACATAAATTTTGCAGCTCGTTTAAGTTTAGCTCATTATTTCATTACTCGCATTGTCTGGTGCGAACCTCTCTCGTTCTTGTTTTACATATACCTACCTGGCGGGACGAGATATGTATTTGATGAAGACGCTCATCATATTTTACGATTACTTATAAATTCATGAAATACCTCTAAAATATATATGTTTCATAAAATTGAATTTAATGTACGATTGTTTTGTTACACATATTTGTATTTTAGCATCATCGCTTATAAGTTCAATATAAAAGCATTTAAGTCTTACATAGGTACTAGTACTAGCAAATTAATTAATCCATAAATAAAAATATTTAAAACTAGTTATACTTCCTCCATTACAGTAATATCACTACTTGATGAATGATTCTATGTCTATTGCTTGGGAGAAGTCAACCGCATGATTTTTGTGCGCACCATCATGTGCAGGCGCATAACCAACGACCAGAGGGCCGGTCCACTAGATAATGATTCGCATATTATTAAGTATAAAATAATAACTGTTCGGTTTATCCGTTTCATATTTTTTAATACCAATGAAAAGATGAAATCAAAATATTCCGTACTGCAACACAGCAACATTTTCAGACAGGCCTTGTCAAACCAACTGCGTGTAATACTTGGGAAGAAAAGATAATAAAAGTAAAATACGAAATAATAACAACGTATTCCTAACAAATCTCTTCAGCTTAATGGCATGTCGTTTCTCTAAATAATAACGCAAACCAGTATGGTTTACATATACTGGGTGCCACGTGTGGCGTGGCTCATGTCATTGTATGGAAAACCTCTTGACATTCAAGTCACGTTTAATATTTCTTATTTCCTTTGTCTCATTTGTCCTCGAGTCGGAATCACATCAACTCTTGTATCCGAGTTTTTCTTCCGATTACTCGGTTCGAGATATTTTTTGGGCTTTTTAAATCACTAAATTGTTGTGGTTGGTATGTATTGTTTGTTATTTGGTTGTTGCTGTTAGGATTTGATTGAGAAGAGTACTTACAAGGGGTTGTAAATTATATTGATGCAAATTACATCTATTCGTTTCTGCTAGTTACCAAAGGGCTTGGTGCGCTTGTCGTAATTACTTATAAAGTTTACATGGTTTTGTTATTATTTTGTATTATTTATCTTGTTGTCAATAGACACTGGAGTGAATTTAACAACCCTATAGTTTTACATGATGTTTTTAAGAATTAGGTATGTATTTGAATTGTGAGTATTAGTAAAGAATATGAGATTATCTTTCAAGCTTGATATTTCTATAACAAGAATTTGTGTTTAAACTCAGTGGGGATCGAATCTTATTCTGATCTATTACGCTCCTTTTCGGGCTAATGTTTTAAACTAACAGTACACTCTCTTACTTTCCTTGTGGCCTCATTTGATACGACAATTGGCTAAGTCAAAGGCGGCTTAGATAAAAAAGGCTCACTTGTACTAAATAGAGCCGGCCTTTACCCAGCAAATATCGGCGTCTGACGGGAATTCTTGATGGCGACGGACCACTTCTGTAGCTTTATCTAGATTAGATAAATTTTGTCTAACGTGAATACCCATTGCGTTTTCACATCACAGTTACATTAAATACATTAATTCTGTAAAAATATCTGTCAGAAAAGCGCAAGACTCTTGCTATTGCCACTAAATCTTAACCAAATTCGACTAAACGCGACTGTTTTATGTGGAGTCACTGTCCTCCCTCACTAGGGGTGATAAAACATACATAGGATACACCTAGGTACGAAGCCATATGTGGTAAATAAAGGTGAACGTTTCCCCTGGACACAGACCATAAGTCATAAAACCTTTTAGACGCAGGTGAAGGCGCAGCATTAAAAATCTCATTTAGTGAATTCAGGCATGGCCGACTGGGGTCGTGGCCGCCCAACCTGCTCCCTCTGGTCCTATAACCAAAGGAGTCATTCGTACGCATACATGTAATATAAGTAAACGCTTTGTACACATCACCGGTATTGCTTCCATTTGATATTGGATAGCAATTTATTTATCATACATATTGCGGCTGGGAACGGGCACCGAATCTCGCAGTGGAGGCGTCTTTCTTTCAGTGGGGAATCAGGAATCGAAAACGTGTGGGGAATTCTGTGTGTACCTCGCGGTGTCGCCCATGTTCATAGCACATGACAATAGCAATAGCAATACACAATTTTAAACATATCTACATATAGGTCAATTGATTTTATCTTCTGTAAACTTTGCATTGCATTCACTGGGGAGCATGTTTGTTATTCAACTGACAACGTTCGGTAAATTGTATTTTTCGTTTATTAAGTCGAGCCGTTTTTGTACAGAATACCTGGAAATACTGTTTCACAATTGGCGGGTTTAAAAAAAGAATTGTGACGTGTATTTTCGTGATTCGTTTTAATTGTGTTGGAAATCTTTTGTTGTGAGTTGTAAGGTAACATTATAAAATAGAAACGAAAGAAAAAAAACATTTATTTGACAGTACCAATAGGTGTATCAGGACTAATATGAAATACTATTGCCATTAGTACTATTTATATTTATATATATTTGGCTATTTCTTTAAAATTTTTAACATTTCAGTCATTGATCATGAGATCCCATGAATATTTCCAGGAAACTTAAGTCACAGAAAATTAGCAAATTTTCATAACGTTTTAAATATCCGTACAAAATCCACTTAAACATTCAAACAATTGTTTGAATGTTTAAGTGGTTCATAAATGTCGGCCTACATTTATCTGAAATAACTTCTGCCCATTCTAGGCAGCGCGCGCATTTAAATATCGAAAAGAACCATTTGCAGCCGCAGTAGGGACTTTATCGGAGGCGCTCCATCATCACAATAACTCGTTCAATAAGTGCGGCACAACATCGGTAATATGGTTTCATTTAGAAAGATGCAAATGTCGCGACGCTGGCCACGCTCCACCGAACGCGATATTGCGCCTCCGCGGCACTCCCCGGCACACCCCTCCGCGCTTGTCCCGCCTCACCTCGCCACACTTCCTCACCTCGACTATCTTCACTTTTAATCGTTCCCCAGAGAATTTATTAAAAATCGTGCTCAATTTTACGTCAGCTACCACCACCAATATCATCTTATTTAGCTTCAAAACTCCGAACAAAACAAATTTATCCGAACATTTGTCCACATTTGCACTTTCGCAGACCGTTTTAGGGGAGTCGAAAGTTGGCAATTCATAAATCTCTGTTAAGACGTAAAGCATAGGTGTACCGGAACGTAATAATTTAAAGAGTTAGCCGTTGAAAACGTCGGTAAAGTTGTAAAAACTTCATTCTGTAAATTTCGTACATTTCTAGGGTAGAGTTGTAGGTTTAAGTTGAAAATTTATGCCGTGCGAGTGTTCACGCTGTTAAGCAAGAAGGAGACTTGGTGAGTGTCGCATAGATCACGCAGGACGTGGCATATCGCGACGCCGCATGTGCAGCCGCCGCCACTAGACATGTCTGACGTGGACGCGCCCTGACTCACTATCATTGTTAATAAATAATGAGCGTCCTAAGTGTACAACGCCGGCGACCAGCCCACATGGTTGCTCGTCTCACACAGCTACAGGAGAGTGCAGACGGCATATGCATCGAATAATCGTTAACGTCATCCACGCATTAGAAAAGCATTGTTCAGTTTCAGGTTCATTTCTCCTTTTCGAACTTGAATCGCAAGTTAAGAAAATGCTTTCGTAAGACGCCAGAAGAAAAACAAAAGATAGTGCGGTAAATACCAACCTCTTTGAAAACTCATTCGTCTGTCGAACCTTTAACTTGGAATTCCTAGTTCAGGGCCATTTACATTCCGAAATGTGAAAAGTCATGCCGAACGAATGCGAGCTCCGCATCTTGGGATTTTCTAACTTCACGTACTTTCCCGTTTATTTCCTGCATGGTTCTCCCCCCGGCCCGAATCAGTCCCGGATTCGTTAAGGAACTAATCGGCTCATTGTGCAGGAACTGCACTCTGACCTCGTTAGATCTGTACCGATATCTATCGGTATCTACGTAAATGAAAATTTTATTTCTTATTCTTCCGTTAATTTTGCTTGGAATGAGAAACTATTGTACTTCTTGTGCTTCTTACTGCACAGGTGGTGGAAATGTGTTTTGTGTGCCATAAAAAGTGTTAGGTACTCAGTGAACCGTACAATGTTCAATTAGCTAATGTTCGATTAACGGAGAACATTTTACTGTAAGTACCTACGTGTTTGTGAGACTCTTGGAATGCTAATTGAGAAGATTAAACTTTATTGTTTCCGTAACAGTTACATTTGTCTGGTAGTATTTATCGCTTAAGTTATAACTGAGCATTAATTTGTTTGATTTTATTAGATTTATTTGTAAGAGAGATCTTATTACCTAGTTGATGTGCTCGTAGTCTTGAAATTGTTAAGAAACTTTGCCAAGTCGTGCAGTACACGGTCTGTGTAACAAAGTGTTCTACCGCGCGCCTATTTTAAAAAGTATAAAATTTAATGTTATTTGAAACAAAGCCGGGTGTAGTGAGCCTGCACGTCACCGACGTTATAATGCGATCGTAGAAGGAGGTTTTGGCGCGCAGTTAGTAATAAAAACTTTTGTAATTACACTCATTTAGGGCAAGGAACCCGTCGTTGACGCGGTGTCGTGCCAAAACGGCAATTATTTTTATAACGCCACCCAGCCAAGTTCTCTCCGATTCTTTCGTGACCGTTGACACATATAACTACAT
Source organism: Spodoptera picta (assembly GCA_038387885.1). Classification (NCBI taxonomy): domain Eukaryota; kingdom Metazoa; phylum Arthropoda; class Insecta; order Lepidoptera; family Noctuidae; genus Spodoptera; species Spodoptera picta. The sequence continues at coordinate 3,072,850 of JAZHFQ010000438.1, read as the reverse complement.
TTCGTGTATTGTGGCAGACGATGTATGCTCGCATTTTTGGGACGCTAATGTGCGGTATGCTCAAATTTCACGATGTCTGTCTGGCCTTTGTAGATTTTTATTGAATTCCGATAAAAGTATTATTTTTTGTTAAAAATGAAAAAGGCATTGAGCTATAATTTATTTTTATGAGATCAAAATAAAGTTCCATTTAAATTATTATTTCATAGCGCAGCACTTGTTATGCATAACTATTGAATAAAAACGCAGTTATTATAAAAAGAACACACAAATAAAGCTAAATGAGCAATCGAGTAAAACATCTGCATTCTGTAACAACATTTGAAATAAAAATTACGTAAACATTGTGTCTCAGTCGCGGTTACAGCACAATGAACATGAGGAGCTTATTAAAGAAACCGAATAACAAAACAAGGGGCAAAATACAGTAAACAAGAATCACGATTTGTAAATAATTTGTTCAGTAAAATTATAATCCGCGTCCGGACATGGGGGCCGTGTCAGGCGGTGACAAGCGACGACTTGCCAAGACACCGCTCGTAAAAACTTTTCTAATTATGTACATTTTGTAGGTAAGACGCGGTACTCCACCATATTACATTTTCTAGTTCATTTGTTGAATTTGGTGTGAATTTGAAGTCGTACCTACATCGGGTGAGCCACAGCGCGCAGTGTTGGGCAAATCAACTAATTTATTCAATCAATTGATCAATCATGATTGATCTAATCATGATTAATTTAGTCATGACTAATTTAATCATAACTAACGAGAACAATCATTAGTCATGACTAAATTCGTTAATCGCAAATCACCAATCATTAGTTCTAATCATGAATGTATGACTAAGCTCGATGCACAGGTGTTGGTACACTACACATACAGGGTATAAGGATCAGCTGACCGAAGTCTCAGACCATTATCTTGAGTAAAGTAGGTACTGAAGGAATTAGGTACGGAAATGAAAAAAATTTTTGACTCTGCATACAAAATATTAAAGTCAGCTGCTAATAGAATATAATGTATAGAAAGGCCAAAATTTTTTCTTTTCCGAGAAAAAATTCCTTCGGTCCGTTAGGATGATGATCTGAGTCCATGGTTTTACTTTGGTAAGCCATCCTTTACACCCTATATTATATAGCTTTCTTAAATATATTATTTGTGTTTATAAAGTTCAATACAGTTCCACTGAGATGATTAATAAATAAATAAAATAATACAAGTGTAATTTAGTTAGTCTTATAATCGTTAAAGCAATACGATGACATCATTTACTTTTCGAAAAACAATTAATAAATTACATGATTACAGTCAGATGAGGTACGGGACCCTAAAAACTACTAAAGTTATAGAAGGTGTTACAAAAAACCCCGTTATACTGAAAACCATTTCTCCGTATCATAAGATTTTACCAGGGCATCTATTTATCTGACCACCAAAAAATACTGAATTTTAAACTAAAACACTAAAGTCTAACCTAACCTACAGTAACGTTTTGTGTCTAATTCAGTATTTTTTTAAGAAGCAGAAAAAATATTTTACCTTACCTCGTATTAAAAAATATCAATCATAAATAAATAATCATGATTATTTGATTAAGATTAAAACTAATCAATCGTTAGTCATCACCTCGTGATTAAACTAAATAATCATTAGTCATCAATCATAACTAACACATTCAATCATTAGTCATCAATCATTAGTTAACTAAATTTTGCCCAACACTGACAGCGCGCCTCGATTGATCTCCGGTGAACGTAAGAAAAAAAGAAAAGCAGAACTACATTTTTGATAATATCAAAATAAATAGTACTTTATGGCTGTCTGGGTGACTTTATTTTCATATCTTGTCAACGCTTGACGGTATCAGCTTTATAGAATGGTTTTTTGCTCTTCAGAAGTGAAAGACTTATAAACAACGTATATACTTTCATCATTATGTATGTTTTTAGTTTTATGTAGTACAACATGTTTGCTCTTTGTATTGACATAAGAGCAGTAATGCTTAGGAAATCGTAAAATAATTCCTATGAAAGAAAAGTTAATATAAAGTTCATAATGATCAATAAACCTCATACATATTCTAAGTTTTTTTAGCTTGTAAGTAAGTTACTGGTTGACTTACTGCCTGATGGAAAGTTATTATCGTATGCAATCTTCTTAATCAGAAACACCGAATAGAAGAGCCAGAAACTAGAATTGTCGCACATGCCCTAAAAAGCTTATTTTTAAAGGGGGGGGGGTCATCCAATGACTTCTACCGCCTTAGGTTCGATGAGAGAGATAGTGACAAACTCTTACTAAGGAAAACCCACCCCGTTCCTATTCCTGCTCTTCAAACCGCAGTGGCGTGCAGTCCATATAGACGAAAAGGCTTTGCCTACCTATAAATATCGTGAATATATAACATACATAAAATGTACAAACGCGTTTATTAAAATCCAATAATATAATAAAAGTTTGTAAAAAAAACGGCTAACATAAATACGCGCCTTTGTAAAGCAATGAATGCGGCCCGCACGCACCACGCATGCGCTGCTATTCCTTAAATCTTGGTCGCTAGTCGTGACGTCACAAAAGTAATGTACCAATAGTATGCACCGCGCATGCGTGAAGTTCACGACCATAGTCACGGTACAGAATAACCATTCATAATTATATTACACGATTCCTGTTGCTTGACAAAATGTTAGCAACTAAAAAATTAGAGGACCGTTCGTTCATCACTTGGAAAACGATCGTATTTTATTAAGAATTCTAAAACAATAAAACAGCAACAAGTTATTGTATTTTTAAAAACAATTAAATCATAAAAGGTTTGAAATTGATAAAATCTGTATATCGTAAAGTACTGATGAATGGAGTACACCAGCGCCATCTATTGAATTTTTTGTTGAAATTTCTGAACTCGTTCGATATAATGCGAATGTATTTTTATAAATGCGTATTTAACAAATATGTTTCAAGTGTTTTAATTAAAGCTTAACATTTTTACGCGTTGTCGGTTTATAGAAATTTTAAACGAGGAGTTGACTTTATCATTATAAAAGTTTAAAAGGAATTTATTGAAACGTCAAGATGGCGCCATTTACACCGTTTGAAATTATATGAATGAATGTTTTTTGTATGAAATATTGGTTTAAGACGATGATGCAATTTCATTTGACTTACTAAATTAACCTTTGTTTTTTCGAAATTAAACGCTGCATTACCTTAATTTTTAAGCTACATTTTTTTATAATAAACACTCAATTGACTATTGGTAATGACTTCAATTCATTTCCAATGTTTTCGGCCATATTGTTTTCATGTGATGTGCGATCGCTTTGTTTATGTTTTTGTTTAAATTATTAGGAATTAGTTTTAAACATAAAGTTGCATAAATGTGTAGTAGTAGTTAAATATATGTGTAGGTTTTTCAAATAGTGTATTTGTTTATCAGTTTCTAGTACAAGTACCTATATTATTCGATTGTGAAGTTTGTGTGAATAATAGGTAATTTTATGTGTTTGTTGAAAGTAAAAACAGTAAGATTTCGCAAGAAAATGTCCTTTATCGGACTAGATTCAGGTAATTACCATAGGCAGAGGTGTACTCGAGTTACGAGAATTGACCCAAGTAAAAGGTAGGTAATGTAAATATGTAAGTACTATAATGGATCTTTTATTTGATTTTCTGGTTTTTGTTTGATAATTTTTAAAAATATCAACTTAGACTTCGGGTTGTACTGATTCACATATTAATTTATTATTAATAATTATGTAATGTAGTGATAACAAATGTACCGCATAGACTCGCCCGACTCGGCCATAGACGGCCGCGCTTGTCATTGTTTTGTTTGTTGACATAATGTAGGTACCTACGCTCTTAAATTCGTAATATATTATGATTTTGAACAGGTTGATTAAACTTAACAATTCCATAATGAAATTTGGTTTATCAAATTTATGCTTCATTATTAAAATAAATAATAGATCCTTCATTATTTGTAAGTTTTGTTGGCTTATTCAATAGCTGATGAAGTACTTCACAAAAAATACGCGAGATGTCAGTGTATGTAATTTGGCGAAAGAATACACCACAATATCCTTGAACGCACTTTTCGAAAAGTATTACATGTACCTGTCTTGTGTGAGCATGATTGTATGACCGGCGGGGGGGGGGGGGGTTAATCATACGATACTTAGTTGCCTACCCTGTCTCGAAAACCTGTGCACGCCACTGTTCAAACCGGAACCCCGATAACCCGTTGGCCTTCCACGGCTCTGGCCCTAAAATACCCTAAGATAAATACATAACAATATGAACTATTGCAGAGAAATTTTGAAATCAATATTACGTCACTTAATGAATACGAGACACACACAAGACCAATCAATGTATTAAAAAACTGATTCAAATAACTTGCGTCTTAAAACTAAAACCAACTGTAAGTCTTATGCAAGTTTAAGTTAAAGTCAAGACTTAAGAGACACTTTAGCAGTTACATTTTGCGAAAGTAAAAGTTGACAGATGCCAGTTATAGTTAGGTAATGTAATGTTTCCTGGATAACTAATGAAAGAAAATATAGTTATTATCATTGGAGTTATGTTGTTCCAAGTAGTTGCGGTTTGATGATGGGGTTGGGAGTTTCTATGTTGTAGTGGTAATGGCATGGTGTTTGGTCGGGGAAGCAGGTATTTATGTGAGTTCAATAGTTGCTTTTGTATGAGAACGATTAAAGAAAATTGTAAATAGATTTTGTGATGTGATGAATGATATTCTAGAGAAATAAGAAAGGAGGTGGGAGGATGAAATGTAACCTTATACTATTATACCTATAAACCTGCGTTTGTTTATCTGTTTGTTTGTTTGAACGCTAAATTCTCCGGAACTACTGGACCGATTTGAGCCAAAAAATCACATTATGACCAATAGGAGCCGTGCAGAGTGGTTATGCAACGTGATTTTTATTAATCTCGTTGGCCGAGTGGTCGCAAGTGCGACTGCCGGGCAAGGGGTCTCGGGTTCGATTCCCGGGTCGGGCAAAGTATTACTGGGTTTTTAAAACATTCTCAGTAGTAGCACGGAGTCTGGAAATGTGCCCGGTATATGGCAATAGGCTCACCCCCTATTACATGGGACTCGTAACATAAATAGTGAAAAGTGGGTGTTACATTGTACAGTGGCATTAAGTGCCGTAATGTGCACCTCTGCCTACCCCTTCGGGGATAAAAAGGCGTGATGTTATGTCATGTTATGTCATTTTTATTAATTACCTTGGCCTTTGTTCAAGATAGGTACTGAGTGAGTATATTAACTAGATGTGACGGAAAGTCATCGCCATTTGTTCCTGGGGGTTGAACCTAACAACCTACAATCTGCAGTCGTATAAAAAAATCACTAATCCTACGAGACAGTGAAAAGTGCCAAAGACATGACCATTAAATAGTTAGTCGTAGATAATAAAGTGACATATCATGGCTATGGTTCTGGACAAGTGCCTCGTGTTTCTTGGCAAGTAGGAATGACATGGCGACTAAAATCTGCGAATTTAACAGAAGATGTATATATTATATTTTGGAAGATTTACGAAACCTAATACCTTTATAGATAGTTGGTATCTCAATTACGAGTAGGCCACTAAATAGCAATCACTAATAATAAAGAACGCAAGTATGGTGTACTGGTCCTTATGGTTCTACCTATTTACCTCGGAAAACGCTCTCATTACGTTAAACTGTTTTACAAAGAGAGTAAAGCATAAACAAAAACAATGGAAATGTCCCTAAATCCGGCCTAGTCTTGTTTTACGGCAAATATTCCTTCACATTTAAAATAATCCTCCATGTTTCTACCAAATATTAAAGCATAAAAATTAAAAAAGGCGCGAACAATGCATGTTTTGATAAAAGTACAAATAGATATAGGGGAGGGAAATAGCACATCTCCCGCGGGTCCACGTCCAGTGTTCAGCGTCCGCAAAGTGGAGTACGGACAAAGAGGTCCGTAACGCGTCTGGTGTAAACGTGGAGTGGCCTGTAATCTGTTACATTTTTACGTAGCACTTGTTTTGTTTCCACGCGATTCCCAGGAATATTTTTACAGCGCGGACCGGACGACCCATTCCACCGAACGATGCTGCGTCTGCATAAAACTCCAGGAAATTTTACGTGTTTCGACACAATGATTATGAAATACTCGTAAACTTGAACTAGGATTTTCTCCGTCGAGCTCCAAGATATCCATTTTCCCGGCGACTGTTGGTCGGATCCAAAGCTCTCACAAAGAAAATATAAAACGAAACGCCATTAAGAGTTGTTTACGCGGCATGCATAAATACAAATGAATGGCCCTAAAGCATCGCGGTTAAGACTGTAGTGAGAAAGTTTTGCAATTATTGTAATTACGAGTCGACCGAGAAGCATCCACCGTCGAAACAACGTCATATTTCCTACTTAATCGCGCCGAGATGCCGACATTATTATAAATAAATCAATTTATTACGTTCGCCAGGCACCGCATTACTCATACCATAATGCTTCAACTTTGACTAACACCTACACGCATCGCTAATTAAAACTTATTAAACTATTGCTATTAAATATGTTTTAAAGACCTGCTTTGTTATGGTGATAATTCCACGAGTATGAATTTCGTGTTTGCCAAATATTTGTATTGCCGGTTTTCTATATTTACCTGTATTTTTGTTCCTGCCTTTGTTGGCGGCCAACTTAATTCTGTCTGTACCTCATGGGAATACGCTCAGTGTGTAAAATTTCAGGTTAATTTTCATTGCACGGACGGCTGTGTGTCTTTGTTTGGGTGTACCTTATTCCTGAGGATTTTAAGACTAATTTGCAACACAGAAAACCCTAAATTATTTTAACAAAATAACATTTCAATGCCCGTAGTGGCACGTAAATCATTCTATAAAACTTCAGGCTCCATATTGTTTTAATTGGGTATTATATGAAATTGACTTATCAGCTGTGAAAATGTCATCGTTCGGTTCATTGACTCGATGATTTCGATACGTCATGACAAACACATTGTCATATCATTCTACGGTACATACTTACGAGAATGATTGCCTTAATCAGTTCACGAATTACTTTTAATGATACTTCAAACCGATATTGAAATGGCATCTGATTGATTAACAACAAACCAATCTTTACATTGGAAAATGACATCAGTGTATGGGTAGCGGGTGCGACACACGCGTAGATATTAGTCATCAATCTCGAACGATCAATCTCGAACGCATTAAAAAGTTTGCACATAAATGGGTGCACTTAACGTATTAAATTCGCTGACAATAAATAACGGGTGGGTTGCCGTACAAACTGTAAAATATTCATCTTAAAAAAGCGACATTTAAAGCTCCCCCTGTAATATGAGTAACGGCTTATTTGGGTGTAAATCGTAGAGCGGTCGTTCGTCAAACGAGTCCAATGAGAGACGCAATCACTTAGAGTATGTTCTCTACTTAACAACCCTGTTACACTGTTTGCAAACGTACAGTTTGCGGAACGAGCGACAACTACACTATTTTCATATTAGTTATGCACCGGATTGTAATATTTAGAATGCTTGTTTTCTAACCGCAAATATACTGTCCGAAGCTACGTAACTACGTGAATATGAACTTTATGTTAAGCTACGTCCACATTGTACACAAAATGTGCACATTTAAGAACAGTCATCACAATAACGTAATAACAGATGGTGCGACAAAATGCGACATTAAACGAACAATAAATTAAGTAGTGCGTAATAAAGGCCCCAGTCAGTTTATCTTCTTAAAAATGGCATTGTAACACACCTACGTCGGATTATCATGCTAATGTAAATATGGAGTGAACGGGGAATTTCATAACAGATTCTATCTCCCCGTTTAAACATTTTTTATTTTTAATCTCGTGTAAGGGTGAGTGCAGACCGTGGGATTGATGTGCTCTTCATCGGCTTTTTTACCACTAATTAATCACGGAGCGATGATTAATCAACGCAGCCGCGGGCGCATTTAGAGCAGCATTTTAATGATCCGTTTGTCGGACGTTAGTATTTCTTCCTAAGCAAGGCACGTGCCGCGGACGGGTTTATGCTGCTTGTGCTACGATCGTTTACAGGTTCAATGAATTTTTAGCGCCGGTGTTAATTGATGCGAGCTGCTTTGTTAACGGATCGCGAGTAGCTTTAAGTGATTCTGTAATGAACGTAATTACAAGCTTTGATACCAATTAGACGTCTCAGAAGCCGTAATTTAATGTTGATTTGGAAAATAAACACTAACTTTCCTTGAGCCGTTGATTAAAATATAATTACCTTTTAATTGCTTCGATTTAATTTTGTACGTAGCAATGTAGACATGTTGTGATTGAATGTTGATAGAACGTAGAGATTACCTGGAACAATACGAAATAATACATTAATTGGAGGTAAACATGACAAAACATAGAAATCATTACAGTGCTGAATAACGCCATTCAGCGTGGAGTGATGAAAGAAAAACATGGGGGAGGGATTGCGCTTTTATTGAAACCAATCTCACCACTTGCCTCGACTGACTGCGCCCCGAGCTGAATGCGCGTAATTGCTTCGTCATTCAGATGATCGCAGCTTTGCCGGCTTGTCTTGTTGACTGTACTTGTAGGCACTCGCTTTGTGCACGCAGCCTTACCTCGCCTGACATGTGCTATTGTCTCGCACAGTTTCGCCGCTCGCTTTTATGACGGCAACAAGTTTCAGCATGCATTGTAAACTACCCTTTAATTATAATTGTACGATTTCATCATTTACCACTGGCATTAGTGTTTTTGTAACCGCTGACTAAATTAGTACAATGATCGCGTCATATTTTGTTAGTAAATCAACGCGGTTTTTAATTAGTCCCGTGTACGCGATGTGTTTACAAAAGAGAAACGTTGTGAAAAGTTTTCATCACGATCTCAACTCGAACAAGTAATTTAAAGTAACGAAAAAATTTTAATGGATTAATTAAGTGAAGACGTCGAGCCGAATTTTTATTTGATGAGATGTACGCCTATTTTGTACGTTAAGAATTTTTATTTATTCAATTATACTTTTTAAATAGTTGGAATTATGTTAGCTGCTTTCGTGTTATAATTATGTTTTATTTTGATTTTACTTACAACAACTTTCTAATACTTCTGTATACTTTAATATTAGGGTAGGTACATTCGTTATTCTTTACTACCAGTATACTCCATTTCTTAGCTACAATATTGATGGATCATGGAGCCTGCATAAAAGCATCCATCTGCATATTTTTTGGCCTACTACGCTTTGCTCCGGAATATTGGATATTTTTCCCCTTTTTTTCAAAACATGGCAGTTATTTGCTTTCCATGTCGCTCAAAATCAAAGTTTAGCCAAAAATGCTGAGTAAAAGCCGTGAGCTCTTTTATGTTTGTCTGTGTGTCTACATTTTTTAGCACCTTTAGAAGAACTTGACATGGTTTACCTACCTTTCTTTGGTAAGAATTTAAAAGGAGTTAACCTATTTGTGGTTGTGGTAATGTAGTCTCAAAAAGGTGTAATTTATTTATTTATCATTTCATGTACATACACCATACATCAGACAATATTACAGAGAACAGCACATATCAAACTTGAGGTGCATAGGGACTAATTTAATTAGATACAAATTAATATTTCCTGTTTAGATATAGTTTCTTAAGAAAAACTTCTAAGTATTTTCTAATATATTCCAACAGTAACAATTAGTAAACCTAATTAATGAAAGAATGAAACCTGAAATAAGTACTTAAAAATCTATAGTTATTGGTGTATGATTTAGTTTGCCAATATTTCCAAAGAGCAGGCCAGAACACTCGTGTACGCAAACATTAAACGCGAGTCGCTTTACAGCGACCGTCACGCCTCTAGAACCATTCATATTTTCATTTTCATTTCGAAAATCACAAGAAAGTGAACGCTCAAGGAAAAAAGACAAAATGAAAGGAGAGTCTGTGTTTTAATGGGTTAATTAGCCGACGATCCTCCGGTCGGAGCTTTAATTAAAATGAAAAATTTTCGTGACTAGACTGAGAGAATTAATTGCTCCCTTTCGTGAAACTATTCAGGTGCGAAGAGAGTAAATAAAGAGGCCGTTGCTCAACTAAAATATTACAACCAGTGTCGCTTTGTGTGGTGTGGTGAATAAACTGGGTTTTATGACAATTACATTTAAGTCCATATAAGGTTACACGTCATTATTGCAACTCAGAACACTAATGCAGTGTAAATTCACCGTTCAATGATTGATTACACGAAAAAGTCCTGTTTACTTGCGTTCAATTAGAGGGGGCATAGAGCTCGTTAATTATAAACTTTTTCACTTAATGCGGTTAGCCCAAAATATTCAGATCGTTAGATAAAAAAAAAGTTTCCTCCCATCACGTCACGAACGAGACGTAAATTGTTTATTCCAAGATAATGGATCGCTTTAATTCCGTAAACCGATATTTAATTATGGTCGCGAGTATCACCCAGTCGGCGTAATAGGGTTCCGTAGCGGCCGCTGTTAAGTTATGTACAACACAAGTTGCATGCTGAATACTGAATACCAACTAGACATAAATCCAAGCGTGTCTACTTGCGTATTAACAAATTGCGTTCTTAAACCGCAATAAACTATGTAAATACGAAATTTAAATTACAAACACCGATGCGACAGTACTGGGGTCGATCGTCGGCAGCACTGCGTCCGTAAGTGGCGGTTAAAAGTAGAATGTTGGTTGTTGCGAGTGGAGCGATAGCGAATGTCGCGCGTGAGTTATGTGTCGTGGCTAGCGTTAATTGTCGCTGACGAGGCGAAGCCGACCTGCCTCACCTACTGGACTTTGGCCTGCAATGACGCGGAATATATTTAAAATTATGATACCCATTAAAATCATAATTAAACCCTTATAAGTGCGCCAGAAAAGGCAATTTCACCGGCCATTATTTCGAAATGCACGCTTATTGGTTATACTTCATTTCAGTATAATTCACAATTGTAATTTCCACCGCAGCCATCCTTGAATCGATAAATATCTAATTAAGTAAATGGTAATTGTATCTCAGTAGCATTAATCAGCAAGTCAACTTTTCGATTTTAAAAGCATAAACCACATGACGTAGGCACTGCGCCAAAGTAGTCACAAAAAATGCATTTTGCAACAACAGAAACAGAATGTAGTGTGCACTAAAAGTAGGAGTTAACACAAATCGGTTTTTATTTAGCTGGGCGATATATCACAAGGTTTGCGCTAAATTGTCACGGTTTTAAAAAGGTGGCGGTTGTCTGTGTCGCTGGTAACAAATCGTTTTAATTTGCGCGCAAGTCCCGCGACTTGTCGTCATGTTGCCGCGCGACTATTGTCGCTGATTTGTCTTCAAATGTTATTATTACTTTAAGCCCTGTCTGATACGTGTTTTCTTTGATACGAAAGTGAGTTTTTATGAGGTGTCTGGTTATTCATTTCGTGAAGACATCTTTTGATGGACAAAAAATACGTGTTGCTCGAAAATCTTTTGATGTGTTGAATTTATTTCTTTTGTGTATTTGATTCCACTAAATATATTTTAGCTTTCATAAATTTATTTGTTATAGACACTTATTTTACGCCTAATATTGTGGCTGAGGTTTGGGACCAACTCCAAATTAATTATTTTCATTAGATACTTGAATTTAGTCATTATCCTACTACCTGGCTGTTTTCTTTAAAAAATAAGTACCTACTCACAAACCGTAGATTACAATTATTATACTAAATTGTAGCAATTTTTTCAATCAAGAAAAGATACAACTAATCTAAACAAAAGGTTTGGTCACCAAAAAATCTAGTTTAAACCCATTTTAAAACTCCACGTTGAATATTATGGTAACGCTAGGATAAATAAAGATTCCAGGCAGTCTTATATAAATCCTAATATTCTAGTTAGTAAACTAAGTTTCTACAAGACCTAACAATTTCTGTAAGACCGCTTCAATCTGTCTGCTTCCAAATAACTAAAGTTTTAATAATGTATTTAGATGAATGAGTATTATCCTGTCAGGGACCGCCCTCAATGGACCGACTTATTACCTATTCTACTGAGTTATAGAACAAGTATCTCTTACTATATCTTTTACAGCTCACTGAGACGTTTAGCAGTCGTTCGGCGGTCACCAGTAATTAGTGCACTTTGTATCACAAAGGAGGAGTGTCTAATGCTGCAGATTAGAACGTTATTATTAGCAGTTTGTGTGAACCAGAAGCACAGAACAAGTCGCGTCCAAACTTCACGTCGCAAATAGAGGTGGGTATCCCAGTGTTCACAGTGTTGTTTTGGAAACATTAACTAACTTGAGAGTACGCCAAAAACGGAAACATTTTAACGTTCGCCGACGCCGCGCCGCCATATTGTCAGTCGTTCCTATTACACGCCAAAAAAGTTGGGCCGTTATTATATCCCTAAAATAAAGCCCGTCACAGTCAACACAAAAATAATTTAATCGAACGGAACGTTTCTAACAAATATTTGCGATGAAAACCTCAATGGTTGTAAAATTTCGGCTTCATCGGCCAGCACTTGACATGAGCAAATAAAAATGTTTTATTGCTTTAAAAGTTCCATTTGTCCGTCGCTTCGCAGCCAAATCGGTGCGGTTTAGGCGCATTACGTGCGTATACCTATAGACGGTGCAGCTCGTAACACTGGTTCGATGGCTATCTTGTTTGCTTTTATCCTTATAGAAAATTTCGTGCATCCCAGTGAATGCATCGACGGGCCTTCCAATATCAGGCGGATTATTCACTGTAGAACGTTGTAAAGTTTGTAGACGGCACTGATTCCCGACCTAACATGGCCAGCATACGGTCGAGATTCGTTCGGTCTGAAAAAGAATTTGTATTTTGCCTAAATATCGGTAACGGATTGGCGTGGCTATACGTGGTAAGATAAGAGTACGAGTTGCATAGTGATACATTGAATAGATTACTGCATTGGGGTCTGCTTTGTGCGCTTCAAGGGATGCGGATAATGTTATTATTTTGGATAAAAAATACCAATGATACGTAGTGCGCGCGCGTTGCCGAGATACTCTGTCGAGATAATGTTTATTTTTAAGTTAACATTGCCAAGCTGGCATACGGCCCGTTTCACAGTAAGTGCACCCCATACATCATAGTCAACAGTGGCCATTATAATGGTATTGGATGGTTATTATGGTGTTTGCTCTCTTGTAGTGTAAACCGAGGCGTTCGAGCATTCAACTTGATCGTCCATTTGCTTCATGCGTACCTCTTTGGTGCTTAAATAAACTCATGCAAACATTTTGAATAACTACAGTATTTCAGACAGATTTACCTCAGATTTTGTAAACAAAAACGAAACACATCGTCACCAAAATTGAGCGTTCATCAAACGCAGGCAGTTCATTATACAGGGTGATTCTTCAACGGAGTCAGGTGTTTGCTCGCTAAGTATGTACGACAAAAAGTCAATACTGGTCAATATTGACATTAGGCGACAGTGAACAGGTCTAAATTCGCGTGTTTGCCGGCGATATTGGTCGCTGTATGCATGGCCGGCCGAGCACACCGTCTGACAGCCTTGTAATGGATTGTTTACCACGGCGCGGACGTCCGCCGCCCCCGTCGATCACTGACACCGACCTAATTACATGTAAATAAATACAGTCCCGACCGCCTGATCTGATCTGCCTGGCTCTGCCACATTTGTTGTGTACCGATTGATCTTACGAGCTCTTTTTTGACGTCGATTTGGGTTAGCGCGCTAAAATTATGGTAATTCTGAACGTTTGGTCGAATTAACTCGAATGCCTCTTATTACTCGCTCTAAGTTAATTGGCGTAGTAATTTTGTTAATTGGTTACTGTTACCGAGCAAATCCTTAATTGGCACAATGCACTGCAACTTTTATGACGATAAAAACTGACAAGATAATTACATCAATTAGGTGAATTAACGAAAGCCGCAGTCGTAAAACGTCATCCGAACAGTACACCGAAGTGCTAAAGAACTTGTGTAGTAAATAGAAATGCATAAAGTACCAATATCGTAATTATAGCTTAGCAATACATAGGGGAGCGTAGAGGCAGTTCATGATATAGGAGCGTGCATCCCACGGGCGCAGTAAAGTGACTGGCTCGGTTTGCGAATTGCGATATCGGCTGGCGAGTTGCGTGGTACACCTGGGTCACGCAACTGCACGATATTACCTCTATTCAGAGCTGCCGCACAAAACCACCCTTCCGTGAATACCATTTCAGAACACTCCCTTAAAACAATTTATTTAACAAAAAGTTAATTAAAATTTAAACGCGTACTTTATACTCTGTTCAAAACGTCTATAAGTTCGTGAATTCATAACATTAAAGTGTGATTTATTTAAAACGAAGGTGTTACGATTATTACTACTGAGAACTTTAACCGTCTCTCAAAAAAAGAAATCATAACAGACATAAAAAGTTTTCTAATCGTCCCCTACTACGATAGAGTGCGGGAACTTCACTTATGCTTATTAAATTTTCTGTACAGACAAGAAAATGTAAAGCGGGTTTTCACAGCGACGTGGAACAAGGCTCAGTCGCGCGGCACATTGGCCCGACACAAAATATTGTGGAGCCGAGTAAACGCGCCGCTCTAACTTCCAATACAATATAAATTGCACTTTGAAAATGGCCTGTACTTCAAAGTGTGCATACGATTCGATACTTTAATACAGTAAGCGAGGGCGTGTTTCGGGTCGCGCGGCTCCGCGTCGCCCGCGCCGACTAGTGCCATAATACCGGTAATGTGGTGTCGCCTTTCTGTGGCGAGATAAGGGTACGCGACATTGACTATTCAAAGGGTTGCGGTCTTCAAAATTTGCGCTCAATAAGTCCAAAATACCTGCGCTCCACCTTTGAGTTGACGCGTTATTTCGGCTCCAAAGCGATGTTTTAGCATTTGAAGTGCCCAGTTTGAGTATAATTGTCGATAATATATTAATCATGAGTCAATTCAATTCGTTGAAAATGTGGTTGCAAGCGATGCTCGTTAGAGCATTATTGTAAGCTCAGTTAATTCGAGCCATTTTGTTTCGTTTGTTTATTTGGGATCGTTGGCTGGAAATATTTATGTATGTATTGTATGACTGTGTAACTCTTTGAAATAATTATACATTGACATTACATCGTCCCCTCTGTTGGTTCACACAATGCACAGTCATTATTCGCTAATTTACTAAAGATAAATTCAGGTCAAATCCTGCAAATGAAATTAATTCACTCCCCTCGACAATCTGTGGTTCAATCTCAAAATTAAATTGATAAATTATTGAGTTGCCTTTCGCTCAATCAAAGCGTCTTTCACGTGTTCCAAGGTATCAATATTTACTTAGTTAAGAGTACCTCACTGAATAAGGCTTTTAATTAAAATTCAACCATATTAAAATTAATTAAGAAGAATTATCAGATTTCATCATCATTTTGTCGGCAAGGCAATTTGATAATTGTATTCTAATAATTTATGATTCTTTAACAAGTAAAATGAGTACTTCTTTGATTAAAATTTTAATCATTTTAATCTTGAAATGTTTTATCAAAGTACTGGAACAATTACTAGCTTACATTGTAATGACAATAATTGAGTAGAAGCAAAACACCTAGGTAATTAGATAAGTACGTACGTTTATATATTGCACACGTGTCTGGAGTGGTGGCTTATTTATTTGCAATTTGTAGGATATCGCCTACTCGTAGGTACCTTAATGAGGCAATAACAATAAATAAAGACCCAAAAGTTTTCTCAGACCTCGCCCTGCGCCCTCTGCGGTCCCTTCGAAGAAACCGCCACAAACTCATACGTAGCTGGAAAATGCTATAATTATTTAGCAGGGCGCCGTACTCACATTATGTCCGTAATTTGCTGGGGTGAATACGATTTTGAAAATTTTATCTTATTACGTAGATACTTATGTAGTGAAGTGTTTGTGGGCTTAACAATTCTTGCCCTACATTGACTATTGTTATACCAGGAACCGTGTTATGTAAAGAAACAAATAATTACATTTCGACTTATCTCCTTTTGAGTGTGAAAGCCAACCAACGCTGGTTTTCTGCCGGTAAATAAAAGAGCCAGTGAATTCAAAGGTAAAAACAAGTGAACTATGACATGATCTGTACCTCAGTTGAGTGACGTCGCCTAGTACAAATCACCGGTGCATTCTGTAAGGGCGTATGTGCACTTGTGGTTGGATTAACACCCGTTTGCAACAGTATGCCTACAGGTAGAGCTATGTACGTAAAGTACGAATCATTGTATTACTCGCACACGTATAGTGCTCGTGGTACCTGTAGGTATGTGCGAACAACGATGTCGTGGCTCTGGGACGTTCATGTAAAATCAATGTGTACTGTTCAGGTGTTCCGGCCGTCCCAGGGGCACTGTAAAATCTCCCGGCTCGCCTTGCGGTTCCGCACATAGTAACACGAGCCAGTATCTCGCTTTGTAGTTTATTGTATGGTTTGACTTAGAAGGGGAATTCCTTGTACATAAACCTGCTGCACAAAGTGATTACAATAAAATAAAGCTGTTTGGGGAAAATCAGTCGAAATGAATATCGAATTTCTACCAAGCTCTGTGCGAACCAAGTTAAGATTTTAATAAAAAATAAATCAATTTTGCTAATTTATTTTTCTTTCAATATAATGTTGGTAATACATGCATGCGTAATGAATACGCAATCAGATTCAAATAAATGAAAGTAGGATTAAAATTTTCTTTGATGTGCAGATAGATCAAAAGAAAACATGCCAGCCAGTCGTCAGACTTATCTTTTTATTCCATCATCAGGCAAAACTCGCCTTTAATGCACATACATTTTGCACAAAAGTCAGAGTACTCATTTGTTGTTTTGCATAGCCTTTCATCCCAGGAAAATGTTGCGATAAATATCAATAGGTATTCTTGTGATATAGTGACATCCCGGACAAAGCTTTATGCACGTCAACTGCGTTTATCCGCCGCTCCTCGCACAGGCCTTTATGACGACACGATTATATGATGGCTCTCTATATAGGCCACCGTTTATGGTGCACATTATGCAAATAACGTGAACATTATTTCATATTTTGTTTGTCGGCGGTGTCGCGACCCCGACCGCACTGTGTACAGGCATTTCATTACGAATACATTGACAAGCAACGCATTAACGATTAATATATCACAATAATGCACAAAAACACGCCATTATTGAACAAATTACAAAGTTATTTACTGCGTGGCTTTAATTCGGTTAATTAAATTATTTTCGACATCAGTTACGGGTTCAGTGTTTTTATTATATGGTCGCGATCGGATTTGTGTACGCCTAGGGCACCCCTATAATCCCTGTGCCAGGCTGGGGTGCGCTAGAGTGCTAGACGCCAGACACACAGAGTTTTCTCTTTAAGTTAAATGAAGCGCACAAAGTTCGATTGTAACACCTAAGAGTACGTTACATATTAACAGTGTTTTCAGAAAGTTTTATGCTTCGCCGAGTACAAAGAATTCGTAGTGTACATAGGAGATAGAGGCGGCAATGATATAGTGTCGGGCATGCGGCCGCTCCCTCAGGAACGATAAACCCTTCCCGGCGCTTCCCGTCTACTCTTCTTTATGGGGAGGCCGGAATGGCCAGCCCAGGTGAACAGGTAGCTAGATTGCGAAAGTATTTTTAGAACATCTTGTCGGTCGTCGGGTGTTTTTCCTTTGTTATCAAATGTGAGACATTGGAAGTGAATTTTCGGTTATGGCCGCGCCTAATGTATCCGTAAGGTTTAGGAGCTCACAGTTGTTCGCTTTTATGGTGTGTGGATAAAGAATATATTGTGCCCACGGTACGGAGGTATATTAACTTGCGTGTAAAGGTCAAATAGGTGTTTGTTGATCTCGCAGATAAGGGTTAAATTAAATTCTTAATTGGAGTGAAAATAGTTGTTTTTGTTTATCTCACGGATGTTTTTACTTTAGATATTTTGAGAATACTTTGTGTTTTCGTTGTGGATACATTTGTTTGCCGGTTCCCAAGAGAGCATCCACATGAAGCCGGCGTAAAAACAATTACCCAGAGTGTGCGGTGCGAGTCGGAGTAGGTATATTGGTAACTTTATGGAACAAAATCTCATTACTGGCTCTGTGGAGTTAATGAATTATTGAAGCTGATTTAAGCCACATCGGTTACTAGCGTAGCGGAAAAAATATCAGACATTCATTTGTTATTTTCATTTGAAACGGCGCAAGTCGTGGTAAACGTTCGCCGGTTGATATCTCCCTAGGTTTATTTGCAAATCGCGTGACACGAGTACACGTTTACACTTGTAATACTTACTTGTTGAATTACCTATGTTCGAGTAGAATTTCGTTTGAAATGAATGTTTTATTTTTTGCTGGTATTGGAAACCCTCGTACAATGTTGTTTCCTGTCCCTTGGAACGTGTTGAAGTATATTCTTGACTACAAAAAGCTTGTAAAGTCAATGTGTCGGGGAAAGTGGTCGACTATATAAAAGTGAACATTTGTATCGATGCCGAGACTGTACAAGGACTGGCGGCACTAAACATTGACGCGCTGATGTCGCAAAGGGTTCCGTACATAGGTAACAGAAGATATGCTACAAATATAGCGAGTATAAGGTCACGGTTTATTTACTTTTAGGGGCAGGCTCGGTCTCAAATGAGAAAAATATTTTGGCTGGGTCAACTCAAGTTTATCCCGAAAAGGTACGCCACGAAATTAACATTTCAATCTCATTTGATACAACTTCTTTCTTAGTGTTGCGATCACAAATGTATCTGTGGCAGATATAGCCGAGTCCGATTTTTGGATAGGGTTTAATAGTAAGCTAGTACTTCATAACAAACTACATGAAAAACGTAACCAAATTGTCATATGATATTTTACCAACGCAAAAAACCCTATATGCAAATACTGGACCAACTAACATATTCTATATTCTGCATACATCAAAATAGTTTATCGGAAAAGCCAAGAAAAAACGCATATACGTAATAGCTGTATTTGATTGGTGGTATACGCAGTCAGTTCGTCCGCATTCCTCATGAATCTCTAATGACGATGTAGAGAGGTGCATTTGGATGTCCACCTCCCTTGCAACTCTGCCGCCCGCCCTCACACATCAAGCTATACAAACAAGTGTAAACTGACCGTTGAACGTGCAGAATGATCATAAAAGCGAGGCCATTATAAAATGGTTCTGTTGTAGTTTCATGTGTACTGTGTTAAGTAGGTAGCAGACCTACTGAATATATATACTGAATTTATTCCTTTAGCCACTTCACTTTGCAGTGTTTCCAAGACTCTATGTGGTACATGAATATGAATAGTAAGAGCTATTGTTTTGTGCGAGTGTCTATGTAATTTATATTATGGTAAGACTATTAGGGGGTAATTTTACAAAATATTTACATAAACATAGCTTATATATATTAAGACTAGCAGCCCGTCCCGGCTTCGCACGGGGTAGACAATTATTTATTTTTGGAAATTTGGATTGTTGTAGTCACATAACTACAATAGTTGGACATATGCTACCGCGGAGATTTTTGTAGACATTATGATGTTCTTCAATATTGTTGTACATTAGTTTGTTCTATCGCTAATAGTTTCGGCAGCGCATTCGACGAAAGACATTTTAAGACTCATTATTATACACCTTCGGTTACATTGTTCAAATTTTACCAAAGATCCCTAATTTTTTTCAAAATGAAATGTAGCCTATGTCAAATTGGAAGAATGTAGCATTCTATTGGTGAAAGAATTTTTTAAATCGGCCCAGTACTTTTTTGATACAAAAAAGGTACAAATCTTTCCTCTTTATTATATTAGTATAGATATAGATTAACATAATTATCATTAATCTCATGCCTTGTTAAGTAATTTTGTAACTTACGATCATCAATATTTTTATTGCATTGTTTGAGAGCAAGAGCACCGATTAATTTTTAAAAATTACATTTTGTATTTCAATCAACAGAATTGCTAACTTTGGCTTGAGGTTAATGACGTTGTTAATTTTTTTTTTCATCACCCAGGTCTATATTTCACCGGGACACCACACCGCAACCAGTCGCCGCTATATCGACGTAAAATGTCGGACCAGCTCGGACGCCAGCATTATACGTCTATTATAATGCTGTCGCAAAGTAGTGTGGCGACTTTGGTGTCTGTATGGTGTCTATGTCTAGTTAGGTAGCTTACGGACACCACGGTGGCGGTGGCTAACCCTTACAATAATGATTGTAAGTCTCTTTTAATAGGATTACCTAGTTATTGATATTTTCCAGATATTTTTGTAGGCCTTGTAGTTACTTAAAATGTTTTTAAAGAATTTTGTATTTGCTTTCAGTCTCTGTGTAATTGATGTATTCAAGTTTCGGAATAGTTTCATGATGATAATTTTTTAAGGTAGGTAATGTTTTTATGGAAACACGAAAGTGCGTAGGTACTTGAAAAAATAACCACACAGCTACATCTCATTATTTGACTCATAAAATCGATCTGACTGATCACACCACAATTTGACTCATAAAATCGATCTGACTGATCACACCACAATTTGACTCATAAAATCGATCTGACTGATCACACCACAATTTGACTCATAAAATCGATCTGACTGATCACACCACAATTTGACTCATAAAATCGATCTGACTGATCACACCACAATTTGACTCATAAAATCGATCTGACTGATCACACCACAATTTGACTCATAAAATCGATCTGACTGATCACACCACAATTTTACCCAAATACCATAATCGTAAAAGTTCAACAGATGGATTGTTTTCATTAGCTTCCTACTCACAAGGTACCTATACCATTCCACCTGCCTATTTTTGGAACAACACGAAAATTAAACCACGGTGATGTCCTCGTATATAAATAGGCCACTGTTTCACTTCCCCCGGGTGTCGTAGGTCATAGCGAATAAGAGAGCAAGGTAAATAAATATTGTAAATAAGAATGAGATGAGATATGAGATAGTGGTTGAAAATGTGAATGTTAAGTGTAAATTTTTGATTGCAATAAATTTCTAAACGTCAACCCATCAAATATGTATAAAAAAGTGACTTTGTATTTTTATTCTCGATCTTCATAAAAATATCACCTACATGTACAAACAATATTTCTTGGACCTCTCTAAATCAAATAGTATGTTGGTCCTTCGTCATTTACTTTTTTGTAGAACACGGTATCCTATTGAAGTTGTTAATGTCAAAAATAATGAGGAAAAGCCAGGAAATAGCACCCATACTAAGTCAGGACATTAGTGTAACAAGTCAGTATGCAACAAAAATACCAACAGCGTCGATAAACACAGGAATATAAACACAATATAAACAAAACGTCGTATTCAAATAATATATTTATTCAACTCATAATCCAATATTACAATGGACTATAAAACGGCACGTGTTTGCCTACAGAATATAACCAGCTATTCAGTTCGAGCTAATTTGTGTTGAAACAGAGCAAACTCCTAATTAGGATGCAAATTGATCGTTCAGATCACCACCCTCATAAAACTGCGGCGATCAAAATATTCCCTTCACGATATTATGCAGTGTGCGTTTAAAATTTAACCAAAACGAATTAAGGTATTTTTGCTATAAATTTATTATGGAATTTTCAGTTAAGCGCTTAATAATGTTCGATATTAATTGTCTTACTGGCATTTAGAGGACTAATTGTTAAGTCAATTTTACTACCTCGTTGGCCGAGTGGTCGTAAGTACGACTGCCGGGCAAGGGTCTCGGGTTCGATTCCCGGGTCGGGCAAAGTATTACTGGTTGTTTTTAAAAAAATCTCAGTAGTAGCACGGAGTCTGGAATTGTGCCCAGTATATGGCAATAGGCTCACTCCCTATTACATGGGACTCATAACATAAATAATGAAAAGTGGGTTTTCTATTGTACATGTGCCTACCCCTTCGGGGGCAAAAGGTGATGTTATGTTATGTTATGTCAATTTTACTATATCTACCTATTACTAGTTTTATAAATATGAAAGTTTGTGTAGATGTCTGTATGTATCTATTACGCAAGAACACTGAAGGAATCTGAATGATTTTTGGTATAGGGATAGATTATAATCTGGAGGAACAACCACTTTTAGAAACCGCTAATAGAAACTAATAAGTAAAGATGTACTGTATTAGATTCTCTGCAAGTCTGTATACTAGATGTAGAACTCCTTCTTTGAGACTCTTGAAATCTTAAAATCTTATTGGTCAATCCCTAGTCTTTCCCAAGTAATATAACCAATAGATAAATATTAAACTGGTAGTTTCAAATCAAATATAAGTTGTTTTTTTATAATGTTATTTAGTTTTTACTTGGGTATGTATGTGACATGTACAGTACTATTTATTATATAGGTATTGGTTTTCTGTGTAGTAAGTTTATTAAGTTATATGTAGTTATTAATTATTAACTGCCACTTTCATCTGTGCACCACCTAAAGGTCGACTGTCAGACAATGTACAAGGCATTAAGTCCACCTGTTAGAATAGGTACACACGGCAACACATCGAGCTTTACATAACCAGTATAAACTGAACGTTAAATATGCGGAAAGATGATGCGACGCGACACCAAGATAAACTGGTTTTGTATAGATTGATGTGTGGCCTGTGGGAGTTTGTTGTTATTGTATCGATGTTATTCCAGAAAGAATACAGACGTGGAATTACACCTACAGTGCAAAAATGTTTATAACAATTTTAGTCCAATTTTAACATTGTTGGAAAACAAGAAAAACACATTTTTTACGTAAATCTGCCAATACTATTCCAGGCAAAAGACTTATAAACGGAGAAACGAGCATTGCTGAAAAACTCACATTGGTACTTGCCGTTGGTAGGTTTTAAACCCGCACTCTCATGCGAGAGTGCGGGTTTAAAACCTGCGGAAGATGAGAAGCGGGCGTCTTAAACCTCCGGGCCACCACGACGACATTTTTGGTATTCAGGTAAGAAAATAAATATTGACTTATTACAGAAACAGTAGTGTTACATTAAATTATACAGTTTTAAACAAGCCATATCTTTCCTATTTATGGACTAAATCAATATTTTTAACGAAGCATTGAAGCCATATACTGAATCAATTAGGATGATGACGGGGTATGCAAATTAAAAATCTAATTAGTCCGTAAGTTAGGTAATGAAAAAATATTAGACACGTATTTTTTATTTTGTCGTATAATACAACAATACTTAGATAAAACGAATTAAAGTTTCGGAGTGGGGGACTAAAACGTCATTACTACGTATAAAATGTACATAGAAGTGACGTTACGCGATATTTCAAATCAATATATCGTAGAAAGTATTCGTTTCTGTAAAAAAATAAAAAATACGTGTATGGCTACAAAAATTAGGCATCTACCCTATTATAAGATATATTAATATCTTTAGGTACTATATATTTTCAATCAATCTTTATTTTGGTACTTACATACGAAATAACAATGCAGACTGTATATAAGTATTATATAGCCATTAATGTGAATGGATGGATAAATTGACACGTTGACTACCTAATTAGTAACCGCATCAATTAATGTCTAAACTGGAGTTATTGTCGCGGCTGGGAATTATTTATAGGCCCGGTAATATACCTTGTTTATATGATATCACCCTGTAGCTATATCACCCTGTAGCCTTATCACCCTGTAGCTATATCACCCTGTAGCTATAACCATGTAGCTATATCACCTGTAGCTATATCACCCTGTAGCTATATCACCCTGTAGCTATATCACCCTGTAGCTATATCACCCTGTAGCTATATCAACCTGTAGCTATAACCCTGTAGCTATATCACCCTGTAGCTGACTGGTAGAGAATGCCATATCGAATAGGTTTACTTTACCCTTGATTGTGTCTACCGAGCAAAGGGTCTTCAGTCAAGGTGCAGTTTTGACTCCTAGCTGATATAATATACTGAGAAAAGCTCTACTAGTTTCGAGTCACAGAGGGACCTTTCCTCATAAGTACTCGTAATTATTAGATAACTCAGTATGTTTCACAATAGTTATTATAAAAATCCTAGTTGATATGATGTTGTGATGTTTATGGCCTTCTAGTTTAATTTTCCTATCTCTAAATAAATTTCTTAAAATTAATCCTATTATAACTTCCATCATAATCAATTTTATTCAACCTAGACAACAAATTGACTTACTATTTTTCTAAACCGATAAGGATAAAAAACTACTTCTCTAACAAATTAATTTTCATAACAAAAGAAATAAAAAAGAAATTACGAAAGATCAATTGATCCTTTGTGGTTTATTCATCGATAGATACAAAATGGCGGCCGAAGCTAGTAGTTTTTAAACCCGACATAGATTAAAAAAATATTAGCAATCTCTTGCGGCTATTGTGTAACTAAGGATCGTGATAGACAATAAAAAACCTTATATGTAACTACTTATGAAATATTTTCTTTTAAAGGGTAACGGTGTAAAGTTGTCGACTTGTCTGTAGGATAGATAATAGAATAATTGCCTGTAAACCACTTAGATTTTGATCTATTTTTTCACTTTAGATCACTCTATTAAATGTTAACAAGGACGGTCAAGAAATGTGAGTGTATTTTAAAATCTCTATAGTTTTTACGGATAAATTTAACTAGGCTATCACAATAAAAAAAATTGTTCAAAACAATTTTAGTTTATTAAAAGTAGTCAAAGGGACAATAATTCTAATTATTCGTGTCTTATAATAAACGAGAAGCTTACAGCTCTTATTTACCAATCTCAAACAAAACCGTGAAACAAAAGAACGGAAAGTATTTTAGAACACTCAGTCGGCTCAGTAATTACTCGAGGCTCTGGAATTAGCCGCAACAAGCGGCTCAAAGTGTGCACTTTGCTCAATGAATGGGGAGTAGGTATAAGTTTGAATGGTGCGTCTCCGTCGCGGACCTGATCCGAGCCGGATGTCAACATTTGCTCATGCGATTTCACCCCCGGGGCCGGCCGGGAAATGACATGCACTTCTTTATACTCCTCTCGTTCCCCGAGATGCAATTGCATGAAAAATTTCAAAGGAACTACGAAAATGAAGTAGTGGAGAAGCTTTCCTGTATTTAATTTTTAAATTACGTCGTGGCTTTTGTTTTATACTATGAAGTTAATGCCAAGTTTTTATTAAGATGGCTAAAAGAGATTGGCGAAGTAGATCAAGCGAAATAGGGTAATCTGTACGCATCATTAAGTCTTGAATATTTTTACTGTTGTTTACAGTTACCGTGAGCTATTTGTGATTAAGTAAACATGTACTTTATTATACGAAAGATCTATATTTAAATGGATCGTTTTAGCATATTATAATATAGTAGCTTTTTGTATTAATGTTATTGAGTACTTGCTACTTAAATTCCGTTTCATGTTGTAACTATTTTAAAACGATACATTCTTATAATGTTACCTATTCAAAATTTCCTTTTTTTAATACCTTAGATATCGGTATTATGCAAAACTGTCAAGTTCTATAAACGAACAATAAGTTTCTCAGTCGTTTTAAGAGTTCAATAATTTTCCCGATAAAAAGTAAGGTTACAATCTCACAAACTTTCGCTTTTACAACATTAGTAGGACAATATAACATGCATTAAAGTAACATCATATAAAACAGAATCTAGGTAGCCTATAAGTTAGCCATCAATCACTTATTTGTTTTAGCCTGAAGGCACAATATGGCCGCAATATCAGCGTAGTCCTCAAGTTTTACAAGCGAAGCTATTTGTTCTCTCTTTGAAGTATGCTAGTAACAAAAGGCTATTAAAACTAGTTCTATGAAATAACAGGTACTTTCTTTGTTAAAGAGAAGTTACCACAAATGAGAAATGCTTGTTTATGAGGCGCTTAATGCAAAGGTAATGTTTGTGTTTTACATTTTATTGGGAATGCGATGATTGAGTTTAAGAACGAGTTAAGATTGTATTTAAAAAATACTGCCATAGTAATTTCCAAACAAAAGGTCCCAATTTTCTTTCAAACAATAAAATAAGAGAAATACCGTAATACACGATTGCAAATGTACTTTAGTTCGTAACAGACTTATAAATAGCCAGCAATTAAACGTGAATCGCCGTAAATACTTTGAAATATCAGCATCACTATGCACTTTGATGTGACGTATCGGCGGACAGTTGTCACGAATTCGATTCGGACTTTAAATAACGTCACTAAAACGGTGATGCACATTTTCGCAAAGCTGAGAGAGGAAAGTGCTCGTCACTAGCCGAGGGGAGCAGAAATCACGACAGCAAACATTGACTTTAGACTTTTACTCTTTACTCACTTAGTCTAACTCTCCCCACGCTGCAAATCACTCCACTAGAAACGAAAGAGGAAGATTTAAATTCAGAAATTTCTTTAAATAATTTCAAACCTTCAGCTATGAATAGACTTAGTGAGTTATTGAATAGTTCGCCAACTCATAATTGGGTTCATGTGTAACCTTTGTTCGATAGTTACTTGAATACTGAAATAATGTATAGAGGTAGCTATGAATTCATAGTTACAAATGGTTGGAGTAGAAATTGAATGGGTTGATTGTTGCTCCATAAGATATAATGGGAAGGAATTGATATTTGAGAAGTTGTTTACTGTCTCAATAGCTGATAGCGAAAGTAGGTGAATGGATAGTGAAGGCTATGTAATGTTTCTTTAGAGAGGGATGAGTTGTTTTGACATGGAACCATTAAGTTATTAATAATTAATATACTTGAGTACGTGAGTGGGAAATGGTTAAGACTATTTTTTGAATGAATATATTGTAGGTGTTTTACAATACCTATATAAAATGAAGAGTTTAGCTAACATGAGTCCAAAAACTAAATACATTAAAAACGAAATTGCAATAACCACCAATCACCGATTCAATGTAAACCTTGCACAAGTCATAATTAACCGCTTATTAGACGAGGAAAGTCTACAGTTATTCAAATATCGAAGTCAGCGATCTGACAGAGAGGTTGCCGATCACTTCTGAATAACGACTTGCATTTAATCTTTGCAGACATTCTCAAATATCGTCTCATTAACCCCGTGTAGCCACTTCAGACGTCGCTCACTTGTTACCTGGAGTGTGGCGATGGAATGAAAGAAAGCATAGATTTGTGAACCACCACACCGTGATTACTTATATTTTTCTTTTATCAAGTGAGTAACGTTTTTTGAAGTCAGCTGTTTTGTTTGCTAAAGTTCAACTTGTGTCTACCTGTCTTGCTGTTTCTATGATATTACAATATGGTTTAACTCATTTGTAACAAACATTGCTGTCTTTATCTGAAGGCAGTAATTACGTAAAGTACATAGAAGTTTACTGTTTTAAATTAGTTATAAGAATAATTGTGTACTACAAAGTTGCAGAAGAGCATTCATTCTTTAAGATTAGTTCCATAAAAACATTTTTATGAAAAGATCTTAAAAACTACGCAACGGATTTTGATACGGTTTCCTTTATTAGATAGAGTGATTCTTAAAGAAGGTTTATATGTATAATAGGTATTAGATAGTGCATTTGGCGCAATATGCATGTAGGGTCTCTAGTATTTGTATAATTTTTTCATACGCTATTTCAACGCGACATTTGATTTACAAAACAATACCTACCCAAATCAATAATGGTACCCCTTTATCACTACCTTTCAGACATGCATCATCCCCTACCGATTACCAGTTATCCCCATACATCCCTGTGTTATCTACGGGTAGGTGCAAGTCCCACCTGTACCAGGGGTGACATGGGGTGCGATGGTGGGAGTATGACGTCACTCCCACCTGACATGGCTTTAACGAACAACCAACTAGCGACAGTACCGTCGGATTATTGTTTACTCGTCGAAGAGACTAAGGGTTTACGAGTTGTTAAGATTGTGTTATTCGGAAATCGTTTGTTTTATTGTATATACTAGCTGTTGCCAGCGACTTCGTTTTTGTGTCAATTTTCCAGAATAAAAGTAGCCTGATATAATAAGTCTTGCAAAATTGGAGATTAATTATCCAGTAGAAATATTATGGTGTGTCGTATGTATGTTCATATGCATGTAGTAAAAAGCAGTTATTTTAATCTTACAGACAGACTATGCAATTTTATTTTTAAATCAACCTTTTGACTGTCGTGACTTCAACGTTTTAAATGTAAATATTAAACTGTAGAGAGTGAAAAAGATCTGTGAACTGGTCGTGATGTCAAGATAAATCAAATTTCTGTTACACAATTTAAAACTTCATTTGAAAACCCATTAATATCTTTAAGCATCATGTCCGATCATGATCATGTTAAGGTGGGCTATTGCAAAAATAAATTTGTTACCTTTACTTTCGAAATTGGGATGATGACAGGGTATGACAATTAAAAATATAATTAATCCGTAAGTTAGGTAATGAAAAAATATTAGACACGTATTTTTTTTATTTTATCGTATAATAAAACAACATACATGGTACTCATAACAACTAGTGAAAAGTGGGTGTTACATTGTACTGTGGTAGAATGTGCACCTCTGCCTACCCCTTCGGGGATAAAAGGCGTGATGTTATGTTATGTTATGATAAAACTAATTAAAGTTTAGGAGTGGGGGCTAAAACGTCATTTCTACGTATAAAATGTACATAGAAGTGACGTCAGGCAACATTTCAAATCAATATATCGTCTAAAGTATTCGTTTCTGTAAGAAAATAAAAAATACGTGTCTAATGATTTAAAATAATCTACCAGACGAATATTAAAATAAAAATTAGGCATCTACCCTATATTAATGTGGCAAAACCAAACCAAATATAACTAAGTGATGTTTATGATTTTTTTTGTTTGTCTTTGTCTAACCGTAAAACGTTGCTACCATCCGGTCGTCACTGTAGACCCGTACAGTGACTGTGTCTGCTGCATTATATTTTTTATATTTTATTTATGCTGCATCGTGTCTGATGCTGAATAGATGTTTTTTCTTTCTTTGATTTCATCATCATAATCATCAAGAGCGTATAAGTGGCCACTGCTGAGCAAAGCCTCTTTGCACACGGTAAAGGTTTGAGCATCAATCACTACGCTTTTGCTGCATTTTGTCTATGATTTAAGGTAGAGTAATTCTGCTACAATTTGCGCTCAACTTCAGAATATCAATGTTTCAAAAGTCAGTAAACAGTAGGTGCTATATTCTCAATATTATCGCTGGCAATGCACAATGCACATACGATAGTTTCATTCGAATATTATACCTCTAGTTGTATATAGAGAAAACTTAGCACATATATTACAAAGCAATTGTTCTGTGCTAGTCACAAGATTCCGCTGTCTAGTATAGTTTTATAATGGTATTTATGCGATGTTTGTTTGTTTCTTGTTTAACTCGTCGAGTACCGTCATTATAGACACAATTATAAAACAATAGTATGCGGCCACCGGTGACCGCTTGGTGTTGGACAGTTTAAATATGTATTTGAAACAATAATATGTTGCCTGATCTTCCGTTTAGCTTCTTGTACGAGAATGTTAAATGTTAATTTTTGCCTTAACAGTTGCCCCGAAGTTGAATGATTCTGTCTTGGTAATATAAGAGTTTTACAGAAAACAAAATGATTGAAATAAAAATTGTGGTGAAAAATTGCTAAAAAGTAAACTTCGATAGCGCATACAAACTCATAGTACATTATCAAAACATCACGCCATATAATTCTCGAAGATATATTTCTTGTCGGTTGGCACGTGCGATGCGAGTAGTGCCTACAAATTTACGTCTAGTGTTTCATGTGCGTATTCCCATGAACTTTTTTAAACTATAAAAAAGTCATTTTTAATTTTTGGTTTTCACTTTATACATAGAAAGTACTTCTGATGGCAAGTTGTTTTGCCGCGGGACGAGATTTAAATAGATTTCACGGTGTATGTAGTATTTTAGTAACCTTCAATAAATGGCTTGATGAGAGCAGCTAAAAGAAGAAGGAATAAGCATAGATCAATGTCAAACTCTGAACAATAGTGTGCCTATGTTTACTTAGAGGATTTCAAACATCATACTTTATACTTCAATTGAATATGTTTATTATACTATAATGGAAAGAAGAAAAATTATTGTCATAAAAAATAATTTCGGCTGTCAAACATGATGATTCCAAAATTTAATTTTCCATATAAAATTGACATGTCAACGTTGTGTACACTTACTTACATACTTAAAGGCTTATATCGTGGCCAAATAAGTAAACACCGAACAAGTGTAAGTCACAAGAAAAACAAAATGGCGTGCATCGAGACTCGAGTAATTCCCAAAAACAAGCAAAGAAACTGAATTGAAAAACTTCCCCATAACATCACATTTCCTGGTACAGAGGCAACGCCTACGTATAAATATCGACAGAAATTATTCTGTGTGTAGTAGTGGACTAATCAGGTTTAATAGTTAAGTATTTACAATATAAGGTAAAGGAAACAAGAAAAAATATGTACCTCTAGGTATAACTTAATAGACACTAAAAGTAATGGAAAAAAAATTATATAAAAGAAAAATAAAAATTACTATTTACAGAGAGCATCATAAAATTCGTCCGCATCGACGTCAATATAGTAGTTATTCTGTATATATATACAGAAAAACGTAAACCTATTCGTAAACAATAGAGCATCTGTCTACTAATTTATAGAATAAAAGTTGTTAATAAAGAAAAGCTGACGATGATGCGTTGTCAACTTTGATGACGAAACTCTAAAAATGTGTAAAATATAACAAACTAGCTACTACCAGCGGCTTTGTTCGCGGTCCCATGCAATATAAGTGTCCTATGTGTTATTAAAAAAAAAACTATTACCCCATAGAATTAATAAGTGTTATCTCTTTCTATACTAACAGAAATTGTAACTGCTTTTTTCTGAAGTAAATAAAAAGTTTTTATATTTTAATTTATTTTAGTATATTTATGTGTTTTTCCCGACCATATTCCACATGTCTATAAAGTTTAATTTTTTTCGATTATTTAATTTTTCCGTCATAAGAATCGTGTTCTGACAATAATAAACACAAAAAAAACTGAAATCGATCTAGCTATCGGTCCGGATATAGGGTTTATTATATATGCATATAGATGTTGATAATAACTTGAAGCTGCATAGCTTTTTCAGTTGTAGTACCTATTGTTTTTCTCTTTTATACTGCTGAAATAAGTTAAATCAGCTTAATCACATTTAAAAGGTGTAGAAAACAAGAAATATTTCGCCATTACATAAAAGCAAATAGTAAGAAATTGTGTTAAGGCAATCTTTAGTACAGTCGTATGTGGCACGCGTGTATTTTATGTTTCTGTACTCAGATAATGGTACAAAAGGTCTTGAAATTAGTTTCGTTACAAGACTTTAACTGCTTACAGTCTTTGTTTAATACGATTTACTTCATTTAAAGTACTGTTTAATGAGTATAATACTCTTTGTTAATTATAGACAGCAAAGGTTTATTAGCTCCTGTTCATTATATTGAATAGTTTATCATTGGATGCATTTATTGCATTATCATTTGAAAATTATTGAGTTTTAGTTGCAGAACATAGAATTAATAGTTCTATTATCATAGGTTACATGCTTCGATATTTTGCCATAACTCCTGAATGGATACTACTAAAAATTTAGATATCAACTTCTTGTCTATTTAACTCGAGGATCTGAATTCGAGTCCTCTGCAGCCTACCCAACGAATATTAAACTAAGGAAACAGTTAAATAACAATCAGATATTTATTTAATCAATTCACGAATAAACGGAAGAGCAGGCCGAATCCCCGGCAAGTCTAGTGATGTTCAAACTTATCGACCCGGCCAACAATTGTTCGACAAAGCCGAGACTTGTTCCGCTGTCTAGCAAAACAATAAATATTTGAATATTTTAACGCCGAATTCTGATAAAGGGATGTAAATGACTAGCTTGTCCAATTTGCATTGAACAGATTAACGTCATAATCGGCGCGATTCAATCAGCGATCCCTAGAACATCCTGGACAGGGGGCAGGGGGTGACAGTGAGGGAACAGGGGGAGGGGGTGCCATTTAACGTGGATACTAATAACTTTAGATAAAATGCTAATTTTGTGTTCATTCGATTTAGGCGAAGGAGATAGGCGCCTCCGCTGTCTGGCCTCATTCGCTGTTGCTATGATATTTTAACTTCCTCCTTTATACGCAGTATTTGTTGTTTAATTTAAGCTAGCTACCTACCGGTGCTATTTGGGAACGCGGTAAAAATACCAAAAACATTTTGTTCCCAAGCGTTACTTAATCACGACCCGCGACCCGCTGTTGGCCCGCCTCAAAAGTATTTAAAAATCGCCACTTAACTCCCATAATAGCTAATATTTATGGGGGAAAATCCCTTGGCTCGATCCCCTCAATGGCCTCAATACAGGCAGCAATTCGATCCGAGTGAACGCTTGTCATATTGATTCAGAATCGTAAGTGAGTGTTTTCGGAAGCTACGATAAGGCGAAACGTGACTGCGGAACCCGACAGCGGACCAGCCGTGTGAACCTTTGTACTTAACACTTACAGAACCCTGTTACCTAAGGGCTTGCCTTCCAGCCCTTATGGTCCCCTTTGACTTACAACTAAACTGTTTCACTATAAACTATCTAATTTGTTTCGACAAACGCAGATCGATTCGCATCGGATTTTCTATGTAGCGTAGTTTGAAACAGTACAAATAAATTGCACGTCAGATGCATGATATGGAATTGTTGCATTGTTTCATATATTTTTGGTGGTTGTATTTTTGTGTTAGAACTGTAGTTTAGACACTATTTTCGTATGTAAAGTTGGCTCAAAGCTAAACCGTTAAATACATTCATGTATTTAATACCACTTTACCATGAACTCGTACAACTCATAAGTCATAACACTTCGAAACAAAAAGGCCGTACAATAATTGTTCGCACATAAATAAACTTACAACAAGCGACCGTGGTCGTGTCAAAACATTAATTTTATGATCCACGAAATCCGTTCGAAATTTGTAACCAAAACTTAGTGTTCATAGCAATAATGTAACGGTAACTTAACACCGAAGTTTAAAAAAGGAACGTACTACAATAAATAAGAAAAGTTAAGTAAAAAAGTGACATTTAAGTGGTACAGTTTTTGGAAGTTCTGAAGTAAAAGAAGTCGAGTTTTTGGAATTATAACTAGATCAATGTTCAGTGAGAAACTACCAAGGAACTTTGGAACTAAGTGGGAGTGGGTTTTTGTATTATTTTTAAGGAACCGAAGCGCCTTCGGAATTCATTAGCTTTGAAAGTAACACGGTGAAGTCTACTAGCAATATGTGCCGGCCCCCGGGGAGCACGACGCCAAAGTCTACGGCTAACAGTTTCTTTTTAAATATTTTCTTTTAAACCTATATACGTTTACTCTTGCACTTTTCTTGCTAATAAAAGTATCGAAGTTAAGTTTGCTGAAACTAATTTCGCGGCTGTTTTGCTTTGGTGGAGTAGACAAATTGGATAGTACCTATTTCATACAAATTTTTGTGTAATGAATCTGTAAGTAGGTAATTTTTTTATGAGACCAAAAAGTAGGTACCTACTTTTTGGTCCTAAATTCCTATGCAAGTCAAAAAACAAAGTTGAAAGTTGAAACTTCATTCTAATAAGTCTCACTTGGAAAACTAGACCAACTTAGCAGTCTAAGTTAATATAATACAAGGACATTTATTTAGAAAACGGAAAACATATAACTTAAGAAAGTACACAATAAAATAACAAAGTTTTTTGCTGTACTGAGAGTTTGTGGAAACTTGTAAACGTTATTGTTTGCGACTAATACAGCTGTTTTAGAGGGCATTTTTCGAAAACTTAATTGGAATCAGTACGGCATAAACATAAACGGAGAAAAACTGTCCCACTTACGTTTTGCTGATGACATCGTGTTATTCGCTGATACAAAAGACCAAATGCAAAAAATGCTCATAGATCTGGAAAAAGAAAGCAGCGTGGTAGGTCTGACAATGAATACATCCAAAACCAAAGCACTAACGAATGCATTGGAGGACCCGATTATCATAAATGGAAAACTGATCGAGTATGTGACAGAATACACCTATCTAGGCCAACAAATTTCAAACACCAAAATAATGACGAAGGAAATAGACACAAGAATAGGAAAAGCATGGAATTGTTACTGGAGACTAAAAGAAATTATGAAAAACAAAGAAATTAAGATATCTGTTAAATCGAAGCTCTACAACACCTGCGTCCTACCAGTTCTAACATATGGGTGCCAAACCTGGGCTCTCACCAAAGCTCAAAACAAAAAAATTAGAAACTTGCCAGTCAGCAATGGAACGAAGCATGCTGAATATACGAAAATCTGACAAAATACGCAATCAAACTATCAGAAATCGCACTAAAATAGAAAACATAACGACCAGAATTCGTAAACTTAAGTGGCAATGGACAGGTCATACGATAAGAGGCTCCGAAAAATGGAACAAAAGCATAGTGTTTTGGTACCCTAGAAATAGAAAAAGAAAACGAGGCAGACAATTCAAAAGATGGGAAGACGATATAAGAACAATAGCAGGAAAAACATGGACTAGAACAGCGCTAAACCGAGCAGAGTGGAAAGAGATGAAGGAGGCCTTTGCCAAAGCTGGGCAAACAGACGAAGTTGTCGGTGTCAACGACTCACCAGAGTCACAATTGCAAACTATTTTAATGTAAATACTTTGTCTGATTAAACGCTTATATTATTATTATTAAAACAGCTGTTATGAAGAATCCTGTTAGTTGCTGACATCTGAAATATATTGCGACTAGCTGAGCCCGCAACTTCGTTTGCATGGTATATTGATTCACAGCTCCTCCCCCGTAGTTGATAGCATGATAATGTAGCATATATGTTGACCAGACCTGTTAGTAATATTCATGCAAAATTTGAAGTAAATCCATGAAGCGCATTTTGAGTTCATCCCGGACATACATACAGACAAACAGACAAAAATTCTAATAACCATATTTTTGGTTTTGGTATAGACAGTAGATCACGCCCCAAAGATTCTTTAAAAAAAAATATTCGATGCACAGTTTTCATTTTCCTACGATTTTATTATATGTATAGATACTAGTTTTTGGCTCTGGTTCCATCTCATAACAAGTTTGCTTGGTTCCTATTTGACAGTAGCGTGATGTTAGTTTACCTTACTACATTTCTTATGAAAACATACATACATACATACATGACCACGCCTGTCGGACATAGGTAGGCAGAGACTATGGAACTCCAATTGCCACAATTTTAATTCTTTCGCTTCTTCTGCATTTTTTTTTCAAATATTCGAAACTTTGATAAAGGATATAACATTTGATAATCTTTTAAACTGCTATCGGAGAACCTTTTAATCTAAATAATAGATATCGATTTAAACAAGAGAAAACCAAACGTTCGAAAACCGTTTATTAACTATTTGTTTCAGAAATCTATCTACTTTAATCATTTGTTTATTCCAGAATTCTAAAGAAACAAATCAAAAATCTACATAAGGCTTCATTGAAATAGGTCGCATATCGCTACGATTTATCGCGCCATTCCATGAATAAAAAACGACTGTTAAGTAACTAATTTGGTAAGTACATAGTTACATGACACAAATAAATAAAGTTTATCGTAACATGTATGTGAAAGACGCAGCTATAAGCAAATAAAACATATTACTGCAGTCTGTAAGTAAGCCCTGAAAGTATTATATAATTGATTTATAATAATAATAATAATCATTTACTTCAGACCATGTCCATACTCTTGTTAGTAACATTTAACTTAAAAAATAATGTTATTAGACATTATATAATTACAATAGCTCAATATACAAACAAATAGATAGAGACAGGACAGTATAAAATCATTCAAATAATTACAATAATTAAGTTAGGATGTGTTAGTACTGATAATACAGGGGCGTATATAGCGCCGTATCTGCCGTACCAATTATATGGGGCCCCCAGACTACGGGGGCCCCAACGTGTGTAAGCAAAAAAATAAAAACTTCTCAATTTATAATTTTATTACAGTAATCACAAAATGCATGCGTTCAAAGGTTGACAGAAACCATGGAATTTATTTTCCATGGCAAAAACTGAAAAAACTAAAGTACTTAATCATTGTCCGATAATTTGGGCATAGAAGAAGACTTTTTTTACGTTTCAAACAATTTTTTATACGGGACCCCGCCAAGATACGCTACGCCACTGTGATCATATAATACTAAGCTTCCATATTAATATCTATAAGTCCCTATAATAGAAAGTAATAAGGACAGAATTCACTTTTCCAACTCTAAAATAAAATAAACTTCAATATACTTAGTCACTCTCAAGATGAGAATACTATCGACCTCAGATCGAAGCCACGGCAGAAATGCAGCCACGAATTGAATGCTGATGCCTATCCCCTACCCAGACAATATCCCAGCCACCTAAAATATTCACGAAAAGAGACCGACTGATCTATTCTTAGAGAATAGAGCGACACTCCAACTTCCCGTAGTCTATACATACGGAACTATGTAAGTGTGCACTAATCTTAATCTTCCCTACTAATCCAAATGACTGCAGCACTTCAAAGTTATCTGCGTAATATCATGAAACTTCCCTTAGCAAGTAATCTCCATAATACTTACTCAGTACGTGTTAGTTATCATATCTTTAAACAATTGTTGTATTGTGATCAAGTCGGGAGCTGATATAGAAGTTAAACACAAGTTTGCATAATGTTCTTGCGGAGTTAGGCGGCGAGTGAAATCGCTCCTCATTAGGCAAATCGGATGACGTTAGCTGAACCTATTAGTACAGTCAATGTTTGGCGACCCCGTCACCCGGCCCGCTCGTCACACAGATATCGCGACACCACCATCTTTCAATTATACTTTGCACATTGATTGACTTCCAACTTTAATTTCGACAAGAATTTAATTAAAATTATTATATCGTAAACCGTTTCAGTACTTTGATGAGCTTAGTGGGTATTTAATTTGTAATCAGTAGGTATCTAACTCTCGTTACGAAACCAGCTTAAGCGCTTAGCGTTTACACAGAATATTTGCGAACAAACTTCAGTATTAGATAGACTTGATTCTTGAAAGCGAACTTTACTGAATTATAAGCGAACTTTAATAATAGCGGACACGAAAGGTAAAAAGTTTATTTTAAAATAACCATCTAAGGTGAACATTTTTCCACGACTTTATGAAACGTTTCAGTAGATTTATGAATAAAACCTTTCAGGGCGGATGCGAGGCCGCAATGTAATTTAGGTCGTATAAGGAACAGAGCCGCAGTCTCCAAAATTAGACCGTTATCATTCCGCCGCTGTCGCCGCGGAGATCACCAGTTATATGAGCCAATACACCGAACAGAATAAATTTGCTTTATACCAGACATTGACCTTCATAACCGATATTGTTGCTTTTATACAAGGAAATATTTTCCAAATTCGCAACGTCCGCCCTCTCGCTCCCGGCTTATGTCCTCTTTTTTAGTTATTTACGCTGCAAAGCCGACGCCGTATGAGAAAATTGGAAAACCTTTAAACGAATTAGGTCCAAGAAGGTATGACTTCATAATTTAATGAATTTTATCATTTTTGGCCTTCATTATGGTAATCGCTTTGAAATTTTTTACATTGACAATATTCTATACAAAATACGAATTGCTCTAGAGCTATTTAGAATCTAGCTTCTAGAAGCTATAAACAAAAGTCTGATTGCAGCAGTAGTTTCCCAGTAGTGCTGTGTACGAATGAAATTCATCCGCACACGCTGGCGATGATACCGCATGTCAGAGGCACAGTGACGGGCACGGCGGCGCACTGGGGGCCCTTTGTCTCGACCTGCCCTTTTGTGAGAAATTCCAATTAATACGTTATACTTTTATGAGAAAAAAACCCATATATCGATTCAACGTTGCAAAATTGAAACAATACCGCACCACTATTGTACACCTGTCAAACGTCCAAACCACAAAAAAACTCATACGACGCGTCGCTTTAGCGTCGCCTTCAGGAGTTTAAAATGTATGTACCGTTGTTCACTACGACTGTAGTATTACAGTACATTGCGCTCATTGCCTACTTTCATGTGTAATTCATGTGTTACACGACGCATTCCAAATGTAATCCAACACGCGAACTGTTCGCACGACGGACTTTTTCCAGCGAGAAACTTCATTAAGTTACAGTACACTAAGATATTCAGTCGACTCGATGTACAAAATAATCAGTTCTCAACTTTCCATTGTATTTTAAGGAGCTTAGACAGAAAAGGATGTTAAATATGAAATCAATTGGAACGGACTTTTCCATTAATAAAGAAACTCGGGAAGAAAGGACGCCGTGTCCTCACTAATTAGAAGTCGCGAGTCGAATTTTCAATGCGTCTCCCGCCGCTTTACTAATGGTGAACTGAAATAAAAGTTTATATTTACTGTGCGTGGCTTCTTTCTCTCAATGAATATTTATACTTTCTCTTCACTTTATTCACCTCAAAGCCAACACCGCACCGGCTCAACTTTTTACCGGTATACCTACTTTTTATGGTGGAATTTTCCTTTGAATTTTCTTAATGTTCGGACTGAACAGAACGTGTTTCGCGATATGTTGCTCTCAGATAAATGTTATAAACATAATTTTACCTAAGTATTTGCGTTAACAACATTGCGTGGTTTCCGTACAAAACAAAATAAAAGCGGAGCAAGTTAATTTGTTAACGGAGGCTCTGTATTAGCATGTGGGTGTGAAGCGACATGCGACACATCTCGGGGGCGTCACGTCACCTCGCCAGCGGGGAATCATTTGTTAGAACAGCAATAAAGCGGAGGATTAGCAGTCGTCAGGAGGCGACAAAGTTCCCAATAAGCCTCTGCCTTCCGGTACACCGCGACTCGCTTTACAAGAGTAATGATGCTTAATTTTAATGACGCGTCGCCGACCAGAGCGTCACCCGCGTGGAGCCGCGTGGAGCCGCCCACCGCGCGACGCCGCCCGGCATCGCGCGTGACCCGACTGCACAACTACCGCTGATATTGGAAGACTCAACGACGACCGAAAGTCTGACGATAAATTTAGTTATTACTTGTGAAAATAGACGGAAGGAGATCGCTAACTTGTCCTCGTGAGAAGATAATGGATCATTGTGGGGGATGTTTTTAGTTAAGTACTTTACGAAAAAGGTCTCGTTAAAAGCCCCGTTATGTGAGGAGTTTGCCAATTGTATTGCAGAGTTTCCCGTTTAAACCAGGATAGATGATACAAATTTTGTTTTAGTGGTAAAAGTTTAGATGATATTTGGATCCCGCCTCACTAATCCGGCGTTTTAACACACAAGTTTTTCCTGTTCTTACTCTATCATCGTCTTATAAAGTGATAAGTATCATAAGAAATAAATTTAAACTTAGGCTGTTATACCGATACGAAGTTATATAAACATTCACGAAGTGAAATACAATTATTGTTAGAGTAAATGGCCGCTCATTAAATTAATCATGACTGTGAAATCATACAACAGTCGACATGGAAAGATCAACAAATCAAACGATGCGAAGTAACGTTCACATGTTAACAAAGTCAGATAATGTTTGTCATCGAATATGTACCAATTTATTCAATCGGAATGTTGGAAATGAACATTTTGGGTGTGCAAACAACAGTCTATATAAAATTAAAGACAGCCGACGGCGACAGCGCGGTCGCGGCTCGTCCATCCATCCGACCATCCGTCCGTCCGTCCGCGCTCAAAACTCGATGAATATTGTTTACAAATGCACCGCATCCATAACGAAAATGTTTGGTTGATACCGCCCAACTGATGTATCGATACTTTTCAATATTTTATCACGACGTAAATGGTTCTCGTGTAAACTAGACGGAAATATTTGATTTGATTAAACATTCGAATGTTTTGTAGCTCCGCACCTATGTGTACATTTGGTGCTTACCTACCCATACCGAGTACTGAAAATAAAGTCATCAATACAACGTTTATTAGTGAAAGTGTTCTGCAAATTACATATGAACGTTTTCATGCTAACCAATTAGCTATTTCAAAGTACCTGAGTTCAATTGGTATCATTACATTTTATTGGTAAATATCTTTTGTTTGAGTTATATGAAAGTAAGTGTCAATGTCTTCGTGTTCACGCATCACATTCAACTTTAACTGAAGGTATAGTCGACAGCAGGTAACAAAGTAACAATATTTCCCACGGCAACAAATTGAATAAACACATCACCGTTCGCCTTAAACGACGAAAAGACAAGTCCAATAACGTCGGGTACCGTAAGCGATAAATATTCTGCTATCTAGCGCCGCCACGCTCAACATATTTATGCTATCCTAGTCAGCGTTACTAGCTCGCTTAAGATATTTGTTTTTCTCAGAATATAATACAATTAAGTACAACAATGTTATTGTTACGCATTAAATCCTCCAAGTTTCTTTCACAAACTGCCTTTGTGCCCTCGCTACTAATTTGATGAGTTTGGCACTGATTTTTCCGAAGCATACATCGTCGTGTCTACATATAAAAGTCTGCCTCGTGTTCTGCTTACATAAGATAATATAGATATATTTGCGTCTGTCTGTAAAATAAAATAAAAAGTCTGTTTTTTATTAATTTAGACATATTTGATACGGTATGATAATCTCATCATAAAATCATTTGATGTAGACACGCACAAATGTAAATAAGTACGTAAGTAATATAGCTACATGCATGAAAAAAAGAGATTCCCCTTCGAGGGAATTCGTGCTAAAACTGACAAACAGGAGGGCTCCTAATTTTCATATCGAAAAAACCAAAATGGCGTCGTTGTACACATGTTGTTGCGTGAATTTCTCTTAGGGTCACGTATTGGCATCGTCTAATACAATTTGTTCGGAGACGCGCACCGCCCGCGGAATGCAAACACGCTCGCGACACTTCATAACACATGACGATTATTCGCAATTTGTTGCTGGGACATGGGCGAAATAGAAAATATTTATGTCTTACATATTATGTATAAACGACACGTTCCACAGAACATTAGGAATGTACCTTCATAAATATAACTAAACACGAACATAATAAATAAAACATCTCCTGAAAAGCCAAATAACAGCAAGGAAACCATGTCTTTTCCAGTTAATAGAAATTTTTTATAGTAATTATAATCCTTTTGTATATTTTATCCGCTAATTTCGCAATAAACAA
Organism: Spodoptera picta; assembly: GCA_038387885.1. Lineage (NCBI taxonomy): Eukaryota > Metazoa > Arthropoda > Insecta > Lepidoptera > Noctuidae > Spodoptera > Spodoptera picta. The sequence goes on along the minus strand of JAZHFQ010000438.1, from coordinate 3,031,574 downwards.
CACCACATTCTCAGAAAAGTACGACTTTGCCAAAGAAAAACAATTTCCATTTTGGTTTTTGACGTGGGAAGAATTAATTTAGTGAGCGTTTAGTAAACAACATTTGCATACGTCGGTAAAACGGTTGAGTACATCGATATTACTCTCGAATTATTAAGTCTTGGCGGCGTCCGCTCGCAAGCAAACACATGAATAATAGACATGAATACAGTGGAGTAGGTACCGTACCAGCGTACCGGCCCGATGTGCACAGGGCAGGATTATCGGAATTTATGTGGCAGTGTGTGACGCACCTCGCGCTTGTTCGGCGCGAAGAAAAATATTGTGGTCTGAGAGCTTAAATATTGATGGATTTATGAACGCTCTTAAAATTATGACAGGCTCGAGCCACCGGCAACTTTATTGAGTCTTATCTCGGCGCTAGATTTATTGGTGTCTGTAAGTTTAGGGGAATCGTTTTGTTGTTTTCACTTACGAGAGAATAAGAAAGTTGTTTTTGAAAAGTATGTTATACACTTTAGATTTGTTGCTGAACTCGAATAGACAGTACATTGATATAGTTTGTAGCAGCTAGTGTTTTGTCAGGGATTGTTTACAAATCTATGTATCTCGTAATATTAGGTTACATACGCTTACGACTGTTTGTGGTATACAACAAATTCTTCGATACACAAGCTTTGGTCTGAGTATTTGAAGTAACACGAGTCTTGTAGATCACAATCATACAAGATACAACAATACATTTCCAAGGCAGGCAGGTAATAGCAAAACGTGGTTGTGGAAATCTCAAAACGGCTCTTGTGAACTTATTGTCAGTATAGAAAACGTAGCGACGTCGAACCAGCCATTGTACATTCATACGTCTGACGAACAACAAAAGAAAATATTTTCTGAAAGAGTACTCCCAAACTAAATCATTTGAAGCAAGAATATAAGTTGTGAGTAGCAGACAGATGGCGCAACTTGAGGTGCGAATAAAGTTTGAGTGGAAAAACTTATTCCTCCGCGAATCCTCAGCGCGGGGCGCCGGGCGCAGTCTGTGCCCCCGGGACACCTTTAACAATTTGTAAGTTATTTATTGCTGCCAAGAAATATCATTAACCCTTTTAAATTTAACAGATTTACACAAAGTTTTGTTTGCCTCAGATATTTACTTAGCACTTCTCAAAGGGTTCGTTCGGAGGTATTCAGGAAGTGATTACACGATCAACATTTCGGGGGACGATGGTATAAATTACAATAGTAACATCTGCCCTAAAACTAATATAACTTTTCAAACAATTCGTTACATTCTAAATATTTCTGAGTAATAGTCAAGTTGGCTCGTTGCGAACAAAGTTGGCGGGGTTATTTCAACTAAACTAAACTATTACTTATGAAAACTGAGTTAACATGCAAATCTTCGTCCATTCCGAGGATCTTGCTTACGTAAGCGCTGTTTAATACTTCGCGCATACTTACACTTCTCTTTCTTTTTAGTCTTTCCAAAATTAAGATTTTACGACACAGGAATGGAAGATGGGAGCTGACTCGGTGAGGTTGCTCATCTGTTCCTTATCCAACTTTTGCAGTGATTTAAGTAAGTAGTGGTACTCGGATAAGGTTGTATTTTTCTATTTTATAATTTTCCAACCTATTGGCCTTTTGAGACCTAGTCGTGTGCATTTACTGGTTTATCCATGCTTGAAATGGAGGTCGTTCATGGTTCTAATATTATTTATTTGCAATACGATATAAATTTTAATTATTGTTGTCTTACAGTTATCTAATAACCTTGAATGGAAATGTGTATTGACATAGTTATTTACCCAGTACTTGTCTACTTAACGACTATTAAACCAAATAGATTGTTCCCATTATCTCGATACATGATTACATTACGTTTATAAAACTATTAACTTTAGGCACTCTCCTATCTAATCCGAGCTTAATCCGCCGATATTAGAGATTACCTAAGCTGCTTAAATTGTACGTAAAACTATTATCAATTCAAGGTAAATGAGGCAAGTGTTATTGTAAACTTAGGTAACTGATACAATTAGTATTCAAAGTATAATATTAGCGCGTCTTCTACACAAAGGGGTAAAATACTATTTGAATTATTTACGTATTTAGTAAACTATGTTATGGGTCTCAATATATTTGCAATGCAATAAACCTATTTATAATTTTAATGCTTTTAGATTTGGTCACTGATATATGCGAGAGTTACTTCTGACATTACCGAAGATTATAGGTTACAGTAACTACTTTCCCTCAAACATCACTATAATCTTGTTCTTCTTTAAAAGAACTCCATTAAATCGAACCCTTTACGAAGAAGTTCGCAAATAAATACGAAGAATGAGGCAGGTGCTTACCTACGTCAAACTAGATACCTAATCAATAGAATAGCTTTAAAATAGTATCCATTAAAATCTAATGAGTCGACCTTACACTTTAAACGATAAATAAACTATGCATTTTCAATCTTCCGTCGCATAGAACAAGGGGTAACCGTAGCTTTAAAGGTCGCTAAGCTAACTACGCCACTGGCGATCAAACAGCACCAATTATTTTAGGGTTCAGCGTATTGAAACCAATTTTTTTTTAAACGTTGCCTCACACTAAGTAAGTTTTATGTTTTCAGCTTGCTCACTTAATAATTTGACGAGGAACTCTACTAGTTTCAAGCCATGCTAGAGGCTCATATTCATGAGCAGCATTTCGCGACCCGCGACGCGGCGACTGTTGCGGTGCTACTGGCTACTCGAGTCTGCGGGCCCAGCAGGGAGTAAGCCGAAAACATAAAAAAATATTTAGTATGTCTCACGAAAGTTACAATACAAATATGTTGCCTCACACTTCGATTTTCTCCTGTGTCGTTTACAAACATACAAGTTCACCTCATAGGTATACATGGCACCCAGACCCGGAACAATAATCTGTGGATCACACAAAAAGTTGTTCCGTGCGGGAATCGAAATCGCGATACGTTGCGCGGTAGCCAGTTGCCCAACCACCGCACCAATCTTGCACTCAAATTATTTGTTCCATGTTTTTTAAAGAAGTTTTAATAAAGAAGTTTTAATACAGATGAAATTAATATATATTTTTCGCTAGCCCTACTTTTGCGTGTGTTGTTAGATGCGATTAAGGGTCTACACATTTTACAGAGATAGAATAGCAGCCTTATTCAAAAAACCTGAATCTTTAACTGCGATTGTTAACCCTATTGACACGAAGAATATGCCAAATCCAGATGCAGAGGAGACTTAGAAGAACTATAGTCCAGAGAACTGCCACGGGATATTGGTTATGATCATGATTACAACATGTTATAATGATCTTACAATCCATACGTCATATTACTCACAAAATAAAAAAATTCGGAACCCGCAACTGGTGCCCAGTAGACACTTATCCTTATAAACTCCGGTCCAGTATTTTCAAGACCGTTAGCGTGTTTTTATATCCTAGCTTAATGAATGCAAGGACTAATTTTGTGAGTGCCCTAACTCGTGTACTTAAGCTTATAAGTTCTCACATGATATTTTATTTTTGCGCCGGCTTAAGTTTAGCTTTGTCGGTCTTAATTATTTAAGTTTTTCCGCTGATTTTTGCCGGATAATGTCTAAGGGAGTAGGAAAACTGGTGTTTATCATTGTTGGGGAGTATTCTAAGGTCTGTTTCCCAATATCTTATTAATTGACGAAGGTTTTTGGTTTTTTTTTAAGAAATGTTTTTAAATAGGTGTTAGGTAAGTTACCAGCAACTTGACCGGACGTTGTGAAAAGGTTCTGTGTTATAATTTTTAAACCTAAGTCATAAACTGTCATCTTTCAAACTTGTCACAAATATTGTAAAGTAATTGTAAATGTAGCACAGCGCATACTAGGAGCAACAACATACCTCTACCTATCTACTTCATATATGCAGAATATATATCTACTCAGCTCAGAAACATTTAGGTATAGCTAAAACAAAACCACAGTAACAATTAATAACCACAAATTACGACAAACAAACGATAAGTAGTTTCAACTTTAGAGCTTAGTTCCTTGGCTACCACAAAATAGCCTAGACTCCTAAATAGTTCATTAAATCAGAAATTTTACAAGAAATATTTAACTTAACTATTGTATCGCACGCTAGGAATATGGCGCTGGCGTTGGGTAAATTCATGGATTCGGTCATGCACGCCATGCAGGCTGAACATGCAATGCACTATAATACTAGTTAGCTAGTCACCTAGTAATCACTGTATTTAACTACATGATAGTTACGTAAGACCTTGAGATAAGAGAAGGTGGAAGATTTTTTATACCACGACGTGGCAAAAAAAAGAACACACACCTGATGGCAAGCGGTTACCGTTGGCTATGTACGCTTGCAACACTTGGGGCATTGCCGACCCTTGAAATACCTGTTTACTCCTTCTTCAAGAACTCCATGTTGTAGCCTACGACTTGAAATTTGACTTTCCTATGAGGAATGTCCTTGTTCTTTTTTAAACATTTATTCTGCATCAGTAGTTCGTGACACTGACAGTCCACTATCAGTACTCTACACTGTAATCGCACTATGAACCTCCTCTATTATAAGGGGGGTTGCCATAATCAACAGACTAGTCACCTAGATTGGAGAACGCATTTTTAAAAGGTTCGAGTTCATTAGAAAGTGTTGCCGACGAAGTGACAACAGCTTATTAGAATTTTTTAACAGGCATTATTATTGACATACCTACGACGATAAGTTTTGAGGCAGTTTTTAATAAGCCCTTATAAAAACCGATGTCATATCAATACTAAAACGCTTGTCATGTATAAGTAAGTAACAGAAGAATAAGAAAGAATAACTAAAGAACAGATTTTAACACAACACAGATAACACAAAAGTCGACAGCAAAGGGCGCAGACGAGGCAAAAGTAGTTCACTCAATTCTCTTTATTCTTCACAGTTAAATAAATACTCTTTTGCTGAACACTATTTCATTTTCTATACTAACAGATAAAAATAATAAATGCAAATATAAAAGTTAGCAATTCTTAGCTAAAGCGCTATTTAAAGTAACCCGTTTAAGTGAGGTGAAGTCTGTTTCAAAATAGGTTTAACGGCGACCGCAGCCAATTTGATTAAGTTTAAATTCTGCCAACTTTTGAACGGTACTTGTTAAGAAGAACCATTGTTAATTTTAAAATTTTAAACTGTGAACTAATTAGATTTGCGATACCGACAGGATGACGGATGTAATTAGCAGTATTAGCTGGCGTTTCTTTGATATTTAACTTTGAAACTTATTGTTTAATACAATTTTGTATCTATCGTTTTCGGTTTTACATTTGTTGAACTTCAAATCTTCGGTTTATATACTGTTAAAGTTTCGGGATTTAACACGTTAACCGCCGCATAGGTCACCGGTGACCTACGTTAGCGGAGGAGTGGAATTCAGCAGTTTTCTGTCGGCAGTCAAAGGTTTAAACAATATTATTTTAATAGTTGAGCGGTTTATTTCGACGTAAAAAATTAAGTATCGTACATAAAATGAAACCTTAAATTGAAGTTGAATGATCTGATGAAAAGTATTGAATAACCATCTTAGAAAATCTAAGAGAATATTGAATCTTTTCTACAAAATTACTTCGTAAATATTTTACGTAACCTACCTTTCTTCGCTCAGCCAGCCCGCTTTCGAGATAAAATTTCAACAAGTCTGTAGATTTTCACCGTACCTGAAACGAAAAGAAAACAGTATAAGTATTTTATTACAAAAAAAAAACAAACAATGATTTATAAAATAAAAAGCATACATATCAAATTTTGACATTTATTGTACAACAGACGCAACGTTCTTAACAATTTGGAAAATTTTCCTTCTGGAAAATGGTGAAGAAAATTTTCTGTTTCATGAATAAAAGTTGGAAGATTTTTTATGGAGCGAGACTTATAATTACTTATGTTTTAGCAGCGATAACTTCCAATTTGAGTAGGTATGTTTGGCAAAACGATACACCAAATATAAGAATTGCATAGCAATAAAATCTCTCTAGCAATAAAAGATGTCAGATCTCTTTTTCAAACCAGAAGAGATCGGAGTAAATAATAAAATGGCTAGCACTAAAATGTGCTTTCAATTTACCGCGAGCAGGATATCAGGGCGAGATGATTAAATAGCCGCAATGTAGCCAACTTGTGAGCAATCTTTCCGAAAGTGGAATCTTGGCTTTTAGATCATCAGGCTGGGTGACGGATGGACCGAGTCGTGACTCCCGGACTATGATAGATGTCCCACCCAACGACATGTTGGCTTATTATGAACAATAACATTCTTTACAAACAAAATCTTCGTGTGTGACGTTCCATTATTTTATTAGATTAATGTTTTTCTTGTAGCAGACCGTATTTTGTTGGTTTTTTGTCTGGAAGGTAAAGTAAGTGGATGGTTTTGCGTAAGTAATCGTTTGGCTTGTTGTCTAGGATAAGGCTCACGACCTAAAGCAGGATGCCTACTACTTGTGTATTACTACTTGTGTATTAGGTATGTACTAACTAGAAGTATCATTTACTGATGAATTTTCTTTTGTCCTCAATATATTTTGAGAAAATGCTTGTTTTAAAATCGAGCTGAAAAATAAGTAACAGTAATTATTTTCGAATTTCAATATTACCCACTAGACAGCGAACCAGATCTTCCACTTAAGCCCATCAACAAGTCATTAACAATCGTTATTTAATTAATCGCAACCTTCTAAAGTGCGTAGGTGTTCTTACTTAATTACTTAAACAATAACAAAGTTCAACACAAGTTCAACCGGTGTCTTCTATACAATCGACATGATTTTACAGTTACTATTATTCAAGTTATCATAGTGAGGATAAAATGGATTGTCGGAGTTAAAAGTTTAGTACGGCATCAAGTTTTAGGCCTGTGGCGGGCCTCCGACGACTGGCGATAATGGCGCGTCACTCATCCGCAACTGGATGGTACAGATTTACATCCACGTGATTTATGACTTCTTCATAGAGAGGGGAAAAAATATACAGGAAAATATAGGGAGGGGACGCCACGCTTGCTCGAGCGGCGCCGAATTGAAAATACTCCTTGTAAGAATTTAGCGATCGCTACAATGGAATATTGTTGTCTGTTTTCATACACTCGATGTGAAGTAAATCGTCAAAGGAATATTCTTTCTTACTTTTATTTATTCTTAAAATTGAGTATCAGGCATTATAATTTCTCGTATTTGAATATTAACCTAAATTGTGGTGCGTGCACAAATGCCCGCGTGTGTTTACGTTCGTATTTTAATAATATACTTGGGGGTTGTTGTACATATTTATGTGTGAAAGATGGGCAATTTGGAAGACAAATGGCGTAGAATTCAGAGGTCCGGTATCGATATCGAAAAATTGCCGCGGGCTTGCGTTTATCATCAGGCGGAATTCCGATTATGTGCGTAATAAAAATTGTGTACTTACCTCCATCGTATAAAATACTTACTTCGAATAAACTTTATAGCCTGCCTACCTATTTATATTATGATGATACTAAATTACATTTATAATGTTATGTGTTGTTTGTGTTTTTGTTTGTCTCTATTACAAGCTCAGGTGAGAGTAAGTAGGTATAAGAACGCGGCGATACGCCTCACGAACAAACTAGAAAAAGGATATTGAATCGGTAAGAGAATGCCGTAACTTAAGAAAATGTCACCCTCTATCAACCGCGACGTGTTGCTTTGTGTCGGAACGTATACTGATACTGTTATATACAATATTCTACGCGCATTCCCTATAAACATTTTTCAAAAATTAACACCATATTATTTTGCGTTCCAGCTTCATTTTCATACTGATATTTTTTGGGAAAAATCCCGGATCTTTCGCAAAACAAATGTAAAAAGGTCATCCTTTTATCTCACAATTTGCAATTTGAATACGCAGACAAATTAATCCGGCAAAAAATTAAGCAAAAGAATACAAAGCGGCATCGCGGGAACAACGGTCTGCTCAGAAATATGCGACAGAGGATATCATTACAGTGCGCGGCCGCTGCCTGCACACACAGACCCGCTGCTAACCTGACTTTATCACGTTTTACTTTTTCTCTCCCAAGTAGTCGGAGTGGCTTTACCACAAAAGACGTAGAAGACATAATTTAATTTAAAAGTTGTGGACACTCGGGTTACCAGGAGCTAAACAAGAGTCCCCGCGCACGACGCGACGTGTGCGTTCCTTGGTATTCAGCGCGCGTACTTCAATTTCAAAGGTGGCGTTTGTTATTTCTTAACAATGAAAATCACGCAACGCATTCAGACAAAAACAAGGAATGTTCAGTAACTAATTTTCGTTTCCAGTCTCCAGTGAATACCCGAGGACGTGTGGAAAATATCTGAGGTTTTCTGACGTATTTTGGCTCGTTGGGAGATAATAACCTGTCTTGTTTCCCGTCGTGCTCGTCACGCGTGTCTCCGTTCCGTGGCGCGGCACGAGAGGGACGCCTGTATGTCGTTTTGTCACTAACGCATCATTTGTACTGTTTGCCAGACCGTTATTGGGCTTGTTTTTGGCAAACTCGCTGGCGTATTGCGACGCGCTGCGCCTCTAAGCCTGAAATGAAAGACCGTTTCGGTTCAGCCCCGAGAATTGGTTGCCTTCATTAGGGGTCTCTGTTTGCGCGTCTGGCGAAATACTGTTATTTAAACTAATTAACTGAGTATTGTGATGTGATAGAGAGAAAATAACGAAAACATTAATCTTCTGCACCACCCTTTTATTAAGAAAGTAATGCTTTCATCTGGTTTCAAATTGGCTTCGTATTGTACGCCGTTGTTGTTTCGATTAATTCGGAGCGAACTATTGTCACTGCGGGCTTACGTCGACGTCAACTTAATTCACCTGTAATGGCTGAGTAACTGAAATAAATCAGGCTGGCTAATTTTATTTTGTTGTTCAATTTGTGATGAAATTGCGGCCCGCCCCCGCGTGGCCCGCCCCGCGACTCTCAGCCAAATGTATATTAATGTGCCCCCCGAACCGCAACACTAATATTGTTTTCTTTTTATGCTCCACGACCTCGAAAGCTTTTACTAGTGTCAACTATTACGCTTGCTTTACGGTTTGAAGTAATGTCATTGTATAGACGAAGGAACAAAGGGGAGACGCTAGTGGCGGAATACTTCGTAAAAATAAGAGTTTACTCAAAGGTTTCGAGAAGAAAATCTCGCCTAACGACTGAATATCGTGAGCGAGAAATGTCACGATCCGCGCTGTGACTCAGTTTTATAATAATTTTATTTTAGCTACCTTGAGATTTTACTGCTGCTCAGGATATGCATTCTGCGAAACAAATGTAGGTACCGACGTCGCTTGCTGTTTTATATTCTTCTAAAGAGGTTAGAGAAATGTAATGAAATTTCAGTAGGTACTAGTACGAGCAGAGGGTAAGAATTGCCAGTTTGTGCCATTTTGATGGAACCAGCTAATTAGCAATTCCTAATTTAAAGTAATCGCCGAATTACAGAATCAAAATTCAACTTTGCTAATTCGGGGGAAATGATCCGTGAATTAAATTAAAAAAAAAAAACAAAACAGATGAGGCGGTAATACCTTGAGCCCGCAGTCGGACGGTCCACTGATGACGTAAGAATTTTATTACCTACCGTAGCGTCCCGCAGACCGCACTCCCCCGCCACTGGTTCCGTTTCAAGAGGATTAACTTGTAATCCCACAGGAGGACCAATATCATTCATTAGAATGCTATTCCCAGCTTTATTACGTCTGACACAATGTTTTCGTCGGCATTTGAAAATGGTTTTAAATTACTTTTTGACTGTGATTCATATGAATAATGACGGACAACAAAACACGAGCTGTGTTTTCCACCTTCCATTACCGTACCTAATATCAAAATTTATTTATGTACCGTTAATAATTTGTACCTATCTGTAAAAAGGGGCTTCTGGGCTTAAGTTTAATTAAATTATTATGAGGCGTGAAATAGTTGAAGAAATAACAGAGAAAATTGTATTCTGTTAGTCGCCTCAGGCTAATTATAATAAATGGTCGGATGTTGTAGCCTAGCCCTAGTTTTACCTAAGCAAGCAATTTAAAAGACAACTCAAACACTGGCTGCTATTTTTATTTCAGTCTTCCAACTTCCACTATCCGCTTTAACTTTATTTAAAAGACATTTTAAAATTCGAACTCCAGTAGCTTCTAGTTTTGAATTTATCGGCTTTTAAGAGATTTTTTCGAATATAGAATGGTACTGGCTAGAATTTTATTCTATTCTAGTACAATTTGAATGAGTTCTCGATTAGAATTTTAAATGAACCGTTCTGTAATCGAGATTTCTGACAGCTGTCAATACACAGAGGACTCTCACTTATGAAGTCTTACAGACAGTTCAATTAACAGGGTGGGTGTATTGATAGTAGTGCGTAGGTACAAGGACAATGCCGAGGCAGGCCGAGCCGCGATGAGCCGTGGTATTAAATCTAGATTACCGTTTGGCGTTTCCGCTCGGCTGGATAATCAACGGGACTATATTAAAGCTATCAGTCACGTGACGCATGACAAGCTACGCGTGTTGTCACGCGGAACATTCGCATATCAAACGTAAATTGTGGGATAGTGTCGTGACAATTACACATTTTCATGGGTTAAAGGATCGTCCCACTCCGCAATTCATATTGGAAAGCTATTGTTTACATTTATCAATATTGAATCATTATGAATTAAAATTATTGTGATTGGGTTTATGATAAATATAATTATACAATAACGAATTTGAACTCGCACGCCTACGAAGCTATTAACCCTATACCATTCGGACAGATTACTGCCGTTCGATTTCCGATCATTAGTTGACGACAACGACCGCATTTGTGAATTTACGATGACATCTAGTCGATCGATAGAATTAATTCAGCTCCTCAAATTACAATCTCTCATAAAACATGGAAAATTGCGTCGCATTTTTTCCTTGCGTCGTTTAATCCAAATCGAATATTTGAGTTAAGCGGGCACCATAAAATATGATTAGTGGTTATGTGGGGACCGGCGCTGGCGACACCAACGGCAAATATGGCCGGCCGGCCTAGGCAAACACGTGCGCCGGACTGCCGCGGGCCCAACCCGCACCATTCACAAATATTGTTTCGCTTGATCTTCATGTTTCTGACAGTTGATGGGTGAAAATGTTTGATTTATTGTCAACAGTCAGATCGATTGGAAAATTAGTTAGTCTTGCGTCGACTTCGTGAACAAACAAATTGTTTTATTAGGAGGAATTTATAACAGTTGATGGATAAGCAATAAAAGTATGCTAAGGAGTGCTGATAATATCTTTTTAAAAGTGGTGTTCAAATGACACTTTGTTACTGCGCACCTGATATATATTTCGTATTAACTTACTACACATACGTTAAGAGTTAAGCTCCACGTGTACGCACTTACGCGTACTTACATAACCTCTATTCATAATGATTATGGCAAATAATATCTTTTGTGAGCGGAACACTATCAGGTTTTATGTCATAATTATGGCGGGACGGTGCCCGGGGCGGCTGAGCGGTCCGGCGGGCGGCGCGCGGCCGCTTACGATCCGGCAATGTGTTTTCATTCGACGCAGCGTAAAGGCGATTTTTACAAACGGCGCGACTTTATCCAACGCCTGCATTAATTGGATGCACTGACCGCGGTGCCGCCCGGATGAAAATGTTTACGTTCTCAACGAAATATATTGGAATATTTTCAGGTGAACGGTGACGGCTCTATTATGTGAGTAGGCTGTCGAATGAGGGAGATGATGCGAAAACCAATCGCTTCAAAGGCTTCAGCTGATAAACAGGCGCGGCGGTTTGTAATCCAGCGGCTTGACTGAACTGCTGTATAGAGGGAGATAATTAAGCTATACGATCAGCGATTAACGCGACACTACATCTAAATTCAGAGATAATGGCGTCATACAATTATGTTCGAGTGTATTACGTTTGATCTCGTGTTGTTTAGCCGCTACTGTGTCGATTGCGTTGTGGCACTTTTGTTTTAATAGCGCTAGTTGATTTGTGGCTGTTTAATAAACACGGTTAAGCATAGTTTCATAACAAACACATAATTGCCGATGTAGAACAACCCACTAGATATTATTTTTTTGTTAATAACATAACTTATCACAACATAACATCACGCCTTTTATTCCTGAAGGGGTAGGCAGAGGTGCACATTACGACACTGTACAATGTAACTCTGGCTTTTCACTATTTATGTTATAAGTCCCATGTAAGAGGGGGTGAGCCTATTGCCATATTCCAGGCATTTACTGAGATTTCTTTTAAATCCAGTAAGACTTTGCCCGACCCGGAAATCGAACTCGAGGCCTCTTGCCCGGCAGTCGGACTTGCGACCGCCAACGAGGGAGTCGTTTCTTTGTTAATAACACATACAATTTAGATTTTATATGTTATACATAAAATGATTTCAAGATCTCATGATAACGTATCACATGAATCGCACTTAATAAGATCACAGACGCTTTCAAATTAATCAAATTCGTAACTGAATCTTTAACCACTATCGTACGACGCAACTTGAATGATTTATCTGTGACAAATAGTCACATTGGTATGGCGAGAGACTTTACAAGGCTTCCTGGTTGCAATAATAATTAGTATACTGGTTAATTATTAGCAACTTGATTGATCAAGTGTGGATGGTGGCTAAGTGAAGCTAGTATCATTACGTTAAGACATTACCTGTTTGTAATGATTTGTGATGATATGAATTTTAAATGTACCTACTTAGAAAGATGAAAGAAATCAAAAAACCAAAAAGTAATAACCAACAAAAAGTAAAAACTGAAAAGCAAATAGTAACTATTACTAGTACTGATAGGCTACCCACCCACTGATAGGTTAGAAGGCCCTTTGCTCACCCAACCGTCGCGATGGACACTCCGGGCGTCGGGGATCGCGGGACGATCTCCGGCCACCGTAAGCCGCCTGACCAGAACCCGACCCGAGCGTACTCAAAGAGCCATCAGACCACCACGGATGGGTCCCAGTAGGGCTGATGCCGATACGGAGCCGCAGAGGACTTACCGGGTTGCCGGGGCTCCGGCTCGAAGGGCAGGAGTAGAACGGGGTGGTTTTTAATCAGTAAGAGTCTGACACTCCCTCCCGCCTCTCTCAGGCGGGAGAAGTTTTTCGATGATTTTCCCTCTCTAAAATAAAATTAAAAAAAGAAATAGAAAAAGACCCTTTGCTCGTCATTCACCAGAGTCTATGTTGAGGAAACTACAAAAAATATTGTATGAACAACTGAAGTGGCATTTTGTGTAGCATTGATTGTTCAATTCTCTCCTATTTCAAAATAAACGCAATACATCTGAAAGCTGCAAGTGGCTTATATACCTAAATGGAGAACCTATTTCAGCTCTGTACCACCAAACATTAGGAATAATGCGTTGAGAGCTATATAGAGGTAGATACAAGTTACAAGTTACAAGTGCGTCATCGGCCTTTTGGAGATTAGGTATTTGAAGATTGTTGGGGATACAGGGATTGGGGAGATTGGGGAGGGAGGGGATTGAGCCCCCGTTATCCTCACTCACGCGATGAAACAAAACGCAAGCGTTGTTTCACGTTGCTTTTTAGAGGCCGTGGTATCACTCGGGTCGAGCCGGACCGTTCGTGCCGAAGCATGGCTTATCATCATCTATACGTTTAAAAACTTAAAAACATGACTTTTTATAGAGTCGTTTATCATCTTAGACACCTCAGTTTCAAAATAATAAACCAACTAACATCCATGTATTCACACGTGCAGAATGTTATAACCTATTTATTTAGTATCATACAAAAATAATACAAACAACGTTTCACCGTAATTAAGCACTAAAACTATACACATAATATATGTAGAAACAACAGCAACTATACAACTACGAATTACTTTGAAATAAATACGTCCGAGTTCTGAAAACAAGTGAATGTTGTGAATAGTGGTGAATAGCGAACAGTGGTGAATAGTGAAACGTGGTGATAGTAGTGAACAGTCGGTGTATGGAATCTACAGCGAGATATCTATGAGATTCCACTAGTACGAGGAGTTGGGACATAACCTGCGTGACACACTGGCTTTTAAGTTGTACAACATTTTTGAATCGGGTTGTCGGTGGCTATAATAAGTTTTACAATCGGTTTGTGTCTGTGACTGAAATAAATGTTAAGAATTTTGAACATAATACATACACTCATCCATGCATGAGTGGTCGGAAATGTGACTACCGACTGAGGGGTTTTAGTACCGATTTCGGGGTCTGAAAAATACGGCTTTCAGTCATTTGAAAAATCCTCTCTAAAATCACAGTCTAGAATTCGAAGGAATATCTGTAACGTATGTTTACAAAAGATTAACCAATAATGACTTTGTATCTATAAACCTATATGAAAGAATCAGTATTAAAGCACTGCACGAAGCGCAAACAGCAATGAATTTAATTAAAAATTAATATATGCACATCGTGTATTTCTGATGTGGGTGAAAATCTATACGACTTCACACTGAAACCATGGCTAAATAATTAACGCAAGCAATTTGATTTCGACAACGATGGTACTATACGTATGAACAGTTTTACATAAATATTTCAAGACACAATAAGCTTTTATTTGTAATTAATTTATTATTAAGAAACAGTCATAAATCAATTTTATTTGAAGTTAAAATGGATATTATTTTGTCGAAAAAGAATGGAAGAAACTCCAGTATTTTCCGTCAGTAGTTTTTGGGACTTGAACGCACACACCGACGTGGTTTCCGAAAACAGTTATATAATTTAGTGATTATCTAGATACTTGTTATTCACTGATTTATTTGTATAATTGTAATTTGCAGTTTTCCGATGGATAAACTTGGAAACTTCTAGAAATGAAAAAAGTACCTAACCTAGTCTAAAATACTCTACTATAGTCTATATACTATATACCTACTCTAAAATAGACGATTTCTATAGCTGACTATGGTCAATTATACGATTTTTGAACTTCTAACGTTGTACCTACAACCAATCACAAGTCGTGTAACACTAATCTAACGTTAAACAATCAATAATTAACTAATACCGACCTAATTTCGTAAAACAACATCGGTTCAAATCAGCCAATCAGCTTTGGCCTCTAACACTGCATTATATGACAGATAATGCCACAAATTAGTATTTAGTTATGTGTTATGTCACTCCTCATAATAATATTATATTTGACAGATCATGATGATAAATTGTGGTTAATAATGTTTGAAGTTAGTATTCGATTAAGGGTTTATATTTATATTAGATAGTTTTATATTTAAAGGTATTGAAGTAGGCATGATTTGTCGTTTAAATCAGTTTGTAGGTAAGATGCATAAACATCTAGCACAAGCATGCTAGATTTTTTTAATTCATTCCCTTTTATATGCGATAGGCAGCGGAATTTATATTTATTCAGCATTGATACTCTAAAATCGAACGCTTTTGATTAAACTAAAATGCTGCACTGAATGAAATGAACTGTACCTCAAACAACACTATCTATTTCATTAATTTAAAAAATCATTCGAACGTCAATATTCACAGTTATAAAGTTGATATAACACAGGGTGTTACCGGATCACTGTAAGCACACACAGACCGTGTGTCCCAAGAGTTACCTGCACAGAAACTATGTTTATTACAGAACAGTAACCACGAACTTGTGTACCTATGGAAAGGAGAATTTAGCCGAAATACTAACTACAAATGGCATACGGAACGTATTTTCAGATGTATTTGGCTTGCTTAAGCAATTAATGTGAATAGAGGTATTTGGGATTAATATATGTAGGTTATTTTAATTTAATGTAAATCACATCATCATTTTATAATTATGTACGCATTAAGCAACTCTTTGGGTTGCATAGAAACTAAACTTTTTGGACATACCTAAATTAAAAAAGTAATCCTGGCTGGTAAGATTTAAAAGTTAACAATTTATATTTTTTTACATTCTTATTTTGAATGATTTGACATTTCAGGATTCCCTTTTTTTTTTTTTTTTTTGAGGGGGGAAAATCATCCAATGACTTCTCCCGCCCGGATGAGGCGGGAGGGAGTATCAGACTCTTACTGACTATACTGACTAAAAACCACCCCGTTCCCACTCCTGCACTTCGAGCCGGAGCCCCGGCAACCCGTTAAGTCTTCCGCGGCTCCGTATCGGCGTCAGCCCTGTTAAGCCCCATCTGTGGTGGTCTGATGGCTCCTTGAGGCGCGTTCAGGATTCTCTAGCATTGAAAATATAATTAGTTCGATTCAAACATTAATGAAAGTTAGTAAATATACGACGGTATCGACTAATACAAAATCTAAACTGACATTAAATGCACATAATCTACTAACAAAGGTAGGAAAGTAAACCTTCGTATAGAACATGTATTTTACCCATCCCGGGAACTGTACTATTCTTCATTTTTACACAGAAAGAGAGTAAAATTGTTACCGGATTCAGTTACTGGCCCACAGAGTTGTAACACTCAAAATCCTGTTAAAAGCCTCGGGGTAGTTTTTGAGTCTGGTAAGTCTATTTTTTACTGGTTGCTACTAACGTAGGTACATTTATGTTTACGATGCCGCAATATTTTGATTAAAATCTTATAATTTGTTATTTAATTTTAGGTATTCATATAATTAGATTATGGTACAAATAATAATATATATGAATATAATGATACTAAAGAACTCATAGATTTATATTTGTGACGAACACTTAGAGTAGACGCTTAGACTAATCTATTTACAACATTTTTCTAAACCTAAATACTGACAAATATTTTGTAGTTTGTTTAAATAGTTATTCATGACGGAGCTAAAGAACAAAGAAACATAGATTTTCGCTTCATAGACAAAGCGAATAATTTAATTTTTTAGAAGAAAACATTCACCAATATTGTCACAACATCAGAACCTTACCTTTAAAGGAACAATAACGTCAAGGCGAAACCATAAAGTATGTATAACCGAATCTTACAACACTTTCTTTATTAGGAAATTCCAGTGCTATATTGGCCCCATGCTTTACAATAAATTAAATAAAAAACTTAACCTTTATCCCTTAACATGTTATTGCTGCAAAAAAGTTGTAACAGTCTGGTTAAAAAAACAAAACTATGAAGATATTGAAAACTTGTTTGTTGTTTTACAGTAACCAAGTTAAAAGTAGAGGTACATATATATAAGTAATAATAACTGGATACACTAGTTATAAAAGATAAAAGGAATCTGGTGTGTTGTTGTTTCCAATTTTGGTCTACTGTGCATGTATGTATTACTAGTTATAATAAAGTATGTAGATTAATACTAAATAAATAATTAACAAACACTAATACTAGGCAAATTTAACTAATATCCAATTTTCGGGGAAAAGAAACAATCTTCAATAATCACTATCTATAATAATAATATGTATATAAATAAAACTTAAATTCTTATCAACATTAATCACACTGATGCATACACCACCTTACACTACACTTAACACATAATAAATAAAATAATAAAGTTATAAAAATATATACATAATATTATTATTATTATCTAAGTTCATTGTTTTAGTGGCTTACCTATACTTAAGTGAATTCATTCTGTGCGGGTAATTCATAAAAAGTTTGATATTGTGTACAGTATGTTTTATTAGGTACCCTCCTGTCTCTCAAGGTTGTTTTATTGTATATATTGTCATACTCGTGCATTGGATATCAATGGAAATAAAACATTACAAACTATAAATTGTAAATAATATATTGTATCAATAGGAAGGAACTAACATCTAAGGTACAGGCTCGGCCTAGTTTAGATGTTAGTATTCATAAACTGTGTGTCTAAGGTTTTTGTTGCAATAAACACTTTATTTATTTACTCAACGAAGGCAACGATTTTTAATAGGACCCGAGACCAAGCTCAAGTATAATATAATATTTTTGGAATAATTTATAAGCACAATTTCCACTGGAGCGGGTTGATAACAAAATATAATTTCCTATCCTTTTGGTAAATTATATTATTTTGTGTATAGTTGAGATCTGTGACGATAGGCACCAAAGACGATTTTATTTAAAAAATAAAAAACTAATCTTTAGTTCATAAACGATAAGATAATAAGGTAACTTCAACTATTCCATCTTTTTTTAAAAAGTAGCTTCAACTATTCCATCTCCTTTTTAAAAAGTAGCTAGAGGTATCTAACACCTTTATCGTGTTTTAGTCGATAGTTAAATAGTTACTAAGGGTTAGTTAGTATTTTCTGTATCCAAAACATTGGCTTAGTGACTACTGAATAAGTAAGAAAAGGTTATACCTATTCCTATCTATCCATTATGAAATCATCACATAGCATTGTAAGGGATAATTTTTGATGATTTAGTCATTTATTGAAGTCAACCTCATTATGTAATAGTTTAATAATTGACATTTATGCAGTTAATTTATTATATCGAAATGTAGTAAATTCATTATTTTTTTTTCTAATTCATGTGTACACCGTGTAATCTACTTTGTTTTTGTCCCGCGGCAAAACATAACTTGTCATAAGGAGTAGGTACTTTCCATGTATGAAGTGAAAAAAAAAATGTAATATTTTTTGTTTAAAATTTTTCTTGGAAATACGCACACGAAACACTAGACGTAAATTTCAGGCACTGTTCGCATCGCATGTGCTACCCGACGAGAAATGCATAACGTGATGTTTTGATAATGTACTATGACTTCGTATGATATCGAAGTTTGCTTTTTACAATAGTTCAACAGTTATTTATTGTTTTAAACATTTTATTTTTTTTTGTTATATTATTGTATTACCAAGACAGAACCATTTTATTTCGGGACAGTAAATTGACCATTCGTTTAAATTTAATTTTTGTCAATACTTTTTTACATAAAATATTTTTTCCTATAATCAACCTTCTTCAAATGTAACTAATTATTTACATAATAGAATCCACGAAACAATGCACATTCCGATACGAAACTATCACGAAATATGTACAATATGACAATCTCAGTTCATATTCCGATGCTCAATTTTCTGGATTACTGATGATGTATAGTTCTACGATACGACCTAATGACTGCCGGCGATAGGATAGGGATAGCCTAGGGTTAACTGCTTATTTCTTGTGATTTATTAACACTAGTGCTGCGTGTGGAAATCTTTGGGTATTTTATTAATACCCGGGTACTTTCAATCTGTCTAACTTATCCGGTTGTTTGATTAAATAACCGTTTATATGGAACTGTTTTGTAATTTAATTATTTTGAAGGGATTTTTGTTTTTGATGAATAGTTGTTTATTTTTCAGTAATGGTCATTGGATTAGTGTGTAACAGTTGAGAATTCTAACCTCATTTTGCAATCTATGGATGCACCATAGAATGCAAGACAAGACATTATTTTTATTTATTTCTTTAGCTTTGCACCTTGGTATTTTTAATTTCTATTGTATTACCTTGGTTTACCCTCGGTTTATATTGTATTTTTTTATTTTTTGTAGTTTTTAGTTATGTTATGTGTGTTCTGCGCAAGAATAAATGGTTTTTCTTTCTTTTATTCTTCTTTGTAATTAGATTAGGAAGACACCTTTGAATGTCAAAACAAAATATTGAAATATTGAAAAAATGTCAGTCTATCAGTCTGTCCTCTAGTGAAGCTAATTGCTCGTTCCAAAGTATAGATTCCCATGGAGAAAAACGAGCAAGAAACTCTATAGGTTACTCTTTTTCAATCAGGTTCGCAGTAGGTACAATTCTTAGTTACATTGTTTCATTTGTTCAAGTGAGAACTTGTAACAACTATTACTTAGGTAATATAATAATCTAATTCCTAATCCTTCAAACATTGTTTCACCACAATATGAATATTTTATATAAGTACTAAGCTAAAAACAGCCATATAACAACAGACTAAAAATATATATTACCAAGACAAAAGCCATTCTTAAACGTTTCATCAAGAAATGTCGAAATGAAATTATCTCATTAACATTACTTGGGAACGACATCGGGTGAATAAAGTCATTGGACTTGAATTAAGACAAATTTCTTATTAAAAAGATTCCTTGCCGAGATCAAAATAATGAGCGCTTTGATTATTTCCTTATACCTACCTGACTTTCTCTTGTTCTTTTGTTTCATATATTGTACATCTTTTTTGTGCGTTTTGTCATACTTTGTGAATTTTTTATGGTGTGTCTACTTAAGTGACCTTACGATGGGTTTAATCATTTGTTCGTCTTCAATTAATTGTTGAGTTATTGCGCTTAGGATTTAAAAACTATGCTTTTTTGTTTTAAACAATAGGTTGTGTGCAAGTACAGCATTATCATTTCAAAAATTCAAATTGTTCCGGAACATTTTTACTTTTTTAAATATTATTTGGTTTACAACCGGTTTAAGTAGGTATCAGTTCCAAATGCCATGAATAGTACTAACAAACTGTTTTATAAAAATGATAATCACAAAAAAGACTGCCTCGTTGGCCGAGTAGTCGCAAGTGCAACTGTCGGGCAAGGGGTCTCAGGTTCAATTCCGAAGTCGGGCAAAGCATTACTGGGTTTTAAAAAAAGTCTCATTAGTGGCACGGAGTCTGGAATTGTGCCCGGTATATGGCAATAGGCTCACCCCCTATTACATGGGACTCATAACATAAATAGTGAAAATTGAGTGTTACATTGTATGTACAGTGGCATAATATGCACCTCTCTCTGCCTACACCTTCGGGGATAAAAGGCGTGATCTTATGTTATGTAATCACAAAAATAGCATACGAAATATGAATAAGTATTCTTTAGAAAGATAAATAACACCAACTACAATATGTATACTAAATTATTTAGGCTGCCTCGTTGGCCGAGTGGTCGCAAGTGCGACTGCCGGGCAAGGGGTCTTGGGTTCGATTCCCGGGTCGGGCAAAGTATTACTGCGTTTTTAAAAAAAATCCTTAGTAGTAGCACGGAGTCTGGAAATGTGCCCGATATATGGCAATAGGCTCACCCCCTATTACATGGGACTCATAACATAAATAGTGAAATGTGGGTGTTACTTCTGTGTGCACCTCTGCCTACCCCTTCGGGGATAAAAGGCGTGATGTTATGTTATGTTATTATTTCACAATAAATTAAGTGTTACAATATAAATTAAAACGGCCTTTAGTAGCGTAGGTTTCAGTCCAATCAATCAAGGTTTCAAATAAGCCTAGACACAAATGATAGGGATTATGTTTCAAAGGGCCAAAATAGTGGTGTACCGTGTAATACTAGTGTGGGGCACTAATCCTTTAGGTTCTGTGCTCTCGTCTGATTGGCTGACGCAAATATCACGCGATAAATGGTTTTCATTGAACGTGTGACGTCAGTTCTATCGTTTTTATGAGAATTTATTGGACATTTGCGTATCATGATATAAGTCAATTTCTAATTTATACTTTAAATTATTTATAAAAAAATAACGTGGCTTTGAAATTGGTTTACATTGAAACTATTGGACTTTATTTTTCGCGGAATAACATAGGATGCTTTTAATTTTGTAGGAAATAAAAGTAACTATTACCAAATATAGCGCCTAATTATAGTTTTATGCCATTACTGAGAATTACTATATCCTGAAATAGGAACTGAGCATGAAGACTTCTCACCGCCGAGGCAGTCATAATTTTTCATTCAAAATTCTATTAACGGTAAAAACTTTCCAAACGAAGCTTATCTAATTTCTTAAATAAAACAATCTTGAACATTGGACAATTTTATAAATCCATTTACGAGTTCGTTCAACCAAAATTAACTTTTATTGTATTAGAAATAAGGATGGTAATGAAAGCAAACAAACCTGTACAAATGCATTCTCTTTGTGCAGCTGTCATTGGTATTGTAACTAACGGAATTGCAATGAAAATTGTTGTGTAGGTAGGTACTTTTAAAAAAATATTCAATTTTGCTTTAAATAGAAGTAGAATGTAGTAGTCTTATTGGGATTTCGAAAAGGGTACGTTTAATCATGTATGATTTTATAAATTATTATTGAAACGATGCAGAATGGCGCCATTTTGCAATACATTACTTCTGCTTATCCCATTTGTATTCACCGTCCCCATATGGGGACATATCTTCTTTTACCCGCTGGTTATTAATTTTTTTAGCTATCTTTACATTTCATGGGTATTTCTTATGAGGAGTAGTGTACTTTTCTATAATTATTAGAAGTTTTAACAAATTGCTACAAAAAGGGGGGGGGTCATATTGTCAATTTTATCAAGAGGAAGTGAAATGGGATTTATTATCGAAAGCAGAGGCGTTTTATAGTATGTTACTAAGAAAATTTACAAAACGTTTTTGTGATTATTGCTTGCTTATAGTGTCAATTAAAACAATATTGAAGAATATCCTTACACTTTCAATTCCGCTTAGCGGAAAGTTATAAAATATGATGGTGTCCCCGTACGGGGACAAATGGGTTATTCTAACTGAAGTGCCTTTTAATTATGCCTTTCCATCTACCTCTATAATTCCATTATGTATACTCGTCAATAAAATGGCCACTGTTTCGACTAAAATGTTTGTTATTCACACTAATATTATTTAGGTATATGAAAGTTTCTTTGTGTAATTGTGCGTCAATCACACTGAAACTACTGAACGGATTTTGATAGAATTTGGTATACCGGCACGGTTTTTATCCCGATTAAATGCTCCCATGAGATAAAACTGGAATCATATTCTACGCGGATGAAGTCGCGGGCAACAGCTAGTTTTTGAATGAAATACAAATATATTTGGTTGGATACAAGTGAAGATGTATGTCAATAACCACATATATCCTGGAAAACTGATACGAATGAAACATAACTTTCCTCCTCCCAATAAAGCACCCCAGGGTAGTGACTTCTCTTGACCCCATGAATTTTAAACCTGATTACTTAGCTAAGAGCGGTTGACATTCCGAGTGCCTCTAACTACTCCCATGTGGGATTTTTACCGCGTTTTTTATTTCACTTAGACGTGTACACATTTTAACTCGTTACGTAACAACGTATGGTAATAGCCCAGAAGTTTTTGCTATGCGAAAAATTTACTTATCCATAAAAATATAGGGTTCATTATTCATAATACCTCTAATGGTTAAATATATCTCTTAGTTTTGGGGTAAATATAAAATGATCTGTATTATTGACTTAGTGTAGTTGCTTAATCCATAAGGGCACCCTACACTAAGTTTACCTGTGATCTAGTGGGATTTTCACAGAACACACTTTGGAAAATAATTGGGGAATTGTAATCCTGTGGTTTTCAAAGACATGTTCTAAGAAATTCAAGTCAGTTCATTACCCAGAACTGTGTCAGTCCTGTGTTTACATTTCGATTGAAATGTCATAGACGTAGCAGTTCTAGGTACTAAAATTATTTTTCAACCGACTATAAATTCTAACACAGAAGCATAAGGTTCCTAACTCATTGGCGATTTGTCTCTAAACCTGGTAGTTTTTGGTCTTAAAAATGCAGTTGTGTAGTACTTATTTACTAAGCTAGAAAACTCGGAAAGATCCTCAATAATGGAGCCAATGATAAAACTCCAATTTTAGAGGGACTTGTCTATTTGTTGTTTTTCAAAGGTGTACAAAAGGTACCTCACTAACCTAACCCTTCGAAAAACAACAGACATCATGATTTGTTATGTCAGGCTGAATCCGAATAAAACGAAAGTTGAGTTTTCATTCAGGATTTCATGTTGCCACGATTCATTGTAACGATCTGTACTATGGATAATCCCTCCATAGTCACAACTCTAACCATAGACAATGAAACCTTACACAGAAAAAACATTTTAGATACTGACATTGGATAGGTAAATCCTGTTAGGTTTC
Organism: Spodoptera picta; assembly: GCA_038387885.1. Classification (NCBI taxonomy): domain Eukaryota; kingdom Metazoa; phylum Arthropoda; class Insecta; order Lepidoptera; family Noctuidae; genus Spodoptera; species Spodoptera picta. The sequence goes on along the minus strand of JAZHFQ010000438.1, from coordinate 3,007,666 downwards.
CACAAAATCTAGATCAGGATACTAGATGACAAAACGCCTATCAATCAAATAAGCTTTTACGAGGATTTCGAACAAAGCATATAATACCTCTATATCACGATTCTGTACGTTAGGTAACATAGGGACTAAATAAAGGACTGAATGTATGTCGAGTATAAATACTGAATTTTTATGTAGTTGCAAGTGTAATTGGTGATAACAATTAAAGGGATTTCCAATTTGAAATAGAATTAAAAAAAATTTAGACTAGTTCGGTGGGGAAACTGGTGACAATACTAACGAATAGGTACATTCACTTTTAATTCATTTTATTATTTATTAATACATCCTACAAGCTTCCTTATTCAAAGAAAAAAAAAACGATGACATTGCCAGAACTAAGAATTTTCTCTGTTTACATATAGGTGTTACAATAACAATATTTGCGAACGCTCCCAATAGTATTAAAGTCCGCTAAAAGGTTTTCCCAGAATTAGAAAATTACTATCGCATTGTTCCGTTCTGGAAATTACATGATCCTGTGTTACAAAGCATACAAATAGTTAATTTGTATATTAAATTGAAGGTAATATGATCATTTCGAATTTTTAATTGAAAAACATTTTCCTGATACTTTCAGTTAGTTTAAGAAATTGTTTTTTATTTTGATTAAGTTTTGATTTCCATTTGTATTCTCTAATTTTATATTTGCGTTCAGACGCTTTGCCCATTTTGTCCAACTATTTAAAAACTTTGCCAAATTTTTTCAACACACAACATTTCCCGGGAGATTAACATTGAACTGATTTTTCTCAGGCTAACTTAAGTTCACTATTTATTACTAGATAAACCCTTTGTGCAATTTAAATCTAGATTAAGGTTTAATTTCGAAAAGGTATCTTTTAAACTCTTTGCGATTCTGCTTACCCGGTCTGCGCACGTAGCATAAATTATTCGCTTCTTTTACCATAATTAGTGTACTTTATTTACTCTTCCAAGAGATATTTAAAAGAGAATATCAAGGAAAGAGAGAATAAAGAAAATGAACAAATTTCTTTGTTCTTTTTGTTCAGTTTATCGACTAACGCCATCTCTTTTTGGAACGGAAAACTAAACGCGTAGAATTCGAATGTCATTCGTTTGTCAAAAAATGTAGGGAATTAATTTTAGTGCCAAAATATTTTAAGATAAAGTTTTGCAACATTTTATAATGAGAATAATCCACGTTTTAACAAAATTAGATAAAAGACAAGTATAATTACGTGTATTAATACGTGTTTCTGTAATTATGTCTGCGAAGTGAACATAATGACGGTTAATTTAATTTTGATACAAATGTGTGAAAATTTCATTGTGCTTGACAGCGCTAATTATTTAAATAGCTGTAATTTTGTAAGTATATTAACATTAGTATCTAGTTATTTCACATTACGCTAGCATTAAAATTGTACTGGAAATTTGGTATTTAACACATTTAGTTTCATTTTGATTTTATTTTATTTTTTGTTTAACGCCTTGAACGCCATGGAGGACAACGTATGGGCCACGCTAGCGGAGGATTTACCTTCAACAGTTTTCTGTCGGCAGTCAAAGCCTTAAAAAGATTTGTGTTTTCACGGTGTAATAAATTTTCATTGAAGTATACAACATTTCAAAAACAAATTGTTAGGTTGCATTTACAATAAATAGAAAATGAGACGTACCATAATAAAAATAAGCTGGAAATGGCTCTAAAACCCAGATAAAATTGTCATAACCAGGCAGAACAATAAATAAATGTAGAAAGGTAAACATATGGACCCTATGCAATAATATTTTTATATAAAATTATTACAATAAATACGTGTTGATACCAACCTTTAGATAAATGGCATTTAATTTTAAATGCTAGTTAAACGAGATAGTAGAAAAATCAATGTACATAATTGACACTGACATTCGACAGCCTTTGTCAAAAGTAATATACGTCACACATTGACGTTTCCATTTGATTAGCTTTTTGAGAACCCTGTTGCCCCGTAATTGAAAAAAGAAGCAAAAGAAAGCTTATAAGCAAACTGGAAGATTAAAAAACTTAAGTAAAGTACTGCATTTTTAACACTTTTAGCCAAACGCCACTTTAGCGCTTGTCTACAGAAAGAGTAGAAAACTAAATGTATGGGGATGACACTGACAAGTGTTAAAATTTATGTCAATTCCATATAATTTGGTTTTGTATTCTACAAGTAGACAAGCGCTAAATCGCATTTAGCTACAGCTCCAGGACTAGAAGATATAGTTATGTGACCTAAAAATAAAATCTTTCCACAGAGCTATAAATACAATAGACGTAAAAATCGATAGCAAAGCAATTTCGAAATGCTTAACGACTAATGGATATGATATGGCCACTGTTTACCATCAACCATCACCCATGGCTGATTACATGGCTTATGAACACCCACGCCCGGTGGTAATCAAGGCCGGATAAAAAGCCAACGGCCGGCAATTGGGCAAGTATTTTGGAAATCAAGTTATTAAATCTTGGTATTGATGGCTAATCGTTTTTTTTGCACTTTGCAGTGGAAATTTGGTGTCTAAACTATGTTATGGAATTTACATAATTTCTGGAAATTCATAATGTTACAATAGTGCTAATTAAGTGAGAATAATTATTTACTTCTGTAGATTACAAATTGGACACTATAGACTAGGAGACTCTGCTTTTTTTTAAATGTTGAATACAGTTTATCATTTGCATATTTATTCTATTAATAGAAAAAAGAGACTTCGCTTTTTATTTAATATTTTTCTGCAATTTATCTTTCATTACTGTTACAAATATACCAATCGAAACAGTTTTTATATACCGGGTACTATTTGATCCGTTTAAAGTAATCCGGTTAAGAGAAGTTTCATTCACACCCTATTGGGGATTGAATGGTTTGGAATGACACATGGCGTAATGAAATCAATTTAATTCACTTATCCTAAACTTAATCAACTAATCTGACACTTAACAAATCGGATTCCATTAAAAGTACACGGTCACACGGTTTAGTGAAACAGTCTATGGTTACAACTTAATTCTTTTTTCAGTAGAGGTAGATTAAAAAAAATAAAAAACACCTTTGATTTTTTTGTTCGATACTCAAAAATTTCATACTCATAAGAACGATTTATATCTTTATTTCAACTTTATAACTAAACATTTTATTTTTTTAAATAATTATTTAAAACAAAAAAAGGTTATTAAATTAAAAAAAAAGTCAATTCGTGTTTGCATTGTTTTGGTACTCTGCACAGTTGTCTAATTAAATTCTTGTTTATATTTTCATTAAAAAACCTAAAGAATCTATAACGGTATTTTATCAAAAACTACTTATTGCCTTGCTTTTTAGCAGTCAAAATGTAGACATGTTTTTATTCCGTCACAAAAATTTTTCAAAGCCAATAAATTGTCGGGAAAAATTTCTATGGAAACTGAATTGGGAACGTCGATTTAGTTTGGTCGTTGGAGTTGAGGGATTTACTTTTTCCAACCTATTTACATGTGACCAGCTACGTATAAATATAGATTTTTAATATATTTTAGTCCTGTGATAGGACCTGCTTTAGGTGACCTATAAAACGGTTTCTGTTTTCGAATAGTCTCAAAATTAAACTGGCGTATTATTAAGCCATTCCGATTTTTGGAACATTTTCTTTGGCTTAGTATGGAATTTGGAATTATGCCCGGTGTATATCAATGCGCGTACTAGTACATAATACTTGTATATATACAATATACATAGACGGTACCTAAATAGTGATAAGTGGTTGATGTTTGGTGTTGGTATAAATGTCATCATCATCAACATCCTATAAGTGCCTACTGCCGAGAAAAGCCTTTTCTCATACGGAGAAGGTTTGAGCATTAATCACCATGCTTGCTCAATGCGGGTTGGCGATAACAAACTTATAATTAGAAATTATAAGCCCAGGTTTCGTAACGATGTTTTCCTTCACCGTTTGTCAGTGGTGTCTAGATCTTAGAAAATACATATAACTCGGAAAAAGTCACATTGATAGATACTTGCCGTTGGTAGGTTTCGAACCCGCATCCACATGCATGAGAAGAGGGTGTCTTAAACCTCCTGGCCACCACCACGGTATAGATGTAAATTCAAGGACTTGAAAGCATGACGTATGTAGGACGGTATGCGTGTATTGTACATATCTAGTATTTCAATATATCTGTAGTTTCAAATGGGCTGGCAATCTGTTTAATGCGAATACAATTTAAACGTTTGACGCTGTTCGTGTCTGATACCCGGCGCAATTTGTCTAGTTGGACATGAACTATTAGAACTATCTATATATCTAGCTATACAGGGCTCTAATTCCAAGTACCAAGGTTGGAATTTGAAGCCCAAATTAAAGTTAGTAACTTGCTATTGGCTATATGTAACCTATATTATATTACGTGTGAGATTAAATTGTTATTTAAATGGCTAATCTATATATGTAAAAATGAAACTTGTTTCTCGTTATCACGCCATAACTTGAGAACGGCTAGACCGATTTGGCTGATTTTTTTTGTTATGTTTGTTATGTCAGGAGAAGGTTCTTATGAAAGAAATAAGTCCTGAAAATTCTACGGAAATGGGAGAAACGGGATTGCGCGTACGAAGTCGCGAATAGAAGCTAGTGTCAAATAAAAACAAACTTCTCGCACATTTGGCATTACTTCATGTGGTCTAAATAATGATTAACTAGGGCTAAAATAAATAAAACTGAAGTATTTCCAACTAAAATTAGCATAAGATTTTTCTTAGGCTTCAAAAATGTTAGGCTTAAGGCTCATATTCGTGAGCATGTATAAAAAAATATAATAATTATAGAAAGAAAAATTATAACTCATCTGACTATACTGCTATTATTCAAATCAAATACCTTTCACTTCACAAAAAAAACCTAGCAGTATTAAATAACAATTTATCAGGACCCGTATACAAATCCCCGAAACTTAAAATGACAAACTGTATGCAAATATAAGCCTTCCTTTCTATCGCCACTGGTTTTTATATTGCACGTAAAAAGCATCAAGTTAGTATGGAACATTTTCTCATCAAGATTCAGGTTGTGCCGTGAGGCGGTGTCTTCATAAATTATGTTTCAAGTATGTGTAGAGGCTTATGAAAAATGTTTTCGCATCGTGGTTTCTATGCGGATACTTGCGGAACTCTACCGGCGCAGTGTCTGCAAACAAAATACATTGGAATATTGGCCCTTTGATACGTTGTTGCTCGTTAACTTCGCTATTAGTTGCTTCTAAGTTATTAAATTGGTTGCCTTCAGATTGCACTATATTTAGTTTGGTTTCTCTGTGTGTGTGTGTGGTGTGTTTGTGTGTAAGTTGGTGTGGAGATCTATGGTTATCTTTTTGTTAATAATTTTATTTTATCACTAGCTTTTGCCAGCGGCTTCGCTCGAGTTTCACGGGAGTAAAAAGTAGTCTATGTATTACTCTAGACCTACCCTACCCCGGTTCCAAATATCATCCCAGTCCCTTCAGACGTTCAGACAAAAATTTTACTGATTGCATTTTTGGCACCTGTACCGATCCCGAATCAAACCTCCAGATAGTAATTTTGGAAATATTATATTTATTATTATTTATTTATTTATTTACACTTCTTGTATACAATGGCTGCACGGTTGGTGCGGTAGCTGGGCAACCGGCTGCCGTGCAACGTGTCGCGGGTTCGATTCCCGCACGGAACAACACTTTGCGTGATCCACAAATTGTTGTTTCGGGTCTGGGTGTCATATTGGGTATGTGAACTTGTATGTTTGTAAACGCACCCACGACACAGGAGAAAATCCTAGTGTGGGGCAACGTATTATTTAAAAAACAAAAAAAAATGGCGGACTTAATGCCTAGTGTAGTAGTAGAATTAATACTTAATATATTTCATAATGACATAATATTTCAGAATTAACCTCTCTACATATTTATATATATGTAAGTATTTATATATATAGGTGTATGTGATAGATGTAATGTGTTGCAATGTCTGTAAAAGGCCGCTAAGTATTAAGCACTATATTTTGTAACCATCATCTGTACACTTAGTTGCAATAAACGCTTTGACTATGACATTGAACTTGGGTACTTTTAACAATTTATATGTAGCCAGTTATACTATGAGTGATAGAGGAAAAATCAAGAATGCCATTTCAGACCGCAGTAGTGTTAGTAGGTACTGAAATTTTTTGAAAATTACTTTCAACGTTAATTGAACTTCAAATTTGTATTTCAGAAGAAATGTAATGAAAACCTTACAATTTTACATTCACAGACTTCTTTGTATAAAAACGTAAAAAAAAGATATACACTAGACAAAAAAGACGCAAGTAACTACCCAATGTAAAATGTATGGACCAGATAAAAATTGTTCGTGTAGGTATAGAGGAAGGGTTATTGACCCTTTAGAATATGATACGAGTAATGCAAGGTGAGTCTACACTTTTCATAGTTCTATTTAATTTCTTTTCGAGAATAACATAAAAAAACCTTTCTTCTAATTTTATCTTATTATCTATTTCACTTCTTTTTATTATAAAATTTGATACTTAATAAGTTTAATTTAATTATTAGATATTATTAAAAGAGAAATTCGACCACTTTCAAGCCATCTCAAGAGTATGAGACTCTTGATCATATCAGTAGAAGCACGACAGCAAATATTTATTATTATTATTATTTAATATTTACTTTATCGTATATTTCGTTATCTTTTACGTAATTCATTTATCGGTTGAATATTTTCCAAATGAACTCCAAACTACATGAACAAGTTAATACGTATATTTAACACATACATATATAAAGAAGGTGTGTATGTACTTATCGTCACATAATTAGTCGAGCCACTCAGCACTGATGTCACAAAGTATTTTTAAATTGCCCCGAATTAATAATAGTAATAGGTTGCGTGTTTACCGAATTCTAATTTAACCTATTTTTTCTTTGTTCAAAGCTTTTAACCCGGCTGACTGCTAAACTTCCTAGTTTAGCTGTTCAGTGGGAAGGTAGTGATATCCATAATATTAATTTAATGTCATATAATCTTAAACTTCTTAAACCACAAAGACCATATAGAGAAGCCACAAATGTCCTCAAATGTTTTCCAAATATTTCAAGTCCTATATCAATCATAATCCGATTTGAAAGGAGAGGATTTGGACTCGGGACACCATAAGCAATAAAGCACTATACGTCAGAACGAGAGCCATACGATTCCAATCCGCTTTCGACTCAGAGACAAAGGGAAACTTCGATGAAATTGGAACATCAAACTTGATTCGACGCAATCGCAGAAAAACCTTTTTATATCTTCGTTAATCAAGTAAAAGTACAAGACTGATTTAATCTAATACCACTTTTTATTTATTCAGAGACAAACAAACAAAATTGCCATATTTTATCAACGTATCCGCTGCGGACGAAATGCCGATATGTTGTGAATATTTTACAGGCTCGGCGTTCAATAGCGTAAATCCGTAAGCGTAATTCAAAGTGTCGTTTTGCGCGCGTGTAGCCCGTGCCTAATCCCGGCTGGACGGGTACAAACGACATCGTCAGGTGATATCAGATGCAGCTGCGACGTGCTCGCTTCTAGATTCACTTACGGATTGATGGCAATGCAACGCGATATATACTCTAAGCTACAAATCACCGAACCATTACGTTCAACTCTCACAAAAGATATTGAAAATGTCTGCTTTATTACATCGATATACAGAATACAGATGCAACGAATATATTTGACGCGACGCAAACTTATAAAAATGATATTTTTGATATATTTTGAATCAGATTTTACGTTCGAATCGTGCCTACGTTGTAGCATGCACACCATTCACTTTTGTTTGGTGTACGGTTGTGACGACCATAAAAATAAAGAGGAAAAAACCCTTAGTTTATGCTCCCGACACACGATAGTTACGCTCCAAATGAGATTGTTCATCGTTTTTTCTCGTTTTATATGGAGAGGGTTGCTTTATACTGTATTCATATTATTTTCAATTACACTGCGTTATTTGTTTTGCAAATATTATATTGTTTGATAAACTCCCTCCTCTTTATATTACGTTATTGAAAAATATAATTGCTAAAGAAATAAAGTAAGAGGAATAGAATACAAGATTAAATACCGTTTGAATATTTGAGATAAATAAGCATTATCGTTGTAATAAAATTTTCCTTGTACACATTGCTATAAAAACGGCGTAAATAATCATTATGATACATCAAGTAGGAATTGAAATTCGGATATGATTCGACGCATTCATAGAGAGACTTGTCATGGTGGTGGCATATAACAGGCTCATTTTATCGGAGTGCGTTAAGCATGTAGGTCATAAAGACAGGCACACAGTGACGGCTCTCATCAAGCCCTCGATATTTCACCATACATTACAAACGTGCGGCGGACAACTGAAGTTAATTGGATGCGCAAGCCGCAGCAGGCACGACTATGAAATATAAAACAGGCAGTTCCAGGTGACTGCAGCCGCATTATCCGCTCACTAAACATATCGCTATGTGATGACGTCAGAGCAGAATACAATTGTCATAATCTCTACATTTGCCGTGGATATCTAAAGAGTCGGCTAAAGGGATATTTAAATCAGAATGGACAGCAGCGCTCTTTGATAAATCTGACCCTGTAAACTGGACCTCCGACCTGTCAGCCGTGGTGATCATGGTAAACAGGTAAAAACCTTTTTTGTAGAAGAGGTCTATAGTCTGCACGGGTTATTAATGACTGCCTGGTTGGCTGGGGCAAGGGGTCTTGGGTTCGGTTCCCAGATTGGGCAAAATATTGCTGGGTTTTTTACAAGAATCTCAGTAGTAGTACGGAGGCCGGAATTGTGCCCGGTATATGGCAATAGGTTCACCCATTATAACATGGACTCATAACATAAATAGTGAAAAGTGGGTGTTACATTGCACACTGGCATTAAGTGCCATAATGTCTAACCTAACTCTTCGGGGATTAAAAGGCGTGATGTTATGGGTTGTTAATGTAGAGGTATCGCGTCACATCTCGTTCACTAAATCGCTAAGGTGAGCCCCAAAAATTACCTTTTCGACAATTTTGCTCAAGTGACAGTTGATGAGACGACAACGTCTAGCCGGCTTGAGGAAACAAAATTCGCGCGCATTTCATAATCCGTTATCATGTTCGAGTGTTTTATTTTTGTGGTTTATGATATTAAAATTAAAAAGGTGTTAGAGCTTGACTTACACGATCAGTTTGTTCCTTAACGACTCATTTTCACTCTTTAACTGCTCTATACATTTCCCGCATATATATCTCAATCCGCTAACACATAAATCGAGAACTCCATCAAAGCGGTGGGCGCGATAAAAACGCAGCAACTCAAACAGCAACGTTATCCACACACAATACAAAATATTGCTATTTTTGTAGCGCATTCGCACACAATACGTTTGAAACGGACTGTGTAATAACGGCCCATCAAAATTTCTACGGTACACTTGCCGAGCCGATCGGAAAAATTCACTCGACTCGACTCGACTCGGTACTAGTGTCGTAATCCGCGTGCGCCGCTATGTGTGAAATTGAAATTAAAATTCTATTAAAGCGGAACGATTGGAATAGAACACGACGTGTCCTATTTTTATACAGCACTGATAAATTGATTATGTGATTGGACTGGCTCACTGGGACGGCAAGGAACTGAGCCATTTAAAAGCTGCTCCTTTATATTCTCTGTCGCAAGTATGGTGGCCATATTTGATGGCAAGTTCGCATTTACAATGAAGTTTGAAATCAATACCCTCAACATTTAACAATTTTAAAGTTTTACGAAGCTATTAGTTATTGTGTTTCGTAATGGACAACTTTTGGTTAAGAAGAAGTTTGTTATGCTTCTTCTAGGAAAGATTTTGCAATACCTTGACGGTGGAAGTTGTGCGACATGTTTACTTTATAACTATTCATAAAAAAAGTTGTTCAAGTTTTTACGTAAGCCAGTTTTCTTTCGCTTGTAATTTGAGTGGAACTGGGTTCTGCGTACTGATTAATAATAACTACCTAAATTATATGAAGCACTTTATTTACGCGACAAAGTCAATTGAATAATTCATTGTTCGGTATTTTTATCATGTCCCTAAACAGTGGTCGCTCTATAAGCGTAGGTCGTATTGCAGACAATGCGGGGGCGACTGTTTGAAGCGCCACGTACAATTTTCCGCTTGAAATCTCGCCGAGTTTATTTTAGCTTCTATCGACTTCACACTAACGTAAGTACTAAGCACCATTGTTGCGCGTGAGTAGTCTTAACACCATTACCATTTTACGAAAAAAAATTTAATATTCTGATAAAGCAAATAGGTTTTTTGTTACAAAAAACCTTTATTGGTATTATCCTTACTTTGTAACAAACATTATGTGTACCTGTGAATGCGATATCGTGTAATTTAGTAGGAACGTTAGCTCGCTCAATTGGACTTCATGACGAGAAATTCTCGGATATAAGAACATAGTCTGTTCCTCGCTTAGGTACAGATTTATTGACATCGCGATAAACTGCTCCTTGGAGCGCCATTCGTCGATTAAATGACGTCACAGGCTCAGAGACTAGTCTTTAGCGTCATTTTGTTATTGTATTCATAGTTTGGTCTCATAACTACTGTAAGTGGGGGTGATGAACTTAGTTATGGCTTCGTATGTATAGTGCAGACACCCGCAATATGTCGATGATAATGTATGGGAGTGCAAACGGGTGCGTCTCTATGAATACGTCTATTCAACGTGTTTCCATTGTTCGTCCGTTATCGAGACATCTATGACTGTATTGGCAATGTATTGTGCATGATTTTCTTTGACGGGAGAATTGTGTGCCAATAATTTACCGCTTCCCAATCTATTTAGTAGTTGAACTCTAGTGGATTTTTAACTCGTAAATTATTATATTAAATTTTTCAGGAATATGTCGATAGTAAGTCGATGGAAAATTACTACTAGTACATCTTCGTTATAAAATCCTTTATACCTATCATACTCGCAGTATAATATATTCACTTAGTTATTTTCATAGCCCGAAAAACATAACTGAGTAAGAGAGAGAAAAAAAAACGACCCAAAGAAAGTTATCTCCAATTCTAAAATGTAACAAAACAAAACCACAATTAATTTAGCCGTTATCACAAAAATATCTGAAAATTACAAGCGACAAAAGTTGACAGCAAACGTAGATTACCTAAGAAATAATATTTCAGCTGAAACTTCAGCTAAGAAAACACAATACGTCTTATCGTGATGCGTGGGTGTCTGAAATATAGCCAGCCTTATATTTCCACTCGACTTAGCCCCGGATTTGCTTGTTTAGGATAGATTATACTGGTAGTAATTGACAGATTAAACTTATACCATGACAAACAACTTGATTTTTTCTATGTTTTTTTGGAGATGAAGAATTTGTTTGTTTGAACGCGCTGGTGTTAGGAACTACTGGTGATTTGAAATTTATTCTTGACAGTAGGTAGTCCATATCAAAGAAGGCTACAGACTGTGAAACATCACGTTACGATTAATAAACGCCGACAAAGCGGGTGAAAACGTACAGAAATAGCTAGATTTTTTTTAATTACTGATATTTTTGTATGTATTTATACCTATATATATATTATGCATATGGCTAAATATACTATACACCGTTAAATTTTAGTCGTTTTAATCCCATGGACCTGTGGTTTAACTAACAGAATACTACTCATTACAAGCTTGTACTGCGGTGTAACATAAAAAATAAATATATTAGCAAATGATAAGATTATACCTCAAAATGTATGAAACCAAAAGTTGCGCCACGAGATAGTTACCTACGTCGTCGTCGGTCGTTGCGTATCGTCGACGGTCGGGCAGTGTAGGTACCTACACGGCGGCTATTGACTCGATCAACTGATGTTTGCGAGTCCACGTTGACCAGCGACCGCGTCAATGTTGTTAGGTTGTTACTGATAGGAATGCTGCCTACTAACGGTTCGCATTATTTATTCACTCGTGCGAGAATTGATTCGAGTTATTAAAAAAAAGTACTTTATTTTTTAATTTTATCTTTACAAATCGATAGTGTTTCATGGACCAGTTCGAACCTCCAAGAGATTAAAACGATTCAAATTTAACGGTGTATATTAATATATATGTATAGCTATATTATGAAATTATTATCATTTTTTTCTTTTTACTGTTAGTTTATTCTCCGTACCTTATTTTTTGCAGATTTTTTTCTACATAAACCCTAAGGTTGAGTGCTAGAGAGTGCTATATGGCATTCAAATTTCCTTATGTGCCATTGTAATCAAAATGTGTACATTAAATACTAAATAAATAAATAAAAAAAGAATTGGACTATTTAATAGGAGGCATCCGATATCCCTATACCCTACCTATCCCTACATTGACATGTGGCTAACGGTGGTTAGATTCGAGGGGCTGAAGAATGAAATCAGTGGCTTCTAGAGTGCTATTTGAGCCGTCTACGTCCAGCATTAGGACGGACACAGACTGATGAAGAAACATTTGATGATGAATCATTGTTTTCCTTCTATACATTTATATTATTTACCAATAAACATGTACACAAAAGTAAATTATTTATTGGAATGAAACGACGGGAATTTAAGCCCTTTTATTGCTTAAATAAAGGCAACACAATTCTATTTGAGCGAATAAATGTTTTATGGTTCAAATCTCAGAAGTTATAGGAAAAATAATGTTTCTTTGTATTTAGAATTTCTTGATATCATTTTCCGGGTAGATTCTTTCTGAGCAATATTTTGTCAAGGTATTAAGTCGGCCGTTTTATTTCGGCTTTGACTTCTTCTGTGGGTATAATATGTACATCTAATAAAATTAAAAAAAACCTTTAATCTTAAAGAACGATAATAAAAAGCTTTGTTTTTTCCTAGATATTTAACTGCGTAAAGTAAATCATTCCATGTAATAAATGAATTATATGATCACGATATTTCAATGAAATTAACTTATTTTGTCACTTATGTATATGAGGCAGACGGGCTGGCGTCAGCCTCGCCTGGATTACCAAGGATTTGGCGCGGAACCCTACCTACCTGTTAATATCTACATACTTGTCAAATTACCTTGTCAATTTGTGTGACGGGTGATACAGCCTACTTACTGCTACGAACTGTTACGCGCGCGCGTAGACCGTAGCCGAGTTCATTGCTACGCCGGTGCTACGTTTTCGTAGCACTTTGATAACTCATTTTCCTTTTTATAACTGAAATGCTTAACAGATTATAAAGATTACCGTAAGCGGTTAAAACAAATTGAGTACTAAGCTACGTAGATAAATGTGCTGTAAAGTAGGTTTAATAAAATAGACATAATTCCAATGTGAATTGCCCCACATTTTATCCGTGCGGTATCTAATGTTCCCGTCCCGCACAACTTCACGAATGTAATGGGCTGTGGAAACGAAATGTGTGTGGCTCGCAAATGTGTCATCTAAATCAAAAAGTTCGCTTAAAACCCTCGCACCAATTAATTTGTAGTCCATAAAATAAAAATACTCTATAAGTATCCCTAGACTAATTCAAAGTTTGGGGTTTATCAAAGAGATAAGCAAGTTTTTCTTATTAAGTATCAAGGGAGCTGTCGTAAATACAGAAATTAGCGCGAGTATCATCGTCAGAGCGGTGTGTAAACATGAAAACTTTGAAAGTGACGGCGGGGCGGCGTCGGCGCGCCCTCATGCCGCCGTCGTCTCGACGACGTTACGGCTACGTCCCGGCGACGTGCCGGCGACGTCGGCCAATCTAGCCGGCGTGTAAGTTGCCCGCTTATATTAGATTATCGCATCAACTCGTGCTATTAGTTTTGTTACAAGTTTTATTCTACCTCGGCTGAATTATATCTTTAATATGTAGCGCGCACAAGCTTCTCGGTGTGTATTTTCTCATTACTAAGCTAAATATATACAATTAAATCTAAAGCCGAGTGTTCACTGTATATAAATGTGGTGCGACGAACTGTGGCGTTAGGCGTCCTTATTAACTGCAGCGGTCACGCTGCACTGCAGTCGCCGGCTGATTAATGAATATTAGACTTTATGTCTTGGTTTACAAAGGTGAAAATAACACGAGCTCATAGAGAGTATTAGGGTTAATTAATTAACTTTATTGCTAAGCCGTAGATTTAACGCCAAAAACCTATGGCTAACAACAGCAACATTTTTACATAAAAATAAGGTGAAAGGAAGATAGTTTGGCGCCATGGTGGTAGTAGTAGAAAATAAGTAATAATGTCGACGGCAAGAACAAAGCGTGAAGTTGGTGTCGGCGGGTGATGGCGCGCCACGGTGTGGGTCACGGTGGGCCACGGTGGGCTCGGGTGGTCGGCCGGGAGCCGGTCGAACGTGGCGTCATATTATGTTATTTACGCGCCCACAGAGGACAACTTTTTAATGGGGCGATAACAGACCACCCGAGACCGGAGCGTTGCTGTTAAATCTCATGCTCATAAATACGTTATGTAAACCCACAATAATAATTAGTGGCGGTTACGGCGTGTAGTTAAGTTTTATGAAGCCGGCGGAGGCTGAGAGGAGCTCGTACACAAAAATGTTCTCTAATTTGTCTGCCGTGTTCCGACGCGATCAACTGGAAATTGTTATGTTTATTTAGAGAATCTTCTCTGTATATCCAAGGATACCTACCCTCCTTTTTCAGCCGTTTTAATGCGATTGGGTTCCCACGGTACCGGAGCGCGCGTAGCCAGATCGCATTGAATATGTATAGTTTAGTCTGATTTCACGGCAACCTTCGCTTTCGAAGCCCTCGGCTCCACTGAATACTGACGAGTTCAATTTAATAAAACAAATATCTCTCGTTCTCATACGTACCGACCTCGGATTATATTTTTATCTAACAAATAGATAAATGAAACTTTTTATTGTTCCGTTTTATGATATTAGTCTTTTTCAAAAAATGTTTCGGTTCTCGTAGAAAGTAAATAGAATAACTCTCCGACTTACGGGTAAGTTATTTTCATAACAATGTTCACGCTCCGTGACGCCGGCATACTTTTTGCAAATTTTGACAGTTCTCAGCAATAAATACTTACCTCGACGCCAATTTCATAGATTAACATGAATTTCTCGGAAACGAAAGATTTTGCATTCGTGGCCCTGTTTATGTTTCATACAAACAAACATAGCGTGGTATATGTTCGGACGTAAATAATGGAGTTGACAAGAGTTGTGCGTGAGTTGCGCGGCAGTTGCCGGCGGCGGGGCGCGGGCACAGCGCGGGTGCCGGACACAGTACCTTGCTAGGGCGCCGCGCTGCACGCCTGCACTCCGGCTCTTCACTGCTTCCCCACTTTTACTTTTCCAAAGTTTTTCAACAACTTAGTTCACAAACTTGGGCGAGTTCAGTGACCGAGTCTGAGGCGTTCTGGCGGAAGCTAGCGTTGTCAGCCGTGGGGAGAGGGTGAAGCGCGTGCTGCACGTACACAGGTTACAACGAGTACAGCGACGAAGCGAGATACGGAGTCATGCGGTCAGCCAAAAGGACACAAACCTACTGGCGAGCTGGGTGTATCGGCGCTGCGGCCGGGGGCGGCGGGCGGCGGGGCCGCGCCATTGGCCCGCCGGGGCACGCCTCCGACGTCGCCGGTGACGCCGTCGCCGCCGCCGCCGCCGCGTCGCCTCAGCACGGCCGTCGGCCCGCCAGCCCGCCGACCCGACCCGACCTTATCCATACACTTCACACCACTCCAACTATCTTAACTTCAAACTTTTTTAAAGACGATTTGCTCATCCAGACCTAAGTACACTCGTGGAAATCTCAATAACCCCTAAACTATACCTACGTGCCAATAGATAGCATTATCATACGTAAACACTTACCTTGCTTTTACTTTGATGCAATCACTTGCTGGGTACTCGGCAACAAAACGTAGCCGGGTAGGAGTCGCGTACAGCTCAAGGACAACACAACACAATACTAATAAACTAGTTAGCATGATAATTAAAGTACATACTTAATTATCATTTGTCAAAATAATTAAAATTTAAAGTTTTACTTGAGATCAACGCATTACGATACTTCACTGGTACCCGCCAGGTGATGACTAGCTGTCGAGTTATTTACTGTCACCTACAAATGCATTGATATTTATTACTTACTCACTTTTTAATTTTTTGTTTACTATTGGGTATTATGCAAATAGTCATATCCATTTGATGAATGAACTTTATGCGTTGAGTAACACGAACTATTATTGCACAAAGTCGTTCTGTTGCCATCTCGTTCATAAAAATATTGGATTAAAGTTTATCGTTTGGACTTTTACTAGTTTGTTTGTAGTTGAAATGTCATGGTTGTTATGATAAAACTAATACAATGTAGTGTTGGATAAGTTTTCATTTACAATGTTTCAATATTTCATGGCGTGAGAGTGAGAGGAGGGAAGTTTGAACTCGAGTAGGCGGCAAATCAAACAGGTACTTGTGTCAAGATGTTTGTCCATAGTTTGAAGACTGTATTACTTATGGAGTATATTATCTATAATATAATATTATCTATAGTAATAAGTTTTCTTGAGAAATATTATTAATATTAGAAACTTTTAAAGTAGAACCAAAGTGAAAATTTTACTATTTTCTTGAATTATTTCCTTGAATTAATATTGATCACTTCCCCCATGTAGCAGAAAATCTATTGTAGGGTAACGTTTTATAAAACAACTTTATTATATAGTGACTTTTGCCAGTTGTTGCCACAAAGACAAATTGCGCACGCGCCTTCTTTTCAAACTTCGTGCGTTCGAAGATTCGAAGCGGGCGAACAGTATTTTTCTTAAGTGTCGTAACAAAAAGGTGAGTTTTTTTTTGTCTTATAATTAAGAGTTTTTTTTTTTTTTTTAAGGGGGGAAAATCATCGAATGACTGCTCCCGCCTGGGTGAGGCGGAAGGGAGTGTCAGACTCTTACTGACTAAAAACCACCCCGTTCCTTCTCCTGCACGTCGAGCCGGAGCCCCGGTTACCCGTTAGGTTCTCCGCGACTCCGAATCGGCATCGGCCCTATTGGGCCCCATCTGTGGTGGTCTGATGGCTCTTTGAGGCGCGCGCGATAATTAAGAGTTTAACATGTCAATATGTTGCGTGACCAATCTAATTACCTAAATATCTAGATATAAACAGAATAGCTGAGCTAACATTAATTATTTAAGACCTGTATTTAAGATGCATACCTATAGTCCACAATGAACACGATTTGATTTGATTTTGATCTAATAAATACCTACGAAATCCTCTACGATGTAGGCAGAAGGACACAGAATGTAACACACACATTTCACCAGTTATGTGTTACGTGTCCCTTGTAACATTTTTTGAGTTTATTATCTGTATAACAGTCACGAATCCATTCATGTAGAAGTAAAGATTAGTTGAAACATTAAAGCAGAAATTATCTTCACAAAAAGCTATGAAACTTGGACTAAATGAGTAATATTACTTGTACATGGCGACTCGTATGGACGTGTGGTTTTCGCGTGTTTTATATTAATTAATTAACCCAATTACTAGTTTTATACACGCCACGGCAAGTAAACTGCGAGTGTGTAATCTTTAGTGGATACTATATATATTACAACAGTCACTGACATAGTCAGACGATGATATTAGTGGGAAAAAACTATTTTAGAAAAGAATGCCTAAAGCTGAAACTCAAATCTGCAGTAATAGGGATGATGACGGGGTATAAAAATTAAATATATTTTTAGTCCGTCAGTTAGCTAATGAACAAATGTTCGACACGTTTTTATTATGCCGCATAAGAAAACAATACTTAGATAAAAGGAATCAAATTTTAGGAGTGGGAGATAGCTACCTACGTCATTTCTACGTATCAAACGTACATAGAAGTGACGTATTTGTTTCCGCATGAAAATAAAAAATACGTGTGTAATGTTTTAACATAATCTACCAGACGGACATTGAAACAAAAATTTGTCATCTACCCTATTGTATTGTTGCTTTTTCCAACTTCACTCGTTGTATGGTTTTTCTTCGATAGTTTTATAATAAGTAACAGTAGCAATATAATATTTTGAAATCTTTGTAGAACACTTTAATACTGAGCTAACTAAAAATTACGAGTTACTCGCGTAAATATACTTACTGAGAAAGGCTCTACTAATTTCCAGTCACAGAGGGACTCTTACT
Organism: Spodoptera picta; assembly: GCA_038387885.1. Lineage (NCBI taxonomy): Eukaryota > Metazoa > Arthropoda > Insecta > Lepidoptera > Noctuidae > Spodoptera > Spodoptera picta. Next base: position 2,989,431 of record JAZHFQ010000438.1, on the reverse strand, counting down.
CATGAGCAGCGTGCGCGAGGCGTAGTAGACTACACTCGCCGCGACCTTGTAAGTACAGTTTTCTCAGTATATTTACGTGACTAACTCGTAATTTTTGGTTAATTTAGCATGTCTGACGATATTTTTATACGATACGCGGCACGTTGCGCAGCAGTCGGTGTCAGTGCCCACCACAGCACCAACCGTGCAGTCACATAGTATTCAACACAACACATAATATCCAGTTTTAACCTGTGAACTAAACTTAGAGTGTACATCTTGCAGTCTTTCTGGAAAATTCGACAAAGAGCTATTAATAGGGGGTGAAACGCTGAAGAAATTCAAACGAGCTCCCGAGGCCGTAAGAATGCTACTCACGTGCATTTCCAGCGTACATACGGACACTATGGAAGGGTTAGCAGAAGGCCAGCTTTTAAGAATCTTTGTGGAGATAGTTTATTGCAGATTTTTGTACTATTTTAAGTCAGATGTTATTTTGAACTGTAAATAGTCTCACCAGTAGATCTAGATAGTATAAAATATGAATAAGAAAGAGGTCTACCTATGTCTTTACATAGACCTCTTAAATCATTATATACAGGTACCAATGTATATAATGATTTTTGTAGGCTTTGAAAATTAAAAAAATAGTTTTCCAAATTCATGTATCTGAAACCAAGGACGACAAAGCTTAGTTGAAAAAAAATATTCAGCACAAAATCAAACCATCTCATTTCTATAAAACTATAAATGAAATAAAAACATTAGGTACATTCAGTTCTCAAAGAAAAATATTTTTAGCTTAAAGGTCAACATTTCAGACTAAAAGTAATTAATCTGCTATCACTTTTAATCTCATCTTAGACGTTTATTTTACAAAAATTACAAATACTTGGCTCATTTTTCTACACCGAACAACAAAACAAAAAATGGCCGCGCAATAATGTTCTATACAATATTTACATAGCAGAATCATTAAAATGAGTGTTACATATTGTTCTTGTATCGTTTCGCTTCACTTTCTTTGTGCTCCTAAACCCATCAGGGAAAACAAAAGAGGTACGGCAGAGAACAATAGCCACCTGGACGAAAGGTAATTCTCCTAGTTAGAGCTATTCAAAAAATAAATGACTGAGATTAGAGCCACAGTCACGGTTTCAAATAATTATTGTTTAACTTCTTGCTGTTGTTTATTTTGATTTGTTTTTGTTTTGTGTTTAATTAGGTATGTGTGCTGTTCATGTATTGTTTATAGATTTTTGAATTGAATGTAATGTTCAGTTTTGGAATTTCATTACATTTTACACTGCCAGGTAACATGTTTATTTATTTCTTCTTCACAAAATACAGTGAATGGCGGACTTAATGCCTTAAGGCATTCTCTTACAGTCAACATGTTATGTAACAGATGTATTTCCAATAATTCCACAAATCATTTATGTTGAAATTAAGAGGCAGACATTGCACAAAATCTTGGCCTATATATTCTTTAATATTGGTGACTATTTTATTCCTTACTAGCTTCTGCTAGCGACTTTGCCCGCGTTCTCGTGGGATAAAAAGTAATTTATGTGTTATTCCAGACCATAACCTACCCGTGTCTCAAATTTCATCTCGATCTCTTCAGCCATTTTGGCGTGAAAGAGTAACAAACAAACAAATAAACAAACTTACATACAAATATTCGCATTTACAATATTAGTAGGATTTATAGTATTTTAACTAAAAAAATTAGTTCGATGCGTGGTTCATGACGTAAATTTTTCTCCCTATCTGTATAGAACAAACGAGACATGTAATAAAACTACAATAGTTATTACCTACATAACAAAATCACTGAAACTATAAGTAATAAAATAATACTATAAAAAATTGTTGCTGTCATCCGTGGGTAGATTTTGTGACAGACTATAAAACCTAGGAAACATTAGGACACCTATAAATTGGTCTATAAAATTTTGTCATGGTTTCATGGATTAATTATTATTTGTTTGAGATTGTAATATAAAATATCAGACAATGTATTTGTCTCTTTAGTTTTTAAGGTCCAATAAAGGATCACTTTCTAAGATATTGTTTCTGATTTTTACCCAATTAATCCCCAAGTGGGCTGAATAGGTGACTATTCAGCCCAGCTCTCTACTATCTCCATTATACCTCTAGATCTTATTTCCGATGTTTAGAGACTACTTTTGTATGAAAAAATTTTGGAGATTTATGGCTCGCAGCTAAAAAAATATAATTGTCTTATTTTTTAAACTGTTTGAATATTAGTTGTAGTGTGTGTATCGGATACTAGCTATCCTTATCCGTAGGAGGCGGGACGCGTGAGGCAGCGAAGCGCTGCCTCCTGGCAACCCAGCCATCGCGAAAGACACTTCGGGCGTCAGGGATATAGCGGGACGATCTCCGACCACCGCAAGCGCGAGCCTGCAGACGGCGAGCATGGGTAGCTCGCCGCCCGACCAGAATCAGACCCCAGTATACGGCGCATCGCGTTCCGCGCGCACCTCAAAGAGCCATCAGACCACCGCGGATGGGGCCCAATATACTGATGCCTATACGGAGTCGCGGAGAACTTAGCGGGTTACCGGGGCTCCGGCTCGAAGTGCAGGAGAAGGAATGGGGTGGTTTTTAGTCAGTAAGAGTGTGACACTCCGTCTCGTAACTAAAAATATCTTTTCTCCTGGACTAGTTTGGTTGTAGTCGGGACCAAATGTCAGTATTTAACTTGGATGATTACAGAACGACCTGAAGTGATACCATATTTGTCGCACGCGCATCAAACACACAACATAGCATAACATAGCATAACATCACGCCTTTTACACCCGAAGGGAAAGGCAGAGGTGCACATTAGGGCACTTAATGCCACTGTACAATGTAACACCCACTTTTCACTATTTATGTTATGAGTCCCATGTAATAGGGGGTGAGCCTATTGCCACATACCGGGCAATTCCACTCGGTGCTACCACTGAGATTTTTTTTAAACCTAAAACACAACATAGTTACGGTACGCGTATATAATATAACTACATTTTCTAAAACTACGTCAATAGATGAACTTTCTTTTTGCAATCTAAAAGCAACATTGTTGTACTTCTGTTTCAGATCCGTACATAAATTGTTGAGTCCGCTGAAGTTTGTAAGTTCAGGTCATTGTGATGTACCCGCAGTGCGCCCAAATCGATGTAATTTGTATAAAAACGTTACATTCTAACACGAACCATTTTTCCACCATTTTTCTTTAAATAAAAGTGAATATTTACTTGTGAATTTTTTGAATTCATGAGTATACTAGCTTTGCCACCGGTTTTGCCCGCGGCTAAAAAGTAATCTAGCGGGTTAAAAAGTAAATAAAATTAAATAGGATTTCCATTGACATTTCTTGTAAATTTTCGATGGGGTAAGTTTTTGGGTTATGGGCAATAGTATCTTCTATTTGAAGAATTGTTTGTGGAACTAATATCATCATCATCAGTCTTTAAGAAGGCTATAGTCTTGTATTAGGCTATAGTCCTATGTAGAGGATACATGAGAAAGTTATCTGTAATCTCGAGTTGCAGATCACAATTTTAAAGGTTCAGGTTTAGCTGTGAGCGGTTTTTATCAAATGTGTAGTCCACAATTCATGTTTTGAAACATACTACTTACAGGAATATGAGCATTCTACAATGTGATAACTGTTGACAAATATTACATTCTGTCATCACCACAGCTCTTGTAAATTATCACTACATATCACTACATAATAGTATAAAACGAAGTCGCTATCCGCTGTTTGTCTGCCCCTATGTATGTTTAGATCTTTAAATCTACGCAATGAATTTTGATGCGGTTTTTTTAATAGATAAAGTGATTCTTATAGAAGTTTAATGTGTATAATACCTACATACATATTGCACCCGTACGAAGCCAGGGCGGGTCGCTAGTTACAATATAATTCTAAATTCCTTAACAAAATACAAGAAGAAACAAATAATTATAATAACAAAATATCTTAAAATATTTCTTAATAAAAGTTTTCTTTTGAAATGAATAAGGTATTAACAAAAAGTTTCTAATACTGGCAAAATTGTACCGAGTGGAAGCGGGCAGTATGGCCGAGTAATCTTGAATAACAAAAAGGAACTGACTTTCTTTTACCTCAATTATAACAAAAGGTTAATTATGAAACCAACTTATTTATAGCTTGATGAAGCTAATTTTAACGTCTGTAATGACTCCTTTAGGTTTGAACTGTATATGAATTATGTTGTCGTGTGTTGACATGTAATTATTCATGTGTCGCTTGAAGACAGATTGTTGTTGATTGCTTAAGTTGTTTTGAGGCGTTTAAGGTGAAATGATTTAAAAAAGTATAGGAATTCGAGTCAAACTCAAGTGATTCAGAACTTAACTACTCAAAAGTGGATGATATATTGAATAATGCATATGCGTTACGCTGCTTAGTCGTTCCGGGATAAATCCTTTTCTCGGCAGTTAACCTTGTCGCTACTTGACAGAGGAATCCATATAACAAAGATAAATAAGATAAATAGCCATACAGTTCAGTGCTACTGTTCAATAAAAACATCGAAAAAGCCCAATGATGCCCAACCCTATAATCGAACCTCAAACCTCTTGCTGGCGTTAAAAAACTTGCGACAAGACTTTATTTAATTTATTTTATTTACATAAAACAACCTTGAATTTTATACCTCTTCGTTATAAGACAAGACAGATTAGCTTGCGATAATTATAATTAAAACAACGAATAAATCTATGAAGGCGACAAAGGGTGAGTTTAGACACGCAACAGAGGCACGGCACGGCTGAACGATAGTAATGTACCGACAATATGGATCAGCCTGTAAACGGCATGGTGCTGGTCGTGTACAACCAGACTTACTATAGCTTGACTATGGTAACTATTGTAACTTGATACTATGGTAACTTGATATCTAATGTATCCAACTATATCTATCTATAGCTTATATATTTTTAGCTTTAAATAAATAATAGGTATTGGCATTATGATTTGTGAAAATCTTCAAAATAGCACTTGGCACAGGCAATCATAATGAATTCTCATTTTACATTCAATAAACTTTTCTTAAAAAAGAATATGGGTTTAATTTATATCTATTGTCACCAAAAAATAACGTGCGTAACTTGTGATGCATTATTTTAACAATGATAAAGTTTAACTTTGACATAGAATCAACACAAAGACATAGTACCTACAATGATACAAAATGAGGTTGTGTTGCCTTCCTCTCAGTATTCTTATTATTTGGGACTAAATAACATAATTACGGGAAAGCCAAACTATTATTGGCCTGTATCCAAACATTTAATACTTTTTTCTCAGACAAAATACCTTATTTTTCTAACTGCACTCCAGTCTAGGGTCTATACAAATAGTGTGCACGTTTGCACAATCCGGCGCAACTGTGCAAAGTGGAGATCACGTCCCGCCAACATGGCGGCTTAATATTATTTCCAAGGTTTATAAAGTCCTAGCATCCTAGCCGTGCAGTGACGTCATCCGATCGACAATTCATTAGGGATAATATGACCGGCAATCGTCCGATCGGTTTCAGAGAAAGCGTTGGCGGGTTAACAGGCGTTTTCTTGGAACTTGTTTTATTTGAAAAGGTGTTGGAATTGAGATGGAGCTGATCTCTTTTGCCAGGTTTCCTTTTTGTTAAGCGTTGAGGGTTCAATTTTAAAACGATTGTACCTATAATTTAAAATGTTTGTGTGCATTGCGCTGTGTTATAGGGTGTTTCTTCAAAAAACTTTAACTTTTATTTAACAAATCATTATCCTCCCGCGTTGTTAAGCATCGCAGTAACTTATTAGCATCTGTTTTTTATTGCATTGGGTGAGAGCAGTGACAAGGCTCAATTATTTGAAACTAAACTTTGTATTTTAATCAGCAAAATTGTTAACTGTGGCTTGAGGATAATGACGCCGTTAATTTTTTGGTTTTTTTTTGGAGAATCACCCGTTAATTCTGTTGCGTTATGAAACTAATGTTTATACTTTGTAAAACGCTTTAAAATAAGTAGGATTCTTTTGGAAATTTTGCAATAATAAGCCACGTGTTGCTCCGTAAAACAAAGAAACGACGATTAGGCCTATTTATAATTTATTTTTTTCCATAATACATTCATATTAAACCAATACTATTTTAAGCGTTTCTTATTTACACAGTTCTTAAAAATCGTTCCCATAAGTAAAGTGACTATGGTGATATCAAAGAAGGTTAAATTACTTAAATCAAATGAGAACAATAATAAAATAAAACATATTTTCTTCATATATATATTTTTATTATTTATTATTACATCACGGTAACCTAAACTGTATTTAAAATAACTTAAAATTAAGCGCTTGTACAGTTTTCATACTTAACCGAATTCTTTTTATTTTATACAAGAACATGATCGTCAATTTAAATCACTGACGCATATCTTCAGAGTTTAAATTAACGATACATATGTAAAAAAATCACTAAAGCCATTAAACCAGTAAGCTACATTTCAAGAGACGACAAGAATAAATGTGCTGAAGCAAAACAACTAACATTAGGAAGCGTTAAATTTTTAAATTGTAAAATAAGTCGTCATGGCATTCTTTGAAACTATAACTAGGGGCTGTCTAGGGGCATGATATATTACACAGGCCGCTAAGTGCCATGCAAAATGTATTTATACATTGTACTTCCTTACACTATTATGGCATTGTTCCAAGTAAAACAATCTTCCGTGGGAGGACGATAACAGTCATAGGAATGATTTTATTACATGACACCGTAATAAAAGTTAAATAAAGTGCATTTTAGACTGTATTAACGACTACATACATAAAATTATGACAGCTGAAAGGATCATTAACTTAATACATTTGTGTTTTGATTTTAGCTATCGTAAAATTTGTTTTATTGCGTGTTTTATTCAAATTCAGTGCTTGTTCATTAATTTTGAAGTGTTCGGAGGAATTTTAATAAGAAGTGTCTTGTAAAAAATTGCTAAATGCATAGTTTTAATAATTTTGAACAGGACGTAACTTGTTTGACGTTTTGTGAAAATTCACGTTTATTTTATCTGAGATGACTCGTAATATAATTCGCTTGATATTAAAACGTAGTTTGTAATGTGCCGTATTATATAATTTTAAGCTTAATCTCAATGACCACAGCTTTCTCTTGAATCTAATTCCGATCGATCGAAAATGGTATTGTGGAATTTCGTACTCTTGAGTTGCAACACTAGTGCCCATTGCAGCCGTATAGCGTGGGTATTTAATAAACTAAATGGTATTGAGTTTGGTTTTTTATTCCGAACTCTAAATGCTATTTTAACAGCTACGATAGGGATTGTATAGTTTTGACATTGTATTATTATTGAGATTTTATTGAATTGACATTGAGGTTGGTTTCAAGAGTAAACACCCAGGTCCTTTAAGTTACATAGTTAGATAAAGGAAACAACAACAAAACTATTATGTATTTAATAAACTATAGTCAAACCTTTCAAACATATAAAATATAAAATCTACATTCAATTTCTCCAAAGAGCCGTGAATACAGTGACTCGAATTCTAAAAGTATTGATATTTTAGAAAGACCTGTTATTGTAGGCATAAAACCTAATGTACATAGTAATATACATAATATTATGTGTTCTAAAGCCCCGTCTCAGCCGTTACTACAACGTTATTAGGCTAAGTAGACTAACTAGGGAAACGTGACAATTGCTTCAAAAAGACATAATTTTTTATCACTATAAATATATATTCTTTAATATTTTACCATGATATTTTTGCATTATTTTTTGTAGACATATTTTGTTTCTTATGTTAAAATTTTCATTAATAGGAACATCGAGAGTGTCGTTGATCGAGGGATCACAGACGAAACTGTTCGGTGCGAAGTCTATGGTTCAATCTAGACAGAAAATTTCATAATGTTGACGTGTGAAAGTGCGACTTGTGGGTTATTTACAAAAAAATATTTCAATCATGTTTCAAACAATAAAGGTATTGTACGATTGCCATTTTTCAAATGGTCTTTGTAAAAAGAGAATTGTCCTTTTTTACAGGTATTATATAATCATTTATTCCAATAAAAACAAATAAAATTAAAACTAACTATTACATAAACAATTATTTTACATAGGCAATTTTCACACAAGTAGTTACAGCACTCATTTCCAAACCGTATCTATCAAATCTGTGACACCATACTCAAATGCCAATCATTCAACCACTACACACAAAACACGCTAAATAAACCAAATGTGCCCAGAAAAGAGCTCCATCAGTTTCTATGACACGTTAATACGCTGTGCACACCTCTCGCAATAAGAGGTCACTTATTGACAGCATCAAAGGAGGTCGAAGATTCATATAAAATAAATTGCTCCACATTTGATAGGCCGGGGTCAATGAGCCATGACGTTGACAAGGGTGCTCCGACGCAGCTAATATGCACGAATACCGTCTTGGATCGTGTTTGACACGGCCCCCGTTCAAACTGAATGCTGCGAAAACATGAGTTTTCGAATCGACTGATGTATGTGTGTGTTTTGAAAATTTCGCTGTTGTTGTGTGGAGTATGTATTCTATGATTTATGTAGGACTTGGGACTATTAATAACTAACCGAGTTCCTGTGGGATAAAAAGTAGTCTATATATTATTCCAGACCATAGTGTACGCCTGCCCCAAATTTCATCTAGATCCCTTCAGCCGATTTTACGTGAAAGAGTAACACACACACACATACACACACACATACATACATCCTCACAAATTTTCGCATTTATTATATCAATTTATCTTCGACTGCCTCATGGCCGAGTGATCGCAAATGCGACTGCCGGGCAGGGGTCTCGGTTCGATTCCTGAGTTTCTTTTTTAATTTTCAGTACACTGAGTCTGGAATTGTGCACGGTATATGGCAATAGGCTCACCCCGTATAACATGGGACTCATGATATAGTTAAATAGTAAAAAGTTGATGTTACATTGTACAGTGGCATAATGTGTACCCTTCGAGGATAAAAGGCGTGATATTATGTATGTTTCAGGTCAAAATGAAAACCAATTTTTTTGAAGTCATTTAATAAAACAGTTGAAAAATCAACACTTATATCAAAAGGTCGCACATCCCTACTTATTACACTAAGCCCTAATATTAAACCACGTGTTAACTGCATCGATAAATAGAATTTTATAGACTTCAATGGTTAGATCCCTGAATCCGAGGTAATACCGTCGCTTTATTTATTGTTAGCGCCATAAAACGTAAAATGGGATTTATATTGAAAATAGCTACAAAAACTACTACAATATTTTCCGACAGTTGCCCAGTATTTTTGCTATGAAATGACTATTTTATTTTAAGCTGAATATTAAAAAACCGGCGACACTTTGACCGGATTCGATTCGAAATTTTCCGATTTTTTAAAGTTGTTAGTTGTTGTGTCTAATAACCAACGTGTGTGTATCGACACGTGTTTTACAGTTTGTTATATTGTGTGTCCATGCTGGTGTTTAGGTAATTACACTTTCGTTGTATTTTCGAAAATAAATATAGGTAGGTGCAACACAATTTTTTTTATAAGCACTAGATTGCTCAGAAAACTGTGCTAATACAATAAAAACCAAATACTAAAAACAAGCAGAAGGTAAGAACAAAAAGCAAAAAAATATTATTATTAGCCATACGTACTTGTAGGTTACCCACCGTTTTTGTTTTTATTTTCTTGCTTATTAGTTTAGTACAAGGCTATATAGACATAGTATACTACGTATATCCCACATGGGTGTAAAGTCCCCATCATAAATTATTCAAGCTCAAACTCCAGGTAAACGATAAATAGTGGCTATTAATCGTTTAGGTATTATCGTTAGCTATCATACTACATACTTCGTCATCCGGCCCCTAATGACAATCACACAACATTTAGATTTAAAGTTATCAGCAATACAAATTAATCAAGCCAAACAGTAGCTACTGTCAATCATTGAGGAGTTCCCCTTAGCTATCATACTACTTCATCATCACGCCCCTGATGACAATCACATCCCATCTAGATGTAAAGATCTTCTCAGTACAAATAATTTAAGCTCAAACACGGGGTCACTGCTACAAATCCTCGAGGAGTTTCCTCGATTGTCTCTTGACTCCATCATTAGGTGAACTCCTCACCTTCATCAAATTGTAATACATAACATAACATCACGCCTTTTATCCCAGAAGGGGTAGGCAAAGGTGCACATTACGGCACTTAATGCTACTGTACAATGTAACACCCACTTTTCACTATTTATGTTATGAGTCCCATGTAATAGGGGCTGAGCCTATTGCCATATACCGGGCACAATTCCAGGCTCCGTGCTACTACTGAGAATTTAAAAAACCCAGTAGTACTTTGCCGACCCGGGAATCGAACCCGAGACCCCTTGTCCGGCAGTCGCACTTGGGACCACTCGGCCAACGAGGCAGTCAAATTGTAATAGTTTCAAATACTATATAAAAAAATTAACAAACGCTCTCGCCACCTATCTATCTATTCCTCTAATATATATAAAATCCGCCCTCAAACGTCAGAGAAATCGGGTAATAAACACCAAAAAAAAATATACAGCTGAATTGATAACTCCTCATTTTTGGGAAGTCGGTTTAAAACTAAACATTCAATACACTTAACTCAGTAATCAAACCCAATACCTCATATTCACACACCAGTAAAATCCATAAAACTGAAAATTCAAGTTTTGATATTAAAATGAGTGAAAAACTTGCAGTGGAGTATTTTTATGGGTGGGCGAACCAGTCAACCCTTGTCAACGTCACTGGATATTATCGGATATAACCAGATATAACTGGATATTACTGGATATTTCCGGAACTGCATCTACGTGCTTTTGTTCGAATAACCTTTGAAGCAGTTTCCATTGATTTCATTAAATGCTGGAACATGTTTCGCTTGTTTGTCCGCCAGGTAAAAAGTTAGGTTTTTATTTATTTTTCCTTCTTCAGAGTTTGTGAACGTGTTTGTCATGTCAATTTCTTTTCTGCTCTTCTATTAGTGTATAAATTAAATTAGGTTGTTGTACAAGATTCGAGGTACTTTTGTTAGATAGTAAATCAAAAGACTTGATATGTCAACCGTCCATATTGGTCTATCGTTTTACTGTTTTGTGATATATTTTATTGTCATATAAAAAAAACCCTACTTCCTTCTATGTGTATACTATGTACTACCTTGTAGGAAAGATGTTATAGATGTCAACCTCACTAAATTATTTTATTACATGTAACCCGTAAAATATTTACCGAAAAGTGAATCTAACGTTTATCGCATACAAATTAATGGTAGCTTCTTTAGGAAAATGAAACTTAATAAATTTAGTCTTTAATATTATAATACAAAGTTATTTTAACATTAGCTTCTGTTAAAATAAGTTTGGCCCCGTGTCCCCGTGGGATAAAAGTAACCTATGTGTTACTCCAGACCATAATCTACCCCTTTTCCAAATTTCATCCCGATCCCTTCACCCGTTTTGACGAGACGGAATAACTAACAAGCAACCAGCATTTAAGCTCAACTATATGCTGAGGTGGAGGCCCTATTGGCATGGGTACATTTAAACTGTCAAGCACCGCGCGGTCACTGGTGACCGCAACCTATTGTTCTTTAATTGTGACGGTGTTTAATTGTACGGTGACGGGACTCAACGAGTTAATATTATTTTAACATATTCTGCAAATAGGCTACAAGGCAGCACTTTTACACGTCCATTTTTCAAGCGAGCGATGAGACTGAAATTTTCTAACTGACTACTTTGAGAAAAAATGCAGAGACAAACTATTTCGCATTTAAAATATTAGCAGAATAAAATGATTATTTAAAATAAAAATAAAATAAAATAAAATAGATTTATTTCAGGATCACCTGAAATAAATCTATTTTATTTTATAACCCATATTATTACATTGTTAATCGGATAGGCAAAATATATTAATAAGTAAAGATACAATTGTTCTATTTAGGAAATTTATACGGACATGCCATTATAACCATAAAATGAAATGAAATTATATAAAAATAAAATTAAAATTAAACAAATCAAATTAAAAAGTAAATCAAATTAAATTAAATCAAAATTAAATCAAAGATAAAGTTAATATAATCTCTTCATCCGATATTGCGGGTTGTGTCTTTCAGAGCAATAATGTATGTAGGGACAGTCCACTCTACTTGCTATCATTGCCAGAGCGGTATTGGAGCTGGCCCGAACCGTGCGCACCAAGGCAGCACCTCTTTTGCGCATGTTACTGTAAAAACAATCGGTGTTCGCTGCTGCAAACATGCCCGATGCGCTACAGAAACGAGGCAACCCCAAAACCGCCCTAAACGCATTGTTAAATTGGACACGAAGGAAACTATAGGACTTTTGTGAGTATTTTGCCCACAAGCTACACGTATACAAAGACGTGCAGTAGGCCCGGAAAAGACTAATCTTCACATCCGTGGAGCATCGAGCAAACCTGCGGGCCAACATGTTGGCTCTCTTTGATAGTGCCCTCCGTTCCCGTTCGATATCAGCATGGTCTTTGAGGTCGACAGCAACCATATGAACCAGATAAGTGAATTGGCTCACTCTCTCAAGAGAAATACCATTGAGTAGTACAGGTGGTAGGTTCTGTGGACACTTAGCGCCTGCCTCCTCAAAAACCATGTATTTACTTTTCGTCACATTGTATTTTAGCCCGTGTACTCCTCAGTAAATACTCCTCACAAGTACGCATAAGTTTTCTCAAGCCACAGATATACGCACTCAGCAGCACCATATCATCTGCGTAGCTCAAATTGTTGACGCATACGCCATCTACATGACATCCTATATGTTGGCTACTAAGTGCGACAATCAGCGAGACCATATATAAATTAAACAGCGTTGGCGAGGTCAGTCCACCTTGCCTAACGCCACATTCAAGTTTGTACGACTCCGACATTGCCCCCGCCCATCTGACATTATTTATTTGGTGCGTATACCAGTACTTGAAGATGGATATAACTTCTTGGGAGAGCTGAATATCCTCAAGTTTCTTCCATAAGATCTTATATGACACCAGATCTCCGATCTCCGGCCACCGTAAGCGCGGGCCTGCGGACGGCGAGCATGGGTGGCTCCCCGTCCGACCAGAAACAGACCCGAGCGTACGGCGCGTCGCGTTCCGCGCGCGCCTCAAAGAGCCATCAGACCACCACAGATGGGGCCCAATACGGCCGATGCCTATTCGGAGTCGCGGAGAACCTAACGGGTAACCGGGGCTCCGGCTCGACGTGCAGGAGAAGGAACGGGGTGGTTTTTAGTCAGTAAGAGTCTGACACTCCCTCCCGCCTCACCCAGGCGGGAGAAGTCATTCGATGATTTTCCCCCCTTAAAAAAAAAAAAATAATAAAAAAAAAAAAAATATGACACCAGATCAAAAGCCCTTGATAAGTCGAGGAGGATTTGTGTAATAATATAATCATGCTGCTTAAATATTTGTATAGTTTAAAATGTTGCACAATTTATTGTAAATGTGAGAGCCCTGTAATTAATTAAATCAAATTAGACTAGTAGATTGCATTTATGTCAGCTTGGAGTTGTCATGCTCACTCAAAGATCTCGTTCGCGGTGGCACGTGCATTGGATCGCTCGGTTCCCTACAAAATGGTTGAGTCGGGCGGTGCTAGGTTTCGCCAAATGTTCGTGAGCAACTAGCTTCACTTATAAATTTTTGTTGTTTGACGTTCAAAAGTGATTTTGACTTTGAAACACGCATAAACTGGTGTTTTCCGTCTCGTATAATATCTGACGGTGTGTTTTAAGCATAGTATAGCACTTTCAGTCGACAATTTTGGTCTAAACCCAAACTGATTATCATGCAGTTTTATATTCAAATGCATGTTAAGTAAACCGTCCAGTATCTTAGCTATAATGGTCGCCAGGGAGAGAGGCCTATAGTTACTTTTATCCGCAAGGTCACCGGTCTTATTTTTCACAATAGGCACTACAATAGTCCTTATGAGGTCCTGTGGCAGGTAGGAGTGACTCACACACAACGAATAGAACATCGATAGAACTCTAGGCGCATGTAGTCCAGCGTGCTGTAGATGTTCAATGCTCAATCCGTCGTGGCCCGGGGATTTACCCCTCGTCATCCCTTTAATGATTTTGGTTACCTGTTTAGAATAAAATTGTACATCCACTTTCCCACTCGGGAGGCCGAGTGGGAAAGTGGAGTAAGCCCTTCCCCCGCCGTCGGCGGTCCCAAAGGCGATTTTACAGAAAAAATATGCTTAAAGACATCAGCAATGCCACTTGTGGTCACTTACTCCATCGACACTCACAGGAAGACAAGGCGTTGGATTTATTTTCTTGGTACTTTTCCAGAAACCATGAAAATCACCCTTGGAACGTTTTTCAGCCAAAGCGTCCATTTTAATTTGATCTTGATGATCTTGGCACCACCTGAGTTGCGATTTGAATATCGTTCTGCACTTACACATTTCACCATACATGACACCGCTCTTGGGTCTACCACTCGCAACCCATTCACCAAAGGACCTCCTAGCATTAGTATGGGCATCTCTAACGTGCTTATTCCAACCCACGATACGCGCCCCACGTCCACCTGCTTTTGTGCCTCCTCGACTTAGCAAAGATGCATCGCTTAGCGCCCTAAGCGATGCATCTTTGCTAAGCCACAATGTCAGAGTACAACCTGTCAAGAATACTGCGGTGGTCCGGATCGTCACAAAAATAATCAGCGCATTTTAAACATTCTGACGGAAATTCAATACACTTAAGTCGCTTTTGACACTCTGCGGTAAATTTAGCAATCTGTTCCCCACTACGAGACCCCCACATAATATCTTTATTGACTTAATACTGTCACAACAATCGATTTAGTTGAGTCGAGGACTCGAGGAAGTCACTACATTCCTAGTAGACATGCTATCAATCTAAGATGACGGCAGTCAATGCGCCTTTATTACTATGGGCCTCATGTCGGGGACCTTTCGGCGCGGCCGGCTAATGACATTATTACAAAAGCCTTCGATGAAATGGAAATTCATTGACAGTTATAATGTACTTCATAATAATATGGATAAGTATGTGTGATGAGGTTTAAATAGATAAAGTTATTTTCGTTTGATAAAAGTAATGTCGTGGTGGCCCCAAGGTTTAAGACACATTTCTCATGCCAGAGGGTGCGGGTTCGAAACCTACCAACGGCAAGTACCAATGTGACTTCCGAGTTAGGTACGTATATTTTCTAGGATTATTTAGACACCACTAACAAACGGTAAAGCAAAACATCGTGAGAAAACCTGAGCTTACAATTTATAATTAAACGTTTGAAACAGTCAACACGCATTGAGCAAGCGTGGTGATTAATGCTCAAACCTTTTCCGTGTGAGAAGAGACTTTGTTCAGCAGTCGGCATTTATAGGCTGTTGATGACGACGATGTTGATGAAGAGTTCGTCATATCATAGCTTGTGATAGGTAACGGCTGGACTATCTGTTTGTATTTGACATCCCTGCCATCAGAAAGCTTTGATATCTCTCTTTCTACTTAAGATAGAGTAGAACACATTTGTCATCGTCTCAACCTTTGTGGGTATAAATTATGCTGCCTGAGGGACTACTCACTTGACATCAGCGCTCTTTGATAAAATAGAAACTTTAAAATGTGATCATGAACTCGCCTGCTAAGCTTGAAGAAATATAGTCTATAGTCTACAACCTAGATATAATCTATAGTCGATAGTCTAGCAGTAAATTGTTATACGCTGTTGTAGTATGATGTGATTAGGTTTGAAGAAAGTTTGAAGCTCAATTCTGTCAGTAAAATCAGTAGAACTCATTCGAAATCCCATACAAACTTGTATTAACTTCAACTATATTCCACACACTTTAGAACTGTAGAATGAAAGAAAATATGTGTTATAAAGGACTAACAATACGCTACAATTGCGCTTGTGGTTAAATCCAGTACAATGTAGTTGATGCAGTGTGAAGCTCTGGTACGTGATGCCTACATTGTCACACTGGTATACTTGCGAAGGATCAAGAAAATGTGAAATGGGTAACCAGTTGACATAATTTAAACTATTTGACTTGTGATTTTTGAATTATGATTTTTATTGTTATTCATCTATATTATAATTAATTTTTTTTTTCATTCAAACTTTGACTTTTGATTTTGTATTGATTGATTGTAGATTGGTATTATCTGCCTAAAGTGATTGATTTAGTACGCCATAAATAGCAAAACATGTAGACTGTATTAGCCAAAAAATTAATATATCTTTATCTTTAAGTATTAGGACGTTATATAGTAATTTTGTTTAAGCCATCGTTTCTCAATTTGTACACAAATGATTAAATATCATAACTGGGTTTCAAAATAAAGACTGTCTGCCCTTCTGCCCTAATGGCGTAGTGATTATTATTTTGTTCTTATTCTAAATATTACACAAGTTATGAAATTATTACAAGACTTGGATTTTTTTTAAATCAGTATGTTATGTGGTGTCTGTTATGAGTATGCATCCTCGAAAAAAACTTTGGACTTTAGGTACCATTGTGAAATAATAAAAATAACTCGTTATTTTTGCAGTCCATGTTCGTTTTTTAATAATTTTGTTTGTAATGAAAAGATGGGATGATAATGAATATTGGGACGAATTGGTTTGCTTTATTGCATTTCTACGAAAATTATATCATATCAATTCCCTTCTTTTTAGCGGCTGTTAATGTTAACGGTCTCGGGATTAATCCTGTGGTCAAGAAAAGTATAATTAAGCCGGTTACTTAAACCATCTGTGTATTACTAAATATTTTATAGGAGTCATGGAAAACCAATTTAAGTGTATTACAGGCGGTGTCATGCAAACACCCGGTTGTAGATCGCACCTCCTCGCAGAACCTTGTTTACATAGAACACAAATTATCATACATCATATTACACATTATAAAAGACGTGGGTTCCCAACAAAACATGTTAACAAGTTGCACATATTATGAAACAAGAGCGGGCTCACTTTGTTGTAACGCGAAACTTTTGTCTATCCGGGACAGGGTAGAATTTTCATTAAAACCTTCTTTAGCGCCCTAACACAAAAGAGCAATTTTTCCCAGAAGGAAAATCTCGATGCAGCCGCATTAACGCTTTTATTTGCTCTCTTATTCGAAAAAAACTTATTATTCCACTTCTCTCACCCGGGGAATTACATTATTCTCTTGCACTTCTATTTATAGAAACCGTTTCAGATTTACCTCTTGCACTGTGATGCCTGTCTGTCTGCGTGTGGACTGTTTTGTTTGCGTTCGACTTTTAAAATCCGTTTATCGACTTCGAAATTAGTTTTTGTTGATGTTCGTTTCATTGAACTGGAAGCAGTGAGCTCGAATAGGTTTTTGTCGTTTAACCTTCCAACATTTCACTAAGATTCTCTTTTATTTTCTGACGTCTTCGTGTTTTTCTTAAAAGAGCTTTGTACAGGATCCGAGGATGGATCACATCTTTATTTGAGTTTACGATTGCTTTGAAACTGATAATTGGTCTTCGGCAAAGGTCTCGATTATTAATAAAAAAGAGAATGGTAATCCATCGTTTGATCTTAACGCTACAATTGATCACGTGCAATCAAGCCATTACTTCTGCGGAAGAAACGTACAGGCACAATAATTAATGAGAACATTTCATTAGTTTAAGATATGAGCCCGTAATTTATGAGTAATCTTGACTTTAATAAGGGCGTAAAGTTTAATATGGGGTTGGTATTAATCAGCTTATAAACTCTTGTCCACTGTCGAAACCATGAGACCGATGTCGATACTTAATACTATATTCGTCATTTTTACAGCGGACTGTTTTTTGTAAAAAAATAGAAATGTTCTAGTATTATTTTCAATGAATATGTTGAATGAATAACCAACGAATTAAACAGCCTCTATGAATGTGATGATAGAATGAACTATGAATAAATACGACCATAACCAAATAGCAGAATGTAAGCAACGGCTAATATTAATCAAGTACCATCCGGTACATGGAACAGAACAAAACGTAACAGATACTGCTTATCCAGATTTATTACTAAAATAAAAAAGTGGGAGGCGAAATGTTCTAAATTAAAAAGCAATGCCTTGTCGAGACAGAGCGAGCGGAAACAAAGAGCCGGGTATTCATCAAGCGCTTTTGAACCCCCAGCATTGTGGTGCACTATTCATAGACTATTGGCGGAAAGAAAATCTTCGAGAGGATCGCCACTCTTTGACGCCCGATGCAAAAAGTAATCTTTTTTTCCCAAAGAAAAAATCTACTTCATTACTTTGTACGCTATCCATATAAAAGTATTGAGGAATTTTGAAACCAAGCAACTTGTTGAATGTGGATGCTTTTGAATAGATTATGCGGAGTTAATTAAATGATTTTTCCGCAGTGAATGGTAATGTCGTTCATATTTGAGGTTTAATCTTGGTTTTTTGAATTATGTGGGGCATTGTTTGAATTCAATGCGGTGAGCGCTCCGTCGCGGCGCTTTCGATCGCTTAATACTTTTGTAGAGTCCCGACTCCCGCTCTGTGATGCCTTTTTGTAATTTTTGAATACGTACCTGTGTTTGTTGCAAGTGAAAAAGAAGTCATGTTTAGAATTTTATATCCATAGCTGTTTTTGTTGGAAATAATTTCAATGGTTAGACTTATTATTATTTATATTTTTAGGCATCCTATAAGACTTTCCTTGATTGATGCAAAGATATCTTTAAAAAAAACTAAAAAAAAAGAAGAAATTTTAAGTACAATCGATTCATAGCTTAATAGACAGTTTTATATGCCGTCGCAATTCAAAAAACAATAGGATTACATCGCAGCATTGTAGGTATAAACCTACCACCAACAAAAAAAGACAAATTCACAGCCCGCCATTTACGAACACAACATTCGTTACCCTAAAACAAAACGTAAAACAATTCAGTATTCCGAATACGGTTCATATGCTAGCTGTCCATTACAGTATTAGCATTGGAATTCGTCGGTAGGTAGCGTCCGCTCACGTACTGATGCAGCAATGGACGCGCTCCCCAGCGACTTCTGAACAAGATTGATGTATTTGCGAGATAGTGTCTCATGTACAACACAATAAAGTACGTGCACTTGTTTAGTTGCTACAGCTGTCCAGATATATCGCTGTTTAAGTTAAGCTATTGCCGCACTCAGTTAATCGATGGGTGATCATTTTTCAATCGATTCCAGATTTTTCTGGGCTAGTGTTGGCGATTTGATTGGTTGTGATCTGACTGTGTTGTCTTATGAACTTTCTGTACATTTCACTAACGGATTCTTTTAATTTTTGAAAATAATTATT
This sequence comes from Spodoptera picta, assembly GCA_038387885.1. Classification (NCBI taxonomy): domain Eukaryota; kingdom Metazoa; phylum Arthropoda; class Insecta; order Lepidoptera; family Noctuidae; genus Spodoptera; species Spodoptera picta. Next base: position 2,970,018 of record JAZHFQ010000438.1, on the reverse strand, counting down.
TATTCATTGGACTTTACTGCTACCTATACGCTTTGGAGTAATAAAACTCAGTTTGTAAAACAATATCTATTGACCAGCGAGGTTTTGGATCTATAACGAATCGTGTAACAGATAAGGGTGACTTTAAAATTATTAACAAGCAACAACACAAAGTCCAAAAATAGATGCAGCGTTACCCAAAAGACTCATTCTACTTGTAGTGAATCGGTCAAAATTGGATTGTTATACCTACCTAATTTACGTAAGTTATAATGCACAATATGAATTGCTATCTAGTATCTACTCTTGTTCATGTGTTAAGTCTAGAAGAAAATAAAGCTACGAACAAATAACCTGTCAAAAGTCGAGAAGGAAAGTAAACCACGGACATACAATTAAAGTTCAGTTCGTTAAGCTTTAGAGTCCATCCCTGTATAGTAGCGATTAAGTTGGATTTACACGTTGGCAACACTGGACCTTCTTAACTTTATAGGCTATTAATTTGGCGCAGGTTATTGCAAGCTTCGCGTTTATTAATTAGGGATTTCAACTATCGTTAAATTAAGTTGTTTTCTGATATTTAACCTGTAAAGGTTGATGAACGTCTTACGCCATTTTTACCGACTTCAAAAAAAGAAGGAGGAACTATGTTCGGCTGATTGTTTTTTTTTTCAAGAACAATTCATTATCAAGAATCGGCTTGCGAGTTCCCTGCTGCACCATGGACCGCATTTGATTAAAAGGGTTCACGCTCGACAGGTGTGTTAGGCATCGCAATTTAATGTAGAAAGTAAACAAAACCAGTAAAAAATGGCTCAAGTAACCTCCTTAAAACCATAACAGGATGTCAAATATATTTTATTGTCTTCAATAAATAGAGACAAGGATTTATAAAGTTAGAAAGTCCACTCCATGATATGAACTGAACTTCTGTCTTTGTTCGAAAGTAATCAAAAAATCACGGAGCAGTCTCTAAGTTTAGTGAGACTAAATAAAATGCACCTCTGTGTCTTATATTGTACTGCACCCAAGTAATAGAAGTAGTAAATACAATTTGTACAAGTCCACTACTTTAAGAATGGAAATATGATTATTTAGATGTTTATTATTAAGATGTCTCGTTGGCCGAGTGGTCGCAAGTGCGACTCGGCACGGGATCTCGGGTTCGATTCCCGGGTCAGGCAAAGTATTACTGGATTTTTAAAAAATTCTCAGTAGTTGCACGGAGTCTGGAATTGTGCCCGGCAATAGGCTAACCCTCTATTCCATGGGACTCACAATAAAATTAGTGAAAAGTGGGTGTTACATTGCACAGTGGCATTAAGTGCCGTAATGTGCACCTCTGCCTAATCTGCCTCTGTTTTAATAAAATGTATTTATTAAAACTCGACTCGAGGTAATTACAATTCTAGAATCATCAGTATCATATCAGAGTAAATTCTAAAAAATAACAACGTCACACACCGTTTATTTAAAACGTAGCCAGATATTTTACACAAGAAAAATGTGTAATATCACATACGAGCATTATAAGACGGCATGAAAGCCTAAAATAAGAAGGAAGCTTTTTTATCAAAGGTAATGAAATTCCACATGTTGATGGACCACATCAATTTATTTTATTATGTTTTCAGAGTTCGTGCATTGGCCGGAAGTGGGCCCGCCATTGTAGCTTGTGTGACGTCACATCCTTTGTTTTGCGCCACACTTGGATTATGTTAATGCGGTCTCGGAGACATTTGTCTTTGCGTAATGCGCAGCTCATGGCGAAACCGTATTACTTTTCAATGTTGTTCACCTACGTACATTATTGTTGTTTATTATTATTCCCTTGTTTTACTGCCTCGTTGCTGTTGAGTGGTTGGGAGTACGACTGCTGTGGAAGAAGTCTTAGTAATTTTGAGCTCCAGGTGAGCTAGTATACCTATAATGTTTTGCAGTTGCTGGTCATTCTCAACTGGACGATCTGGAAGTCATTGAAAGAGGTCCTTATTGTAAAGTGGATGTCTCATGTGATGATCATGGTGATGAGCGGAATTTGGACTAAGTGCTTAACATTTTGGTAAAGGCCTTCAAAAGGTCGAATTCTTCATGCATACATACATAACCTCACGCCTATCTCCCATGGGGTAGGCAGAAACTATGGAACGCCAATTACTACGAATCTTACATACCTCTTTCGCTTCATCGCTTCATTATATTTAGATGATTCTTCTGTCTCTTAATGTCTAAAATGTCTCCATCTCAATCGAAAATATCTGAGTCGATTCAGGTTTTCAACAGGAATTAAATTCAATAAAAAGATTTTAGTTCGGAAATGGTTATATTATTTATTTTAGCCGCTAGTGTAACAACACGCTATGTATAATGTAACAAGGCATTCTTTTTTTTTAATTCTTTCTTCGTAATCGTTTAAGTTGGTTCGGTACATAGAAAAGTTTGACGTCGAAAAATATTATTTTAAAGGTCAACATTTGCATTAACGCTTCGAAGTAAACTTAAAAGTACTTCAGTTAAATAAAGATACGTTTTTTATAACGTGTGCAGTAGTTACCTATTTGTTTTTTTTTTATTGTTTATAGAGGATGTAATCAATTTTACCTCTACATGTGTGTAGTGTCCCAAAGCAAAAAAGTATACTAATTGCAGTTACACTCATAATATTTTTGTAACTTGTTCATAAAAAGTGTAGAAATATAAATACTAAAATAGTAGGTAATTAGTAACTCCTTATAGTCACGTTTTTCCAGTTACTTAAAGGTTATAAGTTCCATAAAAAAGCAGCTGCCTTTATTACCATACGACCTAATTTCGATATTACAATTTACTAAACAAACTAGAAAAAAGTAAAATATATGCATAGTGCACACTTCTAAACAGTCTATAATTAACCAAAAATAAAAAAATTAAATCATATTTGTGTAGTCCACCACCTCCAAAACACCAGCAAAAATAAAAACAGCACAGACAACCCTTCAATCAACTGCAACAGATTTTCAAACTTACCACAACACCATAAAGTTGGAAACCGATCAAAGATGTTTGACAGATAAGGGTAGGTTGATATGCATGGTAACAGTTCATTGACTCGAGGAACTTCTACTTCTGAGAAGTGGGTCCGCATTGGCGTGCGGTGTCCGTATAAGTGGGGCCGGCGTCAGCGCCACTTATATGCTTGTTATATCACCGACGTTGTGTCCTATGCACACTGGGCTTTAATGAATTCACTTTGCGGGGGAATTGGTGTTTTATTCTTGTTATTCGTTGTTGTTTGTGTTGGTGTTGGTGGGTTTGTGTCACTTTAGTGGTGAAAGAGATAGTGTTTCATACAGTGGATGGGAGTTAGATAACATACCTACGTTGGAAGTTATATAGGATTGTAGGCAATAGACGTTAGTTTCCGATTACAATAGCCACATACAAGTTGCTGGAGATATATTTGAACATCTTTCTTCTTAGGAGATAGATCAGTATCTTCGTGTTTCAATGCACTGACAGTTCGTAGTTTTGAACATTCCCATTTTCATAAAACTCCACTCTCATCCATCACCTTTAAACACAAAACAATTGAAAATGTAAGTTCAAACTTATTTCATTTTGTCCAAAACAGCATAAACAAAACGATGTCTTATAGCGTACACCTCGATGGGGTAATTCCCCGCAATTTTATGCATGTCTCATTCAAGCTGCTCGCCGATGGGGCTCTGGAGACAGCCCCAAGTGGTCCCACTGCACCCGTCCTCATACGAGGACATGTCGAGCCCGAGTATTGAATATGCACTATGCAACTTGTTAATCCGTCGTGTAAGTACTCTGTTGAAACGCTTTTTATAGAGGTAGAGTGACAGAACTGAATTTCTTTTTCAAAGGGTATTTAGTAGTTTGGTGTCTGCTTGCACCCTAAAATTTTTGAATTGTGCTCTAACATCAAACGAACATGCACTTTGGACTGGTTATATGGAATTCACAGACGTATAATGTCGGTTTGTACACAGTCGCTAAACACAACATGCGGCTTATAGAACCGCTGTATAAAATAACGCAACGTGATTCGTTGATGTTGGAAAAATAAACATCGGTTAAACATTGTTTCCTTTAGTCCCAAATCAAGCAGATTTACTGTAATATCCAAACCTGATTACAGTACGTAGACACGTTAACAGCCTATGCAATACCCCCACGGCGCGCACTCTGCTCGTTTGTTGACATTCAACTTTTGTATAAGCCGGCAAACATTATGGCGTAGTGTGATAGCGACCAAAATTTATTTCAGATACGTGAGCCTATATTGTCATATGGAATTGGGAAAATCCAATTGTGTCAACACACGATTCGTATGGGGTAAGTTTGTAGAATTGAATTGGTCGGCAGGTAAACGGTTATCGTAGGTAATAATAGCGCGCTCCGAATTTGTACGTAGTATCATGCCGTCTACACTGCAATTAGGGGCCGTTAGGCGATGGAGGCGATGGCTGGCGCCAGCCAGGTCCTGCCCGCCGGTACCCCACTACCGCTATGGACAAATACACAAGCCATTGTTTGTAAAGGGTTATTTTACACGGAAAAATGTGGCATCAATTGTATCGCGCGAACGTCGGACGACATCAACCGATAATCGTGGTTTAATGTCTCCATGAATCGACTGCGGTTTACATGTTTAACTGACATACTGTTAATACATGTTTACGAGTGTATGCTCAATCAACTATATAAAGATTATTGCGCCTATGACGATGTTTACACTAATATGAACTCGTGTGACATGGTCGAGACCCAATAATTTCTATTTTCGTATCATTGTTTATTTTTCCTTTTATTTTATTTATTTATTTATTTATTTATTTATAAAACAACTTTGGAAGACTAACAGCTAACAAAACAAAAATTAAGAAATTGTGTGAGAGTCTGACAGCCAATGACAAGTCTTCACATATAAAAAATAAACTAATACTATAAAAGAATGTGATCGACACAGTACTCCCTACAAAATTATTATAATAATAAAAACAAACAAAACAAAATAAAAAGAAACAAAGTACTAAATTACTAATATATACTAATAAACATCTGAATACTACACAGACAAATTATCTCGCAAAATATCAGTTCAATCGCGTTCACTATTATGTTACTACATAAAAAAAGAAAGGCTCAGGCACCTCCTGACCGTAGACACTTTAATATTAAAAAGGTCAAAATCATGCTGCTTGCACACGCTGTTAAATTCCTTAATTGCACGCACAAAATACGAGTTTTGCCTATAATTGGTAGAGGAGGTTGGAACACGTAGCGGTGGAAACCATCTCCTCGACCTTCCAGGAACATTGAGAAACAATCTCGCTAGAATATCGGAACTGTCAATATTATTTGTTAAGATTTTAATTATGTTATAACTAAATCGATTTTAAATAAATTTTGGTGTGGCTGAAGCTCAAAAACGAGTTGTCGCAATCAATCAATTACAGTACGGAATAACACACCTACCAATGGAACCGGACTGATTATATTTCAGTAAACACGGCGCGTATTCATGCGCAACACTCGTGCAGTAACATTTATCAATCAATTTATTGTCCAATTACGTTGGACATATTTCTCTAAAGGTTACATTGCAACATTTACAACCAATGTCTCTGATACGTACGACCCATTAAAAGCCTATATATAAGCGAATAAAATTCACATGCATGGCTGTAAACGGTGCGATCGTAAAATTCACTGCACTCACTTTGTGGCTCTCTGAAAATTTATTTAAAAGCTTTGACAGGCTGTTAGGATGATATAGAGCTACTTACGTATAATTAGATTTAAGAATAGATTCAGAATTTCGCGTTGAGTAGGAAACTTGTTTCTTTGGAGAACTCTGAGATAACCCTCTCCATGTATGATTCAGTAGGCAGCGACAGACACCCTGTTAACACTCTTACCCCATGACAGAATATATGCATAATTTATTACGCAAGCTGTCTAAATTTTTATTACGTCGCGAAGTTATTGTAGTTCAACTATTTTAAGTACAAAATAATGTAAAACTACAGTTGTTAAACTATAAGAAATGACCGAAAACTTTATTGTCGCATAAAATTACCATTTTAGTGGAGATACATGGGTTTCTTTGAAATAGCTGAACTTTAACTACAAGAGTAAACGTTCCGAAATGTTCCATAAAGTTTAAACTACATAATACGATATAAAGTGTCGTGTGACAATATACTAGTTTAATTATTTCGTTATGTCAGTATATTGAAGTTGTGAAGGTTACTGAGAGGTTACTGGTACTGGTAAGGCGGTCATGGTAAGTCAACATGGTCTATCAACATTTTTATAGTTATTATGAAGTTAAATAAGTATGTTTGCACATCTCCTCTGATCCTGGTAGTTGTCCAAAGTTGTTTTCAAATCATGTAAAGTACCTACACCTTAATTTACAAAAATCAAGACATAACATCACGCCTTTTATCCCCGAAGGGGTAGGCAGAGGTGCATATTTACGGCACTTAATGCCACTGTATAATGTAACGCCCAATTTTCACTATTTATGTTTGGAGTCCCAAGTAACATTGTCTGACCTCGAGAGGCCTTGCCGGCAGTCGTACTTGCGACCCCTCGACCAACGAAGCAGGCAAAAATCAGGAGATAGTAATAATTACCAGACACCCAATTAAAAAACAAAAAAAAAATTCGCACTTTTGCAGCACACTACTTAGTATGGTAATTATTATTGAATTTGCGTTTAAACACGGCGTTAAAGTGACAACGTCAACGCATACACACGAAACGAATACCAAAAACAAAATTAATGTAAACTGTTCCAAAAAACTACAACTATCTATTTAACTCAATGGCGCACCATTTGGTGTTGTAATAAATTTTAATACTTTGATTGTACTCGTTTTACTGAATAATACAAAATGTTATCTACGTTTAAACTAACCGCATGCTTTTATTCATTGTTTTGTTTAAAACTACTACTTAAACCACTGGGTTAAAACAATATTGTATTGATAAACTATAAAAAAACAACTGAATGTGTTCTGATTGTTCGGTATTTTACGCGCATACAGGGGACTTACTCTTGAATCCAATTCCGATCGATCGATATTGGCATTGTGAAATTTTGTACTCTTGAGTTGCAACACTAGTGCCCATTGCATCCGTATAGCGTGGATATTTAATGAACTAAATGATATTAAATTTGGTTTTATATTATATTCTTTGAATGCTATCTTAACAGCTACGAAAAGGGTTGTATAGTTTTGACATTGCATATTTATTGATATTTAATTGGATTGCAATTGCATTGATATTGGGATTGGTTTCAAGAGCAAGAACCCTGTTCTTTTTACCTTCCACGCTCGTATTTTTCAATCACAATCAATGGCTAGCTTTTTAAAAGATAATATCTATAGGTACAATCGTTATCATTAAAGTCTCAAGTCCTACGTCTACTTCTTATAGAATTAGCAAACACACATTTTTCTCAACTTACACATCGAATTCAAATCCCGGGACAACTACAAGAATCTTCCACAGTTTTGTCAGCAAGCAATTTAAAGCCACGTACCCTTGCTTAAGATGCATTGGCTCATTCCAAACACAGGATTTAACGTTGGTTCGAGAGGCCGACAGTTGGAGAAAATGTGGCAATTCGTAGGCGACTCGTCCCGCAACAAGCATTAGCACTAAATGACATCCACGAAAAATCTTCGCGGAGCTCTCAGATAAGGAATAGGGGAATAAAAAAGATTTTACCCGCCTTTCACACAGTTTTATTTGATTCCTGTCAAAATAGGAACAACAGTCCCTCTCCCTGAGGCAATCACGAATAGCAAAATGTTGCAAATAATTTTCTTGTAATTCCTATCGGTGTACGGTTTATTTGAACACAGAGATCTACATGGTTTTTTCGCTACACAAATGTAATTTCACGTTAGTTTTTTCCGAAACACTCTAATAAGATTTTAAGCAATACTTTTTGTGTAGACAAATACAAAGAAAATCCACTTTACTTTGGTTTTATTCATTGGTTAGAAAAATATACGCAAGCCTCTTACCCTACTATTAGCTTAAATATAAATTCAGACTGTTCTAGTTCAAGAAATAACACGAAAAATCGACTTTAAATATCAGTTCTTGTGATGTAGATTTGGTTGATAAAAATCTAAAAAATTTGTATAAAAATGGCAATGAACAGTTGAATTTTTTAATTCAATTAACACGTGAATGCACTGCAGATATCAATAATGGCTTTGTATAGTGAAACTAAAGGTGTGTGAATTCAGCTGTGTGATTTATAAAATATCAAAAGTTCAACGGGGAGTTAAATTGCTTAAAGCATTATATGAGTCAATGTCTGGCGCCGCGGTCGCATATTTACTAATACTACTTTAAAGTAGTCCCGGTAAGTGGAGTTGAAATGAGTTACATTTTATAAATCACTTGTACATTTATAATTATGTATTATGATGACGTGGATTCAGTTGTTATAGTTGTTGTTGTTGTGTCATGTTATTTTTGGATAATATTAACCCGTTTTTAAAATAGTGTTCATTTTTTTAAATAGTTGTTTCATTTTTGAATCCGGTGAAGTCTATATGATTATGTGCAACTTGTTTCTTTGATTAAAAGAAAAGCGTAACTAATAAGTTGAAACCCTAAGTGAAATAAATAAAATCTTGTTACTTAAAGAATCTCTATAACACATGATACCAAATACACCCCTATTTCAGCAAAGTATGATATCTCAATGCGCAGTGCGGCCGTTGAGCAGTGACTGTATGCAGACAAAATTCTGGGAAAACTGTTTGCCGTGGGCTGTTGGAAATGAACGACAATTATTGTACAATGACTTTTTACTTTTCAATTCATATAAAACTTGATTACGTACATAAAAAAGTATGTATTTGTACTGTTTCTGAATGTCTTTCTGTTACTTTTGAAAATAAATTTAATTTAAATAAATATCTTAAATTGGTGTGGGTATTGGACGATCCTGTAAAATAATTTTTATGCCATTTGCAAAGATATTAATATTATAATTTAAAGTCACAAAACCAATTTACTTTTATAGTTTCACTTGTTTCATTAGTTTAATGCAATATACTGTTTAAACTGTAATGGCATATAATTTGTCTTCAAAATAAATTCTTATATATTCCATTTAATGTAATAAAAAGCAAAATTTGTTACGTGACGCAGTTCAAAATAATACAAATTTATAATTTTTAAGTTACGATGTTGCTACGTGCTACGTGCTACGAGTTTCGTAGTCTTTGTTAAATCGTAGCATGTTTTGAGTACAATGACCCTTGCATGGTGTATTTTAGTGACTAAAATAAAGACATGTTAATATTCTGGAACTCAATATCTTTGAGTATCGGAAATGCATTTATAATTCAATAACAAGGCACAAAGTGAACGGAATATCCGAGTGTATAAACGGCATCAGTAAGTTTGCATAAGCTGCACTAGTTGTACGGTTATTATCTATGCAGTGTTAGGACGCAGGGGGCACCTGAGACTGCACGCTAATTCCGAGCTCAGCCTCTCCTTACGACCGATAGCTGTACGCTTGAACACGTCCGCCAGATAATTGCTGCATACGCAATTAGGGTAACGCTATTAGCGAAATGAAATTCCCACCTGTTTTATATGCGGCGCCAACGAGTTATAACCACGATGACTAATTAAAGCAACAAAAGGTCAATAAACATGACTCATTGAATCGTTCCAGTCGCGATGAACGATTCATGAACACGTTATTTTGAATGGGACATTGTTAAACGATACGGAAAAATCACACAAATTGAACATTTAGGACGTAAACCGGCAGACACACTAAAACAAACAAGATCGCAAAGCCCGGTCGTGTCAACACGGGCCGGTAACGTGGAAATTATACGGTACAAATTACATCATTAGAAAGCGCGACTTTATACGGGTGTCTGCTCGATAGCCGCTGTACGAGCCGGCGTCGGCGACGCTGTTGTTATCGACCGCCCTCACTCCTGGACCGCCAATCAATTACCATTACTTCGCTTAGAGTAGACGCGATCGATTGTCTGCCTACCATTATATTCGCTATTTCTGATTTTATAGAGCTTGTCGCTTATCTGCCACTATTTTGGATGTTCACGAACCCGTCGTGACCTGCTTCTATTCCGTCCATGACCGGTAACAATTAGGAGAACCTCCGTCGGTGCAAGTCGCGCGGATATAAAACTTTATGTACGCATATAAATTTGGATGTCGAGACATGTTTTATTGTACAGTCGTAAAATTTGGGGTCGGAAAAGACCGACATATTTAATAAATACGAACAAGGTCGTAAAGTTGAATGCAAACCTCTTCGTGGCATCGATAATATCATCGAACTATTTCTGACGTTCATCAGTACTTGCCATCGATCGATTCTGGGGAAGTCCGCCTTTGAGCGAAGGTATTGTATTTATTGTTTTAGTAAATTATGTTGAGATTGTGAAATCGAAACGTAAGAAGCACTTGCTTTTCTCAAAGTGGTATCTCTTTGTCACGAATTTATCTCGAAACATTCGGCTTCCCCATACAAGTTCACAAAATGGCTCCAACAATAACGTGAATCCGCTTAACATTTCGCCCGGCCGCCCCGGGGAGGCGCGGGATTCCCGGTGACGCGCTGCCTTAAACGTGGGAATACGCCGACGTTACCTATCGCTTCACTTATTTACCGAATACAACTCTAATAAATTTAATAAAGGGGAAGGAAACGTGTGACAGATGCACGAGCCGCCGTGAAAAAAGTATCTGTAGGGACATTCCGTATTCGTTGGAGATGTAATAAATTGTTGTTTGCATTTATCGCTTTCAATAACTCATAAAAAGCAATAAAAAACGCCACCTTAGCAGCTGTAAATTTTCTAAAGAGCACAACATCTACAGGTAGTTGGCAGGCTTCCAGTGCTACCTGCACCTAGATGTGTTCTACATTAAACTCTGTCACAGAGCAAAAAGTTTAATGAGGCTCGTTTATACAGCGGTGAAATAGTGCAGCGCACTCCAATCTAAAATTCAAACGTCAAAAATGTAAAATATAACCGCGTTAATATAAAAAAAATAGCAAGTTGTTGGCCGACAGTGAGGCAGGACGGTAATCCGGCTGTCGCCGGCAGGTATCGATGGACGGATTAAAACACCATTTTTACTGACGCTTAAACCCTTTGCCGAGTATCATTTTCATGTTTTCAATTATACCACCGATACTACGATTTTGCGGCTTTGATGTACTTTTATATTTGTATTTATATGTACTTATTTATATTTGAAAATAAGAAATTCAGCATTCTTCATGTTACTTACGTATTTGTACAAGGAAAATATTCAATTGACAAGTCAAAAAATCATTTGTGACGTGCTACTATGTGGAATACGAGTAGAGGAACGTTGGTAGGTAGTCCATAAAACTATAAATAATAAATATTCGCGGTCATAAAATTTTATGTTGTTAGGGCTGCGCGGTGAGTAGTTGGCTTCACAATGAACATCAATTGTTCTGCGCCTAGCACGACGCACAGACAGAACGATACATAAATTTAGCATAAATATGAACAAGAAAATGTGTTTATTACTTCACGGTACACAATAACCTACTTAGGTAAAGCTTTATGCGATAGAATGATTGTTAAAAGTAATGCTATAAGACACTACTATTTATTTTTGTAAATGATAAGCTGTTAGAATTAGAAGGGAAAATTCATATTCTATACAATTGAGAAAAGTAAACAACATTTTTTCTTTTTTTCATATGAATATTATATCACCAACAATAAACAAAACAGTTGAACTTTCAGCTCTCTAAAGTGCCTTACATCATAGTAATCTAAACTGTATTCTCAAAATAAAAAATGTATGTCTCAAAAACACTATTGTTATACCTCTCTAGCATCCTAATAATATCAGCTATTAATAATAGTCATCTTAAAATAGTTGACATCGAGAATCAATATGTTCAATGAAGTTTCACCTCTAGCGCCTCTAAACATAATACTGTCAATAAGTCCCACTCTCCCGCGACTTACATGCATATCATGAATATTGAGTATCTATTAATTATTATTATACTAAAATAAACCTTTCATTCTACATTTAGTTCGTTGGTTTGTTCATTGAAGTGTGTGTTTGCGTACATAGTAGGCAAAAGACATATCTTTTAAGGTGATGAAGACTTCGATTGTTTAAAGATGGATTTTCTTAGGTTTATGGGTTTACGTATATTTTTGAGAACCAAATAAGTCTGTATGGGAATTTTGTGAAAATAGCTGTTGTTCATAGGCATGTCCAATAAATTATTTCAGTTTATAAAGCTCTCTCTATCTCTAGTTATCACACTATTTCGTATTATTTATCATATATTTTTTATCCCAATTAAATGCTCCCATGGTATAAAACAGGAATACGGGCATAGCCGCGGGTAAATGCTAGTTTACAATATATTTAAAGCGGAGTCTGTTAAAGTATTTTAGAAACTACTGTTTCTAAATTAAATTTTTACTGTCGTTGATCTTTCCTTTTTTAATTTTGCCTTTTTGTTTCTAAAGACACAAAAGGGCAAATCGAACTCAAACTTCCACATAAAAGAATAATGTTTCATATTACTATAGTCATCTGTCAATCTATCTAATAACTGGATATCTCAGTGGAGTCAGTAATAGCCAGTAGTTATGAGCCCCCAGTGGCTCGGGGACGCCAACTAGTTAGGGAGCTGGAGAAATTACGAGCGCTCCTACATCATATATTGAAAATAACTGCTTTATATGTAATATTATTTGATATTAATACCACGCACCGTCATGTCTATTGAAGATTATGAACTTAGAAATGTTTTAAGTATAGTTTATACCAGTTTTTCTCCAAATTAAGTAAAATCGTGGGTTACTCACGTGAATATACTGAGAAAAGCTCTACTAGATTCGAACCACAGAGGGGTTCTTCCTCATGAGCAGCGTGCGCGGTCGCGTCAGTATATTCACGTGAGTAACCCGCGATTTTACTTAATTAAGTATGTCTCACGATAGTTATTATAGTCTTTCTTCCTTGAGTTTCTTTCGGCGTTTCTTCTCAGAGTAGTCAGTTAGGAAATGCCGGTCCTCATCTAGTCAAAGTCAAAGTCAAAGTCAAAGCATTTATTTCAATTAACCCATAATTTGGTACTTTTGAAAAGTCAACAAATACAAAATAAATAATAGTCTGTCAGTCAGTCCGTCAGTGAAGTTAGGTGAAGTTAATAATCTAAAGAAGCTAGATGAAGCTAGTAATTTAAAGATTGACATGTAAAAGTGTTTCTTTTTTACTTATTTGCAGAAATAAAAAATATCATTTCATATCATAGGTATTACAAAACATTTTGAAAATGCATAAATTTAATAGATAGGTCCATAATAATGTAATAATGTTGTCCAACTAAGAAATCAAATGTTCAGTAATTCTACTAATATTATAAATGCGAAAGTTTGTGAGGATGTATGTGTGTGTGTTTGTTTGTTTGTCACTCTTTCATACAAAAACGACTGAAGGTATTGGGATGGAATTTGGAACAGGAGTGAATTGGGGTTTGGAATGACACATAGGTCACTTTTTATTCTAACGCGAGGAAAGCCGCTGGCAGAAACTAGGCGAAAATAAAGTCATTAATCGATATTTAAAAATATTTTTTCTTCTGCCGTTCGGTATCAGGCATCCACTCTACTGGGCTTCATCTGTGGTGGTCTGATGGCTCTTGATTATTGACGGATAAGAGTATTTTGTGACTTTACATGTGACTACATGCCAAAATATGTATATTATGAAAACCTTTTCATTGAATTTTAATAGCTAGCTGACCCGGTAAATTGCGTACCGCCGAAATATTTTTTCTTACCTTTTAAAAAATTCCCTGGATTTCCACGAATATTTCAAGGTCAAAATTAGCCAAATCTGTTCAGCTGTTCTCGAGTTTTAGCGAGTCTCAAAAACGGATATTTTTTTTTATTTATATTTTTGCACATTACAGAAAAACTTACAAATAAATAATTATTACGTAAGTCGAGTACCTAAGTCATTCTTATTTAATAAATATTGTAACTTACAAAACTAAGTTTAATGTACACAGATTACAATGTAACAATCGATTGTATCTAGTGATGGGGTGCGGGGTCGATACACTTGTACATTGACAGTTACTGCAGGCCGGAGTTTGGTTTATGGCTGCGCTCGACCCAACCCTAGTGTACTCTGCTGATTACAATTTAAAAAAATATTTCGTTCTTTGGTGTCTGATGTCGAATGTTAAATGGTTATGGTATTGTAAATTTTTGAGTAGATGTAAGATGAGTAGTTTTGTGTTATCTATGACCGAAACAATAGATGTATACTGTCTGGAAAGAAACATTTCTGCTTTCCACTTTAAGGAATAGCAAACAAAGTGACAGATCATGCTATAACGTATTTGTTTTTTCTATTGGATAAGCCGAGAAACGAGCAGATGGATCACCTGATGGTAAGCTATCGGCGTCACCCATGGATACCTGGAACATCAGAGGCGTTACAAGTGCGTTACCAGCCTTTTGAGGATTAGAAATTTGAGGATTGTCGAGGGTTCAGGGATTGGGGAGGATGGGGAAGTGGGGGGGGGTGTAATTGGGCATCCGGTAACCTCTCTCACACGACGAAATACAACGCAAGCGTTGCTTCACGTCGGTTTTCTGTGAGGCCGTGGTATCACTCCGGTTGAGCCGGCCCATTCATGCCGAAGCATGGCGCCCACACATATATCACATAAGTTTTAATTACTAAGAAGTTTATAATTATATCATTTTATTGGAAAGGTGTGAAGATTCAATATTAATTATTCATACGTAGGTACGAAACGTACAAGTCTCTCTTTAATCCCATATCTATAAAAAAAAACGTATCTAAGAAGAAACGTTTGATTCCTACAAATAACCGAAAAAAGCAAGAGAACCATCAATATACTCGAGCTAAAACACCGAAACATTCCCTAAATATTTGATTTAAAGTGAAAACCAACATTTTTGGACGCGCAGCCATAAAAATCAACTTTCTAGGGGTGATGTGATGACGTAAACCAATGGATTTTTATAAAACATCAGTCCTTTACCCTACGGGGTTCCGACGAAACTTTAGGCATCCCGTGGGAGCCCTACAATTTATAGGGATAGGGTAGATCCTATTATGTTAATCCGGGAACTGTAGCACCTTTACACAAAAAGGTTCAATGTATCTACTCTACGCACTTTTAAAAGGGATCTGTTACGGATTTTCCAGGCGATAATAATGTATAAAAATAACATTAAACCTTTATCTTTTTATTAATGGACTTTTTTAAATTGTGTTATTTTTTCTGTTCTGTACTCTCTAGATTTGAAGTGCTTGCTGTGGTTAATTCTCGAATTCACATCTTTGCCTCTCTATTATCCTATATTTTTAGGGAGTAAACTCTTTGAAAAGGAGTCAGAGAATGTTATTTATAATGAAGCAAGGAATATATCATTTGAGAACTATTAACGAACAACTGAGGAAAACAAAATAACATAACATAACATCACGCCTTTTTATCCCCGAAGTGGTAGGCAGAGGTGCACATTACGGCACTTAATGCCACTGTACAATGTAACACCCACTTTTCACTATTTATGTTATGAGTCCCATGTAATAGGGGGTGAGCCTAATGTGAGAAAACAAAATACTACAAAAGAGAACCCACTAAATTATAATTAAAAAAAAAAATCAAAACCCTACATCGATGTCAACATTATAACTTTTTGTAACTATACTTTACAAAAAATAAACTGTAATACAAAAAAAGAAAACAAACTATCACTACTAAAAATAAATCCGTAACAAAATATCAAAGGACAGGACTCAAATTGAGTACTAATAAACATAGATACCGTACATCGCACCTCACTTCATAACACTTTGTATAGAATATTTTGAAACTCCCGTAAGTAATATTTTACGCCACAACAAAGTAAATGCATAAAGGATTTCACCTTATTTTTAGGGTCCCGTAACCAAAGGGTAAAAACGGGAACGTCGTGACTAAAGATTCCACTGTCCGTACGTCCGTTTTTTTTTTAAACTTGCCCCACACTAGGATTTTCTCCTGTATCGTGTCAACAAACATACAATTTCACATACACATAACACCCAGACCCGGAACAACTATCTGTGGATCACATAAATAGTTTATTTCGCCAATCCTGCAGTCAACAGTATTTGTCACCAGACTGTCTCATGAACTAGCTAGACAATGAAAATTTGTACAGGTGATTTATTTATGTTGCCGTTATAAGGATTGGACCTTATAACTTAAAAAAAAAACAAAATAAATATTTACGGAGGGCACACAACAACATAACATCCTACATAACATCACGCTTTTTATTCCCGAAGTGGTAGGCAGAGGTGTTTATTACAGCACTTGATGCCACTGTACCTACAATGTACCACTCACTTTTCACTATTTATGTTACGAGTCTCATGTAATAGGGGGTGAGCATATTGCCATATACCGGACACAATTCCAGACTCCGTGCTATTACTGAGATTTTTTTTTAACCTAGTGCTACTTTGCCCGACCTGGGAATCAAACCCGAGACCTCTTGCCTGGCAGTCTCATTTGCGACCACTTTGCCAACGAGGCAGCCAAATAACAAAGATGATTTTAATGCCGTTTGTACATACGTAGTGATCGTATAAACGAATAGTATGGAACCCTTTGTGCATGAGTGCGACTCGCATTTGGTCGGTTTTTCGGTACGTGTATGTCAAAAGCATAACGGTAGGGTCCAAGTACGTAATAACAAATGGTCAAGGTTGATCGTAAACCGTTGCCACGGCAACGTCGCGGACGCGTTGTCAACTTTGCCCGGAACACATTAACACCGATCATATTTAGCTCATGGTGTATTTTAAACGTTATACAAATGATGTTTTGTTTTGTTATGCGGTTTTATATGACTGTGGTGGTCGAGAATTTTGGTGGTTGTAATTATGTACGTTTTTACTTCTTTTTAACAATATTATGCTTGAAAAAAGGTCAGATGATGACTTAATAATGCATCAAATATAATGCAACATTGTTTATACAAGTGTTGTTTTAAAGCCGCGTCATTTTCTAGGAGTTAACTCGGCTACCTATTCTGAGTCCGAATCAATAAAAAAAATTGTAGATAAATATTTTTCATTTTTCTGTAAATTACGTAAATCCGTAAGTGCGAACTACACGCCGCCGTCTTGTAACTAGTTTTATAACGCGGCTTAACACACACAAACTCAAACACGTAATTGATATTATTCCTAATTCCATAAAACTCCAATAAGAAACATTGCTGTCGCTTATTCTGAAATACTGTCGAACTGAAACGATTTATTATACCTGTATTTTTAACTATTGGCCTGTAACTTTCTCTTACATTGAACCTTTGTGACTTCTGTGACATGCCCCCGAGAAATGCCATGGTTTTAAAACTACACCTTGTATTATTAGAGTATAATTAAAAAAGGATAATGGCTAAATAAGCCAATCCTCTTTTTGTTGTATGTATGTTCGTTACTCTTTTACGTCAAAACGACCGAAGGGATCGAGATGACATTTGGAACAGAGGTAGACTATGGTTTGGAGTAACAGATATGCTATTTTTCATCCCACGGCACCACGGACCAAGCTGCTGGCAGAAGCTTACAAATAATTGGCATGTTTGAATTTCAGACCAGGCGCAATATTACCCAATTTCTATTATTAGCATGAAGTTTGGAATTACGTCTCTATAACTGTGCAGTGGAATGAATAATATAATGTTCATTGTAAGTTGCAGTTCTACCTACGCTTTCTAGGAATAGTATATGGGTTTAATGTCATGTTATATAATATTTAGAACGTGAAAGTAAGATAGTATTGTTACTGAAATACAGAACTCAATAATAGTATGAATGTTATTTCTCAGTATTTTCACATATAATTTATGATAACATTATATACTCATAATTAATTATCTGTTTGATTATTATCTTATTACTCACTTATTTTTCTTTATTATAATGCTGAAAAGTTTATTAGTTTATTTGCTTGAACGCGCGAATCTCGGTCCAATTTGAATAGTTCTGTTTCTTTTTAGTACATTCATTGAGAAGGGCTATAGGCTAATCAAACATCACGGTATGGCCATCAAGAACTGAGCGGTGGGTGACACCGTGTGGAATTAGATAGTTTTACAATATCCCAGTCTTTAATAATAATTATGATGCTTAGAAGGACTCGTGAACAGAGCTATGCGGCGTCGTCTATATGATCCCTATTGTTTATATACATTTATTGTTTTAAAATTTCAAGAAAAAATGAGCTTAATATTAAAATAAAATCAGACGACTTTGAAGTAGGTGCGTAATTATAACTCAATTCTCAAAGGTTTTAAAATATTTTAAAACCAATTATTTGACACCGTAAACCAACGATAGTGCACCATTGAACATCGTACATTAACCCGAAGTTATTAAACCTCCAGTACATATAAACGTACATCCAAATAAACACTCAGTTGCTCGATACTGCTCGAAATTGGATCGGCAGATATTGACTCTCAGAATGCAACTTTCAATCAGTCTCAGTACCTTGGAATTGTACTAAATCAAAATATTTTCCCCAACTACCTTAACCGAATTCTAATAAACCTTTGCCTATCTCCGGCATATGAATGTTTATCTCGGAGGAGTTCGTTCTACCTTTTTTATTTTGTTCAGTCCCTCTGAATAAATAAGGAGCCAACGCCTGTACTAATTGAAGGAGGGTACGATATTGGTCTTCTTTATGTGGCAACACTTGTGTTATTTGTTGATATGAATTGGTAATTTAGTTTTGGACTGGTTTTAGTTGATCGCAGACATAATAACAATAGAGTTTAGGGTTATCTCAAAAAAGATTACGGTTTTTCTGTATGTATCAAATTGTTGCTTCAAAACCTGTGAGGCGTATTTTTATACCTATATTTTACCTAAAACTGAAAATATGTCTAATATTACATTTAATTATTATGTTTTCGGCTTTCTAACGTTACTATTTGATGAGGAACTCGACTAGTTTCAAGCCTTGCTAGAGACTCATATTCATAAGCAGCATTCCACGAGCCGCAACGCGGAGACTGTCGCGCTGCTACTGATTATTGATTTAGTATGTCTCACGACAGTTTAATATAATTATTACATCTGATTCGAAAAAGAAATTCTTTAATAAAAATATTACTACACATAACATACAGTACATAGTCGACACAATAAATTAAATTTAAAAACATCAACAATAACTTGTTGTAAACTGTGAAAAATGTTATAAGCAGGTGAAAACTCGTTCACGTCTGAACTTACGTGGGTCTCAAGTCGTAAATTTGTAAAAAGTTAAAAACAAATGTCGCCCAATGCACTTCCCGTTTGCATCTGCTGCTATTGCGAAAATAAAAAGAGCATTTTTGTTTCACCATTCTCTGATTGCTTTCGGGATTCTATTTTTTGTAATAGAAAATATTTTTTACTATTTACTCTCTTTGTTTCGTTATTGAAAACAATGGTTTGTGTACATATTTGTTTTAGTACAAATATTGTCATCAAATTATATTATACGCTAATCTATGTTAGTCGCTTCGGAGTTCAGCGTAGCATGCCTACGCTGCTACGCAATTCGTAGCGATCGTAGCAAAATACAAAAGGCACGTAACCGGAAAATTACTCTATTAAAACTACGTTACAAGATCGGATTTGTCAAAAGAAAATCAGAAACAAAATGGCAGTTAACAAAGAAAATAGTGAAACAGTCGAATGGATGGTCGATTACGGCACGGAGCGACACGGCGGCGCCGCGTTTAAAACTCCGGCTAATTAAATGAATGAAAACGAAACTCGAATGTTTTCATTCGATTTACAGTTTCTATACTCCCCTTTCCCATTTGCCGACCGACGAACGGTCATATGCAAACTGTATTACGATATTTCAAATGTAACAGATTAAAAATGAACGCTATGCGTTTTAATTTCGTGATTTTATGGGCTTTGGTTCTTGATTTTAGCGTAGTATTGCTTTTTGATAATACGTATTGTTGAACTCGACTGAAATAAAAGTTTATACGCGATTTTCGTTTTTCAAGTTGATTAGACATGACTATGTACGCGTAAACGTGAAACACAAAAGTATAAAAAAGATTATTATCCAAGTTGTTTGTCTAAAAGTCTTCATTACTTTCTTTCAAAATGATTTTCCATTTGAAAACTTTTAGTTTTATGTCCACAAAATGATTACTTTCTAGACGCTTGTACAACAAAACACCATTAATACGTCAACATTTGTATAAACATCGTATTATTTTCTCGAAACACCAATAAAATATTTATTTGCCCAACGAAATACTTTTGGTCTGAGACTAGACTTAATTTCGAACAAAACCTCGCCGCTGTGCTCAATCTTGCGCGTAAAATTATTGTATTGGAAATGGGAAAATGCACTGCAAAATGTTAATACTGCAAAAATAATCCAGTTAATGTGGCTCCATCGAGGATAACACCATCCAGCGCTGAGTTCGAAAAGTCATTTGTACGATTATCTGTCTCGCGGAGCACATCACGCTCAGCATTGTATGTAAATTGAATTAATGACGGTGCACTTGAAGCCCTCTTTACTTTATGAATCGCTGTGGGAAAATGATCGAAATATCGTGTAAATTTTACACTAGAATATTCTAGAACTGTCTATTGTAGACGGGGTTAGTGTCTAGGCAGTTAGTTTTTAGGAATCGGTATAAAAATTAAGTGGCAAGCTAATTTTTGAAATTGGATCCAGTGAACGGAGAACACCGTTTCGATAACGTAATAGAGTTATTAGAATAGTTTAAATTAATTTTGTGAGTTTAATTAGAAAACTATAGATAGGCTTACAATGTTATTTTCTCTTCGATACAAGGTTGTTTGATATTTTGTAGTTTTAAACCAAAGGTGAGGGAGATGTGAAAATAATTGTTAAACTTATGGCCGTTTGCACCTGTAAACCATTTCATGGCTTGAAGTTACTTAGCATGAGGTAGCGCCTAAACTAACACCTTACTTGTACTGTGTCACTTATAAATTGGTGGAAAACTAAAATGTCGGATAATGTCACTTATGTTTGCTTAGGATTTGATAGAATTTAGAAAAAATTGGTGAAACCGTGCACTAACCTTAAAAATACATTCTAAATAAATAATCAATAGCTAATAAAACCTAACAAATAGACAAAAATAAACTAAGAAAAAGGTAAGTATGTAGAGGTACATACTCAAAAACGGACCACAGTATTTTCCCGGTTATTACCGCAGATGTAAGATATGGTCAGCAAAGTGTTTTGCCTCGGGGGAGGGTACCTCACTAAATTTCTCCACTTTACGAAGCGAGGTAGCCATTAAGATTATGAAATTATGAAGCCGACCACTCGCCGAGATTTGCCTCGCACAGTCACACTTAACTTGCTTGATTTAATTCAACCACTTTGAATTGTAACTTGTAGAGGTTTCAATTGTTTAGGTAGTAATTAGACTATTGTTTGAATAGTGGCCATCTGATTTGTGTGTTTAGGATTATTTGTGTGCTGTACTGAAGGATAAATAATATTTGGGTATCGATGTAAATGTTTGATCTTCGATGTTTTTCAACCGGTTTTTACTATCGATTGCTAGCTTCACCTTACAATTATTACCTTTTTAGTTACAGTTTTACTATTTTTAGTTATTATAACATAACATCACGCCTTTTATCCCCGAAGGGGTAGGTTGAGGTGCATATTACGGCACTTAATGCCGCTGCACAATGTAACACCCACTTTTCACTATTTGTGTTACGAGACCCGTGTAAGGGGCTGAGCCTATTGCATTGAGTTTTTTATCTTTTTTTAAACACAGTAATACTTTGGCCGACCCGCGAATCGAACCCAAGACAAGTGGTCGCAAGTACGACTGCCGGGCAAGGGCCCGGCAGTCGTACTCGGCCAATGAGGCAGTCATTTTTAGTTATTATAATGTACTCTAGAGGTAATAAACTTGAAAAAGCAACATTCGCTTCATGTAAATCAGATGACATTTAAAATTAAAGTCGTTATTTTAATTGGA
The DNA here is from genome assembly GCA_038387885.1 of Spodoptera picta. Classification (NCBI taxonomy): domain Eukaryota; kingdom Metazoa; phylum Arthropoda; class Insecta; order Lepidoptera; family Noctuidae; genus Spodoptera; species Spodoptera picta. The sequence goes on along the minus strand of JAZHFQ010000438.1, from coordinate 2,947,885 downwards.
CATCACACGAACCATAATTTGTTATCAAACGCTATCTATTTGCCATTATCATTTTGTAAAGTTATAATACACGTAATAGGCATAGCTGTTTATGTTATCATAATTATAATAATAAAATACAATATTTACACTGTTTGAGAACTGAATACTGAGTCTCTATCTGTAATAACGTGCCCGCATTCAGTCAACACATATAAATCCATGTAGCGTAAATAATGACAAAACTAAACAGTAGCTGACCTGGATTTGTCAAGGCAGATTCAATTGACAACAACATATTGATTTCACCATGGAACTGTTCTATTTATACTTCGAAACTGTGATTACCTTAAAAGCCTTTAACTACCCAATTACGTTTGCATAAAGACTATATTCCTAATGCACAACTACTTACTCTAATTAGATAATCTTCAAACATTTTACTAAGAGATACAAATTCCTAAAAGGGTTAAGTAAATGACTATGGACTCGATACTGAATATTATTTTTTATGTTAATACATATGTAATGTGTTCCCGACCCGAAACATAAAATGAGTGAGGTAGAGCCGTAATCTTCTAATTCAGTATGCAGACAGGCAAACAGACCACTTTAAATAATACAAAAAATTGTCCCACTTGCGAATAAATGGCAAATCTAGGCCACGGCTAATTCTATGCTCAAGCCCCATCGCAAATTGTAATTTTCTCTTACCCTTATAACAGCAATTTATTTCATGATAAGAATCTTTTTTAGTCCTTGCCAAAAGGAATCTTTGTCGGAATCGAACGTTCTCGGGTTGATTACTAAGATCCCAGGAGGCCAGATTTCATGAAGCCAATTGCCATTCACGCGTAGGCGAAACTGATCGCTGGGGTGATATTATTTAAATGTAATCTTTTTTCGATACTTTTTAACCGTTTATCTTTAGTTACCTTAAGTAAAAGCATGCTGATGGTACATGTAAACTTAAATAAGGGCGGAGATGTCTTGGAAATATACGCGTGTCGGTCCATTCTTATTACATTACCTTTTTGTGTTAAATGTAGAAGAAAACGCGTTGTAATCGAATCACGGAAAAGTAAGGGAAAACATAGTTCCCGCACGAATAGTGAGAATCACTTGAGAGAAGTGGATTGGTATGGTGTTCGATAGACAACGGCCTCTTAACGTTAATGTACTGTTAAATAACTAGGTGCTCTCGTTTTCTATTGAACCATAACACTGCGATTGTTTTTAATCGAACGGGTTGTCAGTGGTGTACTCAAATTATACACAATTGCATAGGTCATTGGGTCTGCTTTTGAGATTTATATTTAGTAAAGTAACTGTTAGACATGGCAGGCGATTATAAGCACATGTACGTCATCTATGGACACGTCTACGTGACCATTATCTACAGGAAAGAGATGAACAAGACTCTTGATCCGTTCTTTATATTGAAAAAAATAATTATAATTATGCTATTGAATTTATTTAAAACTTTGATCACAAAAGACTTCAAAATGGCTTAATGCTTTATTCAACATTACTATTCGCTGTCTTTTTGTAGTAAACCAGTAAATAACCGAAACAATTGTTTTTAGGGTTGGTTTATAGGGTGAAGACACACATTATTTTCCTATTTAAAAATAATATAAGAAGAAAGACTGCCTCCTTGGCCGAGTAGTCGCAATTGTGACTGCCGGACAAGGGGTCTCGGGTTCGATTCCCGGGTCGGGCAAAGTATTATTGGGTTTTTTTTTTAATCTCAGTAGTAGCCCGGAGTCTGGAACTGTGCCCGGTATATGGGAATAGATTAGGCTCACCCCCTATTATATGGGACTCATAACATAATTAGTGAAAAGTGGGTGTTACATTGTACAGTGCTAGAGGTATAATGTGCACCTCTGTCTACCCATTCAAGGATAAAATGCGTGATGTTATGTTGCGCTATTTAAGAAGAATAGAAATCTAAATTGGGGTGTATTTAGATGTTCCTGTTTTAATGACAAATGAAAAAAAGAAGTTACAAATTCAATAATTAAAATCAAACATTTTACATTTTGATGATAAAATACCTACCTACTGGATAAATAAAATGTTAATAGTTAATAGACAACAGAATAAAAGAATTTAACAAACATTTTTTGCATTTACTATGCATTATACAATTCTCAGAAAAGCCGGAGCCGCAGTAGTTGAATTTGCACCAATCAGGTGAACAACACTTTTCCATGAACTGCAGGTGCACACCGACCCTATGTTTCCCGATGGGAATCCCGCAATTGTATTATGAAAATTACATTGCAAGCTTCGGCCAGGACATGTACCATGTAATTATGGGTTCTGTTTGGTTTACCCTTGACATGACTCATATCAACAAATTAATTGGCGGAAAATTGACATTTTCAATTTAATTGACGAAAATCATGAAAATAATTTATCCCATCTATGCCATATTCATGTTCCAAAATACTTCAAAGTGGATTAACATAACAAAACATCACGCCTTTTATCCCCGAAAGGATAGGCAGAGGTGCACATTATACCACAGTACAATGTAACACCCACTTTTTACTATTTATGTTATGAGTCCCATGTAATAGGGGGTGAGTCTATTGCCATACACCAGGCACAATTCTAGACTCCGTGCTACTACTGAGAATTTTTTTTAAAAGTAATTCTTTGCCCGACCCGGGAATCGAACCCGAGACCCCTTGCCCGGCAGTTCAAAGTGGACTCGGCTAATTAAGGACAAAATCATAACAAACAAACGAATAACGTTTCTAATCAACAAAATCCAAGCTAGGAGAAAGATTAGAATATCCCACACATCGAAACGTGTTTACGCAAAAAGCGAACAAGCTACTGACATCGCAGTGTCGCTTAACAAAAAGATTTAGCAGTCACTTAGCAGTGATTTAGCAGACCTGGACTGTACACAGACTTAAGTAAATTGGTCGCGTGTCGTCCGCGCGGCGCCCCGGTGTCAACGCCACTGCACGACGCACTGCGGCACACCACTCCATTCACTGCCTTCCTCGTTCTTCTTTATTAAGACTTATGCATCGGATAATTATTCGGCCGCTCTATTATTCCAATACGGTTTTTCCAAGTTTTTTGGTCACGCAACCAGAGAAGTTGGCGAATACCAGCTGAAACCTCGGCGTCTCTCTTTGCAACTTTGTGCGGTCTCGCATTCGTTTTTGTTTTGTTAATTCACTACATTTTATTTGGGAATAAAGTTGTTCGAAAGCTTCGTACATGTAGGACAAAAAGGGTGAAGACAATGCGAGTTTGTGAAAGAGAAAATTGGTTAATTACTAATGTTTGGTCGCTTTTGCAGCTCAACGGTCCACGTTGGCGTTGTTGTAATTTGGACTATCAAGAATTCAGTTACGGATGTGATATTCCAGTAGATTCAAGTATTTGTTTTTATCAATTACAACATGTTTAATTGAAATTAGTTTTAATTCGTCTGCAAACGCTAATGATAAATAAAATTCGGGCATACTGTAAGTTCTCCTATCATTATTTCGGCGCATAACAATCATGTTAAGTTAATCACCTTTTTGGCTATAGATATAAAAGATAGAATACTGTAGAAAAAAGTACATTTCATTCAGTATTTATTTATCAAGACAGCAATGCTGATAGGAGGCGAGACACTGAATACTAATCGTGTGTTAGTTTAGGATACGATAATGGATCTTTGTTCACATATAAATGTACATATATATGCAGTATTGTTTGTAGCAGAAACAAATCATATAAAATGCTTTCTAAGTCACGTGTTCCTTTCCCACATTCGTTATAAGCGTCGTTTAATATTTCAGTATGCGTACAAAGCTGTGCAGTGCGCATTTTGCAAAGCAAATCCTGAGAATACTGTAAAAGGCTTAGCCGTGAAAGGGAACCTTCGATAAGTTTCTTTTGCTCTTTAAAGTAGGTGTGTAAGTACTTTAGAAAGCACTATGAATACGTATGAGTAAGAATGCACTTGATGTTCTTCGGATTAAGTAAGCGTGGTTTGAAAATTGTTGATCTGTTGCTAATCACAGCGGACTATCCTTGGACTAGTCAAAGCAATACAAGATTCCTTGTAACTATACGGTACTTGAAAATCCAATGTCCACTTCACTTTATCCACCTTCGAATAAAAATAACACTGTGTTATGAATAACAAAGGTTTTTATTTATTTAAACCAGAATTGATATGCTAAAATAACCCCCGTGACAGCGGTATTCAAATCCAGTATAAGAATTTCTCGTGGGCGCTTGACTTATGTTTATCAATTTAGACATCCTCAAAAAGCGATGTCGCACACTGGCAACGTATTATGTTATAATGGCACGTGTTATGTCCTTGTTATTATATTCATTGCACGTAAAAAATAAAATCTCGTCAGAACTTGACAGCTCTTTATGAACATAGATACACGCAACTCGAGCACCATGTACGACCCAAAACAAATTATTAATGTAAAAAAAGATACAAAGACTTGTTCCTAAGCTAAGTAACTTCACTCAAGTACGTGATTTGAAAGATTTTTTTATCTCGTTCACGAAATGAGAATTCAAACAGGGATAACAATTCTTTCCACAACGCGTTCCGTTGTTTAGAACATTCGCCTCGGGTTCGAGCAATCGTCTAAACTAATAAACATCTGTTTTTATTACGGGTAAAAGCCTTGAGAAATGTATAAATCTTTTTGTAATAAATTCTGTTATGGTTATTCCGAGATTTTATTACAAATCGTCGTTAGTCAACGTTGTTCATTACGCGCACCTAATTACTTTATTGTTGATCATCTGTTCACACACGAATAGGTACCGTACTTTTCTGAAAACAAATTGTATAAATTAGCATCATTTTGTGCTCAGTATGCTAATATACAGACGGACGTCGATATACATTAGTTATCAGCGGGCGACATCTTATTTTGTCGAGGTCCCCAAGTTATAATAACCTAACTAAATGTCAGGCAGCGAGGATACTTAGCAAAACCATCAGGTATCTGTTTCTCATAAAGCCTACTCTCATTTTCGTTATGATGTTAATAAAAAGAAATGGAAAAGTTGTTCGTGTGCGCGTCAAATGAAAAAGTTATGGCACGTGATGATACTGCAAAGACTGTGGAGCCACCTGGCGGTACACCAAACTAATTACAAACTCCCTAACTTCCTCAAACACTAAAATATTCTCCTAAAAACGTCACCTCGCGACGTACTCGAATAGAATAATAAATTTTACTTTCTGTGTCTCTCTTAGAATTAGTGGCTAATGCATACCTTTTTACACCTTTTGATGAAATTTTGTTCTAACTTTGACTTATACGACGTCACTCGGAGAAGTTTCTGGTCTTCCCTCTTCTTGGTATATAAGTAAATAGTACTTATTTTATTAGCTTCTTGTGGCAGCAAACCTGTTGTATCCAATCATATTCTACCTGATAACTGCATTTTTGTTCCACGTTACAACATTGAAGTTGATACTGGAATTATATATGTATACAGCGGTGAACTTTCGTCCAAATGCCTTATAATAGATAGATGTCTAATTTTTATTTTAAGATAATTAAGTAATAACCGCCTGGTAGATTATTATCTTTTCATTATTTTTTATTATATTAATCATTTTTTTTTATTTTCTTACAGATACGAATACTTTCGACGATATATTGATTTGAAATGTCGCGTGACGTCACTAGTATGTACATTTTATACGTATAAATGACGCTTTAGCCCAACTCCTAAGCTTTGATTCGTTTTATCTAAGTATTGTTTTATTATAGGTACCACAAAATAAAAAAATACGTGTCTAATATTTTTTCTTTACCTAACTTACGGACTAATTATATTTTTAATTTTCATACCCTGTCATCATCCCATTTGGTGAAAAGTAGTGTCTAAAGAATTTCTTACAAAGATTATAAAAATTATAATTTTCCCAACAACTCCAATAAATTAGAAAAAAACAACTTTACTGCATTCCAATTAAATACGTTACCTATATAATTACCTATATAAACCCTAATAAATACTTTGGGGTGCAGTCAAAGCTACTATAATCCTGTGATGAGCCCTTATAAAGCTTGATATGTTTAAGGGCGAACTTTATGTTGTCCGTTATGTGTTTTCCTATGGGAACTGAGGAACTCAACCCTTAGATACTACGCCCAGAGAAACATAATATATTTTTGTTGCGATTACTTACTACCTGGTGATAAATAACACCACGCTGTTCCCCAAAGGAGAAGTAGGTAGATATTTTGTCATAGGTTGTACTTCCATGTTATGGGTTATAGATGATACCTATTATTGCAGATTTAAAGTCTGTATTGGACATTAAAAAAATGTTTTAATCAAGTAAAGATTTTATCACTATAGCAACATATTAAGTAAATATAATTTTCAGCAACTGTGAACATAACGTTATGAGTTCAGAGCGATTTATATAAAATATACTCAAATCAAAATACCAATACTGGTTTACAAATAAATCTTTTGACATTTTAAACATGAAGTGAAAGTTCACTTTTGCAAACGATATAAAGAAATTAAAAAAATCATGTAAAATTACAAACTCCTGATAACACTTCCCATACTGTCGCGGATGGGATGTTACAAATAGAGATATGTGTGTCGAATTAAATCGAGATACAATATATTTTTTTCACAATCAATGAGAGAATGCATTCCAATAATAAAATATTACGATTATATCTTAAAAATCATTACAAAACACAATAATAATCAAGATAATTTACGGTTACACACCAATTTGTATCACAGCCTCATAAAAATAAGGCTCTAATCCCCTACCATTTCGAGACTCAGGAAAATAAATACATATTTCATAATCCCAAGTATAAAAGAGTAATTAAATAAAATACGACACTTAACTTCTTAAGGATGTACTCGTGGTCCGTTTAATACGTGCCAGTGTACTTACTCGTCCACTCGAACAACGTTGTCAACATTATTACTCCAGGATTGAACACGCCATAAAACGGGAATGCCTTTTAAAACCCGCTACATTCACGCGTATTGGCTTATTGAAAGAATATTACCTATATATCGTACATGCGTTTATTTGTCGTTCGTTTTATGTTTTTGTTTCAAATTAATATCGTTTTTGAAGGTTCAATTATGTAGAAGTAGATAATTGGGTAGTTTCCAGGGTATGAAAATTAAAAATCTAATTAATCCGTCAGTTACATAATGAAAAATATTAGATACGTATTTTTTTATTTTCTCGTATTAAGTTGCAATACTTAGATAAAGGCTAGGCTCTAAGTTTAGGAGTAGGAGGTTGTTACGTCATAACGTGGTGCAAATTGTGACACGCTGTGATGTCACACGATATTTCAAATTAATATATCGTCGAAAGTATATTTTAATTTTGTGAGAAAAAAAAAATACGTATCTAAAGTTTTAAATTAATGTACCAGACGGACATTAAAATAAATTTTTTGGAAACTACCATATTATGACGATAATTATCGTGTTTAAGTATAATTAGTGTCTGTTGTAAATCTGTTGTAATTATTTTTATGATTCTTAGGAATTTGTTCTGCACGTACATTTAGAGTTTCGATATACAGAAGTTGTTTGGCCGCGCCATGTCGCAATTTTGCCATGCAACCCTCGATAACTTTAGAAATTACTAATCTTCATTCTTAGGTGAGAGGTTTATATTTGACACATTCCAATATGAAATTCCTCAATATCGTCTTTCTGAGTGTGCTGCTCTGCTGCAATTCATATAACCGCGCAGAAGTGCGGCAACATTGCAAAAACCGCGGCTGAGTGCGGCGCAGTGGTATCGCGTGCTAAAACTCGACGGATTACCAACAAAGTGGTACATTATTGTGTGCCACCTGCCGCCGCGACTGGCAGTGCCACGTCGTCGCCCCGAGGGACAACGGCCTTACATGCCGTCATATTCAAAACAAGAATTAGAGTGATCATAATAAATTATTCGGCAACCTAGGTTCAAATTTTCTAACAAATATTTATAAACCTAGTATACAAATAATGTAACCAAATTCTTCTTTATTATAGAGGTACACTAAGCGCAAATTTCTAAATTATGTATTTGTTTCATTTAAGGTGCTTTACCCTAATAATACACGATTGATACTCGTTGGCTGAGTGGTCGCAAGTGCGACTGCCGGGCAAGGGGTCTCGGGTTCGATTCCCGGGTCGGGCAAAGTATTACTGGGTTTTTTAAAAATTCCAATAGTAGCACGGAGTATAGAAATGTGCCCGGTATATGGCAACAGGCTCACCCCCTATTACATGGGACTAATAACATAAATAGTGAACAGTGGGTGTTACATTGTACAGTGGCATTAAGTGCCGTAATGTGCACCTCTGCCTACGCCTTCGGGGATAACAGGCATGATGTTATGATAATTGATTCGAAATGCATCAAAATCTAAAGTTGCTCCTGAGATGTAGCTTCTATTGCAAAAAATAATAAGATTTCAATGGTGTATTATCTGAAAGACGAATGACGATGATGAACAAGAACCCAAAATCCCACAATCAATATTTATACCTAAAGTGACAACCAACAACAAAACAGTATTCCAATTTAGTTTAAATGCGGCATATAACAAATATAAAGCCAAACATATTGTCCTAATTCAGTGTAGTTATGATTTTGGCTTTGTTTAGTTTAGCACATATCAGCGTAATGTCCAAGTTATATATTATGGAGTAAACTAACTCATTGCAGTTGATGTGGCGGTCGTAACAATTAATCTATCTCATATAGTCAGTTAGCTGAGAGTGTGAGACTGTGCTAACTAGGATTCATAGAGTCTAAGACTAAGTCTCGGATTTATTTGACGTCTTTGTTGAGGCGTTATTTTTTTTCATTGAGGACAAGGATCAATTTGATCAACCAGGTTTTGTGATTTGGTATTCTTTGAATTTATCATGATAATCTGGAATTGTAGGTGTGTGTTTCTCGTAATTAAGTTAGCCCCTTGATTGCTTACGCGAAAAAATATGGGCACCTTACTTTGCCAATGACTTTACTGTGCTTACTGCGCGTTCTGCCTGCTGTTACTAAAACTTAATTTATGGCTTGCTCGAGTGGTGTACTTTAAATTTTTTTACTGTTATGAGTATGAGATAAGAAATAGAAAAGGATACATGAAAAATATATCTAATGTCATTTTTGTCTTATACGTGTATTTACATTAAATTATATGGCATTAACCTGTGAAGTGTCGGCACGCAGATCTATGCGAGACACATGTGTTTCCTATTATGTCTCATATATAAAATATATAAAGGTATAGTAGAAATAAAAAAGTATTAACTTTATGCACTTATTGTCCACATAAGTTTATACTACAACAAACTTCATTTATATTTTTTATTTTTCATGAATTGAGGAACCTACAAAGTATTTAATTCACGTGATATGTTGATAAAATCGATCACAAAACAGTATATTTTCGACTGAGTGAACATAGCAGTTATTTGGTAAGTACATTACATTGTAACACACTTCATACAAGTCGAAACTCAAATAAAAGCTACGGCGATAAGTAAAGACAAATAAGTCGAGGAAACAGATAGTTTTACTTAAGTAAATGTAAAGAAAATGTCACAAAATAACTTAGTAAGTTGAAAAATAACTTAGCAAGTGTGTGTAAATGTAATTTTATCAAATTATAGAATTACTATAATTATAACTGCCTCATTGGCCGAGTGGTCGATTCCCGGGTCGGGCAAAGTACCTATTACTGGGTTTAAAAAAAAAATTCAGTAGTAGCACAGAGTCTAAAATTGTGCCCGGTATATGGCAATAGGTTCACCTTCTATTACATGGCACTAATAACATAAATAGTGAAAGCGGGTGTTATGTTGTATAGTGGCATTAAGTGCAGTGATGTATACCTCTGCCTACCTACCTCTTCGGGATTGTAAGCATGATGTTGTGTTATATGTTGTTATAGGATTAAAATCATAAAAACTATACCCGAATAATTATCGGATATAAGTAATTTTGGTATGTTCGTGAACATTAAGCATTTTAGTATATTTAGGTGCTTTTTTTAGAGTTAAGGACGTTGTAATATTGTAAGAATTGTACAAACTCACGCCTTAGCCCCTTGAGAATAGACCGAATAAGATACTGTCATATAAAAAGATTCACATTTCTTTTATCCTCCCACATTCATACCTACATCTTGTCATACACATACGTCACTTCCAGCTCTTAATATCTAGTGACGTCTTTACAGCCTATGACTCAAAGTAGTATAAAACCTAAATACGAGTGATTCATCACCGTCCAGACTGGATCATTAAGGGTGGAATTCCAAATGAATGCAGTACATCGTATAACTTTGGGGTGGACATCCTATTACTAAGAATTTCGAAATCGATAAGCCGGGGTAAATTATAACTTCATGCTAGCCAGTGCGACTTGTAACTAGGCATCCAAAGAGGTAGGTATTCTAGGAAAACAGAAAATAAATTAACAAAAAGTCTTTTGTTAAAATCTTGAGACAGCTATTTCGAGAATCTCAATAATTTTATCCCTAAAGGGGCAGAAGGAGGAGGTGTCAAGGTATCTATTTTGTTTTATTTCATATTCTTTAAGTTAGTGTTAACGTCCTTTAGTTCTATTTATGGAATACGTGTTTCATTGTTATTCAAGCCCTAGCTGGGGGTATTATGGGTAATGTAGCTAATTCCTTATAAGTGGTAAAATGTTGAATAAAAGATCGAATAATAACAGTGCAGCCGAGTAAAGTCGGTGAAGAAAAACTAGTACACCGTCTCATGTGCATTTTTTATAACAATATGTAATAAACAGTACTCAATAATATGTTATTAGGAAACCTCTGTGTGAACAGGAGACGAGTTTAGGTAAATAATTCATCACCATCCGTCCATTGCCGACCACTGCTTTACATAACCTTTCAAATATCACGCTATTGTGGGCTTCAGATATTCGCACTAACGAAATGTCCAACAGATTATACTGAAACTTAAAGTCTCAAAAAACGAAATAACCTTTTACCCAACTTAGTCAGTATTTTAAAACAATATCACGAAAGACCCTTATCACATAGACTGGAATGCATAATCAACGAACATAGTATTTTCCCGGTTAGATAAAATTTTCACAGCACAATTTATTGGGCGTAACGTCTTTATTTATCTTGTGAAACATCGACCGGAGTACGAAGGAACCTCTTAATGGTCATGAACTTTGAAAGTATGAGTTTGGAGTTACCCTAGAGACCTATGACTCAGGGTCTGGATATCATTACGTCAGATAATATAATCTGATGCTGGTTATACTGAGGCTCTATATTTAGATTAAGTGAAGCGTGGGTTGCTGAAGTACATATTTTATTATATTACTAATAGGTAAAATAATTATCCTTGGAATAAGCAAAGTCTTGAAAACCATGTTAAGTCAAATTCAGGGTGTCTTTATGTTTGTAGTAGGAGATTAAAGATTGCAAATATCATAGGTAACACATACTTAACATCACGCCTTTTACCATCGAACGGATAGGCAGAGGTGCACATAACGGTATTTAATGCCAGTCTACAATGTAACACCCACTTTTCACTACTTATGTTATGAGTCTCATGTAATAGGGGGTGAGCCTATTGCCGTATACCGGGCACAATTCCAAACTTTGTGTTACTACTGAGAATTTTGAAAAACCCAGTAATGCTTTGCCTGACCCGGAAATTGAACTCGAGACCCCTTGCCCGGCAGTCGTGCTTGCGATAACTCGGCAAAAGAGGCAGTCAGTACAGTAAGTAGTAACAGAGGTAGTGTCATTAAAACCGACTAACATGGTCGACAATCGATCTAAAATGTTTAAATGTTTTGAAACAATGGTAAAGAATTAAAATTACTTTTTACACATATCACGAGAAGTTAAACTTTTGCATATAACATACTAGCTTTTACCCGCGGCTTTGTGGTTACTCCTGTTTTATCCCATGGGAGCATTTAATCGGGATACAAGTAGCCTACCACCTAAGTCAGCCTATACCCTACGTGTATACCATTAATTTCATCGAAATCCGTTTAGTAGTTTCAGCGTGATTGATGCACAAACATCTAAACAAAGAAACTTTTACATTTATAAATCTTAGTATGATATCTACTATAGAACTTTAAACAAAGTAATTTTTGTTTATCATAATTAATTTAAGTACCTACGTCTTCAGTTTAATCGTGAACTTGGTGAAATTTCGCCAGTAGTAAGACCACATATGACTCGAGTTGAGTACAAGAATTAATTAAAAGTACTGAATAACCTTAGTAAGTATAAGGAAGTATGTTCTATTTGGGTGTAAGAATTGTTGTTGTACATATTATTGTTATCTATTTTATAGAAATTGTGTATTGGAGAGCCATGCTTCGGCACGAATAGGCAGGCTCGACCAGAGTGATACCACGGCCTCACAGAAAATCGACGTGAAACATCGCTTGCGTTGTGTTTCGTCGTGTGAGTGAGATTACCGGAGGCCCAATTACGCACTTGTAACGCCTCTGGTGTTACAGGTGTCCATGGGCGACGACGATTGCTTACCATCAGGTGATCCGTCTGCTCGTTTCCTGACTAATTCGTTAAAAAAATTAAAGAAGTAAATATCAATCTTTGTGAAATATAAATATAAAGGTATTACCAACTTACATTTATCAAAATGTCAGGATGGTTTGCCTTTGAAAATTATTCTACGTGGTGTTTCTTTCACATGTTACGTATCGAAATATAAATAAAACGCAAAAATATGTGACATTTGAATATGAAAATACTTCGTATAATTTATTGGGTACCTACAAACGTTTCAATGAGAGTGTCTGTAGTAGGTACACCCATTTTTAAAAGCCAAGCACAATTCCAGACTCCGTGCTATTACTGACTTCAAAAAAAAAATATTATAAACATTTGTTTAGGTCTAGAAAAACGTGTATGTATCTATGAGAACTTGGTAGGAGGGCGAGAGGACGCAATATGGAACCTCCTCAGCCTCCTCCCAGTTATTGGCCACTCGTCTGGTCAATTGACGCTAAAACGCAATATCCTGCCTCAAGTGTTTGATTTTTTCGTCATAGTCCTTCTAAAACAATTATTTGTATATAAAACAAAATGTAGTAAAAATGTGTAAAATATTGTATAATGCACGCTACACATTTTACAATTTAAGTGTGCAGTTTTAATCGTACAGTCCGTCTGTACAGTTTTATTTTAAAGTGTGTAGGCTAAATGGATCTACAACTTTATTGAAAAGTCAAATCTGCTCAGTTAAAATGGAAGGTGTGTACCGAGCTTAAAAAAGAACTGACTGCACGGTTGGTGCGGTGGCAGGGGTTGTCGCGGGTTCGATTCCCGCACGGAACAACACTTTGTGCGATCCATAAATTGTTGTTTCGGATCTGGGTGTCATGTGTATGTGAACTTGTATGTTTGTAAAACGCACCCACGACACAGGAGATAATCCTAGTGTGGGGCAACGTTTTAATTTAAAAAAAAAAAAAACTTACTTCACCTAAACTCGATACTAGATTGGTCTATTTTGCAATTAAAGTCCAACAGCGTTGCTTACTGTCGTGGTGGGTAATGTGTGGTGGTCCCAAGGTTTAGGAGTACCGAAACCTACTAACGGCAAGTACTAACGTGACTTTATCCCAGTTATATGTACTTTCTAAGATTATCTAAACAACTTTGAGAAACGGTGAAGGAAAACATCGTATGGAAATCTGGACTTATAATTTGTAATTAATGATTAATGCTTAAACCTTCTCCGTGCGAGAAGACGGCTTTGGTCAGCAGTGGCTACTTATAGGCTTAGGCTGTGTCGATAGCTCTCACAGCCGAAATCTCCGTTCAGCTGAAAGTTTGCTTCTAGAGATCCCGTCTCACCACACTTCCTTCGTTTCTAACTCCTTCAGAGTTAGTGTAATTAAATTATGGAATGCACTACCCCATAGTATAAAAATGGCTCCAAACAAAATGGCTTTTAAACGTAGTGTTCGTGAGGCCTATTTAAAGGCGCTACAACGCTGAGTTCGTGTCTTCTTTAATTTATATCTTCGTCAATTTATATTATATTATAATTATATATATGAAGTTATTTATGTATGTAGATATTTTGTGTTTATTATATATTTTTATATACAGTATTTATTATTACTATTAGTTATTTATTTTGTTTTTTTTTTTTTTTGGATATTACACAGGCCCATTTTCGCTGAGCTTACATTTAACCCAAAGGTTGACTGGGAGAAAATGCCATATGGCATTAAGTCCGCCTTATGTACCTTATTTTGTGTGCATTAAAGTGTAAAATAAAATAAATAATAAAATGACGATGATTGTAAAGTATAGCAACGATCAAATCGATCAAAAAGCCAATTTTAAATGGCCAATATAGTTGTACATTTATATAACACATAGTTATTGTCCATTATACGATATGTATGATTCTACAAATAATAATATTATCCGTCAAACAAATATGCTATTTACATTTACTAACAATTCACAATTTACAGTTGTGCAAACTAAAATAATATTAATTCAAAATGCACATAAAATTGTGTAAAATCCACTGAAAAGTACACTGTAATTTTACATGTAAATTGGTACTATAAAATCAACAATAAATATAAAGTTGGCATTATTAATAATTTTCGACACTGAACTAAATATCAAACATACAAATATTTTCGAACAAATAAAGCTGATGATAATAATATAATCGTGTGCTTTATAACTATTTATTTAATAGTTACGTAATCCGCTATGCTATGCAAAACTTTAAAGTTATGTTTCTGAATTCAGTTGTGGTATTTTCGGTTTTCTAAAATAACATGTTGATACACTAAAGCGAGTTCCTCGTCGTGGTTTGTTTATTTATAACTAGTTATTAATCCATAGAGAATATGCTAGTACAATTATGTGTGCTAATCCATGTACAGGTACTTTTGAAACATGATAATATAATTGTCAGATAATAAAGCTAAGCGCTCGTAGCCTACACATAAAATCACTACCAGTAAAAACGATGACGTCGTTTCATAACGTACAATACATCAACATCAATGACGTCACATCACCAAAAATACGTTTGACACAAATAGCAAAACAAAAAACCTCAACAAGAAAATCCGCAAACCCAACCGTTTAGTGTTTACTTCGCATTTTATAAAACCAACAATTATTTATTTAGCAAGTCATCATTTCCCCGCATTATTCATAAACGGCTGTCCATTATAAATACCACTTAGTCAATTAAAGAGACGAAACCGCATAAATTAACGTTTACGTTCTCTCAAAGTGTTTAGCATTGCTAAGGAGTCAGTTATGTTCGTTTACGGTATGATGAGAAGTGAGCCATTAAATGATATTGCAGTTTGATAGGCGGGCGCACGAATGTGGCTTCGGATTGCCTCTTAAATACATTATTACTTATCTACCATCGGCGAGACCCACGATACAATTAGTACATTTCGTTTCTCAATAAGTACCCATAAAGACGGAATAGCTTGTCCGTTAGCGTGTAAGTGCTAAAGTTTTATACAGAGATAAATGCTAAATTATCGATCGGTGCTTGAATTTTGTGTAGCAGACACAGATCTCTGATGTAGGTTTTATTGTAAAACAATTTCTCAGCCTTTGACATTTAGAAAATGCAAACAATTATAATTAACCGTTGCTAAATAATTTTAAAGCAGTGGTTAATCAGAAATAAAATAAAAATAAACAAATAAAGTTGACCACGTCGTGACTGTTTGTTTTCTATTATAAAAAAACGCAACGTCGAAAAAAATAATAATCTGTTATGTCAATCGGCAATTCCAGTACACGTATAATCCGTTGAATAGCCATTAACTGTACAGTAATAACACTGTTAAGGGCGAATAGACGTTGTACACAGACACACAAACATCCATACATAGTAATGGTAGATAATAGAACAGGGCAAATAGAGGTACATAGTTCCCGACTATGGGCAGGTCTTTGTATACTTCTAAGATGGAGTGGTTACAAGGTAATTACGTGGCATGCTTGGAAAACTAATTAATAATTATCTTGAAATCAGCTCGGTAGTATCGATTTCATGACTGCCGTGTTGAAGTTTTTAATAAGCTAGTCTGTTTTAGTTCTGTGAAGAATTTTTTGTTTTATTTTTGCATGATTTTAGATAGAAATAAATATTAAGAATAATAAACATTTTCAATATCAGTTCATTTGAATAATGTTGCATAATTTCTCACGTTTTTTCGGTTTACTAAGTAGCTCGGTAATAAATAGTTTTTAATCACTTTTATTTAAAATCAAACTTAAATTAAGATTAAAGGTCATTGGCAAAACAAAATAAGTTTAACAAGTTAAATAAATAAACTCGAGTTTGCTGGTGTAATTTGTAAAATTCGAAGAAAAAATCCCGTAATGATTTCGTATAATATTTCAATACTTTCGAACCTTCTAGAAAGATATTTAAAAGAAGTAGCGTACTGTTCTACGAATACCCTCGACTCTTACAATATTGACAATTCTCCGAAATATATCAATCACTTTAAAATCGCACTGATAGCTTATACTTTCAAAGTTTTAGTAGCGATGTGTACTTATTATATTACAGTTTTCTTTCTAGTTATATTTTTGCAATTAATGTTGCATTGGATATGGATTTTCAGTCTTATTTAGTTGTTATGATTATGTATATGGGTGAAAGAAAGGTCAGGTTTATTCGCAGACCATTAGGAAAACGATATAAATGTGAGATAAATGTTAGATAGGAAATTTCAAGCATTAATTAACAAACGTTACATTGTTGAACTTCATCTAAAAGAAGATCTAATCAATAACAATCTATTTTAATGATCACTGCCTCGTTGGCCGAGTGATTGCAAGTGCGATTACTGGGCAAGGGATCTCGGGTTTGATTCCCGGGTCGGGCAAAGTATTACTGGGTTTTTAATTAAAATCTTAGTAGTAGCACGGAGTCGGGAATTGTGCCTGGTATATGGCGAAAGGCTCTATATGACTAAGACTCCTAACATAAAAAGAAAAAGTGGGTGTTACATTGTACAGTGGCATTAAGTGCCGTAATTGTGCACCTCTGCCTACCCCTTCGGGGATAAAAGGCGTGATGTTATGTTATGTTTGATGATCAACAAACATGTCACCGAAATGGAATTTTAACATACCTAATATGTGATTAATGGACTGTAAATATCAGCATACAAATTAATACATTAGCGTTGGCGTCCAATAGTTTGAGACCTTATTATCTAAACTACGTCACTGGGGTTGTAATCAGGGAAAATTAAAGCCAAAATACAGTACGCATAAATTGGCAAACGTAGCTATTTTAATCAGCTTGTCGGGCGGATTAGTACAAAACGAGCTATATCAGACCAAGCATTGGAGTTTACGTAGGAACATTTTATATCGCTCTTTGTATGGAATCCGACGTTTTGTCTTACGATTTACTCCATTCATTTAAGGAAATAGGGTTGACGACTAATTTTTATTTTAATATCCGTCTGGTAGATTATTTAAAAACATTAGACACGTATTTTTTATTTTCTTACGGAAACGAATAGTTTCGAAGATATATTGATTTGAAATGTCGCGTGACGTCACTTCTCAGTACATTTTATAGATACTAAGAAATGACGTTTTAGCCCCACTCCTAAACTGTGATTCGTTTTATGTAAGTATGGTTTTATTATACGACAAAATAAAAAAATAAGTTTCTAATATTTTTTAATTACCTACCTAACTTACGGTCTATTTCTTACCCTGTTATCATCCCCATTATTAGCAGTTACCTTAATTCTTTGCGGCACAGTCTTAGTGTGGCTGATAAGTCGTGTATGGGCTTCGTCAGATGTCTACTGCATCGTGGCGTTATAAGCCTGATAGGAAAAAGTATTAATTAAGTTTAATAACAATTTGTGAAATTGTGAATGTCCAGTGACATTCGATCACTATAAGACGACACAAAAAAGGAAAAGAAGAAATTAAAATAATATGGACATTTTTCAAAATATATAAAATAAAGCTTTTATCAAAGTATATTTCCTAACGAGCATCGTATATTTTAAAGATTGGATTAGTAATATATGGGCGAAATTTAAATGCGTATAAATAATATGTATGTATAAAGCTGATTCTGGTCCTGACAAAAAATTTGATGAAGTGAACAGTTAAATAGGATCACGATTGTTACCTTTTGGCTTTCGTATGAAAAATATCACCCGCTACATAAATAACCTTGCACGTAACTTCAATAATGTATCTTAACAATGTAACTAATCCTATTCACGCTCGACACTATTACAAAATTTCCAATAAGAGCATTATGAAATTCTCACTGTAACGCTTCGAGTTCAATTTTTCAAACTTACTGGGACTATTACGGAATATTAACATTAGGGAATAGCTGAATATTTATATTTCACATTTACCTATATTATACTGTTACACTACATTAACTTATAATTTCTCTTTGTACTCAGACTACGAAATTAAACAAAGAATTGAGATTACTAAAAGAAAGTTCTTCTGACAGCTGTTCAGCCGTAAGATATAAGTTTAATAAGCATTTTGATTTATGTTAAACCACTTAAATTATAAAACTAATTTAAAATGGTCTCAAAGGAAAATTCGCGGCACCTCTCACCCTCAGCTATCAAAGTAATGCTCAATAAACTTATAAAATATTTGACACATAAAGCCCACTAGTTAAAAAAGGGGAGAGGGACAGACACACAGACAGACAGTGTAAACTTATTTATACTACATCTATTAAAATGAATACGAATGTCGAAATTTATCTATACAGATAGCGAACTACAAATTTACCAATAATTTTATTACTGTATTGCTGATTTCGGGAAATTCTAGTTACATGTAAATAGTTCTCGTTTGCTGAATATCTTTGGTGGTTTATTAAATTTACAGTATAGTTATTAATAATGGATTTCTATTTTCATTGTCATTCCGGTTACTTGTTTACAAATATTATTTCAAAAGTCTTTTACTTCAGACTCTCAACCCAAAACAGATGGGCTAACATATTATTAATTAAATTACGCAAAGAGGCAATACTGTAATAGTAAAGAAAAGGTGTTGTATGTATATTGTACAAACAGGATCGGGCTCGCGAAGGAAGTTACCTACGGGCCCTTCATTTACATTTCAATCGGCATTACCTATACGTTGTTAGGCTCCGCGCGCCCCGCGGTATGTCCTAAACATTTTATTACATTCCATGCACGTAAAATATAATATCCCTACCCACACTCAGACGTACGCGTTGTGAGCAAATATCTAAATGTAATTTCCATGAGTTGTCCCGGCAATGTTTTCCCAGAAAATATTAACATGAAGGCAAGGGGCTGAATCTCTCCTAAGTAAGTTGCAAAAAATGTACGTGATTTTACTTCAAAGTCCCTTTTGTCTTTATGGAGGGAAGGCATAAAAGTACAGGCACGGGAACGGCACATACGAAAAAATTACGCAGCGTAATGATGATGTGCCCGCACTTTCCTTGAAAACAAAATATTTTCTCTTTACACTGACAGAAATGTATTCAACGAGTTTTACTGTCTCCTCTACCTACACTCTCGGAGAAAAACAAAGAGACTACGTTGCTAACTTACTTTTACGAATTATTAAAAATGCGTGCTGGCTTGCTTATATAAAACATACACTTAGGTACAATGTCTACTTTGGCACTTGTCATTTTCTTGTTAGGTTACTATGAAGGCTTGAGGTATATTTGTTTGGTTCTTTTATTGTATAATCCATGATTACATTGTCGCACATAGATAATTTATTAATATTACGTCATATATCTGTGTGCTACATAACTATATAACTTTTTTTATCAATAAGTACGTAACATCCACGAAAAGCTAAAAGGGTTGAGCATTTTGCTTAATAATTTTTATATGAATGACGTTTTGGTATAAAATTTGCTGAAAATATTTTTATACCCACCCTAATTAGCACGATACCATATTGAATATTAAACATACTTCCACGAATTTATTTACACAAAGTAAAGAACATTTCATTCAAACCCGACCCCTAACGCCATCTAGTACGCGCAGGTGAAATTAAACTAGACGCTTTCACTCAAGTAAAGTTTACGAAGCAATTTATTATGAGTCGAAACACTAACTTAGTTGAGTGAATTAGAAAAACTACTAGCCATAATGTGGTTAGAACGATATACCTCCACACTTTGATGATGGCATTAAGGGTAATAAAAGAAAAGTGCGATTACTTGCGGCCGCGGGAGGTCGTTCGGATCACGCCGGGAGGCTTGGGTACGGGAGATTGTCTAATGCTGTTACTCAAATAAGTGTTAATGCACTCAATTTTATTAAAACAATGTGTTTACCGAACAATATATACACACATACGACCACCAGTGGCCACCCACCGGCCAATTCAAACGAAATGAACCGTAAGTTTGTTTTACGAATAATTGTGATTGCAATTTTGTTCGGAAATTGTTTATTTTCATATGGAATTGGATATTTATTCGATTTTCTTTACTAATAAAATTTAATTGCACTTTTGGTACGTCGGTTTTTCAGGGTATTGAAACATTTTCGTTGGTTTATTTCTCGGGTAGGTTTTTGTGTAAAATAAAAACATTAAAGTGCACTTTTTACAACCCTTTTTTTCAACGTTTAATTTTATTTTTAAATACACAACATTGTTCAAATTTTTTTCAAAAATACACCTAATTAGGGCCGATTTTTCAATAATCAAGTAATTTTTTTAATAACTATCGCGAGACATACTAAATTAACTAAAAACCGCGGGTTACTCATATCTGGAGGAAGAGCCCTTCTGTGGCTTGAAACTAGTAGAACTTTTCTCAGTATTTTCACATGAAAAACCCGTGATTTTTCTATCAGTTAATTTATTAATAACTGTGTAATAAAATTGACATTTGACAACTTTTAAAAGAAGAAGTTATTCCTCAGCTTAAATTTATCTGGCGTTGGATAAAGTAACTAGAGAAAAAAAAAATTACTCTAAGAATTTCAAATTCGAAAACACATTATAGCTTTGCACCTATAAAAAAACTACGAAAAATTTTGTTGTAAGTGGAGATTAAGAGTTAATTCGTTTAGGGGTCGGCATGCAATATCGCTCCCTAATAACTTCACACTGCGACCATATAATCCCTATTTATGGCAATCACGTCATTACTTTACTACGACGTTTTTCTTTGGAGCTTTTGTTCTATTATGAGTATTTATAACAACACTAAATATGTTGCCTTGTTCTCATTAGTTGCATGAGTACTCAAATATTGTAAGGGGTCGATTTTGACTTTTGGATAGGAGAAGAAGCAACTCTTACTTCTCACTGAGAGCTATAGCAATAACCTAACGGTTATGAGTGTCCGGTAGATTTCTAAAATATAGACAAAAAATATAGGTATTTAGCAGGTTCGGATATTGGCCTAAAATAACTATCATAAGAACCGCTATACAGCAAGGGAATAAGACGCGACCTGAGCCTTAGAAGAAAAAAACCAGGGACAATCTATTTAAAATTAAATTAGAAGGTAGTGCGTGTCCAATATGGTCGTTTATTGTAATCCGTGGACTGTCTGGATAGGGTCAGCCGTATGGCATCAGGCCACAAATGCAGTAAGCCTTGTTTAAGTTTACGAGCACCGCGTATCTTGGCTTTACGACGACGGCAACTGCTGTTCACATGGATGTAGAGAGCTGGATGGGGTTGAGACTTTGTATATACTATAGTATGTACTATATAATGTAAGTATATGGATGGAAATTTTTGTTAAAATTTATTAGTTTGGCTTTAATACGTCGATTTTTTTATGAATTTATAGACTCTTTAATTAACAAAATGTAATTTTCGTTATTCTGTCTCATTTTATACAAAACTATAACGATGGTAATGATTTGTTAAGTATGAACAACAAGAGACTCGTAACATTAATAAGAAAACTGCTAACTTCGTCTTACATTACTACAAAAGCGCTCTTAAATCTTCGTCAATTAAGACGAATTTTGTTTACAACTAAGAAACATTCACAACAGTGTGAATTTTCGAAATGACACAAAGTTTTCATTGAACAAACTCTAGAACGAACAGTGGGGAATAGCGTGTTGCATTAAAAATACTTTAATCTAAGAATTTGTCGGGAAAGTGCAAACCAGCCGTGCTCAATCAAGAATTCTTTTAAATTTTTCACAAACTTGCCTTCTCTAAGGCTCAAGAAAGAAGACTAAGAAGTATTTATTTATATCACTATCAACTCTGTTATTTTGAATATAAACACATACATCACTGCTGTTTTTAATACTCTTAGATGCCAGACAGTTTAATTTATTCTTGCATTTGATTTATCAAATAAAAAAAGACTAAAATATGTTGAACAAAATAAAGAGGAGAATAATTAAGCTAAAATATACAGGAATTATGCTATAACGAGTATAAACTACATTTACTTGTAGATATTTCAATTTTTAAAAACGGGTTTTTACGAATTTCCTCAAAAATGTATTTAAATGAATAACTAAACCTCATTTAAACGCTTCTGGTTCAGTGCTAAACCGACTTTAACTCGTCGAGTACCGGTTTTGTAGACACAATTATAGAACAATAGGTTGCGGTCACCGGTGACTGCTTGGTGTTTGACAGTTTAAATAGTTTGGATGTTCCAACAGTTGAACTGGACTTATTTTAGTAGAAAGAAATTCTACTTAATAACGTTTTTAATTCCATTATAATAGGTTTTTTTAGGGTTAATTAACCTTGAAATGGAAATTAAGTTATTACAATTCTAACTCTTCACTATAAAGAAAACTATACTATAAATAAAAACAACAACAGTTACTTATTTTTCACTATTCAATAAATTATTTAAACACAATTATTGACCCACAATAAATTATCACTCTGCAATTAAGAGTATGACTAAATTTATCACCGACAACCTCTTTTTAAGTTTATTATCCTCTCAATTTACGATCATCATCACCATCACCTATTCACAACTGCCACAAAGACCGTATAACCTAATAAACATGTCTATTTCTGACTATTGACAATTACTTACGTCACAATTTATCGCCGCCATGTTGTAAGTCTGTATGCGAACATGAAGTACATTATGTCTGATGTCACTTCTAGTCAGGCGATAGCCGTGTGACGTCAGAGGCTGTAGGAATGCTGACGCCGCCCTAGCTTTGTACTTTCGTTATGGCTAAACAACATGTTTGCCCCTGCTTTACTTTTACAGCCTAAGAAAAGACGTTATATTTAAATTGTTATCTATTCATAATAGTAGGAGGTTTAGTAAACCATAAAGTGTTAAATTTTATATCAATAACGGCTGGAACGACTGTCATGGATTTTTGAGATTGCATAGATCACATAGATGAATAAGTAATTATTAAATTAGTTTCCAGAGTTTAATATGATAATATGTTACATTCATTTATTATGAATTGGAAATACATGTCTGTTATAACTATAGTTTATAATGCACTCAAAAATATTCATTACTATAATATTATTTATAGAATTCATCGTTGAGATATCTCAACGATGAATTCTGATCATTGAAATTGGTAAGCGGATCGCTTAATTAATTTACCTGGAAACGCTTTTTACATTTTTAATGTTCGTAATTAACAACAAAGAATATTGTGCCGCGTTAAAATAATCTCTTAAAATAATTAAATTATTGAATGAAACTATTCAATAATTCATCGCAACGCTGCAAACGGAAACATTATTTACTAAATAAATTTCGAGCGAAACTTAATTGCGCAAAAATACGACGCAGCGAGGAGAGACGGCTAACTGGATTATCGGAACGGTATACCCTCGGACAAAAGTGATCGTACCCTACGCTCGGAGCTTCGTTTAAAGAAGTAATTACACGAACAGCAAGTTAGGACGATCTTGTGGTGACGTCATTAGTATGCGACGCACGTCACGCCCGACAGAGGCGATAACGCAAATTCGTTTGGCCGAACATCTCGCTAATAGAGTTTCACTAATTTATAAGACCGTTACGCCGCAGCAAGACCGGACCTGCGTAAAACTGTCCGCGGTGAACGTAAAAAGGATTTCATGGTAGACCCTGCTACATATTTGATGGGACTCAATCTTTCGCCGCGCCCTCGAGGTAAGCACACTTAATTATGAACAACTCCTTTGGAATTATACGAATTGTTGACTCTCGAGCTCTCAGCTAACATCTTGTTCTCTTTTTGTTTTGTTAGTTTGATTGAACTCGTTGCTTAAACATATGAATTTAGCTTTAATCTTGATACGTCTGAGCTTCAAATTATGTCAAAGTTATAGCTTATAATAACAAAATTTTATAAAAAATTCCTTCTAAAATTACAAAGCATGAATGCGGGTCCAGAATAGTAAAAAAGAATAAAGAGATTTTGTTATTTTTCCAGTGTCTCATGTGGATTATGATAGACCTTCTTAATTAAAATCTCGATGTACTTATAAGCCACAAGCCGGGGCCGCACCTGGGGAGCGCTAAATTACGTAGATGCAGCACTAGCTACCGACGAGACGATAAAAATACCCATATAACAAACAAAAGCTATACGTCATACATAATGCGCTACACTGTGCTGATATTATGTAGACGGGGACTCACGTACACGGACGGACTGTAGCGAATACTTTATTTGACAACATGTCTCCTTAGTTAAAAGTTTGGAACAAGGGTTCCTCATCAATTCGCCAAGGACACTTACTCAATATAGGCGTAACGAAACGAGATTTACGGGTCAAAAATATGTAACAAAGAAAACAAAAACAGTGAAGATCCAAGGTTTTCCGTAATTAACTGGGTATTATTTATTATAACAAGGACAAAGTGCTGGCTCTCAGTTAGTGCGCAAGCCGTCTTAATAAACTAGAACGACCTCTCTTTTGACATCAATTCCCCAAAATTGCCGTCTCAGAGTCAGATTAAAATAATTATGTCTCAGTAAAGCGTTACGTGCCGGTAAATATTCATAATTTATTTAGAAACATGAGGGGCTAGCAAGCCCGCGCAGTTTACTCCACTCCACCGTCGTTACATCGTCTCAGCCACTTTATGTTAAGAAAATTTCATTTTATAAGCTCTGTGTTCCCCAAAATGTAGGTCTAATTCGCTTAGACGATGTTTTGTTGCGAATTTTAAGAAATTATTTTAAATAAACATTTTTATTCGTACAGAAAATAAACTCTCGGATATGATTAACTTCGCGGAATTTCTTTAAAGTTTGCTCTGAAGCCATCAAAGTCAAATAAAACTTTCATTTCGCGGTTATATTAGAATTATATTAGAATTAGTTTCTGATCGGATTTCGGTGGTGCCTGAGGAATTCATGGCTAAACTTGCGTAGCTCTGGATTTTGTTTTTGTTGTAAAGAATAAACGTAAAATTGAAACAGTTACTTCAACTTTAGTATGTTGGACATAACCCAAAAAGAAAATGGGAACTGACCAATTTCTGGAATCACCTAAATTCAGCATATCGAATACAATAATAATGTGATAGTAGAGGCAACCCTACAATTATCGACAATATTTTGTCTTTACAAAGTATAATATGGTCCAATCTGCAAAACGGGGACGCCGCATCCGGGTACAGCGACAGCAGGTCCCAGGGAGCGCGCTCTAACTTGGATTTATATCGTGCAGGAAGCTCCGTTAAAAGTGGGCCGGAAATCACATCAAGACGCCTTTGCGGCCACTCGCCGACCGCCCGCTGAGAAAATTTATACCCGAACATACTTCAACAAGCAGAGGAATAATGCTGAATATAAAAGACGTTTACGGTTGTTCTGTACATTTATTGGAGTGCTCCTAAGTCCGCGAGAGTGTTGCGCCACGCGGCGCCGGTCGCATTCCGCGCCACCGCTCCCGAGTGTCGACCCTACCTCACCTCTGCCCTTTATTCCAATAGTTCGATTTACCTGTCTCCCGATGGTTTTACTTCGATCTAATACGGCGGCCGATCTAAATTCATATGACCGGGAAAACATTTTTGTCCGGAATGCTTTTCCCCGAATGCTGGCAGTACGACCGCCTCCGTTCGTTTGAGACACAATTGCGCGTGTTTGCATTTTTATCTACTTGTTTTCGTGGGGTGAATATGAATGCAGTCTTTGTTTGGACAATGCAAAGGTAAATATTAATATTGCATCTGTATTGTCTTCGATGGTCCATAATTTTGTGTTCTGACGTTGGATATAAACGAACAATAATGTGGAATCAGATATGTCATATATCGTTTTAACTGACTTATTGTAATAAAAGTATTCTAAGTTTTACGTTTAAAATCCAATGTTATTTCGTATTATTTATTCCGTTTCGTTCTCATATTTTTGACCTCTCGTTTTATTTATTCACATAGAGCTTGTGTACGTGTAAAGTAAGTTTATTGTGGGTTCATATTTGATAATATAAAGTTAGTAGATGTAGTCGACTTCTTACTATTTTTTTATTAAAATGAGGATAGATCCTGTGAGATAGCTTCATTTTTTCTTTTATGACTTTTTCTTCGGTTCATACGTTTCGTAATTTCTTGTGGAGATTACGAAACATAAGATTTATCTCTGTGTTACTTTCCAAAAGTTTCTAATCTACTTATGGAATTTGTATGTAGGTATAGCGATAATTCTCACAGATTTATCAAATCTGAATTGACATTACAAAATCGTGTTATTTTTAGGATTCATCCTTTATAGACCTGATTGCATGAGCATCTTATTGACGACTCATAACATAACATACATAACATAACATCACGCTTTTTTATCCCCGAAGGGGTAGGCAGAGGTGCACATTACGGCACTTAATGCCACTGTACAATGTAACACCCACTTTTCACTATTTATGTCATGAGTCCCATGTAATGGGGGTGAGCCTATTGCCATATACCGGGCACAATTCCAGACTCCGTGCTACTACTGAGATTTTTGAAAAATCCCAGTAATACTTTGCCTGACCCGGGAATCGAACCCAAGACCCCTTGCCCGGCAGTCGCATTTGCGACCACTCGGCCAACGACTCATAACAATAGTAATTTAATCAAGTTACTAATACGTAACGTTAATACCATCTAAAGCATCGTTAGTAAATCACGCAGACTACCACTCTAAATCTGAAAAGCCATACTTTAATAAAAGTTCTAAAAAGTCCAATAAAAATGTCGTACGGACGGTACTAAATTTTTCATGTCGTCTTTATTCTGGTTTGGTAGAAAAACAGCTTAAACGTGTAGAAATAGAGAAGTGCGATATAGTGAGCGGTCATAAAATTGTAGTAGTCGGTAATTAACACGTACCCGAGTAATAGGGAAGAATATCGCAGCCACTATGAGCGGTCCGTCTAGCCGTGTTCTTGTCAAAGAATAAGACAAAGGAGTCAAGAAGTTCCGACACTTTTTCTAATGTGAATTTATGTAATTGAATTGCATCTAGAACTCTGTAGAGAGAAAAATATGTTCTACAGTCTTTGAAGTAAGTAAAAAAATAACTTTTTGTTATTTTTTCTTTGTATTATGAAAAAGAGAAGTTTATTAATCTATTTATAAGACTCCATGTTACTACTACCGTTAATATTTTAATTGAAAACATTTTTTCGACCTCAAAGTTGATCTTTGAAGGCTGCCGTCTACTTCAAGAACAAATCAGTCATAGCAGTTTACTAAGTAGAACGAGACGGTAGCTCTGACCACACATAGTAAGCACAATGCTAACTCATTTATCCTGGAGCATCGTGTGATAAAGCCGCTGTTTTAAACAAGTAACGCAAAGTCGTATCGCGTCTGAGTCGCAGTGATCGTGCGCCGCAACGGAGCACATCACGTTTCGCCGGAGCTCGTCTCATGCAAGTAATCATAATATCATAAAACTTTTGCACTTCGCCAAAAACCCCGCAGATCTTCCTCGGTATGACGTCTCCGGGAATTCTCTGAGGGTAATCAGAAGTTAATGAAAAGTGCGCCCGGCCGTCAGACGAGATGTTACCCAAATTTTAGGGGTCACGTAAAATATTAAAGCGACGAGATGAAGTGGCCAGAGATTCATTGCTTTTCCTTGTTTTTATTATTCGTAAATAAGACAGCCCCCAACACGTTTGTGTGTTCATAACATAAAACCGTGCTGCAGTAAACTCTCTCTTGAACAACGACCGGCTCCACTCGTAAATGTTGCTTAACTAGCAACAAATGCTCCTATATATGTATATTTATTAAACTTCTTCGCTGTGAAAATGTATCCCGAAAACACCGTAAAAGAAAACAGCAAGATTCTTCTCTCCGTAGAGATTATATACCTACTTTAAGTAATTCATAAGAGAGTCTTATGCCCGAATACTGAAACGTTACTCAATTTTAAGTCGCCCTTAAGTATAGTTCTGTCACTGCAAATTCTTAGTAAAATGACAGAGATAGCACGATATTTAAGCACGACTTAAAATTTAGTAACGTTTCAGTATTCCGGCATTAGAAAACATATTGCTAATGTAAAAAAATATTTTAAAACTAAGTGTATTTATATTTTTACCCGATCAATCAAGAAACCAAATACAAGTGCTATTTCACATAATTTCAAAGACTGCAGTTATTCTATGCATCATAATCTTGACAAGAGCACATAAAACGTAGAACAACGCACAAAGTATTTACTCACGAAACGTGAATAAATAATGGATTTAGCATGTATCTAATAACATATATTGGCCGTGAAATTCGTGTAAAGCTGCCTGAACCGTTGCTGTAACCTGTTACTGAACAAAAGGTGAGAAAGAAAATACACGAAATATTTGCAAGGAACGCCTTAGGGTTGGGACATTTGCTTGCATTTTGTAAAAATACAATCTTCTTGGCAGTCGATTCAAGCATTTATTTATTTTTCGATAAAGTTGATTTTGGTGTTTAGTGTGTGATTTTTAGGGTCTACTAAAATCTATATTTATGCAATTTGCAATTAATATTTATTGTACCTGGAATTTCGATCGTTTATGCTATTTACGAGCTCAGAGTTAATTTTAGTGAGCCTGCATACAATTTCGAGCGTTAATGCAAATATTGCTACGCGCTACGTTGTAGCCGCCCACGTAGCACATCGCTACGCCGTAGCAATTCAATTTGATTAAACTCCTACGCAACTTATTTTGAACTTTAACATTATGTTTGATGTAAGTGTTGATATAATAATTTGTACTAATATTTATAAGTAAATAGAAAATAACTTTAAAAAAGGTCGAAGGGAAATTGTTCTTCGAAATAATTTTATTGACAATTTAGAACTCATACCTGATGAGATTCCTTCAGAAGTGACTAAATAATTTGGTTTTAGTAATATGACTAACCATTAATGCTACCGAGACAGTACAGTTCACAGTTAAAGACTTGATTTCTAACTACCAAAAGACAAAAGTGTTACTTTTTAATGCTAGTCAGCTAATTTAGGTCAAAACGAAATCCAATTCCTAATATTGAGTGTACTAACATTTTTCCCATACGTCCTAAATAAGTATCCATGTTATGTCACACGAATTTCATATAATAATAAATGGTACTAGTCTCATATATGTTACGTAGCTATAAACTATTTCTGTTCCCAAGTAATAACATGTTGTTAGCTCAGTCTGGCTAGAATACGCTATAAATAATATTCTTGCTTATTCCTGAAGATAAACGTACTTGTCGTGTATTAACTGAAAAGATCAATTGTGAAAGAGTCTGATTATACCTCTATAATAAAAAGCCCTTTATATTACAAAGTATTATAACATAACAGCCTTTTAGGATCCCCGAACGGGTAAGCAGAGGTGCACGTTACGGCATTTGATGTTACTGTACAATGTAATATCCACTTTTCACTATTTATGTTACGAGTCCCATGTAATAGGGGGTGAGCCTATTGCCATATATCGGGCACGTTTTCAGACTCCGTGTTACTACTAAGGTTTTTTTTAAGTCCAGTAATACTTTGCGCGCCCCGAAAATCGAACTCAAACAAAGTATTATACTTGAATAGGTTGATAAAGGTACCATAATGTTATTATGTTAACTTCTCACTGGTTATGTCATAACTCCCATAAAATAGGAGGCAGGTCTATTGCCGCCGGACTCTATTTCAGCTTCCGTTGCATAGCTGTGGATTTTGAAATTATAATGACATAAATGTTCTCATCTACAATTGGAAAATACAGATGTGTCTAAGGGCCGATTTTTTCAGTTAATTTTTAAATATAGAATAACATTGATAGTTGACAGTTATTACTATGGAAGAATTGTCAAATATTCCAAGTTATTTCTCAATTAAAATTTATCTGAGTGTTAAAAAATTGGGCCTAAGGAAAATATAGAAGTCTGATAGTATGATATTCCATTCGAAATTAAAATTGTCAATACGGTCCAAAATATACACATCAAACATCGGCTATTTACTAAGAACCTAAGTACATAGACTTAGGTAAAAAAGTATGCCTAGTATCACTTTTATTTTACTCACAAATACGACTGAAAGAAAAAAGGAGGCCTACATAAGCCTGAGCTAACAGGAATTATGAAATTTATCGACAATAACCTTTGATATAATCCTATGCCGGATTTGACAGCGGTAACACTGCGCTCCTTTATTTACGTCGACGGTACAAAATTGAAGCAAAAAAAATGGAATTATCCTTTTATTATGTTCTATTATTTGATGTTTGACTACAGATCCGTCTACTCGGAGCAATTCACTTGGAAAATGTATATTGTCGCTCCCTGCCGGAACCGGTTGTCCGATTTGTAACGGTCCTGCATTTAAATTGTGATTGACTCTGAATTCTCTCGTCATTTGTTGTGTTACGTTTTTTTATTGTCGATATTTGAACCGTTTTTCGTTTAATGGTGCTGCTGTTTTTGTTTCGATACATTTAAATAAACATTAGCTATTTAGACTTTGTGTTATAAATATTGTAGTTTTTGGTGATATCCAAATCAGTAATGGGGTAGATCAAAATCAATTTAAAACTTTTATTTATACTTTTAAAACACACAATAAAAGTACATGGTGCAACTGTTATAGATTTTAGTCGGTTCGATTACCGTGAGCGGCAAGTTAATTTTGATAACTCTTTAAATTCAGTTTTCTTTCTTTTCTAAAATAAAGGAATGTTTTCTTTGAATAAAACTTTCTATCTAAAGTATTAAGAGTATTTTCCCTTTCGGTGGCATTACAAAATTCCATCCTATATATCTTTGAAGACAAATCTTTCGTGCATGAATTCCTACCCATATTTTAATTAGCCTAGTATTGCATACTTGTACAACTACACGGTACAGAACTAAATAATTATGCCTCTAAACCTTGTATTCAAGAACTTTCATGTCAAGGCCTTCTAAATGCATTTACCAAACCGGAATATACGGTTTGCATAATATAACGATTTAATTATCATAATACTGGGTCTATAAAACAAACATATGTTGAAAACCATCCAGTTCCTTAACCACAAACCTTGGTAATATGAGTTGAACTTAAAATACTATTGCAGTATTTTAGGCTAAAAAAAATAAAACTACCTCATTTTACCCTTATTATCACAATTCATATAAACACTGTATATCGTGGTGGCTCTGAGGTTTAAGACGACCGCTTCTCATGCATGTAAGTGCGGGTTCGGAAACTACTAACGGCCAGTACCAATGTGACTTTTTCCTAGTTACATGTACCTACTTTCTAAGATTATACCACATTTAGACACCACTGACACACACACCGACGGTGAAGGAAAACATCGTGAGAAAACCTGCGCTTATAATTTCTAATATTATAAGTTTGGAATCACCAACCCATATTGAACAAGCGTGGTAATCAATACTCAAACCTTCTCCGTGCGAGAAGAGGCCCTTGATCAGCAGTGGCCACTTATAGGCTGATGTTGATGATATATAGGTCTATAACCATCCTTACTAATATTATAAATTCGAAAATGTATTTGGTTGTCGTTTTATGTAACAGTGAAGATTATTTATGTCTGAATATAGTTAAAAAGCTAAACAAATGACAGGGTGCTTTATTTTTTTCCTCTGACGTCGCGGAAAGACGTAACCAAAAAGATAATTTCAAATATGAGATAGGTACATGAAATCAAACTCATATTATATAACTTATATTGCTGAAAACGTGATCAATATTTAAAAATTTAAAGTTCAAGTATCGCTTAAAATGACATAACTTTTTCTTAAATGTCATATGTACTTTATACAAAAGCATAATTTATTTATGTTATTTTTTCTTTTTGTACTGTTTTAGTCTAGGACGACACAGGGAATCCTAGTTTGAGGTCCAGGATACAACAAAATTGACATTTTATAATAAACATTATTCTCATTCTTATTCTATAATATAATAATCTTAAAGTGCATATGCTATAAACAAATAAAGAACATATGTACTTTTAGTAGGTATTATCTTAGGTAAAGTCTCTTCTAGAAAGAGCAACAAAATCCGGGTGTTTTACGATTTTGCCTCAGCTTATACGTCTAATTAGTTCGTTAACGTGTGTTGACAGAAGTTTATACATAAACTTAGATGTACCGTACAGTTATCTTACTTTTATGTAGGTTTTGCTATCTTGTTGTGGAGTATATATGTGTTTATATAAGTATATAACTCCTTTTGTATGTATATTAGTTGTAGTCCGAGTTGAGGAATTAAATTTTGAAGTGATCCTTTGGTGTGTAAGATGTAAGCTTGAATTAGTGCTGGTAGCACCATCTATCGTAAAATGCAGTAAATAGACTACGAATGATGTCCGAAAATTCGACGAACTCAGTTATATACTAACAAAATAAAAGTTACATAATTTCAAAATTATGCTTTAAAGAAATATATATTACCTAATATGTGTAATTCCTTGTTATATTCCTTGTTATATATCCAATATTAATAAAATTATCGTTTAATTATTACAGGAACGGAGAGAATCAGAAAAAAAACTATACGTGGACATTGCAATCACCCGCTTCAAAAGAACTGTAAAATTTTACTACAGAAAAAATGATTAGGCTAATAACTTAAATCAATTAGAATAGGTACCTACATTAAAAAAATCTTCAGCACTGTCAATCTTCTAGCTTTTTCTACCTAACAAGTAAGGAAAAATATCTTGAGTAAGACACTCCAGAATGACAGATCTGAAAGTAAGGAACTACTGAATGGAATAGAGTGCGCTAGACAAACGTGATGTTATCGAGACGAGTGGCTCCCGACCTCACTGTCGTTCGCCTTCACTCTTTTGTACTTAGTTTTGTAGACATTTTTGGTTAAAGAAAGTAAAATTGTTATAAAATGTGGTGGTATTTTGTAGTTTAAAGTTGTATTGTGATTTTTATTAGATGTGGGTGTTTAAAATTTCAATTTGCTAAAATTATTTCAATGGCTGTTATGCAAGCATACAAATTTATCATCGTCGGTGCGCTTGCCAAAACTGTTATGTGCATTTAGTCAAGTTTTCAGGGGGAGAAAATAAACTATTTTTTACACTTGCACTGAAAGGTTGATGGACTTAGCAATAAATTAAAAATACAGTTTGATGGCAAAAATTATTGATAAAAATAACTGAGATAAAAGTGAAAATGATAACATGTACTAGTTCATCCCCAATAATTTTATTTTCCATTTTGGTGCTCATATCAGATTTATCTTAGAAAACGGTAAAAATTTTAAACAAAAACTGTTGATATTCAATCTGCCAAACTATCTATGTGATGCTGCAACTTCTGACATGTGCGTTTTATGTCACATAACCGTAACCAATCGAACACATAACCAATTTGTCATGGCCAGAAAGTGCACATATAAGATTGGTCTAATCGGTTTCTAGAGTGAAATAACACATATTTGTTTTTGTAATCGATGCGCTATCCGATTTGAAGGACATCTAGCTAAGAAAAAAAAACCTAAATATTTGCACATATTAGTTTTGGCAGGCACACCGACGTCATGCAAGCTCACAGGAAGTAGGATGAATTTCCAATTAGTTTTTAGTACAGTCCCAGTTGTACAGTCTCTTCTTTGTGTCTTTAAGCTTAATTCATTCTATCTCTTGCAGTAATTCACCGAGGAAAGTGGAAACTATCGCTTTTCTTCTTCTCCTCTTATAATATCATCTGATTTACTTCATTGCGGGAACCAAGATAGTTACTCATGTCCCTGAGACGCTTCAGTGTTCCGGTGTTTTCATGGTTGTATCTACTGTAAGCTGTATCCTGGCTTACAGGAATTGTAGCGGTTTTGGGAGGCTGTGCCGGGCTTGTCCCATTAAAAACAAAAATGAATTTCCAATAAAACAACGCATGTACTTATGAAATATAGCTCCATTACCTAATTATCATAACATCATTGTCATAATTTTTTATGTATTTCATTCCATTTATTTTGAAGTTTTTTAAATATGAATTTATTTCTCTCAAAAGATTTTATATTAACAAAAAACTTTCAACTATTGTTAAGTACAAACAAGAGATAGTTTGTATTAACGAAAGGACATATTTAGATATAGAAAGAGAACACGATATATTTCTGGCCTTCTCATTTTGTGTCTGACGTCACTGGCATGTCATTTGTTTTTTAAGAGTTGTTATAAAGGCGGCAATAATTTAGATTTAGAAAGAGAAAGTGATATGTTTCTGGCCTTGTCATTTTGTGTCTGACGTCATTAACATGTCATTTGTTTTTTTGCTCTTTTCCTGCTGTTGATCCATTAACTATTCAATATTTCTTGCATTATATTAAAACATAGAGAAAGTTTGTATGGGAAAAGAAAATTGTCGGTTTTAGTAATTACTGGCCCTAATGATGAAATTAATTGAAAGGTGGTTGACTATTTACAGACATTATTTCTCCTGATGATGAGGATAAACCTATAATTAATAGGAACTTTTTGTTTTCTTCACATCATCAACACATCAACAGCCTATAAGTGGCCATGCTGCTAACCAAAGGCATTGGCCACGCTTGCTCAATGCGAGTTGGTGATTTCAAATTCAGGTTTCCTCGCGATTTTTTCCTTCACCGTTTGTCAGTGGTGTCTAAATAATCTTCTTTTTCTTTCTTAAATGACATATAACTCAGAAAAAGTCTTCTATGTGACCTATGAAGGTTTCGAACCCGCACCCTAATGCATGAGAAGCAGGCTTTAACCTTCTTCTTTAACCTTCAGGCCACCTCGACAATATAAGTAATACTTACGAATTAATTGACTCCACGGTTGGTGCGGTGGCTGGGCAACCGGCTGCCGTGCAACGTGTCGCGGGTTCGATTCCCGCACGGAACAACACTTTCTGTGATCCACAAATTGTTGTTTCGGGTCTGGGTGTCATGTGTATGTGATTTTGTATGTTTGTAAACGCACCCACGACATAGGAGAAAATCCTAATGAGCGGCTACGTTTTTATTAAAAAATTAAATTAAATCAAAATATTTTTAGCACCCTACTTAGTACACCAGTCATGTCATCTCAACGCAAAGTTATTACGTTATTACAGCGGCCATATTGGAAGCGGCATTAATAAAATGCAAAGCAAAGCCATTAAACATAGTAGTGTAGGGATCATAACTAACAATTGTGACTCACGATTTCAATTACAGAGTACGTGATAACTGCAAATAGAATGTATTTTAATAATCGCAGTAGATATTAATAATTTTAAGTCTCGTCAGTTTTTTTTTTGGGCAAATCATCCAATGACTTCTGCGGGCGGGAGCGCCCGGGTGAGGCGGAACCACTCCGTTCTTACTCCTGCACTTCTAGATCTTAAGTTTCTCCGAATTGGGGTGTAATCCTAGACAATAAATAATAAGTGTGTGACCCGGCAACGCACCTGTGACTCCAGCAACGCATCTGTGACTCCTCTGGTGTTGCGGGTGTCTATGGGCGGCGCTGATCACTTACCAGCAGGTGATTCGTCTGCTCGTTTACCTCTTATTCCATAAAAAATAAGGATTTTTATGATTCACTGACTTAAAGTCTCTGACTGACTGACACTACCTCATAGTAATGGTATGTTAGGTAAATAATTTGTTCAGTTTTATGGGTTTTGGTCTACGATGAGTTATTTCTCTATAATTCTCATATTTACTTAGAAAATGATCAAATATACCGCACTACAAGTAATGTTGCTTATAGATACACAAATACAGATTTAGGTAAGCCTAAAGTAATCCTAAGCCCACCCACAAAACTATAAAGTAATTACAACTATAGCACAGGAACATTCTACCTACGAAGTCTTCTGACAAGCTCACGTCACGAACTTTCTCTAACCAAGCCCTGTTAGGCTATAAACGCAGATGAAGATACACCAAAATTAAAACTCCTTCAACAGAATTCCAACCTTTCCTTCTTGTAACAAAGTTGAAAGTTAAGGGTGGCTTGATCTGCAGTGTCTACGTCTATTTATACGAACACAGCAACGCTAGGTAACGATCCCTTAAAACAGTAACCGAACACCTTCCAGACAAAATGACGATTATAAACAAAAGCCTAATTAACGCTTTCGTTGTAATATCTCCTTTTATATTATGAATATCGGGTGACTAATTTGTTTAAATTATATTTCTGTTTTAGCACCTTGTTGGTATAATATTGGTGGTTGATTAGTCTACATCATGTTGGTATGAGATTTGTAACATAAACGCTTGACACCTAGCTGAATAACTTGGATTTAACTAGCTAAAGCTACTACTTCATAAATTCAATAACTTCCAGTTATAGAAGCTTCTGAAAGATTTTTCCTAAATTATGTCTTTTTGATGGGATAAGTAAATGATCATCCGAAGGTAAGTGACCAACGCTGCCCTCGTATACCCGTAACACCGCGTTCCGCGCGCGCCTCAAAGACCCAGCAGACCATCACAGATGGGGCCCAGTAGGGATGATTCCGATTCGGACCTGTGGAGAACTTAACGATTCGGCTCGAAGTGCAGGAGTAGAAATGGGGTGGTTTTCAGTCAGTAAGAGTCTGACACTCGGAGTCTGACTCAAGCGAGAGAAAGTGTGAGACTCTTTCTGAGAGAGACTCAAAATCATTCAATGACTGATGGTATTCTACCCTCAAAAAAAACAAAACAGCCTTAACACCAAACGAGTTACAATTGCATTACTTACCACAGGTAATAATTACAGAAAACGTCTGCATCACTAAGTTTTTTTTATGGTATAAGCCGGTAAACGACATACGGGTCACCTGATGGTAAGCAATCGGCGTCGCCATGGACATCCGAAACACCAGAGGCGTTACAAGTGCGTTACCGGCTTTTTGGGGATTAGGAGTTTGAGGATCGTTGGGGATTTAGAGATTAGGGAAGGGAAGGGTAATTGGGCCTCCGGTAACCTTATTCACACGACGAAACACAACGCAAGCGTTGCTTCACGTCGGTTTTCTGTGAGGCCGTGGTATCACTCCGGTCGAGCCGGAAAAGTTGTCTGATATGGTCTTTAATTCTACATAACCAAAAAGCAAAAAATAACGAGAAAACCTTTATAACTCTACTTATCTTTACTTACAACAAAACTTATTAACACTGCTATTAAAATTATGCCTTATTTACACTCATCTTGCAAAAATAAGACCCTTATTAACACTGACGATGGCATTAACCTCACACAAAATCCAGACTTAGTTTACAACCAATAATACTTCAAACTAATTCTGAGTTTACTCTGCGGTTTATTTAAGATCAAAATAGGCTTTATAAGCTTACCTATTTTCAACAACAACATCAAAATTAAATTAATTCACCTGTCTGTTTGGTTGTCTAGTGTAATTTTAGCACTATAATGTTGCAGAAAATCATGCAATCGCATTATCTGAGACACTTTGACAGCTTGGAATACAGCTGATGTTTTTATTTAAGTCTTCATAATTATTGGTTTTTCATGATATTATTAGATTTTTTAAATGAGGGTTTTATCCTGATTTTTTTCTGATTTAAGTGATATCATGATCCAATATAAAAGATTTTCTTCAGAAATAACATTACCCCAAGCGCAAAGTTACTTTCCAAACATCCTCACAAGTCTGTTTTTATAATAACTATCGTGAAACATACTAAATTAAATAAAAACCGCGGGTTACTCACGTGAATATACTGAAAAAAGATCTACTAGTTGTACGCTACTACAGCGTGTACGGTCGCGGCCAGTAGGCTGCGCGACATCGCCGCGACGCTGCTCATAAGGAAGAACCCCTTTATGGTTCGAAACCAGTAGGGCTTTCCTAAGTATATTCACGTGAGTAACCCTTCCCTGTAAATCCTTACAGGTCCATCAAACATTAATGACACAATCTTGAATATAAAATAAAGCTAACAAAGAAACATATGATCATATTTTATATACCGAATTATACATATTAAAAGTGGTTCGACGAGAAACAAATGAGGAAGAGAAAACCTTCGTTACCTACGTAACGTTGTACCTCTATAGTTCCCTACATAGTCGAGAAAAACAAACGCAATTACTTAAAGCTATTCCTTTAGTTTGTAGTCTAGGAAGAGTGTCACCTTGCAACGACATTCGCCGTGAACATCGCGGTGAAGGTCACAACATTGCAGAGAAAATAAAATTTCATTGCTCACATCATATCTCATCGCTGAAATATTGAACAGCGTAAATAGCTCCCATTAAGATAAAACTACAGGGACGCAGCCGAAAATGTCTCAAATAGACCCATAATTCTTAATACTAGTGTAATTTTATTATAGGGTTGAGATGAAAAGCATTCCAATGTAATGCAATAAAGCAGTTCTTAGTTGTTACGGTAAAAACAATTTAAAGTGAGTTATTCCTTTGTGCTGGCAATAAGTCCGGGCCTTACATGGCGTATAATGGTATGACACGACAAACAGCTTTAAGTGTGTAAAATATGGCACGTGACGTCAGCCAAGCGCAGCACGAGAGAGTTTATAGTGGAGCCTAGGTCCGGATGCTGGGCCACGACGCCGCCCGCCGCCTGCCGCCCGCCGCCGCCACGCGTCTACGCGCGACCAAATATTTTTATGTGCACTTACGCAATATGCATTTTTCCCCGACTAAAAATTTATTATAACGACTCGGACGCCTATTAAATTTTGGATTTTATCTTGTTTACCCAAAGCCTTGGTTATCTGCTTACTCGGATTCTTGTTGACTATGCAGGATTAAATTTCGAATGGATTCAATTTTTAGAGTGCAGTTAAGTCAGTCGTCGTGGTGACTACCTCGTTACTCAGGCGGTTGCACATAGAAAACATTTGTTTTCCTGAATTTGTTAATTTATTGAAACTTTACGATGCACAAAGTAATAGACATCTGTGAATTTTCTAGCAAATATATAAGTACATAGTAACAACGCTGATAAAAACATCTTATCAATTACTGAATTTAAACCGCCGAGCACCACATATTGGCATCAAGCCGTTACGGCTAATAACTGGCTATGCATAAAATATGATAGCTTAGTAATGAGCCATACAATCAGCCACACTTTGATAATGAAAATGAACCTTATACCGTGGAAAATAAAGGCGATGTTGGGGTCAATGAATTACCCATATGTAACAGACACATCATTAAGGAACAAAGGCTGTGGAAGGCTCTCTTCAATCTATGGGATGAATGGCGTCACTGGCTTCCTAATATTTTGAACAATACATGTACAATCGATGCTCCGTCAATCCACTGTCCTTTTCTTCTCATATTATTGTATGGTTTACATTGTTTTATTTGTATAATGGAACATTCAGCTCCCTTTTCCGTGAAAAGGTCGGGGTCGGGGTTGATGTGAGAAAGTTGGTTCCTTTTTTGTAGAGTCAAACATAATTTTCACATGAGAATGTTTGGATATTCTCATAAGTACATAAATACAAGTCACAATTTAACCCATATTTATAATCTTATTGAATGTAGGTTTTATACGCAATCAAAATATTCGGCGAACACAACCAACATATTATATAACAAAGCCATCAACGCAAATAACCAGAACTAAATAGTCATAACGATATATTGGATTAACTGTATTAAGTTTGACAATAACGAGCGCGATACGGCGGCGGGACGACGGGACGCAGGAGATTGGATGACGCACTATTCAATTGTTATCGGACGCCTCGTGGAAATCGATGGAACTATCCGTTAGTGACGTCACGGATACGTGTCTCCCAGTAATTACGGACAGCTGCCAAAAACATTGGGATAGTTGCAATGTACCACTGTATCATAGCACAAACAGTTTTATTGGCTAGACTGACCCATTTTAAAAATTGTCGACGTAGCTTTTAAAGATATTTTGAGTATGCTAGATTTTATGTTCTGTGTTGTGCGACATTTACGAATGAAATGTCAATGTCTACTAGAATAGTTGTCCAGGATTCGATTTCTAGGTCGAGAAACAACCAACGTGGGACTCAACATATAAGTGCACTTCTGCTCAGCCCTTTAAGGTACAAAAGACGTGATGTTATATAATTACAATGTTCGTTTAGGTTGGCAAAGAATGTAGGTACAAGTTTAAAGAAGAATTCACAACAATGTTGATTAGAAAGTTTTTAAGTAAAATAGCTATCTAAATTGTTCGTTACCAAAACACTTATTAACTAAAACTGAGTAGTAATTAACTACAAATACATAAAAAATGTTTGTTTCTTTGAGCTGAATGACGTCCTCATGTGTAGCGCCATCTACCGAAACTTGTTGTGAAATTACACCATTTTTAAAACTAACAAGATATGAATTTTCTTTTTAATAATCATTTGTTAAAGGTTATATTTTGTAGAAAAATTTACATGTATTAAGTTTATATTCTCACAAGGATGCGTTGGTACGATAACATCAAACGAACATCTGGCACAAAATGGATAGAAATTGCTCAAGACCGAAAGAGATGGCAGAAACTGAAGGAGGCCTACACCCTAAAGGTAAAAAAAAGGCTGAAGAAGAAAGAAGAAGAAGAATTTTATATTTACATATAAGTATGTACGTAACTTTAAGCGAGGGAGAATAACAGTTTTAATTTCCACATAACCAAAAAATTACAAAACATATGTATACTGATAGTGTATTACAAACTATTATTCAATCAATTGTGTCATTTTAGGGAATAAACACTTATTCTTTTTATGAAAAGATAGTATACATTTTAAGAATAACCATAAATGATTGTTCTGTTTATTTTCATTAACAATTTTTATGAGGACAGTTAGAAAGTAATAATGTAAAGTATTTGTATCTGCCTTTGAGCTATTGTATATTATTACAACTAACATTGTTTTGTTTTGTATAATTTTAAAGAATGCTTTGTTTTGTGTGGATCTGTTAACTTATACTGTGTTGCAAACATGTTGAGTACAAAAGTTTAATTAGAACTAGGTACAGCAGCACCAATTTTTCACGAACTTACGTACGGACGTTTCCTGATACATAATAGATAGTGTTGCTAATCCTAAACACAAAGTAGAATTATCTACTGTAATTAAGAATCAAAGAAATCGAAATATGTACCTACCTAATTTTACTTTGTCTGTATACAGCTTTGTATAGCAAAAGAAGAAATTGTTTGCGTCACCCAGACACGTGTACATTGATTTACTCAAAGTACTTCTACAACCACAACTATAATTGGATTGTAATGAAATATTCCCGACTTGTTAAAAAAAAATAATA
Organism: Spodoptera picta; assembly: GCA_038387885.1. NCBI lineage: Eukaryota > Metazoa > Arthropoda > Insecta > Lepidoptera > Noctuidae > Spodoptera > Spodoptera picta. Next base: position 2,906,168 of record JAZHFQ010000438.1, on the reverse strand, counting down.
AACCCAAGTTCATTTGCGAGAAGGGAAGTCAATGGTCTCGAGGAGCAGACACGCCGGCGCTAGTCGCCGACACGACCCGCCGACATTACGCTATCATTTGTCGAACTTACCCAATGTTCTCGATTACTTCACTAAACTCGCTTTCTACTAAAACCAATAACTTATTACAAGTGAAGGAACTCCGTTTTATGAGTGATCCCGAACATCAGTGAAAGTTTTAGTCGAGTTATAACAATCGAAATAGTCGTTTAAGAGAATGCAATTCGACACACGAATTCGATTTATGAACACTTCGCTGGTACGTCGTAGCACACCTAACATTATGTGCGCATATCTACACATGATGTGCGTGTAAAAAGATACGACTATCGTAAAAACCCCACTGAAAATAATTTGAGCGATGTTACTCGTTTTTCGCGAGACATTCGGTGGTAGGACCCGCATAAAAGTTGAACATCAGACAGCCTAATGGATTAGAAGAATTGCGTCCAATCGTAAAGCCCGCCTTAAACATTGGTACAGCCTAGAGAAACAATAAGGACTGTAATCTGTATTGTTGTCGGTAGTTTGTAATATATGAATATGTTCGTCGTACTGTAGGAAATATTCATCGTGCGTGTCTGGTCACTGGTAGGGATTCGATATTGTTGTACCAATTACACGCGGGTCATGATCGTTTGCCATGTCGTGCGCGGATAAACCCGATAACTACACTATTAGCTTGAAAGACTTTATCGACTGCCGCAAGCCGTCTACTTTTAACCTAATAGAATACTAAATCAGTTCCATTTTTCTAGAGAATCGTTTGCAGTACATGAGCGACGCGCCACTGGGTCAGCTGTCAGTCTTCCCACGCAAGTTGTAATAGGTAATTGAACAATTACGGAGGCTCCCAGGCGCCCGTCCGGCCGGCACTACGGCGGAATAGTATTTACGTGCAAAACGTTGCAATATTTTGAATAATATTGCACAAGTCCGAATATGGAGAACTGGGATATTAGAAATAGTTATTTTGATACTTGTCTTATTATTTATGGAATTAAAAATTAAAAATATTACGATTTAAAAATAAATTTCAGTCAGATGACAAGTTAGTTTTTGATCTGGGTCATTCGCTGGCAAATACATTCCAGTCGATTTATTTCCACTTTTACTGCAATGGCAATGGTCCAATTTCACAATCTACACTCGTGTTCTACAAGCGAAACACGTTTTCCCAAAAAGCACTACCTTATCCCAGGAAGAGTGCTTAGCTTTTATCTCTTATTTTGTCTACTCAGTTAATTTGGAGAAGGCATTACATATATATCTACATAAATGAGACCTGGTTGAACGGAATACATTTACCAGCAGTGCTCTCCCGACCGCTTACGTCTGAACGTAAATACCAAGTTCAGTTTATAGAATTTCATATTTTCGAGGAAGCAAGGAAAGTTTCCAGTGCACCGCTCACTCGGACGCTCAATCTATATTGAATTTGGGTAGAAGTTCCCTGAATCCCGTTACACTCACGTTACTAAACATCAAAATGGAAACTTGATCCAGTCAACACTGGAATAGGTAACGTACAATTTTGATTTCACTTCTTTAAAGCATTTTTATATATAAATAAGAAAGACAAGAACATCCTTACTTACAGTTCTTGGCACGTTTGCGAGAAAATAAGAAAATGTTCACTCCGTGTAGACGCCTTAGCACTCGATTTATGCGTGGGACACAAAATAGGATTTAGATAAAATAAGACGTAACTGGGCCTCACAATAACAGTAGATACTCGTGCTTTACTTCAAATCCGTAATTTACATGACACTTAAAATACGATATTATCCTTTGTATTATACCCAATGGGTTCAGAAAAACCCGATATTGACCAGTAATGTGACCCTCATTATTTTATATAGCAACAATGATTTTGTAATGGAAAAATGCCAAAATATTATGATTCCGATATTATTCGATATGAATCCGGATTTAATATCGATCGAATTGCCAATTTAGTTACGTCTAGGGGAATCCTTTTCATGTATTGCTTTCAATAAAATAGCTTCGAGGAATCCTGAAGACTGTTCTCAGTAATTAAATACGCAATGAAACTGAGTATGAATGAACATTCTGAGTAGTGACGATACGAATATTATCGATAAACTGTTACCTATTATTAGAAGCCATATTCAAAGAACATCAATTTAAATTAAACGTGCAATAGACAACGAAATTACAGTAAATAGGTACTTGTGAGAATATTATTATTAGTAGATATAGTGAAAACTATCGGAGACAATAAACTTCGCTTCCATAAGAAGGTTCTCGGTGGAAGCGAGCTCATCGGGCGAAACTAATGACATTTTATTTCTCTGGAGAAATGCATTAATTTCATTTGTTACTCCATCGACGCCGGAACACGACCGTTCTTCTTCACTTTGCGAGAAAGTGGATTTTCTATAACATAGGAAAACCTATTAGTGCCCGGAGAATCTCAATTAAGTTATTGTATTTCTATAAGTTTAATCCTCGCCTCAAAGTATCTTGTTATTTTATTTTCGCAGCAAGTTCACGTTTTGGGTTTAATGTTGTAGTAGTTAATGTTTAAGATGTTGCTACAACGACTTTTTAACTCTTTAGGAACGTCAACGTAAGAGTATTGTGCATTAAGAGAGAGCGGTGGGCGACACGTACGTGTCGTGGAGAGTCATAAAGTGTAACTTTAACGATGTGAATATCATGAATTGATTTGGCCCAGTGCGAAGTAAGTTGACAGTAGCGGGGCGCACGCTGCCGCACCGCACGACTCCGTCGCCTTGAATTATAGAAAAGCGGCGCGACATTTGCCAAGAAGCCGACGCGCCTCGCCTTCGCGGTCTCAACACTCTGAATAAGTAATTTTTACCGTCTGCGCAGTTTTACAAACAAATTAACGGCTTAATGTTGTTATTTTAATAAAAGTTTCCTGTTAAGTTTCTCTCGAGTTCCATTTTTACGACTCCCGCCATCGTTGTTGTGGGATTGTTTATGTTTTCAAATATGCGCGCAACTTATTCACCTGAATGTAGGCACTAGAACACATCGAACGTATACAAATATAATGTGTATGATTTGCGCGTCAGGCGGAGGCTCTCGCCACCCTCCTCACTTAAAACTGCTTATTCTAATTTATGACTCGGAGTATTGCACTGCTTATTACTTCCGTTGCAGTTTCGGAACCAGAAGTACATTTTATGGCGTTGTAAACCATGAGTGTCTTAGCATAATTGCTGTGTAACATTAAATTAGTTTACCCATCAATTACGTCTTTATGCTAATATGGAGGCGAGACTTACGCCTTTAGAAATTAATTTCGCATTTTGTTGAGCACGTACCGAGTTGCAAAACTTATTACTGAAACATAACTATTATTACAACAACCGCACTTAATGTGCGAAAAAGGCTCTCGTTTATAAAAGGACGGGCCATATTTGTGTGAAAATTATCACATAATACAGATTTAGGTAGCGAAATGAAATTCTAATGCAAATGTTAATTGTCTGCCGCAACAGATGGGAGCGACGGCGACACGCGGCCAATTGTCGCGCCAAACATTCGTAATTTAAAAAGCAAAATGAAATAAACCGCTCGGTCGCAGTACATAAATTTCATGTTTGCCTCGGCCGGCGAGCTGGCAGCGGATATTAATCAGCGGATATTGAAATATGTTGTTTTTTGGGCCGATTGATAAACGGCCCGTTGCGCTCCCGCCGGATTAAACATTGACGTTGCTGCTCAATTATTACTGCATTTTCATCTGCACGTTTCTATCGCACCTTATTATCCAATTTAACGAAACTATTGACTACATTATTCTAATTGAAGCAAATATAATAAATGAGGAGCTTTATTGAACAAGAAATAATTAATAGCGATACATACGCAGCTGTAGTGAATAAAATATAATTCATGCCGCGATATACATACAGAGTAGGAAATTAAGCTAAACCAACAATTTTCATTAAATATTAAGGCGGGGCGGCAAGGAATGCACGTTGTCGCAGCGAACGTCTGCGCGCCATGATTTATGATGCGACCAACAGGCGAAATATTGAAAATCTAGAGCACTCATGAAACCACTGGATACACTATAAATGAACTCACTACGGCACAAATAATGATCCCTCCCATCTTATAAATAGCGCTCAAAATTCTATATTTACATGTTTTCCTACTAAAATATTTCTAGGAATGAAATAATGATATATAGTCCTTTTCATTACTCAGCCTGTATTGCTGGCTTTAACTTATAATGTATATCTCTTTGCTTGTATTAGCAGGAATTTGGCATCGAAATGTGTTCTAGGTATTATTTAGATTAGGTTATAAAAGACGTAATATACCTCTAGATGATACTATTAAGAATAATTGTTTTTGTATATCTTTGATTATTATATAAGATTGAATATATTTGATTAAAAATAACTCTTTTCACAAGGATACTATGGTTGGTTTTTCATAAATACTTATAATTTTACACAAAAACAACTTTGAAACATCGGGTCCAGTTAAAGAGTAGGAGCATTATATTTTTATTTTATCTTTTTTTTCAGACTATGTCCATATTCTTGTTAGTAATATTTAACCTAAAAACTAATGTTAGTACACATACAAAAAAAACACATGCTGGATTTTTGAACCACGAAAACATACTTCAATTGAGCACTTGTCACTTAGTAGTGTGTCGAAATGTTGCTCAAAATTAACATGCCCATTTCAGGCATGTTTGCCAATACAGGCATTCGTTTTTTGTACATTTCTGAGCATGCTCCAAAGAACGCCTTTTACCATGCTATTTTAGAAAGCGCAACAAAAGCTAAAAGAAAATCTAGTATAAACAAAATAGAATTCAAAGTAGGTTCATATGCAGCACAAAGTATGTAAGATAATATCTTATATAGCCTTATAGGTTACATTAATACACGTTACGATAGGCTTTGTCATCATTTGTGACTCCCATTTCAGTCGGATACCGTCGGGGTCTGAAACACAATATCTCATTTACTTATGATTTATTCTTCAATAGACTTTTTCATTTTCCCCCTTCATTGAGATGCTATGAGTGTCATTGAATTATTGTAGTCTGCTTCTAATGCCGGTGATGTTACGACTTATGAGCCTATTCCTTGAGGCTCAGTTCTATAACATGGGTTTTTATGACTTTCATGAGAAACTGGTCTTTTTTAAGTCTTACTCGTACACGTTTTACTTCATCTGTGGTCATTTTAGTGGCTGTTGAAATCCACCTTATCCACAATTAAATAAAAAAATTTAGTAAATTTATATCAGAACTATTTTTTTTATTAAGGACTTGTCATTGAAGTCGGAAATGGTCCTCAAGTACACAGAAAAGCAATAAGTACTGTTATAATATTAAGGAAATGTAATTGAAAACATTCAACTCGTTTACAAAGTGAGTGCAAAATTTCAAAAGAATTACGTAACGTTTCCTTCAAAAACATTTAACGTTGCAGGTGGGTGTTTTCTTCGCGGGACTTTTCATAGGCACCAAAGAGTAAGTAAGAGGCCCTTTTGTCGAGTGGCTTCGCCCCATAGTGCGCTCAGTATCGCATCATTAATCTCCGTGCAAACACTCGGGCCGCCGCCACCGCCGTCGCGACTCTACGCCCTCGCTGCACTACCGCCTAATATTTATTAAAAAGAACACCAAATATTGTTACTCACACAACTTTCAAGGTAATCACAAACCTTGCGGTTCCACAATTTCCCTGTAACGTGACTTGGAAAAATTAAAAACTACACGAACGAATCCAAGGACTATAAAGTTTTAGTCTTAATTTACTTTACCTAACTAAATTTATTCAATGGAAATTGAACTTTCAATACTCTCTTTAAACTACTTTATATTCCAGCAATAGCGACACTTTTGCAGAATATTTGTTTTTATTTTCAATTGGATTCAAATCCGCATCACTACTTTTTGGAATTCAGCTAGGTTAAGCTTCTGTACCGATGCATGGTCGAAACGCTAGATAAACCTCGAATACTGATCCGGTTTGATGTGGAAAATCATCCGAAATATTAAAGTATTTTAAACGTCAATGGAGCTGTAGAGGTATTCAGTAATAAATATGAAATAGTAACAATTCTGAAAATATTGCAGGAAAAAGAAGGAACAAAACATAAAAATGAAAAAGATAACATTCATTCACTCCGAGAATTGTAAAATTTTAAGTGTACAATTCTATGTCGAATGCATTACCATTAAAGTAACAAAGTTGCGCAAAAGGTTCCGTATAAAAAATTAAAATGCCTTCACAACAAGCCACGGACTGCACCGAGGGACAGAGTCAGACGTGAGAGCCAAAATATTTACTTCGAATATCAAGAGTAAAACATAAATGGCAATAACAGTTTTTCACAAAACAGTTACGTATTTATTTGTCCGTTTCGGCAACATAGTGAAGTTTCCATTTTGTCCGCGGCGTCACGTACGTGACAAACGGTTCGTCTTAGGGATCGCCAAATATCGTTTAGTACGTGCGAGGAGAAAACCAACTCGCTGGGTAAATAAAATAAATCAAATATATAAGAAACAGTCTGTTCCTAAACTAAAATAATTCCCATAGCACTATTTTACTTTTATGTACGGAAAATAACATTTGTTTCGGTATCTAAAACAAAATGTTGTATCGAAAGTTAAATAGTTGTATGTCGGACGGCCACGATGGAAAAGATTAATATCTGCCGCGCCACGCTCGTGGCCGTTCCCTACAAGTGTAGGTACCTACATAAGCTGTATAAGAACTTGCCTGTTAGGAAAATTCCCTCGTACTTTTAATAAAACTATCGACACAGGAACGAGAAATAGAATTGACTTGCTCTTCCAGTCAGGCACGTGTAAGTAAGTAGTATGTTTACACATGAAAGTATTTATATTGAGACTCATGTGCCTATTTCCATAATTAAATAGTCCACAAGGAGGCAGCGGCGTGCCGTGAGCCTGCCGCCGTAACTGTACAATACGCGACTTTGGTAATAACACGTTCTAAGCGTATATCTTTTACTTCCCCCACATCTAAGGGCTCGTAATTTTTATCACATTCCACCCACATTTTTAGGCATAAAAAGGCAGAGTAATTCGTGACTGGTAAATAACATTATGTACATGACATTAGCGTGTCCCGGCTAACAGTAATATCATCATGTTCTTTTGTGTCGCGTCGTACGCTAGCCCCATATAAATAAGGTGCTTATCCTGTTTTTCAAAGACGACTCATGTTAACACGTGTTTGCAAGTTGGGGCGAAGTTCACGCCCGGCCTTCAGTTCGGACTGCCGGCCCAAATGAAATTTGCCCCACTGACACCGGCCAACTGGCAAGATAAGAATATAAGTGTCTAGCAGGTGCGCTTTATTGTTTTAAGCGTAACTTGCTGCCTCAAATTATCTTTTGTTACAATCGTATTTGTCGGCCTGACCAATATTATAGGGGGTCTTACTCATAACCGAATTCTTATTGCTTAATATTAGTTCGAATTGCGCTCTTTAGGATATACGAAAGCCTTATCCGTTATCCCTTTCAATTAATCAATCGTAGGTATATTTCTGATTTTCTGATGGAACTACTTTTGAGACTTACTTAGATAAAACTGCCACATTTATTTATTATTGTGAAGAATCTGTGTCTGCAGGTCTCTTGCCAACTTAGGAGCGGAATAAAACACGGACGTCTCGATAGCACAGCGTATATTCGCAAACTGTTGCGGCCGTGGTGACCGCCTTAATATAAGTAACAATTAACTTACTACCACCCACTTAGTCTAAATATCAAACATACATCACACCTCCCTTCTTAAATTACAATAATTTTATAAATACAGTACATTTGTAACTCACGTGCACTGGAATCTAATAACCGGCTTTCGGGTTCGCTTGGAGTACTCTGCTTGTGGCTGTGCCGATATACCAGGTGATTGATTAGATGGCTGACCACAATCAATACCACCAACTTCATTGTTCATCGCTGAATTCGACTTACTTTCTTCACTCACACATTCATCACTACGTTCATCCTCATTCTTCCCCAACTTTATTAAGCTATCTCCAGCCTGCGTTACGGAGCTCTCACCCTCTATCACTCCCTCTTCTTCAGCGTTCGGTCCACTAACCGATGACTTAGATCGGCGCCGTATCTGATCCACATGTCTTTTAACTAATTGACCATTATCCCTTGCTATCATATACCTACGAGTACTATCCACATTTGTAATAGAACCTTTGACCCATTTGTTTGCGGCATTATAATCTCTCATCCACACCGGGTCTCCCTCGTCAAAAGATCGCGGTACCCCACCAGCTGAATCGATTTGTCTTTGCTGCCCATCTTGTACTCTGATACCTACTGATCGTTCCGTTCGTAACAAATCGAACCTAGAACGTAGTGTTCGTTTCTGCAACAACATAGCGGGTGTCTCACCGGTGGTGCTGTGTACTGTGTTTCTGTACGCTAATAAAAATGTTTGTAAAGCTGTGTCTACCTCCACGCGATCTCTAATTCCTTTTTTGATCGCGCGTTTGCACATGTTAACTGCGTTTTCTGCAGCTCCGTTTGAAGACGGATGATAAGCGGGTGAAAAATACTACCTAATACCATTCTGCAAAAGAAAATGTTTAAATTCTGAACTGGTAAAAGGCGGTCCCTGATCGGATACTAACTGTTCCGAACCTCCCAAAAGTCGCACGCAACACTTTAATAACGTTAGACGCGTTGGTCCGCGCATTTCGAATATTTCTAACCACTTTGAAGACGAATCTATCAATACTAGAAATGTCATACCTCGATATGGACCCAAAAAGTCAATGTGAAGTCTAGTCCACGGTTGATTATAATACGGCCATGGTTGGATAGCAGTTCGTGGGGGCGCGCTCGCTTCTGCCGCACATGTCTCACAACTTTTACCTAAGTCCTCGATATCTTTATCGATGTTAGGCCACCATATATAACTCCTAGCCATACTTTTCATCTTTACAATGCCCATGTGGCTACTATGCAATTGTTGTAATAATTTTCCTTGCAATGCTTGTGGAATCATCATGCGATATCCCCACATTGTGCACCCACATTCCACATATAATTCGTTTCTCCTAGCAAAGAACGGTTTAATCTCGTCACTACTAGTACAAACTGATGGCCAACCTGACTGTATGTATAACATTACATGGGTTTCTAAACTTTCCACCTCTAAGGACACCAGTATTGATTGCATGGTAAGTAACTTTTATAGCATTGTCAATGACATAATAGATAAACATATTCCTTCACGTAAAGTTATTAATAAAGCGCGCTATCCACCTTGGTATACTATTCCATTGATTAAAATAGGCAAAGAAAAAAGAAAATTTCATACAAGGTGGAAACGCTATGGAAATCCTTTAGATTACCAGACTTTTTCAAAACTTCGTAAGAGAGAGGCTATTCTTTATAATGTCGAGTATCATAAATATATTAGATTAAGTGAAGATAATATTAACAAATTCCCTAAATTGTTCTGGCGCTTCGTTAAATCAAAGTTGCCATCGAGTCACATCCCTCAAATGGTGAAATGGGAGGACCGTGTCTCCAACTGTGGTGAAGACATTTGTAACTTGTTTAACGAATATCTTAATTCCGTTTTCGTTGAAAGTGTACCGCGTCCCGCTTCCTATGATTATGATTGTCCGCCCTTAAACTCCCCAGTTGGTATCAGCTCTATATCCATCACCATGGAAGTTATTCACAAGGAACTAAAAATGATTGATATTAACAAGGGACCTGGACATGATGGTATACATCCCTTATTTATTCGTAACTGTGCGGATCAATTAACATTACCTTTACATTTTGTATTTAATAAGTCTTTGGAAGTAGGAATATTTCCTTCAGTATGGAAGCGGGCTCTTATAACCCCAATTCCTAAAAATGATAAACGAAATGATGTATCTCAATATCGACCTATTTCTAAAACTAATTTATTTGGTAAAATTTTTGAGAAAATTGTCACTTCTGCTCTTGTGGGCTCACTAAAGAATCATATCTCTAGCAATCAACATGGTTTCTGCAGGGGTCGTTCTGTTGAATCTAACATGCTTATTTTTACAAATTATTTAGTGAACGCAATGGACAAGAGGTCACAGGTGGACGTTGTGTATACTGATTTTTCCAAGGCATTTGATAAGATTAATCATGATTTGCTTATAGAGAGACTGTGGACTATAGGTATACATGGCGATCTACTCCGCTGGATAAACTCGTACATCAGGAACCGATCCCAAGCAGTTTCTGTAGAGGGATATTTGTCTAGATTCCTAGAAATTCCTTCGGGAATTCCTCAAGGATCCCATGCAGGACCGTTACTTTTTATTTTATATATTAATGACATTGATAAAGTCATTAATTATTCAAGAATTCTGTTGTATGCGGATGATGCGAAAATTTTTAAGACAGTAACATGTTATGGCGATTTTTTGGAACTGCAGTGTGACCTAGACCGTATATCTGAATATTGCTCATCAAATCAACTCTATTTAAACCTTGACAAGTGTTCTATTATATCCTACACCCGTAAACATAGACCTCTAAATTTTGATTACAAGATCAATAATAAATCTATAAGTAGGGTAATGGCTGTGCGCGACTTCGGTATAATTATGGATTCAAAATTATCCTTTAGTTTACACATAGACGACATAGTGAGCAGAGCCTTCCGTCAACTTGGCTTTATATTAAGAATTTCAAGACCATTTAAATATCCGCATACTCTGAAGGTTTTATATTTTAGTTTCGTCCGATCACTGCTGGATTTTGCTTGTACTGTTTGGAGTCCATACTACGCTTGTCATATTGACCGCATTGAAAAAGTGCAAAAGAAATTTATTAAACATTTAGATTACCGTGGAAATCATGAATGTGTATCATACGTGGATTCAATTACTCGTCACTCTCTTACTACTCTTGCCGACCGACGCATGATGTTTGACCAAGTATTTCTTTATAAAATCTTGAATAATTTCATTGACGCCCCTGAAATTTTGGAAGAAATTGCCTTAAGAGTACCCAGACCTGGTTCCCGTTCACAAAAACTTTTTTCAGTTCCTTTCTATAAAACGGTTTACACAGTAATAGCTTCTTCAGACGTAGCACATACACTTATAATTGTAAATTTAACGAAATAGATGTATTTAACCACAGTTTAGCATCATATAAAATTAAGTTGCGCAACCTTCTCTTAAAATAATGTAACCTATGTTTGACTGCATGTGCTTGTGTATTCTGTTTAAAATAAATTGTGGGTAGGTTACTTTCATGCTACACTTAAAAATTGTATGGAACTCGAAGTCTTTTTGAACCTATTGTTTTCTTATATAAGTTTTGTTTTTTATGTGACTGTTTGTTTCCTAAATAAAATAAAATAAATAAATAAAATAAAATTACCCTAGCTAGTGTCCTATCTTTGGCTGTCACTTGCTTAATATCACTGCTAGTGAGTGGTAAAAATTTTTCAACAAAGTTAACGTATGTACTTTCCGTTTTTGGTTTTCCAGAATAACTATTCTTACACGGCAGACGTGACAAAGCATCTGCACTATTTTTACTCGAAGTAATGTACTCAATTTTGTAATTGTAACCCGATAGCAGTACCGCCCACCGCTGTAGTCGTGAACCAGCCATCACCGGAATACCCGTTCTGTCACCAAAAATATGTGTTAAAGATTTATGATCAGTTCTTAGTGTAAAGTGACGACCGAAAAGGTATTGATGAAACTTTTGTATACCAAATACGATTCCAAGAGCCTCCCTGTCTATTTGTGCATAGTGTCGCTCAGTGGGTGTGAGAGAGCGCGACGCGTACGCCACCGGCCGCTCGCCGTACGCCGTCACATGCGATATGACCGTGCTCACGCCTACGCTACTCACGTCCGTTGTCAAAATCAGCGGTAGCTTCGGATCGTAATGAACGAGTACCTCACCCTCTGCTAACAGACGCTTTACTCTTACGAATGTCTTCTCACACTCGTCATTCCAATTATACTTAATACCCGACTTAAGCAGATTATATAAAGGAGCGAGAACTGTACTAATATTTTTAATAAATTTGGCATAATAGAGGTACATGACTAGGCCTATAAACGCTCTTAATTCGGTGATATTGGTAGGTGCCGGCGTCTCCAACACCGCCTTAACTTTCTCCAGACACGTGTGTACAGCCTCTTTACTAATAACGTGACCCAAATAAGAGACAGACTTTGCAAAGAAAACGCACTTTTCCTTCTTCACTCTAAGTCCGTAGTCCTGCAAACGCTGGAAGACTTCATGTAAATTGTTTATATGGTCAACCTTCGTACTACCTGTCACGATTATATCATCTAAAAAGACACCTACCCGCGGCATGTCAGCAAATAATTGTTCTATTCGCCTTTGAAAAATACCTGGACTGGACGCTAAACCATATACTAATCTGTTGTAAATTTTTTTGTGTCGTCGAGCTCGAATTGCGCGTACGCTTGAGACAAATCGATTTTACTGTAGTATTCACCCCCACGGACACGGAATAATAAATCTTCTACCCTAGGCAACGGATAACGATCAATTTCAATAACTTTGTTTATGGTTAGTTTATAATCGGCGCAGATACGAATGCTACCATCCTTCTTTACCACTGGAACTATCGGCGTGGCCCAGTCGGAACGCTCGACCGGGGTGAGAACTCCGTCACGCACGTACTGGTCCAGCGCGCGCTCCACCGGCTCGCGCAGCGCGTATGCCAGCGGGCGTGCGCGCATGAACACCGGCTGCGCGCCCGGCCGCACGTGTATGGTTACACGCGAACACGTTACAATATTTGGAACTGAAATAGGTTATATTGCAATCATTATTTTCCCACATTTTATGCACATCATAATTTATATTCGGAAGTTGTATATTTAAGGCCGCTATCCAATGTCGCCCTAAGAGTATAGTTTTTCCTTTATCGATAACAAGCAATTCTAAAGATTCACTTCTATTCTTATAACGGACTAGCGGTTTTATTATACCTAACGGTTTTACAGTCTCACCCGTGTAATATCTTAAAGTTAATTTACACGGTTGTAGGGTAAGATCGCTAAATAGTTTATCGTAACACTCGCGACTAATACAGGACACTGCACTACCGGTGTCACATTCCATAGCAATGTCTTTATTATGAACGTTAAGTGTTATATAAATAGGTTTACAACTTGATATCGACAACCGACAAACATCAATATCAATTACCTCGTCAATGTCCTCCTCCTCGTACCTGCTAGTGGTTTCCACGTCTACCTGATATTGTCTCACTATACGTGGACACACCCGCCGCAGGTGCCCTTGCCGATTGCAACCCCGACACACATAACTTGCAAACTTGCTTCCTTGTGGTTCGCACCACACACTCGACACGGCCGCTGTGGCCGCGCTCGCTCCCCCAGCCGAGCCTGCTCGCTTAGCGCCGATGTCATCGCCTCGTGGCCCGCGCGCCGCTCCCGGGAGCCTCGTCGTCTGCGCACCTCGCGCCGGCCCGCGCCTGCCTCCCCGCCGCGCTCCGCCATGCCCGTTTCACGCCGTCTCGCCGTCATCGCTTGACACGTCACCGCCGTCGCTGTGTCAGTTCCAGCTGACGATTTAGGCCCTTCTACCATAGCGGCCTCCTTCTCAGCTGATTCCATGCTGGAGGCAAGTTTATACGCCTTGGCAAAATCCAGTATCATCGTTAAAAAAAATGATATTTTCACGGGCACAGACATCGCGGCAATTCTCTAATACAATCTACGAAGTTTATTAAAACTCAATATAGTGTAACACGATTTTGACTCTGCGAATAACCGTTGCCTAATATTTTCACTTGCTATTCCGCACACCAATTGATCTCTCGACTTTCCTCAAGCCAACTTCCGAAATCGCAGGTCTTCGACATTTTCTTAAGTACCGCCACATACTCGGATATGGTTTCACCCTCTTTCTGTTTTCTATCTGTCTGAACTTATATCTTTCTGCTAGTTCGCTCGGTTTAGGTTGTAAATGTTTGCCCATTATTTCTGATAACTGCTCAAACGGCTTCGCCTTCGGCTTATTTGGTGTACACAGATTGACGAACAACTCATAGCTCTCTGCTCCCATAACGGTTATTAATGTCGGTACATGTAAATCGGCTTTTATGTCATTCACGATGAAGTACTGGTCTAACCGTTCGATATATAGGTTCCAATCGTCTTTGTGCACGTTAAACCCGCCTATTTTTCCGATCGTCATTGTACCTTTTTTTTTCTATTCACACGCGAAACGTTCGCACCTCGTCGCCACAGAAGAATCTGTGTCTGCAGGTCTCTTGCCAACTTAGGAGCGGAATAAAACACGGACGTCTCGATAGCACAGCGTATATTCGCAGACTGTTGCGGCCGTGGTGACCGCCTTAATATAAGTAACAATTAACTTACTACCACCCACTTAGTCTAAATATCAAACATACATTACCCTGATGGATTTTCCAAAAAAGATTGATAGTTACTATAATATAGTTATCTATCTTAGGTATTAGATGGACTCAGACGACCATCATACATACATAATCATGGGTGACTACATAATCATGGGTGACTTCAACACTAATCTCCTTGCCCATAACTCCTCTCGTTCCCGTAAACTCCGGTGTCTGGTCGAGTCTGGGAGTCTTCATCTGCTGCCTCTCCAACCTACTCATCACAACATTGTTGGTGAGGACTCCTGGCTCGATCTGATCATCACATCCAATCCCGCTCTAGTTGCATCTCACGGTCAGCAGGAGGCCCCGGGATTCTCCCACCATGACCTGATCTTCCTATCCTATTTCCTGAAACCACCCAAGGTAAAGCCTAGGGTCCTGTATAGGCGTTGTTTTGCGCAGATGGACGTCGATAAACTCCGAGAGGATGCTTCAGCCATAGATTGGGAACCCCTGATGGAGGCAACTGATGTCAACACTATGGTAGACATATTCAACACGACCTTAACTAACCTCTATGATCGTCACGCCCCAATCAAAAAGGTAAAATTGAAGCGTGCTCCTGCGCCTTGGATGAATGATGGGATACGGATGGCGATGCGACGCAGGGACCGAGCGTTTCGTAAACACAAGAGGGATCGCACCGAGGAGAATTGGACGGCCTTCAAAATTGCTAGGAATCAGTGTAATCAGATGGTGCGCAATGCTAAACGCCGTCATATTCTTAACAGTATCTCCTCTTCTTCTTCTGCCGATATCTGGAAGTTCCTTGGAACTCTGGGTATTGGTAAATCCCGACACACGGACCTTCCTGGTTCGATTGGTCTGAATGATCTCAATCACCATTTCTCCACCGTACCTAAATTGGATCTCCAGACCAAGCGAATAACCCTTTCTTTTATCTCCGGTATGATGCGTTCCTGTGCAATAAGTCCTTTTTGCTTCACACCAGTGCAATTGGAAGATATCCGGAAGATTATCCTTGCCATCAAATCCAGGGCTGTGTGATGTGACGGTATATCGCGTGATATGATTACAGGTATACTGGACCTCCTCCTCCCGATCATAACTCATATGGTAAACCGTTCCTTGTACTCTAAAATATTCCCATCCTTGTGGCGCAAAGCCTATGTCCGTCCCATTCCAAAAATATCTAATCCTAGTCTTCCTACTCATTTTCGTCCTATATCCATCCTACCCTTTTTGTCGAAGGTGCTTGAGGCCTGTGTCCATAATCAACTTTCGAATTTCATTTACCGTAACTGTCTTATTAGTCCTCTACAGTCTGGATTCAGGCCTGGGCACAGTACTGTAACTGCACTCCTCAAGGTCATTGGCGATGTGAAGGCGGGAATGGAGGACACTGAGATCACAGTATTGGTTTTGGTGGACTTCTCAAATGCCTTCAACATGGTCGACCATGATATCCTACTGGCTATCCTTTCCTATTTTTCGGTCTCTGACGACGCACTGGAATGGTTTTCTTCTTATCTTCGGGAGCGTCAGCAATCAGTTCATGTTGATGAGACCTCATCAAACTGGAACCACTTGCAGACTGGCGTTCCTCAGGGCGGTATTCTCTCTCATCTTTTGTTCTCTATTTTCATAAACCTTATTACTTCTGAACTTCAGTGTGCGTACCATCTGTATGCCGACGACCTACAGGTGTACTGTCGGGCTAGGATCGGGGATTTGCCTGGGGCAATCGCGAGAGTGAACGCTGACTTAGCTGCTATATATAATTGGTCTGAGAGGTTTGGAATAGCTGTGAACCCGAATAAATGTCAGGCGATTATGGTGGGAAGTTCTCGTACCTTGTGTAAGGTTGACAGTGCAACTATGCCGCCTGTACTGTTCAACGGTGCGATCATACCTTTCAGCGGCGACGTGAAGAATCTTGGCTTGTATGTTGACAGTAACTTAAACTGGCGTGCTCATGTCACTGGCATATGCCAACGGGTCACCGGGACGCTGCGGGCCCTGTATCGTTTGAGAAACTTTCTTCCGTCCTCTGCTAAAATAATGCTTGTCCAGTCCTTGGTGTTCCCCATTATTGATTATGCTGATGTGTGTTTTTTCGACCTGAATGCAGATCTACTTAACAAACTTGACCGCCTTTTGAATACCTGCATTCGATTCGTCTTCAACCTGCGTAAGTACGACCATGTCTCTGCATTTCGATTGCAACTAAAGTGGTTGCCCATACGTCAGCGCAGGGAACAACGGGCGCTAACCACTTTATTCTCCCTTCTTAATTCTCCCAATTCTCCTACTTATCTTTCCTCATATTTCCAGTATGTGAGCGCTAAACATAGCAAATACCTCCGTTCTTCTAATAATCTTCTGTTACAATGTCCCACACATCGAACTGACTTCCTTCACTCTTCTTTTTTCGTCCAATCCATCTTGCTGTGGAATGCGATGCCGACGGATATCAGGACGGCGACCAGTCGTCTGTCCTTCAAATTTAAGGTTCGTGAGTATCTACAGAAGAGGCTAGCAGACTCAACACACACTTAGGTCTAGTGCGTATTTACATATATATATGTGTATAATTATGTATGTATATATGTTATGTTATGTATTTTCCTTCGTATATTTAGGTATATATATGTCCCACACTTATTTGTCTACTGTACGTTTTGCATTACGTATATATTTTAATACTTCTTCATTATATTTAATTAGTATATATTGTGTGATATGTATAATTATATATGATGTTAATGTTAATGTTAATTGTTGTGTCACTCTAATAAGTGTTAAACGTTTACACCTACTATTGTATCTCTCTGCACCACCCTAAGGTTGACTGTTAGAGAATGCCACTAGGCATTAAGTCCGCCGTTGTATATCTACAAAAAGTGTAAATAAATAAAAAAAAATAAAAAATAAATAAATAATTAAACCACATACCTAATAATATACCTATCTACGTAAAAAGAAAGTAATAATTTTCGATGTTCAAAACAATACAAAAATTGTATCAATAAGTTTAATATTGAAACATAGCAGATATACTTCTGTCGCGGTAAATACGAGTTTACTCGACTCCGGGCCCGAGCCTGCTCGCGCGAAAATTCACTCAAGACGCCTCCGTCAGACGCAAATGTTTTTATTGTTTTAAATGCGTACGTTATTTTTCGCAGAACCGAGCGCCTTCAACGAGATATTTTGAACGAAGCTAAGCTGCTGTACGTGGTTCAATTACGGAAAACGAGAAACTAACGTATCTCTTTGCTCCTTAAATCTTGCGTTGTTCAATGTTCATGCTCGAAGATGTTTTATTTTATTTTTAGGTACCTATCTTTTTCTCTAAAAACTTGAGATGCTGGAGAACAAAAAATATAACAAGTTTATGTTTTTCTACGAAAATAAATCATGAAGTTATAAAAGGAATGTTGTATGTTCATATAGCATGTGTGTTCCGTTAGACCCACCCATCAATACCTTCACAGCGCCTAATCGTGAATGTTTTTTCTTAGGAATTTAATAGCTCATATTTATAAATAAGTATACCAGGCCCGATAAGTAATAAATATTAAAGCGGCAAACAGGAGGTACGGATTAAACGGCAGAGCACGTCTTTGGCAAACTTTCGATTCCAATTCGGTGTCAGTCGATATTAAATTAAAAGCACCCACGCATTCCTCGCGCGTCTTTTTCCTGTCCATTTGCAAGGACCGTGTAGATCTCACATCACACTAACCTTGCGTCTCTGATATGTTCAGCATTGTGTGGATACGACACAGAACACATGTAAAACCACACACATGTAAAAACAAATGTAAAATTCACTTAAGATTTCATCAGATCCGCCCTGCGTCGCCGAATCTCTAACTAACACAAGAGCCGTCTAGACGGAATATACTATATAAGTAGAATATTTTTCATCTAGCATGTCCACATTATTATAATGGGTCGAGGGAGCAAATTTCTAGGCAAGTGAGTGAATGGCGACGCATACTTGAGTGATGGCGGACTTTTTTATTTGAATCGTGTGCGAATGCGACCGGCCGAATGCCCAGACGCGTTGTTGCGACACATTACTTACATAGACGAGCCCGAGACAGGGTGGCTTTCAATAAATTATAGGAAATATTTCAGCACCAGGTGCCGGCTAGAAGCTACGTGAAGGATTTCTTTATGACTAAAGTGAGAAAAGTATGCATAAGTTAGGAACGACTTTAATTTTTAAATAAATCTTTGATGAATTTACATGTTCCGAATTCACGCCAAACGCTAGGAGTTAACCAATGTGAAATGTTAAAAGTTCAAAATAGATTTTTATTAAAGCCAGCCCCTCACAGAATGTGTGCAATTCACATACCTACATGTTTTATTTAAAGAAGAACGCATTTTTACAGACCCTTACACGGCGCGGCATGAAGGAACATGACAGTACAAGGTCGCGTGACCGTCTCCTGAATTTTAATGTTATTCTCCCTTTGATGGTCGTAAAAATGATTTCTCAAGATTGCTGCCAACCCTGCTCGTCCCCACCGTGTCTCACACATGCATTCATATAAACACACATTATTTCTTATATTTCGGTTATATTCAACAAATACGTGCCATTGCGAAAAATAATAACAACCCTACTTTACAACAAAAATATACTTAATGAAACTTACGTAAGTACAAAATTCCTGCACGCCTATAATGGCAACACCTGTTTATTAAAATAAGAATGTTGCCAGCATAAAATATTGCTACAATTGTACGAAATTTTCTCCCTCTCGGATCCTATTTTCTGGTGGTGCCTTCTTCACATTTTCGTTAATAGATGTGTCACTAAATTTGCGTTTTCAATTCGGCGTCGGTCGCGATGGCGTCGGCTGGGGCGGCGCCGGTGGTTTCAATCAAAACGGGCACGCACTCCTCCACATCCTCACCAGCTTCGCCTTTTAGAATAAGAATTGTCTTTTTCACAGTGCTCAGCGGTGACGGACAGATAAGTAAGGAAAGTGCTTCTCGCTTTGCATTTCAACATAAATTACATTTTGTTTCGTTGACTTTACTGAGATAGTGAAGTACAACTGTTGTTGAATTTAATATTGCTGTGACTTTCTAGAGGAATATTTAAAATAGAATAGAATTTGTTAAGTAAATTTTTAAATAAATATTTCTAAAAGGAAAGAATGTGAATTTATCTGTAATCCAAAATCTTGTAAAACTCGAGTGAAAATTAAGCGCGCCCCGAGTTAAGAGACAAGTTTGGAACGGTTGAGGCAGCCCTATAAATTCCGACAATCTGCCACGATGTTCTAATTAATAGCATAATTCCAACAATAGTATCGGGATCGTTTCCACACTAAGAGGCCGGGCCGTCGCTCGGGGCCCGTGCCCACCCGCCATGAAATTAAAGCCGACTCGCGCCGAACGAATGATTGAATAATAAACGAAAGAATTCGCGTCCTGCCCTTGTATTACGTATTCATGACGACTGCCCCCGTGGACGCGATGCTGTGCCGACCGTAGTCACGCGCCACACATGTATGTAGGCACTACCTACGAGTACATGGCCCTGCCTACCTATTGCTGCCGTCTCATGCTTCCACACCATACAACTTGCAACTTTAATATACTTACACGTGACAAGTTAACTACTTACTTGGAGATTTGTTTTAAGTTATGTTTTAGATTGTTTTCGAACAACATTTCATATAATTTAAAAAGTGACTTCTTCAATCGTTAACTATTATTTCTCGGGTCATTCGAATTGGTAGTTAAGAAGATGTTTATATGATACATACAAATTATATTAATTAAAAGCACTCATAATTCTGAAATAATTTACAATATGATCTCTCCAATTAGAAAAAAAATACCTTCCTAGTTTATTGTTAGTTTTGTTAGATGAAAGCTATTTCGTCCTGTTATTAAAACCAAATAATATGCAGCCATACGGGACAGAGTAGGGAGACCATCAGGAATATTAATCTTCTTTTGTCTCCCAACCTTCCGTCTATCCATTTATCACAGAAAAGTATTTATATGAACTAATTGAAGTCACAAACGTGTCTGAAATATTGTTACCGAGTTAGTTGTAAATAATGGACCAAATATACACAGGTATGTATTTACCTCTAATTGGCAATAGAAAAACTGAGGGCTATAAAAGCAGACAAGCGTTTAGTTAATCGATCATACCGATTAAGATTCAAATGTGATTTAATAATATTGGGTCTTATTTCTTAAAATATTACGCCCTTTAGCAATCGAAGTTGCACTAAAGCTGAACTTTCAGTCACCCTTTTTAGTGTTTATGTAATAGGAAACAGTGATCTAATGGCTGCCTCGTTGGCCGAGTGGTTGCAAGTGCAACTGCCGAGCCAGGGGTCTCGGGTTCGATTCCCGGGTCGGGCAAAGTATTATTGGGTTTTTAAAAAAATCTCAATAGTAGCACGGAGTCTGCACATTACTGCACTCAATGCCACTGTACAATGTTACCCACTTTACACTATTTATGTTATAATTCCCATGTAATAGGGGGTATATTCCCATGCTATTGCTATACACCGGGCACAATTCCAGACTCCGTGCTACTTTTGAGATAGTTCTCAAAAATCATTAACAGTTCTTGTTTTAATTGGTTGATTAAAACTATTTTATTAACATATATGAGTAGAAAATCGTCAATTCACCTTAAGGAAGCCAGATGATTATATTTATATATTTCTCTTTCAGCTTTCTTTACGGCGTGAAAAGAGGTGTTTGTCCAACAATGAGACAGTATCAAGTTGATTATGATGAAGAATTCAAACTAGCAGCACGTTGTACATAACAAGTGTGGGATAGTAAGAGTGGGAGAGCCATGCTTCGGCATGAATGGGCCGGCTCGACCGGAGTGATACCACGGCCTCACAGAAAACCGACGTGAAGCAACGCTTGCGTTGTGTTTCGTCGTGTGATTGAGGTTACCAGAGGCCCAATTACCTTCCCCTTCCCCAATCTCCCCAATCCCTGAATCCCCAACGATCCTCAAACTGCTAATCCCCAAAAAGCCGGAGACGCACTTGTAACGCCTCTGGTGTTCCAGGTGTCCATGGGCGACGCCGATTGCTTAACATCAGGTGACCGTCTGCTCGTTTACCGGCTTATAATAAAAAAAGACCAATCGTCTCATTCACAGAACCAACAGTGTATTAGGCATATGTGCCTCGCTTCCTTCTTAAACACTAACTTTGGCAAGTCTTCAAAGCTGTAGAGAATTTTCTAGAATTTAGTTTTTGTATTAATTGTACTGATGCCAAATGGGCATGGAACCGCCGGATCTTCTAACATTAGATTACTTAGTATTAAAGATAACTTGACATATTTATTTATTTAATGGTCGTTTTTATTTCCTAAATGCCTTTTTAATGTAAAAATGTGTTCATCTTTGGTAGAGATACGTATATACATAGAAAAGTTGTCGTCCAATATTGATTGCCAATATTGTATAAAGGTAAGCAGCGTGTATTTTGATACTCAAATACTCAAATCTTTGGTTTCTTAACACTATACAATTATTACTTTGTGAAAAAGAAAAAAAAAAGCAGAAGACAGAACGACTATTATTTATTATTTACTTTTTTATAAGAAAAAATACTTAAAATAATTATCGATACAAAAATACTAGATAATTGAGAACAGTCAGAAATCATTGAGTAGAGTGTAATAAAATTAAGAGCGAACGTGGAACGTAAATTAAATTTCATATTCCAATATAAATTCCAACAATAAATAATTCAATCAACCAGGAAATCAAAACCAAAAATCTCACCCGTTATTGAGAACAATGGAACAAATACGATTTAGGTAAAACAGAATCTTATGTTATTCACATAACAGAACCTGTTTCAGGCGAACAACCCCTTTCAGGCGGCTGTGATACGCTAGTCTCCTAGTAAGGTCATCAATCACTCCCTCAACTAACTATTGCTCCTTATTCAAACACCCGTTTGTTTTGTCCCCAAAATGAAATAAAAATCTTAAAAAGGATTGCTTTATATACGTGTAACTTTTGTTACTAAATCCCGTTGGCTTTTTTAATCATTTTAATACTTAAACTATGTAGTTTTATAAAAGATATATTATACATGTAAAAATAAAATCCATTCCGAATCTGTTAGTAATTTCAGGAAAATGAAACGAAATATTTTGTTTGTGAAAATACATACCTACCTATTAATAATACGATGAACTGGTATTTTCTACAAACCAAATATCTGCTAATGGAGTGTGGGGTGTTAAAATAAAACAAACAAAACCGCTCGACTCTGACCTTTCCATCTGTTTTATTTTTAAATTGACTGACATTTGACATTAACCGAGTTACCTGACATCGAGAGCAAAAGTTTGCTGAGAGTTCCGGAAACAACGAGTGCCAATTACCACCAAATAAAAGGTAAATCGTAGCCGCATAATCACATAGAATCTTAAACAAGGCTTTATTTTAAACGGCGTGACCAAACAGACAAACAAACCTGACCCACTCAAAACTGAGTCGTAAAGCCGTTAAACCAGTATAACAGGCCAATACAAATATCCGTATGCGCCATACTAAACGTATCCAAATCCCACAGGGTCCAACCACAGGGCAACTTAACCCGAAATTAAATCAAAGAGGGGCTTAACCAATCAGGCCGAGTGGTATCATTGAATCGGCAAAGGAACACTAAAATTACTTCTTGATGCGGAGAAACGAAGATTCATCGTAAAAGTGGTGGGTGTGGGTTGGGAGGGTGAACGGGTAGGTGCGGGGAGGTTGTCTGAACGGTTTTCCGTGTTTGAGAGAGGTCCGCGCGCGGCGATTACGCCGCACGTAGCAGAACAGTGGCCGGACCGACGGCCGGCCGCCCCGCACCTAATGCTGTGTTTTAAACATGAAAAACCGTTCCGGTAATACTGTAAATGTTAACTTCGAGATTTATCCTCCCTTGTATTTAACGGCTTCTTGTCTTAGAAACTCAATTGTTTATAGTTGAGGTCGACAGGTGAAGCTGAGCTTTTAAACCGTACGTGAGCTAGCTACTGACGCAGGGTAGGTGATATAAAAACGTTCCTTCAACTCACACGTTTAATTTTATTTTTGCGAAAATTACGTAGAGCAGTGAGAAATAAAGTTTTAACCATCTGGCCCACAAAGGAGTATATGTAACATATAAATTCGGTTAGTTTAGATTAGATACTTAAAACAATAGCGCGGTATTCTGCTAAAAATCCAACAACAAAAACTATTTTAAATGCAAAGCAAAAAGTTCAGGTAAAAACTTTAACCTAATTAAAACGTATAATTATAAAAACGTCCCCATCTTTATTAACTCAAGTATGAAACTAGCCTTATTAACAGGCATTAAGCAACCCGAAACTAAATCTAGACCGTCCACAGACCTACTAAAGCTTACAAAAAAACGGAAGAAGTCCTAATACAATTAACATTAGTGAAATTAAATGCCCAATTTCATAATTAAGAGCCGGCTTGCGCTTGTAGGTAGCATTATAAAAAGGCAAGATGGTCGCAATTTACGCGTGTGGCGGTGGGACTAGCACCTGGGTCATGTCTCCTTTTACTTTATCCCGTAAAGATTAAGTCTCCCGAATTTTCCCCGGATACATGGAGCCGCAGTGAAGTGAGTCATTTAGCCCTGTTTACTAGATTAGGGGATTTTTTTACACCGCACTGCTTTCTACGCCACCCCACCCGCTGTGATGTGTCATACTATGTCTATATGCGTATTTTATGGTGCGTCTTGAAATAATAGGGACGGATTTTAGGATATTAGGCTTACGTCACTCGGATGTTTATTTTTTCTCGTAAATTTTCACAGATTTGAAGGTGAATGTTGAGTCAGTTTTGAACTGAATTTGTTTTTGTAGGGTGAAGACTGTAGTCAAACTTGTTCTAGGTTATATTGAGTTTTTCAACGAGATATTGTGATAAAAATTCAAAACTTTTCTACAAAAATGTCTCATTTGGAGACACTTATTATCAGGACTGCCAAATTGACTAATAAAAATAAAAAAGATGCTTTACTTTTATTGCCAGTTAGCTCTTACTCTTACACCATCAGGTAACATAATAAAATAAATAAATAAATATAAAAAGGCTTATATACCTCATTTAAAATTCTTTTTAAATCCCAGACCTCCTGAGAATGGCATCTTTCCCAATCTTTTTCTGTATCTATCCAGCGTACTCCAGCAACACGCAGGATATCATCATCCCATCGTCTGTCCTCCTCTCTTTCTTTTGCCTATCGGTCCTTTCCATGTTGTAAGTCTTTTGGTCCATATATTGTCCTGTAATCTTGCTACATGACCCTAGATCTTCACTACACTTGCTACAGGACCAGGCAATATAATACAGGTAAAATACTATATAAGTTATGTACTGAAATTAGCTTTAATATGTTAGTATACCTACCTATATGTTAAGTGGGGATTATATTCAGAATGTTTCAATTGCTGGTACCTGTTGAACGAGGGAATTAGGTATTCGGTTAAGATGTTTGTTTGCGCTCTGGAACATCAGAGCGAGCCTATTGTAATCCAGGTAGACTTAATTAGATACGGCCGGGTTGCTCTCTTAGACTTACAAAAATAACTAAATTACTTTTACAGTTTGCTATTCACATGGGTAATGAATATACTGTTTTTCTAGTTTTAATAAGGTTGAGTTTAGAGTGTAGGTTTAATGTTTGAGTCGGGATATTGTCATATCTACTTATATTATGATCAAAACACTCACCCACGTCACATGATAAAATATTCATAGAACAAAAAAAGCCAAAACTATTTGCTTTTGACTGAACAAACGTAGCAATAGTGCAATAAGTCAAAACGTCCAATAAATAGATTCTAGGAAAATTTCCCTTTCTCCGCGAAAACGAGAAGGCGATCGTAAAACCTACCCACATTTGTACGGAACACACAAACACAGGGTCACTCACAATACACGTATCTCTTGGAATTGAAAAATACATATACCTATATACCTCTACCTATTGACAGACAAGCAGCGGTAATTCAAGCTATACTATAGCTAATATTACAAATGTAAAACTTTATCATTTTGTATGTAGGTATGTTTGTCACTCAATCACGTCAAAACGGGTGAAGGGATCGTAATTAAATTTGGAGCAGTATACAATTGTTTGAATAACACACATTTTCACGTCTTCACCGATACTATCTATATTAATATTTTAAAAATAAATATTTGTTTGTGTTTATATTTGTATTAAACACTGAACCTACGGAACTGATTTGAACGCTGACTATTTACTACCTTACTTAATTCCTATATGATTGGAACTACCATGAGAGAAATCCACACGGGCCCACAGGTGTAAAACTGATGTAATATTGTTAAACAAAATGGTATAAAATATTAAAAATAGATCTAGGTATAGACCCTACAGATAGCCTTCCTTAGATCACAATTTTATATTCGACACTTCGCCTTTGTCCTTCTATAAATAGGAGAATAAATCTAGAATGCCTAGGTAATATCATAAAATATCTTTTTGTGGAATCATTTGAAGGCGAGAGGCCTAAAGGTGAGGTTAAATTTCGTGACTCGCGTAAAAGTTATTTGAGTCTTGTCTATCTAACAAAAAGTTTGAATTTATTTAGAACCAGCGGCTTCGCTCGCGTTGTTAGGGGTAAATAGTAGCCTATATGTAGCGGTACAGACCATAATCTACCACTGTTCCTAATTTCATCCCGGTCCCTTCAGCCGTTTTGATGTGACTGAATAACAAACATACACACAAAGTCACATATTTTCACATTTATAATATCGGTTTAAGCTAATTTCAACCATGGGCCTTACAGTTACAGCGTAAAGTCCACTGCGGGCAACCTAACATTCGACAAACTTATATTTTTGTTTTGGTACAGTAACTTTGTCTAGAAATAACAAACTTTATTGTGCAGCTCAATCAGCTGCACAATAAAGTTTGTTTTTTCTTTTTTGGGATAAAAAGTACCCAGAATTGTGCTCAGGACATTAACGTATAATCATACGAAGTTACATCGTAATCGGACCAGTACTTTTTGCGTGATGCGTAAATATACAGACAGACAGACAGACAGACAGACAGCCAGAAATATTTTTTTAATCATATTTTTGGGTTCTGTATCTATCTAGTCACCCCCCACTATAATTGTTTTTTTAATATTTTCAATGTACAGAATTTACACTTCTACAGTTTGATTATATGTAGAGATAGGTAGTTAATTAATGTTTCTGAGAGTTGGTACACTCCACCTCTGCTTTCCCCTTCCAGGGAATAGCAGGTACTAAACTGTTACAATACCTAATAAATAACAAGCAAATAATATATAAAAATTACGATTTTCATATTCTTATCACATTTTTATTCACGTAGGCAATTTTCTCAGTCATAACACAAAGGTCAACAACCTTGTTTTCGCTAATAAATCGAATGGCACATCGTTTATCAATATCAGAACGAAGTTTCTGGGAAAACCTAATTGGCCATACACCCGACTAAAGTACATAAAAAATAACAAGACAATGATATCTACACCAATAACTGATACCTATCAGTTTTTATTCATCTCAAGACTTCAGCGTAAATGACTTCTTAATAATTTCTGTTCATCACACTATCAAAAAACATTTAAGATACGAGTAGTAATGTAGTCTTACTTTTAACATAACATCACGCCTTTTAATCCCGAAGGGGTAGGCAGAAATGCACATTACGGCACTTAATGCCACTTTACAATGTAACACCCACTTTTCACTATTTATGTTTTGAGTCCCATGTAATAGGGGGTGAGGCTGTAGCCATATACCGGGCACAATTTCAGACTCCGTGCTACTACTGAGAATTAAAAAAAACTCAGTAATACTCTACCCGATTCGAACCCGAGACCCCTTGCCCGGCAGTTGCACTTGCGACCTGTCGGCTAATGAGGCAGTCTTACTTTTAACTTCAATATAAAAAGTATTCGTAATTAAAACCTCACACAGCAAACATGGTATTTTATTGTCAATTTTGAGGATGAAAATCTCTAAGAGACAACCTTATCAAGAAATCGCTTCCAGTTACAAAAATATTCATAACTCCAAACCAACCAATATGGCTGATATTAGAAGCTGAAAGATTAAATTTAAGACAACCTCCTTCCAAATTCTACGAAACGTAACCCAAAATTGGTAATATAATAAATATGAAATCTCGGAATCGGCCACAGGGCGCGTATAGGTGACGTATCAGAATCACAAACACGTTCTGTGTGAACAAATTTATTTGTAAATGAACACAATTCAACAGTCACGCATTTCTCATCTCAATTACTTCGGAGTTACCCTTAGGTCGGCCGTACGTCGCAGCGACGTGGCGCGCCGTGGTGCAAACAAATCAGCGGATAAATAGGGTATCCCGCAGAACAATGCAGTGTCAACACAAGATGGAATATAAAAGCGCGCGAAGTGACGGCCCATACTTACGTCCCCTTTACACCACACGATATCCTGCCTTTTAATTTATCTATTGCTCTTTTACTCCAAAACCGTTGTACAGGTTTGAATGTCAATGTAACTTTGTCACACGTAAAGACTGTGATTGACATCCAGGCAATAAATTAAACACTCCGAGTAGTTAATACGACTAAAAAGATCAAAAGCTAATAAAAATATGTTAACAATAAATTACTATTGTATTTCGGCCATACAGCCTAGTAAATATTTATTTTAAAATAAAAATTCCGAATCGTTTTGTTCTTTTTCAGCGCACGCTCCGCCTCTCTCGCCTCCGCATTAGGAGGACGGATGCGGCGCCTGCGGTGCCTAGTGTACTGGCGTCGCGCAGCAGTGCACGCCTTGCGTAGAGCTGCTAGCTCTTGCGACCACCAGTACACCTGGCGCTTTTGTTGCCTCGACCGGATCCGGGGCATCGCCACGTCACAGATCCTGGACATGGCGTCCTGGAGCCACTTGGCCTCATCGTCTATGTCGGCAGGCCTGACCGGTGGTATCACCCAGGCCTGCACGATGGCGGCTTCCAGGAGCAGCTCCCGGTCCAGCTGTTTCAGCGCCCAACGCGGGCCACATGGGGCCTGTCTGACCGGCGGGTCTGCGGACTCGGCGGAGACGTCGAACCGGATATACCGGTGGTCGGAATACGTCTCCACCTCCTCCATGACGCGCCAGTCAACAATACGCGGTGACAGAGCAGGGCTGGCGAACGAGATGTCCACCACCGACTCGCCCTGCATCCGCACGCACGTGGGGACAGAACCCCGGTTCAGGACGACTAGGCCTGTCTCAAGGGCCCAGTCTTCCACCATCCTACCCCGGACGTCGGTGAACCGGGAACCCCAAGCCAAGTTTTTGGCGTTGAAGTCCCCGAGGACGAGCACGGGGAGGGAACGGAACCCGACGACGACGGTGACTAACTCCCTCAAGGAGTTGTGGAACTCGGCGAGAGTTCGGTTCGGAGAGAAGTACACGCCCACCACAGCGAGCTCTCCGAACCGTGCTGCGACACAACCCCGGCCTCTTTGAGCAGCCTCAAGAGTCGGGGTACCGGCGGCGGCCGACGAGATGATGGTCACCGAGCCGTCCAAGTCCGCCACCCAGTGATCCCTGGGCGGGACAAAGTACGGCTCGGAGACCACGGCGACGTTAATCGACCACTGCGCCATGCTCTGGAGCAGGAGATCCTGAGCAGCGGCGCAGTGGTTGATGTTCGCCTGGAGGAGGCGGAATGGAGCCACTATTGACAGTCCATTCCGACCTCCTCAGTGGCGGCAGCGGCGACTGCGGTGGCAGTGGCGGCGGCGGCGGCGGAAACGGCAGGGGCGGCGGAGGGCCTACCTTTGCCCTTGGGTTTGGCGGGAGGGGAGCAGCCTTTGCTCCCGACCCGGTGATTGGCCGGCTTGCCAGCCGCCGCACATGCGTTGCAGTGCAGCGGGGCGTTGCACGAGCCGGCCTTGTGACCGGGCCGACCGCAGCGGAAGCAACAGTCGCTGCGGTCCACCTCCGAGGTGCATTTGACACTCACGTGCTCCCCCACGTGACAGCGGTAGCACCTCAGAGGCCGGGTCTCGAGCAGCTTGACCTGCGCCGAGACCCATCCCACCAAGAGCCTTTTGCCCTCCTTTAATGTTTTGGCCGCTGTGACGGGGCAGCTCACCACCACCGTGCGCAGCCCCGTTAAATCAACGCTAGGAGTATTGTAACCTATATACTTTGTTTTCGTTTACCTTTTTACATAAAATACAAGTCTATAGACCTACCCGTATTGTGATTCGCATTTATCATGCATAGCAACGAAGTTTCTACTTTCCTTAAAAAAAATTAAATGGATTTTCAATCATTAGCTCGTTGCTGGCAAATTCAGGCCTTCAAACTGGAAACATATATTGGTATATAGCAGAAATGACTATTTTTACTGAAACAAACACAAATATCTTCATTTTATTTCTTCTAAGCTAAACAGGTAAACTGAAACGGTACTGGGTGTATTTAGTATTAATACATAAAAAAATAAAAGTAAAGTAAAAATAATCTTCGGAAAATTCTTTCAGTGCTTATAATGTTAACTAGTAGCATATCGTCTAGAATAAACCTTTAGATAAATTATATTCCCTATCAAGGGGTTAGTAAATCGAATATAAAAGTAACCACAGTAGTTTCTTACCAATAAAAAAAAATAACCGAGTTGACGTTTAAAAAAGATACATAAAAAAGGTTTAAAGGCATCCGAATGAAAAATTAATTCGCCCAAGGAGTAGAGACGTCGTGTATAAATAAATATTCAAAGTGTCGAAAACGTCGTGAGTTGTAAAAGGGGCTTTAGATCAGCCTGCCCCAAATCCAATCAGCTATTGAATTAACCCGGTCCGTGTGACGAGAATACGGATTCGCCCCATCCTCACGTCAAATGTTTATCTTTCATCTGGCAGAGCGTTAATGTAAGTGCAAGTACATCGTGTAATGTCAGGGCTCGACTCATCGCCCTATACATCTGCTGACTGAGCCGTGATCGCTGATTATACGCATTGCCAACGATCGTCACCCGATCATGCCCGATTACTATCGACGATATCTGAAATGTTTATTTTCTTTTATTACCTAGTCAGGTATACAATAATCGAGCTTTTCCATCTCGTGTTTTTTAATCAAAGGATCCAATCACACTAAAACCTTTAAGACATTGTTTCCTGACACTAATCAGATGGTGGGGCGAGACGTATACCTCTAGATTAATGTTTTTGACATAAAATTAACTTGACATAATCAAAAGTTCAGTTTTGGTTTCGTTAGTATTTTTCTGTGTTAGCCAATAACTTTATAATCCGACAGTTGATACGCTAATTTATAAAAATGAGTTTTCATTACTTCTGTTTGTCCGTGCAAATGAACAGGAGTAATAACTCTCGAAGTACATACGTGTATATGTATCTCAATATTTTACGTAGCAACATCTTCGAATATCTTGAATCTAATAACGGTGCTCCACTCGGAGGCAAAACATACATATTTTCCGGAGTTCGGCTAAACACAGCGACCTCTGGCGGACAATATTTTGCTTGGCTCCCGCGATATCGGTTTATTCAAATGCTCCTTGTCCGACCCGGGCTCAAAGAATCAACCTGCATAATATTATACATATTGAAATTGTTCCACCCCTGAACATCTACAGTATATTATTCTATGAATAAGTTTATTGTACGCAGATGTGCGAAATACCTCCTTTACCAATAACACGGTGTAATACCGAACAAACAAGGATTTTCCGCTGTCGAAAAATTTAATCAGATCGGTCTAAAGAAATAGAAACAGAATCGGTGTGTAAGTTCTTAATATACCTGCACTGCATTAAGCGAATTATAAAAAGTAAGAAAGAAGAAAGTGCAATTAGTGAGAATTCCAGTAAATGAACGGAGAAATCTTATTAGATAAGTGCTACGTGCAAATTGATAAACAGAAAAAAATAATACATGGTCTGTAGTGTGAGCGCACCGGCTCTCAGAAATAATTCAATGATTCCTATCAGATATCGCTCACTCCTCTGGGAAATTCTGTTTATTATGATTTGGCGGAGGTGGCGGGCGGATGGGTGGCCGCTGACAAACAATCCTGATTATAACATACACACCACATCAAAGCCGCGGACCAAGCTCCGACTACTTCAAAAGCAAAATTTTATTGGTAGCATTTACATTTTTATTGGTATGCTAGGACACCGCCTGCCGGCTTCGTCCTGAAACGTAAGTGATTTTGAATTTTCTGATGTGTATTTTATTATCTGATTTTATGTGTGCTCAATATGACTACATATTACCATAGGAAAAACATTACGGTCACGTATTTTAAGGCGTTCTCTATGTAAATGGTTTGCATACCTACACACGGAAGTAGACCCTTGTTATCATTTTAATAATTCCAAACATATTGCTCCATACACAGGCAGGTCCTGTTTGGAAATAAAACACCAATTTGCTAACAAGTGAATTGTTCCTTTTCCTATTGTTATGTAATACAATTGGTGAGCTATAGATACGTACGCTTTGAGAGGAATAAAAGATAGACATCTTTATGGGAAACCATTAGGTAAGAAAAGCATTGTTTGTGCTATCTATAGGGCATGTTTGGGCGGTTCGTGATTGATTCCACTGTAATTTCCATACGCGTGCTCTGCTCATATTAGCCACTTTATACACCCACCAGCTAAAAACGACCTCCTTACCCCGCGCTTGCTGTTGTCTACCAACAGTATAGAGGGGTAAATCGATGTATATTTGCAGCTCAAGCTTATCTGGTCACCTTTTCTAGGACTATACAATTGTATGGCGGGGCGACCTCGCGGCGCCTGCCGAGTCACGCACATATATTTTTTCAAAGCCTTAAATTCTATTGCCATTTATTATACTGATGGTACGTACCTATTAATATAGTATTAGAGATCTATCAACGGTATCAAAGATATTTTTAACGAAAGTTTATCCGTTTGGTGGCACGCAACCTCCGCGACAGTCACAGTTAAATTAGTGTCTTGATAATATTTTATTATATTTACAGATACTATTTTTATTATGAGTGAAGTACCTACTATTACTTCACTAGGCTACGATATTAATAGTGACAGTTTAGGATTTGTATTACGACTTTGGCAAACATAAAATAGAAATGAATAATTTTACTACTCTTATGTACCTATGCACCATTACACCATAGAGTACCTCCGTTTAAGGTTGGTAATACATAATATATACCTGACCTTAAAATTAAGTTCTCTTCGCGTAAATGTGAATGCCTAATAGTGAATGCCTAATAGGTACCAAAGCGTCAACCACATAATTATGTAATTGTTTTAAAACAAAACACTTCATTCATTATTCTCATTCTTCATTCTCACACGACGTTCTAACAGCGAGCTAATTCGGCCCAACATAATCTACTGCGGCGCGAGGAAATAAAAATATGATATTTCCACTTTGAGTAATCAACGTGATATATGAGCGTGCGTACGTGCTTGTGAGGACGAGGCCTAACGACTGACGGACAATTAAAACGGACATCCGAGCCTCACACGCGTGTATGCGGGAATTGCCGCAAATGCAGTTTGGACAAGCGGCATTTCAACAAGTATTTTTTAACATTTGTTTGTTTTACACTTCCAACTCAACCGGGCATCAATCGCAAATGCCATTTGATCCCCAGTTATCGCACTACATTTCAACTAAAATATATTGACGTAAACATTTAATAAATGTCGGCATTTATCATTCGCTATCCACATATCCACAATACATTACAATAAATTCAAAGAAGGTAATACTGAGCACATAAATAATAATACACGTACATAAGCCGAGCCGAGGCCGAAGCGTTCCATCGTGTGGCAACACTAATAACCAACGTCGGGTGACAGGGAACTGCCAACAGATATTGTCGTCAATTTGTTAGGGCTGCTCTTCTCGCCGCTCGCTGCTTAGGATTCGGCCGACGCTCGACCCGAGCCGCCCGGGCTTATGAACACACCACCAATAAGAACAACAAAGTTGAGATGTCAGGCGATTAGCCGCAAGTCACGTTATCATCCCTTTTTTCGTTCAAGTAAATATATTTTGTTCACAAACATTCTGACATCCAAATACGAAACTTCGACCCCGTAACGTCTGATTTACTATGATGGACACTGTAATAATATAGTTTTCCAAATACGGAAATTACGAACATTTCATAGTATACACCATATCAGTTACTTCTCACAAAAGCAATGATACACCTATACAGCAGAAGCGACCCGAAATGAACTAATTGCTGAACTTTACTAAGTTCTTATTAATGTACTTCTCACCGCCATAACATATTTTGTTCTAAGTATATAATAGTTCGCAATTAGTGACAGATCCGTAACCCCTCGGCTACAAGCTCCATTAAACACTCCACTCGCTTCCGGGAGAAATCCAATTCAGACTTTGTTATTCTTTTACTTTTAAAGAGCAAAATGTTTTAGAAATATCCCAGTTGAATCCTGTACAAGTTTGTTGTTCGTCATTGAAATTCAGACATCAAGTTGTCACCTTTTTGGTAATTCTGTTAGGCAAGTTTACTTAGCGACATGGCAAAGAATGCCGAATAGTTTTAACACGCAGATGCATTAGGTATTCTACAGTCCACTTTATACTAGGCGGCGCGGGCGGCAGGCGCGGCGGCAGCAGGGGGTAGTAAGCCTTATTTGAGCCAAGCGCGCGTGACGTGAAACTGGAAACTCGACTTGTATGTCGCGTCGCGTCTTGTCGCCCGAATTCTCATCAAATCATCCCGCGACAATGTCGTTGCAAATCCCAACATGGGATCAAAAGATATTAGAGCTAAATTGAACCGAAACAGTGATGATACCTAATTGCATATGTTTGTCACAGTACGTATACATTTCACACTCGTCGCGAATGTTTAGTGAGCGGCTATAGACACCAACTATGAACAGATAACTTATTATAATAATCCTTTCTTCATATAGCTTCTTTGACATGACAACCTGTTATCGATGTATGAAATAGGTCAGGCAAACATCATACTTACCTATAATCATTATCGTCTTCGGCTAATCTAATAAATTCCCTAGTCATACATAACGATGGCTTGCTTCCCAAGAAGCTACATAAAAATGCTAATAACTCCCCGATTCAGAATTTATTAGCCTCTTAAAATCGCTAATACAGAAAAGTCGTAGCGACACCTGTTAGAAGGTAAGTTTAAATTATCTCTGCAGATAAAAAGTGACTAGATAATACAATGAGATCCTTCGGAGGAGGCTGCTGTCCTCGCGAATCATTAATTTTAATTCGTACCCCGTGACGACGGTCGCTCTAATGAATTATTGGGAATCGCTGGAGTGCCCCCCTTCCTCCCTTTGGACTTCCTACAGTTTCTCTTCGGGACTTAGCATAATGTGAAAAAATGTTACGCGACCCTGCTGCATACTAATTGCTTGTTGTGTCGCCTCTCTTTAAGTAATATTCAGAACTTACCGACCGGAACTTCGGCGGCGCGAGACAAGATTAACAACTTTTACCCCTGATCGATCACTTAACATCGGCCTTTATAAGCTTCGATTTCAAACCGCTTTTGTTCGCTTCGCCCGTTAAATTATTGAAAGGATCAACCAAATATAAGCTCATTTTTTCGTGAAGAAAGCACTTCTGTAAGAGTAGCTGCTTGTCATGCACTAAATCTTTGGGTATTTTAATGGGTTCTCATTCTTATTCCGACTAACGTTACGGGGGATGGCCATCGGGGATGGCTACCGCATACCAATCATAATACATTGCGGAACTTATTTTTCAGTTACTTCGTAAACGGATCAATTACTCTGTGTTTTGTTAAGGGTAAGTAAAACATATTTAAAGAAGATGCGCGAGGCTCGTGGCGTTTACGTGCGAACGTTGTCATGCGTCCTCGCGAGCCAGGGGCCTGGAAACTTGTATTTTTTAAACTTTTGCCTTCCCGTAAGTCGGAGCAGGAAAGTTACAATTGTATTCCCCCTCTGCCCCCTTCAATATGTGACCTGCTTATTTATTGGAGAGGCGTCGGCGGAGTTCTCAGACAATATGTCGCGAGCTACCCGAGCAAACGCACGCTGAACGAACGACTTAAACAAAACACAATTTAACCCGACTGAGAAAGTGAACTATTTGATTTATAATAACTTCTAGTTGTGCTTCCGCTACTCAGCACAAATATTGGGAGTATTTGTCATAAGTTGGAGCGGGTCGTACGAGATAGATGTTCATAGAGAGCTAGTCGGTCCATGTGGGCGACTGGCCGCTCAGTATTCAGAGCGCAGCCGTCATTAGCCGAGCCAGACGTTGGATTTCCCAGAAGCAGCTCGAATGTACCTTGTGCTGCTGAATAATGATGACATCCGACGAACTCAATTTCGAGTTGAAATTAGACGATACTTATCGATATTAGAGCTATTGTTCGAGCGAGTCAGGCGGACTATGTTCAACGTGATCGGTTCGCAGGCTCGTACACGTGTTTTCCGTGTTCGTATGCACGATATGGTAAAGTCGGCGCAATCCAACAGACAAATGGCAAGTAAATCCATGGCAACCAGAATGCCTTATGCATTTAACTTTCGCCGTTGTTTTACGGAATGCTGAAATTTAAATACAGAATCCATTTTGTGTTCAAATGAGTTTTCGGAATAGCCAATTAGTTGTTAGCGCCCGGCCGCCCTCGTTCGCTTTCATTAGGCTATATAGTTTCCCAAATATCTGGGCCCCTCAGAGATATATCTTTTGGTTGCTTTTCCATTTTCTTCTAACAGTTCGCTTATGCGAGAAACGGGGAGCAACTCAGTTGTAAAATTTTAGTAGTGTTTCGCGGTTTATTCGACGGTCGGCGAGCAGCGTACAAGCCGACGATACTTTTATTTAAAACATAATCAAATGTCTGCCGCAACTGTACAAGAAAACAACAACAAGGTTGTTAAACTGTGTTTTGACTTGGTTTTTAAATATGGGCATGATTTAATTTTATGTCGGTATTACTGTTTCAGTTACTGTTTGATTTCTCTTAGGTATTTAACAACCAATGATACCTACCAAAACATTGCTATATGATAAAGGCAAGGAACAAAACAACTACAATAACGGAGTATACATATAACCTTAAAATATTTAATCAACAACTTTAAACTTTCGCTTCTTAAGCAACCCTCATCGTTAACGGAATTAATCCCAATCAAAACGCACCAAGTTTCCACCGCGGCAGTTTATTTATTCGAAAGCAACTCTTTATAATGTGCAATTCCTTTCTTATTTCATAACGCAATCTTCTCGGCTTCTTATCTAACAACGAACATATCTCGCCCCCGCTCTCGAGGAAAATCTTCCAATATAAAATCGGTTTAATTTGCGCTTTTCGCACTCAATGGGATGGAATAATATCGGGCAATTTGGTTACCGCTGGCATAAATATGGCGGGCCGCGCAGTAATTGTAACGCGGGCAATTCGCGCCTCGTAACGACCGTGAAGAGAAAACTTCGCCCGTTTGAGCTGAATGCTCGGCCGACGCACCCACAGCCACCGCCTCGCGCCGCGGAGGCGCACGCGCCGCCACAGCTCTTGACCTAAATACGACGCAAACTTACTCCGAGAACAGCTATTAATGCCCCAAACTTACAATAATTATGTCTTGTACGAACTGATGAGCAAATGTGTTTGGCCTGAGCAACTGTGTAGGTACCTACAGTTTCCTTCTCATCTTATCGTACATTTTCGAAAGTAGGTTTAATCCACTCAACTCAACCACTCAACAACTGTCTACAATTGTTTCAAAACCTTCAAATAAAAATACGACAATACTTGACGAGAAGTCACCAAACTACGTAGGTACCTACTTCGTAAATCCTTTATCTGATTGCAGAGAAGCATGAGTAATGACAAAAAGGAGCAATCTTCTCGTTCCGCATGGCGAGGCCGGGGCCTGTCGCGTGGCACAACACAATGTCGGCCGGCGACCCGGCCCGCTACAGATTACTATTACGAAAACAGATCCTGTTGATATAATAGCAGCACAAAAGTAATTACCAGTGCCTACAGAGCTCTTCTTTGCTCCTTTGCCTAACGTAATAGAATAACGAATGTCATTTTCTTTTACTCTGACCCTTCCGCGGTTCGCGCGGGGAATGCAAAATTTCCGAAATTAGAGTGAATAAACCTGCGTTGTAATTAAAGTCGGGTGCCGGGCGCGCCGGGAGCGTTGGCCGCCCATCTTTCTTGGCTGGCCTACGAATTAAGCACCGAATTGCTTTAGTAATTCGAAGTATATATTCCTCGCTCTCAGTTAAATGTAAATCACTTTTACTGTCCCGATTTTCACCACTTAACTCCCTAATCTTCTAATATCTACCTTCTTTTATTTAGTATGTAAATGCGCGACGTTAAGTCGATTGTCTGTAATACGATATCGGTATTAAGTTACAAGAGCTCGGGGTCTTTTAAATCAACAGACAGATCGGCTTTGGATTCTTCAAGAAAAATACAAAGAAAAAGTTGATGTCAAGATTAATTTCTCCAGTTGCGGATCTCGATAATGAACGATAATGGTTTAACATTTATTAGTGGTTGTTCGAGAATTCGTGACAATTTGTGTATTCAAATAATAAATACTTGTAAAAGAGTTGCGAGCGGTGAGGTTGAATTCAGTGAGAGTACTCGGCGACGGTCGGCGGCGCGCGGCGACAATCAAGTGACGCAACAGTTAAACTAGGAACAGCCCTCGACCACTTCCGCCCGCCCAACGCCACAGCCGCTCAAACTCGAGCAAACACTCGTCAATTGCCTTAGTGATGTTTATACGAGAATTATAAAACTATCGATATGCAACTAAAATAGTTTACTTCTTTATAAAAACATTTTAAACCATTTGTAATACAAATACGCTACTAACTAAAATAAAAACATGTCAAGAAAGGAAAAAATCCTCTACCAAAACGTTATTCCTGATAGCACAGCAAATTGATTCGTCACGAATGTTTTTCCCACCATTTCAAATAACGATAACATTTAAATTTGTTTCCGTGGAACAGTAATATCAATTTAATTCCGTTAACGCGCGCTCAATGTCGATACGGAAAGAAAATTAAAAAAGAACATCGACAGAGGCCGGTTGCCCTATCGCCAGCCAGTCGGATGGTAACAGTTTGCAGAACGGCTGATTGCTTTGATAATCGCCGGCTGAGACGTTACTAATGACGCAAGAACATTGTCTCGACAACCCTCGCAAGAACTGCCAGCTACAGCAAGACACATTATTACTACAGTTATTCTAAACATAGCCAACAGTTTCTAAATAAATTAGCTAAATTATTCCAGCACAGCCTTGAAGTGCTCTGAACTAGTTACAGTGCAGTTAGCTTGTTAACTGTGACCATTTTATTGTTAAACTGAAATAAATCTGATTTTTATGTTTGCTTTGGCCTCTAAAGAATTCAGGCCAGTATGGAAATAAAATTATTGAAACGGCACCTTGAACACATTGGTTATACTGTGGCTAATGTTACCTAAATAACTAAAGCTATAAAGCGGTATCAGTTATTTTATAAAGAACAGTTAAGATATGATTTCTATTAAAACATGGATTACCAATTAAAAAAGTTTACAACAAAGTGAAAATTTATAAGTTCATAGTAAATCAAAAGTTTTCCAAGCGAAGAGCTACACTGAATGTGTAGTAGGTATATTGGTTTGCGACCAACGTCTAGTACTTACATCAACACAATGCAAAATAAGTTAGCAATGAAATTCAGTTGTGAAGCGGCGACAGCCTGAACTACTACCTAAACTACATTTGCCAACTCAGTAACACGAGCAATCGAAAAATAGAAAGTTCCACTGGCTGGCTAGGATCGAGACTAACTGAGTAACTGGCATTCTTCACAAACTTTAGGTGAGACTTGCTTCTCTGAGAAATTTATTCAGTTTCGTTTGTTTACCCAATCCTATTGTTCCTAGAAAAACCTTCCGCGTAACCTCGCCTCGGATTTACTCTCTCGGTGTTAAATGTCGCAGAAAAATTTATTCATACAACTCATTGTCGACTCCGTGTAACTTCACGGTATCTAGACTTTGGGGTTTTAAATAATGGTTCATTCGCACCACTTTAGTCAGCTCGTCTACAGACTTCAATGGATTAGGTAATTACAAATAAAACCTGTAGTCGGTGCTCAGATGATAGTCACGTCTTGGAAAGTACTCGCACTTGTACCTAGAGTAGGAATTTATAGTGATCCAACTGTATTGGAGTAGTAAACATCAAATTGGATCTCCAAACAAAGCGTTGTTGAACCTTTTTCTTTGCGAACTACACGTATTTACCGCATTTCAAGACAAACAATAGACTGTTAAATATTTGTTTCTAAACACTCATCAATTTACAAACAAAAATCATAAAACTAAACAAAGTTAAAAACAAAACAACTCTATAATAAATAAATCTTAAAACAAAAGTTGTCCGATTTATTTGCGAAAGCAATGAAAAGGAAAGCTTTCGTCCCGTCAGTGTAATATTTGGAATGTTTGATTTTCAAACCGAAACAATATCTCGGAGTCGTTTGGAGCGGTGTATTCGGAAGTGGCACTTAACGCAACAGAATAAACTGTTCGCGGAGTCGTGTAAACAGAGAAATTCCATCCTGCAGGCGGTTTACACGCCCTCGGTCATTCAAGTTTCATTACCAATAGCTCGGGGCTCATAACTTATTCAGTTAGGGGCAGGTAACATGCTTTAACATTCAATTTGCTGCAGAAGAAACGTTATGGTCGGTAAACGTCGCGGGAGACGCCACAATGTCACCGTACGTGCGGTGCTCGCACGGCGATAACGAAGCGAGCTTGTTACACGATGTACGGGGTTGCTTTCTATTGAATAATGAATGAATACCGAATAAGTGCTTCGAATATTTTGTTTCTACATTGGTTGTTTGTGACGTTCAAGCTTCTGGAATCTTAGTAAAATTATTATGGATTCTACAACCATTACAAATCTCATAAAAGTGTTGAAAGATTGCGCGAGCTTACAATACCCATTGGAATGGATTATCTCTGATATACGCGACATAAACCTGCACAAACAAGTACTTACTCCACCCAAATTTCGATCAGCTTATCGTCGGTACTTTTATGGCGAACATTGTAACTACTATATAAACACACACCTTCAAGAGTTACACCCACCCACAGCACTTAGGTAATAAAACCAAGAAAGTAGTTTTAAGGAAGCCCGCGACAGCCATTGCAGCCCCATATTACCCGTTGCAAAACCCCCCTTATTACACGAGACAAACAAGTTATTCGTTTCAAATTGAAAACTTTCCACCCCACTAGCCATGCTGGGGCTGTGGCCCATAAATTCCCGCCAATTTTGTTTTATTTCGCGATGCAGGCACGGTAATAAAAGTAAGCTGGACGTGAGACAAAGCCTCTAGCCGGGATTACTCGGCCATCACAATGGATCACTGCAGCCTGTGATATCGTGTCTAAACAACGACACCTGACTACTGGACACACCCACCTCATTTGCCAATATGAATACTAAAAGGCTTTATGATACGACCAACGGCCTTGTTCACGAAAAAAGAAATCCCTCTTAAAACTCGTCGCACTTTGAAAAACATATCCATGAAACTATACTCCAAGTTTATGGCCGAATACATAAAAATATGTACCTTAACCTCGGCTCGGCGAAATTTGGCTAGAGAACACTTTTTCTGAACAAATAAAATCGTACCTTCATACATTTCGTAGAGCCAATATTAAAGGACTGCGACGTAGTCGGTTAAATATATCCGATAGCATGACGCTACTAAATGCTTCGAATAAAATAGTGCATTTGACGTCTGTATTAGTAAACAGGTGCATCCTGGTGGAGTGCCTCCAATCTCATCTGTTGTTGGCAATGTACCGAGTGGCCACATGTGCGATCCTTACTTCACGCTCATTGTTGCATTCTTTTCTGAAACGTGTCGCGTAAGCACGAATTTAAAGTAGATAAGTAAACAAATATTCTTGTGCTTTCTTTCAAAAGCTTCCTTTTTATTTTCTCTTGTCGGGAATCGAAGGTTATTTCAAACATTGCTGGAGTCGTTTCTCTGTCGGGCGAAAAGTACTCGAATAAAAATGTACAAAGTTTTATAACGCTACAAATACCGCGGCCTTAATGAAGTGTGTCCGCTCGTACCACAAGCTGCGCTTTAAGGAGTGCCAGGTGAAAGCAAGCTCTTTTTATAGAGACTAAAATAAAATCGCCACGCGTGAGTAAGGAGAGGTCCCAATGGATGCAACCACAACAATCACACGATGAATACGAAAACATCCCTTATCACAAGGCTCTAAAGTCGGTATTCAATATAACCGCAGTGTGTCTGTGAACAAAACAATACCTGGTTTACGGATAGGATTGCAAACAGTTGCTGTGTCCAACGGTTATGATCCGTCATTTCAGCAACACGCCAAATTTGGTCCCGTCATAAAAATAAAAAGTAAAGTAGTCTGGATAACACATGCTCTGAAGATTATCTATACGACACACAGAGCCAGGTCGTGAATAATTCAGTCTCCACTTGCGAGCCAGGACGAAATATAAAAATGAAGTGCTTCTAAATATCGGAGCAGGAGTACATAAAGTCGTCCCACTAGAAATCAATATGAGCTACAAAACAACACGTAAAAC
Organism: Spodoptera picta; assembly: GCA_038387885.1. Classification (NCBI taxonomy): domain Eukaryota; kingdom Metazoa; phylum Arthropoda; class Insecta; order Lepidoptera; family Noctuidae; genus Spodoptera; species Spodoptera picta. The sequence continues at coordinate 2,863,934 of JAZHFQ010000438.1, read as the reverse complement.
AATAAACCCTGAAATAGTTAATGTGCCAAGAAGGAGCGTGGGAGCCAATTAATTTTTGCTGAGACCTCGGTTTATGTTTTCCCGGATAAATAAGGAGATTTAGCGGCGACGCCCAGAGCCGCCTCATAAAATGGCTTGCTCGTAACCGGCCGCGACCAGTCCCCTAACTAACGATTCTCGATAATGTTACAATAAGTCTGGATTTTGTTGGTGACCAAACCAATACAAATAACAATGCCAGTATGCAGACTGTTCATTGATTTACTAGAATGAGTCGGTAAGGAGAAAGAACAGTGACTGCATGAAAGAGTTTAAAAACATATGCAGATATAAAAATAATATTTAAGCCTCCAAATATTTTTTCATGAGTTCGTATAAAACTTTTTCAATATAAACATCATAAACAAAGTTACGACTCTCGGTACTTTTGATGGTGCATGAAATTGCACCGAACATACAAGAGTCATTCGAATGCATTTTATTTTCGTAGAGTAGACGCGGAGGCCGGGCGATGACTAAATAATGACCAGGATAACGCAGTTTTATTGCCGCCTCCGTGTTGCGAATATATAAATGAACCCTCGAGGGAGTGTTAAAGACGCCGCCAAAGAACTCCTGTCGAAACAAGTCGGGCTCAGAGAAATGGCGCAGTAAACCACCCCATCCGCTGAGACGTCATTTTGCTCTTTGTACGAAACTGCTGTTTGGAACACAAAAAAAAATAATAAGAATTGTATATTTGTACCAACGAGCTAATTTTCAGAAACGATCGTTGTTGGCTAAATAAATTTTGTTTGTGAATTGCAGTTTTTTTTATTTTGTTACCTAACTGTTTGTTAATGAAGGAAAAGTAACTTAGTAACTTTCCTTAAACATTTTTTAGCATTATGCGATCAAACCATACTAAGTAAAACTATTTAGGTGCGTACAAAGTAGAGAAATGACATTCACGCAAAGTCGTTTCAATAAGAGTTTTTATTTCACTTCCACATCCAGTATCCTAGAACAATATGCAAAATTAACAAACTTCAGTTGACGAAACTCAAATTGTAAACCAGGGTGAAAACTTATACAAAATATGGAGAGCAAATAGCAAGTGAGCACGAAAATTAGTTTATTTTATGTATTTAATTATGGCAGTTGTGTTCACGGCTCCAATTCAAATTGTGATTTCACGGTGTTAAAATATTAAAACTTTAATTGTATTCCGGCGCCCGACTCCATAGCCGTAAAGAAGTCAGAGAGGTGCTCCGTTGATACACTATTAATGCAATTGTTCGAAAACAGCGCGGGGCAATAAAATTTAGCCTTCACGTAGAATATTCCGCCCCACTTCGCAGCCGTAGCCATAATTTTTCGCATTGCGGATTTCAGGTAAATGTTTTTCATTACTTCATTTTACATTTTTACGACTAATGAGATTGTTTAAAACAGGAAAAAATTAAGTGCTGATTAAATAAAATATCAACTTGATTAAAAAACTAATAAATGTGGATTTTTATTAGTGTTGGCAATAAAATTCTGTGTAATAAAGAACTGTTACGTTTTTATCAGTTCGTTTAAAAGTGAAGGTTTCGGTTTCTATATTTTTGTAAACTGGCAATGCTTAATATAAATACTTTTATCAAATCAGACTTGAAATGTTACCTACTTACATGCTATTATTGTTCACTTATATTTAGGCTCATAGATCCAATAATACACACACATCCCTCAATGATAAAAATCCACGTTAAAAGGTTGGTCCAAAACTAAAAAAGCTTGGCATTTATTTTCAGAAAATATTTTTCTACCGTGGCTGATATTTGTATTTTTGAGCATAGTCAAAGCTACAGTTTTATTGAGCCCTTTTTTGCAACCGAAAAATTGTTAAATTATTTGCGATTTTAGAATTCCGTAGTCCTCCAAACAAACCAAGTAGTTTTTAGATTTTATTTCGATGTTATCTATTGTTACTCAATCAACTTGAAGTGTAAATAAGGTTCAAATTTTATATGGCTATCGATGTTGGATTCAGAATCATTATTTTTATTCAAGATTCGTAATAGTGCCACGGTGTAAACGAAATTCATAGATTGGCTACTAAGAGGCCATATCATGACTAATTTCTTGTTGTTCAAATTCATATCTTCAATAAAACCAATATAGAACGTTAGTTAACCCTACCTTTCTGCGTTTTCAATACCACAGTTTATTTTAAATCAAATAATATTCAGACAATGTCCTACAATGCAAACAGAAATAACATTTTCGAAAATCTCCTTCGTCATTCAAAATCCATAGAAGCCAGTGAACGACTGGTGCCTTAAACTACACAGTAATAATACGCAATAACAACCATTAATGTCTACAAAAGCATTTCACTTGACATTATCAGGAAACAAAAGATATTTAACGTCATTTCCAGAGAGCCAGCCGCCAGGTCCTGTCAGGAAATTGTAGTGATAAATTAATTAAAGGTTATTATCGCTTGACCGTCATCTCGTGTTTTAAGTTGAAATGCAATGTGAGAGTGGGAGTATGCTTTTGGTATTATAACACTTATGAACACATGAGCATGTTGCCTTAAGAGAAGTTTTGTTTAAATCTATTAATATAGCTTGCTATGGAAATATCCTACTTAGAAAAGATTAGGTAGTAAAAATGAACCAACGCTCAATATTTTAAAAATAAAATAGCCAAATGATGAAAATAATACATTTATTTAATATGTGTTTAATTAAATTAACATTTTTACATGATTAATTTACATCGGACGATATAATGTTTATTTATTTTATTGTAACAATAATATTTATTTACAATGAAAATAGTGACGTAACAACTAAATAACACTCTAACAATATACGTCCCATAAAATAATGACTGAAATTACCATAATAACATAAAGTATAATACATTTTCGAATAACGTTTTATCACATTTCTCATATATTATCGTAAAATTTCTATTGCGATGCTTTGGCTCTTCTTTATTTATATCCTGCAACAGTTCTACTCCGTCTGTTATTCCCAATAAATCTAAAGTAACAATTTAACAGAATTTATTTATTATATTTCCATAAAATCTTTCTTTGGATGTATCCACAGCGCTATTCTAATATTTGTTATTGTTACTCTGTACTGTTCAATTCTTTCTACAACTTTCAAAATTGAATTCATTTTGAAAACTAAACAAAGAGTTTCTATTTATTTTTCTTTGTTATTTTTCCACTAAAACTATCAACTACACCTAAAATAGTATGGTACAAAAGTGGGTTTAGTTACATTAAAAATATCTGTATTGTGATTATTTCATTTACAATCCCGAATACAAGGATTCAATGGTATCGGTATCAGTCGGTCAGAAATCAATATAATGACAATCCTCTTTAAAATTCTGATATATTTTAAAATTACTTCATCAAAATTTGTTCGTTTATTTTTGAGCAACGTTGCCACATTTAAACACACACATTCCCCTGTCGTGTGAAATTGGGAACTTAGTCCTATTTCCTCTGCAGGAAAGTCAAGAAAATCAAGTTTGTTTTAATATGTGGCACTCATTCACAGTACCAAGTAGTTCTTCTTACTTTCTTATCTGCGATTAATCTCTTGACCTCTCCTGGCACTCCTCGCAGAGAATTATCTGGAATTAACAATTAAAAAATACGTTCGTCATTGATGTTAGTATGCCATGGGATAGATATAGAACAAAATAAATTTAAACATAAATTAGAACTCCAACAGCTATCACCGAAGATGGAATAGGGAACAGTGAACATGCAATAGATGACATGCATGCAATGCCGGAAAAAACTGAAGGTAATTCCTCTCTCCGGAATGTGAATCAATGAGCAAAATAAATAGGTACTAGACAACACAGTAACTAGAACACAGAACCACTTTTCAAAACTAAGGGACTAAGTACTATAGTCAAACACTAACATCGTTTATGGAACGCCTAGTAAGAATTAAAATAGTATAAAGATTACTCAAAGTAGATTGGCACTTCATTATTTAATAATTAACAGGTGATTAGTTTTGTAACAAAGCACGATGAAAGTTAAAATAAGCACTAGAATAGTCCACTGCTCATAATAGGCCTAGACTAGCCTAGCTTTCAAGTGAGACTGAGAGATGGAAGACAGCTAAAGCCAGTCAATAATTCAAGGGTAAAGAAATGTCGAAACCTAGAGTTGGGGAAAAATGGGTCAAGCAAGATTGCAAATCTCACAAGCCCACTTAAATTCTAAGATCAGACATTTTGGTTCGAAGGTCTAAAGGATTCAACACTAAGTAAGTACTGTTTGATGAACCATATAGAAGAAGATAAACTGTATAATGTAACATATTTTTATTGCTACAAATTCAATAAATAAGTGATGAAATCTGTATGTGTCTACTTCTATTGACTAGGTGCAACCACTACTATTTTACTGCGAAAAGTAAAGTGTGGTATTTCTTCTTATTTTCTAGCTTCTTCTATATTATCGTCAAAGCCTGGCATGTTAATATAAAGAAGCCCGTAAAAGCGTGTTTGATTTTTACTGATGCATATTTAACTTGCACCGAATATTAAACAGTAGTGTACCTGCAGAATTACGGGTTTCCTTTAAATTATTATTAACGGTAAATGTCTTTAAGCTAAATTACTACCCTGCACCTGCTAAAGCATTACTTTTTGAAAATATTTAGTTGAAAGGGTATTTAAATTTGCACCAAGTAGTTATGGCTTGGAAATTTGATCGTTCCCACAAGGGACTGATAAAGCCACAAGGGAAACTTGGGTGAAGGATGCAACAGTGAATAACGTCCAAAAAGCTGTAGGTGTCTAATTTCATTTTTTATTTCAGCATATAGAACAGCTTAGCGTTTACCCAGATATTATCCCATTCTCCCGTCAATCCACAAAAGCGAAGGCAAAGAAAACGAAAGGCGAAAAGAATATATTAAGTGTAATGTTTGGAAGCGTGCCTAAACTTTACTGACCTACAAAGCAATTCATTGGTGCAACTTCACGACAACGTAACCATCTAACAGACTTGGAGCAGAGGTGGTACCTGATGTCAGTGATGAAATACAGTGTTATTTACAATGTTATGAGAATATTCCAGAAGTGCTACTAAAATGACGATAACATTCCCACAAAAAACATTATTATTCTCTTTGCTTAAAAATGTTGAATTCACATGAGTCATTATGTTTTTTGTGAATATGACACTATTATTATTTGATACGAACATAACCATTGACGTGATAGGATTTCGTCATTGTGCAAGGAGCTCCCCAAATAACGATATATAAGTACGTGCATCATCATTATAATTCAGTGTTTGTTTTAACCTTGCCACCCATATATATCTTAATATTCATTTTATGTTTTAGTCCATTGCCATTCGATCCCAGGTTCAAGCGTCCATTGAAACTATGGTCAATGACTTATTTTAAAGGTTGACTAATTTATATTTTATTAGCTGTTTCATGGACTCAGAAGCCTTGACATTGTATCATTACTTCATTTAGCTATGTACCCTGTCTAGCCACTTTAGTTTTCTAATACATGACAGTGACCAAAATATGAATATGCATTTTTCCATATCTAATCATCAATCACACCCCAGAATCCCCAGTAACCCAGATCGAGCACAATGCCATAGGATTACTGTTATACGCTTGGTATTCCATAAATTCATATTTGGCGTTAAGGTATGAATTAGCTTGACAAGCCTAACACACTTTTGCAATACGTAATGTGAATGCATCCTTAATAATGGGACGTACTTATATCGCAAAAGGCATGATAAAATTACATGAACATCGTTCAAGTACTGCGTAGAAGATTGAGTCCATAAGGTTCTAAATTCAATGTGCGGAGTTCCTTATCACAAAGACGCAGTTAGTGTTGCAAGAAATATTGTGTTAGAACTTACATTTGTCATCGTTTCTCTCTGATTCTGCTGACTCCTCGCTGTTCATGGACACCATTGATATCCGCTTATTACGCTGCTGCAGGAGTAGTTCTGGAATTGAGAATAAAGTAATTAAAATATGATCGGCAAAACATTTAACGGGAACGGTGAACTACAGAATTATTAAAGTAGTAACGAGAAGTGAACCTACGGAATGCATCTCCAATACAAGTGTCGAACCCATGGAAAATGAAACCTAACAAGAACAACATTGTAATGAACTACCCATACAATTATACAATAGCCATACAAATACCATCATAAAGTCTTACAATTACTCAACATAAACAAACAATTCAAATGACACAAAACATTATAATTTACGACACGGCAACGTTTATAAATTTTTGATCTTCCAGCTTCCTCCAATGAGACGTAAATGACGCCTCGTTTGTCAAAATAAAACTGAAATGTTTGTCAATGTTTAAATAATTTAGATGAATCTTATTTGCTTATAGGTCTGTCTTTTCGTTGGACAAAATTGTAATAAAAATAGACTTAGATAATGGACTTTGAAGGCCGCGACGTAGCCATTTCAATCATATTATATCTAAATCATGTTTGATATATGTGGTACGGTATATCTACTCTACATATAGAGGTACGTGCTTTGACCGCAAGCACTACATTAAACACCGATATCTCCAGATAATTTATCAGCATGTCACGAATTTCTAAATTGTGTAAATGAACTAGTTGTCAAGGTAAATTGTGTTATCATTAAGGTTTTAATGTGATTATGTTTAATCATTTATTATCAGTAAAATATTATAAAGTTGGACTTCCAAGAGTGATCATCGCCTTTATGCTTCTTCGTGTTGATAAAAAAGAAGAAATAATGGAGATAGTTATTCTAAAGGTTTCATGGTTGTTAGATGCGTATAGAAGCAGCTTTTTCACTCCATGTAAACCATAAAATGTGCTCTAATATTCAAATTTTCTGCTGTATGCAAGAGCTGAACATTGTCTTCACGTGTTCATCATTCTTTTCAGTTTCCTTTACAAAGGATTCTCTTTTAAAAATAGTCTTACTTGAGAAACTTCTTTTAAGAAGTTGTTGCACATTGTCAAAATTTTTCCGCTAATTAATTGAATTAGCTATAATACTAATGCAGTGCAATAACGACTGTCAATGTCAATACAAATTTTAGAGTCGTAATTCATTTATAAGGTCGCCTGCTATCTCGGCTAAGCCACACCTGACTGCGTTATACGTTGATAACAGAACGGATAAAGCCATTATTCCGCGAAAATATTCATACCCATTCAGTATAATTTATCGATTTCTACATATATATGTATTATACAAATGACAAACTGCGTCAATGTCCATGATTACCTTCTGTAAAACACTTGGTAATCGTGTGTACCTACTTACTAAAATTTAAACAGTGTAGTCAGTTTACCTGATGCACGCATATGTATAATAATACTAAAACTATCAAATATATAATACTATAAAACTGTCTAAGAATGTAAAAGTAATCACACAAAGTAGAGAAGTCAATCTATGCATTAATGTTTTGCCTAAACCTAGTGAGCCCTGTACAAATGTTTAGGAACAATTGCAGGACCCATTGGTGAATATAATACAACGTCCAACTACTTCGTATCAGATGAAACTGTGAGAACGAGCGATATTGTTGTTAAACCAAAATTCAATAGTATCGGACGTCGGCCGGCAGCGGTGGCTCAAACTACGCATCATACAATAAACTCGACTGTCCAACAATAATAGAACTCAATCGAACGCCCGTCACCTCCGACGATAGTTTAGATAATGTTCACATAATGACGCAAAATGAACTACGACAAATCGACAATAAAACGCCACTGTCTCGGTTACCGTACACGCATGATCTCCAAACACGTATGTACATCAAGTCGGCTACTATGACTCCATGGTATGTTGCAATAGACAAAAGACCATTGTGCATTTGAGGAAATAGCAATTGTCGCTAAATAGCTCTGAGTAACAAAGAAACGCGTTACCAGAAAGATTTAAGCACCAGTTTACGCTTATCGTCGTAATCTCAGCGAGAAATGTGGCATTGTAACAGCGAGAGTTCAAAACGATAGGACCTACTTTCGTCGCAGCATTCCCTTGTGATACTCGTATCTAATTATCCGTAAGGAAAGGTTGCTCAAGTTAGATAATACGAATCTTCTTCAAAGACGAATAAAGAATACAAAGATATGGATCTTAAGAACGTGTGAAACGTTTTGTAGGACTGATACTTAATTTTGTTTTACGCAAACCAGTAAACTGAGCGATCGTTGCATATTCGTTTGCATTTACAAAACAACGGCAGCGTCAAAGAAAAACGTCGAGTTCCTGGCGTTCCCACAGACGAGACGCATCGCTGTGCACATGCAACTTGCCAACGAGTGTCCAATAAAAAAGTGTGTCGTCGACCCCGCGTGCGTCAGCTTGTGATAAAGAACCCGCTCCTTCCGTCACGTATAATACGGGGAGCAGATGACGATCAATTAAAAAGTTTGTCCGCATTAACTATGCGGGAATTAGTTTGGTTCGGCGTGCGTGCCACATGTACTCAACGAATTTCTTTGTGAGAAATGCTCTCGAAGTTAACGTTAGTGTTAGTTATCTTAATGTAATTTTAAATACGTTGGTCATGAAGACATGACACGGTTGATGTTCAATACAAGTACAGTCTATCGGTATTCAATCACGAAAGTATATGGAAATCTCTGCAGACAGAGATTGGAGATAGAGGTTACTGAACTAATAAAATCAAGCTTCCCAGTCATCATTTTGATGTTGAATTTATGACCATCGGCTGTTAAGATTACCCTCTACAATGCTACATATAGATGCATTCATTGCGTGCATACATTACACTACATGGTCGTACGCAACGTTTGAAAGTTGATATAATATTGTATTGACTTAGGACGACTCGTTTTGTCACACCCCGCTGCGTTGCATAACGTTACACTCATCTTTGCATTGTTTACTATTGGATGTGTTTTGTGTTTGCGACCAACTTCAATAATGTACAATAGTGAAGTATGGAGAGTGGTGCGATATTTACGAGTCGCCGCAAACACAAAATGATAAAACTAAAGAAAATAAACCGAGTACGCGAATTTTGTAGACAAACAACGGTAGTGAAATGAAACAATAAATATAATTTGAATGTTATTGCTCATGTCAAACAATAGAGGGTGCTTAAAATTGCATCATTAGTCAGTGCATTGTTTCAGCGCTATGCCCTTATCAACACGGTCCTGATATTGATGGTCGCGTATCGCTAATCGTTGAACAAGATCTACATTTTAACCAAAGCTGATAAATTGCCTTAAAACAATGCTATGTTATCTAGATGGGTAAAATAATATTTTAGCTATATTACTGTAAGTGTTGATAGAGATAACATCAGACCTAGTTTTATTAACAGTGTATATGTACCGACTTATGCAAGTTATTTGAAACTAATTAATTTGTTATGTCTTTCCTGTGGTCTTTCTCGATTACGTTTCATGTTTGAAACTTGTTTCTCGAGAAGAGTTTTCTTTTTCTCTTGGAATCATTTAACCATTTGATTTAATCGGTACAACCAGTACAAGTTATGGTAACTGGTCTTGTTCATACAAATACAAACACAACCAGTTATTTCATTCATGTTGTGTCGAGGTTATGATTTCCGTGCGAAACAAGAATCTTACATTATGTGTTCAACGTCGTCTGACACTGCTTGCTTATGTGAATCGAATATCTATAAAATAAGTAACTGTTAGATGCTTGAGTACTTGTTCCTTTTCTTATGTAGTACTTCTAGTTACAATTTTGGATTAACATAAATTGACATGCGTTTAGGTATAAAGTATAGAACTTCTGTCTAAAACCTGGACCGGCTAAGAAATTTTGAATTATAAATTTAGGCTGTAAGTGGGGATTATGTCAAACCTCTTATTTCGGCTAATGATAAGATATAGATAATACTAATTACCTTTCTTCTGCATAGCTTGCTCCCACAGCAGTGACGTGATGCCCTCGACCCATGCGTTCCGTATCGCCGGATCACTGGTCTCCAACTTGTAGGACTTGAGGTTCCTCTTCTTGTACCAGATCGTGAACTTATGCTGATCATGCTCCTTCGCCGTTATCCCCAGGTCATCCACCGGTATGTCATCCTTGTATATGAAGTACTCAACCCTCGGTTGCTGTAAATTTAAAATAAAGCAATTAGATATTTCCATGATATTAATTTATAGTAATAGTCTGCGTAATGTTTCCTTATTGGATTTGTATTTAAAAGCTAAAATATTACTATAACAATTAATGGCTATCGTAAAAACCCAATTAGGTTTAAATATATGGATCAACTAAAATGTCGATCAACGAAAATGGAATTATGTCATTGGGTCTACATTAAATCAGTTGATTTTGATCTTATTTTATTCGAATTTTGACGAATTGTTTTAATGTCAAGTTCATTTTTGCATGCCTAATACGTTGTTGTTGTTATTGGACAAAAGGTCACATTAGTTTTAGTGATTTCTGTCGAAAATGTGGTATGTTGTAGTATTACATTTATGGTGATATTTGTAAAATGGGGACAGTCTCCTAGCTACGTATTTCCTGTACCATCAAACAGCTGAAATCGACGATGCGTGGTAAATTAGTCGTTCCGTAGCATTGGCAAGGTCATTTAACTCTAGCCACTACAATTGCTATGGTGTACAAACTTCGTTACAAAAATATCTACATAATTTGCTTTTGTGGTATCTGCTCCTAATGTACATTGTTGTTTAAGAAGCGACAAGTCCGTGACAATGACCTGTTGTGTACCCAGTGTCATGGACTAGCTACCACCGTAGTTTTTTTTTATGCCTGCTGCACTGTTAAGCTGTTTAACGTTACATTATCATTCAAACTTATTCTGAATACATTCCTATACTTTGTTAACTTGAAGACACTAGACAATGATACAAAGTTATATCAACACTATGAGGCTGTGTGCGATGCGTGTATGAATGATGGAATACAGATAATTCCGCCGACAACGACGCCAGTGCGTCGCGTCACCGCAATAAACACTTCGTAACGTCGGACGCACAATATTTCATTATGATGCAAGTGCCGACGAATGATATCAAATTAAAAGTGCAAATAAAAAATAATATGGCGTGTAATTCTTTAATGCTGAGACGAGTAATTGTGAATGTAAACCTCTTTAGTTTCCGACTTGAAATTCGCCGCGTTCAAGTCAATACTTGGCGAGTCATCTTTCTTTCAAACGTCACCCCTTGACTGATTTCTAAACGGCTTCAAAGGCATCTCGGAGTAAGTTGAAGTATTGAATGAAGCGCTTTCAACCTTAGAGTTGAGTTATTTTATTCTACCAATCTTCGAATTTATTCACGAAATATTACCAAAAACCATGTATATTATCAAATATAGGTACACATTACCAATACAATACATAACATGAGACTTGATTCACAATGTTGTTATCTCCATTCATCAATATGGTTAACAACAATGGCGACGCATACAGTAAGAACTTCTGTGACTACACTAGCGCCACTAGCAAAGATATAGTTGCGTCAGCAACTTACTATCTGTATCAAAGGTTAATCCCTCTAACGTCAGTGATAGTGATAATATATTTTCGACTGAGTCATTTCCTTATAATATTAAACAAACAAAAAGTAGTTGCGCTACCGGAACTGGTGTATTGGCCCTAAAATCGGGCCAGAAACCATACAACGTACTTGAAGCAATAAAAATTGAAACCGATACATAATTATCATTAATTTTGTCATGAAATAGCTACCTTATCATATCAGCCGACAGTGGGCACAGACTGGTGTAATTATAATAATTTTATTGTTACATTGATAAATCGTGACTCACTAAATAATGAGTCACTCGAACAAAGTTTTATTTGATCTATAAAATTTATCCACAACTCAGTACATCCGTAATCCGAAAACGTATATTGTTAAATACAGGAAAATATCACAATAATATAAAGTAGCTTATTAGTGCGTACTTATAACCCGTCACGATAATTATTTAAAGGATTTGATAGATATTTACTTATCTTCTGTTAGAAAACAGCGTGTACAGTTTAAGGGACTTTTTAAAATTTAAAAATCAAACAATCGTATCATAGACTTTAATATTCGACTTCGATTATCTTTGGGAATTTATATTTCTCATAAATTTTGCGTAATTGTGCAAAGAAAACATAAGTTCATTTCAATTGTCAGCCATTGAATGAATCTAACATAAATATTTATCTAATTAATCACTTACTTCAACATTAATGACGCAGAATCATAAAACAATCTAGTTTCTATTGTTCTTACTTAAACATACTGGTTTACTTAGAAAAACATAGGCGGTACCCAATATTGTCTAGGTACTAAAAATATGGGTCAAGTATGATTAGGCCGTAACCTCTAGATAACTTATATACTAAGATGTTCTCTGAATACAGATTTGAGATATATTCATACTCGTTCTATCATATTTTTTGTATAAGAATTGTCCTGTAATATAAAAACGAACTTACCTCGTTAAACGGACAAAACATATATATTTTTTGTGTCATTCCCGGTTTAGTTACCTTCTCCTAATTTGCTTAAGTCCTAAATGTAATCCATGCAAAGAAAAACATTGGGAAACTTAAAAATACATATGCGATACGCGTAAATACGTATAATAATGTAATAAATTCAATTGAGAACATTCTAAAACTTTTCCGTTGATAGGAGAAAAGAACAAGCATTATCTATTTTATTTTGAAACTGTTGTTTTGAAACAAAGTTTTTGTTTGCAAGATAAAGGCGGGGCTGGCGATTGTTTCAAGCTGAAATCAAATCGTAAAAAGTGTAATTCACATTGCACAACAACTTGCGAAGTTAGTGTTACTTTGGAGTATTAATTAGGGCTATGTAGGTACTGCCCTAGTATCGTTTATGTGGTGACTGTTTGGTAGAATACATCTATCACCATCCCTTCTCTTCGCGCAGGTGTCGATAAAGACGACATACGACCAAAATTAATAATCGATTTAAGTCGCCGCGTCGCAGTACGCGGAATGCTGCTCATGAATATGAGCCTCTAGCATGGCTTGAAACTAGTAGAGTTCCTCGTCAATTACGTGAGTAAGCCGAAAACATAATAATTAATTAAGTATGTCTCACGAAAGTTATAATCGACTTAAATCCAAAATCTTTGACTCAGATTTTAAACATTATCAAAAGTGGTGAGGTTTCTGTGAAAGATTTACATCGTTCCAGTAGGATTAAGATAGGTTATTGATTTACAGAATTAGACGATTTATTCTAGATCCCGTGAAGGTTGTAGCACACCCTCTTACGAAGTAGAAGCTCACAGTCAGATGCTGTTGATGTAATTAATTAGCCTTACATACTGCCCTAGTTTATTTACTTATTGATAAAGTCAACGTCACTTCTCGGTCGCTATCCGGAAAGATTTCAATATTATAGTATCTTTAACTTTAACGTACGCGCGTATCAAAATATTTACATTGTTATCTAAAATAACTATCGAAACCGTTTCTGGTTAACTGTCATCAATTTGTTTTGCGATAATTTTAACTTGCGTACTTTTCATCACACCTTTTAAAACTATTTAGTTCGCTTTTCGTCAGGTACATGATGAACTCTTTGTAATACGAAGATTATTTCATCAAAGAAATCTTGTCATGATAATTGAACTCACTTAGCATACACACTTACGTGGAATTTTAAAATCGTATTATTTCCTACCAAAAATATCACAAAATAATATCTACCAATCGATCATGGAGCATTATTTGAAGTATAATAGGTATCTACAAAAGTTTTGTTCAAGAACGCTTGTCAATCAATTATGTTAGACGTCTTTTCTAGTCAAAACAGGGGTTGCCGAGCGACATTACTTAATTAATTAGCTGCTTAATTACTTAACCGACTTTCCGTAAAACATTAATTGATTTCTTTTAGAACAATTTTAATGGCAACATTTACATAATCTTTTGGTCTAATTTGTCATCATCGGCAATTGTCAATTTTGCGCGATCATTATTACTATCATAATCATCTAATTAAGTTTAATTGACAGTTTAACGCGTTTGTGCTGCATTGTATGTATGATTCCCGGGTCGGGCAAAGTAATACTAGGTTTTAAAAAAAATCTCAGTAGAGGTAGTAGCACGGAGCCTGGAATTGTGCCCGGTATATGGCAATAAGCTCACCTCCTATTGCATGGGACTCATAATATAAATAATGAAAAAGTGGGTGTTACATTGTACAGGAGCATAATGTTGAAAAAGTAGCCAGACACTTGAAAAAGTGCAAAAAAAACAATATCCTTACTGTCTGCGGCGCATATCTATGTATGTACGTACGTAGAGTACTATAGGACGTATGCACTGACCTTTCTATACACTACAGTGATGAGTACGAGCTTGTCGAAGAGGAATACCCTCATGAGTTGTCGGCGGCGGCGCGCAGTGTCCATCACGTAGAACTCGTTCTGTCGGAGCAAGCGGCCCTGGTGCAGCAGGTTCAAATATAACTGAAACAAACAACGATCAATAGTGTCGCGAATTAAATTAAAACCATCCCCGACACAAATAGATTTCGTATGAAACCTGCCCACATGTAACGCTCAAACCGTCCACGAATTTATATTTCCAAATCAAAACCGTTTGTAGATTCACGAAACTGTTTTGTTTTTTGTCCAACTATTTCTGTTTAGGTATAGCAATCGGTGTAATATGTATTGTTACGTATCTAGGGTATCTGCTAACAATAACGTGCAATTAATTATGCCGCCGCCATTATAACTTAACAGCATAATGCCCTCATTTATTTACCTGGTAAATGGTATTATCAGAAAGGGAAAGCATTTACGAGTAGAGTATCTACTCTATATAGGTGCTTTAAAACTTCAATCATATGTTTAGCTAAGCATTTGGAAGAAAATGTCACACTAATAATTCTCTTTATCTTGAAACACACCTATCGGAGATATGATAAGCCCAGAGATAATAAACGCTGTCGATCGAATGAGGCAAACAACGTTTATTCCAAATGACTAACTGGCATTATATTGCAAATGTTATTTGCTTGTATCTACATTAAATTTATTAAAGATAGTATTTTACTTGTAATCTAAAGCTCTTTCAAATCTAAGGGCTTGACCTGCCTGTTGTGCAATATAATTTATTTGAAACTATGGTTGCAGACTATTTCATCAGCTACCTATATCTAACAGTAAAATCCAGATTGTTTACGTTTTTTATATTTTTGGGAAAGGTTTTAATAAGTCATGCAATATTATGCTACAATACTAGAATCAAATACGAAAGTAAAATCACTGATCTACTTACCGGACAATCCGTAATATTTTCCAGTGCCATAATCTCGTCGACGGCCGTTAAAACACATTCAACTGTGGTCTTCGCGAGCTTCAGACTTTCCAAAGGAGTCTCATCGTTGTCAGAAGACTCTCCGTTGCTGCCGCCAGTCTCGTCGCTGTCCACACTCAGCTTCGATATCCTCGACTCGGTTTCACTCCTCTCATTTTCATAATTTGAGTAAGTTTTTACTAAATCGGCCAAGAACAACTTGTACCTGGGTAACCTTTGCACAGGCTCAAGTAGGTAACTGGACAGATCTAATCGATCACCTAATTCTAATTGTATTCCCTGAAACGTTAATATCACATATTAATCAGCAGCCAGTTTGAATATATACAACCTATAAACGTGTGCGGTGGAATTACATTTAGTTAATACATATAATTGAATAGCCTTTCACCAGCTTTCATGCGTAATTTGGGTCGAATGATATGTGATCGCGATCGAGGTGTGGGACAACTGGGGCAGAATTTTATCCGAACAACTAGACTGAGAAGCTTCGCAGGAGGGAAATGGCGCGCGACAATTATATTAATAAAATAAAAACTTTCACTCAACTTAGACGTTTATGTCGCAACATTTAGCTTTTTTAGTCAAAGAAAGAAATAACATTACAGAAATTATAACTTGGAATATAACTCGAAGAGAGAAGCTCCAGTACATTCGGACACATAATGCGAGAGAATTAAGTTCATTTGTATCATTAATGACTGTTTATACGTAACGGGATATTATTTTTGAAGCAGTGGCCGTCGAGTAATGCCTATGAATGTGCAAGTATAACGGTAGCAGCAACAGTTAAGCGGTTGCTACAACCATCCAGCCATCCAGCACACCGTACACTTTACTGAAATGAGGAAATAACGCTCGTCCGTCGACCATCGTGCACACTGAGACGCGCATGCGGCCAACCGATAATGTTTCTATCGATTTATTTTTTACGGTAATTCATACCACCTACTTATGTAGCCAGTTAAACCATAATTGCACTACAACTTTAATACACCACATAAATATATAAAATCAAATGTTATTACTTAATTTTTATCTATTTCTATAAATACAGCTTGTGTGTGGGAGCTAACAGATACGGGGCTATGGTTCTTTTTATGAACAGGGATTGCCCGTAATGACGTAGCGGATGTACAGCTCAAAATATCCTGAATTTTTATGATAACTCTTTATTTCAATGACAAACTCGTAATGTTTGTCATCAAAACAATAGTCATTAAACGACCTTAAAAAACTAAAACGGTCGGCTGTCAAGAGGGCTTTCACCTTTTGTCGTAATTGGATGTCGCAAAAAATATCATGAAATAAACTTACCTGGAAAAACTGTTTGTGTTCGAATACCAGTCTCGTCGCTCTCTTATTATTCCTAGAGTACATTACGTACATATTGAATCTCTTTTCCTGCAAACAAAATAACGTGATTGTAACGTAAATCTTTCCCCGTATTGTTTATATTGCATTCGGTTTTAATCAATCAAACGTCACGTACATTAACCGCGGCCATTATTTTTGATTTCCGATAATACGAGCTCGCTAATCTAAGAGAAATTCTGATACTTTCTCCAATAACAATTGTACTAAGTAAAACTTAAGGTTAGGGGCTAATGTGGCGGTAAGGCAGGTAGGTAGTGTGAATAATTGTTAAGCACGTAGATTGTGCTGGACGATTTAAATGTGACCCGTGGTTGTTTAGACGTTTCCTTGTTCTAGTCTGGTCCATCAATGAGAACTGTGAAAGAAGACGGTCTTGTGAGCGTGGTGCATGGCATGGAATCACGCGCTCCGGCAGACCGTGACACCGATGTTTTTTATACCGATTTGCACATAATCGGTCATTACGTTTACTATTTACTCTGGTTAGGAAAGATAATTGTTTCAGGGTGAGCATTGACGGCTTATTGTCATTACTCGAAGATGAGTAGTCAAAAATAATGAACTCTATATTTACAACTTTCATTTGTTTTTGTTTGAATATAAGTTTTTATTTTGACAAAGTCACAAATAAACAGCTGATGAGTGGCTAATACTTACAATGATCACATCCGTATGTTCCGAAAAGTATTTTTAAACTGTCAAACACCAAGCGGTCACCGGTGACCGCAACCTATTGTTCTATAATTGTGTCTACAAAACCGGTACTCGACGAGTTAAAACATATTTAGATTTTAAATTACTAATTGGCATTGATAACAAAACTACTTCCTATTAACTATTAATCTTCATTTATAATTACACTGAGTCTAAAATGATTAAATTACAAAAATATAATCATAAACACTTACGTAATGCCTAAAACACTGTCCCAGCTTCCGAAGATCATTTTCACAGTCTCGTAAAGCAGGGAGGAACTCTTCAGAATGAAACCTGAAGATCTTCTCAATATTGCCGAAGATGTCTGCCTCCAACGCTCGGAAGTAGGGGGATATGTCTGATCTTCTCATGTTGGGCATATAGTCTTCTACCACGTGTCTCAACCTTTCCACGTAGACGTTCTCCGTATGAACCAGCTCGTTCACTCGTTCTGTGAGTCGTCTGCAAAAGAAATTGAACCTTGTTAAAGAGTTTGATGCTTATATTTAAAAAGTATTTAGACTGCCGCTTTGCTGGAGTGACAATCACGACTGGTAAGGAGTTTCTGGTAAATTTTTGGTCAAGTTAAAATTTTCAATTAGCTTTATTTCAATTAGACAAGAGAGGAACTTTTGAACGTCAACAAAAAATTCAAAAGTCAAGTTTGCTCATTCCAAAGTGCTCATATGGAGAAGAACGAGTAAGAAACTCCGTAGATTACTCTTTTTCAATCATGAAATCGGATCATGAAAATTGTAGTTTTATTTTTTGTAAATTTCAGTACCAGCCCAAACTGTGGCATTATGTTAGGTGTGTAGGCTCATCCCGTATACAGAGACCTCATGACGTAACTTTTGAAAAGTAATATTAAACTGTCAAATACCAAGCGGTCACCGGTGACCGCAACCTATTGTTCTATAATTGTGTCTGCAAAACCGGTACTCGACGAGTTAAATTATCATTATGTGCACTTCTAATCCTTGCGAAAATAAATAAGATAGCGATGAAGACAATTATGTTCTATTGAATTAGTACGTTGTGCCCACTTGTGTACCAAGGACTGATAATAAAAACCCCCAATGTTATCAAATGGGTATTCCTCTTGCTGTTATAGGGAAGTGCGACGCAAATTAAAATTAATTTAGACCAATTTAATACTGTACCTACCACTAATTATGAGTAGAAATTTTGTGTGTTTATGATACTGAACACTTATGAAAAGTAAGTATAAATGTTTGATTTTGGTATTGTACATATTTATAAGAAGAATGTTTATTTATTTATTATATGAATTTTATTCTGATATTTACAACAAGAGCACAGCAATTCTCCTATTTTCAATCACTGTAACAAACACGATAAAAAATATTTGACTTTAACATATATTAATATGGACTGTTTATACGTAAATACACATCTAATAAAAAGTAATAAAAGGACATTTCTGCCTATACCTTTGAGGGACAACAGGAACAGGCAATTTTTATGATATTTTGACCTATCACACCTTTGTTCTTCAAGTTTAGCGTATACGTTATATAAATATATATATTTAGCTTCTTATCTTTGTGTTTACTATCCGTGAGTCGACTCACCACTTAGCTTTATCATAATAAAACATACGTAACAAAAAAGTAAATATTTAATATTCATTCTTTCAACAATTATTTAACATAGCCGTTATCATATCGCCAAAATACGCACTACAACATTCTGTTATTACTATTATTTCTACCAGTTTTGGGAAATTATCTAATCTACATTCCATCCTTTTCCTTTCAGGAAAAGAGCAAATATTTTTTTTTAAACGTTGCCCCACACTAGGAATTTCTCCTGTGTCGTGGGTGCGTTTACAAACATACAAGTTCACATACACAATGACACCCAGACCTGAAACAACAATTTGTGGATCACACAAAGTGTTGTTCCGTGCGGGAATCGAACCCGCGACACGTTGCACGGCAGCCGGTTGCCCAGCCACCGCACCAACCGTGCAGTCGAAATAGGTACACAATAATGTTACATGCCATCACGCTTTTCAATTTATTATATCTAACTATTTTAATTCAAATTGAAGCAAGCGAATCTCCTCATCGAAATCGAAGCGAATCTCATGTACCAAACTCCATGCAAGATTCTACATTTCATGCCATTGTTACACAAGTCAATATAGTAAGACTCTAACCCTGATAAAATACTCATCTATGCATTCACACTACTGCACACAGCACAATGGTCGATCCAAGTGAAGCTAAAAATATCTTTATCATTACTTTATCAAACAGGTCAAGATTGTTCCACCGTCAATAAGGACTTAAGGATATTGAGCGATAGTGATACGATAAAATATACCACTTCCTACATTAATATTGTATCTGTCCGTCAATAGAGGTATATTAACTATAGCTAACAACTAACTGCCATTGAGACAAAATTAATACAATCGAAACGTTTCGGCAATATTATATTACCAATTTCGCAAGATTACCTTGAAATATTTAGTATAGAAATTGTTTATATATTTCAAATGCCTAGTTACTTATTTAATTACGAAAGTACCGGTTGTTTTGTGTGTGCAAATGTGCAATGGTTTCCTTGCCAGACTACGTGGTGCTAGGTTGTACTGGGCCGTGTAAGTGGGTTGATTAACAGCCAGATTCCTATCTAGGTACCAAGATAACCTAGATACAAATACAATTATAGTAACAGGGCAGCGATACGGTCATCGCTGTTCCGTGTACTAATCTCACGACCTTTGGGGAATTCGTATTTTTAGGAGTAAACAACGATAATGTTAGTAAATGTTTATTCATGTATGTGTTCTTAAACTTTGTACCTGTCCGAGGTAACTGTAAACGTTCTTTGCTCAATGTCTAACTTTAATCATGTTGTGTTTATAAACCTACTCCTCACTTCTATTGTTATCTGTATTTTGCTGCTTAAAACACAATATTGTACAGACAAAGCCCTGTGATTAAACAAATGTGAAACGATCACAAACATCAACTTTAACAGTAACCAAATAAGATCTAAAATAAAACTTAAAATAAAAGTAATGAAAAAAATGTTAGGAAGCTTCCATTTTATTCATTAAGTTATGTATCTATCTGTGTGTAATCTATAGCAAGGGCAACATAATTAAATCTAATCAGTTTCCAACAATTCGTTATACATTTTTTCCTTGTATTATCTTACCGATTCGAATACCTAATTGTGGAATCGATTCTCGGTTTAAAATAGCTTCGATTGTTTCAAACAAGACTAGGTTTGTTTAGACTTGTTATTCACATAATATTTTGAGATCAGGCATCTATGCAAAGATTGCGCTGAGGTATTGAATAACAAACAAATCGTTTGAATTCGATAGCCTGGGAAGTACTACGATACTAACGCTTTCCTGCGTCGCAATAAAAGGGTGATATCAATCTGATAGCTGCTTCAAACAATATTATTTCTGAAAGTTCCTTTAACAAGATGCATGTGGATATGCGACACTCTTCCTACGAAACAAGGAAATAGTATATTATATCATACAAGTAGTGAATACGACAAATAAAATTGTAGGTACTTAAGTGTCTACACAGGTAGAACAAGATAGACGTAACAATAGGTAAAGTAATTAGAAATTCTCAGTTGTAGCACGTATTCTGGATTTGTGCCCAATGTGTGTCAAGCCCTCGCCGCCCACCACAGCCAGTTGCTGTAAAATTTGCTGCAAGTGTGTTAGCATACAAAATTAATGAAGCCTTATACTATTAGGTTACCATCCAAAATCCACTTAGGAAACAGAAAGAGGATCACGAAAATACCATTGAACATAAAATTTTTTGAACAAATGTACCATGTATGTACAGCTATAACCTATAACAATCCAATAAAACCTCAATTAAGATATTCGCTTTCATCATTAGTACATTTATCTATTAACAGATTTTGTCAAATTAGTATTTTTGAGGGTGACATCTTCATTCGTTCAAATACGTATTTAAACTTGGCTACGTTTGTTAGTACCTATGATTCAACAATAATAAAACAATATAATGCGGCAAAGTCACTTAAAATGCAAACAACGTCTTTTGTAATATAGTTCTGAATAAAGAAATGTAAGGTAGGTAATAATGCATTGATTCTGACTACGAAGTCTCTTATGGAATCGCAAAAATTCTTTAAAATAATGTTTGTTAGTAAACTTGATGAATTGATTCAAACCTGCATGTTTTATTTCTGTTATGTTTATGATTCTATGTCTATTTTACTATTCTAATTATGTTTTGAATACCATGCAATGTGATATGGATCATCAATAATTACTGGAACTTAGTCAAGAATTCGAAAACAATTGTTTTTATATCCTTTCTTTCTAGATCAAGAAAGAAAAACATTTAATTTCCCTTAAATTTCAATGAAATTGGTATGTAAGGTTTATTTTATTCAAACTCAAATATCAACGTACAATTCATAAGGTAAAAATCTTATGAATCGCACTTTACTCAACCCATTGTGCCAACTCTATGGTGCGTCTTGTTACCTATTAATTACAGCTCTATTGTAGTTTGTATTTTAGTAGTTGAGGTCAACGCGCCATCATCCAGGTTTGTATTTGTTTGCGTTTATTCATATAAAATATTAGTAGGTACTAATAAAACTCATTCAGCCCTATATTATCAATTAATCAAATAAACAAGTTATTAGTAATCAGTATATTTTTATCGTCAAACGATACTAAAAGAACGCGTGGGGAATCCACATTTCTTGATGATGTAATGGTCAGCATTTGTAGCAACGTCACCAGCTAATAGGTACAGGCGAAAGCGACAGATGACTCATTGATTTCACCACAAGATATTTGAATAGTACTACAACATACATTCATAGCATACACTGAAGTGATCACCTTCTAATATTATCTGTGGAACATATAAATAGATACTTAGATATGTATGTATAGCATTTCTGTACAAAATAACCTTGATGGTTTTCCGTGATTTACGTAAAACTGAATAGCGAGACTGAAACGTGGTCAGTGATAAAAGTACCTAGAATAATAATTTGTATTCTTTGCACATAAAGAAACGTAAATACAAGAGCAACCTTGGCATCCACACCGAAGCTTGCGCATCTGTATAAAAATATAACTCTATGACGTCACGGACCTGCCAAAAACGGTGATGATGAATATTAACTAGTATTTATTTATTCGTTATCAATATAGCTACCTTTACTAGTTTGTTTTTGATTCCGATCTAAATTATTTTACATTATTCGACCGTTACAGAATTTTGGCAACAATGCGGTAAATTCTACGTCACGATTCTCCGAAACAACGTGCCAGTTATTCGGAACTTGTGATATTTGGTATATTACTCTAGAAACTCGATTATAAATTTCTAACCGCCATCTTTTTAATCGTTACATTTTGGAATGCACCTGTTTCATAAAAATTGGGTAGTTACAAAATAAACGTAATTGCAGAATACTACAAAATCTAAAGCTACAATAACTAATAAATTTGTTTATTCTTCATAGAAAAAACGCTGTACTGGTTGGCATTTCCGCAAACCAATACATAAACCGATAGAATAACATCACATTGGGAAATTGGGAAAGCGAATATTATTTTAATTGCATACAAACATTAGCTATTAGCAACTAATAGTCAATGTTTACAACACATTTATAGAAAACACTGTTAACAGAAGATTAAATTGTAAATACATAAGGCCAAGGACACATAAACATATTACATGCATGCACTACGCACGATTAGATTATTCATTACACGCTTTATTCGTTCGTAACTACGTCACAGAACACACACACACACACACACGCTGGCGATATTGTTTAAAACTAATAATCGACCTTTCACATGGTTTTTAAATAGATGATTTTTCGCCCCGAACATCGAACGAACAATTTGATGTTTTTCAGACAAATTTTTCAGTATTTAGCGAATGTGTAATTATTAAATAAGTACTTCCCAGTGGATATGTTTGTCAACCCCACTGTTATGGGGGCGAGATAATAATAAAATATATATATGATAAAAATAGTAACTGAAAAACCAACCGAAAGCAGGAATGACAATACTGAAATATAAATACTGGCAGCTTGAGGCCAATTTTGAGGTCTAATATAATAGAAAGTTCCAATTTGGGAATGTAAGTAGTCTACTTTAGTCAATCGATTTCTTCAATTAGTTTGAGACAATGTTTATCAATTCTTAGTTCGACTAAAACATTTTGCTTATTTAATGCCAAATTCATAATAACAACGAATATATTTCCTTCTAAAAAGTCATTAGGTTCTTATGAATACAGTTGTAAATGTATACCTATACATTCTTCTTACTACCTAATGACTTATAAGTAATAAAAACAACAAAATATTTAAAATATATAATTTGGTACAGTTCAGTGGTTTCTATAATTATTCAATCAGTTATTACTCATTGTGGTGTATTTATTACAGTCATCGTAGCAACTAGCAACATTTTAATAAATTTAATTAATTTAGTGTCAAGTTCAATGGATTATAAATAGATACAAGCCTATAATATGGTGGTTATTTTATCTTTAAAAGTCGGATCATTTATTTAAACCAAACATTAAATAAAATAAAAATGTCTATCTATCGATCAGTCAATGGGTGTTTCTAATTTTAATCAGATACATACAATACAATACCGGTTTTTGTTTGTTAATAAAGTCGCACAGTCTAGTTTTTTAAAAAAGCCTTGACGTAAAAAGCCACTTCTTAAAAGTAGCTATCTACCTATCAGCATCACCTATCGTTTTCACTCGATTCTTGCTCACATCGTCATATGATTCAAGTTCCGGAACCCTTGAGATAAGATGTCCCGATTTTCTCAGTATACGAACATAAGTAAATACTTATCATAGTTTGTCGTAAATTCGTGTAATCTAAAAGTAGGATCTAGGTAAATATATTATATGTAGATTGGCAAATCTGAAGCTATATCCGGATAAGCATAAAACAGTAGTATAAGTATTGAATGGCAGTCATTAATTTTGAGGCTCATTTCTTTTACTATATGGCATATCATCATCCACTATGTTATTTGTTTTTCTAGAATCTAGGACAAAGAAATATTGTTATGAACAATTTTAGCTATTTCTAATTTAGACTTATTTTATTATATTCCTAAGTATTATAAGAATAGAAAGAATAGACTGTATTCTAAAACATAAATGTGTACTAATACTGATCATTCTTCGGCCTTAAATTCCACTAGATATTGATTGTTGTCATTAAAACGTCATACTCAATATCTTAAATTATGATCAAGATACCACAGGAGCCCCTTTGTATTTATTGATTAAGACTTCCATGCACATAAAAGAGAATTACACAACACATATCTATTCCTAAGTGACTTAACGGCATGGATACTTACCAGTCTATCTTACTAGTCTAATTTTAGTAGAACCATTTCTATGAATTCTCCTAGATTATATGTAACGGAAATCCCATTGTTTTTTCCCATCGCGATCGTTTCGAAGCTAACTCCCCCACAACACAATTAAGTAAAAACAATTTCAAACTTCATTAGAAACATCGTATAAAGAACAAAGGAATATCATTTACAGAGCCTAGACACGAAATATGACTTCGGCAATCGAGTATCATAATACTAGGTTCGTATTTAGATGTCCTAATAGACTAAAATGTCATGTTTAGCAAATACCTTTTCAAATGAAACATATCTTTTCTTGAAAATTTAAACATTATCACAGCAATTTCTGTGTAACATACAACAGTCTGAGAATCTCACAAGCATCAAGTTGTATGAAACACACAACTGCTTTTGAGAATTACCTACTGAGTACTTCAGAAAAGACTAGGCAGTTAGTTTAGTCATAGCAAGATAGCTACCAAAGAATCTCCTCCAGATTCCGCGACCGAACAGAACTATGCCTATTGTGTTTTTTACTATAGAGTGTTTTAGAATGTAATCTAATAATTACCCTATGAATAAACTTAACCCGTCTTATTACAAAAGTTCGACTTAGTACTGGTTTAAACCCGGACTATAAGATCTAGGTTTGTTACGGTGTTAAAGCTAGTACCAGGACTAAAATTTGTTCCAATTATAAAACTAAGACTATTCGGGGATCAGCTAGTACCAAAGAAAGTCCATAGTCCCACAGATAAAAAACATAAATAGCATTATTTCATTCGTTCACTCAGGATCCACTTGAAGCAACGTTCCGTTCGTCTAAATATTGTTATTACATTAACGCCTGAAATGCTTAAGTAATTATGTATCAACACAAAATTATATCATAAATAGTTTTTTGTTTGTGTTACAATATAGTGAACAAGCACAAATTGTATTTTGACGAGCTTTTTATAACCAAGTTGTCATATTTTTTAACACCTCCAGCGTGAAATGGAGCGACTTATAAGAAAGCGGCAGAGCACGAATCACGAAACAAATATTGAGTATTTTTTATTGTATAAATATTATTGTGAATTGTGACTGACTGGAAATGGAACAACAACTGTACTTATATCGAAAGTCTTCGTCACTCAAGTCAAAGGGATTTACACGATGGCGATGTCTGTACGATCGCCGAGACGTCTCTAACATGTCCAAATCTTTTAAATCCATAACATCAATCGGTTCAATATCCATTTTACAATTATAATAATATAGAAGATACACGTAAATATTTCTGATAGCTAACCTCAAATAACTTTAGTACCGACGTTAAACTAGGGGTCTCGGCGGTTTAACTTTAGTACCATAGATAGTTCCGGAACTAGTGATAAACTTTGTTTTATAATAACGTTTTATTTAGTCATGGTTTAAACCTAGTATTAATCCTGGTACTAAAAATAGATCGGGTTAATACCTACTACATAGGAATCACTATTTTCTACTACAGCGGATAAGTTACATTTTCTTAACTATTGCTAATCATATCGACGTTACTCACATATTGGACGAACAATAGACAGACATGATTTAAATAATTGTGTTTATAAACAGCTGTACTGTATTGGGCAGAGTCATGTTTTACATATAAGTCCAGCTCATACGACACAACGAATTATACTAGGTAACTACTAGTACATTGATGATGTAATACGATCGATATGAACGTAAACATGCTTTGTCTACTAATATTAATAACAAAGTAATGCAATGCAAAAGGAGAGAGACAATCTTTCAAAAAGATACAATGATAATATAATCTTCCGCCGATATATCTATTTTTTTATTTGAACAATTGTTACTCTTCTAAACCAGACCTTAAAGCGATGATTAACCAAAAACGGTACTGGAACATAAATACGGCCTAAAGACGTCAACTACCTTAGATCCCTTAACATATTGTGATAACTATAACATGAATAAACTATAATCTAAATAACCTGACATTGTGCGGTAAATAAAAATTAGGTAACATTACTAAATTACGCTTGTTATCCAACACTGAACATTATCTTTTAAAACAGTATTGTTTGGAGACACAGAGACGTTTCACTTTGTTTTCATTCCTAGCACCAACCACATTCTTTTCTCACAACAATGTTTCAAGATCTAAGATAGGTATTGTAAGTACTGCATTCAAACTATTAATTTAATCCATTAGGTGAATCCAAAGTCCATTACTGTGATTTAGCTGACCAAAAGACTCCAGAAATCGAAATAACATGAATTTTACAGCTGATCGGGCAAATTTTACGTTCATCAGTTTGGTCACTCTTCCAAAAGCCGAGGTTAAAATGTTTTACCGAAACCCAATGCTCGCCATACGAGGAGCATTAAAACTAAACGTGGAAATTCAACAATGAACTGCAAATTGAAAATATTGATTTTGTAACACTAACGCCGCTCATTGAATCAATGGTTCTGAAATCATATCGGTTCCGACGTCCAATTTTGCTTTTTTTTTTCAAAACGTATGCAATTATGCAATGTGTTTTTGCGCGAATATCATTAAGCTAACATTATTGGAACCTAGAAAGGAAAGACATCGGCAATACATTTCAAAAAATATGTACAATGACTTTAAAGATAATGACTTTAAAGAGGTTTAAATTAATTTGTAACTTATTATTGTAGATGTTTTAGGTTTCAACGTATCCGTAAGTAGACTTTGTACCTCGACAATACACTAAATACACCCAAGTTAAATAAAAACTTAGCCTTTACCTCTATTAGCACTTGCAAATGGGTGTCTATCTATGAGAAAACTCGTGCTGTTTATTGTAAATCGTTAGTCATAAAAAATTATGCTATTCTATTCCATAGAAACAAACCAGATTTGTATTTTAGTTTACGATGTAACATTTATGTTCGAAATTTAAATATTCTAATTCTTGTTTTGAATTTCCTAGTACGTAGGCATTAGATGTTTTTTAGGGTTTTCCATTTTCAAATTCGCAATGCGTGTCAGACTTAACAGAAACTGTATTTAACATGACTTCTCTACAGACTTACTCCTTCTTGCATCCCATTAATTAGCAGCAAAATATATTCGCAATTTTTATGAAAATGACTTGATTACCTTTAATAAGACTATTTACTTAACAACAATACTTATGCGTAAGTAGTTAAGAGGTTCAATGAACTTGTTGGTGCAAAAAACTGTAATTCTTCTAATTAAATTTTAACATTACTTAAGTAGCAGTGTGAAATAAAAGTACCTATGTCTGATAATGATGAGTAGTCTTGTAAACAGTCTCATACAATTAGATACAAGTAATATAAAGCGTTTTGCAAAACACTGAACGACCTTGCCACCTACGTGGACGTCTATTTAACATACTTTTTATGATACAATGTATCACGCGTGGAAATAGATCAATACTTAAAATCTACAAATATCAACCATAATAATAATGTTAGCTTTATTTATGAATGTTCTACGTACCTTAGAATATTTAAGGGATATTCTTTCAGTCACTAAACTACTTATTTTGCATATTAGTAAATTTATTTTACTACAAATAACAACAAATATCAAAACTAAGAATTAACCGCCATGTTTGTTGTTTATATTTTTCTTAATTTTCGAATACTTGGGTTGGGAAATATTTATATACGGCCTATTGATAAGTTTAAAAATGGAATGTGATATCGGCCTGTATTGAAATAACGTATTTGCTTTATACTACACAATTTGTTTAGGAAGTTAAGTGCATTTGCAAACCCTAATAATAATAAGAAATTAACGAGTTCAATTTAAATTTCCTGGGTGACAAAAGTATTTCGGTGTACGATTTTTAAATAATTTACAAGTACCGGCCCCGGAGTAACCGGTAAAAGTAGGTACCTACTTAAACCAAATATTCTATATAGTTCTACCCACCCATCTTGAAAACAACGTTAAGTTACTTATTTATTACAACAATTAGCTATAAGTATATTTAAACACTTGCTAAGAATAAATCTAAATGTCATCAACGGGTACTAAATACTTATAAGCCACCTGCCCACTCGCCTCGCACCATATGAATAAACATCAAGGTGAAACCTCATAACACGGCAACTAGACATAAGTATATGTACGAGTATGTGCGCTATAATAGGTACTCAGTAAAGTACAGTTCAGCGCTTTCATAATTATTACCAAAAACAAACAAATAAAGGAAAACTCATTCAACAAAATGAACATAATAACACAGCTTAAACAAAGCACTAGTTCCACGCACCTAGCAGGCAAAACATAATCTTATCAATTCGTGACAAAGCCAACCGACGATAACGCAAATATTTTCCTTGATATCTTAAAGAAACTCAAGTGACCTCACCTGCGATATTTCTCCTTTTTCGATTCCACCGGCATCAATACCGGTTCCGTAGACTTGGAAATACACCATTCGTTCACTGCACTCACAGTAAGGAACTCCGAGTCCGGCGCATGGCATACCTCAGAGCCGAACTCGTCTGAAGATACAGTAATACTGTCGTACTTCTGGTACGGAACCATATCGAAGGACGATATCGACTTAATACTAACATTGTCATAATTAGCACGATCACCAAAGTCACCAGAGGAGACTGACGCGTCGTCTCCTCGTTCACTTATTTCATCACTATTTTCTTCGTTTATCAAAGTGTCTGTAGAATGATCGGTAGACAGCGTCTCCGCTGCACCGTCATCTATGTTCACTACATACTCCTTGCCATTACTCAAATTGTCACTGGAATCACTACTACTGTCCGAACTATCGTCTGTGGATTCATCATTGTCCTCTTGACTTGGCAACTCTTCCTCATTGTCTGATGGGTCTGATCGCTTAAGTCTTAACAATTTTTCTAGATCACTCTGTTTAACGCCGTAAGACCAATGCGTCTCCCCAGGATGTCCTTGACTTGCATTAGATTTTTTCCTCATAACAGGTGGTTGTCGAGATCGTCTCGTAACCACAGGCGATGAATTTGGTGTGGCAAAGGAATACCGCCTTTCTACAAAATTAGTTTCTTCTGGAACAGGTGACTCCCTTTCTTCCGTTTCCGGTCCGTCCGGTGTAGGGTCATCCTTAAATTGGTCCGGTGGTGGTGGTGGCGGTGGTGCAGGTCTATGCGGTACAATTACATCTCCTGGTTTCCGGTCCGAAATAAAACCTGAAGAGCTAGATTCGTAACTACGTTCTGAAGTATTAGATAAAATTGAATTCACAGATATATTCGAATTTCTATCTTGAGACTTCGCCACTGGATACAAATGCGGGAAATGGGTTTGTATAGGATTAGCCACATTTGTTAAACTTCCCAAAGGTGATTTGCACTTATCTATCGACTCTCGAGATCCACCGAAATTGTTTAAGTTGCTCCTTTCAAACCGAAGAATCATATCCTTAACACTCGACCTGTCCTTTCTGATGATAACTCCATCTTCGTCGGAAACATTTCCGGAAGATGATTGGAGCTCGTAGTCGAGCCGGGTGCAACACTCTTCTTGTGTCATGGTGTGATGTAGGCAAACACAAGGTTACACAAGCCGCACACTCGAGTGAGCGGGCTCATATCAAAACGTCCACGGTACGCACTCCGACACGCGCGCGCCACTGATAACCAAACACGACTGACAGCGGCGCGCGCGCTGCGCCACGCCGCGGTCGCCCACCGCTTTCATAAAACACTAATGCACGGCTCACACAAACAGCTGGAAACGGAACGCGGAGTTCCAATTATAATGGACGCATATTAATCACCGTACAAAATAATATTTGTTTGGTTCTTTTGTGCTAAATCATAAGCATTAAAACGTTTACGTGTTACGCAACATTCGTAAAATGCTTTATTGTCAAAAATAGTATCTTTGAAACCGCGTTTCATAGACAGATAAAAACTATTCCTCATGAAAAGCAAATGTCAAGATTTTCATAATTTTATTATCAATATCCAAATAACGATTTTATGTACATCTTGGCATTAAAAGTCAGTCGGTTAGGTCAACATCAGTTAGTGTATCAAGATCTGTGTTTATCTTACTTGTATCGGTTGTTATTGTGTGATTGGCAATCGAGTACAACAACAAGCAGCCGTCTGGGGTTACTAAACCCAACAGTACTAAATCGTATTAATTAATTAAGGCTTTGAGCCACTACCAAGGTTGTTGCTGTCGCTAACAATTTACTTTAGCTATTGAAAATAAGGTAAAATCTGTTCGTACAATTAACATGAACTTAGTTTAATTAATAGAATAATAAATAAGGGGCCTTTCATCAAATATAATATTATTTAGTTGAATTTACTGTGGCGACATCGTGACGATTTAATTACTGATAGCGTTATCTAGAAGACGACCTTTGAATGGGTCGGAATTTTAGTAATCAACATTTTTTAAGTTATTTTCTGAGAATTAAATACTATATCAAAAAGGTGTGTAGTTGTGTACGTCTTATATGCAAGAGAACGGTATTCATTCCATTTTTAGTCTATCATTTACACTCATCCGCATCGCATGAGTGAACACGCTACCGACTTCCGAAGCATGATACAAGCTTATAAAATGCATCGTTGCAATTATAACACTGAGAACACTATTACTGAGTTTTCTAGATCAGAATCAACGGGGAAATTTTCCATGGCAAGAAACTTACATGATACGTAACATTAATTAAGGCTATAGAATTATTTGTTTATATTTTGGTAGATATTGAAAATATTTACTTTAAATGCCTAGGTATTGTACACAAAGCATAAGTACATTTTTATTATTAAATAACTCTACAGAGGTATGAATTTCTCGTTATTATTAGGGTTTCAATTAGAGAAATGATCGAAGAGACGAGAACGATCTTCAAATTCCATAGATAACATTGGATATACTACTAAAGGAACATACCCATTCTTCACTTAATCAAGCCAGATTTATCCTTTTGAATGCACCGATATGAGACACAACATTGTATCTCGGGTGGATCCACGTCTTAGACCCTCGAAAGGTTAAAATTAAAAACAAACACAAATTAAAAATAAACTGACATCAATTCTTTATTCTAACTTCATAAAAATAAAATTGTACTATTTTGGTAACCAGTGCCACTAATCAACGTCTGAAGGATCCTTCTACTCCGAATAAGTTGGAGGAGTTCTTTGGACAGCCAGGCCTCTCGGACTCCTCCGAGCGTGCCTCCTCTTGTTTCAAGAACCAGTCGCGGTAACTCTCTACTTTAGCTTTCCAGTGATCTGCGAAAATTACATTATGTGTGAGTTTCTAGTCACCGCTTTAATGACACTTACGTTACTTTGCTGTCTGTGAATTTGTATGCGTATAAAAATACCGTTGTTTTTCTCTCTCGTCAAAGTTTCAGGGACTTATTTCATATGAAGTAAACAGCGTCCTAACTGATTAAAGAAACTGACTTGCTAATCGTGAACTTAGACAGTTTTTTGTCAGTTCCTATACATGAGACACTTAGTACTGTAAAAAAGGACACAAAAAACATTTGAGTTTAAATATAAATTGCTCAAACTCCTAAAGAAACCCATATGTCACAGATACAGATACATTGTCTGTGAGTAACGTAAACATATTATGGGTATGTCGTCATAATGCACTGACAACTGTTTAATTCTGCAGTCTACAACGTCTACAAGCCATTACTGCAATCATGGGCGTAGCCAGCTTTGGGCTCAGGGTGGGGCAGCAGCCAACCTATCCCCCGGATTCCCCTAAGCCGGAGACCCTAACGGGTAACCGGGGCTCCGGCTCCACGTCAGGAGAAGGAACCGCGTGGTTTTTAGTCAGTAAAAGTCTGACACTCCCTCCCGTCTCACCCAGGCGGGAGCAGTCATTCGATGATTTTCCCCCATTAAAAAAATCGCCCGGGGGAGGGCGATGGCCCTCCGATTTTTTGTACCTTGAGCCGTTAATCTCAAACTTTTTAATCTCTTAAATTTGGCTAAAGACTGTCTCAGTAGGATCTCGCGATGGGGAACGAACGAAATCGCTTGACTTTTACACCCCATAAAACTTACCAGCTATTGCTTAAAGGAAATCTAAAGTCGTGGCCGTCTATTAAATTTAATAATATTTCCGTAAAACGAAAGGAGTCGGTTTGCTGTCTCGGTCTAGTTTTGGAATACAACTATTCTTTCATTGAACATATGAAGGCTGTTAGTGAGAAAGCCAAAAAGAAAAAATTCGCTGACGCGATTTTCAAAAGCCACCAGGGGTCTCTCTTTTCTTACGCTCAGGATCATATACGGAGCAACATACCTGGGATGCGTGTGCTACGGGGCACCTGTCTGGGCTGATAGGGCCACAATAGGCGCGGTACGGCGAAAACTTCTTCAAGGCCAGCGTCTAGCCTTGATTTTCCTGTGTAAGACTTATAGGACGGTTTTTTTTTTTTTTTTAAGGGGGGAAAATCATCGAATGACTTCTCCCGCCTGGGTGAGGCGGGAGGGAGTGTCAGACTCTTACTGACTAAAAACCACCCCGTTCCTTCTCCTGCACGTCGAGCCGGAGCCCCGGTTACCCGTTAGGTTCTCCGCGACTCCGAATCGGCATCGGCCGTATTGGGCCCCATCTGTGGTGGTCTGATGGCTCTTTGAGGCGCGCGCGGAACGCGACGCGCCGTACGCTCGGGTCTGTTTCTGGTCGGACGGGGAGCCACCCATGCTCGCCGTCCGCAGGCCCGCGCTTACGGTGGCCGGAGATCGTCTCGCGATCCCCGACGCCCGGTGTGTCCTTCGCGATGGCTGGGTTGCGAGGAGGCAGCGCTTCGCTGCCTCACGCGTCCCGCCTCCTCCTTAGCTAGCATGACTGCTTCGCAAAAGGAGGAGACGGCATCCCAGTCCCCCTCGCTCCGCATCATGGCCTGCACTAGGCCCGGACGCGAGAGGTCGCCATAGCCGATCACTTCCCTGAGGACACGGCGGTGCTCAGCCCACGAAGGGCATTCTCCCACCGTGTGTTCCACCGTGTACTCAGGGCGGTCCTCGCAGTGATGACACCCGGGCATTTCCTCCCGCCCCATCAGACACAGGTACCTCCCGAAACTCTTCTTTGTGCCTTTAGGCTTAATTCATTCTGTCTCCTGCAGTAATTCACCGAGGGAAGTGGAAACTATAGTTTTTTTCTTCTTCTCCTCTTATAATATCTTCTGATTCACTTCGTTGCGGGAACCAAGACAGTTACTCATGTCCCTGGGACGCGCCGGACTTCAATGTTCCGGTGTTTTCATGGTTGTATCTACTGTAGATCCTGGCTTACAGGAGTTGCAGCGGTTTTGGGAGGCTGTGGCGGGCTTGTCCCAAATTAAAAAAAAAATCACACAAAGGACAGATTTCATAGTTTTATTTATGAATACTGGGTATTTATAAATTAAAGTTTTAACTAAGTATGCCTCATGTATGAGTAATATTACTTCAAAAGAAGACGGCGTTTGTTCTGGCAGAACCTGTTAAGCACTTCTACTAAAAATTTATTTTTCGATTCTGAGAACCTTGTTCTGTGCACACTTAACATGTACACAGGCCACTTAAACGATTTTCGCTCATGGTTAAGCGAAGCCACATTTTGACTCGCCGTAATGTGCTAAACGATCGTTCTATTGTACAGGTCGTACATGGCTGGGCAAGCAAAATAGCGAACACTAGGATAAAATTGCATTTTCGAAATTTTGATCACATCTACCAGTTCCACCTCCTTCAATGCATTAATGTCCGTACTTTTTTTCTTCCCACAAATTATACCACATCTCAGCCTCGCTTGGGAAAGTACCTATCACTTAATTTACAAAAATTAAAATTAAGATCAACTAGAAAATTAAAATTAAACAAAACAAGCAAACAATACAAATCGCGCCACGAACCATAGAAGATTTTAGTCTGCGCTTCGCGGGGCGCGGGAATGAGTGACCGCGCGGTGATGGACGGCTCGGCTCACTACGCCACATAGTACCTTTTCTTTTAGGGAATACGGCTCTCTTTCAAATGACGCGCGCACCGCGCACTTTCGGGAACTCGAGCGTGCATTTTGTTTTGATCGCGCTCTTTTCAAAGTCGACAGTTTTTTTGTGCAATTAGGTACTTACGGATAGTATGATTGTTGATGTTGTTAGTTAGAGTTAGTAAAAAAAACATTGTTTAATCAGACACCTTATGGGTCAGAGCCAGGGCCCAGGGTGGGGCAAGTGCCCCAGCTTGCCCCAGTGTGGCTACGCCCATGACTGCAATGTAGTTACACAATAACAATGACTACTTCCATTTTCTACTTACTAGTAATTTGGTGTTAAAGAGTTAATGCAATGATTTGTGGTTTTTGGACATATATTGACGACTGAATCGTACCTATTAAAATTCCAGAGTTGAGAAAGTTCATTATCGAACTTAATGACGTAATGTATACTTGTTGGATAATACTACATTTTTAAATAATATTCATACTTAAAGATTTCACACTTGTTTCACTAGCATTTAGAAACTACCTAATTTGTATCATGTTTATTAAACAAACATGTTGAACATTGAGCATGTAAGTACTCATTACAAAAATTGAAGGGAAGGTTTCGTTTCCTTTAATTTTTAAGTTTCGTCCCGGTATGCCTATGGCAATAGGCACACTCCCTATTAAGGTGCTCCCACACAGCAGTTTTATAACGTTAGAGACTGAGTTAACATTTGTTTTTAAACAAATTACTACAAATTTGTAGTAGTAACTTGACATGTTGTAGAGTACAACAATGTTAACATGTTACACAATGTGATATAACGTTATACAACTGCTGTGTGGGAGCACCTTTACATGGGACTTATAACATGAATAGTGAAAAGTGGGTGTTACATTGTACTGTAGCATAATGTGCACTCTGCCTACCCCTTCGGGGATAAAATGCGTGCTGTTATGTTAATTTATGTAGGTTTCGTTTTCAAAATTCTTACATCTGTCAAAATAGATCCAGTTACTAAGCTATTTTAAAGATTTTATCAGTCCATTTAAATGAAGGGCGCTTAATGTCCCACAAACTTCTAGTCTACTATATATATTGTATACATGACAATGGGTACCTGTTAATTCTTGCAAGGAGCCATCAGTGCCGCCATATTCCACAGGAAGGATAGGACTTTGGTATTGTTTTATACATGGCCGGATAATTTTGATTGTGAACACGAATCTGTAACCCAAACAATAGTGTTATTAATCCACTGCATTTGTTAAGCCTACAGCCCACTTCAATGAATCGATACTTGTATTACTATTGGTTAGAACTTGTTTAAACAAAAATCACCAGGAAACATGACCAATATGAAATGTATTAAATTGTAATCATTAATGTTTTCTATTGGCATGACAAAGGCCTGACGCCTTTTATTCCTGGAAAGTGTAGCCAAGCATAATATTATACCATTACAAATACCAACGTACCCTCGTTTATCCGACCTGAGAAATTATACACGCAGACTTTTTTTTTTTTTTAAGGGGGGAAAATCATCGAATGACTTCTCCCGCCTGGGTGAGGCGGGAGGGAGTGTCAGACTCTTACTGACTAAAAACCACCCCGTTCCTTCTCCTGCACGTCGAACCGGAGCCCCGGTTACCCGTTAGGTTCTCCGCGACATACACGCAGACTAGGTCGGCACAAACTTCAATTGACTAAAACGAATATTATATATATTATTATAATAAAAATTATAATATTATATTATTTTAATATAATTACCTATGATTCTGGTATTTCTATTAATTTACCGAAGACGCTGTGATACAGTACAAGCTGGTGAAACCAGGAAGAACTAGTTTTCTCCGGAAATACCAAAGAAAGAAGCTATAATTTAGACGAAGTAAGAAACACATGCAGAAAAACTGTTAGGAGAAAATTAATAAAGAAATTAACACGCTATACAATTAACATATTATACTAACTACTAGAATGACAACCTGATTAGGTAATAACATATTAAACCGGCAAAAGTAGACCTAGTTACTATTAACATAAACAGACCTACAAAATATAAAGCCGTGACGTAACGACCTGTTATATTCAGACTAACGCATAAATTCCTTACCCTTTTCTTTAATTTGTCCGTTAAAAATGCTTTGAAAATTTTGAAGGCAGTTTCGAATCCTACAGGCGTGTTTAAAATATGAGCCCCCTTCACTCGAATCGGCAGACCCTTCTCAAACGACGAGATGACTTTCTTGGCTAACGCTGGAGTCCATTGACTTAAAACACTTATACCTACATCTTTCATGTCAATTATTAGCACCTGAAACATGAAAAGAAAATAAAAGACAAAGTTATATGTAAGGATTTGATTATGAACGCTTTTAAAAACGTCTTCGTAGGCATTTTTTCAGCGAAATACAAATTCCTTCAGAAAGGAAGGTAAAGGTAAGGAAAGAAAGGTCTGTAAGCGACCCTTATAATCCCATCCTGACTGGAATGCCGTCAAATTGAGCTTATCTCGCCAGCTACAGAGAAATTGTCATCTTCAAGCATTAATATCTCGGTCACCATGAGAGCCGTCTTAATTAAGTCAGACAGGTGGTACTTCGAAGGGTCAAAGACCCCAACCCTCACTATACTTATGCGTGGCGCATCTTCTCCAGCGCAATTCTTCAATGGTAGAAACGCTCTGAAAGTAAATGAAATATTCATTTTTATCTATCCAGCGGGCTGAATGACTACTGCTAAAATATAAATGTATTCGCACAAAAATAAAAGTAGAACGCTGGAGCCGTTTCCAAAACCACATTTCAGCCGAAAGTGCCCACTGTTCCACTTTCCTCATTTAGTCAGCATTGATTAGACGCTGGGGTAAAAATATTTTCTTACCCGAGTTTAAGTATTTCTTGAACCTTAGCTCCGCTGGGATCTCTATTTGCGAAAAATTCTGGTATAACGGATTTTAAAGTGTAATACATATCCAACTTCTCTTTGGCTCTTTCAAGACTGTATTTCCCACCGCGCAAAAATCCTATCAGCCATTGATCCGCTGAAAATAAACTTTTGTTTTACTTTTTTTTTACTAGTATCAAAACCTTATTTTACGTATGCCTGACTTGTTTGCACTTATTATTGTAAGTATTATGACTATTATTAATTTCTAATGTTTTAATTAAGTACAATGGAAAACAGAAAATGGTACTTGTGGCGACATCTATTCGATTTACACGGAAACGTAACCTACAACACCGCAAGTGGCGTCACTATCGTCGACACCAGTCGCAATGAAAATTGTGGCACTTGATATCGTACAGAAAATATATAATAGATGTCACTACCAGTCGCACATTTACATTATTACTAATTACTGCAATGTTTTTGTTTTTTATAAGCGTTTATTATTCAAGTTTTGTCTTTATTAGGGATACATATTAGGTAAAATACAAATTTCAAAAGTATAAGTCGTTTAAAAGATGACTTTTGAAATAGGCCCATGCCTATTGTACAAATCCTAAAAACACAATTGGAAATACCTACTTATGACTTTTCATGGGCATTAGATAAGGAATTACTTATGATCGTACTTATACCTAGTACTTACTTGGTTGTACCGATTGAAGATGTGGTTGTTTTCTGAGCCATTCTCTTATAGCTAGAAGATCAGACTTCACTCTTTTTGGTTTCTCATTCAGTTCTTTCTCAGCTATCTTCTTCAAAGCAGGTGGTAGTGGCCTTAGAGCTATGTTTACTAACTTGTTGTCAGGTCTAACTCATTTATTATAATCAGGCGACGGATAAAACCTGCAATTATTAATTTTATATTTTTCTGTTTTTATTGTTTTGCTTGATAAAATGTGCACAATGCAAAATTATACCTATTAATCACAATCATAATGAAACATTGTGAGATAATTTTATATTTTGTCTTCTATGTATTATTTTGTACTTTACACCAGTGTAAGAGTCTACTGAACTACTTCAATACAATTTAAACATCACCTCTATGCATTGAAAAAACATCTAAATTTTTCAGTGCATGGAACACATTACCGCTTTACGAATTGGACTGTTTAAAATTGTCGTAGGTACTTAATAATAAAAAAAATCTTTCCTTGTTCAGTAAATAGACCAATTACTTAATTATACCTACCAAGAGGATTTAGCTGACATGATAAATAATAATCGTTTCCAGAAATGGGTACCTACTGTTGATATCAAATTTTATTAATAACTTTCACTGTGGCATAATACTGATTTGCCATTTTTTTATGATTTCAATTCTTCTTATGACAATAACATCTTGGACTAGATCTAACTACATTCCATTATTTTATAATGATCTAACTTTTAGACTAAAATTGAGGTACCTACATCACTTAGATCATTCAGGGCAAATGCAAATCAGAAGGACTTGTATTTGTGATCTGAATGTCATTGGATGACGGGATGACCTACCTACGACCTTAACATAACAGGTTACTTAAAGTGCGATTGTTAAAAAGTTAGAAGCCCTAAACAGCAAATCTAAACCTGGTTGTAATTTAATCTCGTCAATGTTTAAGTCCTGACATTGTTCAACTGGGTCTGGTTATGACCGGTGTGTTATTGGACTCGTATTAAGTATCTTATAAAGATGTATAATATGTATATACTTATATATACCATTGTAGATGAGGAAAATCTCTCCAAATATATCTATGTACAAACAAAAGAAGCCGCGAATGGAGTCTAGTATTTCATAATAAAACTACCAGTCGTTAATTAAATTACCGAGTAAGTCACGAAGGTGATATTAATTACATTGTTTACTGGAATACTTACCTACGTAATATACCTATTTAATATACCTATAATATAAAAATTTGAGTACCTTAAGTTACTTGACCCACAAAATCACTGTTTTTGAACTGCTTGTTGTGATCGCAACTTCCTACTTCGGACAATTAAACAGGTGCAATGAGCCTGTAATATTTTACCTCTATAACTAATCACTGATTAGATAACATGATAAATATTATTAAAATAATTAACTCGTCAAGCACCGTCATTATAGACACAATTATAGAACAATAGGTTGCGGTCACCGGTGACCGCTTAGTGTTTGACAGTTTACTGACCACGGTGCGGCGCGCGACGGTGCGATGATGTGTTGCTCTTCTCGTAGGAAAACAAACAAACTAAAAACATTAAGATCGTTCAGTTGTTATATGACATAATCTATTAAATAGTATAATAATATGTATGCCGCGGAGGACTGAACGAGTTACCGGGGCTCCGGCTCGAAGGGCAGGAGTAGGAACGGGGTGGTTTTTAGTCAGAAAGAGTCTGACACTCCCTCCCGCCTCACCCAGGCGGGAGAAGTCATTCATTGATTTTCCCCCCTACCTATGCTTTAGGTTATTGTTGATGAAATTAATATTATATGTGTTTAACAATATAAAAAGTACGAAACAGGACTACCATTGACAAGACCAAAACTACAACAAAAGAAATGTCTAGATGAAAAATATTATACGCGAGAGACGAAAATAATCTTAACACAAATATCATTCTACTCTTTTGTGTGGCAATAATGTCTGTTTTTCCATAAAAGGGAAGCATTAGTGTAATTTTATTTAGTTCCATTATAAAAATTATTTAAGAAAAATGAAAATAAAAATGAATCACTGAAATAGTTGCTGAGAAGTGTTTTTCGTAGGTACCTAGACAAA
Organism: Spodoptera picta; assembly: GCA_038387885.1. NCBI lineage: Eukaryota > Metazoa > Arthropoda > Insecta > Lepidoptera > Noctuidae > Spodoptera > Spodoptera picta. The sequence goes on along the minus strand of JAZHFQ010000438.1, from coordinate 2,823,402 downwards.
AATAAAAATGGGAAAAAATTGAAAACACGATCTCTCTACCTAACTACACAGTAAACATTTTCCTTCCAAGCTTAATAGCAAAAATTTTTGCCCAAACACAATTTTCATAATAATTTGAATAACTTGGCCAGAACTAGAAAGTATAGGTATGTTTCAGGTTTAATCAAACATTATTATATTTCAGTACCCTCAGAACACTCACGCACTAAGCACGTACGCATTGTGTGTTGACCAGTGGTTCTAAACCTTTTTTAATTCAGTAATTATCTCTTTGTTAACTAATTAATTCCAACATGAAGACCTGTGCCCTTTGCACTATTGGTTTCTCGGATGGTGTACAGTGTGCGGCATGTAAAGGATACCTCGACTTCGGCTGTGCTGGTATCAGCGAAAATGGTTGGAGAAGATTGGGCTCTGACAGAAGATCCACGTGGAAGTGTCCGGCGTGCAGAACATCGTCCCCATCTCCATCCCCATCACTCACACCGGAACCTGTCTCAATTGAAACTGTCCTTCACGAAATTCGGGACATTAAAGCTCAATTGACAAATCTTCCGTGTCTCTTGGAAAGCATCAAAACTATGAAGGAGGAGCTCAACAGCCTAAAGGTTAGCCACGATTTCAACAGCGGGCAGCTGCAGGATTTCTCCACTAGGTTGTCTGGACTTGAGACGAAGATGGTAACTCTCGAGCGCCTCCAGGATTCGGTTCAATTATTGCAGTCTGATGTCGACACCATCAAATCGGAACAAGCTGCTTCCGACCAGAGGTCTAGACTGAACAATATAGAAATTAAGGGTATTCCTCTCAGGAAGGACGAAAATCTTTTCTCCATTTTGGACAAGGTTAGTGACGGGGTGAAGTTTGCACTTCCTCGAACTCAGATCAACTACATATCACGGGTACCTACATACAACTCCAAGGAGAAATCGATAATTGTCGGTTTCTTGAACAGGTATGTTGAGGAGGACTTCGTCGCTGCTGCTCGGTTATGCAGAGATTTATCTACCCGGGACCTGGGTTTCGATGGGCCCTCGAATCGCATATTCGTCAATGACCACCTTAACTCTGGGTCCAAAACTGTTAAACAAAACTAGACTGGGAAACTGTTAAACAAAACTAGACTACTGGCCAAGGAGAAGGATTTCAAATATATCTGGGTTAAACATAGTAAAATTCATGTTAGAAGGCAGGATGTAATAATTATTGGTAGGGAGAGGGATTTAAACAAATTAAACTAATCCATTGCTGTAATAGGATATTTGTTTATTATTATTCTGCATTTAGTTGCTTTTTATTTATCACAGCGTATAATTTTTTTATTTTTATTTTTTATTCTTGTCACGTGACTAAAATTTTAATATTGTATAAAAGGTTGAGCATCCCTGGCGAAGTTTCGCTACCTGACTTTAATTTAATTACTCGAACTGTCTGCATTGTTTATTGCACTGATCTATACTTAACGGGAACATACCAACACATGTTTGTCTTGCTTGCACTCATAGTTTTGGGTAGGTTCTATTTACCTTGTCGCACCTTTGTCCACTTTTTTAATAATTACCCACTACCAATTTTTTGTTACATTCCGTATTATAATTCAATTATTGACTTATTATTTACTTTGTTTTGTATAACCGGTCCCTGCTGCAGCTGTTTGGAGTGGAACTTTGTTGTTTATTATGAGTTTGTGTATGTTATTGATACCAATGGCTTGTTTTAGTGTTAATAGTTTGTGCATTTACTACCAGAACGTTCGTGGTCTTCGAACTAAAACTCAGGAATTCTATCGTCGACTTTGTCTTTCCTCATTCGACATTATTATTCTCACGGAAACGTGGTTGACGGATGGTGTTTTGGATGGTGAATTATTTAGTGGGGATTATGTGGTGTGGCGTCGTGACCGCGACTTTCAACTCACTGGCCAAACGCGTGGAGGTGGTGTTCTGATAGCCGTCCGTAGGGGTATTGGCGCAATCCCGCAGTTAGGTCTTCATTCCTCAGCCGAGGACCTGTGGATTTCTATTAATTTTAATCAACCAGGGACTAAAAGGCATTTCAAATTGTACGTATGCGTTCTGTACCTGTGTAATCAGAACCGGGGTCATTCCTTTTCTGTTCAGTTGATTAATTTCCTGAATAAGTTAAATGGAGTAGTATTAAATAATCCAACTGACAAATTTCTTGTCGTGGGGGATTTTAATTTGAGTGGTATAGCATGGCATAAGACGTATGACTTTTATTCACCTACTAACATGTGTTCAAGTGACGCATACCTCCTTACGGACGAATTCAAGGTGTTATCATTGAACCAATACAATGGAGTATTAAATAAACACGGTAAGCTGTTAGATTTGGTTTTATGCAATGAGACCATATATGTGGGTGAATGCTTGGATCCCCTGGTGCCGACAGACGACTATCACCCGGCCCTAAGTATCGTCACTAGTTTATCCGGTCACACTTGTCTAGCATCGTCACCGTATACTAAATACTTATTTGACAGAGGAAATTTTGAATCTATCAACGAGGAGATTGCGGCCATTGACTGGGTGAGTGAATTTGGAAGTGGGTCTCTTGGTGACTCACTTAACTTTTTTTATAATACCTTATCTGAGTTACAAGATAAATTTATTCCCAAAAGGCGAGTTTACAACAATACCTACCCTATCTGGTATTCTTCCCAACTTAGGAGACTCTTAAAGGATAAATACAAATATCATCGCAAATTAAAGATATATGGCAGATTAGCGGATGAGGTGACCTTTAAATATCTGCGCGAGAGGATCACCAGACTTGAAGGTGAATGTTACACTGCTTATATAGCTAGTACAGAAGCCGGTATTAGAGTAAATCCGAAGCGGTTTTGGAGCTTTGTCAAGCATCGATCCAGGTCTGGCACTATACCTGGCTACTTAACTTACGGTGACGTCACGTTGTCCTCCACAATGACTATCTGCGAAGCATTCTCCACCCACTTTCGTTCCACCTTTCTAGAACCGGACATTGACTCCCATGTGTCTCAAATTCGTGACCATGACGTCTCGACTGCATCTGACATTCATTCTATTGAAATTAATGTCGATTCAATTATGAGATTGTTGTCCAACCTCGACCCTCACAAGGGCGCTGGGCCTGACAAGATATCACCCAAATTTCTTATTAAGTGTGCTAAATCTATAGCTCTTCCAGTTTCCCTATTGTTTACCAAATCTCTATCTTCAAGTACTGTACCTCAAGTCTGGAAGTCTGCCTATATTACACCCGTGCATAAAAAAGGCCCAAAAACTGAAGTCACCAACTATAGACCTATCTCAAAGCTATGTATCTTGGGCAAGGTATTTGAGAGGGTGATATATGATCAGGTCTACGCGGCTCTTGGGAATGGTTTCAGTCCCTTCCAACACGGTTTTTTGAGGGGTCGTTCGACTGTTACGAATTTGGCTGTACTGAACGATTTCGTGTCGCAAAGCATGGATGGTGGAGCTCAGGTTGATGTAGTTTACACAGATTATTCGAAATGTTTCGATCGAATAGATCATAGAATTCTCCTATCTAAATTGTGGCTTGCAGGTATCCACGGGGATTTGCTTCGTTGGTTCGCATCATATCTTGCATACAGGACTCAGGCCGTTGTTATCAATAATTATATATCTAGTTGGGTACCCGTTCCTAGCGGGGTCCCACAGGGCTCCTTGTTGGGCCCCTTACTCTTCATATTATACGTGCACGACATCGATTCTTGTTTCCATTCTTCTCATCTGCTCTGTTTCGCTGACGACATGAAGATTTATTCAGCTGTCTCATGCTTCAATGACATGGTGGCTCTTCAGTCGGATTTGGATCGACTAGATGAATATTGTCAGCGTAACAAACTGGACCTGAATCCTACAAAGTGTTCAGTTATTACTTATAGTCGCAAACGTAGTACATTGCCAACAACTTATAGGTTGAGAATGCAAGTGTTACCCAGAGCTGATGTAGTGAGGGACTTGGGCGTTTACCACGACCGTAAACTTCTGTTTGATGACCATATTCAAGTGATAGTTGGTAAGGCATATAGAGCTCTTGGATTTATTATGAGGCTCTCTAAAGATTTCAAACAGGCAAAAACGCTCAAGATTTTGTACTGCACTTATGTAAGAAGCCACTTGGAATATGGATCGCAAATATGGAATCCCTGTTACAGTACACACATCCAGCGCTTGGAGGCAATTCAACAGCGCTTTATTAAATATCTTTGCTTTAAACTTCATGTTCCATATAGCTCAGACAAATATCTAGAATTGTGTAGGCAGTTTCATATTCTACCCCTTACTAATCGCCGTCGAATAGCGGATTGTACCACAATACTAAAAATCATCTCAAATGAAATTGACTGTCCCGATCTCTTGTTCAAACTCTCTTTCAATGTCCCATGCAGATCTATTCGCTACAATCCCCCACTTTTAATTCGAAATTCCTCAACGAGGTATAGGCAGAATTCCTTTATTATGCGTGCAAGCAGAGACTTAAACAACTTGTGTAAGGAGTATCCAATAGATCCGTTTGTAACGCGGACTTCTGCGGTGCGAAGGATGCTCACCCTTCAGTTTTTTAATTGATGAATAAATTAAGTTAATTTATTATTAATTTGTTATTGTCGGTACTATGGTTGGTGTGTGTTCACTTTTTATGTTTAAATTTAGTTGGTATATGCTCTTGTTGTTTTGTTTTTTTTTTTATTATTATTTTCTTTCCCTAAATGTAATTTGTTTAGACTGTGAGTGTTTTTTAATTGAATAACGTGAAATCTATCCGTGAAAACCTGTAATTGGCTTTCTGGCGTTATTATAATATCTGTTTGTTTGTCATGTGTAGCTGTTGGTTTTCCTATCCATAAATAAATAAATAAATAAATTATCACTTAATCATATAACTGATTGTAAAAGCTAAACAACAAATAAATTAATATTGAAATGATAAAACACTTATCAACAAAAGACTACCACAATAAAACGATAAACTTAATTCATAAAAACAAGTAGGTACTGTAGTTTTACTTGCCTTTAACATGTAATACAAAAGTCCTAGATTTTACCATTCACTGGGCATAAATCGCAACTCCATTAAATCTTTTTTCTTAATCAAACGTACTGCACACCACTACTTGTCTTAATAATGTAGGCTAGCACAGAGTTGCCAAAATGTATCAAAACTATAAGAAGGTGATGTCCAAGTCGGTTTGTATATTTTACCGCCAAACAACTGATACAGCAGCTGATCTCATACTTGTAAAATGTAAGAAGCGTTATCACTCAGTGACATTGAGACTACCCATTTCATACCCAACTTCATACTAATATTATAAAGACGAAAGATTGAACTGTTTGTTTGCATTAAACAGGCTCAGAAACTACTAGACCGATTTTATTCTTTCAATCGTTGCAAGACACGCTAATCTTTAAGGAGTAACGTAGACTACTTTTTATCCTAATGTTCCCACAGATTTAAAACCTACGGTAGAAAATTACTCGTGTACTCCACGCAACTGAAGGCGCAGAAGGAAATCTAGACTAATATATAGATTATATGTACACACATTGTATGTACAAAGTGTCTAACTAACGTACACGTATTAATGCTAATTGAATAATTAGAACGTGCTTCGTTTTTATAGATATCATGTATACTGAAACGAAAATTGGGTAGAGAACTCAAACTGCTCTAAGTAGGTATTCTTTTATTGCAGGCAGGCGCTAATCTCAGACATGACAAAAAGACAATTTAGATAATTAGTAATATTAGGTCATATAGTTATTTAAAACATGATTTTTAACTAACAGTCGCCAGTTATTTACAGAATCCTTACTTTACTTTATTATTTTATATTATAAATCGGAAAGTGAGTTTGTTTGTTCCACTTTAACGCCGTAACTACTAAACCGATTGCTTTGAAATTTTGCAGACGTAAAGTTAGAAGACGTAAAGTCAGAATAGGGTACCCTATTATTTAATACGGACTTCTTTAGTCGTTTTTGAAATACTAATATTGATTTTTCAGATTTTAATCCATCTGGCAATTTATTATATATTTTTATAGTATGGACTATTAGTTAACATTTTTATTTTTGATGGTGGCGCACAATACAACTACACGTGGTTTTCAATCGATGATTGGTCCATACTTTTGAGGTACAATATATTGCGTATAATATTTTGTATAAAAGATACACATACTTACCTTTTTACCATTTATTTGTGGTCACTTTTATCCATTAGAACTAAAAATTAAAGCAAAGTTACTAATGAACAAAACGGCGCCAAATTACTTTTTTAATAAAAAAAAACCAGTTCGAAGCCAGAAGTTATTTTATTTATTTTAAAAATAATTTACTAAAAAGTTTTATTTATGTGCAAATTATTTTAAATTAGGAACGGGATAATCAGTCTATATCAAGTTTTCTAAAGGATCCGTCTTCCATGAAGTCATTGACGACTGGTGGACCAAGACGTTTCGACTCATCTGTTCCCAATTGCTCCTCCACTTTCATCCAGTCATGGTATTCTTTGAACTTGCCCACCCAATATTCTGTAAGTTTAAATATACGAATTTAACAAAAATTGTTTTCATCATTACTTGTCAAAAAGGTAAAAGAGTAATAATGATCTGAAACTAACCTGTCAGTTCTGGAATAGAAGGTCCAGATCCACCGTATTCTGGGGGTACTACTTCTTTAGGAATGTCTTCCATCAGCTCCTCTTGATTTTTATGAATTTTCAACTGGAAACATAACGAAAAAAATTAGAACATTTATATATTTCTTTAGAAACTCGACAATATTTTGCCTTTTAACTATATGAACATGATGCTAAGGTTAACAAAAACATTGCATTACTGACTGGTTACAAGTTCAACAAAACAATGTTTCCTATTCTTCGTAGGTACACCAGCCCATTTGGTAATTCTAACAATTTAAAAATGTTCAACAGTATTTTTTCAATTCCGAAATAAAATGTCGTAATTCAAATCAAATAATTACCCTTTGTCTAGCTTTTTCATTTAAAAATCCTTGAATAATTGTGATGACCTTCTCTACACCAGAAGGTAGGTTTATATGATGGCTGCCTTTCAGTCGAAGGGGCATAGAATCCTGAAATACATTGGAAAAGACACTTAATAACATTGCAGCATCATGTCAATTAGAAATATATACCTCTAGAGTCAATTAGAAATAGTGTTTAAAACATTATTTTCAAGGTTAAATAACTTAAGAAAAGTTTATTGTACCCAATATGAGGTAGAACAAAATTATAACAGAAAGAACTGGTGTTCCGCAATAATATTCAAGGATAATCTTAAATAAAAAAAATGCTAATATCGTACTTAAGAGACCAGATACTCGATAAGCATAGATGGTAACTATCAAAACAAGCAGATTTGCAATGAAATATAAACTATATATTACTTAATTTATAGTTCAATTTGAATTGCATACGTACTTGGCTAACAGCAACCATTTTCTTCAGCATCGATGGAGTTCCCTGAACAAAGTGAGACATTGAGACTCCCACGTAGTCTGTGACGATCTTGATGCCTAATACACAGGCAATATCGTCTTCCAACACCATAATCTGAAAAACATAAGGTATAAAATGAAAAACACCGTTTTATTTGTCTACTAGGTAGGTAGAGATAGAGAGATAAAGAGACGATAGATCCAACTTGGAGACAGAGGCGCGAATCGCCGTAGAATTTAACTCTGAAAAGATGGGAGGTAGTAACATGAGTGTCGCAGGTTTTCCGCAGAGTATTCCAAAAGAATTGTGAATTCCATTCGTGCTGAATGTGAAGATATTGTTTTCTACATGACCGTAAACCGACCGTAGGTCCGTAACCATGAATATGCTCTTGATAATTTTGTTGTTATGAGAAAATTCGTTTATCTTTTACAAAAGGTCAGAACTCATTGATAGAAAATCTTTCAACAGCTTTCGGTAGTTGGTCTTTCGAATAGAAACTTCGTACTAGACTTGACAAAATGTCCGAAATTAGTAACTAATCTCAATGTCTTTAAATTAAGATCGATTTTAAAGAGTTTCTATTATAATTCGAGAGATATTCGCCGTAAGAAGAGAAGAATAAATCGGTAAATTGATAGTATAACATTACCTGAACTAAATAATACAGCATGCACATGATTTCGCCTACATTATGTTCCGATGGGTCGTATCTGCCAGCTCGGATGAGCAGCACTCGAGGACACAGCTTGCCTTTCGGATTTGGTAAGATTAAACATGTTCTGAAATAAGGAGAAATAAAATAGTTAATATTTTTAATAATATTGACCATTAAATCTGTAATTATTAGAATTATAATTGAATTGGAAGAATTTCGCGCGCTTTCTACTCTGTCAATAGTTCTTCATAGGTCAATGGTATCGGTTACACATTTGTCATTTGTTTCTGTTGGTTTCTTCTACATGAGATCGAATAGAAGCATGGTAAAAAAATACTTTCATTCGAATAAAATGGGAACACGATATAATGCTGACCTTATCATTTTGGGCCTGAGTTTGACAATGTTTTAAATGTCAATGTTGATACTAAATAAAATTTTCTTACCCAAGTCTAAAGAATTCCAAAAACTTAGGATCTGTAGGTTTGATTCTCAGTGTAATTTCAGGTGCTGTAGTTCTGAGAGTGTAGTACAAATCTAGCTTCTTCTTAACTCTTTCTAGACTGAACTTGCATCCTCTTAAAAACGCTATGAGCCATTGGTCCTCTGAAATGTTAAAAAACATAATTTAATTTTCAATAGTAAATACCTATTTAAACTGTCAAACACCAAGCGGTCACCGGTGACCGCAACCTATTGTTCTTTAATTGTGTCTATAACGACGGTGCTCGACGAGTTAAGTCATCAAACAGCTCTAAAATTCTAAACGGGAAATATTATTTCTGTAATATTCGAATGCAAAATTACAAGCATTAGAGGTAGAATCATGTAACACAAAAGATTTAATTTTTATTCCGTGATTGCAATTATATCCTGGCAATTAATTAGTTCCTTATTTTTGAACCGACATGAACATGTTAAACATTAATACGGCGCAGGTTTTGAAGTATACATTCATGGTCACACAGAAAATGCGATTTATTATAAGCTACTATCGAGTAAATATAATGAACTATATTTGCATAAAGTATATAAGTTATTTGCATATTATATTCTGGTAAAACTGGTAAAACTACCACAAGAAGCATTTTCCTTGAAGTGATTAGTTATGTACTAAAATTATGTGTTTGTTATCATTGTTTTAATGTAAAAATTGTATTAAACGATGTCTGTGAAAAACACAGATTAAGATCGAATTTCATATAGATAGTGTTATCGACTTATTTTAAAGAAAAATAGTATCATAACCATTGATATATAAGGTTTTTTTATTTATCAATGATCGTACCACATCCGTGATGATCGAATGAAAACATTCATGGTAAAAGCTACTTAGTGATAGGTGTAGTCAGTTTAATTGATAAATCATGAGCACAATTCATAGATAACTCTACAATATCGTTATATTGCCTTCGTTTTACTGCAAATTAATTCAATTTAGATAAGCTATTAGTTGCTACGACCATTTTTTTTTTTTTTTATTTATTTATTTATTATTACATTTCAGTACAGTTTAAAATTTCTTATTTGCACCATTAAACCACAGCTGGTTTGTATTGGTACTCACATTCGCTAAACAAGTTTTGTTATAAATTTATAAACCCCTTCAATATGACAATTACGTTAATATAATAAGTGACAAAAATATAACATTTTAGATACGTTAGATATTTTACAAGTAACAGTAAACATCCATGAGCCAAGCATAAACGCACTCATTAAAATTGCAAAGAAACAAAGTACTCAAAGAAACCGATACCGACACACACGGCACTAGCTAATGTTAAACTTTTGCAGTCTACCCCACAATATTACATTCACATTATGAGTTCTCAGTGTGTAACCGGTTCTCGTCAACTTAAAAAAAAAATTGTAATATACAGGCTGTTTCCTACATTTTGGTTGTGAATAATTTTAGACCATGTTATTTATGATATTGTGGTAATATTTTTTATATTTCTGTTTATAGTTTTTGGAGTTAATTTCGTATTTGATATTTTGTGGAATTTCATTAATTATTGTGGGGATTATAAATTTAGAAGTTCGTCTGCCATAATAATTTTTAACTTGAGGTATTATTAATTTATTTTTGGTAATATTCCTAGTGATTATTTTATGCGAAATGGGTACTTGAATACTTTTATTATTAAATTGTTCACTCAAGAAGGCTAGATGAAATCGAAACTGTACAGGTAATATTTTGCAATATTTGAATAATTCTGTGACGTTATTTCTGCATTTGTCTTTTATTTTACTCGGGACCATAAGTTTTAGAAATCGAACCTGTAATTTAGTTATCTTTTCAATAAGTGTTTTAAAGGTACGCCCGTAACTTGTGATTCCGTATGCAATAATTGATTCCGCCGAGGCCATGTACATGCTAAGTAGTGTTTTAAACGGAACTTTCGGTTTCAATATGTAGAACTTAGCCAATATTGCCCGTAACCTATCACACACTAAGTCGACATGAAAAGACCAGTTGAAACGGTTGTCTACGATTAGTCCCAGATACGTGTGGTGCGTTACCTGGTCAATTTCCTCGCAACGACACGCGCCTCGCCGCGTAGAGTGAAGACAACCGTGACTATGTGATACAATACTGAAAGGCATCATGAGCTTCAAGTGGCTTGAATGGACATGTATTATTTTAGTTTTACTGGAGTTAATAACCAGTCCAGCATCATGTGCCCATTTAGAGACTCTAGTAAAATCTTCCTGTAACCAGTGCGCTGCTATATTAACATCTCTGTGGGCCGCTGCAAGGCATGTGTCATCTGCATATTGATAAATTGAGCAGTGATTTACCACATGCTCCATGTCGTTAACATAGGTCAGGTAGTGCAAAGGCCCAATTACTGAGCCTTGAGCAGTCCCGTCAGTGACATCAACAGCATCACTCATCTCAGTACTGATCTTAACAGTGTATTTCCGATTGTTCAGGTAGTCTTTACACCACCCAAGCATTGGCCCCCGAATCCCAGAGTTTTCAAGCTTTGTCAACAGCGTGTTATGTTTAAGCGTGTCAAAAGCCTTACTGAAGTCAATAAATAGCAAAAGTACATGGTTTCTGGCATTGAGAGATTCATTGACCTCATCAGTAAATTTTGACAGCAGCTGTGAAGTAGACTTATTAGCTTGAAAACCATACTGTGTACTGGACAACACGTTCTGTTCGACATAAAAATCTTGTATCTGTTTACAGATATATTTTTCTACTATTTTGTCAATAACTGGCAGAATAATGATCGGTCTATAGTTTTTATAGTCACTTAAGCTTCCTTTTTTATGTATAGGGCGCACTATACCGGTTTTCAATACTCCCGGATACTTTTCTTGTTTAACACTATTATTAATTAATTTTACGATAACACTGGCCATCTTGTTACATATTGATTTTATGTCTATGCACCTAATATTGTCCATGCCAGGTGCCTTCTTTGCGTTGAGATTTTTAATTATTTTAGTCACACTGCTGTTTGTAGCCTTCCTAAAGAAAATTGACGAGTTATGGGGAAACATATACTCTGATTCATTTAATAAACGATGTTTACAATTTGGCAAGATTTTTTGAACGCTTTCTCTGAATTCCTTAGCAAAATTATCAGCGATAGATTTTATTTTTAAATGACTGTTTTTGAAGGCTTTCAGGATAGACTCGTCAACCGAATTCTTGTTACGACCAGACAAATTATTGAGTATTTGCCATAGGTTTCTGGGGTTTGATTTATTAATATTTATTTGATATGAGTAATATTTATTCCTAGATGTTTCGATTATTTTGTGCGTTCTATTTCTTAATTTATTATACTCTAATCGCAGAATTTTGTTTGTTGGATCACTCTTCCATTTTATGAATAATTGATCTTTTTTTTTACACATATTATTAATTTTATTATTTATCCATGGCAATATGTTTCTTTTACTATGACTTTTAATTATTTTCGTGTATTTAGATTCCTCGTAACATTTTTCAAATTGTTTTCTTATGCAATCATAAATAGCTATCGGACATTCTATAGTATCTATTTCGCTCCAGCTTATGTTATTCAATAGTGATTTCATTTTGACATTATCAATTTTCTCAATTTTTTTTGTAGCACCTTGTATACGCATTGGGTCCGATCCCAAGCAAGATAGTACTAACATGCGGTGATCAGCCATTACAGTACCGAGTGCGGCCGAGTAAAGGTACAACGAGCGCGTTCTTGCAAATATGTGATCTATACAGCTACGTGTAATGTTATTTCCGCGAGTTTCAATTCTAGTGTAGTCAGATATCGCGCTCACTAGACCAAATTCGGACATGCTACTCATGTAATATTCTCGAATGTTGTCATATGTTTTCAGATCAATATTTACGTCTCCTAGCAAATAAGTGTCGCATGATTTAACAGAAGAAACAATACTGCTTATTTCCTTAACAAATAGATGCTTACTTTCACTCGGTGGCCTATAAATTGCACATATGTATGCTTGATAATTTTGAGGTGTGGTTATGTGACCTATAATACATTCACAGTGCATTGTACAGTGATTCGATGGTGCAAATACGTGACCCTCTCTTACATAAATTATTATTCCACCACCTTTTTTATTTTTACGCAATTTACTGTGCAAATCATAGCCATTGATGTTATACATAGGAAGAATGTTTTCGTTTATGTTAACTTCTGTTAGGATTAGAACATCAATAGTAATTTTAGATGAATTGATTAATTGTATTACGTAACAAAAATTTTTGATTAAGGATCTAATATTTATGTGAACAATATTTAAATAAGTTAATAAAGATTTTAATAAAGATTTTGATAGTCGTTTAATATCAATGGAGGTTTTTAGACACTTGACTAATTCCACGGGCACATCTACCCCCAAACCTAATCTGTTCTCAATTAAATTTGCTGGCAGAACTGAATCTTGATCAGATTTAATTGAATCAAATTACTGGACTATCCCATATAAAATGACAAATACGTTGGTTATTCATTTTTTTCCTGTTTTATCATAGAGTTTACAGTCAGTCGGGTGATAGTGTATAAAAGCCAGTTTTAATATCTAAACTGGCTATATATGAATGACATTCATTACTACCTATGTTTTAATACATACTTCCATGGCAATTATTGTTAAAACTGAAGGCTACACTTCAGTTTACGAGTGTAGTATTTGAGATTAGCTCCACGTATATGAAACACAAATAAACGTATTGTTACGATGTTAACTATACATCTTATTATTGTTCTACACTAACGCATTTCAAGCTAATCCAATCTGATCATTTTCTTCAACAGATTTTGGACTTAACGATAAAGTGGTAGAGTTGAAATTATATTTAAAGGTCTGCATACCTGTTCTTGCTTTTAAGTGTGGTTGTTTGGCAATCCAGTCCTTCAAATGTTGTAAATCATTGGCTATTTGCTTTGGGTTCTCGTTCAATTCCTTTTTGGCAATTTCAGCCAATTCTGGAGTCAGTTCACGTATCATTGTGATGTTGTTTTATTTCTGTGGACACACGAATTCACAATAACTATTTTGTTATTTAGGATATGAACGCTTATCTAAAGCTATATTTAACAAAACGTATACGACCGTATAATAAGGAAATGAATGGAATACAGAGAATAAATATTTTTTACCCTATCCAATGAAATTAATAACAAAACACAGCACACTACCATACGTCTGAAACACGGTATTACACTGACAAATATCGAACAATCACAAAACGAATCAATTGTTCTAAGTAGTTTACATGGTCGAATTTAGACCAATGACGCTCTAGAGCGACTTCTAATGATCGATCTAATGATGAGCGATGTTCATTATGGCAATTAATAACTAGTTATTTATCTATTAGCACTAGATTTCCACCTGCTTCTCGTATATTCAAGAATTATACAAATGGACTACTCGCTGAAAACAAATTACAAAAATTAGATTGTCTCGAACAAAACAGACTAGACAGATGGGCAAAAAGAAGCGGTATACTTTTAGTTTTAAATAGGAAAATAGTAAAAACTGTTAAGCTGCCCTACAATATACTACATTACACTTATTTTATTAGCTTTTTTATAAAATTACACAAAATTCTATTGTGGTTAATAGGGATAATAGCCATAACAATTTAGCGAGCAGATTAGCCTAAATATATAAAGTATATTAAAATATATAAAGTATATTAAAATGAAAGATACGCCTTTATAGCCACATGTAATAGGAAAGTACTTAACACATAGATTTTGAAGATAACTAGTATTGATTTCCTTCAACTATACATATAAATAATCTAGTTGCTAAATACCGCACCCAGTGTCTGAATATCAGACCGATTTTTAAGGAACATTATTTAGAAGGTTAAATAGAAATATACAAGAAAAAGTATTACTTAGTACTTACATTGGCACCGCATTTGTTGAAAGTGATAGGAAGTGAGGCGATACGTACCTATCGTTCGGTGCACTGTCAGTACGGCCGTATCGACAAACTGATAAAGCGGTGAATGTTATCACCACCACCGTTCCGACACGAAGCCAACCGACCAATATTATCCAATCAGGTGACAAGCACAATCTTTGTTCCAGTTCTATTGTAATTACCCAACATCCATGGAATCGGTGTTTGGATTGTCAATTTGACATAGAGTAAGTACCTACGAATACAAGTAACCGCTGATTGGTGAACATTTTATTCAAAATCTTATCTACTGTAATATTTAATTGAATATGACTTTAAGTTTAGTTATTGAATTTAAAATTTTATGTTCTTTTAAATTAGATTTAATCTATAATGGCGATGTAACGTAGTAGTGAACAAAAACTCCAGTACCTACATAATATTTCAGCATGTACATATATTGACGTGCACACGAATCACCCGTTGGTTAGCAATCGGCGCTTTCCACCTTCCTCGTTGCCATTGATATTAATTCTAAGAATGTTCTCTTATCTCTAACAAGATATTTAATGAAACAAAACAGATATTTTAGAAGTTCTATGGTAAAAATCTGCCTATATTTCAATCGGCCAATTAGGTAGATATGATTAAGTTTTTTCTAAGTGTGAAAGAGTGTCACTTTTCAGTGCTATGTTTTTATTTCACAACTATAACCTATTTATCCGAACGGTAAGACTAACGGCAATAAACCGAATCTTAATAGTACATTATTCACTTCATTGTTCATCTTTCAACGTCGTCATAATCTTGTAATTGTACGGTGTTTGTTTAAGTATCATAATCAGCTAATTGTATGCCTATTCTTCCTCTTCACTTTATGACTGTAGGTATAGAATCATTAAACGTAACCTTAACATCAAGATTATCTTATTTTCAAGTCTAATCATCACACGTTGACACTTTTCTTACCCTAGAACACTTCTTGAGTTGAAAGGTAACAAACACATACGTCCTCACAAACTATTGCATTTATAATTTTGGTAGTAGATTTTATTTATTTATTTAAACTTTAATGTACACAAAAACAAGTAATGGTATACGTACATAAGGCGGACATTAATGCCATATGGCATTATCTCCCAGTCAACCTTAGGGTTGAATAGGAAAGGGATTTTGTTGTTGATTTCATAAAAATAAAATGCGCAGTATAATTTTTCGAATTATATTAATCAAATCAAATTAGTTTATTGTTTTCAGTTAGGCTTATAACTATTTAGAAAGGTTTTTTAAATTATTTTAATCAAATCACATAAAATTATATTCAGTTTGGCTAGCAAGTAAGCAATTATGACTAACCTAGAATGGTCTACTAAAACTCACCATTGATTGAGTATAAACAAAAATCAATTATAAAATTACTATACCTACGTACTAGTATACTCATTAATCCACAGTTAATTGCCTAAAAGATCCTTGGACTCCGATCATATTTTCTGTAGTTTTTTCTTTACCCGGCCTATTGCTCTCATCCGTTCCAAACTTCATATCTTCTTCAAACCAATCTCCATATTCGTCTAGTTTTTTCACCCAATAGTCTGAAAAAAGGCGCTTCAAATAAATAGGTATAAAGATTATTTTTCTCAAATAATATGTATCAGTAATTACAAGATTCTTATCGTTTTATTTTTACAAAGCATTTAGTGGTGACTCCTGCGAAAAGAACACGAGCAATACTGCTGATTTTAAAATTTTAACAGAAGATTACAAAGCTTTGATTTGCAGGCGCTGCGTGAACCTTGTTGTCTATTTCTCGCCCATCTTTGCAATCACACTAACATTGGCTACGGCGGACATTAAGGATCCCGCTAGACCCCTATCCAACAATAATATGTATATAATTACCAATATAGAATAAGTACGTTAAAAGCATAAAACAAAATATGTGGTACCTATTATGTCCTGCTTACTTCCTCCCTGTCCGCCATACTCCACAGGTAATATTTCAGGAGGGACGTAATTATTCAGTGTACTCAAATCCATGGTGTGCATGAAGAGCTGAAAAGAATAGAATAAGTTATCAAGTCAAAGAAAAATCATCTTTATAGAAATTAAAATAAAGGCCATTATAATATGAGACTATTTGGGTTTTTTTATTCATAGCTACATATCTAGAGGTATTTACTTTTTTCCTATGTTTCTCGTTGAGAAGTTTTTTCGTCAAACTGAATAATTTCTCCAAAATCGGCACTCCGTTTATGATGTGCAAACTTTTCAATCTTAATGGTGAAGCATCCTGAAAAATATAATTCACAAAATTGTTATAGCAGTTAATTAAATCTGCATCTTGGGCTTAAGGGTTTGAGTGCTAAATTACTTAAATGCATTTAAATATTTAAGACACTAAGTTGCAGAAATATTCGCGCGGTGTTCGACAATAAACCCTGTTCTATTACAATAAGACTAATAACACAACATCAATGAATCCCCTTCGAGGATGTTATAAAATGAAATTAACACTAGTAAAGTAACCAGCCGTTTTTTGTCCGGACATTTTTTGTCTTCTTGTCTTTGACATATTTAAGTATGCACCGGAAAAAATAGAACAAAGCCACGTGTACCATTGCACCTAACCGATAACGACTGATAAAGAAATTTCTGCTATCTATAGCTTCACATAGGTACCTATTTATTGATTGGCTTGTTAATCTTGTAGAAGGTAAGTGCAACTACCGAAACGAATTATTGGTTTGACAAACTAATATTTTATTAATATTATTTTAAACCAGCAGCTTTGCCCGCGTTCCCAGGCGTAAAAAGCTGCATATGTATTACTTCAGACCATAATCTATCTCTGTTCCAAATTTCATCCCAGTCCCTCCAGCCGTTTTGATGTGACTGATTATCAAACGTACACACAAACTCACATATTTATAATATCAGTTCAACCTAATTTCAAACCCTACAGCGTAAAGTCCACTGCGGTCAACTCAACATTCGACCTACTTATATTTGCTTTTGGTACAGTAACTGTGTCTAGAGATTGTGCCCAGGATATTAAAGTATAATCCTACCAAGTTTCATCGAAATTCGCTAAAATTAAACCAGGTTTTGGATCTGCTATATCGTTGTCTAGTGGTAACTAAAACTAAAATTAAATATTTATACGTAATTTTTATTTGCATGCTTGTTATGTCTTTCCTAAATATAATAATTTATAATATTAACTTTACAATTAATGAAATCTCAAATGAAACTTACTGTTTACTTAATTATTTTTGCGAGGATAGTGTATTCTTCGCTGCATTCCGATTATCTTATATTCAATTTTGCAACTTATTAATGATCAGCTGTACAAGTACCTATGAATTTTTTGTGACGTGTCTGCCGCTTATAATTGTTGGTGCCCGCATGTTTACAATATCTCGCTGCAATAAAAAACTGTGTTGTAGTTATGTTGTGACATTGTTTTACAGCGATGGTTTTGAGTTATTATTGATTATGGGTCAGGTTTACCTTGCGGGTTCCCGTACCAATAATACATCATCATGCATTATTGTTGCTGGTTTTTTGTGTCTGCACATTCATATTTTATTTTATTATTTGATGATAATTTACTGTATGGGTGGAGATGGAGTTGTTACGGCTTATGTATCAAATAAAGTTGTAATTTCCTACCTATTAGTGTCGGAACAATGCACTTATCAGTCACTAAATAGAAATAAATTGTTGTTATTGATGCATTGTGTTCTAAACTGTTTGAATTTTATTGAGAAATCCAAAACACCTGTAGTGTATGATGAGCGGCTTATATTTGTATTTAAGTGCAACATTTACTAATGATAATCATAAAGTAACTGTATATTACCAAAATTGCAGGGGAATTCGCACCAAATTGCACATTCTTTACATGAATATCTTGGCGAATTGCTATGATATCATAGTGTTGACTGAGACCTGGTTGACACCGGAGATATGCGATGGTGAGTTCATTGATGAGCGTTACACGACATATAGATGTGATCGTGATCGTTCTGCGACTGGGAAAAAAGATGGGGGCGGTGTCCTTGTGGCTGTTTTGAGGGGGTTGCATTCAGTTCGACTTGTTTCGAAGTTATCTGCACTGAACAATATTGAGCACGTTCTCGTCCAGCTGCCTAGTCCGACTCAGGGCAAATGTCAGGTGCTTGGTGCTGTCTACATACCTCCAAATACAACAGAATTTTTCTATCTTGAATATTTCGAATCGTTGCAGCGCTGTCTTGACTGCCCTGGTATTGAACGGTTTTACTTGTTGGGTGACTATAATTTGCCGGGAGTTGACTGGGTTGGTTGCAGTGATGATATATCGCCACCACTCGGCATGATATGCAGTGGGGGTTCTAGCATTTGTGGACACCTGGCTACCTTTATGTCTATACTTAATGCCTACCAGTACAATACTATAAAGAACAACAACGGAAGGCTGTTGGACTTGGTCATTAGCAATCAGGCATGTTCGATCTATTCACCCTCAGATTATTTACTAAAGTGTGATAACCATCATCCCCCTTTTTGTGTTCTGACATCTCTTCGGTTACCCCAAAACTCTAGAATACGTAAACAAATAAAAAAATACAATTACTATAGAGCTGATTATGACAATATCAACCTTAATTTAAGCAAAATCAATTGGTACGACATCTTGAGTAGTGACAAATCCGTGGATGATAATGTTAACATTTTTTATAACAACATTTTTCAATTAATTAAAGCACACACACCACTGATTAAATGCAGGTCACTAAAATTTCCAATTTGGTTCTCAAAAGCCCTGATACACATTTATAAAAACAAAGCTAAAGCTTGGTGTAAATGGAAAAAATATAATAATCTTTCAGATTATGAGCAGTTTGCGTTGTATAGGTCGAGATTTCAGACTGAATGTAAGATCTGTTACACTAAATATATTAATTCTGTTGAGGATGGCATTAGGACGAACATTAAGCACTTTTGGAAATACATATCGAATCGTAAATCCACTACTAGCATACCTTCTAATATGACTTATAACGACCGGTCCTCTGGCGATACTGAAGAGATATGCAATCTGTTTTCTAGTTTCTTTAACTCGGTTTATGAGGAGTCTACCCTGCATAACATGCATGATAATGCATATAGAGATCGCTCCGAAGGCTGTTCGTTGCTCGGTAATATTGAGTTTAATGTCAATGAAGTACTAAGGGCACTAAAATCATTAGATCTATCTAAGGGACCAGGTCCAGATAACGTCTCTGTAATTTTTGTTAAGAATACAGCTAAGCACTTATGTATCCCCTTATGTATTATATACAACCAATCCATCTCTCAAGGTGTCTTCCCTACTTTATGGAAGAGTGCAAACATAACGCCAGTTTATAAGTCGGGCTCTCAGCAGGATATCAGGAATTATCGTCCTATATCGATACTGTCTACTCTGTCAAAGGTATTTGAGCGGCTAGTCCATGATAAAGTTTATCCCTTCTTTCACAATCAAATAATACAGGAACAACACGGATTCGTAAAAAGAAGGTCCACTACAACTAATTTGGTTGATTTTGTAGATTATTTATTTAATAATATGGACTCGCGTTTACAGGTCGATTCAATATACACAGATTTTCAAAAAGCTTTTGACAAGGTTGATCACCAACTACTCCTGGCTAAGCTCGCCTTCAATGGTGTGCACGGCGATTTGCTGAGATGGTTTGCTTCTTACGTCTCAAATCGAACCCAGAGGGTTGTTATCAATGGTTATAATTCTGTTACGATAGAGGCAACATCTGGAGTACCTCAGGGATCGATTCTTGGGCCTCTTCTTTTCATATTGTTTATTAATGACATAAACAACTGTTTTAAATATTCCAAATTACTCCTTTACGCAGATGACCTAAAAATTTTTAAAACCATAAAAACCTTTCATGATTGTCAGCTATTACAAGAAGATTTAGTTAGATTTGGTCAATATTGCGATAAAAATAAACTAAAACTTAGCATTCCAAAATGCTGTTGCATAAGTTTCACAAAGAATAAAAAGATTATTAGATATCCGTATTCCCTAAATAATGCTGTTTTGTTGAGAGTGCCCATGGTCCGTGATCTCGGAGTTTTGCTGGATGATAAACTACACCTAGATGCACACATAAGTAAGATTGTCGGCAACGCCTATCGTATGTTCGGGTTTGTGATGAGATCGTCAACGGAGTTTTTACGCCCAAGTACATACTTATATCTTTATAAGTCTTTGGTCAGGTCTCAGTTGGAGTATGCGGTGCCGGTGTGGAATCCCTTTTATATTAAATATTCAAATAGTATAGAAAAAATACAGAATAAATTTTTAAAAGCTGTTCATCATCGCTGTTTTCGTGTGCCTGCAAGCTATAATGACTTGCTTAAAAGGTACAAACTCCACGGTCTTCAGACTAGGAGATTAATTTTGGAGACTATGTTTTTGTATGATTTATGTAACAATGCATATGACTGTATGGACATTTCCAATCGAATGCGGTATGTAGTGCCCAGAACAACAGTGAGCCGTGGGGTGCGCCCGAGACCTGTATTCTTCGTTGGCTCATGTCATACTAATGCGGGCTTAAGGGCACCTTTACGTCGCATCGCTGATCAGTACAATAAATATTTTAGCCACATTGATTTGTTCGCAGCGTCTAAAAATAAATTCAGAAACCTTGTCCGGGAATCTGGTAATGATCGGACTCACTAATTATTTCATAGATAATTTTTTTTAAGGTGTTTTTTTTTTATATATATCCATTCAAACATACAATGCATATTCATTAACTGTTGTATTTGATTAATTAATGTTATCGCTTCCTTTTTACCGATGTAAAAAAATATAATTTAGAGACATTGTAAACTATGGTTCATAACTGTATCAGTTTTGTTTGTGAATTTATGTATGTAGTGTGCCTACCTAAATTGTACGACTTCTTTTAACTACTTTTTTTTTTGTATTCTGTGGAGAATGTCGTTGATTATACATTTATTCTATACTGTCATATTTGTTATAATGTATTATTATAGTGTATAATTGTTAATTTTCCCAAATAAATAAAATAAAATAAAATATAGAAATTGGACTACTAGTTTTTGCGTGATGCGTGAACATACAGACAGACACACAAAATTATTATTTTTTTCACATTTTTTGGTTCGCTGTCTACTGTAACAACCCCTACTATTTATTATTTAATAATTTCAATGTTCAAAATGTACACTTCTACAGTTTTCCTGTAGGTATGTATAGTCATCATGTATGTATAGATTATATATTTAGATATACTTGAAAGCAGTCGACTTTGATTACGTTTTGTACCATATTGTGAATAAAATTGATGACGTATCTTGTGTCCTTTAAAGTAAAAGTAACTTTAAATTTATATTTCAATGTCTTAGTGATAATGTCAATAACCTAAGTAATGACATAGGATATTCTCAACATGGTACGTGGCATGGCACGGTAGTCTCACTGGTACGTACCTGCCCCGCAATCACGAGCTTCTTCAATACTGTTGGTGTCATCGCCATTATATGAGCCATGGAGATTCCCTCAATGTCTATCACGTTTATAGTCCCATTCACCATAAACGCGTCATCTTCTAAATACATGATCTGTAAATGAAAATATTTTGTTATAGGTGCTTGTGTGCGTCCACGGGTGCATAGAGTGAGGACTCTAAGTGCCCATCCAGTGGCCTCAGGGAAGACGGTAGCACAGTGATCATGTGCTGCCGTGCAAAGCAATGATCAAGGGATACGCAGGTCTCCCTAAGGATGTGCTGTAACAGGCGTTGCACCGTGGGGACTCTGGAGCAGGTCTCTTCAGAGGACCCGGTGCAACTTACAGGTGCTGAGATTGGCCACCGGGGTGGTTTTAGTGCGGTACGAATCCAAAACTCCCTAGTCTTTTTCCCCAAAAAGCCCCGTAATAAAAAAACGCTTGTGTGTGTGTGCTCCCCACAAATAAAGTAAAAAACTTATAAAGAAGAGACAGGCAGAATTACTATCTATCCTCTTACTCGTAACCCAAAGGTAAACTGGTTAAAATGACCATGAAGTTAATATCTAAAAATAACTTTCATGTGTATATAAAGTTTAAATGAAATAGGTTCTACTCTGGTAGAACCTATCGTTTTATACATATGTAAAACCGGGTGTATAGAATTCGAGTGTCGAGGGGGGAATAGATACCATGAAGAATCTCTCAATGCCTATTCACCCTACTTCTGTTTTTATTAACCCCTCGAATTTTATTCACTCTGCTTTACGGTACCTACCTATAGTCTGAGGTTTTTCAAAAAAATTGTAGGTATTTTGTGACACTTTAAAACTAACCTGTTGAAAAAGATGTGCAAAAGAGAAGAAATCGATTGGCGGAATCTCGCTCGGATCGTAAAGGCTGAGTTTGATGAGGATAACACGAGGAGACAGTGGGGTTGCCAGCTTCGGTAACACTAAGGCAGCCCTGAAATAACGAAACAAACATTATTTACACCTACTGGAACCTAAGTCCATCTGTTCGGAAGTTAGCGCGCTAAGGCTGTTGACTATTTAGCCTAAATTCTTCTCCACGACGTTTCGATTTTGAATTTATTGGTATGATTGTGTCTTATGTCGCCTGATGTACATAATTTATTATGCATAAAAATAATTATAACTATGTATTATATTTATATTACCTGTGCGCGAAAAATCTGCTTTTTCTGTAATCTTTACGTATCTACTTTCATTATACCTCTATTATAGTTTCATATTTTAATTTTATTTTAAACACATTTTCATTTAAAAATAATACAATTCGTCGAATAACAGTGTCAAATCCATACATTTACTTTTCTATAGATAGACCTTCATGAGACTCCAATAGTAACGTCTGTTTAACATTTACATGTAAGGCAGGTGACCTATCAACAGTAACCCTGTTATACAAATGTTATACCTATAAAAATTCTATTAAATAATATTGTTTGAGTGACCTTGACATTACTCTAGTTTGATAATAAGAGTATTAAGTGAAACATTGTAAGTTATATATTTCATCATCTCTTGAGTTATCATCTCAAATTTAAGACAAACTAGTTTTACTTATATTAAGTAGTTCTATGTACAATCGCCAAAGTTTACAGTCGACCATCATTTGTATGCACTCGGCACGAGTCACCACCGGGAAAACGGATTGATAGAGGATTTGGCACAGAGTTTTATTTAAAAAGTGTACTACCGTAAAACTTGCAGATAGTACATGAACGAAACTACTACACTTCGATGCAGGATTTTATGATCGATTGATACGATATCATTGATTTCTTCAATAAATGCTGACAGAAATAGGAGCCCCGCTGCGTGGGGCTCCGTCCTATCTAAATGTTAATTCAAGCTACATGGTTACATACAGGGTGCGGAAACGGAACGGAACATGGTAAAAACCATCACCTGTCGGTTCCAACAAGATTTATTTTCATAAAAGTAAAGAATTCAATGATTCTTTTATGTAATAATAGGTGGTAATCAACTACTCAAAGATGATGAATAACACGAAAACGATTAAAATTATAAAAACTATTTATTATTGTCAGCGTTTCGGGATCGAAACCAGTTTCCGTTTACATCCTGTATAAGTTAAATTAGTCTGTCCTGTAATCTGGTACAATAATACCTACATATAAACTCATATAGGTACGATATCTTTCACTTACCCAGTTCCCAGTAAATATTTAAACCGTGGGTTAGTCTGTCTAAACCTGAATAGATCAGGCGATACTGTTCTTAAGGAATAGTATAGATCTATCTTCTCCTTGGCTCGATCCAAATTATGCTTAGTACCTCTCAGGAAAGCAGCAAGCCATTGGTCATCTAAAAACGCAATATCATTTTACCTCTAATATAGCAATGTCAAAGTCAATTTGTTTTTGTGTGTGTACGTTATAAGTAGGAGGGCGTGTGTGCATCAGTCTATATGCAGATATGCCCTTTCTATTTATTGTTATTCCAAAAGTTGTGTTAAGTGATAAAAAATACATTGTTATATTTCGTTTTTTAACTGATTAAAAAAAAATAAAGTTTACAGTTTTACCTGTATGTATGTATGTTTATTTGTGATTATCTCACTATTGACTGAACCGATTTTGATGCGGTTTTCATAAAAGTGCTTGTTACACTTAGGAGTACATTTAAGTATATTAATTAACATTAACCGAGTTCAAAAAAGAGGGGGAAGAAGTCGATTTGTAAACGTAGTTTATACCAGAATTATTGAATAGATGGATACCTATTATTTGAAATTTTGTCTACATTGTATCCATTCTGCTTCTGGCATGAAGCCGAATATTTTCCACAAACATCAACCTCGCCATGCACCAACCTTATTCTTAACTCCTATTGGCGCAATCATAATTATTAACAAAAATAATAGGTATAGAAGAACTTTTTTTTTCTCTTTTTTTTAAAGGGGAAAATCATCGAATTTCTGCTCCTGCCTGGATTAGGCGCGAGGAAATGTCAGACTCTGACTGACTAAAAACCACCCCGTTCCTTCTCCTGCACGTCAAGCCGGAGCCCCGGTAACCCGTTAGGTTCTCCGCGACTCCGAATCGGCATCAGCCCAGTTGGGCCCCATCCGTGGTGGTCTGCATATTTCCATATACCGGGCACATTTCCATTTGCGTGCTACTACTGAGGTTTTTACAAACCCAGTAATACTTTGCCCGACCCGGGTATCGAACCCAAGAATCCTTGCTCGGCAGTCTCACTTGCGACTACTCTGCCAATGAGGCAGTCTATGTCCTATTATAATAAATTTCATCATCTTCTTTGTATTTTACCTGAATTTTAATATTGAAAGCTCTATCATAGAGTCTCTGCGCAAACATAAACGGATACCTACACATATGTCTTTTTTCAAAAAGTGCAATGACACTACAATATCTTACACCAATTTAAACTACAAACGTGAAATCCGGTATAAACCTGATTTTGTTCAAACTTCAAACTTGATGAAATATACATTCTTTTTATTTTATTTATTTTATTAACATTGCTGTCGCTTATTCTGAAATATACTATCGAACTTAAACGATTTATTATAGCCGTTTTTTTAACTATTGGCCCGAAACCTCTTCTTACATTGCACATTTATGACTTATGTGAGATGCCCCCGAGAAGTGTCACGGTTTCAATACTACATCTTGTATATTAAAACGTACATAGCAATAACAAAACTTCAAATAATTTACCTGTTCGAGCCCTCAAGTGGGGCTGTTGACTGATCCATTCCTTTAATTCTTTCAATCCATTTTCCAATTTATTCGGCGTCTCGTACAATTCTAATGCAGCTTTTTCTTGCAAAGCAAGCGATAGAGGCCGCACTTGCATTTTGATAAATTATATTTTTTTTAAAACTATACACAATTGTAATTCATTTAGTTCTATAAATTTAAATCAAGGTTGTCATTTGTCCCCGGCTTACAAGCGACTGGTTCCGATTCAGACCGCGGACGTAGTAGATAAATAAATATTCACAACAAAATGTTGATAATGACCCTCGGCGCTGAGCTTACTGCCGCTTACATTGCGGGCCACAGATACCTAACTTTAGGTGTAGGTCATCACTGTCAATATAGTTCTTTATTATAAGCATACTTATTTAAAACTAAACTGATTACGATTACACTATCGTCTATACCTACATAAATAAAAATATGTAATCATTCAAATCCGCAAACAATCACGTCATGCGTTCAATGCGTAGGTCAAACGTTGGGTTTTTCATTGTCAAAATTCCTATTTTCATGATACAACAAACATAAAAACATAGATTTTGAATACTATATCAAAGTGAAACATTAATTGATATGAAGCTGTTTCTGGACCGCTATTAAAAGTTTAATGTCACAATAATATTTCATCCTGATATAGTAATCAGAGGCCTTAGTACGAGTTTCATTTACGTTTAAAGTATTCGAAACGAGTACGCGTTCGGCAATCTGATTGGCCGGCGCCAATGTAACAACCAATCAGAGCGCCGAACGCGCACTCGTTACGATTACTTTAAACGTAAAACAAACTTGTACTAAGGCCTCAGGTCATTTAGGTACTTACTGAAATGAAGGGTAATTTAAACGAGTATTTTTTTGTAAACAAAAAATTAAGTAGGTACCTACGTACTGACTTCTTTTTATTACTTTTATTAAAAATTATTTTTTTTTAGATATTTGTTTTGGGAGGTCATTTCCAACTAATACTGAAAAAAAAATATAAAATACATAAGGTACACCTCGAAATTTACATCGTTTTCGTCCTGAAGTAAAATGGTGGTTTAGTTTTACAAAGAAATAAAAGTTTTAAAACAAAAAATAACTGGTGAACCATTGCAAAAAACAAACTTTTTTTTATTAAACGTTGCCCCACACTAGAATTTTCTCCTGTGTCGTGGGTGCGTTGACAAACATACAAGTTCACATACACATGACACCCAGACCAGAAACAACAATGTATGCCATGGATCAAACAAAGGGTTGTTCCATGCGGGAATCGAACCAGCGACAGGTTGCTCCGCAGCCACCGCGCCAACCGTGCAGCCGGAACTTTGAAAGCGCATACGAACTCGTTATTAAAAGATCACGCCATTTAATTCTCGAAGAGTTATTTCTCGTCGCGTGGCACGTGCTATGCAAGTAGTGCTAGTGCCCTATAGGGCTAGTGCCCACAAATTTACATCTAGGTGTCTCATGTTACGGACATGAGTCGATGAATATTTAAAAAAAAATGTCTCTATTATTTTGTTTTTACTTTATGCATCGATAGTACCAACTCCTTATGGCATTTTATTTTGTCGCGAGACGAAAACCAAATTGATTTCAAAGACTATAAATCGTTACAGTAATATTAAAATATGTCTAAGTGTGGGAGACCCATGATTCCGCATGAATGGGTCGGCCCATCGGCGTCGGCGACCGGAGTGATACCACGGCCGAGCATAAAACCTACGTGAAACAACGCTTGCGTTGTGTTTCGTCGTGTGACTGAGGTTACCGGAGGTCCAATTACCCCCTCCCCATTCCCTAATCACCCCATCCCTGAATCCCCAACAATCCTTATTCCTAATCCCCAAAAAACCGGTAACGCCCTTATACCCTCCGGTGTTCCAGGTGTCCATGGGCGACGCCGATTGCTTACCATAAGGTAATTCATAATTATGTTCGAATACCGGCTTGTCCCATAAAAAAAATACCTATCTTAACACTTTTGTGCCTAACTCGATGCACGTACTCACGTTTTTTGATTGTTATCTATAATTAAATGACTTTGAAACTATATCTTATTTAATAAGGGTATAATACTATCTCATGACATTGTTCTCCCAATTTGGTTATTTATCATAGATACACAATATTAATCCGTTAATCCGTTCTTTAATCTAGGAAACAATATTATCACGCTGATTATTTCCCAAAGGGTAAATAGAGGTGCAATAACAAAAGCATGTATAAAACCCACTTTACTCCACTTACGTTTTGAGTACCAATAAATTCCCAAATCTCGTGCTAATTCTAAGAAATTTCTTAAATCGAATATGATTATTGTACTACATACTAATTTTCGATACCAGGAAACCACGTGTCAAGTTACACCAGAAAATCTGCACACAGTAAGACATGGATTGTGGGGAAGCATTTGCCTTTACTTCTAATATGGGCACCTCAACGTCACCACGACCACTTTACCAAAAGCGAAGTGACAGAAACATGGTACTAATTAATTACTATGATATTAAACAGTAATAAAGGGCTTTAGTGTTTCATTGTATATGTATGCTATACTCCAGAATGACTACCTAGGTGTAAGTTGGTTGACTGTATTGATCAAAACTACCTGCAGGGTACAAACAGTACCTACTAGGCCAATTTTAACTTTGACTTAAAATAACCAACGAGATTAACATTCAATTTGTACTACAACGAAAAAGAAAATAAAACAATGTTATTGAAAAATAAAAATTCATTTAATAAGTATTGTAGAAAAAGTAGAAAAATATAGTTTTCAATCGACTTGGAGTTGTCTGAATGATCCCTCGAGACCGAACATATCTTCAGCAGTCTTCGGCTTGCCTGGTCGCTTTGACTCATCGCTGCAGTACTGGTTATCTTCATCTAGCCAAGAACTGTATTCCTTCACCTTATTCCTCCAATAATCTGAAATAAAAATACAGTTAATAAACTCACTTTTTAATATTCATATAAAAGTCCTGGCTCATTATACATATTACATTATATATGTAATATATAAAATTGTCCACGTGTTCAAAATTTAAACCTAACTTTATACAAATAATCCGACTTCGAAATAACTTCAAAGATGTTAAATTAATATTACGAATAATAAGTGAACAGACCCAAAATGAGTGATTTAATTTTTAAAGTCATATGACCAACCTCTTTAGGTATGTAAATAAATAAGTAGGTACCATATAACCTACACCCACAATGATAAAAATGACTTCTATAATATTGCGATTGGTTTAGTATAAGGTCAAAGTATTTAAATTTATTATTTTAGGTAGATTTTTTGCCCATAGCTTTGCTTCATAAATGACGGTGTATTATATCAATTAATGACCTATCATGGTTCAGCGGTTAAGTGTGAATCAATAAAAAAACGAACAAACTGCATGTACCTGCCTGGTATTGTGCCTAGTATTGTGCCTAGTAACAGCTTTTATAACACGAAACAAGAAAGAAGTTTAATTGGCAAAAACTGTCTTGTGATTTTTTTATAATGTTTACCTGTAATTGATGCAATAGTGCCGCCATTTCCACCATATTCAGCTGGCAACACGTCTTTAGGAATGTATTTGTAGAGTGCGTCATAGTTCTTATTATGGACGAACAACTGCAAAAAGGTAATAATCCTAAATCAACCTCCATCCGTCTATTTTTGTCTAAGCATTGACGTAATATGGTAATCACTTCTAAATATTTTTATACACACGTTGTTAGGGTTATTTTTGCAACAAATTTCGAACATAGCAATAAAGCCAAGGATACAAATGTCCCACAACAAGTATCGGCGACAAACGAAGCCAGCCGACTTCGCCTGACATTCATGGCAACAACGCGCGACTTATGTCCACTGCCACGCGGCGTTGATATTGCCAGACATGTCAACCAAAGTCCGTCAACGTCGACTACTTCACCCAACGTCGCTGGCGACACGCGTCGAAAGACATTTATGTATGTATTCTTGGCTTAATAGATTCATTTTTAAAATACAATGTAAAAGTATATTCAGCTATTGTTTGTCATCTATCTTCCCTGAATTTCAGACATTCTTTGTAGCTACTAGTACTAGACAATTAAAAGATAGCCTTCTGATAACTCTAACACGGTTCCTGAGCAATTAGCTACAATGGTACGTGTCATTAGTATTACTCATGCAGGGAATATAATAACTAAGAACTATATTTGTTTGTCTCGAGCCTGAATGACTTTAAAAAAAAGTAATACTTACTCTGTTTTTGTTTTTCTCATTTAATAACCCCTTCATTACGTTGAACACGGTTTCAAAACCTGGAGGTGTGTTCAGGTAGTGTGTTCCTTTCATACGCATGGGCGATGCATCCTGAAAAGTATTGTCAAACAGATTTTAAATAATTAAAGTAAGAATGGTTAACAACGGCCTTTTTGCGAGCTAAATTGAGATTACAAAATTATTGTTAGCCTAGCAAAATAACGAAAATCTTAGGAGGGTATATGTAAATTTTTCACCTTCGTAACATATCATAATCATTACTTTAAAAAAAATATAAATAAGTCAATGTACCTGTCCTAAGACAACCATCTTCTTCATGGTGACTGGTGTCATCTGCATGAAGTGTGCCATCGTTACTCCCTCTAAATCTAAGATGCTCTGGCCACCAGCGACTGTGGCGTTGTCATCCTCCATTAAGAGAATCTGAAATAAAGATATATTAAATTTTAATTTTAAAGGTTCGTTCCTGACCGAAGATGTAATTCTAATTGAATTACAAACGACCAAATAGATCATCCAATGGTGAACAACCGTGGACATGACATGAACATATTCAACACGTGCTATAATGCATTGCTATAATGCTAAGGACAACTCGAAATGACTATTCTAGTTCTGAAGACTCACAAATAGGAGTAGAGCAATATACTCACCTTCATCAAAACGTTGGTAGCAGACATAATTTCTAAAATGTTGTACTTGTTTGGGTCGTACAGTGCTGGTCTGATTATTGAGGTCTGTGGCGCATCGGGACCCGGGGCCTTAGGTAGTATGATGAACACCCTGGAAATACAAATTATTCTTAGCTGTAATAATAGAGGCACTGATAAATAATATTGCACGCTCTTGCAACTTGACAGCTTCTTACGTGTCAGTTTTTTTTAATCAATGAATTCAAATTATACCGTGGTACTGCGTTTTTGGGTTGTCCCAAAAACGCAAGCAAGCTTTCTGGTTACCTGGCGGTAAGCGACCCATAAACCTATAACCCGGATCGGAAATATCGTATAATGCTACAATGATCTTACCCCATTTTGAGAATTTCTTCAAAGATGGGGTCTGTGTGCCTAATACGGAAGAGTTCAGGTGCCGTGGTACGGATAGAGTAGTAGAGGTCCAACTTCTCTTTCGTCCTCTCCAAACTGAACTTGCAACCACGGAGGAACGCCACAAGCCATTGGTCATCTGAAATTTTAACATAATCGAAAATTAGATTGCTGTTATTAAACAATTTTCACGATTACCACGCACGCACGCCATGCTCTAATGAATGATACTACGGCCTTACAGAAAACCGGGGCGGGTAACAACTTTCTATTCGATTTTCAGACCGGCTTCCGTATGAATGAGGTGGGTCCTGGTGGAACAAAGTACATCTCTGCCTCCCTATCCTAAAAGCCAACTAAAGTATAGAAATCAATATCTTCTAAAATTTAGCAATGTAATTTGATGCGTAAATAATATTATGTTCGCAAATCCGTGTATTATAGATTCGTGTACTGTGTTTATCTTATTTATTAATCAGATTAATTCAAACTTAGAATAGGCATTGGAATAGTTCGTCACGCCTCGTGGCTGTGCAAATAACGTGTAGGCATTTGAATACTCATTGTTGTTTCATTTCAGCCACAATTAAATCAAAATAGAGAACAAAAAAAATATATGTATACCTACCTAGGTACATTTATATTTTACAAAGTGTTCTATAATAGATGTAGAAAGTCGCAATAACAAGTAATACATATTTTTATGTTATACGGTTTTAATAAGCTCCATTCTATCGATCAAGCCCTTTTTTATGGCATAAGCCGGTAAACGAGCAGACGGATGGTACGCAAAACACCTGATGGTACGCAATCGGCGTCGCTCATGGACACTTGGAATACCAGAGGCGTTACAAGTCCGTTACCGGGCTTTTGGGGATTAGGAGTTTGAGGATCGTTGGGGATCTTTAGTTATTTCGAGATGGTTATAAAAAAATAGGAGTCCAAATATCGTTACGAACGGAGTATAATTCTAATCACTAGGCGCAAACAAACAAAAAAACGGGCAAACTATATGAAAGTTACAATGTATCTTGTGAAAATCCAGCTGACTATGTCCACAGTATCCAGTACTATCCCATATATATATATTTATTCTTCTTCATGGTTAGCAACCAGGTTAGAGAAGAGTGGTGTGACAAATGCATTGAACTCTATTTTCACCATGGCAGTAAGTGGCAAGCAGTTACACAATATAATAATAATTTTAATTGTTTTTCTTAAATTTTTATAAGACGTCAATCTTGTGGGAGAGTGATATCTCTAAGCATGATTTAATTTATTTTATCTTTGTACTATACTGTAATCTTTAAAACCACGGTGTCAGGATTATTGGCAGAAATATAGCAATCAAATCTCATTTATGGCTTTATTATTCTAAAACCTTTACCCGCGGCTTTACCCATGTGAATTTTCCATGAAAGCCTACATCTTTGTTACTCCCAACTATTTGTGGCTAATTGGCTATAATAAATAGGTTAGTTAGGTTAGGTTAGACTAACATATACGAAAACTAGGCTGTTCTGAAAATATTACATACCTACATACGGGTCGAATTGAAAACCTCCTTTTTTTAAATTGGTTAAGAAGTTCCCCATCTTAAAAAGCACGCAACCGATTTCGATGAAATTTTCAGTACCTATCCATAAGTTGAGCAATACCTAGTTAAACAAAAAAAGAATTACTTAGATCGGACTTGTATATCCCGAGATATGCGAACATAAACATAAAAACATACATACGTACACTTTTATTTGGCAGGTTTGTTTAGACGCTGATATAGATTAACATTAATTATGTGGCAGTTCTGGAAATATTACATACACACGGGTCGAATTGGTAACTTCCTTATTTTTGAAGTCGGTTAAGAAAAAGGAGGTATATCAGCGTCTGAACAAATCTGAGAACTTCAAAAGTGTATGTAACTATGTAAGTTTTTAGGTTTGTGTTCGCATATCTTCGGAACTACAAGTTCAATCTAAGTTTTCCTCTTTTTTATAATATTTTTATTTCGAATTGGTTAAAAATACACGTACAACTTCACGCCTTATAATCCTCGAATAGCAAAGGTGCTTATATGTGTACTTATTTACAAGTATGTAACACTTTATTTTCGTCAGTTACTTCTTAAGAACTAAATGACACGTCTTCAAATATTTAATTAATTATATTCTTTGTTAAAAACATGACTATAACAGTTGTTAGTCATCGTCGACAAGTTACAGGAAATTTAACTATATCTGATGGCCCTGTTGCTTATCTATATTTTAACCGACCCGTAATATTGATTGAAAGTTACTCTTTACAATATCAAAGGTAATAATTCACTAATTAGGTTATAGACAAGAAATATTAGGACTACGTTGGTAATAATTCACTAATTAGGTTATAGACAAGAAATATTAGGACTACGTTAAGAAACACCGATTTTCTTTAATTTTTTAAGTACACTCGATGGTTACGTTTATGATCTATATACATATAAAAGAAAGTCGTGTTAGTTACACCACACATAACTCAAGAACGGCAGAACAGATTTGGCTGAAAATTGGTAGGGAGCTTAGAGCCAGGAGACCGATATAGGATACTTTTTGACCAAAATTTTTTTTTTACTTTTTACCGAAAATCACGAACGGGGACGGGAAAAAATGGGATTACGCGTACGAAGTCGCGGGCAGAAGCTAGTTTTAAATAAAAGGAGGTATAGACTTTAAACTTGAAACTAAGTTCAACCAAGCTAACTTTCGATTTCAATTTATTTATAATTGAAAATTAGTATAGTATAGTACTAGAAGTAGGTTACTTCTCTTTGTAGATTGGTGCATAACTATTAATGTCATTTATGCCTGACATTAATATAACTTTATATAAATGTTTAGAGTCACTTCTACATGCACAATTTGAAGAATAATAGTAGAACGACATTATAAATAAACGAATGAAAGTCTATAATAGATAAATAAATTGTTTATCAACATCTTACGTCGTAATACTACGTAATAGTAACAGAACTCACCTGTCCTAGCCTTCAAGTGGGGCTGCTTCGCCAACCAGTCCTTGATACTCTGCAGGTCATCCTTCAGCCTCTTTGGATCCTCATTCAACTCCTCACGAGCCTTCTTCTCTAAAGCAGGAGTCAGCGGCCTCACAGACATTTTGCCCAGAAACGTCCTATCTCACAAAGAACTAATACAACTCTACAATGATAAAATATCGAACGTGTGATAATTGTAATGGTATTAGATTAGTTATCTACCATTTAATCCACCTGCCAGTACTACAGTTGTTACCTACTTCAATACCATTATCGGACTCGCAGGTACACTTCGCCTTTCGTGTAATCTATACCTTTATCATTATTTTTATATTAAGTCTTGCTTGTAATAACTAAATCGTTGTTATCAATCTCGAGTTCTATCTCACTGGTTTTATCCTCACACTTCACAAAGGGTGAGGCTTTATGATCATTGTAAAGTTTTGAGTTTTACTTTGTGCTGAAAGATTGTATCGGGGCTGTCCTCTAAACGATATTCGATTAATATCATTGATACTTTATGAGTAGGTAACTCGTATTTCCTTGTCAGCCGGCATGACGACAGATTGTTATCATTTACGTAATAATGCTCATTATACTTATTGGTGATCGTGGTTCTTAATACACAAAATATCACTTTCAATATCATTTCGTGCAGCTACATTAATAGATAATATGAAGTGGTGATAGTCCAAATGTCCTCTATTGTTTCATAAATAATACGGCCAGTCACGGGCCACACGCGGATTTTATTAGAAAATATTTTATTACCTGATGAAAAATCAATGTACCACTACTGCTAAGAATAGTTGAATCTATAAAATTATTATAGTTCTTATTGGAAACCTTTACATTTCTAGGTTACAGCTGGGTAATACATACATAGATGTCCTAATTATGTAACAACCAATCAAGGTTATTTCTGAAAAAACCGGTCTAGAAGCTTTAACAATACCTATGTTACTCAGTTTTTATCACTTTTATACTTTTCCCGGTCTGGGGATAGCACTAGACTCTTTGCTAAGTAGTTTGACATCACTCAACCTTTTTT
This sequence comes from Spodoptera picta, assembly GCA_038387885.1. Lineage (NCBI taxonomy): Eukaryota > Metazoa > Arthropoda > Insecta > Lepidoptera > Noctuidae > Spodoptera > Spodoptera picta. The sequence goes on along the minus strand of JAZHFQ010000438.1, from coordinate 2,788,168 downwards.
TTGTTGACGAGGGGAAACCTTCAAAAGGCGCTTAACTTTTTCGGGGAAAAAGACTAGGGAGTCTGAGATTATTACCTCACTAGAACCTCGGACGGTAGCCACCATCCCCACCTGAAGGAGGTACCGGGTCCTCTTAGTAGGCCAGCCCCGAAGTCCCCGCGGTACCTACAACGCCTGTTACGGCACCTCCATTATGGAGACCTATGTGACTACCTAGAGCATTACTTGATATCACTCAACCATGGTATATGATATAATGCTTTTGGCTATTGGAATCACAATCATCGAAGGAGTTACTAGTTGGATGTAGCCACTAAGTACGATTATTATGTATGAATATGATAGAACCAACGACATCTGCTACTCTTCTCGTAAAAGTCAACAAAGGGATAGTCGAAAAACACTTGAGAGGCAGGAATGCAGTGCACTCTGATGAACCTGAACCTCTTTAACTACAATCGCCACCCAGCAGAAGGGAGATTATAGCAAATCCTCTTACTACCCAGAGGAGTCCAGCATAGCAGGCATTACAGGTTGTTAATGACAGGAATTTAAAAAGTTCATAAGGATTTCAGTAGAGATGTACGAATGCTATCTACACATCAGCGATAAGACGTCTACTGAACATTGGCCTCAATGACTTTCAGATAGGCCAAATGTTTATGGCAAATGAGACAAAGGCAGGAGTTTATGTATATTTAGTATATACTATAGGCAGTACATAAGGTACACAGTATAAGACGACGTAGACGTGTCAAGATATCAATTTGATAAGATTAGCGTTCTTGTCACCTGCGCCTAGATGATAGATCGACTACCTATTGTAAACAGAACTGCTTTATGTTGTTTAAACAGTATGTACTCATACCACTTGATTCGTTTTGCAATAAAACTCAATGTAGATCTGAAGCAAGTCTTAGAACATATTTATTGTTAAGATACAAACACACGTTTTGCCAGTTATCTTGTTATGAGTTTTAAATAGTACTGCTAAATTTTTTTATAATAACTGTCGTGAGACATAAAATTAATTTAAAAAATTGCGGGTTACTCACGTCACGAGTTCTTCCTCATCTCATGAGCATGAGCAGCGTGCGCGGTCGCGGTGACGTCATGCAGTGTTATTGGTATTGTTACACGCAAGTAACAACACCAGCGCAAGCGCCAACGTTAGACAGTAGGTTGTTCGACATCACCTTTTGGTTCGATTTTTAGGTAATTTAGTTTTCCTTAACATTATCAGTATTGCACATATAGATAGATAGGATTGAAAGAAACCTATCTTGAGGGTTGTGGGTAGTTGCCATGGCAAAAGGTTAAAAAAACTTGACTGCACGGTTGGCGCGACGGCTGGGCAACTGGCTGCCGCGCAACATGTCGCCGGTTTAATTTCGCACGGAACAAGTCTTTGTGTGATCTACAGATTGCTGTTTTTGGACTGGGTGTCACCCGCGACACAGCAAACAACCCTAGCATGGGGCACCTTCTTAAAAAAAACACAGAAGGTGGAATAACTAGACATCTGGCAGAAATTGAATAGAAGCATGCTTCTGTCTACTCTATAATTTAAAATAGGCGTGATGTCATTCTATAAAGCTATTTGCACAATATGCAGCTCATTTCTATTTCGTTAGAGATTCAGTTTGTTTTTCATTTCAATTATTAATAGTTTCTATTTCGGAGAGAGTTTGTTGGCTCGCTACAGATAGTAAAGCAATAATCAAGATCCCGACAATGTTTACACGTGATCATTTTTTATGTCTCTCGGCAAACTTTGTGTTTACACTCAGTCATTCAGGAATCATCGCATTGTAAACAAATTTTTAATTGTTCTAAAATATATGTAACCTTATACTATTTCTCGGTAAATACTTTTTGTTTTAGTGACGATTATTTCTCGGTTTTAGGCTAGTTTTTGAGCTACCCTTTCCATGATTCCTCTTTACCACTAGGTACTTGATAATAAAAAATATTCTAAATTGATGAAAGTATGGCCTATCTGTTCACTAAATACTCAGTAATTTTGCGTAAAAGATTCACAAACGGTGACACAATAAAAAACTATTGAAATCAAACATACATATGTTTAGACAACACATTTATTTTTGTGTATTTACAATTATACATGTTATCTACAACCCTGTTACATAAATATATTTTTAAATATAATTTACTATCCAGATCCAAGTATGGTAAAACGATTTATTCCACTTTTGATACAAATGATGAATCTTATTTCTAAGTGCAGTTATTTAGAAACTAGTAACCCATTTTATAGATGGCGGTGTAGTCGCATTGTGGTCAATAACTATTGTAACCGCAATTTCTTATAATCTGTGTTGGTTGTTCCCAGTCCGTTATAGTAAGTAAGATGATTCTGTGCTTCCAATTTCCCTCGTCCCCCACGATTGGATCTGGTGAGTAACATTTCCATAATTTGTAATTACTGGCTGCATTGATTCTATGACACAATTGTTTCACAGTGAACAAACATCAATGATTTATCTTTGTTAAGACTAAAAAAATCACAGAAAATACTGTATGGCCTGATATTACAGTAACGTGACAATAGTAGATAATTTAATACTACAAGTGACATTTCATGCTTTTGTTTTCCTTTATAATGTAAATATTGTGTGAGATCTTCTTTAGTAGCATTTAAGCAAAAAAGGAATTAAGAAATAATAAAAAAGGTTTCAAACCTCACTCCTAGATGGCGCTACAAGACACGTTTACAAACAATGTACTCGAGAAAAATATCGAATATTCAAATAATAATGACGTTATATTTATTTCTAAACAATAAAGTTAAGGGGAAATACTATGACATACAAAATCACAAACACTTTTTGCCAATAATGGCGACATAATTTAATTCCTAACACTAACATTTGAACTAGAAAGCATTGGAAATGTAATGCATATACTTACAAATAAATATTTACATTTTACTAATTAAGCCTCTATGTAGAGGTAGACTTACTGAGCCATGTACATTACATGGGTACAGGTGTACATACACGAGAACTACCTCTAGAGAAAGGATGAAAATGTGCCTTACGGCCTGTGTCACAATGTCTAATTACTAATACTAACAAAATGTGTGCCAGTTAAAGTTAACGGCAACAATCAGACATTATGAAACAAGTCCTTATTACAATGATTCAATAGATACGTAGACTCCACGAACTACTTACACAAGTCGTCCCCCATAAATGCGCACACAGGAAATATTTAACGATATCGGACTGACCAAAGCCAAATCATGTATACAGAATACGATATATGTTTTAGAAATTATAGGAAGCAAGTCAATTTGCCTATGAAATAGAAAAAACCACATTAACATGTTTTATAAATTAGAAATGAACAGACATCAATCATTTTGAATGTCTCCATATACCTAGGTATAATTCCTGAATAGGTACTAAGTTACATAAATTAATGTCTTCAATATTAACTAAACATTATGGTCGATCTATCTGCTGCTCCAATTTTCGGTTTACCATTGAAAAGTAGTGCATGACTCAACACCGGAATGATTCTTCACCGTGATTTACTACTCGTTTAGTCTCCTCATTTTGTTATTAATCCCTTGCAAGGGATTAATAACAACTACAGTCAGGAATTTTTAGACCACTTGGCTCCAGCCAGTCGTCGGCTTTACACAATTATACCATCAAATAGGTTATTCATAATACATATTCACTCTACTCTACTCAAATACGGACGGTTTCCTATCGACTCTGCAAACACAACGCCGCTCTTGGCCTCATTAACTAACAACGATATCTACACTTAACTTAAGATGTTAAATATAATATGAAAAATTACTTTTCTAAGCAGTTTCATAAATATTACTAGGCCTGGTCTCCTCGCGGTTATCACGATATTTACCTATAAGTTAACCCACCGACGACATACATTTGGGCCATCAAAAGTTGGCGAACAGTTTGAGTTCGTCGGAGTCTAATGAGCGCACGGCCTTCCAGTCTGTCTCGGGGTACTCGTCGAAGTTGGAGGTGTCGCCCTCATACGACACGGCCGGGATTATGGGAGGCTGTTGACAATACAACACACAGTTAAATAACTATAAAAACAATAATGAGCCGTTTTATTTAGCACTGTTTTCTGCACAATATCCTTAATGGACCGTAAATAAGCATTTAAGCAGTATTAATGTAAAGTATTGAAATTAGGTAACGTAAACTTCGTGAATCTCTGTCGGCCTCTCGACCTAATTTAAATCAGTTCTTAAATCGTGCTTCGATATATTATTATGGTATTACGTATAATGAGCTGTTAAATAATACTTATAATCGTATGTAACCAGTTGGCAATATCTAGACTTTATAGATACGATATGGATCTGTCGGTATCGTGGGAACATAAACAAAGTATGCATTAAACGTTAATAGGTACCTGAAGTTTCTTCATGAAGACGTCAGCCCAATCTATGTGTTTGAACCATCTGTGCCGCTTGACGTCTTCGGTTCCACACTGAAATGAAACAAACATTATATATTAAGAACAAATATACAAAGATCACTGAACAAGTCAAAGACTGAATTATAGAAATGTACACAATAAGTATCACTGAAATATCAATCAATCATGGCAGCGATATTGACTACGACCATAATGCGCATTTGTGGGTGGCCAGAATTAGAGCAACTTTGTTATTATTGGCGTTCGCGACGTTCTTCAACGGTTAGACATCGTAAATTTTCAGATTTAGAGTTAGCGGAGAATATCGCAGCTTAATTTATTATTGTACGACGATGCCAAGCGGGCCACGCGTTTCAATATAATCCTAGTCCAACGGGAATTGTCCCATAACTCCTCTAAACCACCGACATTCTCATTGTATTACTGCAAAGTAATATCGTATATTGATGGAAAGCTTTCCACTACTTTCATATTACGTACCTAGCTATTGTAATGAGTGTTATTACTGTTTCAGTAGACGCTGCACTGCTATTATCGGTGCTGTTGTCGGGCAACGATATTATAAATCAAAGACATCCGCGTTTGTCTGTCTTGACGTTTCCTGAACACACGATAATACTAAAATTCCATTACTGACCATGAGCCACAAACGTGGTAGCTTATAGAATACTTATACTGGCAAAGACAAACACTACTGGACATTACACCAAAATTAACAACATTATATGAAAAATGCATTATATGCCGTGATAATTCGTTACATAAGACGTGAAAACAGGCTACGAGACAAAATTTCCACAATATTTGCGTATGAAAACCGACAGAGTTTGCGCAAGTCATAACGGCTAACAAGGCACCCAGTTTTCTAAAGCATCGGGAGTACATCGGCGACAGTGGCGTGCACAGGTTTTCGAGACAGGGTAGGCAACTAAATATCGTATGATTAAACCCCCCCCCCCCCGCCGGTCATACAATCATGCTCACACAAGACAGGTACATGTACATAATACATTTCGAAAAGTGCGTTCAAGGATATTGTGATGTATTCTTTCGCCAAATTACATACACTGACATCTCGCGTATTTTTTGTGAAGTACTTCATCAGCTACCTATTGAATAAGCCAACAAAACTTACAAATAATGAAGGATCTATTATTTATTTTAATAATGAAGCATAAATTTGATGAACCAAATTTCATTATGGAATTGTTAAGTTTAATCAATCTGTTCAAAATCATAATATATTACGAATTTAAGAGCGTAGGTACCTACATTATGTCAACAAACAAAACAATAACAAGCGCGGCCGGCTGTGGCCGAGCCGGGCGAGTCTATGCGGTACATTTGTTATTACTACATTATATAATTATTAATAATACCTCTAAATTAATATGTGAATCAGTACAACCCGAAGTCTAAGTTGATATTTTTAAGAGTTATCAAACAAAAACCAGAAAATCTAATAAAAGATCCATTATAGTACAAATTACATTACCTACCTTTTACTTGGGTCAATTCTCGTAACTCGAGTACACCTCTGCCTATGGTCATTACCTGAATCTAGTCCGATAAAGGACATTTTCTTGCGAAATCTTACTGTTTTTACTTTCAACAAACACATAAAATTACCTATTATTCACACAAACTTCACAATCGAATAATATAGGTACTTGTACTAGAAACTGATAAACAATACACTATTTGAAAAACCTACACATATATTTAACTACTACTACACATTTATGCAACTTTATGTTTAAAACTAATTCCTAATAATTTAAACAAAAACATAAACAAAGCGATCGCACATCACATGAAAACAATATGGCCGAAAACATTGGAAATGAATTGAAGACATTACCGTGTTTATTATAAAAAAAAATGTAGCTTAAAAATTAAGGTAATGCAGCGTTTAATTACAAAAAAACAAAGGTTAATTTAGTAAGTCAAATGAAATTGCATCATCGTCTTAAACCAATATTTCATACTAAAAAACATTCATTCATATAATTTGACGTTGTAAATGGCGCCATCTTGACGTTTCAATAACTTCCTTTTAACTTTTATAATAATAAAGTCAACTCCTCGTTTAAAATTTCTATAAAACGACAACGCGTAAAAATGTTAAGCTTTAATTAAAACACTTGAAACATATTTGTTAAATACGCATTTATAAAAATACATTCGCATTATATCGAATGAGTTCAGAAGTTTCAACAAAAAATTCAATAGATGGTGCTGGTGTACTCCATTCATCAGTACTTTACGATATACAGATTTTATCAATTTCAAACCTTTTATGATTTAATTATTTTTAAAAATACAATAACTTGTTGCTGTTTTATTGTTTTAAAATTCTTAATAAAATACGATCGTTTTCCAAGTGATGAACGAACGGTCCTCTAATTTTTTAGTTGCTAACATTTTGTCAAGCAACAGGAATCGTGTAATATAATTATGAATGGTTATTCTGTACCGTGCCTATGGTCGTGAACTTCACGCATGCGCGGTGCATACTATTGGTACATTACTTTTGTGACGTCACGACTAGCGACCAAGATTTAAGGAATAGCAGCGCATGCGTGGTGCGTGCGGGGCGCATTCATTGCTTTACAAAGGCGCGTTTTATGTTAGCCGTTTTTTTTTACAAACTTTTATTATATTATTGAATTTTAATAAACGCGTTTGTACATTTTATGTATGTTATATATTCACGATATTTATAGGTAGGCAAAGCCTTTTCGTCTATATGGACTGCACGCCACTGATCGGCGATGTGTCGTATTTGCGTCGCGACATAAGTCAGCGGCGACGCGCGGCTTTTGAAGTGACCGGCAGACACCTGACTGATGGCTTTCTAAACATCTCGGCGACATCGCGGCAAAAAGCTCGGTGAAAACAACCAACCACTAACTGCAATCGTTTAAAAATACATTCTCACCGTGATAGTGCGACACTTTATTGGGAACGTCGCATGCCGATTTCTAGCTTTAGCCATGACCACATAGGCTCGCCCGACCAAGGGATATTTATAACGTAGCAAAGTGTACAATAAAGATAATAACATACGACTTTCTATCTGACAGTCTGCACACTACCGGATAAGTTTGTCTAGCGTATAGTACTTTGTGTAGCTTCATACTATCATTATGTAGTTACCCGTGACGTCCAGATCAATCGGAGCAATTACTTTATTATATTGTACAGATTGCTGGGTAAGCTGAGAACAGCGGTTTATTAGACAGTACATTGTTATTACATAAATTCAATGGCAAGCAATCAATATGATCTATTTAGAAATCAATTTAGTAAAATTGGCTTGTTGAAATTGACTGGGCAATATGTAATTTATTTCTCTTATGTTTATTAAATTACTTAAGTAATGAATTCAGATTTTCTTTTTCAAAGCTAACCTAAGCATTCAGTAGTACATTCCCATATCTTAATTTAGGAGGCGTTTACAGTGGTAACCAGTAGCAACTGATCTGAACTGACTGAGATCACAGTCAGTTGTGGAAAACATATCATCACCTACATCTAAACAGTCGGGTAAATTAAAAATCCTTTGAATTTAATGTATCAAGACTTAGATTAAGCGATAAATATGGAAGGAGGTTGGCCGAACTCCAACCTCAAAGTGAAATAAATTTTATTTTGGACACAATCCACTCGATTTGAAGAGCATCATCAAGAAAACAATTTTAAAAGAAGAATACCGAAATGCTATTCTGAATTGTGAAAATTGTGTTTTATTAATTAAAGTCCATTTTCGTTTACAGGAGATGTTGGCGATATTTGAGGATCTTATTATGTTGTGTTGTCTGAGTTAAAACAATAAACGTGTGGCCCACGCGATGCTATGTTTGACATGTGGTGTGGTGAGTCGTATATAATGCAAAACTGTTGCCGAAACAGGTCAAGCGCAAGGCTAAAGTATTTTCAGTTTGCGTAAGCGTAAAACACAACCGAACCGTATCTTCATAACAGAGCAGAAACTGCAGTTTATACTCGGATGTATTTATTCCCTCAATAATGAAGAATAAGTATATACAGTATGTACGCGGTGACAGAAATGAATAAATAAGTAAATCAATAAAAAGAGAAATTAATGGAAGTAAAGGTTGAACGCATCAGTATAGAAAGCATATGTTTAATGGATATTACTTCCTTTTAATATATACATTTAAATACCTTAGAGGCACTGTTTAATTTTACTTTTCCATAATTTTATGAGTACCTTCCTTCACATTCTGTAACTACGGGACATCCTATACTTATAACGTGTAGTTACATGTCCGTATGATTTTATATCGAATTCAACTACCTAAGCGTCGTTATTTTAGTCCTTAGTATAAAATTAATTAAACATAACGAAATCGCTTCCACTATTAAAACGAAATCGTAAATCTTAGGTAATTTTGAAAGAAAATGCAAGTATTTCAATTTGGCAAGTAAACAAAACATTGTAAGTGGTAATTAATTTTGAGTAAAGTAGGCCCACGTGCACGGGCGCGTGACACAAGTTGTAGCACATAATATATAAGCAATAAAATGAAAAATCTAAATAAAACAGTGTATTTGGAGATTTTCCTCGAGAGAAAACTTTTTAAAAGAATACTTATCAGAAGATTAAACTGTTTTTCTAATGAAACTTATATCCGATGCAGCTGTTATTGTTATGCAACGGCTTTTACATTTACTCGCAAACATTTTACATATCCAGGGCTGTCAAGAACAGAGAACCACCTTAAAAGATAAGAATCTAAATAATTTTTAACGTGGCTAGTGTATCACTCAATCTCCCTTAAACAGCTGAGCACATTATGATGAAATTTAGCAAACAGTTACTCTATGTTTTGGGCTATAACATAGAACTTTTATCTTGAACTCGTGGGTCAAAAGCGGTGGGAAATGAGTTAAAAAATAAGACAGGATTTGTATATTTACCTTCATATTTCCCAGCCTCTTGGTCCTGTCTTGTACGAGTAGTTTCTTGATGATGTCTTTGGCGACAGGGTCCAGGTGCCGAGGCCACTCCACACGACCATTCAGGATCTTCTCGTATATACCGAATGGATTGTCATCATAAAACGGTGGGTACCCTACTAACATTTCGTAGATCAGCACGCCTGAAAATACAATAAAATAAACTTTAAAATAATGTCACGCAAATAACATACATAACATCACGCCTTTTATCCCCAAAGGGGTAGGCAGAGGTGTACATTACGGCACTTAATGCCACTGTACAATGTAACACCCACTTTTCACTATTTATGTTATTAGTCCAATGTAATAGGGGGTGAGCCTATTGCCATATACCGGGCACAATTCCAGACTCCGTGCTACTATTGAGATTTTTAGAAAAAGCCCAGTAATACTTTGCCCGTCCCGGGAATCGAACACGAAATCCCTTGCCGCAGTCGCAATTGCGACCAATCGGCCAACGATGTAATCACTCACATAATTAATTTTTTTTTTTTTCCTAATCCTAGATACTATCTATTTCCTATATGGATAATATAAAAGTAAAAGTTTGTGCATTCGCATTTCATATTAATACTGAACTACAATAATAAATTAAGGTTTGAAATAAAAGACGAACTCCTTTTTATCCGCTGGCAATAGCTAACTATGGTATTATAATAATAATGGAGTAATAATAATAATATCAACATTATAATTAAGTCCTATTTTAAACTGATATTTATACTTCCGAAATTAATTATAACGATGTGCGATAGTCGTAAAATCAATTCTCAAACACAGATTAATGTCAAGGTTAATTAATGGGTAATTTAATTATACAGTCATAGCATTCATTACTTATTTAGGATACGTTTGCCAAAGCCATTGGTTGTCAATTTCGCGTAACAATATCTGTCCTTATATGAGCCAATTAAAATTGTTGGTTTGTTTGTTTGGATGATAAACTTATATCTTAAACTATCAATATCAATTAGAACAAGTTGTTTCGCATTTTATTATCCCGTATTTTTATATTTCTGAAGAGGTTTTGTACCTATATTGTACAGATGTAGGTATACTAGATAGACCCTCAGCCCCGGATCTAGGGGGGGGCAAGCCGGGGCCTATGCCCCGGGCGGCAAATTCAGGTGGCGGCAAAATCAGGAGACGGCCAAAGTCACACTTCACAGAGCAATAGACAACTCATCATTTACCTATTTAACTTTGACCACGGAATAAATAATACCACAAGTGTAGCAATTTCATGGCCATATCAAATTGACCGATACCCTGAGCGCGGAGTGAGACATGCACGAACATTTATTTCGCGAACCGCGTAAGCATAGTTCAAAATACGCGCCCGGCTCCCGCTAGCCCCCAGGAATCGCAGATCGGGGCAGCACGCGTCTGGTTACCGTGAGTGCGAAAAAGATAAAGCTATATTCGAAAACTTGAGAGACACAGGAAGCTGGAAAAACAGGGGAGGACATTTGTCAACAGATTTTAGAAAAATTAGTAGTTGATGATTTAAATATTGGACAATGTCGTGGCCAATCTTATGATAATGGGTCCAATATGGCCAGCATCCATAAAGGAGTACAAGCCAGGATTGCAGAAAAGAATGAACTGGCCGAGTTTGTACCGTGCTTGGCTCACTCCTTAAATCTTGTAGGGGTTCATTCTTCCTCATCATGCCAGGAAGCTATTAACCTATATGAATTAGTTCAAAAAGTATATTGCTTTTTTGTTGGTTCCACTTCTAGATGGAACATTATGAAAAAATACACAAACACAAATTTAAAAGGAAGTAGTCAGACGAGAACCATCTCGTCTGACTACGCGTGTTTCGCCGACCACGGCGAAACACGTTGTTGTAAATGCCGTATTAAATAATTTGCCTGAAATAGCGGGAGCCTTAGAAGAAATTAAACAAACTTCTCGTGCTCCAGAAGCCAAGTTCGAGGCTGGTCATCTCTTAACTGCTATAAAGGATTTTAAATTTATTCTTAATTTAACTATTTGGGCGAATATTCTCCGCGAAATTAATCGAGTGAATATAGAAATTCAGAAAAAAGATATTATCCTTGCCCATTCCGTCGCACTAATGGATGGTCTGCTCAAAACTTTGCCAAAAATGACACAAAATCCAATGGAATATTGGATAAAATAAGCTAGCCAAGTAGCTGAAAAATGTGGTGTTGAACCTATTTTGCAAAACAAACGAATTCCAAAACGTAAAAAAATTCAACGAGATGTGTGAAGACGAATTGCCATATCTCCAACCTGTTCAATTTTTTTCTAAACAAATAATGATGGTATTTGATCGAATCATATTTTATGAGTTTTAAACAAAATTATTCATTAAACCCTTAATAGATACCTAACATTAAAAGCTGTTTACAATTTTATTATGGATTATACCAGCTGTGACCATTAAGTAATTAATATTTTGTTGTGGGTTTGTGGCACCGACTTGTAATCTACCAGTGGGTGTGTAAGCTAAGTACGTATGACCAATAATAGTTATATTTTTCCTTTTTAGTTTTTACTTTTCGTTTGTCATTAGTTTTTGAAGTCGGCTTTTTTAAACGCAGTTTTTTAATTTAATTTTATACTTTTTAGTTTAGTAGTTTGATATATTATAACAGACACAACCCACATGGATGCAAGAAGTTCCCTCACCTGTCTTACTACTTCAGCATCGACCCTTAATGACAATCACATCCCATCTAGGTTTAACGTACTCGTCAATACAAATTAATCAAACTCAAACACCAGATAGCTACTGTTAACCGTTAAGAAGTTCCCTCAACTATCGTACTACTTCATCATCAGACTCTTATTGACAATTACACCCCACACGGTTCCCTCGATTGGCCATCAGATTGAAGTGGTTTTCAATACTTAATGAAAAAATTAACGAATGCACTAGTTGCCCCCTATAATTTTTAAAAGTTTCCTTCGGTTTCCCTGGTCTTCCACCATCAGATCCTTATTTCCTTATCATGGGACCATTCTGGGACTATCTCATTTTCTAACAAAAAAAGATTTTCCAAACGGAGATATCGGCGAACAAACATAAAAAAGCATATATACGGTCGAATTGAGAACCTCCTCCTTTTTTTGAAGTCGGTTAAAGTAAATATAAGTAGGTAGGCGGGGCGGCATTTTTCAGTTTTTGCCCCGCCTAAAAAAAATTGAAGATCCGGGGCTGGATAGACCTATACCTACAACATAAGATCACGCTACGAATTTTTGAAAACACAGCACTCAGGTGAAACCGCAGTCACTATCTAATAAAATTAGCAATTAATAAAGCAAATTACGGCATTTAATGGACAATTAATAATATTTTAACAAGACATATGTCGCAGAAAATATGAAATTTTGTACTAAAAACTAAACGACTTCAGTAATTAGCGTTGAAAATATTAGCACTTACATTAAAATAGAAGACGTACAATGAGTGAACTAATTTCATTCTTGCAGCGATATGTTTAGACTACAGTAACTTGATATTGGAAAATTGTGGGAGCACTCGCAAGGGGGAGAGTATATTTAGTATTATTGGTATAATGTAATGGCGTATGGTGCCAAGCACGGGAGCGACGAGATACAAGCAACGTGTGCCATTATAAATAATGAAGTACATAGTACATAAATTGGCAAGGATCGAGCGGTATACCCAAATGAAAGGCATCTGTAAATCAACGGAATACTAAATAATAGTGTACTCGTAAACATTACACTGCAAGCATTGTATGTTCGGACTGCTTATAAAATAAATAAACAAATAATAACAATATGTCGAGAGACACTTTATGAGACGCAAAACAAGATCGAAGAGAACATACAAATAAATTTAAAGCTCACTACCTGCCAGCATACACTCACGTATAAATGAAATTCTCGACAAATTACATTAGACCCATCAATGTCAATTAGAGACAAATATTAAACTTAATTATTTAAATTATGAGCCCTAAGATTAATTCTTCAGCTTCCGTGTCATCTTTCTCAAACAAAATTATACACTGCACACAAGTCACTTGTCTTTTAATTAAAGACATTGTTAAAGATTGTGACTTTCCAAAATACGGTAGTGAGACAATGGAAGATAAAATTCGTATCACGACAAGTCTGTGAGAGTTATCTATTAACATATTTATTCAGTAAACTGTATTAAAAATGTTCTTGGCAATTATAAATTCAAAATTGTAGTACAGTTGCAACATAAATATTGTTATTAATAAGTAATAAAGGTTTTCCTCGAACACAAAGAGTTTGATAGCGTGGCTGGGGCCCGTTTTTGCATCATGTTACCGCAATGACATTTATGACGAACTATATACTAAGTATATTTGTTTACAGAAAGGCAATTCTGTTGGGAAATATGATTTCCGTGATTCACAAAAAATAATAGCGTTATTAGGGTAAAAAAGGGTCTACATGTACTCACCCAAGGCCCACCAATCGACGGCTTTGTTGTGTCCTTTGCTCTGTATAATTTCTGGCGCTAGATACTCGGGCGTACCGCACAGGGTCCAAGTTCTATCTGTTAATTTCTTCGCAAAACCAAAATCTGTTATCTTCAAATGTCCATCTCTGGCAAGAAGTAGGTTTTCTGGTTTCAAGTCTCGATAAACTATATTCCTGGCATGGAGATATTCCAGGGCTGACACGATTTCCGACGCATAGAAGTTTCCTGCGAACATAACGTTTTAAAATGCATCGATTTTTTTATGACTTCGACCTATAAAGTTGGTCGGGACGACCTCATTTTGTGATGATACTATAAAGCTGGTTCAACAATTAACATTCAGCTTTGTATTTATGGGAACAATAACTATAAGAATTTATTTGTGGGACTTGAAGAAAATGTTATCAATGTAAGAAGAACAGCGTGCCTTACTTTCCCGCGCAAGCGGCCGAGGGAAAACAATAATTACTTGACCGCATTTACACAAGACTATTGGCTTTAGACAGAAGCACATTATTGCAAGTATAGCTTCTATGCCAGTAAGTGTATAAACACAACAACATTGTCTAAAGTAAACATGCTACGTCTAAAACCTCATTCTACATTTTAATTAATGTATTCACATATTACTTGCGTCGATCACTTCGTTTGAATATATTTTTATATCTACCGTGCTTTCACCGATCTCAACTCAAATTATTCAGTATTTTTCCGTGTATTAAGATGTTGTTGAAATTCGAACTAACAATGGCTTCAACAATTGTTTTCTATTGTTTACAACATTTACGTTAAACGTTTAATAGTACCGTTTTATTGGCTAATTAAATTCTTGTTTTATATCTTTAGCGCCTATCAATTGCATTTTAAAATTTGTTACTTTATGTTTTACTGTCTGTCCAGAAATAAAACACGTTGGGAATGTAAAATACATAAAGATGCGAAAATACTAAATCAATCTTACTCTCACGTTTCGTTACTAACATAGATGATAACTTACAGGTTTTTCTAAAAAACACACGTATATTTATACGTGTTGTCCGAAAAAAAAATCTATTAGGTATTTACCTAAAAAATTTTTTCTTTAAAATGATTACTATTTTCGTAGTGATTTTCCATTCTCCAAAATGATCATTCTTATCTATAGTAGACACAAAATATATAATATTATTTGTCGAATATATAATTTAAAAATAGTGATAAATAGACATAAATGACCGGAATCTGCATAACATGGGAATAAAGATGAAATTAGACAACATGTCTTCCTTTGGTAACCCAAAAGTGTTTAAAAAGAAGTTAAACAGTTTTCAAAGATCGTTCACTGCTCTAGAACAGTGAAACAGGACTTTAAAAATATAATACTGAATGTAAAATCATATCTACTAATTAAAATAAGATTTTTTTAACTTACAATTAACCGGATTTTCGATAAATTTACATTTTATCTGCATTTTGTACTTTTTTATCCACTTTCGCCAGATAGTGAATGTAGAAATGCAAATTCTTCGAACGTACGATTCCTAAGCTATATGTATTGATACGTAACAGTAAATAAACATGTTAAATTGTATCCAGGATTAGCCAAATCACGTTTATTTTTATCATGGGTAAAGTCAATGCCAGCTGGAAGAGGCGCGTCGTCACTCCCGGCTTGTATAACGTGTGGGGGGAAACTCGCGTGCAACATACGACTACACTCATTATTTACAATACTAGCTTTTCTTCGGAAAGTTTTTACTCTTGCTGTCTAACCTATTTCTCCTTTTTAAATCTTATCATTCTCAAGAACATTATTAATTGTGCATTATCGGCTAACGATTATCTTAGTAGTCTTATTAGATTTTGTATAATTTTATCTTATAAGGTTATTCCAGAAGAATACTTGAGTTGGTTCCATAAGTCAATCTGGTGCCAAACACCACGTTTCTAAATCCAACAGTTTCGACTTCAGATTTAATCTGTCAGTAAAGAAAATTCAAGCTTGTAAAGCTCGAGAGATTTTTGTAAGCAAAAATTCTTATTTTTTTTGTTCATTGCACACTTCTCTCAGATTGGCAAGCTATACAAAACAAGATTAACTAATCAAATTTGTTAATAACGCTATAAAAATAACATCTAATATTATCGAAGCCAGTGAACACCTACGCCTTGAAACCTATCAAATATTGTACGACTTTTTATGATGTTTGAACAATGAGTATATGATTGCCGTGAACTTTTATTTCTGCTGCGATCTTTGAAGTTCAAAATCTACGTAATTTATGAGATCGCTGACCACTGTGGGCGACGGGGTCCCACGCGGAAGCCAAACTGTGTCTCTGAAATGACATCACACCATGACTAACTCCAAACACTCATCTAATAAACCCATTAACCCGAAGTCAGTATAATCTCAACAAAAACGAGTGCTCCACATTTTTAAACAAATAAATGTTCAATTTGCCTTTCGTAAACGTTGACTAAATCAGAGCAAGCGTCACTTAGACAGGTCGCCTCAAATTATTGAGTGAAAAGTATACTTTTCTTTGAAATGCAATTTAGTTCACAGATGTATCTCGCTGGCACGTTTCTTGTATCATCAGCACTGTCTCGTTCGTTTTTATAACTTTCTTTCTTTTCAGTAATTCTTTTATCTGCAAACCTTTTAAAAGATACACTTTATCCATATTACGCGATGTCAGTACGTTTTTCAAGTGCACTCAATGCATCTATCTGCTGACACTCATGAATCTTATCATGTCAGATCGATATCTTTTGAGAGTTTATTTATAACTATAGCACCGTTTTCTAAATTATCAGGGATTTTCGACAAGACTGATCGTTATGTTTAATACTTTTCAAATAAAACATTGCAAGTCTATAAAAAGTATCTAATTCATTTTACTGCGCACACAACTAAGCGTACTTAGGTACTTATAAGAATTTATGTATATGTAAAGCGCAGGAACGGGAGCGCAGGCGCACGGCGGCGGGCGCGGGCGTCGAGATGTCTGGCTCAGTCAGCAGTCGCCAAATGGCGCGGACATTTTTATTGTCAGCCCGCTGTTTCCCATCGGCATCGCTATAAAACGACATTCGTGAAAAATGGACGGAGCCACCTTCAAGGCACCCAAGACATAGTATTATTATTTAATCTACGACCGAAGCCCGACAGTTACTCGCTCACTCCTCGCGTCACTGAACCCACATGAGCTCCTATTTCTGTCTTGTCTTTTCTCCAGAAATACGAGGCGGTCGTTTGCCGTGTATTTTTTCTGTGTTTTTGCAATTCTTTTTCACTACTATACGCGATAAACATCTATTTACTTTATCAGTGTGTGCGACTCATTACGTCAATTTATAAAAAAAGCTTAAAAACAAAGTAATTAAGAATAGATGTTTTATGCTTTGCATAAAAGAATGGTCTCGCGATTGACTAATCACAAATGTAAAATTGGACGAACTAAATAATATCTAAGAGATACATGATGTTTTCATTAGTGAACATGAATATAAATTAAAACTTTCCCATCGAATATTAAAAACCGCGTAGGTTCTACAAGCTTTTTTGTATGTATTTTTAAGGCCTGCAATCGAAAACCATAACAATTTCTTAATTGTTGTTTTTATGATTTTGATTAGAACCAAAATCCTAATAAAGCAGTGTTGACATCATGTTCCGTAAATGGTCTTACCGTTAAATACTTAAAATGTTTTTCAGAAATGACCTCCGCTCACTCGTACTGTTTTAAGCACGTCGTGGGTTTAAGATAGTCTTTCTAATGTATTTTAAGAATATTTATTTGATTTCAAAAGTAAAATATTACATAACGTTGAATTATTTTATCCAAATCGTATAAGACATGCACATACTACTAAAACATCAGTCGCATTTTATTTGATATTGTACTTTATGTAAAACATGGTATATTAAGATTTAACAAAAGGGTAAATGTGAAACAAGTTTCTTTATTTGAAATTCGTCTCTATTATCCACGTGTATAAGGATGAAATCGAGTACAGACTGTGCAGTGATGTGATAAAATCCAGTGAAAAAGTGGACATCGTGGGTGATTGCGAAGCATCGTGCGCACAAATCGTACGGCATGGTACGGTTGCCTGCGTAATGTTGGAATATTGCCAATTTTTATTTATTTATTCCGCTCCAGTTTATTTATTTACAACGATTAATAAGCGAAATTGTTACTGCTTTTTGTTTTAAATCTAGTCATCAAAGGAAAAGTTGTGACAACTGAACTTGGGTAGCGTTGTTTTCCAATGTTGTGTAAACTTTTGTTTGTTGTGGTTGAAGAGTTGACAGGTCGTTGTGACAGTTTTATAAAAGTGTATTTACCAATACTGTTGCTGAATCTGCCGGCATTCCTTAGATACGAGAACAGCTCTCCTCCACACACGTAGTCGAAAAGCATGTAGATGCAGGAGTCATCGTGTGTCCACCACCGCCTGCAAGGAGAGTGCTATCAACATCATACGAAAACAAGGTGAAGCTCAAGGAGGATGGCACTCCACGGCTACGACATCTCGCATTAGTATCTACCAAACTAATTACTGTTACAGATGCCCACGAGACACATATCTAGATAGAGATATTCCACACAACTTGGTATGCTGCGAACATTTTAATTTCCTACTCTAATTAACATTCTACGTTCGGCACGAGTATACACACTTCACTACTTTGTTTATTTCAACCATTTCCCGTTTTTCATTCGTCCTTGTCCACAACAAGTGCACTGCATAATAAGTCCATTACCGTACTATATTGTTTTTCTCCTATTAAATGTAAACAATAACGTCACTGTAGTACAAATATAGTAACACGTTGGACATAGATACATCGTTTACGTAAATACGAGATTGATATACTGATCAGTGACATGGTGCCAGATCGTCATCAATAGGGCACGCGCACTGATATTTGTCGCCTCTCAAAACATGCAATCATCTGGCGCTTACCCTTCCCCCAGCAAAATAGATCAAATAAAAATAAATTACAAAAAGTAATCGATACACTTGTAACTGGCACATTTTAACAGGTTATTGGGTTAAACGAATCCAACACGGAAAGAGCTGAACAAAAAAGTTATTTGGGGCAATCTCTATCTAAATCTTTGCCTTCACTAAACAAAATAATAGCAAGCAATGAATTAACTTCACTACAAACTCGTACAATGGCTACACCTACAAATGACACAGCAGAATAGCTATTAAAGGTTTGTTTCCTATCGCCAGGCTATTCGCTGGAAGGCGGAACGTCGGGAATGAAAACAGGAGTAAGTAATGACATTGGCTCAATGCCGACATTTGGCGCTCACATAATTGACGTGCGTCACATGCACCCATGCACGTTTAATTAAACGCCCAAGTATGTTCTAATGGTAAACACAGTTGTTATGATCCCACTGAAATATACCTTTACCCCTTAGATGTCGCGTCTGTCCAGACGGCTTGGATGAACACCAACAATATTAATTACATCAGGAATGATTGACGGGGACATGAACATTTTCAGATTGAAATTAATGTACTTACAGATTCACTATGAAGGGATGGTTGATTTCGGCGAGAATGTTCTTTTCGTTCATGACGTGATCTACTTGCTTCAGGCGGATTACGTCGGCCATAGATAATATCTTCATCGCCAGATATTCATCGGCGGCTTTGTCACGACACAGGCACACGCGACCGAACGTGCCGGTACCTAGAACAAAGAAACAACAACGTTATACACCTCGTGCTAATGAAAAATCATCTTGTTTTGTAAACTGCATCGTTTGTAAACAAATCCTCAAAAAGGTTTTGGACTGCATCAATTCGTACTTATAATAACCAGCTATCCAGAGATTTAAAATAATCTAGGTACATAAAGTCCAATAACATATACCTATGCAAGTACATATCATGTTTACCAGAATGCTGCTTATCATTATAATGTTACATTGGGAAATACAATCTCGAACAGCCGGAATTGTTTTGATGAAAACAATTCCGAGTACAGCGATATAAATAAATGAATCACTATCGGAGATTCCCGAGTTCCTCAGTAGTAAGGAGGCACAATACAAGTGGAGATAAGAACAAGCATGATCTGATTCCTAATGCATTCTTAGTAGTGTATAAACAAATTGAAAAATAAATGACTACTTGTATATGTACAAAATTCACTCATCGAATATGTATCAGCATGTTTTGGCCTATCTTTCGATATCCAGTTAGTCATCCACTTCGTACATGATTGCAGTACATGGTATATTTTCGATGGTCCTTGAATGCTTAATACACTAACATTGCGTTATAACCTTGTTGTTATTACTCAAAAGGTTCGTTAGTAAATAAAAGATTTAAATAAAAATCATGAATTTTGGTGGTAGTTAGGCATAGCAGTATTAGACATCAGAAACGTAGTCAGTGGCGATCCAAAGTTTATGCATAAGTATCAAAAGACGTAACTTTTAGTAAGGAGGAGTTTACTAAATAGACTTTTAGTCTACGTTTAACAAAGAGCTAGGCAAGTTACTAGTTAGTTCGATAATTATATATTTCCATTAGATACGTGCTCTATGGAACAGGTGAACCACTAATTGATCCTAGTAGTGTGTATAATAATTGAGTTAATCAACACACGTAAGGCCTCTATTAGCGCTGCATTTTAGAACACAACTGATCCATTTGCATCTTACAAACATGGCCATTAGAATATGTAGAAAAAAGTATCCAGACGTATTTATTTTAGGCCAAGAAGCTGATTTAGGTATCAACCAGATTTAATTTTTAAATTTTAAAAGTAAATCCCTCAAAAGTCGAAAGCAGTAGCGTACAGCACTTACCTAACGCAAAACCAGACAGTGACAGTGACAGCTCGACAAGATCCCGCGCTTTTGCGTCATAGACAAAATAAGAAAAAATAATAATTTTGAAATGTATCTTGCCATTGCCAATAATGTCAATGGCAGAGCATAATGGTCTTACCTTATTTCACTGATACTTTGTTACATGTAAATACTTATTTACCTAACATAATCTACGGCTGTCTAACCGGCTTACACCTCACACGAATAACACGTGTACGGTTTCATATTTCTAAGAATGCCAATGTAATGTTTACTTTCATTATTTCGTACATTCTTTCAAGGACTAGTGTGTGGAATCGTGTATCAAGGTACATGGTATTTCAAGGTTTTCTTTAACACGGTGAATAATATGGATTAAAGAAAATAAGCTGCAACATTCTGACTCATTCTGTTTAGAGTGAACACATAATTATGTGGTGACTCCTAGTAACCACATAATTGTTAGGTATTAGTAAATAATAATATTATTATGTTTATATTGTACAGTTCTGTTTTTCGTTCGCTTCTCGGATTGTTGAAACTTTCCCGAGTATAACGTGGAAACCGCATTACAATAAACATGTTTATTTGACTATTGTATTAGCAAACCGTCATAACAAACGTATTGATAGCGGTTGCAAATAACTAAAAATATTCTTTGGTAATGTTAAAGCAAGCAACAACAAACAATTAACCACATCTTAATAAGAAACATAATATTATAATTGTTATTATATTGCTTCCCCCTGAAAAAAATTGAGTATTTTATAAGAATTGTCGAAAGACTGCCTAATGAAAATCAAGCTAAAATTATAAAAAGGCCAGAGCAGCTTACTTACATCCTTTTAATAGAAATTTATAACGGTGATAATTACAATTGACTGAATTATAAACATGTATACTTCACTTGATAAGTAATTTAGCACAATACAGCTGTCAAATTCAATAATTAATTTAGTCAGTCTATGTAGTAGATACAGCTCTATAGGTACCTACGTAACTTACGCAAGACTTGATTCTCAATAAAATCTTGTATGAATACTTATTTAAACATTCATAAGCCGTTACGTTATGTATCATGTAATAGAATATAGAATTCAATATCAATGTCACCGCCTGCAAGTTTTAGAACAAAAGGCTGTTGAACCTACGCGATACCTACCTACATACCTAAGAATTAGGTTCTTTGTTTTAGACCTAAATGGATTTAAATATACTATCAATATTTATTCTTCATTATCTACCCCCTATCTGGCATATCTACTTGATGTGACGTCACATCTTTCAACTGATAATTTAAGTGGGTTATGCAATACCACTTTCCAACACTTGTAAATCCCTTGTACCTACTGCAAGGCTTCTAGATCTACTAAGCGTAAAATGTGCCTACGTGCTGTAGAAGATCTTTTAAAATAACATTACATGTTGTTTACATCTAAATACTACGCGATACTTTTAAAAAGCTTTTAAATCGAATCAATTACAACATTCACTCACAACTCAAATTAAATAAACAAAATCAAAAATATGAAATATACACTCAATTCCAACTATACAACAAGCTTATTATTGCAATTTGATACATATTACAGGCGTATAAAGGGTGCGACATCGCTGACATTTTCCATTTCCATTCATTAGAGACTCGAATGAAATATCCTGTTCCAAGAGCTTGTGCGTAGAACATGAGTGAAGATGAAAATAGGATGGCCCAGTAAACGAGTTACGTGGGTACCCATCAGAAGAGCCTATTTGTGTCAGAAGGCCGCCCCAATGTCTTAAATTGGGGGCTTTAATTTGCGTAACACTAGTTACTGGTGGCGTGACGTAGCATCTTTCAGTTTCCAGTATATTTTCTGCTGTCTCTTGCGCAAGCCTCAGGTTGGCCAACTTCTCGGAAAATAGAAACTGAGGCTATAAAATAATCGTCAGTGTGAAGGAAACACTGGTACATAAATAGGTGTACTACCTTCGATACATAACCTCATTATTTGAAAGCATTAGCTATAAATAAATATTGATATTATTGAGGTTGCTGGAACAACTTCGATGTAATCGAACTCTTATGTTTTTTGAGATGCATCTGTACTGTAACAATGAATCATCAATCTACCTACATCAGCGAGATTACAGTATTAACATTTTTATGTATCTACATATCTCTGTGTTTACATTTTATCGGCATGTTTATCTAAACTTGAAATTCTATTATCGCGAATTGCACGACGACGACTTTTGGGGTGAAAACAACATGTAGATACATATGTACATGTATTAATTGTATGTATATAAGGTTATCGCACCATTGGGTTCACTGAAAGGAAGATTCAGTTATCGAAATAAAATCATACGTTTCTTTTATAAATACGTTACTTATCTCGAATGAAATGTAATCTTTACGAAAGTCGGATTAGATTTCGCTTTAGTAATCTCATGATCTCAAAAAATCTATATGCTACTCGTAAATATATACTCTGCATCATACATTTTATGTTAAACACCGAATTTTGGTTAAATGATTATTTGTATCGCTGGCCTGCGTATTATTTAAGAAAATTGTACTTTATTCGAATAGAATACTTTTATTGTTTTCCGTAAGTATATAATATAATAATGTTCATTATTTATTACATTTAAATGGTTTTTGTAACTGTAATTGAGCAACATTGCATATGTCGTGACCACACAACACAAGATACTGAATACAAAATATTATTAATTTATATTTCTATATACCTCTATTATAAATAACTATTAGTTATATTGCCTATTACTGTAGCGGTTATATTGTTATATACCTAAATTAATATAGAGGTATATTAAAATGCGCCATTAATGTTTGTACAAAGTAATATTCACAAAATTGTAAAATCTACTATCAATTTAAAAGTGGTTTCTTAGTATTGATATTTACTTACGATCAATATAGTACTCGATCGATACATAATAAAATGTTACATTTAGATAATATTGTATTTCCGGACGTTTTGTCATCTGTCTTTATACAAAAGAAGAAAAAATCGTGTTAGTTAGGTACACTATTATAAGTCAAAAACCGATAAATCTACTTCAATAATTTGACTGATAATTAGTAGAGAGCTTAGAATCAGGAGACGAATAAGTATATGTAGAATACTTTTTATCTAAGAATTGGTTTGCGCGTACGAAGTCCTAGACAGAAGCTGTATAAATAAAAATGCATATAAATATCTCTATTTAAAAGCGTCAATTCCAAAATAAATATGCATTCGACATTAATTTAAAACGTATTATTAAAAGCTAAATGATTTAAATATAAAAAGAAAAATGTTTTATACAATTTACGTTCCGCGTAATTTAGAATATTGCTGAATCATTTTGGACGGCACTTTCACTAGAAGTTCGCTTAAATTTTGATTAATTCATGTCATAAATAAAATGGCGTCTTGACATGTCACCGGCAATCCGGATTCTACAGTAGTTACGAGGTTGCAAGACGGCGATAGTTAAACGAAAAACAAAATACTAGCCCTAAGATTTCTGTTTATACCTCTAAAGTGTAGAATTATGATGAGATTATTAGATTTTCGAAATTCTCAAAAGTAGCACGAGCCTTTGAATTATGCTCAGTGTACGGCGAAGGATCGTCACTGTTAGATAAATTTATAATGCAACTGGTGACAACTGGATTTTACAATTAGTACGTGTACCAATACGCTTTGAAGATAAGATGTGGTGCTGATTGCTGTGTTATGTCATGCATTGTACATTTATGGCACAAACACGACGCATGAAAGCCATTGTTTTCCATACAATGCTTTCTTAAACGTGTTCAGTGTAAAATACTAGATTCTCAGATTTCAGAAAGAAATGTTTTTATGCTATAATAAACTTGTTTCAACCTCTCCAGAGCCCTTTGACAACATACATATTTCAACAATTTAATTTCAAGGCTCTATGATCAAAACAAACTGAAATAACTTTAATATTTTTATGTTCTTTTCAGGGCTGTTATTAATTATTTAAATAATTTTACCTCTACATTAAAGAAGTTAAAAAAGCTTTAGATATTAAGGTTAGCTACACTTAAGTATTTTGTAATATAAGGCGCACTTTTAAACGTTGACAAGAAAAATCTGAAAACATGAGAAGGTTCCAGACGAAATAAGAGTAGACTTGGCACGTGTGACCTAACTGAAACTACTTCCCTGTCAACTGAAAAAAGTCGCTAAGTAATTCAGACAGTTGAATATGTATCAAGTTTCAAATGTAGAGATTCTAGAACATTTTTAAAAACGAGTTTAAATTAATGAGATTAGATTCGTATGCTTTAAGTTGGGAAGCGCCGACAATGCAAGTTGAGACAAGTGACCTTTGTCTTACTTAAGAGACTTCTTTCACAAATCCACGACACGACGTATTAGATCTGTATATCAGTGAAGGGCGCTCTGCGACTAATTTATTCGTTCACAGTTGAACCGCGGCGCGGGCGCACTCGTCCGACCACTTTCACTGCGACTGCGCATAACGCACGCCGAGACTGATGGCCTTTGCGTCACTATATACCCTAATTATATGCTAAATAGAAAATTTTATCTGAAATTTTCTAAAATAACTAAAACTTTCCACGCCTACGATACAACCCGTACACCAGGCGATCTACGATCTGCTGATTGAAGTAATGATATTAAAATATAAAATATTTTAAGTCTGTTTTTCCTAGCAGTACACACCGATTTAAATTATAAATTACGGATTACGAATGCAAACCTACCACGCTAAGTAGGTGATACATTGAATACAACAATTTCACGGATCGAATCCACGACCTCGTGCTCAGCAATCATACAGTCACAGTAAGTCGAGCAGAAAATAAATATTAGCAAAAAAGCGGAACTTGGCTCCAACATGGTACAGGAACAGCGCACAAATAGACATGATGCCACGCTCGTAAACTTAATCGAATTGAAATATTTCATTTTATTACAAAAATAAAAGTGACGGGTGACATTTATGTAATACGAAATGTATCTACAATGTTCTATAGGCCAGCTGTATGTGCATGTTACATAAACACGTAATCAGTGATAGACAACACACAGGTGTGACGGGAGGCTGATAAATATTATGTCAAATTGAAAACACGCTGCGTTTTTGGCAATGATATCTACTACGGGTAATTGTAAATAGAAATCGTAATTTAGACATACCACTTATGTATGTACGTTCGTAGGTACTCGTAAATGACAGGAAGAAAGCATTTCCGTAATGAATCGTAACTACGTGTGCGTACTTGCGTAGGCGCCGTGCATAGGTAACATATAGTTCTTATGCGCATCATCACTTTCACACACATGAGACAATAATCTAACAACACGAATATCTGAACTCAACACCGAACATTAAATATTGCTTTATTAGTATTCTCATTTAACTAATGGACCTCTTACTGTCCAAGTTCTCGACCCTGTAGTTGACCCTTATTCACTTTCTAATATTTAAATAAGATAATAATTTATAATAGTTTTCACTTCATATGACGTCTTAATTAATTGCTATATCGTCATATGTAAAACTGGTAGTGTGTGAGTGCGCCTGCGCAACGACCCGATATCTTCGCCCAATCAATAACACTGCCACATAACTTATATTTTACTGCCATTCTGAATTTATGGGGAACATCTTCAAAGGTACCTACATACATATATCCGTAGACTTTCGAGGAAATCATTTTGTTATGGTGTAGTACCTCAATACCTATTCGCAGTAGTATAATAAACTTGAGTTTTATGATATGATATTTTGTAATAATTTCTAAATTAATAAATTTTACTAACTACCTCTATAATAATATTCCTGTTAAACAATCAGGCCATTGTTAACTAAGTAGGTAGGTACATCCATATAACTGTTGTTTCGTGCTCACTGAAAATAAATGACCTCCCACCATATATTAAAGTTAAAAGCCAACCCACCAATGGCCAGCCATAACTTTTGAGGCTTATTTCGGGCATTCTATTTTCAATAGTTACTACTCGCACCATACAGCACTTATATTTTAACCAATCATGGAACAGGTCAACAAACTCTAGGCACATCATCTTACATAAGTAGACAAGTAGCCGATATTTTATCAGCACTATATAATAATTTACTGCTCGTTAAACGTTCAATGAAGTATCCGAGTTTTACGTTAGTTGTAAACCTGGATATTAAAATGTTACAAGCAAATATTGGGCGGATCATTCAAAATATTTTGATTTACTTTATTACCATAATAATAAAATTTATTTAGGAACAAACCTTGTTCCAATTTCGGGTAAGTGCAGATGTTACATACATTCGTCATTACGTAGAATACTGTAACTTTAATTTTATTCACGTCGTCAGATGCCACTTTTATCAGCATTAAATTATAAATGTAAATTAAATACGTTACCGCGTAAACAAGCTGTAAGTCTCAGTCCTATTTTTGAGTATAGTGCAGTACATAAGAAAGTAATATAAAATGTAGTGGCACGCCAGATTTTAGCAATTAACTCTGTCAGCGGTGTGCGTTGACAAGTGTGTGAAGAAAAACACTTATCTACTCGTATTTCTTTCTGTTCCTGCTTTCCTAGTCCGTCATAGTCGGAATCGTTTAGTCACCTCTGACGCAAATTGATCCAAAACCGATGTCCTCTGCCAACCGCCTCATGGGTTTCTAATATAAGAGAGGACGTCTCAACTTCAAACATATTCTACCACTTTGTTCGTTATTAGTTTTTTGCTCCCATCTCCTTTAATTCGATTAATTGTTCGCTACGGCTACAAATAAATCTTTATTACTTTGCTGCACTAGTTTCTGTTTTTATTTTAGAAAAAGACAAATATTTATTGCTGAATCTTATTTTAGTCATAAACACGTAGATGTACTGTAAAAATTAAAATAAAAATGAAACTGTGATAAAATATGAAAACGATAACGCTGATATTTAATATAGAATAACAAATGGAACGTTCTATCTAACATTAAACTTATACTTTTCGGAGGGGTTCACCACTTCCCAAGAGATCGTTTATTGGATTAATCATTGGAAAAGAGAGCAAAACTTGAAGGTGTTTTCACATGTTGTGACGTCAGCCCACAGCTGTCCCTCCCGTCACCTCGAGAACTTGACATACACGCCATTATTTATAATCTCAAACACTTTTATCAGCATTAATCTTCTGATGGCGACGCGCTGGTGGGTGACGCGATGACGTCCCAGACTTGCCCACGAGCTTAAGGACCTTCACGTGAAGGTAACATAAAACATCTGCATAAAAACCAAGTTCATCTGTTACAAAAACAATGAAATTGATTTGATTTGTAACAAAACAATTATATTGTTAACCCACGAGTACTAAAATTCCTTTTAAGTTTTGAGCAACTAATCACCTTGTCTTTCACAATCGTGTACCTAGTTATATCTGCAATAAGTACAGACTCCGATGACACACATTTGGTTTGCTCTGAAGTCGAGTTGTTCCATTCTATTTGCGGATGTGTTTTGAGAAAGGGAAATAAAAAACTATGTCATTCGCTAATCAGTTCATATGTTAAAGAGAATGACTGAAGTACCACTTGATGTGACTGACACCACTAAAATTGAATTCAGAAACTACCTTTGTTAGGATCCGCTTAATGTTTTACTGAGGTCTAGTTTTCACTTTAAATTAAATTTCCATTCATCCATTTGACACACAGTTTCATCCATTTGTCTATTCACATATTTCGGGCACATACTTCACCGGTGCGGTGCCGTAACGTCATCAAGTAAAACAGGCGCTAAGAAACATATTTTTCCATACATTGGGTTGCTAGATAGTAACAGTAGCCATGGTGTACAAGCAATCCACTGAAGCTATCGATCATAAACATATTGATATACCTAGAGTGACTCCGACCATGTCATATTTCGCTAATGGTGCGCAAACAAATCGTTACAGACAACAATACAGACATCTTTGTGATTCAAACTCTGGCCACAAGTTCTTGACAACAAGTTTGTTTGATTTCCGAATGTGGTTTTGAAACAGTTGACTCATTCCTGCAGCTGGTTTAGTTTCTACACTTAACTTATTTTTAGTATCACCATAAAGCGAGTCCTGACACCAACTTGGGCCAACGCTTCAGTATTACAGGAAAGGCTAAATATATCTAGAACGTTATAAAGCTGGAAATTCTGAAAAGTATCAAAAAAATCAGGTTGATATGTTTTAAAAAATAATTTATACTTCTCGTTAAGTGGTCAACACCGAGCACATCGTTCCCAGAACCGCCGGTGTCATTAGTCACAGCCAGCTCGTTACAAGTAGCTACTGTTTTATTAGGACACCGCGATTTACCTACAATACACTTTGGTCGATTTGCTAAACCATAACTGCTACATGTTGGCATGACGTAGGTGATATTCTATATTATAAATTGGTCTGCGCCGTGTCAAGGATGAAAGTCAAAGTAGTGATTTTTGGCCGAAATCCAAAATGTCACTAGTTTCGTTACTTTAATTTATGAATGAACACGTTACCCTACGGAGAGCAAAGATTTTCTTAATGTCACAAACTAATTTTTACGCGGAAAAGGCGTAGACCATTTACACATACGACTCTGTCTGGTCTCGTATCATACGACGGATGCTGCGTGTCACGTTAGCGTCGCCCTACACCTAGAGTCCACGCTTAGGTGCCAAAATTAATAATTGTGCGAAATATCATTTTTACAACACTCAACGTTGAGGGATATATTGTAATGATAAATTATAATGAAGTGCCTATCATAGTAGGTCGACTTCAGAGAAATCATACATCTATGCTAAAGTTAGAATAGTCGCTACTACCCAACCTCACCAAGTATAATACACAAATTCCAATGATTAAATCGGTTGATTAAATACTGGAACAAATAATTTAGTTGACCTAAGAATAGATAACAATTCACAGTGAAGGTTAAACTGCGGCCGGACGTTCCAATCGCTAAAATGTAAAAGTCGCGAATGCGGCGCGTGTTGGAGCCAAATAGTTTTGCCCAAGAATTACGGACTGATCTTCAGACTGCATAGTAACCATAGTTATACTTCTAATTTATAATACTGCCCATAACTTTGTTGAAAGGTAATTAATATCTTTCGTAAAAGTTACCAAGAAGGCTAGGGTTGCAATCTTGAAATATTTGCTTCCATAATTCATACAACCCACCTATTATTATGCACAGTACATTAAACAGCCGATACTCCAAGCATTTGTTACTACGTTGCTTATTGCCAAATTGTAACACAATATTTCAAGTTTAATAAACAGATGCATTCACGAGGTAAGTATTACGTTCGATGACATAAGAGCAAAAATCGTTTTGTAAACTAGTTTGCGAAGTCACTGCGCCTTGGGGCATACAATGTTGAACATGAACATATGAAGGTAGGTACATAGTCCCGCGGCCCGTGTTACGACATATATAATTGCTGAACATTTGTTAGTATGTAATAAAACCTCATCGGATCAAGTTTAAAAGCTTCCTGTTATAAAATTATCTTATATTGGGATATAAACATAATTTAATTCGTTGTACTTTGAAACAATGTATTCTGCATTAACAATTTATAAATAATGCAAATCTTTGTTAGAATTTACTTAATCGTTTTATTGTCAACAGCAATGTGGTCTCGTAATTTCCTAGTGTTTGCAACATTTACAGATCCTTGAATAAAACAATTGAAGTCACCGTTTAGCGTTACCAAACCATTGTGATTGTTGTACAAACCGGAACCTGACAATATTATGTTTTGCTTGCGAAGGCGAAATGATATGACGGGCTAACCGCACAGATAATGTTACATATTTGTTTTCATTTTCCAGTTATTTTCGCGCTATTGAAAAAGGGAATGAAAATGAGCGGATCCGGTGTTTACTACGCACTGGATGTTGGTTAACTGCCTCAAATACCGGTTGTGTACGAGTGTTTCTCAGATTACCATATAACATAAAAAATACTAACGTAGAAGTAGAATTTAAATATTAATTAACTCGTCGAGTACCGGTTTTGTAGACACAATTATAGAACAATAGGTTGCGGTCACCGGTGACCGCTTGGTGTTTGACAGTTTATATAAAATTTTATGCTAAAGGAAAAATAAACAATAACATTGAATCGTAGAAAAGTGATTTGAATATTATGAAAACTTCCATTACTGTGTTAATTTTTAATACACTATTTTTTTCTACGGAAACAAAGCGTTCGTGACAAGGTAAAGGTTTTAACATGAATATCAAGCGTGTTTCCTGAATCGCGTGCGCGCAGGGATCACGACAAATATTAATCATCACGACACATGTACCTAGGTGCCTACATACTAGATGAACTCTACGTTTCTAAAATACAAAAACTACGTCAAATTTTATAGTTTTCGTTGTTTATAATAAAGACATTATGTTGGCAATGAAACAGACTTCTTGGGGACTATCTTCGTCTATTTTTTGTTTTCACAAATGTATTTCTAGATGTTTTTTGCTCGTAGATACAATATAAGCAGCGATTCTTATTTATTAATATTGTCGACCGTGATCTTCCCACTGCAAGATAAAAATTTACTTTCACTCCTTTGAGTCTGAACTCCTTTTTCTCTCTTGGTTATAACCAAAGGAATTTTAAAAACTATCTACTAATATCAGAAACTATGTTATTGGTAATACAGTGTAGAGTACCTTATGAGGGTGATAGGCATCTCAAAGCACTGAGAGCGTTCTAAAACCCCAGTAATGAAGACTTTGAACAAGAATATAGAATTTTTAATCGAAACACCAATCGCTATGCTAATATCTTGCAGGTAAGCAATGAATATTAATGCGTGTAGACATAAAAGGTGTTTTATATTCATAGGGAGCAAGTTCAAATGGTTCAATGGTCTTTGATCGCGATGCACGTAATCGCTAATGACGGATCTACTGTTTGCCGGTACTTTAATACTTAGGTCTTTACCCGATTGCGCCAGAAGGAGGGTTCTGTTGTTACTTTGTGCGCCCACGCTGCGTTCCACCGGAATCGGATGTTGCTGGTTAACCGTTTTGTTTAGAATCTTTTTACTGACATATATAGCATTTTAGTATACAACACATAATTACATTTACGTATCAAAGAATGGCTTTTTGTTTTGGGACATTTTTAGACGCAATTTCTAATTTGTTATTGTATTTTTATCAATGAAATTTAAAATAACAAATTAAATATATTGGGGACAGCGATAAAATCTCGCCAAAATACCTGATAACGATATTTTTAGAAAAATGTTTAGATGCCGCTAACGATAGAGCTTTGGAGTCACTACATCTCTTTTTTTAGAAATTAATTGTCACGATAATTAATTATAATATTACGAAATTACCCAGTTATTACTTTATACTTGGCGCCTTTAGTATCTTATCTTCTAATCTAATAATTAAAATTGGTCATCTTTTAATAAGTAGGCAATGTATTTCGTTCAAGGGCTTTAGAAGCAGGTCTCTCATTACTGCGAAGTAATATTCTGTTAAACATCACGTCTTAGCAAAAAATTTACCACAATCCCCACGGTTGTTCGGAGGGTCGGAGATCGCAGAAAACATTAAACATAGAAAACAAAAGTCATCACTTACCACCTGACGAGATAGTGGCCAAACATCGACCCATCAAATAAGGGGAATTTTAAGTGTAGGAGAGCCATGCTTTGGCACGAATGGACCGGCTCGACCGGAGTGTTACCACGGCCTCACAGAAAACCGACGTGAAGCAACGCTTGCGTTGTGTTTCGTCGTGTGTGAGGTTACCGAAGGCCCAATTACCTTTCCCTTCCCCAATCTCCCCAATCCCTGAATCCCCAACGATCCTCAAACTCCTGATCCCCAAAAGCCGGTGACGCGCTTATAACGCCTCTGGTGTTCCGGCTGTCCATGAGCGACGCCGATTGCTTACCATCAGGTGATCCGTCTGCTCGTTTACGTATGCCATAAAAAAAATATATAAAAAAGAAAAACATTCAGGTTTATCAGAGAACGCTGCTGCTCTGTCTCTATTAAATGTGCAGTCTCGTTTTCTCACGACACCCTCTAGTATGGTTGGGGAAGCGACAAAAGTATTCTATTCTACGGCAGTCTTTACCATAAGCCAAAGGTCCGACAATTTCTACGACGGACACACATCCTCTACACGCACACGGCAACTCGTAGCGGGTCCGATTCCCGCACGAAGCAAATCTTTGTGAGATCCACAAATTGTTGTTTCAGGTCTGGGTCTCAAGTGTATGTGAACTTATATGTTTGTAAATACACCCATGATACAGGAGAAAGTGGGGCAATGTTAAAAAAACAAAAAACGTTCTAAAATGACCACGGGTTGTTGTGTCCAAGGGCTCCAGCGCAGTCTAATACGGCCCTGCTCTGCGGTCGCTACACATAATATTCACCTGAATGAAAACATTCCACTAAATGACATTGACGTCAATGAACCCTACTACTCCTACTAGTACATCCCTACATTGTTAATATACCTCTAATATGTTTTCCCTTAACTTCCGCACGGGCGCCACGTTTTGGCAGCGTCCGATACAATAATCTTTCATAACACGTTAAATATACAAATATTACAATATCAATCATTTGTATAATAAATCGGAATATCATAAAAGTGATCTGGTTATATCTAACCGGCATGTGATGGTATTGACGCACGTTACACTACTCCATCATCGGCCAACCTTTCAAATCGTACGTCAGAAATTGACGCCGACCAACCTGCAAGAAAGTCCGTCATTTCGTAAAAATAATATACGTTTCGTGTGATAGACATTTCAATATCTATTTTGCTGAATAAATCGCGTTTTTGCTTATACATAATAATATTCAAAATATATTTACATATTTATAGATGTATTTTTCGAAAATTTGTTTTATTCAGCTATTAAATAGGTAACTAATACAACTTAATGCAAAATGAAAAGATATTATTTTGTTGCAGCCATTTGACACAACTTTTACTCGGTAGACTATAATAAATACCAACTAAGTATTTATTTAAGTAAACAATGATCATTGGTACTAATTAAAACAATGCATTTTTTACGATTTACAAGTAAAACTAAAATAGTTCAGCTAAAATTAGAATACGGAACAGTTTATGTGAACAATGGTTTAACCTCGCATAGTTGGTTGTAATAGTCGTGTTGCTGTAATTGCTATCAAGAATACTTAACTATCAGCGATGTCTTACGGAAACAATCACTGATAATCACAAACCTTTTTCCTTCAGAAAAACACTAGCAGAACAAGCTATACCATCTCGGTATCGTAAACTATTGTATTATGTAATATTTGTTTTATTCTTAACTTAACGTAAAATAAATAAATTATCATGATTATACTACATAATTACAGTTGTTTTAGGCAAGAGATTCACGAGTTAGTATAACGTGAAACTTTTCACTAGATAGGCAAGTATGTATTTCTTATTACTTCAATGTTATAAAAAAATAAAGAGCAACTGAACTTCAATCTTCGACTACCTATTTACTTAATCTATGCAACTACCATTTACACCACAATATTGCAGACCGTAGCAAAATAGACAAGCTTCTTTAGTATTTAAATATTGTAAAAGTGAAGATATTTTACGAGTCAAATAATGTAAAAACTCATTGCTTGTGACGTCTATACGTTAAGCTCATGACTGACAGAAGATGTAACTCGAAGCCTCTTGTACCATACGTTCCACGAAAAACTATTACTTATTATTATTTGGATCATTTTAAACATTGTTTATCAAATAAATATATGAAATTCATATTTTATAGCATAGTTTTATGACTTCATACAGATCAAAGAGCTACCGTACTAACTGCATAATTACGATAAGGGTAAATAAACAATAAAATACATAGATAACAATTTGGAAGCGAATACTTTATTGGCTCATAATAGAAGCAGTCAAAATGCTATAAAATCTAAAAAATAACGTATAATAGTGTTTATGCTATTTTTGCGGAATCACTATGGACCAGGAAATTGTTTTAAGCGTGCAGAAACAAAACATCATAGATTTTCAATTTATTTTTTGGATTGAAACCTATCACGAACCTCTAAATATGGACGTACGTAGTATTTCAGTTCCGCAGTGTTAGGTGGTAAATATAATTCCTTTAATGAGCATATCAAAACAACAATTCCTTAATTAAATCTTGGTGGAGCTATCTGTTATTGTTCGGAGCTGTTAAACCTGTTAAACGTAACCAGTTATCGACGTAATTATCCACAAAAGACAACGAGAGTGTATATTACCCGTTTGAATCTACACTTTGTTTACACTTTGTAAGTTAGTTGACCATTGACTACATTAGATACCTATATATACCTAAGTATTGCCACTAAAAAGTGCCGGCAACGCTATTCTGTAAGATGTTATTGATTGATGATTCTCACCCGTCAATGATATTATTCTCACAACCAATGACATGGCGGACCCCGAATGAGTTCACTTCGATCTTTCGTATTGTTTGTTACAGAATAGCCTAACCGATCCCTGCTTATTTGCCCTCCGTCCCATAAAAAATAAGAACAAAAATACGTATCACCACAAAGTGATATAAATATGACTTTTAAAAATACACCTCAATTCTTTTTCACACATCGTCTTTTGACGTTTTATTAAATTGTCAAAACAACAAATGTACGATTCTGAGAAGCGTGGGAGTGTACGACATCGCTTGTAAAAGTAGGTCGCCATCGCCGGAAAAAGGAAAATCTTCTTCACCCTTTCGTTATCATTTATAGTTATTAAATGGATCACTAGACCGTCCATTAGTTTCGCCTCGATAAGCAATCTCCACCTCTATCTAACAAGTAATAACTATCAAAATAATTAATCTAAGTAGTTGTTAAAAATGTTTAGATTTGGTTGTAAATAATAATACCGTGTAGTTTCGTTTCTGTTTGTTTTGCTCCGCCATCGTTACGGGCGTGGAATAACAAATCAAACCACCGAGGCATGCTAGTCACATTTTGAGATACAGGAATACTTGTGAAATCTGTCAGCAATCAAGTTTCCGCTAACAAATACTTACTTCGCCTTAACTTGCGCCTGCGCTTCTCCACTTTCGAGTTTGTTGACTCGAGAACATTTCACTTTTTTCGTGTATCTCGGCAGCACTTTGGTGTGCCGAAAATCTTATCGATTACGTAGTGTTGCATAAACAAACCTGTCTTCGATCGATCGAGCGTTGCGTTATGTGTTCCTTTAAACTTTATTTTATTTCGACGCGCACTTAAGTACAGAAATATTTTATTTACACCAGGAAAAAGAAAGTTAACATTAATGTGAATTATATTTTAAAAATAGAATTTAATGTATGCATAATATAATAGGTAGGTGTCGATTTGAATAATTCTTATTATTAATGATCATCATTTGTTTGTTATCTATAAACACAAGCGTTTGAACGGAAACTTATTTATTAATTTTTTGAAGTTCTAAACTTTCCTACGGTATTATTTATAACATTACGCTACCTTATCTTACGTAATAGAGAACAAATGTTGGTTTACAAATGGTTGCTAGTTTTAATCGCAAACCATTTAAAATAAAGCGAGAGGCTATCAAACAGCCGCAGCAGTAGCCATTGTTTGTGATTCCAAATAGGTATTGTATTAGTTATTTCTAGCGAGTTTTTACTGTGCAACCGATAAGCATGCAATGTCACGGTTGTTCCAAGCTGGCTCGTGATGGAGAAAGTACTTACATACGAATGTTGTTATTGTATGTATGCGGCTGCAGCTCAACATGGTCCGTGACGATTGTAGCAGTCTCTCGTTGTACAAACTTTGACAAAACCCGAGACATTAGAGTTGGCACGTGTTCGAGCCACGTCTACTGGACTTGCTCCAGCAACCGGTACCTACAACTCTACAAGTAAAATATTTCAGCATCATCCGATTTAATTCCTACGCACTTGAAATCCAAGAGTCCAGTGTTCACACACTTCTAAAGGTGCAACAACGTTAACAATATGCAAAAAGCGAACATGCTAATCACCCATAAACGTCTGCACTGATCTCTTAATGACCAACAAATCTATTTGCACGTTTAGATCTGGCTTTACAACTACGAGATTCGAATATGCACTGATCTAACACATATTCTTAGAGTTCTATTCATAGATACTGGAATTCTAGTAGGCTCAATAAGTTACGCATTCATATCTTCTAGACTAGACTCATATTTATTTTCTTCATTTCATTCGACAATCTTGGATGACTTGCCGAGGCGTTTTGGACAGTCGTTACTACTAGACCGTAAAAGAACAACGCAGGGAGTATCAATTACTTTTGAAAAAATACTGAAACTAATCAGACGCTGGAACGAAGAACAGATCAAATGTTTAATCACAACAGATGGGTTCACACGTGTAAACATATAATAGAAACACAATGTTAACGTGGAATACTCTATATTATGTAGTTAGTTCGTTACCAGGTACTAGCCGCTAGCCCAACTGCCACTAATTATTTCTGTAAATACTGGTTAGCAGACAATGCACTGGTTAAGTGATGGGACAGTCACGAGTGTTCGTTCTCACCGACCTCGCCCGCATTTACATGAATATTAATAATTATAGCAGGTTAATATCGAGTCGATGGAAAACGGTCAAGGACAACGCATCCATGCACCGTACCTTGACACTTTCATGGCGTTTCAATACATGTATTATTCAGAGAGGCTAACTATTAAAGAAATGCTAATTTAAGAACATTTCTGTGTTTTTACTAAAGCTGATGTCTTAAAAAGCTGTATTTCTAGAGAATCGTAGTCGTAAAGTTAATAAACAAAGAGTGAACTAAAGATCTGATGATAGGCTCATCCGCGAAATTTACATTTTACTGCAGAAATTGATGCCGAGCCGGCGCGAATTGTTTACTACAATCAACATAATAAAGTAGTCAAAATTATTTATAGACGTACGACGCGTCAGTAATTTTTTACGAGCAAAATAGATAGAAGGTACATAAATTGGTGGTAATAGTGATTTTCCTTACCGTTGTTTACTGTTCGGCCGAAAGTTTTCTAAGAGGTACGTAAGCGTGAAGAATTTGTAAAATTGTTTACAATAATTCAGGCTCGTGAACTGCTCTTATAAATGCAATATGGAACTGCTATGATTTAATAAACACACGTGCTATAATATAATTGTGGTTGTTCTACAAACTACTCTCGTAAACTCCATATCGTATCACACGATTCTTGGCATACAGTGGGAACATTAGGTGCTTATAATGATGTGGCAGTTCCATTTCCGTCTGGACCAGCGTCTGCATACGCACTCATTGTGCTTAAACAACTTTCTTTTCTTAATTTTACTCCGCACCAAGTAGCTACTTTCAATTGTGCACGAGTGCACCGTGGAGTATGGGAACGGCTCATTTCGCAGATTTCACGTATATAACATGTTACTGATTATCAACGGAACTTTAGAATCTCTTACTTAGGTAAGTTACGCTGATGACGTTTCGATATGCAACGAGATATCATCTCTTGACTCTTATCAAGGCAGGATCAACTGCGTTTTTAAAGTAAACTCTATGTGCTGAATGATGAATGATTTCGTGAGATAAGTCTCACAAAGTGATTGTTCGAACACGTGGTCATCACTCCAATATCATAAACTGAACTAATTCTATTATTTATTTATTATCTGTCTTACATTATAGTAAGGCTCGCGACACACAAACCCACATATCTGTTGTTAATCACGCGTGACAAACACATCGTTCGCGTGCGTAAACATAAGCAGAAATAAATTCTTTTGTCTTAGCTATTCGTTAAAATCGCTAACCGTCTCGCAACAAAGCATGTTATAAACAATATCTTGCAGTTACATCCTTCTTACTCATCTTTTAAATGTTTTATTGAGGTAAGTTATTTGATTTTTAGATAAGCAACGATTTAGAAATTCTTTTAATTAAATATTTTTAAATCTAACACATACACAATTAACTACATTTTTATGTTAATATAGTCGTTTCATTTAATTGTCGTCGCGTGAAATTAAATCGCGGTATTACGGTTGTTGGTCGTCATATTTGTTATGGTAGTTAGTTCAAAGTGTTTGTTTGTGGGACGTCGGCAACGGCGCGGGCGCGTGATGGAATCGTTAGCACGGTAACTGGAGCACCGAATGCCACCGTGAGGCGAAGGATAATGCACACACGAGATCTCTGTGTGCCTACTACCTGAGAAACTTTCGTGCTCTGTTTCACCTCCACAATTAACTGTCTGCCACGCTCTATACACGTATTTTAGATATGTGAGCCATACGACACCTTCCTCGTTCCAATTTCAATATAGAAAACTAAGAATTTGAAACCCTGTTGCCTACCGACATGACCGTCATAACCGCGTCAATGTTGTATGTTGTTTACAGGTCAGGAAATGGATTTCTCATAGGCAATGTACCTCGTCACATTTAC
Source organism: Spodoptera picta (assembly GCA_038387885.1). NCBI lineage: Eukaryota > Metazoa > Arthropoda > Insecta > Lepidoptera > Noctuidae > Spodoptera > Spodoptera picta. The sequence goes on along the minus strand of JAZHFQ010000438.1, from coordinate 2,748,958 downwards.
ATCACGATTATCTTTCCATATATTTTCATTTCAACTTTTTTCAACTTTCTTAAGATTCTCGTAACGGAAACATGAATGATTATCGTTTTTCTCTAAGTAATAATTACATACGTATAACTGAAATTATTGCCGGTTTTTTTTATTAATGGCCGAGTGGTCGCAAGTGTGACTGCCGGGCAAGGGGTCTCGGGTTCGATTCCCGGGTCGGGCAAAGTATTACTGGGTTTTTAAAAATCTCAGTAGTAGCACGGAGTCTGGAAATGTGCCCGGTATATGGCAATAAGCTCACCCCCTATTACACGGGACTCTTAATATAAATAGTGAAAAGTGGGTGTTACATTGTACAGTGGCATTAAGTGCCGTAATGTGCACCTCTGCCTACCCCTTCGGGGATAAAAGGCGTGATGTTATGTTATGTTTTTTATTAATTATAATCTACACGTAGAAGCTCATATTCAAATAAGCTATAGACCTCACAATATGCTATTTCCTAACTCTCGTTTAAATGCTGAATTTAAACCAGGCTAAGTAGTCGCGCATTATTCTCATCCTTAGACCGAACGTGTTTTTCGCACCTCGTAAGTAATTATTTCGGTTGGACTACTGCCCACCCTGTAATAACAAAGCGTATAATTGTACAATAATACAACGACACAACTATTTATATTTATTTCGTAATAATTTTATGTCTATGATTTTAGAAACTGTGTCTCTATTCTCATACTTTCAGGAACTGCTCGCTTGCTGGTTTGTTCAGGCGTTAAATGTTACTTATTTGCAGTTTGTGTTTGTTCTCCTAATAATAATGAATGTCCAATAATATTCACTTGTAGGAGCGAATAATAGTTGTCATTATCCCAACTATGTGCGTCAAATTATCGCTACATTTGCGTCGAGACTTCACCCGTTTGAGTCGTTTTATAGACTGTTCCGAGACGTTCTAAACTAAAATAATAAACATTTTCCATTTTCTTTGGCGCGTCCAAAGTTGGCAGTTTTATTATCATAGTACCTACAGAAATCGAAGCCGTGTCTACGTAACATGTATTACGTCTATAGGAAATATCCCATTGCGAAGCCTCTTAAACTCATGTTTCAGCGACCGACGCACAATAAAATTCGCTCTACGCAAGTAGCTGTGTACTAATGGATTTTTCCGTAAGATTATTGGGATTACATCAAAGCAACTAAGTGCAGTAATTGCGATTATAGTATGATATACATTGTTTTGAAGATTAAACTGCTTAAAGTATAACAAGATCGGATTTTCCGACGTGGTAACTCCCATTGTAAGATTTTATTGTGCACAATTACACATACCATGATACTGCTTTTAGATATCAAAAAACTAGCCTTGGTTAGGATCAAGGAACCCAATTTAGACTAATTATAGTGAATTCAAAATTTGATAACCTGATTCAAAATTTTAATCTCCGTCATATAAATAAGTAACATACACAGTAATACGTAATTGCTAAAGTTTGTATTGTACATCGTACGTGCTTAATTCTTCGCCAAGGCAGAACGCCATTTGTTCGTGTTTAATGCACAGCAGATCTCGTACTATATATGAGTGTAATACAAATCTTTTGGTCTTCAACCAGCATACTGATTACTTTAGAACTTAGTATCGATTATTCTCTAAACTTTCCTTGTTATGTACTTTCAATTTCTATTATAAAGTTTATTGGGTCCGAAGGATAACGCAATATCATTTATATCAAATTTTTATTAATCAAGTACAGTATTTCAGCGACCTAAGTAAAATACTAAACTTCTGATATAACTATTGCGAATCCATCGCACTCAACACCAATATAAGTTTAATTCTTTGTCTCCTCAAACAAAATTGGTTGCCAGTTTCGATAGTTGAACCCCGTTGCACTATTACGCGTTACTTTAATATGTAACTGGGTCAACAAGTAGGCAGCAGTTTTAGCTTTATCATTTATCATTCAGATTCTAACTAAAAGGCACAGGTATTACTCTGCACTGAATTATTCAAAGTAATAATTTGTAATATCCTGCGTTTTACTGGTATCGTGTCAGAATATTGCATTCAATGAGAGCAACCACTTAAATATACCTAGATCTTAAACAGTGTATCGATAAAGTACGATTACAAATTTAATTGTTTTAATCGTAATCCGTAATATCTTAATATCTGATTCAAAAAGTACATCAACAATCAATTCCCGTTATTGCGAAATAATTCACTAACTACATCGATAAATCCATCTTAGACCCAATATTAAATAATAGATTATTATATTATGCGCATAAATTCCCTCTACAAATATGAAATAAATATCCAAATATGAACATTATTTACGCAACATTTGTCAAATTGATGTAAAGTTACAGGAGAATAATATGCACAGAAAACAGGAAATATCATTACTTGTGCCATATCCTGCGGGTCACGGATAGCTCGATCACCCTTGGCCCATATTCCGCGCGGCTAGAATTAGGTCGAGGCATTATCACCTGCATTCTCATTATACTCCGCGATACTGCTATCAATAATCACATAGTAATTATGTCCTTGATCTATTTATTTTGGGTTTTTAATATATTTGGGAAATAGGACAATTATTACAAGTAGGTACTAAGTAGTGATAAAAGCTAACGGTTTGTTTAGTAAATAGTATCAATTATTGAAGTATATTATTGTAATAAAGAAACAAAGACGTATTAACAACAGTGCAGTTTCCACACGAACCGTTGTAAGTTGAGAGATGTCTAGAGGTTTTTTGGCAAACATCCTACGCTATCTACTAGATTAGATAGGTACCTAGAGGTAGATAGGTGCTCCAAACGCTACTTAAAGACACTCATAAAATCCTATTTCTTCCATTTTGCTAATCGTAAATTACGAAGAACATTTTTATAGTGGACAAGAAAATAATCGTATGACATCTTTTGATATACAACTACATGGTCAGACAATAAAACCGCAATTTGATTAATCGCTTGGAACAAAAGTGCTCTTAACACAATGTAAATAAGAACGATTTGGTTCGAACAATTGTATTGTTCTTACGAAAAGGAGATTTAAAAGTGTCCGATCAAGTGGAAATATACAAACCTACCGGCGGAATATTAATGTGTTTACGTTACGCCATTATATAATTTTAAATCGCTTTATTTTTATTTCGATTTAAACGAGGCATATGACGCGCGGATTTTGAAATTTGCGAACAAAATTATGGTCGATTCGTATAATGTACGATGCATGAGAGTGGACTGAAGAAGAAAATAATAATGACCATTGAACAATGTCTATCTAAATCTCTAAATATTATTACACTTATTTCACAATATACGTGTAAACCAAAACAGTACCTTTATAAGTTAAGTACCAATGCACGTGCTACGAGAACCTATAGAATTTTCAGTTCAATCAGGTCAGATTATGTAAACACAACTGTATACCCAGTTTGTACTTACAAGCGATGTTGCAATGTTAAGATGAACAGGTACAGTACACAGCTTCTTATAAGTAGTAAATCTTATAAGCAAGCAGCAAGTATAAACAAATGCAGAAGATATTCAGATATCAGTATCAAACGAAATCCATGTAGAAAACTGCTAGAGAAAGAAAAGAAAATAGTAATCAAGATTTTACTGTGCTTTTATGATAATTTATTCCTCAGTCCTTACGTTTCATGTGTCCCGCTAAGAACTCGTGGACCATCTGTTATATTTAATGAAATTTATGTGACAAGCATTAGTGACACTTTATAATATTCCTGCCGCCTCATATCCGTGCTTCTCAACAAATCATTACAAATGATAGACAGCTAAGACATCCCCATAACACCGGCAGACATCCTAACGATCGAATATAAGCGATAGTTTTGAATAACATGCCAAGTGTAATTTGTTAAAAGTTATGACAATCACAAATGGCCAATAATAAGTTCCATATTTACTGATTTCCACTGAAAGAAACATATATTTTCTAGCAAACGACATTTTCATATTTATCTAAATCACGTGGGCAGAGACGGGCAATGATTCACACCACTTTTACTATAGGAAGGTTTAAATGACGATGACTATCTTGTAAAATTAGCAAATGTGAATCTTTACTAATAATAGCTTCCTGGAGTCATGGATGAAGTGTTGTTTAGTTTACTTCGCAGACACCTTGACTACCAATCAACATTTTATTAGTGCCTTAATAAAATACTTGCGAATTATAGCATTATAGGTAATTTAATGTTATTATTATAGACGATATTTCTATCAAACGAATGTTAGCATTATTATTTCTTTTGAACAGATATATCTCTGCTCACCCCATTTAAAAGACAGGAACGCTGTTAGAATCAAATAGCTATCTAATAAAAATATTATTTATAACCAACGTCGTTACTCACCAATAGTTTTTAAAATCTGGAGGTCTTCTAATTCATATTCCTTTTCTTCCTCGGTGTATTCAGACTCCGTGGTGGTGGACTCTTGCTCCTCCGTGGAAGAGGCCACAGACAGAGACCGCACGTCAGAACTCAACTCCGAGCTGCAGTCCCTCACCAGTTTCGCACTAGCCATCATCATTTTCAAAAAGTTTCTTCACAATAGTATTATCAAAATAATTATAATCAAAATCTGTATTAAGAGTTACTCAGTTCATAATTTTGTTTTCCGAAAAACATAAACATCGCAGTCGTATTAAAAAATAAATAGTTAATTACGCGAAATGAATATTATGATGATATAATTTTTAAATATTTAATATAAGATTTATTTATTATAGAATTGAAATTAAATATTGAATGTGTTATCGTGAAGATACGCGCGGGAGCGGTGAACAGGAGTGAAGGCGTTCCGTACGCGCCGCGGCTTGTGTCTCACTGACGAACTGCCGACCTCGCTCGCTTCACTGCGAGCCGAACGAGACGCACAACGAGACGGCCACGATAAAATAAACGCTGACAAACTCTTGTTTCTGCAATATTACCGACAAAGTCAACGATGCTCCTCGTGTACAATAACATTCTAAATGATTTAGTACCACTCCGTCTGCGAACATAAGCCTTAAATGTAAATAAAATTAACGCGTCCAAAATGTATTCTTCCACCTAAACCTCGTAAATAACTCAACATATCTCCTCATTTTCTTTATAAATAAGTATTGCTGCATCCGCTTTGTCTTGCTCCTGCCCTGACCCTCGGCATAACAATACGAGTACAATCTAGAGGAGAGTCAGACTTCACATTTTGAGCAGCGTAAACAGTAAAGTCAATAAACACTCATTGTTAGCAAATAGTATTTTCATATTTTCCAGCGGATTTATAAGTATTTTTTCAACTTCAATCATCAACTACTCATTGAGTTTGGTATCTTGTGTGCTTGTGTTTCATGAACAAAAATAAATTTTAGGGTTATCGTCCATTTTCACCTTTTCACAGTGCATCAAAAAAAATCACAATCATTTTTAATGAAAAGTTACAAAAGATGAAGCACGCAAAAAAATAGTGATTGACATCAACTAGACTGTAATCGATGAACAGGCAAATGTAATTAAATTCATAAAAAATTTATTCGATACTTTGAAGCTGAAATTAAAGTTGCGATCAGAAAAACCACGAAAAAAACGATGACTCAGATTGAAGGCAAATCTTTCACAATTTTTATTAATATGAGTTTTCATCGGCATCATAACTAGTTGATGATGTGCACTCAGAATTTGGTCTATTTATTGGTGAAAAACTTGTTCGACAATTACCTATAAGTTCCAAAACATAGAATAAGATATTTTCCGATTATTCTTGATTAAAAAAGGATCATAAAGTATAAAAATGAATCGTAATTTGTTTTTTTTTTCTTATATTTGAAACAAGCATATCACATACTAGTCGTCGGTTATCGAGCGTTTTCAAAGAATGGGTTCGAAACCCGACGATTGCCTACTAGTGTGACCTTTCCAAATCGTAATACGACTACTTCAAAAAAGGTTTGGTAGAAGAATTTTGTTTCGAATGACGCATTCTCCATGTGATTATAGTCAGAAAGCTTGTGCAATACACCACAAATAATTGTGGTAAAATGAACAAGGATAGCACCTGAATATTGAGTAATAAATGTTTTGTGAGTAACTTTAATTTAGAAACTTCTAGGTCTCATTAGTCATAAGGTTGAGAATCAACTGGAATCTTTGCCAACTGCACGTTAATGGAAACAAAAGCACGCAGACTTGGGGACTTCCCGCGCAGAGTCCTGAATTAATATCATGTGAATACAAAAGGGATAGACGTTTGTGTATATTTTAAAATAAGACAGTACATTTTATGTTTCAAAAAAGGTTTATTTGCAACAAGCGTATCACAATCAAACAAGATATACAAGGGAGTTAAATAATAATATCACTGTAGAATCCGATATAAAGTTTCTGATATTACCTAAGAATAAATATCTTAATCTACAACTACACCATTACACGGTTACTTCGATATTACTAATCGCCTCATATAACATATTAATAAGTATTAGTTTTAATGGCAACTGAAATTATAAGTGTTGCAAGTTATCAGACACCGCCTTTGAGCCTTATATTTTGGCAAACTAAGTTTAATATTGATGTGATGTTTATAAAATAACGGATTTACAAATTGAACCCAATGAAATATACACGATTCATTCGGATAGAATATAATATGATAGGTACCTATTATTGGTTCTTTAAAACTGAAATCTACCTACAGTAGACAGGAAAATATATTTACACTGAAAAAGAAGAACGAAGAAAAATTGTCATCAATGACGCATTCTCCACATTGTCGTCAAGGAAAGCTTGTCACTACACCACAACAAATTATTGAGGTTGAAATGAACAAGCTTAAAATCGAATATGAGTTAATAAGTGCGTCATCATTGCGAACGTACTCAATTTTGGAATTTCTCCCATTAGACGTAAGGTCGAAAATCCGCCAATCGATAACTCTGCCTGCTGCTCTTCTATGGTTTAAACTATTTTATAGTTATATAGCAGTGTAAAGTTAATTTTCGTTGTTAAAATGTTGCTATTGTAAACAATATGTAAATGCAATAATATTATGTAAATATTGTAGTCTGTACCTACAGAAAGTAATAAAAAACAGTTTTCATAGATTACCCACAAACTTACAGAAGTTTGAAACAAGATGCAACATTTTATAGATTCGATATTTGGCCGCTGGATTAGTTTCATTATTTGAACGAGCACATATAATTATAGATATGCCTTTACCAGTGAAATAAAAGTATTCGTAATGATCGAAAATGATTTACTGGTAGTGTAAAACTAAATGTCTTGTATATTCAGGTTATGTTAAACTACACGGTATTTTGCAAACTGTTCAAGAATATTTCACTTTGAAAGGCATGGCATATCCATATATTTTTTCATAGCAAAATCAAAGTAAGGTCGCGACCGGATATCCAACCTATACATATTTACACATAACAAAAATAAAATTTACATATGTGATTTCACATAACATTAAAATCCTTAAACAAGTAAGTAATAAATACAACTTAGGAATATATAGGTACATTTACCTTTAGCGGCATTTGACATCATCAGACTATCGACCATTTTTGCAAAACAAAAATATAAATTAACAACATAATATTGTAAGAATAAAATTATATTCTATTATAAAACTTTAAAAATTATGTTACTAATCTTAAAAAAACTATATGCATAGACATGCATAATAATAAATATGTTAGACAGTCGATAATTCACATATATTAAAACAAGTTGAGTTTGTGGTCAGATTTATAAAAACAATTATACATTTCCACGTTCCAAGAATTTGTTATTTTTTCCGGCAAAACATAAATACTAAAACATCGATTATTCTTATTATTTTAAATACAATAACAAATAGTTATGTTCAAAAATTTTACGTCCACTAATAAAACGTAGTACCCACTGAGCTAATGTCTCGCTAAGCTTAGCCCACGGAACCATTAGTCAGTACCGGCATTGAAACGAATATTTTCTCTTTACTGTATGACGTTTCTCCTATCGGTCACAAACAAAGTAATCACTCATACCGATAACGTCCATGGCATGATATGTTGGACATAACAGCACGCTATCCACCAAGCCTATTCCTTCAATAACCAATAGAAACTGGTATATATGGAGATCGCAGATACCATCTTCCTATCTCGACTTTTTTGCGTACAACCTTACGTTATCTCGCATTTCATCATGCGCCGGTACATCCAAAATCTCCCAACTAAATTCCTTTATCGTGCTGTCACAGCAAATCTACCTAACATGTACTGGAAGCACTTAAATCAACCCCAACAAACATGCCTTTTGTGCTACTCTCTTTTCTTGATTTGATTCACCTTTTAGAACGCTAGCAATGACTACTCCGTGTAATTTTAGATTCTACGTTTTGTCTTTGGTATTCTCCTAACCATTCATTCATGATAACTGTTTTCTGTGTTCAGATATAACTGATATAAGAATCAAACTCGACACATCTCTTGCATCATGTTGACAGCAGTGACTCACACTACTACATATAGACGGGCCAATGCTGCTTACTGTTGTGATCGAACGCTATGTGTCGCTCAGGTCGCATAATACAATTATAACACGTAGGCCACATAAATATCTTTATAATATAAAACCACCATAGCACACAGACATTCAACCAAACACACTTCCAATTTAGGAACTCACGATAATATACCTAAATTAAATGTCATTCACTCAATCATTTCGATAACATTGCATTACATATTTTATAAATAGTCTTATCCAAAGAGTCACCCCTGGCATCCGAAAGGTTACACAATTTGAATCTGATGCCAAATAAATATTGGTCGACGGTATAATGCTGAGCTGTACCTACGCCGAAATTAATAATGGATCACAATCTCCACCACCAAATATTATTCTTAGATAGCACCAAAAATCAACGCATTGGCTTGTATTTGAAGCGCTTCATCTAATTTATAAACTGAAAACGTCCATCAAGATCATCAAAAATTGGGTCAAGATTACTTATTAATTTCAGACGGGTTTAGCTTGATCAAGATATTACATACGAATTTCTTTTTGTAAATATTTATTAGGTACTATGTGTAAACGAGTATCATACGTTCATGATGATGATGAGTCCGGCGTGCATGGCCACAGCTAACTTCTGATGTTGTTTTAGGATGGGACAGAACGCCATGGCTGCCACGTCAGACAGCGGGAAACGCTCAGGGAATGCTTCTCGTGGCAACGCAGACAGCTTCTGTTGTGAAGACTGTTAGAAACATCACGGTTAAGTTAGTGAATGTATAATTACAATATACATAATTTTAGTGATTGCACTAAATTCAGTGACAGTCGCTTACTCGCGTATACCAACACATTTTTTTTTATTATTTGTACCCAAGTAATTAAAGTAACATAATTTTAACGACAAATGGAGCACAAAATCATTCGTTGTTGCACGCAACAAGTAGACAAGAGTTTCGATTAATTATAAAACTCTTATTCGATTTTTTTTTCTTACTTTTTATTTACCCATTTCACTCTGAGACTAATTTACGTCAGACAGATTGTTTGGCGTAAACCCAAATGGAATATTTGATAACAACTTTCTGTTTGTTTAAATAAACCAAATGAACTAGAGCACAAACGTTTTAACATTCACTTTCGTCAAATTCTGTGGATTTCTGAACATGAAAGTTATTGACAAGTCAATCACTGGGCGAAGTAAAAAAGTTGGCAACGACTAAGAAGTATTTTAATTCAATTGGTTTAAAAAGTAATGAATTATAGTCGTGTTACAATTTGTTTCTTGCAAACAGGGCAACGTTTGTTCCATTATTATTTTAACATTAGGATTTTGGCAATGCTTATTATTATTTTTAACAGTAGTGTTTAAGTGTTAAGTGTTTTTCCGGATAGTAAATTGCGGAAGATTTTATCGTCCAATTAAGTCTGTGTATTTAGTTAATACTCAAATAAAAAAATACACTTCAACGTTGTCATGGGGGACTTTAACGCAAAAGTGGGAGTACATATTAGCGGCGAATCGGTAATAGGACCACACGGGTTTGGTAGCAGGAACCATAGGGGGCAAATGCTCGTCAACTTCCTGGAGAAGGAGGGGCTATTCTTGATGAACTCCTTCTTTAAGAAGCAGCCTCAACGGAAGTGGACGTGGCGGAGCCCCGACACTATGACTAAAAATGAGATAGACTTCATTATGACGGACAAAAAGCGAATATTTAGAGATGTCTCTGTGATCAATAGGTTCAACACAGGAAGTGATCACCGACTGGTACGAGGCACTCTAAACATCGAACACAAATTCGAGCGTGCCCGTCTTATGAAGTCTACGCTCCGACCTAATTTGCTCCAAACTGTTGTCGGGTCCGAAAGCTTCCAGCTCAAACTGGAAAATCGATTCGCTGTCTTGGAAACCACAATAGACGCTGATATTGACCAAAAACTCGACCAATTGGTCGGGATACTCCGAGATGAGGGGACGAAAATGTGGCGGGCGCAAAATACCGGCAGGAGGGCGGGGCTTTCGGGGGAGACTCTGCAGCTGATGAAGAGGCGCCGTGAAAACCCAGCAGTCGCTTTGTCGGATCTTAATAGAAAGATCTCGAAGCAGGTAAGACGTGACCTTCGGTGCTCCAACACACGCGCTATAAAAGAAGCGATCGAGCGAAATCGGGGGTCAAAAGTTTTCATCCAGCAACTAGGTCGAAGCCATCTGACGAAGCTGACTACATCTGAGGGAAAAGTCGTTGCTTCTGGGCCGGAGATTCTTGCGGAGGTTCAGCGCTTCTACGGTGATCTATATGCGTCACAAGCACCCCAACCTCAATCATACTCGGGGGATCCCAGGGCCACACTTGTCCGCCACTTCACTGAAGAGCTGCCAGAGGTCAGCCAAGACGAAATCGGGGTGGCTTTGGGGCAGCTTAAAAATGGAAAAGCCCCCGGTGAGGACGGAATTACGACGGAGCTCCTTAAGGCGGGGGAAAACCGATTCTCGAGCGGCTCCAAAGTATATTTAATTCCGTCCTCTTCACGGGGAGAACTCCTAGGGTGTGGAGCAGAAGCATTGTCGTTATGTTCTTCAAAAAGGGAGATAAAACCCTTTTGAAGAACTATCGTCCTATTTCTCTTTTGAGCCACATCTATAAGCTGTTTTCCAGGGTCATCACGAATCGTCTCGCACGAAGGCTTGATGAGTTTCAGCCCCCCGAGCAGGCCGGGTTCCGAGGAGGATATGGCACCATGGACCACATTTACACGATGAGGCAAATTATACAGAAGACCGAGGAGTATAATCGGCCTCTATGCTTGGCGTTCGTGGACTATGAGAAGGCCTTTGACTCTATCGAGATCTGGTCTGTTCTGGAGTCCTTACAACGGTGCCAAGTCGACTGGCGATATATCCAAGTGCTGAGAGAACTGTACGAAGCTGCGACTATGGCCGTCCAAGTATAAAATCAGCAGTCTGAACCTATTCACCTGCATCGAGGAGTGAGACAAGGGGATGTTATATCCCCCAAATTGTTCACAAATGCTATGGAGGATATGTTCAAGACACTGCATTGGAAAGGACGGGGCATAAACATAAATGGCAAATATCTCTCACACTTGAGATTTGCAGATGATATCGTCATCGTGGCTGAAACCGTTCAGGACTTGCAATATATGCTGTGCAGCCTGGCTGATGCTTCCGCGCGCATTGGGCTCCGGATGAATATGGACAAAACAAAAATAATGTTCAATGAACATGTCATTCCCGAGCCAATTGTTCTCAACGGGTCGCCTCTCGAAGTCGTTCAGGAATACATCTACCTAGGACAAACCCTGCAGTTTGGTAGGAACAACTTCGAAAAGGAGGCCCGTAGAAGGATACAGCTTGGCTGGGCAGCATATAGAAAACTTAATCAAGTCTTCTCGTCTCAGATACCGCAAAGCCTGAAGACAAAAGTCTTCAACGAGTGCGTCCTTCCAGTAATGACATACGGAGCCGAGACGCGGACACTGACAGTGCAATTGGTCCACCAATTTAAGGTCGCGCAGCGAGCTATGGAGAGGGCTATGCTCGGAGTCTCTTTGAAGGATCGAATCCGAAACGAAGTGATCCGACAGAGAACCAAAGTTATCGACATAGCCCAAAGGATCAGTAAGCTGAAGTGGCAGTGGGCCGGTCACATTTGTCGAAGAACCGATAACCGTTGGGGTAAACGTGTTCTAGAGTGGAGACCGCGTCTGGGCAAACGCAGTGTAGGGCGCCCTCCAGCTAGGTGGAGTGACGACATCTGCAAGGTGGCTGGCAGTGGTTGGATGAGAAGAGCTGAAGACCGAGCTCAGTGGCGTGCCATAGGAGAGGCCTATGTCCAGCAGTGGACGAATACAGGCTGATGATGATGATGATTTAGTTAATTGAAATGAGAAGAAAATATGTTAAGTACTCACCCGGTCCCTGGCAGTGATCTGTTGGAACTGGAGGCCGTACTTCTTGGCGGATTCGGAGTACGTAAGCGGCTCCACTACCAAAGACAGATCGTCCGTTTGACGCTTGCGTTTATTTCCAAGTGGAACCATTTGGAACTTTCCTATAACCTATAACAAGAAGAAGACGATATGAATATTATCAAAGGCTCCAGATGATGCCAACAGGAAAAAAGGGTCTACAGTCAAGATATAAGCAACTGTCTTCAATCTCACAACAAAATTAAAAAATAACCATGTTACGTCAATATGTAATCCGAACTTAAAACTCTCATGACACATGTTAAAAAAACGGCTTACTCCCACAACTGCTTGACGAGTTAACTCGACTAGTTTCAAGCTACGCCAGGGGCTCTTATTCATGAGCAGTGGCGTGCACACCATACATGCAAATAAGCACTGCATATCCTACAAAATCATGGTAAACCTACATAGTCAAATACATAGTGTCACCCATAAACACGACATGAATATTCACTAATCATACAGAGATTTCGTAATTTTATTGATACTTAATTTGGAAAACTGCCTCGTTGGCCGAGCGGTCGCAAGTGCGACTACCGGGCAAGGGGTCTCGGGTTCGATTCCCGGGTCAGGCAAAGTATTACTGGGTTTTTAAAAATCTCAGTAGTAGCACGGAGTCTGGAAATGTGCCCGGTATATGGCAATAGGCTCACCCCCTATTACATGGGACTCATAACATAAATAGTGAAAAGTGGGTGTTACTTCTGTGTGCACCTCTGCCTACCCCTTAGGGGATAAAAGGCGTGATGTTATGTTATGTTATGTTAATTTGGAAAACTGGTAACTAACGCCATCTATCAAAAAATATTGAATTACTACGACCACTTTCTACTTTCTTCGATATTGGAGCATTGCGCCAGTGGCGCCGCCACCTCGCTATTGTGTGATGGTGGCGGAAGCATGTACTAATGCGTAGCCGGTACAATTTGCTTGTTTTCTTGTACTGATGTTGGATTTTGTTTTTTGTTAGGTTGGTAATTTCTATACAACTGCAAAAGCACTGCTTCTTCGTCATCCGACTAATTTAAGAAGTCAACAAAACGTAGCGTTTGTTGATTGAAAATAGATATATTAATTTCGGTCAACTTATTGTTGACGTCGATGCGGACGAGTTTTTCGATGCCTTATAAATAGTTTATTTTTCCTATAATTAATTTTAATCTTAAGTTGTATATATTTAACTTATTGTTTACGTTTTTTTTGGCCATTTTGTTTTGGTTATGTTTTTATGTGCAAGTGAATAAATTGTAATATAATGAATTATAATTTAAATGAACTGTTAATTTACCGAAAATTATGTAAAAGCTGTGAGCTCTGTGCTGGTGATTTGTGTTGTTCAATAAATTCAATATGAGTGCGTTGTCCTTATTGTCGTTCGAAGAAGAAACGAAAATATTTCCAAAGGCGATTTTGCGTGTGTCGTATGTCCGGGCTAGGCGTAACTCAAAAAAGGTAATAATAATTTTATTATTTCTTTTAATAAACTACGATTTGCGATTATAGGTATAGTTTGTTAGCACTGGTTGTGTACCAATTTCATTATTGTTTTTATAATCCAGTCATCTTGATTTCGCTTTGTACGATTTTTCTATGCATTTAACGGTCAGTTTATACTGGTGTTGCATAGCTTGATGTGTAACCATTTGTACTTCGCCGCTCCAAAGTAGGTACCTAGTTAATAGATTTGTAAAATAGATACCTAGGTATCTATGTTGATCAACTTTATACACGGATCGTTTGAAAATAATTATGTACCTCATTTGTTTATACAAATTAATAAAACACTTACTAAACCTAATTACCTACTCAAAATTATGATGTTTCGGGAGTTTTATTTTCCGAGATTAATGTAGACCAAATTTTTTTTAATCATATGATAGGTACCTTCTGCCTACCCTACTTCAAATCTCTGTGCACGCCTCTGTTCATGAGCTGTAATATTACGTGACATTTGCCTCGTCGTGTGCCATTAAACGTTATTATTTTATCAATAATTGTCATTGTTTTTGGGAAGTATTGTCAGTGGGAAGTTTTTTTTTTTTAATTCATACCTGTTTATACACATCAGGGAAGCAAGGATGTAGCCTCAGCAGTTTGAGTAGCGGCGGCGCGGCGGAGACCACGCGGCCGCACCACTGGCAGCCCGCCGCGCGGCTCGACCCGCCCAGTCTGCGCCCGCCGCCCCACCACTCCAGCTCGTTGATGGACTGGTTTACTGTTTAACACATTTCAGATTATAATATTATCCTATAGGTGTATTCCAGTATGGGAGAGCCATACTTGGCACGAACGTGTCAGCTTGACTAAATTGATACCACAGTCTCATAGGAAACTGGCGTGAAACAACGATTACGTTGTGTTTGTGATTCATTGAGTGCATGAGGTTACCGGATGCGCCCGGTCCCCAAATCCCACATACTAAATTCCTAAAAAGAAGGCAACGCAATTGTAAATCCTCTAGTTCTGCACACGCAGCGCCGATTGCTTACAATTACAGCTTACCTTATCATGCGATCTGTCTGCTCGTTTGTCACTCTTTTAGGAATAGGGAATTTGGAGATTAAAGGTTGAGAATTTTGTATTGAGGATTTGGATATTGGGTACGGGGATGGGGGAAGGATTGAGCATCGGGTTAAATCTCTATACGAACAGGGTGTAAACGAAACGCTCCCGCAATGCTAGCAAAAAAAAATTGTTTTTGTTTTCCTGTTATAAATAACAGGAAAACTAAAACGATTAAAAATCATAAATTGCATAAATGCAACATCAACCTCAAGCAGTTGATTACAACTACAACATAAAAGAAACATTGAATTCCTTACTTTTATGAAAATCAAACTTGTTCTTTACCATCACCTGTGAGCGTTTTTCGGGAGCGTTCCGTTAACAGCCTGTAAGAGTAGGACACAGTAGTTGTATACAAGTCATAGAAAGTAGGTGTAGGTACCGAGACAGTCGTCCCCGGCGAGCAGCGCGGCAGGCCAGTGCGGCGGGTACAGCACGCGCAGCGCCGCCACGTGCGACTGCAGCGCGCCCGCGCCCGCGCCGCCCGCGCCGCCCGCGCCGCCCGCGCCGCCCGCACCGCCCACTCCGCCCGCGCCGCCCACCCCGCCCGCGCCGCCCGCGCTGCCCACGCACGCCGCGTCGCGCGCGCCCGGGTACACCGCCACGTCTACACACAAACAGGACGTACGGATTATGGCGACTGCTGATAAATACCAAATAGAAAAACCTAATTAATCCATCAATAAATAAGTTATTAATGAGACAAGACCAATCTCTCAAAGCTAAGGGCTTGTATACATAAGTGCGATGCATATGCGCAACGCCGAAAATTGAAGTACGGATTACAGCGATTTAGACCTCTCTTGCACGATCCAAGTATAACCTTATCTTCCACGACCTTTTGAAAGCTACACTGTGATATACTCTTGCTTACACGCTGTTTCAGAGCGAACAAAAAGTTGCATCAACAAGAGTGGCGTAACATCGCAAATATACGCGATGCGCAAAAATCATCTAAAAAATAGTCAGTTTACTTTAAAACAAAATACAATGCCCAAGTATCAATAATCGAGTACTGAAATGAAAATTTATCGATTACGGCAGCTATAATAACGAGTTATAATTCTCGGAATGTAACTCTTACGTTGGGCGCATAAAATGCTTTGACATAAAACTAAATTTGCGACGCATGTTGATTGTGTTGCTCGTGCTAAAGTTACTTACCCTCGATGGGGGCATTTTGGGCGCGTTCATCGTGGTAGGGGTAAAATATTGTCACGTCATTTTCTATGATTCGTAGTAGGGGCGAGTCACTGTTCAAATCGTAGTTCGCCGTAGTACCATCGGCATACCCAACTATTACTTGTGAATGTCCTTTTTGCTGAAAAATATATCATAATATAGTAATTTTTTATACAAATTATGATGAATTAGTTAGATCTTATAACCCAACATAACATCACGCCTTTTATCCCCGAAGGGATTGCCATATACCGGGGACAATTCCAAACTCCATGCTACTACTGAGAAATTAAAAAAAACCCCAGTATTACTTTGCCCGATCCGAACTTAGAACCTAATTTATCAGAAGTGAGAATTATAATGTAAAATGGAACAGTTATCAAGAGTTTAGTTTAGATACTTACCATAGACCATTTGATAGCAGTGGCCTGATAAACCTTTCTATTTCCATTTGTTAATCTGAGTTCAACAACCGGCTTCAGTTTATAAAAAGGCTGTTCCCTGAAATATCACAATATTATTAGTTCATATTAAATGACAATAATTCATGAACTCTTGTGTGTATGTTAAATCATAAATTGAACTTCAATCAATTTCTTACTTCTCTATTACAGTTGATGGGTATGGTACAGCAAAGATGTAAGCGGTTCCATTAGAGCAGGCCGCAGCGAGTAACCCGAGTCGTTGCATATTATTTGTATTGGGCAAGACTTCGACCATATCCCTTACTCCCGACGGGCACCAGTCGATGGCCCAGAATGTTCCAAAGTCGTGCGTTATCCCAAGCGCAAATCGTATTGTAGACCTGAAATAAATATTTTATTACATATTTATTTATGCAGAACACTGATTGATTTGTTTGAATGACAATAGTCAAATAGAAGTGTTGTATACCATGTTAGTTTTAGTGGTCACAACTGACAAGAACGAAGTCACAATCCGAATAAATGATATCGGCGATGCTCGTTATATTATATACCGCGGCCCTAGTAGAGAGCAGGGGTTGAAACGGGTGGTTTTTATCATACAAAAAAGATAAGCCAATAATGACGAAAGTTTGGCGTGATATTGAAGAGGCCTTATATCCCGCAGTGGACGAAAATGAGGTGATAACGAGCAAATTACTTACGAAATCAAGTTCCCACAGTCCCATATTTGCACAAGCCCCGGTTCAACCGGCGTAGTGTCCCAGGCGTGGCGCGGTGCGTCAGGCCCGTGATGCACTGCCACGGCCAGGAACTGAGACTGGCCGCAAGCTAATTCCGTGTCTGGGTTCGGAGGTGCCCACGATATAGCTTGAATACTCGCACCCACGAACATTACTAAGAAATCTGGAAAGAAGAACAAAGTATAATTACGCGTTATAAAGTGAATAGAAGTAGTTAAAATGAGTACTCAAATGAGTACTACTACAGTTACATGAGTTCGGTTTAAAGATTTGCGCAAGTTTGCGCACACTTTGCGCAAGTTCTTGCAAAATGTTCTATAAACTGTTGTTTGACATAGATACTTGGACGACTATATAAGGTGTTAAAATAAAAGCTGCAGGAAATCTAAGGTTTTGTTGAAACATTTATTCCATAATTAATCACGAAAAAATAATTAAAAAAAAGCTACCGTTCTAAAGTTATTCCACTATTTGTGTTGCACGTAAACAGCCTAATATGCGCGTCGTACTAGGCTAGGCCGTCGACGAAGCCCCGCGCGACCGCGCTGGCGCAGGTGTCGCGCTACCGCGCGCTTATGTTACTACTGAACTTAAAAATGTTTCATTTTAATAAACGACCACGCGACTCGGTTTAGATTATGTTATTTAACTGAATTGATATGTTTATAATTAAATTAGCATAGCTACAATGATTAATTATGTCAATTTTTTGAATAGGTAAATACTAATAATAACTCGATCAAAAACCAATATTTTGGTAGTTAGTAGTACAAGTACTAGGTAGTTGGTAGTTACTTAGGTATTTATCATTTACGAGTATTCATCGGAATAAATGCCCGTCTCTAGATACTTAAGTATTAACAAAGCGTCTACCTTATTTACAGAAGATGCTGGAAGTGTGTCACGACGCGACGTATTACGTTGTTTTTCACTCGCAATAATGTGTCTGTCACTTTTAATAATATCTAACGCGTTTATTATGCGTATTTTCAATTCGTCCGCGTTTCTAATCTCACTACCACTGTGGCTGTACAGTCTGTACACTAAGTCCTTAACACGACCCCAAAGATACAAATCTATGGGAATGAGGTCCGGGGATCGAGGTGGCCATGCAATCGGTCCACCACGGTCTATTCAGCGATTTGGATAGGTAACATCTAAATACTCGCGAGCTGTTCTGTGGTAGTGGGCCGGCCTGGCCTTCTTCACGGAGCATGTTCCATGCGGTAACGTGACTTATTCCTAAGTCAAGACCTGCGACCTGATTCTCGTGGAAGTAGTCGAGAACTCGTTCTTCTTCGGCAAGCCGCGGCCTGCGGCATCTGCTTGGGGAGGACGAAACTGACCATAATCCAGTAAACGCTGGTAAGCTCCCAGTATTGTCTGTAAAGCCGGTACTCGTCGTTGAGCACCATACAGTTCCTGGTACGTAGTACGAGCTGCAGATACATTTTCGCCACTTCTAATGTACCACATTAACATGTCTAAGTACTTGCGGTTACTGTACGTAAACGGCATTATTGAATATTGAACAACAAACAATAAAAAATGGCGCGTTCGATTGATCGGACACAACACTGAACGACACTGAGGGCCACACCCTTCCCGCGCGACAGCTATCGGTCAACTGGCGATCGAGACAGAGAGAAGTGAGAAGAGAGTGGGGCAACTAGCGAACGGGAGAGAGGGAGAAAGAGAGAGAGATTGCGATAACATGGGACGCCGTAACCGTCCGGACGGTGACGGCGCGCCATTGCTTCGCTCGGGCCGCAAGCGCAGCCCCGCGTACGGTTTGCACAAAAAAGTTTAACCAACTCCTTTATTTTTGTTAAAAATAAAAGTCGTTAAAATTGTTAATTTTTTTTGCTATACGTGTCAGTTTATTGATTCCCACTAACCTCATAAAATATTTAAAGTTATTTTATTAACACCTTATATAATTAAAGATCTATTGAACCTCAACTCTCATTAGAGCCCACACTTACTGCAATTAACTTATTTGGTATATCTATCAATATTACTGCAGCTAATCTCATATAAAACTGCTGCAGTAAACAATAAACATTGTACCTTTAGTGCTCCGCGCTTCAAATCGTTTGAATGTCATCCAGTCCTGGATATCGCTAAACCTGACTTTACAGGACTCTTCAAGTGGCGGCATGTAATTAACGATCTCATTCTCAGGCACTTCCTCCAACAAACATTTATGCCACATCGGGAACAAAACCTCATCTGTCAGATACCTCTCTTTACTGGAAAAGACGATATAAAATGTAATTAAGTTCATTAGGTCAGGGACGAAGATTGGTTGAAAAAAATATAAATTATGCTTACAATTCTTCAGTACTTCTCTTCATATAAAGGGTAATATTCTTGACTTGGTATGGTAATCGAATTATTTTTTGCGCATCTGAAAGTAAATTATACAATGAGGGGAGTTCATAAATACATACACCATTATCGACATATTTCGGCATTTCCGTTAGGCCTACAACAATCTCATAATTTGCTCATTAGTTTTAGAATTTATACCAAACGTCCAACGAACGCGGATTGCCGTATAACATAATGTGAAACAACAATGCAGCAACACAGTAAAAAAGAGGTTACTCACGGTTATCCGAATGCTTCTTCTTCTTCTTGATGGCGAATTCCTCGCGAGCTTCCTGTTCCTCCTCAGATATATTGGAGTCCACCTCAGTATCGGATTCAGAATCCGTTTCCTCTTCAGAACACATTTCCAACTTCACAGAAACATCGGAGTCACTTCCATCATCCCATTTATCTACACATACATGATCTAACAACTCTTTCTCAACATCTGTACTAAATCTGCACTTCGCACAACTATGGCTTCCCTGCAAAGTAAAAGATGGCGTATGTAAGTAATTATAATTATCATTATTGAATATCTTGTATAAATCCGTGAATAGAAATGTCAACTTACATGGTGAAGACTGTTTTTATACTTTTCAATCACGTTCTTTGCTCTAAAAATAAAAGAAAAGTTAAATCCATATACGATCATCTACAGAAGGGAAATGAAGCAACTTTTTACGACATTCAAAAGGTCATAAATATGGAGTACAAACAATTTTATCAAAAATAAACATAACATAACATAACATCACGCCTTTTATCCCCGAAGGGGTAGGCAGAGGTGCACACAGAAGTGACACCCACTTTTCACTATTTATGTTATGAGTCCCATGTAATAGGAGATTTTTTTAAAAAACCCAGTAATACTTTGCCCGACCCGGGAATCGAACCCGAGACCCCTTGCTCGGCAGTCGCACTTGCGACCACTCGGCCAACGAGGCAGTCATCAAAAATAATGTATATGTATTCTATTTACTTTTCTGCTGCCTTCCTGCGTCCAGTATGAATGATGTCTTCGTTAAGTTCTTCCTCTCTCTTCAACTCTTTCTCTTTTTCTGCTTGTATCCTGCGTTCCAACGCCAGTTCCTTCTCTTTATGCATAGTCATGTGCTGACTCTTGTATATGCGCAAGTACTTATTGTTACATATATCGCACGTGCTTTTATATATCTCAGTTTCCTGTAATAGGTATAATGCTTTCATCAGTTTGAATACTTAAGGAAGAGTCGTACCAAATAGGGAGATTACAGTGTAACCATGGAGTCTTTAGGCAATGTGTACCATGAACGAAAATTAAATAGCGTACAGACTAAATTAATGTCCTAACGGTAACTAAACTATTATAAAAAATTAAAGTTTGTATCGTAATACTTATTAATTGTTAGAAAACTAACCATTTCCGACTTCCCGCATACAATGATGTGCGCGTAGAACCCGACGTAGGACACTCTGCTGATACCACACACCTTACAAATCAACTTGTGGTGAGTATACTGGTATTCTTTTAGATAACTCTCGACTGCATAGGGGTTGTTTATTTCCTGGAAAAATGTACGAAACTATTAGTTCTGACATAATTAAGAAGAATTTCGACATAGAAAATGCCATTTATATTTGTGCTATAAAACCGAACATCTTCTTAAACACGGAATCGCAATTTTGACGAAGTCACTTTTGCAAAATACTAAGGTAAGTACCATCTTGACGTTACATAGCAACATTTATTCGTAACTATTATTCAAATATTTACTACTCACAATGGGAGGATCTCCAACCACCCAAGCGATGTTGTAATGTTCACGCATGGAGTGACTCTTCCATTCTTTGGGAGGCATTGCTTTCCCACACACACCACACTCTATGATATCTGTGGAAAGAAAATACACATAATTATTTGTGGAATAATAATATATACTTATAAATAGCACAATAGGCTACATAATCGGTTGAGTTTTTGAATGCCTTTGAACGTGCAGGCTGTTTGTGATATTTTTGGTATTACCATTCACTGATATCTGAACCAAATGTTTAAGAACAAGCTCATTACTTGTATCTGTAATATTAAAAATGTACATTTTTAGTAGGTATTAGTGAAGTTCGTTTCTAATTTTACTGCATACGAATTTACGATTTGCAATGAGTACGACAACCTAACTTCAATGACCGACGGGCTGACAAACAATTTGAAAAACACCAAACTGCTGTTTCAAAAGTGCCTATATGAGAATGGGGGCTCCGGCTTAAATGCAGTAAGAGGGTTCTTTGTTCAATCACTACAACTGTGAAATATTGAACGTCCAATGAGGTGACACTAGCTAATTCCCTATTGGACGAAGAACAAGAGGTTGACACTAGCGCCATCTTGTGAGCAAAAATACAGCAGCCCGCATTCATTTCAATAAATATTTGAATTACCTTTACACATTAACTCCACAGAGACCTCAGTAAATTTCTTTTTCCCCAGGCATGTCGCTACATGTTCCTGGTACGACTTAACGTACTTTCTCTTGAGTCCACACTTCTGGCAGACCAGACCTCCCAACACTTTAGTCATTTCGTACAAGTGCTGGTGTACGGCTGCCTGGTTTTTAAGGTCCTAGAAAACAATTATAATTAAGCTTTTGACTGCCGGCAGACAACTGCTGAAGCCAAATCCTCCGCTAACGTAGGTCACCGGTCACCTACGCGGCGGTTAACGTGTTAATGTTAAAGTGCCTTTTCAATGCAAAAACAGTAAATGACAACAGAATATCGATTGCTACGAAATAATATTATACATGCACAAAATATTTTGACTTTGCAAATGAGGTTTTATTCAACCTAAACCTAATTTAAGTCAAACCTACCAATCCACTGTTCTCTGCGTAAAGCTTTTAAGTTTACGAAAGAAAAAAACCGAATACTAAATGTTTTTTTAGGAAGCTAATTATGTTACTACATAACTAAGCTAAACAGTCACTGTCCTGCCAATCTATATAGTAAAACACAACAGTACTAAATACTATTTGGAAAACGATGATACTTACAATAGGTGGTTGTCCCTCAACCCACGCCAAGTATTGATGCACAGTCTCTATATGCGTGATCCATTCAGAGCCTTCTACTTGAGCTGCGCACACGCCGCAGGTTAAAATCTCATCTTTTACATCTTTTTGACTAAATTCTTCAATCCAACTACAAGAAGTATCCTAAGGGAAAATAATTTTTGACATTTCGAAAAAGTATTGGATATGACTAGCTAAACATTGTATTCTGGCTGCAGTACTTTTTTATGTTTATAAACAAAAGTAATATGCAAAATAATATTATTATTATGAACTTACCGTGCCAACGACGCATTCTTTTATATGTTGCAAGTATACTTTGGGGTACTTGATCTTTTTCTCACATTTGAAGCATTTTAAACCATTGTTCTCTCTAGAAATATCGAGGAGATGCATTTTTACGGCAGACTCATCTTCTAGATTCTGAAAATCGAAATTACACTTGAGCAACAATTGATTTTAGAAAAATTAAATAGTAGTAAATAAAAGTATTCAAATAAGTTGCGCAATATCTTGCGCAAAGTTGAGTACCAATTTTGCGCAAACTTTTTGTGCCATAATTTGATTGTAATCATTATAACACTTACCACTTGTTTGTAACCATCTCTCCACGCCAGATAATTGTGTTCCTTGCCAATATGATGTATCCAGTCCACGATAGAAACCTCTTCGTGGCAAACTCCGCATTTAATGACTTTCCTTTCTTCCTGTACTACTGGCACTTCATACCAGCCATCAGTTGACTGGGACTGGGTTGTAGTATTCAAACTCTCGTCCATGTCCGCTTGGCTCTGAAACATTGAATAAGTAATAAATAATGGAATCAAAATCGATATTATACACCTACTTATTTTTTTTATATAATTGATTGAATTACATGAATTGTTGATACTTACATCTGCAGAACCATCACACTCGTCAATATGAGTCAAATACAATTTGACTCGTTTACGCACGATGCCACATTTGTGGCATGTCAGTCCACCATATCTCCTCACAAACTGTTGCAAATGATTCCACACTACTTCTTCATCATCGAAATCCTGAAATAAACATTTATTATAAGCATTAAACATCAAGCAATAATGAAATCTATTTCAAAACTTTAGGGTTCAGAATTGAAAGTCAATTAAATAGAAAAGGCACTTTTGGAAGCGAAAAATACTAAGAAGGTTCTAAGGAGAAAATACAAGTTATTATTAGCAACTCATTTGTTTATTGTAGTGCAGGTAAAAGTTTATATAGAACTTACCATAGGAGCATGTCCTTGTGGCCAGGCCAAATAATTATGTTTCTTCGATATGTGGTCTATCCACGCTGAGTTTACAATCTCCGTTTTACACACTCCACAATTCACCGTACGCTTTCCTCCTGATTGACCTAAGGCAGTACCATCAGTAACTGGCCCATTCAAATCCGCACCCGTCGCAGAATCATCCAGTAAATGCTGAAACGAAACAATTCCAACGTGATGACTCTTTGAAGTTTAAAACATATGTCTGAATTGCTTTGTTAAGGAATTTTCGATTTATTCTTCACAAAAATAAGTATATATTTGAGAAAAATATGTACCTAGATGTAAATAACTTACCCTAGTGCCATCACAAGTCTTTACATGCGCCAAAAATAGCTTAGCACGGCTGCGATTGAACCCACACTTCCAACAAGTCAGCGTCCCTTTAGCCCTAATTATATTCTGCAAATGTGCCCAAACTGCTGACTCATTTGACAAATCCTAGAAAAGACAAACGATATAATTTAATCATTCCAATATACGAGAGAAAGTATTTAAAAACCTACCCGTATTGAAATCTTAGACATGGGCATAATAGTACATTCAGTAAAAAAAGTATCGGGAATGGATGATTTGTTTATGGTTCCAATTCAAATTTTTGTTTTTTTGTAGTTGTTAGATTAGCACAACTGTTTTCCATTTTGGTGCGGAGTTTGAGTTGCAAGTGTTATATTAAATACAGTGCTGGTTTTAGTAATATATAGGACAAAATATCGAACAAAGAGTTTGTCTTAAATTTTGCATCGCCAATGGAATTTCGTGTTACCATTTTAACTAATCATTTGGGTATGAAACATGTTGCTGCTCGACTAGTCCCAAAAGATCGGAATTTTCTCCAAAAACTCGATCGCATGAAAGTCGCTGAGGACATGCTAGAACGAGTCAGTTCAGACCCAACATTCATGAAACGCATTGTTACTGGTGACAAGACGTGGGTTTACGAGCTTGACATGCAAACTAGTCAACAAGCTTCGGAGTGGCGCCTTCCAACTGAACCGAAACCGAAAAAACCACGCCAAAGTCGATCAAAATTCGTGTTGACTGTTTTCTTTGACTATCGCGTAAATTGTGCACTCAGCAAATTCGACGAAAAAGGCCAGATTTGTGGAAAGAAAATTCTTGGATTTTGCACCACGACAGTGCACCTTCGCACAAGGCTATCATTGTGAACGAATCGTTGACCAAACACTCAACAAATACCATCCACCATATTCACCAGATATGGCTCCTGCTGACTTTTTTCTTTTTCTTAAACTCAAATTACCACTTAGAAGACATAAATTAGAATTCGCGGCGAGAACTGAACTCAAATCCGGAAGCAGCGTTTAAAACATGTTTTGATAATTGGTTTATTCGTTGGCGCAAGTGTATCGTTTCTAAAGGAGCATACTTTAAAGATGATAAAATAAATTTGGATGAATAACAGACATTTTGTATATTATTGTCTTTTCCCGGTACTTTCTTGACAGAGTAGTGTCTCTTACACGGAGAAGGCCAGGGAGCTTACTCTTGAATCCAATTCCGATCAATCGATATTAATATTATAAAATTGTGGACTCTTAAGTTGTAACACTAGCGCCCATCGCATTTGTATATTGGGTGGGTAGTCAATGAACTAAATTATATTAAGTTTGATTTTATATTCCTTACTCTGAATACTATTTTATCAGTTAAGATTAGGGTTGTATAATGTTCATCATCAACAGCCTATAAATGCCCACTGCTGAGCAAAGCCTCTTCTCACACTGAGAAGGTTAGAGCGTTAATCACCACGCTTGCTCAATGCGGGTTGGTGATTTCAAACTTATAATTAGAAATTATAAGTCCAGGTTTCCTCACGATGTTTTTCCTTCACCGTTTGTCAGTGGTGTCTAAATAATCTTAGAAAGTACATATAACTCTGAAAAAGTCACATTGGTACTTGCCGTTGGTAGGTTTCGAACCCGCACCCTCATGCATGAGAAGTGGGTGTATAATGTTGACACTGGACAATTATTGAGATTTTATTGGATTGAAATGAAATTGACATTGAGATTAGTTTCAAGAGTAAGCGCCCTGATTGGCCTCTAATAAAGCTTAATGGTGATTTGGTAATATTTTCCTTCGCTATATACCTAGGTAATATCAGTTGCGTCTAATTAAACTCATCATTAACAATATAATAGAAAAATAAAGACAACTTACTAAAGGAGTATCTCCTTTCTGCCACGCCAAATAGTTATGATCCCTGCTTATATGGTCATACCACCTATCCGACAGCATGATCTTATCGCACACACCACAAGTCACGTTTTCTTCCAATGGCGCTCTAGATTTGCGCGTTGGCTTTTCTACCTTTTCACTTTCCCCTGACATCTATTAAATAAAAATTAAACGTTAATAACATCGCAAGTATTTATTTAAATTATTTCTGGCAAAAATATAAAAAGATTTACCTTTTTCTTTATACAGTATTTAACATGATCGTTGAACCGATTAAATCTGTTCGTTGTCATGCCGCATAAACTACACACCAACTTGCCTTCGGCTTTCAACTTCTCTTTCAACTTGCGCACTAAATCTCGATCGTCCAAATACTGAAACAAAATTATGCATATTAAACAATAATATTATTTATTAAGTTATTTATTGTACGTAAATAAATTTTACTGATGATACTTACAATACGACCACCCACTTGCCAAGCGATTAAATCATGCTCATTGGCCACATGGTCTTCCCATTCTGCATGAGAAAACAAGTCTTCACAAATTGCACATTTTATATTCTTCTTTGAAGACGGCTCACCCTTATCTTTACCGATGAAACTTCGCTTCTGTAAAAAATTAAAAAAAAATATTAATATTTTTTAATTTTATTCTATTTATCAGGTACCATCAATCAGATATAAGAGACATACTCGAGAATTCTTTTGAATAGGTTTAGTTGCAGCAACTTTTGCTTCCTGGGCAGGAGTTTTCTGAACTTCCTTATTACTCGCATCATGTTTGGACGTCTGGAAAAAAAGAATCAGAATAGAAAAAGAAATAATTACATTTTGGGAGTAAAATCTTCAAAGCTTTTACCAATCCGATCACGTGGCGAAAGCATAAGGGACAGAAATCAATAGAATTATTTCGTACCAAAATAAATAGCGCTAGAATTTTATTACAATATAAGTTATCACCATGATCTGATTCAAAATCTCGGCAGTCAAACATTTTAAGTCAAATGTCTGGACGCCAACAAAATATTCTTACATTTTTAAATTTTTTAACTCTACAGACTTGTAAAAAAGTCGAAATTCTATTGAAGTGATTTGACACATTTGAAAAGGTTGGTCTATTGGAGTCTGTACATGTGTATTAATTATATAAGTCACAGGAATTTCTACATACTAAAGCTTACCTGTGGCAAGATGTTACTTATCTCTGAAGATCCTGGCTTTGTTTGCGGTGCAGTGGGCTGAAATAAAAAAATAACAAAAATAAAAAACTTGGAACATTTTTAGTCAATGATATTCGTATTTTTTAGCTATTTTTGGATTGATTTATTTAAGGTCAACACAAACGGGTCTCATAAATTATACTAACCATAACATTAGCTCGAGGACTTCCCTGTGTAGTATTTGTATGCCCACTGTCTGCAGAACTGCTACTATCATGTACATTAGTACTTAAAGGCTTGCCTACATCTATAACACTATTGCATTTTTTGGTTTCAGCTTCAACCATATCATGGTCATTGGTGTCTAAAATAATATCAGAATTATTTACAATATGCACCTCAGGCTGAATATCAGACACAATTCCATCATTTGTAGCCGGAACTGTATTATTAACAGGTGACACTTGAATGTCACTAGAAGAAGTATCATTACATTCATCTACAACACAATCTTGAACCACTGGTTCTGGTTCAGAATCATCTATATTTTCACAAAATTCGTTTTGAAATAAATTCCAACAAATAGAATTATCTACATTTTCTTCAGTCTTATCCTCTTTATCTACGTCACTTCCATCGCTATTTACAACTGGCTCATCACTGTATATAGAAAATATTGTAGCTAATTCACAATTAGCACTATTATTATTCTTAAAATGTATGTGCTCATATGAATTATCACTATCATAGTAAGCTAAACGGCCAAAATCATAACACAAACAAAATTCCTGGGTTTTATTAGATGTCACAATATTTATTGCATCCAAATTCTGGTCCACCATCACATCTTGTTTTACGTTCTCATGCAACTTAGGTGTGAACTTATTACTCTGTTTTGGAATAATTTGCCTAGCATAGGTTTTAACGACTTTGCACTCACCAGTGTGTTCTTTATCTTTTTTGTTTCCACCAGGCTTTTCTACTCCTTGGATGCATAATTTCGATTCAGTTGTATTTGTCTTTGAATTAATTGTTTTCTTATTATTTGGAACGTTAAGAAAAGCCTTCTTCGATTTATTTTTGTCTGTGTAAATGTGGGAAAACTTCTTTAAATATGCAGCTATCTCCTTAACTTTCTCTACTTTAATTTCTGCATTATTATCTGCCAATTTTTTTGTTGCATTTAAAATACTAGCTAACTCAAGAGGTTCTGATTTCTCATCATTGGGTTCTGTATCAGACTGTTTACGGTCTTTTTTATTTGTAGATTTCGATTTAGACATTACTTGAGGTTCCTTGCCATGTTTTTGCTCAATAACAGTTTGTGCAGTAAAATTTGTTTCCACATCATTTGATTCTTTATTTTTAACAATATTAGGTATTACAGACCGAGCTAAATTGGAATCCTCTTTCTCATGAGGCTTTCCATTACAATTCTGGAAATTATTTTCGTTTTTATCTATTTCTGTGGTAACCATTTTAGTTATTGTTTCAAACTTCGATGGACCGTCTGACACATTGTCTGATTTAATAATATCACTTACATTACAATCATCCTTAACAATATTAGATTTATTATTATTCTTATTTGAATGTATTTTCTTTTTGTTACATGATTCGTTTGTTCCTGATTTGTTGTTAGTGGGTTTATTAGTCTCCTCAATCACAACTGGTGTGTTTTCTGCTATTTTGTTAATTGTGGTTTCAGTCGGTGTGCTTTCAAGATTCTCCTCTAAATCTAAGCTTGGTTTAGTATTTTTATTGTGTAAAGGCACTGTAAGGATTGGAATATTAATCTGTTCTTCAGACTTACTGATTTCATGGTTAGTTTTCGCTTCAATTATTGACTGCACTGTAATGGGGGTTAAATTTTTCACATCGCATAATTTTAATGATTTCAGTTCCTTAAGTTTTGAAAGAGGGATTGTTTCTTCAGAGATAATGTTTATTTTAGATGTATTTGATATGGGAATTTCTTTGTTAGAGTGATTATAAGACAATAGATTGGGGTCTGAGTCTGTGGAATTTACGGTCAATTCTATATCACTGTTAATTTCAAATGATTGGTTATCAACCAAAGAATTAATACAGCTGTTTGCTAGATGATCATCTAATACCACATTCATGTTTTCTTCGATTTCCATTTCATTTCCAATCAAAGAAGTTGGTACTCCATTGAAGGATATATCATAGTGTAAATCAGTATTATTTCCACTGAGACATTCTGTAGTATTATTAGAGACATTCAAAACTTCAATGGAGGTCACAGGTTCCATGCCTACCAAGTTAGTTGCAGAAACAGTTTCTGGAACAAAACTTTTGCTTGCAATTTTGACTTCTTCAGGAATACCATTAGCAATAGTTGGAATAAATGTAGGACTCAGAAACACTGATTTTTTCATTAATGTTGCAGTTTCCAAAATAGAGGTGTCAGATGGCATCTGACTACAATTTCGGTCTGAAATATTTTCGAAGTTGATATTGTCAGAGCCTGGAAGAAAACAAGTGTCACTTTGTAGATAAATTTTGATAAATAAACTATTTGAATTAAAAATGGGCACTTACTGGGCAGCTCGATGGCAGGTGTAGAAGAATTCACTTGGTTCACATTAATGTTTCCTATACTAATACCAAGTTTCTTCAAAAGGTCCGGAGGAAGTACAAATACTTCATGCTTGTCCTTTGCAGATTTCATCTTTTTTGGTTGCTTATTTTTCTGAAGACTTTTAGTATCCATTTTTCAACATATTATCATTGATTCATTTACAATTCCATGTTCAGTTCTTCAAATAAGCTCGCTGAAATTGTATAAATTTATATAAATTTAATTAAAAATATATAAAATTGTACCAAATTTTAAAATACTTTTGTCCTATGTCTAGTAATTACATCAGTAAAAAAGGATTAGGTATATTCTTAATCATATTATCACTCAAAAGATATTTATTAACAGCTTTATAAAATTTAATACCACAAATAAGTACTTGAAAAAAATGACATTAACAAATGAAATTTCACAATTTTCGATCATTTTGCATAATTTAATATTTTCAAAAATAGTAAATACTAATAAAAAAACCAAAAGCAAAATATAAGGAAAGGAAAAAATTAAACACTGCACCAGGATCGAACCATGGTCATCAAAATCAATGATCACACGTGTTCATTACTACGCTACGGGAACCGCTTTGCACACTAGTGTAATTTGCCTTGCCTTTTTTATTTTACAAACTCTATAACAAAAAAATATATTTTATTCACAGAAATATAACTGCACAAGATAAAACTAAAAATACCACAGGACTTACAAATTTTTCGACGCCAGACGTTCAGCCTACATTTCGAAGATAATTCTTGACATTTTTACACAAAACACATTACCGGTGTATGATAATGAAAACCACAGACACACAACACTTACTAAATCTTTGTTTAATGTATTTCACATCTGTATTAATTGTATGAACTTACAACCACTTCACACGATGTAAAATGAAAGCGAATTCGCATGAAAATTAAGATATTAGGTTATGATCGCTCATACGAAGTTCTATTCTCAACAAAGTTCAAAGTAACATTTATAGCTCCTTAGCCCCCTATGAATAGGATTCATTTTTAACTAATATCAGTAAAAATAGCAGTAAAAGTTATGTTGCCAAGTTGACATTCCGAACAACTTTTATGTTCATCAACAGATGGCGCCATCCATGACATTGTCACAGATTATAAATACCAATTACATTGTTTACCGTTTTTTGCCTATTTAATTTTTAGCTGTTTATTAACATCTTTAAACTTAAAGTATTGAATATAGTGGGTGTTATTCATATTTGTCTGAATCATTTTTAGATACAATTTGTGTAGTGTATGGTATGCACAAGAATTTTTATGTCCAGCAATAAGCATTCCGATTTGCGATCCAATTCTGCCAGGACAGCACGACCTACCGTACCATAAAAATGTATTGGTTGGTTTTAGAGTCGCGCTGACTGCACGTTGACCGTCAGCACTGACAGCCAAAATGTATGAACTTCTAGGTACTTAG
This sequence comes from Spodoptera picta, assembly GCA_038387885.1. NCBI lineage: Eukaryota > Metazoa > Arthropoda > Insecta > Lepidoptera > Noctuidae > Spodoptera > Spodoptera picta. The sequence continues at coordinate 2,717,397 of JAZHFQ010000438.1, read as the reverse complement.
CGTTTTTGAATGACGGATAGCCATCAGCGCGAATGGTTCCTAAAAGTTCATATGGCTCGGTTATCAGTGCCGACGTTCAATATGCAGTCAGCGCGACACTGAAACTAGCAGTACATAACATAACATCACGCCTTTTATCCCCGACGGGGTAGGCAGAGGTGCACATTCTACCACAGTACAATGTAACGCCCACTTTTCACTAGTTGTTATGAGTCCCATGTAATAGGGGGTGAGCCTTTGGTTGTATTACACCTTAAAAAAAATATTATTATAAAAAAGAAGAAAAGAAACGTTTTTTGACCTACTCTCCAACTAATCCAAGGAGATAGATCTATGAATAAAAAAATGTTTTTTTTCAATATCTGATCCATACATGATCCGACTGAAAAGATCATAATTAATGATATTAAAAAATATATATATTATGTAGGTAGGTATCTTAACTATTACACAAATAAATATATACAATACAAGATAAAAATTAATATATACAACTTAAAATATATATAAAAAAAATTAAAACTAAAATATTTACATTTATAAGGCATCAAAGAAAACATTTTCCTCATCGCTACCGTGAGGTAGGGTGCCCAAAAGACTGGCAGCATTGCCACGTTGAATGGCAATGCTTAACCTTTGCCCAAGGTACTAGCCAGCCCTTCGATCACCTGGAGTGTCAACCATCCTCCTTACAATATCTTTGTAAAGAAGATGTGCACTTGGGCCCCACGGCCCTAAAGTTTCAACCCCAAACGGTTCGAAAGCATAATTGCCAATCAGGCTATTATACTTTCGCTGTTTGAGGTTCTCGGCAGCAGCAGCGGCAGCACCGGCTCGACACGCTGAGCTTGGAAGATGGGATGGCGCCAGAGTATCAACGCAAGTGGCGTCCCATACTAAAGCCCTACCCATCTTCCAAGTTAATAATGACATACCGTCGGGTCTCTTGCCATCGTCGCGTACCAAGCCATTAGGTTCTAAAGTAGCTGGCACGCCAACGGAGGCAAGAGCTCGACGAATTATGTCATTAATACTTGCGTGTCGAGCAAAACGGCCCGCACTACGGCTACATGACAAGCCGTGGTGTCCAAGGCTGTTGACATCTTCACCACAACGACAACGATGAGGTGAACAAAATGAAGCTCCAAGCCTTAAACAAATTGCAGCGCGGAACGTGGTGTCGTCCAACAAAGTACCTAGGTTAGACGAAGGTAAAGCAAGAAGCCATAACCCCGACTCCCACTCACCCACAGCCAAAAGGCGAGCTCTCTCTGCAGTTGAACAAGAGGAGTTCAAGAGATTTTCGCTCACTTTTCTGCAGAGCGGCTCGTCCCATTGTCTCTGGGAATGTGATTTGACGGGGGGGTCAATATTTGGGCAAGCGATTTTCCAAGCATTCACAGCTTCCACTAAACATGGTACATCAAAATTAACCAGTGATTGAGAAAGAATTTTCCTGGTTAATTCTTCAGTACCAAGGGCGGAAGATATGAAAGCCGGTAGGCTTACACTGGAAATTTTACGGACGCCAAGCCCACCCATGCGGACAGGCAGAGTGTATCTTGACTTCTTGTTCTTGACGTAAGTCAAAATGACTTTGGACTTATACATGACATCAACACCAATGACACATGTGTGATACTGTGATCTGTGATTCTGTGATTGTATTTTGAGCTGCTAAGTTGACCCACTAGGTAAAAAACTATAAATATAAAATAAATAATTTCCAACCCTGACATCTGTGAAAAGTAGCAGGGCTTCTGAATATCGTTAGCAAAATGGGTGCCAAGTCTTTAGCACTATCCTTTCAAATCAAAACAGAATGTAATGTATCAAAAGCTCGGGCTGGTCTAATGAAATTGCCGCACTATGAAGTTAAAACTCCTGTTTTCATGCCTGTTGGGACACAGGTACGTATACCATTTTATCGATAGTTTAACGTAAATACATTTTTACCTACAGTTTTTGTATTTTGAAATTAATATTATTATCACTTTTCAGGGTACAATGAAAGGTCTTTTACCTGATCAACTTGAAAGTTTAGATTGTCAAATAATTTTAGGCAATACGTATCATCTTGGAAACCGTCCTGGCACAGATGTTTTGACAAAGGCAGGAGGTCTTCATAACTTTATGGGCTGGAACAGGGCACTGCTTACTGATTCAGGAGGTTTTCAAATGGTTTCACTACTGAAACTGGCTGAAATAACTGAGGAAGGAGTCAAGTTTAGATCACCATATGATGATTCCGAAATTATGTTAACTCCAGAAAAATCTATTGAAATTCAAAATTGTATTGGTGAGTTTTTGGATGTATGTATTTATTTAGTAAAAATTTTATTGAATTCCAAAATAATTTGATAGATTTCATAATTAAATTTAAGGTGCTGACATAATCATGCAACTAGATGATGTTGTCCAAACCACATTCCAAGATTATGATCGTATTAAGGAAGCTACAGAAAGGACTAGCCGATGGTTGGATCGATGTTTGGCAGCCCATAAAAGACCTACAGAACAAAGTATTTTTCCTATTGTGCAGGGTCTACTAAATAAAGAATTTAGGGAACAAAGTGCTAGAGAGCACATGACAAAAGATGTCAATGGATTTGCCATTGGGGGATTGAGGTACATACATGCTTTAATTTTTATACTAAATCAGTAACCATTTTCTGGCATCTTTCTCAAAAGTACAAAATAACTGTTTTTTTTCTACAGTGGAGGTGAAGCGAAGGATGATTTTTGGCCCATGGTCAGTTTGAGTACCGGAATACTGGATAAACACAGGCCTAGATACCTAATGGGAGTTGGTTTAGCAATAGATCTTGTAGTATGTGTTGCCCTAGGAGTTGATATGTTTGATTGTGTCTTCCCTACTCGCACAGCTGTAAGTTTTAGTCCTCAATATTACCAAATTTGTTTTCATTATTGTATGTAAACATAACTTACACAAAAGTTATTTTCTTTTTTAGAGATTTGGTTGTGCCCTAGTTTCAAACGGACAGTTGAATTTAAAACAAAAAATCTATGAAACTGATTTGGATCCCATTGACAAGAACTGTAGCTGTTCAACTTGCAAAAATTACACAAGAGCTTATTTACACAGCATTGTGACAGTGGAAACTGTAGCTTGCCACTTAATTTCTGTACACAATATTGCTTATCAGGTACAAAGCTAATGTTTGATTGTTAAACAATAATGATTTGGACTTCTGCCTATAATTTCATACCATTTTTTTGTATTTGCAGATGAATCTAATGAGAACTATGAGAGAAAATATTGAAAAAGGGACATTCCCACAATTTGTGCAAACATTTGTTAGTGAGTATTATGCTGATTGTGAAGAAATCCCACCTTGGGTTATTAATTCGTTGAGCTCTGTTGGAATAAATATAGTTAAAAACTAATGTTCTCTTTTTATTATATTTGATTCCCTTGATAAATCTATCAAATGTAAGGAAAACTTACAATATCATATATAAAATAATCAACCAATCAATGTTTGTATAAATATATTTTATTTTGTTACATAAAATCATCCGAATCATTGCCATCATAATTTGTGGTCATATTTTCTGCTTTCATTAGAGTTGAGTAACTTCTCAACTCTGCTTCCTCTTTCTTCTTTTTTTCTTCTTCCTTTTCTTTTTCTTTCTTTTCTCTTAGAAGTTTCTTTTTATCTTCCCTTTCTAGCCTATCTCTAGTTTCCCTTTCTATTCTCAGATCTGGGAAAGATTCTTTTTTAGTTTTGTTTAATCTGTTTACTATTTCATTACTTCTTTTAGCCACTCTCACTTTTCTAACATCTTTGTCTTTATGAAATGCAACTTGTCCTGCCTGAAAAAATAAAATAACTGTAAGTAACACAATATCTTAATGTTGTGGAATGCTGCTCATGAATATGAGCCTCTAGCATCGCTTAAAATTCGCCGAGTTCCCCATCAAAGAGAGTGAGTATATAGGCTTAAATTTTATTAAATAATTTAGTAAACCTCACAACATTTTTAATTTAAAAAATCATCTCATCAAAAAAAGAAAATGCATTAAAATAATAATTGATTGTAGTATTACCTCCATTCCAGCAGTTTTCTTCAAATTTGCCCACATTGTATAGACAATATCTATATCATTCATTTTATTACCCATGATAGAATTTGCTTTGACTAACTGGCAGGCATCATCCAATACAGAATTTGGTATGTCATCAATAGTTTGACCCTGTAAAATAGATTATGTTGATCAATTTTTAAATACTGGTTACATATTAACCACATACCTATTACCTACTAGGATTAATCTTTCGTGTCGTTCTAAACGCGGATCCACGCGAGACTCAATGTATTTTCTATTGTGTCTAATATGGTGCATTCAAGCAGTTAATAAATTACATCGAGATCCAGTATGATTTGTAGATTATAGTTACAAAGAATACAATGATATTATGCTCAGTAGCCAGTAATCTCAATCATGCAGTCCAATAATGCTTGTTAATCTTACCGGAGCTAAACGAAGGTATACGTGAGCTGAAGACACTTTGTCTACATGGAACCAAACATCCTCAGGCCAACCCCACTTTATCAAGTCTTCATCTGCAAAACCATAAGGAATCATAATTTAGCATCCAGTATAGTGTAATTTAATGCATTGCACTAGAGACAAATGTAATTCTGTACAGAGAATAGTATCTAAAAGTTCTTACTTTCATGTTTATCAGCACCCATAAAAAGGGTTACCGGCGGAGACACCACGTTACTGGTGAAGTAAAAAACCATTTTTGGCTTTATTTATGAATCTAGTGTGTAAATACCTTTCGGTCTTTAAATTAAAAATTTACAATCAAGGCACCAGCTACCACACCACACGATTTACGATACGATCAGATACGATCGATTGCACTAGGTATGACGTCTGTCACCTTACACCTGTGCTGTCACTCTCTTCTTGACAGTTTAGTGGTGTACTGTAAATGCTTACATACAGGTAGTCGATTAGATTAGTCGAATAAATGAATAAATCTAACCCACACACCATCCGATATATTCATATTTCTCATATTATTCATCATATTCATCTCATCTAAAAATTATAGATATATCCAAAATATAGTTTTAAATAGATTTGGCCAACAAAAAAACTTTAACAACCCAAATTAAAGATAATTGCTTTTCTCAAACCCAAACTTTCGACCCTAAATTATCAGTACACTTTTCTCACAAAGGTTTGCTGCATCATGTAGAGTCCAAAATAGCGGATGGCGATATCCGTGGTGCTGCTAGGGTTCTATTTAGTAGTGATGTGGTCGCTACGTACTCTGCAGAGGTAGTTACAACCCTGCAGAGTAAACATCCTTCCCCGGCAGATGACCTCATCTTTCCTGACCCACCAAACCCTCAACTCCATTCACTTTCTATTACTGCCCAACAGGTTCGCGAGGCCGTTGACTCCTTTCGAAATGGTTCAGCTGGTGGCCTCGACGGCTTGACACCACAACATCTGAAAGATCTCGTGTGTTCGAGCGCCGGGGAGGCTGGTGAGTCCCTTTTGAAGGAGTTGACGGCCTTAATCAATCTAATGCTCTCCGGCAATGTGAACGAATCCGTCATCGATGTCTTATACGGGGCTAACTTATGTGCTCTGCGTAAGAAGGATGGCGGTATTCGTCCCATTGCTGTAGGTTGTACATACAGGCGTATCGCAGCCAAAATTTGCTGCGCCTATTACAATGAGTCTTTGGCCAGCAAATTCCAGCCCTCACAACTAGGCTTTGGTTGCAAAGGGGGCTGCGAGGCTGCGGTACATGCCCTATCCACATTTTTAAACAGTAACCAAGGTGAGGTCGTCTTAAAGGTTGACATTAAAAACGCCTTTAACTCCGTAAGCAGGGACGCCTTGTTGACTGAAATTTTAAAAGAAATCCCCAAAATTTACAGTTTTCTTTGGCAATGTTATAGAAACCCTTCAAAATTACTGTATAAGGACAATTTAATAGAATCGGCTGTTGGTTGTCAACAAGGAGACCCCCTTGGGCCTGCCATTTTTAGTTTAGCTATAAATCCTATTATTCGTGAACTAAATTCCAAATTTAATGTATGGTATTTAGACGACGGAACTCTAGGAGGTGACGTTGACATTGTTTTAAAAGATTTGATTATGTTAAAAGAAAAACTGAGTTCTATTGGCCTTGACCTAAATTTATCAAAATGTGAACTATACATTCCTGACTCTACAGACAGACTAACGACTCTAGCAAAATTTAATCAAATAGCTCCAAATATCAAAATTATTGATAAGTACTCACTTCACCTCCTAGGTTCACCAATATTCGATGAATATTTTCCTAAATTCATCGAGGACAAGATACAAAATTTCAATCACATTTCGGATAGATTACACAAAATCAACACACATTCGGCTTTCACCCTAATTCGGTACTGTTGTTTTGGACCAAAATTTACTTACATTCTCCGCGCTTCACATCTATGGAAACATTCACACATTTTAGAAAACGTAGACAAAATTATCAGACACACATTGTCATCCATACTTAATGTGGCTTTGGATGACCGAGCTTGGCAACAAGCTACTCTTCCTATTCGCATGGGAGGGCTCGGCGTCCGCAAAATTTCAAGTATTAGTTTACCAGCTTTTCTGTCTTCGGTCCACAGTACCTCTGAATTGGTCAGGAAAATTCTTTCTTCGTCACTGACCAGTTTTGAGGTGCCGTGTTTGACTGATGCAGTGGAAGCGTGGAAAATGGCTTGCCCACTTACGGATTTACCTGTTCACCCATCTTCTCAGAGACAGTGGGACGTGCCGCTGTGCAGTGTTATTCGTGAGTCTTTAATCAACTCGTCTCCTAATACTGCAGAGCGAGCTCGCTTATTGGCTGTGGGAGAATGGGAATCAGGATTGTGGCTTCAGGCACTCCCGTCACCCTTCATAGGTACTATGTTGGATGACATAACGTTCCGCCTAGCTGTATGCCTACGTTTAGGTGCTCCTTGTGTTTCTCCGCATTATTGTCACTGTGGAGAAAGAGTCGATGGCTTGGGACACCATGGTCTTTCTTGTTGCAGAAGTGCAGGCCGCATAGCTCGTCATGCCAGCATCAACGACATCATTCGTCGTGCTCTTGCCTCAGCCGGTGTACCAGCCGTATTAGAACCTAATGGTTTGGTACGTGATGACGGCAAAAGACCAGATGGTATGTCGTTGCTGCCTTGGAAGATGGGTAGGCCTTTGGTGTGGGACGCGACGTGTGTAGACACCCTTGCGCCATCACATCTTTTAAGCACCGCTGCATGCGTTGGTGCAGCTGCTTCCGCGGCAGAGGCCCTCAAACGGCGTAAATATTCAAATCTAGTGGGTAACTACTGTTTTGAGCCGTTTGGGGTCGAAACACTTGGGCCATGGGGTCCCAGTGCACACTCTGTGTTTAAAGACATCGCCCGTAGGCTAATCGACTCTACACGTGACCAGAGGGCTGGCTTTTTCTTCGGACAGAAAATAAGCATTGCCATTCAACGTGGCAATGCTGCCAGTCTTCTGGGAACTTTCCCCTGTGATAGTGATGCGGACGAATACTTTGACGCTTAAATTAAGGGTATAATTTTTGTTGTTTTCTTTTACTTTCTTTTTATTTAATAGTTTAGTTGTAGTTAATTTTAAGTTGTAAATATTTATGTAGTTATATAAATTATGATTCTTATATATACATAAACACCGTTTTAAATTGAGATAAGATAATATTAAAATGATCATACCACTTACTTGGTTTTGATACAGAGTTTCTTCAAATTATTTTGTTATTATCACACATCTCATATTTAAAATAGTAGGTAGATAAACAATTTAGACTAACAGGGTGTCCAGCGCACAAAAGGTGTCACGTATGTGTCATTTCTTTCAGATTGTCAATGAATTGGCATTTGAAACAAACAATCGATAATAATGAGAATATTGAAAAATAGTATTGATTTACGAACTAGGTAGTGCTTAATAATATATTGGTATTAATACAATTTAAGCTAGAGAAGTTTCTTATTAAGACTAAAATGGGAAGTCCAGAAAGAGAATTGTGCCCGCCACCATCAGAAGAAGATGAATTAACACTTCCAAGAGCAAGTATCAATAAAATGATTAAAGAATTGGTCCCTTCTGTACGTGTAGCCTTCGAATCACGGGAATTAATTCTGAACTGTTGCACGGAATTCATACATTTAATAAGTTCAGAAGCTAATGAAGTTTGTAATCAAAGCAACAAAAAGACAATCAATGCTGAACATGTACTCACAGGTGACCTGTCAAATGACTTGTAATACACATTTATAATTAAAAACAAGCATGCTATACGAAATTAAACATTATTGATATTATTTCAGCTCTGGATAGATTAGGATTTAGTGATTATACACTTGAAGCTGAAGCCGTTTTAAAAGATTGCAAAGCCGTTGCTGCCAAAAGGAGACGGCAAAGTACAAGACTGGAAAACCTTGGTATACCTGAAGAAGAACTGTTAAGACAGCAGCAAGAACTATTTGCTAAGGTAATCAAACATTATGTAGCTTAGTAACTGCAAACAAAGTATGTAATGTAATGTACTTTTACTTTCATGTTCAAATTCCCAACAAGAGAACAAGATGAACTTGAATATTAAACTGTCAAACACCAAGAGCTCACACGTGACCGCAACCTATTGTTCTATAATTGTGTCTATAATGACGGTACTCGACGAGTTAATCTAAACTTTTGTAACTTATGAGTGAATGAACAATAATTAAATGTAATTCACATAATAAAGTAGTAGATACCCACTATTCATTATTTTTCGTAAAAGGAAAGTAATGGAAATTTCCCATTACTTGAACTGGCAAAGCCATTAAAATTTCCTTAATTCAAATGCAGAATGTTTCTAATAGTTTTCTGTTCTGGTACTCAACCAAAACAAAAACTAACAGAATGTAATGTAATGTAATGTTTTTCATACTTTTATCATCATCACCAACATGGTTTCATCCACTGGTAGACATAGGCATATCCAATAGCAATACTCTGATGATTTTCTTTGTTTATATTATTCCAGGCGCGAGAAGAACAAGCAAAACAAGAGCAGCAACAGTGGTTACTGTTACAGCAGCAAGGACTAGTGGGAGCCGAGGGTGCTACTCAGCCATATGTGCCTCCTCCCCCAGGACCTAGGCTTGATGATGAAGAAGATGATGATTACTCATAAACACACCCTGTATATAACCCTACATTGTCATGTAAATGAAAAATAAAAGTTAAGAGATTCAATTATTTGACTGTTGATAATAATTCAAAATATTTTCAACTCTTGTATATTAAAAATACAGATAATAAAGGAACGACACTATCCTCTTTGTTTGTTTTTTTTTCTAAATTAATAATCTGTGATTGTCATTCTGTTGTCATGACAATATCATTAAAGCATTTTGTTTATAAACAATAGCAAAATGTAACAGTATGTTATCTACAAAATGAGCAGTGATTCCAATAAGAAATACAAAAGGCCGAAACAAAATACGTTAGCAACTACAAATCCAGGAACTTCAGTAGGTAACAATCTCTGTAATAGTTTGTATGTAACACATGATAACCAATTGAATTACGGACCAGGAAATGTAGCTATCTGTGATAAGAAAGTATGTACCTAAAGAAGTTCGAAAATACTTTTGATTTTATTGCTAGGAATAGGTACCTATACTATACTGGACATACATTATGTATAAGACATTAGGTAGGTACTTCCTATAGTAACTAGGTAAATAATTTGGCAGTGCCGCACGTCGGTTTTCTAAATAAAATTACCTAATTACTAATCAAAAAGGGATATAATTACAGAGACCAAGAAATAGGCGAAATGATGCCCTGAAAAAGCAACAACCGCTGTGTGCATTATTAGCCAAAGACTCTGAGTGGGTAGACATTCTGCAGACACCTCAAACAGATGCTGCAAGGTCGTCTACCAATGTGTCCGACGAGGAGGAAGTACTACAACTTGTAAATAAATACATTAACATAGTTTCTGAGGAATCATAACAAACCATGACGTCACGGACCTTAAACTCCAATGGGTTAGGCAGAGGTGCACATTTACAACGCAACATAATACCCATTTATTACTGGTTAGGTTAGGCGGGTTAATGAGAATTTTCTAAAAACCGAGACTCGGGAATTGGGCCCAAGACGCTTACCTACGACCACTTTAAGTACAAGGCAGTCTAAGAAAATAGTACTTATAGATTTATTCCAAGGTATCATAAAATATAAAAATACACCTTACAACAAATAGTGGGTAATTTACCTACAAGTACTCACTCCATGATAGGAACATTTTTTTTCGTCACATCGATCGAAGTTACACCGTTCCAGTTTATAATTTGGTGAATGTTAAGAACTGTTTTAGGTAGAATGTGAAGATGGCCCTCAAATGAAACCACTGGCTATTATGTTTCCGGGGTTGCTCGACAAAGATCCTAAAACACTTCAAGGGATGCTGACTAAGGCTATGTCTACAACTGAAGTAACAAGACATTTGGTGGACCTTGGACAAAAAGCTAATTTCACCTTTATGAAAAAGGCAGATCGCTTAATTCCCCCAGGCAAGGTAACTAGTGCAGCTAATAAGTAGACTGAAGATAGATGATAGAAAGTAGTTTCATGTTGGTTATTGATCTGTATTCCCAAGGAAGCTAGGGAATACATTGTGCTTACACAATTGAACCAACAAAACTATATTGTATTACTTGACTCATAATCATAATTACTATTTTAACAGCTTATAAAAGTTAAGTGTTTATTATTTCATGGGGACGAATATGAGAATTTTACGAATAATTTTAAGCCCATGAGATAATGAAAGTCTCCTTCGTCTTCACCAGGTGAGGCGACTCCATAAGAATTTTCCAACTAGAGGTCAATAAGGGCGCTGAACATTATGAAATAAAACAAAATACTTAATTCTATAATATTATATTGTTGTTTACAGCAATGGATGGAAAGTTTGACTGAAAACAGCAATTCATATTGTTCCATAAACTCTGGGCTACTTAGCAACTGTAAGTATTTTTAACATTTTTTTTTGTAATATCAACAAATAAGAATAAATATCCATTTAATTTCTTCGTTTTCCTTTTTAACAATATTTGTAAATGTAACAAAATTATTTGCGAAGGTATATCAAGTGACTATGAAGCAGATAATGAAATAGCCGACGGAGAATGGAGTGAGAATAAAATAAAGAAGAGAAAAAAGCACATTGGAAGCACTAATCAATCAACTCCGGAAGATTTGAGTTCACACGACATTATTAACACAGGATACTATTTTAAGTAAGGCAAACTAAATTGTAAAACAACAAACATATTACTTATACTTCATTTCAACATGATATTTTTGCAGCCATGAAGATTAGAAACAGAAGCAAGTGCAAAGTAATGAAATTCAAACGATTTATATACAAAAAATAACAATTTAAAAGCGTAATATTATACATCTAAACATTTGTTTTATTTAAAGAATAAACTGAATATATCTTCTATTATGAATGATTGGATGAAAACACACTTCAGCTTATGATTTTATTGCGTACATTTATATAATTATGTATAATGTACAATTAACTGCATCACAGTAATTTTAAGGCCACGTTATAGCCGCGACGTACGTATAGTCAACAAAGTAATTTGGTATACAGGTAAAGAATATAAAGATTAATTCAATACAGATACTGTAACTGGTTGGCTGGTGAGCCGACCAAAAGTTACAACGATTGAGCTTCGTTAAAAAGCATATATTTAAATATAACAATACCTATTGTCTTTGTACTGACGCTTTTTCCTTACCTGGATACGAAATGACTTAACTGAATGCTCGTATCGCGCTTTCAGAGTGCATGAGTACTGAAAATAGGCTGTAAGTACAATCTTTACAATGGACAAAATATGGATACAATACTGAGGAGTGTTCTCATCCTAGCAAATAAACATCTATTCTTAGACACGTTAAATTGGTTCACTAAGTACATACAAAACATTTCTCCTTAATATTGTACATGACATATAACAAATCGTATGAACAATGTTATAGAATGCAATAACTTTTCAAACTATGTACCAGTAGAGTAGTATTTAAATATCTATCCAGCATAAATTCATGAATAAAGTTAAGTATTCTTATGAGAAAAGTCGGATTGGGGCAATAAATTTGTCTTAATACCAATAGAACCATATTGTGTGACCAATCGTTATAAATCTGGCTTCTATATACATATTTTATTAACAAAAGCGAATAACAAAATGAAGTATTGCAAGCATAAATAATATGCTTAGAATAGAAAAATGCAATTGATTCAGCTCTAATCGGAGCAGCAAGAAGTATTTCCCCATTTATAAATCTGTTGCGGTACTTATTCATGTTTCTCATGGCCACAGCTTGAGTCAACACAAGACAAACATATTTCCACATATAAAGTATGGAATTGTTAAACAGCTGAAAATGAGTTGCATTAATTTCTGCAAAAGGTGACGCAAGCCCCCCAATAAACATTTTCATAACGCAAACTTGTAGCTGCATAATGAGATTAAAAAAATAGCTTTTTCTAAAATATCACTAGCATTTAAAATAAGTATTTAAAGAAAATATTCTTAAACTCTACGAACACATGAGCAAAAAACATTATTTATTAAAAATACATAACATACTGATCGATTCCGTTAGTAATAAATTTTCCTATTTACATTACTATTGCATGAACATACAGTTTCACGTCACGGACCCACGACTCCGGGCTGCAGATATAAAAACCAATCGGAGTGTGCTAAACATGCTATTCGGTAGCTACTTTCTAAAACTACTCACATAAATAACCATACTAAGATGTTGTAACCCCGATACACTCCGACTGACTCTCACAAACAGGCCCAAGTTAAATTAATTAATAAATATATACATACATAATTACTTATACATTTTAGAAGAATATTAAACAGATAAATACAATTATAACATACAATAATATCTTTATCTTCACTCGCATTAACTACCCTACAAATAAAATTTACCAATTACTGCTAGACTGCATTTCCTGACATATGAAAACGATATCTGACATTATGAGATGACTATCTTTAAATAGTAACAAGATATAATGACGATATAAGTTTTTTATTGTATATTGTATATAATAAGGCTATAAAATCTATTGCTATTAATGTTTTTAGAATTTATTTTTAAGTTAACCGTCTACACGCGCTATTATAAATGCTATTTCCTTTCCGCTGACCCTAAAGAAACGACTTTCGCTGGGGTGCGACGTAGCCAGGCGTTAATTGAAAGATATTAAACTCAAATCGGATTTCCACTCGACTCGATTTGTGACAGAAATCATTTTTTAACTTAGTTACTCTAACCCGACAACTGAACTCCGCATACATTACATGATCAGACCTCCAGCGAAACTACTTTTACTAGTCTAAACTTTCGCTAAGGTATGAAATTCACAAAGTTTCAAACACGTAAAAGGTCTGAGTGATCGCACCCCAGCACCCGAAAGAGTCTCCACTGACCGTCACCATCTATTTATTCTATCGACACTATCTTCAATTACCAATTTCTCTAGTAATGACTATAAATGACAATAAATCGCTACCGTATTACAAAAATACAATAAGTCTATTTTTTACGAGAAAAAGAATATCACACGCGAGGTGCCACCCATAAACCACTTCCGACTATTTGAAGAAAGCTCTGTACTATATTTAAACCTTATAATCTATATAATAAGTATATTCACTTCATTTTTATTGAGCAGTCGGTATATGTGTTTGCATGCAAGCAGGCACTGTTTTGTTTCAATCACACTTATTTTATTAAGCATATTTGTTCATTTTAGTGGTTTCTGGATGGTTAGCTAATCTCATGTACAAATATTATTTTATTGTAAATAATTGTGTACCTATGTCAAATTTAAGCGTATTTAATATTAAACTAGGCATTTACATAACACACATGGAACAAATGGAATAGTTTCCATACAGATATTTTTGTCTTATTTACTTCAAGTATAGAAATGCGAAAATCTTTCAAAATACTGAGTTTTTAATTACCCAAAACATGGAATCAGGGTACTCAATTACGGATTGAGGAACTTATGCTTGTATTCTGACGATGTACAAAATTTATGTACGACTTAACTTACGCAATTTTCCCCATGCGACCACTTGCGAACAATTTACTTCACAGTCCTTAAGCTATCAATTATTATAAAATACAAAGACAATTATGGAGCTTCTATAAAACATTATCCATAACGTATAGGTGTGGTATAAAAATACCTTCATTATTTTTATAGATATTCTGAAGACTCCTGAAGTACTTGTTTAATATTCGTATATTCGCGAAATCAGGATTTATAAGTAGTATATTCTTTTGAGAATGGATTATTTAATAAAATTCGACTAATAAAGCGTACCTAGTTAATATTTGGAAGTTAACTTGATTGAATATAGTAACGTTGCATACAGTAATTTTCTGCTTTATATAAATATCTTATTAAAAAATATCTTTAACAGTTTTTTTTGTCACCATAAACATTTAGGCATATTAAAATCTGTATTAATTAACAAGTTATATGGATTTCATAGCAAGTTATAATAGGTTATAGGTAGGTTTCATGAACTCTCTAGCAATACACATGTGTGTGAACCGATAACCTAAAGAATGTTTCACAGTAAAACAATTTGACATCCTCTTTTTGTCATATAGTTACTAATTAATTGCTTGCAAGGTGTACCAAAGTAATTTTATTATTCCTCTTAGTGCACGATATTACACAGTTATCATGCAACCAATTGATCTGTTCTTTGAGTCTTATACAAATGAGTTTTCAATATATTTTTTTTATATTACAGCATCAATATAAATCTTGTAAGCATAATTTTAACCATACTCAATATCCCTAAGTTTTTAATGCTTACATCTTCTATTTGGTTAGTGTTTATACAAGTAACCCTACAATATAACACAACCGTGTAAACCATGAGGTTTTTTGTATCATAATTTAATCTTCTTTCTAGTTATTTAGGTACATTCTGTTAAAAAATTATACTTTCAATTCAACAAATGGGTCTAGCAATTTAATGTAAATAAATTTTATGCTACTGTTAATGTGCACAAATCTTGCCATCACATAAGACTTGTACGAGTCTTCCAAGTACCAGTAAACATTACTATATTTATTTTGGTCAACTTGTAGTATTGCTGGACTGATACAGCCCCAACATAATCTGAACACTGCCTTCCAATTATACATTTAACTAGTTTTGACACATCAACAGTAATACACATACTTACTATAATAAACCATTCACTAATTCTACTTCAAGTATTATAAATTCTCAACTGTACAATTAATTAACACATCAAATCAACTTCAAAGGAACATTTACACTACACATCACCTATAGTAATTATTAATATTAAAATCAATTATTATTGCATCATTTAGAGTACAACATCATTATCATTAAACATTTTATAAGCCAAAATTCACCATGATCAACATGAGAGAACATCTACCTGGACCAGTAAGTTAAGAGGTACCTACGTTATTAAGGGATGAGGGAGCGAGCTGGGTCAGATTTTGTGAGGAGCACGCCGCCGAGCAGTGCGAGGGCCGCGGCGGCCGCCAGGCGTCACGCGCGCGGCCGCGACGCGGTACCAGGCGCGCGCGCGCATGCGCACCGTCATTGTGTCGGCTTCAGAGCTGCCATCTTACGCCCGCGCGCACGTGCTTCCTGCCGCGACGTGGTGTACTCGAACCACAGCACATTTGGTATCAGTGTCGTATCTCTGATCATCAACATTTCACATAGTTTCCTGGAAGGTAACAATAACATGTTTTGAATAATAGGTAACAAGGTAAATTATAGTTGAAATTACAATGATATAATTACTTACAATGAGACTAGCTGTGGAAATAATGGAGTAAAAACTCTGTGAACGATTGCAAACCAGACAGTTGCAAATATGAACCCGATGATGCCTCCAACAACAACTTGGGAAGTGGTGTGGTAGTGCAGGTACACCCTGGCAATGCTCACTAGCAGAGCTAGACACATGCAGCCTCCTACTATAATCACCCTCCATAGAGCTGATATTATACTGTTGTTGTTAATGTGATGTAATCTGGAAATGATAAACAGATTGCATTAGATGAATATTATTTCATGTAATAAACCTTAAACTATTGAAAATTGTATAAAATTGTATTATATTCTATTAAAATATTGAAAATCCAATTCAAGATATACAATTATTAATACCATTAGCATTATTAATACCATTACTTTGATATGCAATACATTAGATTAACTCGTCGAGTACCGGTTTTGTAGACACAATTATAGAACAATAGGTTGCGGTCACCGGTGACCGCTTGGTGTTTGACAGTTTAATATAATTTATATATTCTTAAGCATATCAACACAATGTGAAAAATATTATTTAATAACCCACCTGATTAAGACAAAGTATAAAACATAGATACTAAAGAACCAAACAAATTGAGCATGTGATGAGGGCATCCCATATTCATTATATAAATTTCCTCTCGAGAGTGGTCTGGCTTCACATACTATGTGCTTTAAAATTATATTCAACACTTCATTTACCAGTGTACCAGTGAAAAATGTTATCTGCAAATTAAAGAACAATATATTAGAATTACAAAGTAGTAGTGTCACGTAAGAAAGACTAAAGACCATTTAATGACTAGGTACTCAAATAATATAAGGCTGAAAGGATCAGTGTCAAAAGAACATTAATCAAACTAAACATGGTCAACATTTAAATTTACTAAAACAAGTTCTTAAAGGTTTTATATATAATGAGGATTTTCTGGTCAAAAAAGAAAATATTTTAACTCACAGTATGAAGATCTCGCCGGAATAAAATAAGCGCAACAAATCCAGCACCAATACCAAATGGGGACAGGCTTATAAACGCAAAGAATTTACCAAGCCAGTCTCCTGAAATCATAATTATTAGGGATCATAAATGATGGATATACTATACGTTAAATAATTCAAACATTATAGTTAAACTTACCCTTTGGATACTCAACTAAAGTAAGAGCCAGCGGTTGCCATTCGATTTCACCGTTATTATGCAAAACATCACTCACAGATATAGCTTCTTCCTCCATTTTCGCTTCATTTGCTAGAATAATGTACAAGTTATGAAATTAGTACAAATCCTATCGAATATTCCAAAGATAAAAATAATACAATAAAAAACTCGACTCACAGAATCCACAACACTGCCGACAAGTAGCTCGACACGAAACAAGTTTTTGACAATTTCTGAACAAGAACAATCAATCAAACCCTCGTTGACATAAGATAGTATTGTCAATGCGAAATAACTTGATAGAAACTATTTACATTTTGTCTGTTGGTAACACACAATTTCCAATCAACTTTATCGGATGTTGAATAGCTATCTTTATTTGTATTTTCGAAGATTTTCATCCGGATTTTCACAGATCAGATTTTGTCTATGGTTATAACCCTACTATCAGTCTGGTAACCCTGAACGGTTCTTTTGTGGATTCGTCGTCAAAATAAAGAGGGCTAAAATTCTTGAATAAATTGTACTTGAAAAATTACAAAATATAAAATGGCAGACTCAGATGTAGTGGACTTGGATATAACTATTGATAATTTAGTTCCGAAGAGTCCCGAAAGGTGAATACTTGATATTATTTATTATTCAATAAGATTATGCCAAAATTCCTTCATGTTTTTTGTAGATAAGTGAAACAGTAAAAACAAATAAAAATATTGCAATAGGTGAAGGCTCGAGACTTTCTGTTAAAATAATTAACATTCTAAATTTTATACAATAAGGGTGCCTTGACATATGACCTACATTTAGTACAATAGCCCGATCTTGTGTGGGAGTCCATCGATGTGCTTATTAGAATCGACGCAAACTCATTACTTTCGCACTTATGACGCATTTCCACACAAATAAATAGCGGTTGCTTTGAAGTCCACCCAAACATTGTTACACCTAGATTCCTTGATCTATGTTTAACAAAGAATCGTTGCAAGTTCAGGGTGAATCAGCTGTGTTTCATGCGATTGATAACACATGGATGCGTAATAATAACACAAATGCAATAATATGTTGACATACAGTTAACTTTAGTTTGATCTTCATCACTCAATACTAATCTTATACTATTTTAGGGTGGCTGAAGAAAAGAAAGAAAGTGGTAACCATTTGTACAAATTCAAAAATTACAAGGGTGCCTTGACTATGTATGATGAAGCTATTCAGCTTTGCCCTGAAAATGCTGCATACTATGGCAACAGATCCGCATGCTACATGATGTTGGGAATGTACAAGAAAGCCCTTGAAGATGCACAGAAAGCTGTTTCTTTAGATTCTACTTTCACAAAGGGATACATCCGCATGGCTAAATGCTGTATTGCACTGGGTAAGTGTTTTAATTTGATTGGTATACAATTTTCTGAGTATTGTATAGTATTTCAAATGAAACCTTACAATAATGTTGATATACCTAAGGTGATTGAAGAATCACTGTGTACATACTTCATATTATAGGTGTATTTATCAACATGCCTGTTAAAATAATGCTATTGTATAAGTACTGAAGGTCGTAAATAGTGATGTCATATAAGAATGTTGACTAAATAGGCTGACTTTATCATCCTAGACCTCCTGCTTTAACCATCCCATGTCCGGCAATAGCAAGATAAAACAAGTTATCATATTTACATGAGTATTTGTGGTTTCAGTCACATGTATTTTTTGCAATATCATTTAGTATTATTAATACCCAGTTTGTTTACAATACCACTTTGTTAAACAGCTGTTTCAACATTTCTTATAATATTCTTATTGTAAGGAAATATGGCTACTCACTGCAGAATGCAAAACTATCATTTTAATCAGATGATGATAAAGTTGTAATTGCATTCAAGATGTTTAACTAAAAAACTTTGCAATGACAAACTACTAAAAGACATGTGCAACATGTTTATGTTACCGTTTTGCATCAACTAAACAACATTAAACTTAATGATGCATGGTTAGGCAACCAAACCCACACAAAATTATTCTTTGTGTTTGCTACAAATTGTTATTTGTGATTTAGTTGTATTGTACTTGTAAACACACCCACAAGCCACAATATAGATTTGAAATAATAACATTCTACTTTCCTCTACTTTAATTACGGGCAACCGCCAGTGACTTTTTCGTTTTGTTATAATTAATTTGCACAATAAAAATGTTGCTAATTGTAAAGTAATCGAATCAGGTGACCTATCGGGTGGTGATCAGGCGGTGCGACGTGCAAGTGAGCTCGGAGGCGCGGAGTGCGCGGCGAGCGAGAGACGTGCTCTGGAAACATTACGAAAGCTGCACGAGGATGCTCAGCGCGCAATGGAAACCAACGACTATCGCCGCGTTGTATTCTGCATGGACCGCTGCCTCGACTATAGTCCCTCTTGCACTAAGTGCGTGCAGATATTTTAGCAATAACGCTTAAGTTCCAACTGTTCAAGTTTATACATAAGCTTATCAAGCTAATCTGCTTGTAACAACGACACACTGATCAGATCTTTATAGTAATTATTTTCAAAACAGAACATAACGCCTTGGCCATAGGAATAAATAGAGGTACACAATGTGCCTACAGTCCGGCCTTTTTAAAAACAAATTATATAGAATGTTTTAGTGTAAATACACTGATCAGCTCTAAATACACTGACCAACAAGCTTTGTTTTGAAAATGTCCTGTGTAAATGAATTTTTAATCTTGAAGTAAACAATTTTTACTCATCGAACATTGAAATCTTCGTTCATTATTGAAATGTTGTATTTTGAATATTTTCCAGGGCGAAGCTCACAAAAGCAGAATGCTTAGCTATGCTTGGAAGGTGTCAAGAGGCTCAGGAAATTGCTAATGATTCATTAAGGTTTGACAGTTTTGACACAGAGGCTATATATGTGCGTGGATTGTGCCTGTATTTTGAGGTAATATATATTTTTAAGATTATATTAAACCTTCTGAGAGATATATTAAATTGATTATTATGTTTTGGGCTTACTTAATTAACTGTTTGACGGGAAACTTAACTAGTTTTAACTCGTTGAGTACCGTCATTATAGACACAAATAAAGAACAATAGCTTGCGGCCACCGGTGACCAAGCGGTGTTTGACAGTTTAAGACATGTTAGAGACTCATAATTATGAGCAGCATTCCGCGACCTGTGAAGCTGCGACTGTCGCGCTGCTACTAGCTGAAACTATGGCTTGAAACTAGTCGAGTTCCTCGGCAAACAGTTACGTGAGTAAGAATAATTGAGTTAAGAATAATTTTTGTGATTATGTTTATACATAATATTATAAACTTATAGACTGCAGATTTAACTTAAGAAATTGTTTAATGTTACAGGATAAAGATGAACAAGCATTTAAGCATTTCCAACAAGTTTTACGACTTGCTCCTGACCATAAGAAAGCTATGGAAACTTATAAAAAGGCTAAATTGCTCAAACAAAAGAAGGAAGAAGGTAAAATATCAGCTGGGTTTATAAAACAGATATTTATTATTCACAATGTTTTATACAATACCGAATTAAATTATTTTGCATTTTAAACTGCATTTAGTATATCCATCAACTGATTTAAACTGTCAAACACCAAGCGGTCACCGGTGACCGCAACCTATTGTTCTATAATTGTGTCTACAAAACCGGTACTCGACGAGTTAATAATTTAATGCAATTGTCACTCCAGGTAATGAAGCATTCAAAATGGGTAGGTGGCAGCAAGCTCTGAGCCTCTATAATGAAGCTTTGACTATTGATAAGAACAATAAGATTGTAAATGCTAAACTGTACTTCAACAAGGCAACAGTGTGTGCTAAACTGAACCAAATCAAGGAAGCTGCTGAAGCTTGCACTGCTGCCCTCGAACTAGACGAAAACTACGTGAAGGCGTTACTTCGACGTGCCAAGTGCTACACTGAACTTGGCGAATTCGAAGAAGCTGTCAAAGATTACGAAAAGCTCTACAAGATTGACAAGAGCAAGGAAAATAAGCAATTACTGCATGAAGCCAAAATAGCTCTTAAAAAATCGAAACGCAAAGACTATTATAAAATACTTGGCATTGACAAGAGTGCTTCAGAAGATGAAATCAAGAAAGCATATAGGTAACAACTCAAGGAATTTTTAAACATGCAATGAATATATCTATTTATCTAATTCTGCGAAATAACTTTAATCAAAACAACAATTGCAAGATAACTACATAAGTCATAGATAAAGGAATTTTAAAAGTACAATAAGAATTTAAATATGTTATGAATGAAGTAGCTATATATATTTTGCGTAAGAAGTATGTATACTATTGGCGTAACCTTGGCATAAATCCAGACTCTTTGCTGCTTCTACTACAATAAAATATAATATGTAGAAATTAAATAGATATAATATATAGAAATTAAATAGTCTGTTTTAGGTAGATCAATACTGTAACAAATATAATGGATGTTATAGGAAGCGCGCCCTCGTCCATCACCCAGATAGGCACGCGGGAGCACCCGACACAGAGCGTCGTGAGCAGGAGCGCCGTTTCAAAGAAGTGGGTGAGGCGTACGGGGTACTTAGCGATCCCAAGAAGCGCGCGCGCTATGATCACGGACAAGATCTCGACGATGATGGCTCCGGCATGGCAGGTTGGTAACAAGTCGTTTATGTAAATGTAAATAAATAAGTATAATCCAAATGTATAAGGAACTTTCAGAATACGATATGTTTGAAATACTTACGATTTGTGTTGAATGTAGTAAGAAATTTGTAGAAAATGTGGGGCTAGCAAAATGTTGCTTGTAAAACCCATACTCCCTAAATGCTTCCAACATTAAATTTTACTTTGCGAGTATGCAACAAAGCATTGCATAATTTCTTAACTACTGATTAATATTTACAGATATTGACCCCAACGTAGTATTCCAGACCTTCTTCAACCGTGGTGGACAACATTTTGATTTCGGCGGCCGATTCCCAGGGAACACTTTTGATTTTCATTTCGGTTAATTTCCTTCATATGTAACTTATGACCGTAATTTGAACAATCAACAAAAATGTTATGCATAAATTAACAAAATTGCATGTGTACATTATAGAATTTAAAAAATGTTCTAGCTGAACACATAATAATATACATCATTCCACATTAAAATATATAAACACAACTTACTCAAAGAGTGATTAATATTTTGGCAAAATTATTTGGTTTTATTTTTCCTCTGTTTGAAACAGTTATAGAAGTGCTCTATTTTAATGAATAATTGCCATACATTATCACAACGAACGATGACCAAGTATGTTGAGGAGCACATGTGTTATTAACTGTACATGATATGGTGTTGCGTTCAAAACCGTAGTACCTAATTATTATAATAATGACTGATTTGGTTAAGTATTTTTTGATTGTTAGCCCACTGGCGAAGTCATGTGAACATACTTTATGTAATTTAATGATGAATAAAACTAGAAAATAACTATGAGTACCTAGGGAGTTTTAATGAATTGTCTCTCATTACCCGATGGTAACTCAAGAACTGACCCAATAACAATTTACAAAGCTACGAATACAAAAAAAATGTAATATTAGAAGGTAAAAATATACCTAAATGTGTCATTTTCGATTTCTTTAAAACCGATTGTCCTGCCAAACTTACTGACTGCTATGTATTTGATAGTTTTATTATTGTAACCTGCATAAGTAGTTTCCTTCGTCACTTATTTGAATCACGAATATGTCATGATTGTTCTATTAAAGTATGTGTAAGTAAAAAAAATACCAAGATTTATAGTAACTACATATTTGCGAAAACGATTTCAATTTTTACTCAAATCTGTAAATAAAAAAGATATGAAAGAGAAGTTTACTTAGTAATTTTATTCTTAAGATTGGGGTGTGTTCAATCAATGGAGTAGAGTGAAATAATAATTATTTTTCATGGAACATTATCTTAATAAACGGCTTTCACAGTAGTTTAATATAAATGGAACTTTAATAAAAATATCCTCTAATTGGATGTTAATTTTTATTTTCCTACAAAATCCGTAGTTATTTACAATGTTAATATCTCTTTACTTGCATTAGCAGTCTTTGTAGTAGGTAAAGGAATGAATAGAAATGATTTTACAGTCTATTACAGTGTAAGAAACAACGTATACCTACTACAAAACGCTAAATGTAGTACAAAAACAATAAAACATAGTTTTGGATATTTTGTAGTTTTTATTGCAGTCAATTTGGAACCTACTAGATAGATAGATAGCATAGAAAATGTATTCACTAAACGTCATTTCTATATTATTTATTCGCCTTTACTATTTTCTTGAGATATACTTCCTTTCGTCGCTTTATCGTTTGGTGGACGTTTAGAATCAAGTTTACCTTTAATACCTTCAAACCTGTAATTGATACCAAGTATAAAGTTTTTCATAGAAATTGACAAGACGTTGTATAATTTGGTAAATATCTCTATGAGATGTGTTTAAAAGATCAGACTTAGTCACAATACCTAGGTACTTGTTTTAGTTAGATATATCCCCTTGTATTGTCCTACACACCCAGGTATGTAACATGTAGGTACTTATATCAATATTTTTACGTGGTCTCCATTTACTTGTGTCGTGCGTGAGTTTACAAACATAAATTCATATACACATGATAATTATCCAAAGTCCTGGGTACTTACTCTTGAAACCAATCTCAATGTCAATGCAATTTCAATCCAATAAAATCTCAATAATTACATATTCAATGTCAAAACTATACAACCCCTATCGTAGCTGTTAAAATAGCATTCAGAGTACGGAATATAAAGCCAAACTCAATATCATTTTAGTTCATTTAATATCCACGCAATACGGATGCAATGGGCGCTATTAATGGGCGCTGCAAGTATTGCAACTCAAGAGTACGAAATTTTATACAATACCAATGTCGATCGGTCGGAATTGGATTCAAGAGTAAGCCCCCAGACCCAGAATAACAATGTACCTACTCGTACACTTACCAATGTTCCAATCGTGCAGTCGACCTATGTACTTACACGGTAAGTTTATTACAAATTCCATTTCTATCACTGCCAGTCGGAGCTATGTATTTCTTACTTTCTGAATCACTATCAATTTCAAAATACTCACTTTTTCATTTTAAACGGTTTCTTCTTTTCTGGTTTTGCAGGTTGATGATTAGTTTTAAAAGTAAGAACATAACGTTTCACAACGTCTACATTTACTGTGGTGTTTTCAGGATACATTCGCTTTTTCCAAGCTTCAATTTCATCTATCCACATTCTCTGATACTCGTATGAGAGCAACCATTCAATACGTGGGTGACCTTCCTGTTAAAAACAGATAATCGTGGATAGAAAAGTAAATTAATATGTTATGAAAAGGTTATTGAACCAGATACAAAACAATACTTAGGTAAGTACATTACATACCCACTTATTGAATTCTAAATCATGAAAAATCTCAGATTACCGAACCTTGGGAGAATCGAACTCGTGAGTTCCATAATGTGCTACCGTCGTGACGGTAGCTCATTATTTGCTTAAAGATTACCTACTTGAATAAAATGGCCACTAATTTTCATAACACTCATATAAACATTGGATTACATAAACAAATTATTATCCACTACGTGTGCAACTTACCATAAACTTCCATGGTTGGGGGTTATACTTGGGAAAATCTGAAGAAATGATGTTGTGAACAGGTCG
Organism: Spodoptera picta; assembly: GCA_038387885.1. NCBI lineage: Eukaryota > Metazoa > Arthropoda > Insecta > Lepidoptera > Noctuidae > Spodoptera > Spodoptera picta. Next base: position 2,692,529 of record JAZHFQ010000438.1, on the reverse strand, counting down.
ACATTGTGTAGCTTTTTCCCATTTTATACCCGACATTCGACCCATGGTAGTTTTTAATTTAGATGTCCATGTGTAAACGTTTTAGAAATACAATGAAATAAGATTAACTTCAAAATATGACGATGGTCATGTCTATAGTCTATCGGAGAAATATGACAACTTTTGAAAAAGAGAACACCTATCTATGCATCTATGGTGGAGCGAGCGACTGTAGGATGGCCCCATAGATTTATAATATCATATCAGTGGATGGCCCATAGGTACTAATCATACTCTTTGGGATGGCCTATCAAACGGAGTAGGTACATAGGAGCAACCACACAACCAGTTTTTTTTTAGCCGCAGGCAGGATTCCCACGAACTTTTCATTCTTGTTTTGTGCGGAAATCGAACCCACAGCAGCCGGTAGCAGTGACCCAACAATAGGGTAGGTAGGTAAGTAGACTCATAGTACCTATTAGGCACTGACATGATAACAGAAACTTGTATTCTTGCACTACCTATTCAATTCACATTGAACAAATTGTCAAAGTTACCTCGCCGAAATAAAACAGGACCAGTGTTGTAAGGGCTGATTAACGTAAAACATTTTTATGACTGGGGAGAAGTGTCGTCTGATAATATTTGCACCTTGTTGGCAGAGATTATGCTAAATCTCTTTAGTAGAGGAGACCTCCAGCATGAGACTGGTGGTAACAGCATACACGTTTTATAAAATCAAAAGAAATTAATTTATTGAAATGAAATTATGTAAAAGTAGTTTTAGCTTAGCAAAACATGCATAAAAATACTATGCACAAAATGAAACCTGTTTTGCTTATCAATAAGACATCATGAGGTACAATGTTAGAAACAATTCTTCGAGGTAGGTCTTAGGTACCGTGAAATGGGGTGAATAAGGACAGAAATTCTTCATAGTATCGACTCGCCCCTCTTCTGTCCCTTTTCGCCCCAGTTTACCATACCTTTATTAATTATTAAAGGATCCTAAATGAAATAAAATGGCTATTGATTTTTAGTGGGTTTTTATTTGATACACTAGTAGTTATTAGATGATCTTAACTTCCACACGGTGTACCTGCAACAATAAAAAAACAATCTTTCAGAGTAAAAGAGCATTTGAGATAAATTTGTAGTTTGTATTGAGCATTTGTAGTTTGTATGCTTTTCAAACAAAAATTCTGTAATCACAGAACTTTTGTTAACCTTATTCCTTGTAACACAAATGATATTCCAAGGGTGGAAAAAGCATACTTCTATGCCCTCGTATTCTTTACGGTAATCTCAAAATGAAATAACGACTGCCTCAGAGGGGCTCATTACATTACTATAAAACCTAGACCTACTAAAGACTCATGAATATTATATCTTTCACACATAAACAATTACTGATACTATATATAAAACTACTGCTATGGTGTAAACAAAAATGTACAATAAAATTTAGAAATTATTAGAAATCCAAGAATATTAATTTGAAAGTTTATTTATCCATCCATGGCTGTAACTACGGCGCTTAAAATTATAAATAAGTAGTTAACAATATTACTTGACATGTAAAAATACCATGCTATTTGTTAACCTCCAAATGATAAACACAAACTTGTTGGGGTATCATTTCACCAAAATTTGGATATAAACATTATGAGTGTCCAGTGTAAAAATATAAAAGTGCCCACATGGTATTTAATTATGGATCCACTAACCACTTTCGAGACCTCATACTAAGGACTTTTTCTATTAGATATAGATCAACAATATTTTGATAAAAACAGTAGAGTCCAGTGTACAAAATGTTAAAAATAAAGTGTCAACATGGTATTTAATCTTGGATCCTTTCTTGAGACCTATGGTATAAGGGACCTTTTCTGTTAGAAACAACTACTTGAGCAATGACTGGCAGCAGCTAGTCGCCAATCACTCATGACAGATAACTGTTTTGGGTAAAACACGCGATATTTTATTCCCACGTGCGATTAACTAGAAAGTTATAAATGACAAAAGCCTGTTTCTAATCGAACATTAATGATGTAGTAAACAATACGTAAACTTACGATTTCGTAAAAAATGCTTTAATTTAGGATTAATATATTTTAAGGTTATGTATACTGCTTTACGATGGAAGTCTTCGGTCTAAAAGTTCTATAAAGTAGAAAGTACCGATAAACAACGGTGAGTAGCCTAATTTGGTAACCTTAAAATGAAAATTGTACGAAGATATCGTGCGTATACGTATAAGCTTCGAAATACTGTGCGAATATTGTTGCTATGAAAACCAGGTTATGTTAATTGATGTATCTACTAAAATAAGTAGCTAGCCGGTTCGGTATGAGTTTTAACTTAACGAACACTTGGAAGTTTAATAAAAGTATAATGGAAATGTAACATATTAAATGTGTAATAACTTACCATTTTATTTGGACCTCGCACGCATCTTCCTCCTTTTGCGCTTTAGCCTTCGCATGCGCTTCTTACGCCACTGAAACAATTAAACACCACAAGTCAAAACGCGGTTCAGTTGACACAAGCACAACATGATTGATAAAACAACTTGCTTATGCTTAAATATAAAATTTAAATAGTAATGTACCTTTGCTCTCATGTTTAAGAAGGAAAAACTTCAACTTTCCTCCTTCAAAAGGAGTTGGTGATTATTAAGGAAATTCACGATGCAGATATCGGTCTGTGCTCGAGACTCCGTAGAATGAAAAGAAGGACGATGCGATGTTTTCAAGAGACCTGACAGTGATGCGATGTTGCCATTGCAAAATATTTTTAAAAATAGTGTTAACCACATACGAATAGATTTGTCCCCGACGTTTTAATCTGATTGTTAGTCAAGTTTCAATAGTTATTATTATCTTTTAAGAAAATACTAAATATATTTCGAAAAAGGTGTTAGATTAACAGGTTTAAGATTTTTAGTAAAGACTATTTAATATCTAAGAGGACTGAAAATTATGATATGTGAGATTAAACGGTTTCTGTATTTGGTGACTATTTCAGGGACCATTTGTAATAAATAATCTGTATAAAATAATTTTATATTAGGACCCGGAAGAACGATCCAAAGTCTTCGTTTTTTCCATAATTAGGGGATAAAACCTCTAAATTGATAACCCTAGCCATAGTATATCACAGTCTATAGATATAATTATAGTCTATGTTTTTTATGCTGATAGAGTGTTGGCAATATTTTGACTTTCAAGGGTTACCACAAATTACTAACTATTATTTTATTTCGTAATCGCACTTAGAGTTATTAATTAATTACTCGAAACAAAATAATAATATTTATGTTACATTTAAGATACATTGATATTTTATTTCATGATATATAAACTTTGTAGCTATTTAAGTTAATAGCTATTCTGTTTGCGTAACATTATACAAATTTTTGATTAATTATTATTTATTATTACTTTCCCTTCTTCCCAACAAAATCAAATTTCACAAATGAATAAACCATTTCCATAAAAAATCCATTTAATCTATAATAATAATAAATAAATTAGACTGAAACTATGATTATTCATCAATGAAACGTGTTTCAAAATGGACTAGGTATGTTAGACAACTAGCAAACTAGCTGTTGCCCGAGACTTAGTCCGTGAATAATGTCGCGGAGAACCTAACGGGTAACCGGGGCTCCGACTCGACGTGGAGGAGAAGGAACGGGGTGGTTTTTAGTCAGTAAGAGTCTGACACTCCTTCCCGCCTCACCCAGGCGGGAGCAGTCATTCGATAATTTTCCCCCCTTAAAAAAAAAAGTCCGTGAATAATATGAATTTTAGACCATAACTTATTTTTTCTTTCAATTTTCCGAAATAAAATTACCATAAATAGGCATGTTACTCCTTAGTAGGATGTACCTACTAAGGAATAACATGCCTCCTCCAGCTACTTTACTAGCTTTCAGCTCCAGCTGGAGGAGGCCCTCCAGCTACCTTAGCTGCCAGCTTAAAGTCTTGCAAAATCGATCCAGCCATTCCAGAGATAAGCTAGTTTGTACTGGCAGACAGACAGACAAAACATTGAAAAAAAATTTTTGGTATATGTATCGTATATGCATGGTATCATAAGCATATATTAAAAAGCGGTTATTTTAATATTACAAACAGATACTTTTATTTATCTGTATAGATTAAGAATGATCTCTAATGATCAATTTAAATTTGCATTGTTGTGTTAATTATTTATTGGTTTTGTTAATATTATATGGTCTTTGTGATTACTACTGATAAGATAACTACAATATGTACATAAGTGAAGAAAGGGCAAATGGTTATGGTTTAAATCTTAGAGGTGGCCTAGCTGAACCCGCAACTTCGTCTTCGTTTTTCTATTAGCTACCGTCTAATAAAAGTCACGTCAAAATCGGCCCAGTAATTTCAGAGATTAGCCAGTACAAACAGACAGACAGGTACAAATTTAAAAGGTGTTGTTTTGGTATTTGTGTCATAAGTATATTTATATGTATGTACTAAAATAACCAGCGGTTATTTCAATATTACAAACAGACTCCATTATAACTTATATGTATACTAGCGACCTGCACCGGTTTCGTACGGGTGCAATTTGTATGTATTATACGTATAAACCTACCTTAAGAATCAATTTCTATTCTAAAAAATATAATTCTAAAAAACCGCATCAAAATTCGTTTCGTAGTTTAGTTATCTAAGCATACATAGGGGACAGACAGACGACGGATAGCGACTTTGTTTTATTTAGACTATGTAGTGATATGTATAGTTATAAAGGCAGAATATTTTAAACTTTTAATTTATTTATTTATTTATTTATTCCACTTACATTTATCTTTACAGGTTAATGCCCAATGCGATAAATGTGCTCATCTTAATATCTACCTATAGCATATTACATATAATGCCTTCCTTGTGAATTCACCCAGAGTACAACAAAATAGGTCGATTTCATTAGAAATCAGGTTGAGCGTGCGAAGTGCACGCGTCAGCGGCGCTTCCCTAAATAGGTTGGTCCGACCGCGGGGTTTTACCAGCAGTGGCGGTCGCCGGCGTCGCCATACGTACCTATCCGGAACATATAGACTCAGCTGTCCTAAAATGACTGCATTGTGCAGCTTTCCTCTTAATATTTTAAACAAATGTGGGGTGAGTGCAAAATCCTGTCTTACCCTTAACTCATTGTACCCCACCATGCCTAAAATAAATAATGTGGGATACATCAATGGGTAAAACGGATAGACCCCATAGTACCTCGAGTATAAATATCTAATAAATTTATTTTGAATTCTCTCCAGCATGAGACTATATTTAGCTTCATGCGGAGACCATATGACTGCGTTACATTCTAACTGGCTCCTAACTAGTGCATTATATAGTGTGATGATGGCTTTTATGTTAGTAAATCCACGGACCGTTCTGAGCATGAAGCCTATGTTTCTAAAAGCCTTTTTACAACAACCCATAACGTGTTCACGGAATGTCAGACCGGTGTTAAATCTTACTCCCAAATCCTTGACTTCCCCGACTCGCGCCAAAGGCTGCCCCTCAATGTGATATCTGCCCTCAATAGGATTATGTGCACGCGAAAACGCAATTGTAACACATTTCGAACTATTGAATTGTAGGAGATTTTCTTTACTCCAGGTCACCACTCTATCAATGTCCCTCTGTAACCTGACACAATCCTCCTCAGTTCTTACTGCAAGAGATAATTTGAGATCGTCAGCAAATAACAGACAATTAGCATCTTGGACTACTTCTGGCAAGTCATTTACCACCAGAAGGAAACTCAAAGGTCCAAGATTGCTACCTTGACTCACTCCTGATCTAGTGAAATATGGATCCGATACATGTCCCGCATATTCAACATATTGTCGCCTATCCCTCAAATAGCTGGCAAAAAACTGAAGTGTATGCGGGGTGAAACCAAAGCTAGCGAACTTCGTAAGCAACACGTCATTATCGACAAGGTCGAATGCTTTTCGGAAATCGAAATAAGCAGCATCAGTCTGCCCCCCACCATCCACTGTTGGTATCAGATGAGCCATGTGACAGAGAAGATTACTAATTAAAATATTAATATAAATATAATAAATAATTAATATTCTATTTTATTCGTTGTTTTAGTTAATTTTGAGTTGTATATATTTATTCATAATATTATGTTAGTTAAGTGTAATATTTGTAAATAAACAATAAAAAATAATGTCGTGAGTATTTTTATTACAAACTTGTTTATGAATATTAAGAAACGCATAACATAATTACAGACAGGTAAATAGACGCGATTTGTAAAAAAAACTATAAACCCATCTAGGCTGTATATGTGCGTTACCTTGGCATTTTCGCGTAAAGTATAAAATGTACCAGGAATACCAACTTTAAATTATTAAATGACATGACAGCAATGAATGAACGATGACATTTGGTGCGCTAGTTAACCAAGATATTCGCGCCAAAAGTGTTAGTTATTAAATTAATTGTTGTTCTGGTGTTAAACTTATTACTTGAAGATATCGGCACGGTAAGTGTTTTTATTTACATGCTGGGCTATGAATATTAGCGTACATATTTCAAATCATTGATTCGTGATGTCTCTCAAATATAAATAAACCAGTGTTACCAACTTAATCGACTTTCATGGCGATACGCGATGCGACGAAGTTGAGTCTTCCAGTTTGTAAAGAATAATTTGCAATTTAATTAATTGCTCTACGACTGTAATGAGTTTCCAAATAAACTGAAAACGTGTGTCTACGGTGTAGTAGTGGATAATTACGATAAAACATCAAATTATGGTGTGTCTAATTGCTGGAAGGTTAACAGCTACGTGTGTCCGTACATTATTTTTAGAGTAACAGTGTTTTGTGAAAATGGTAACGTCTAATAAACAGCCGGATAAGAAAATAGTGAAAATGGCGGAGCAGAACACGGTGGCTGTTGTGCCCCAAAGGACCTTGCTAGGTGAAGTCAATGAACATATAACATGTCCGCTATGTCGAGGCTATTACATAGACGCGACAACGATCGTAGAATGTTTACACTCTTTCTGTCGGAGCTGTATTATTAAACACTTGCGAGCGAAAAGCTACTGTCCTGTTTGTGAAATGATGATAAACTCTGCCAAGCCAAACATCAAACCAGACAAGGCACTTCAAGACATTGTGTACAAGCTTGTGCCAGGACTGTTTCAAAAAGAAATGGAGAGGCGACAACAGTTTTATTCATCGCGACCAGGTCCTGCTGCTACTGCTACACCTGAACAGAGAGGTGAAGATACAGAAAGAATAATTTTCAGTCCTGAAGATGTGATCTCATTTTCTTTAGAATATGCTGATGCTACTGATACTGATAGCATATCTAGTAAGTCTTCAGATAGTAATGAGCCGCAACCAGTCCCAACAACACCAAGAAGATTTTTGCAGTGTCCTGCTGTGGTGAACATCAGTCATCTCAAAAAGTTTTTGAGTATGAAATTTGACATTGATAGTACTCAATTTGCTATTGATATTTTGTACAAGAGAGTTCCTTTACCAGATTACTATACATTGATGGACATAGCTTACATATACAACTGGAAGAGAAATGAACCAATGAGATTTTTCTATCAAATTATAGATTATGTTGCTATCAGAAATAGACTATTTGAAATCAATAAAAAAGGTTCAGGTTCAGGTCATTTAAGAGATAGAAAATCAAGTCCAGCATTAACTGAAGATACAAATGTTAGTAGTCCAGCACCTCATTTAAATGACCAAGGCTCTGAAGCTTCTTCAGGTACTGACAGTCCTATGCCTGATGATAGTACTAGTCAAGCAAGTGACACATCTAAAAAGGTTGAGAAAGCAGGGCAACAAAGTAAAAATTTTGATGAGTCTAAAAATCTTGACCAACAATCTGATACACCTAAAAAGAATGATGATGAAGTTGAAAAATCTCAATTTCTCAATTCCTTTGAATTGACTGCAAAGAGCATGTTACCACTTAAATCATCACCAGTAAAATCTTCTGACGAACAGAGCACATCTAATGAAGCACCAGCCAAAACCCAGTCAAAAGAAATGTCCCCAAAAGTAGAAGAGAAAGTTGGAGAAACATCTAAAAGGAAATTTCAAACTTCACCACATACACCAGAATTAAAAAAGCTTAAAATAGAACTTGAAAAAGCAAAAGTAACTAGTTTAGTTACTAGTGCTTCTGCTACTGCTACAACAACAAATGCAACAACCTCCAGTCAAAGTAATAGAACATTGGAAACTCCGATAAAAGGAAAAGAAGTTGAAGGACCCTCTAAGAATGCACCAACACCAACCACTGCCATTTCACCAACCCCCATGGCTATTCCTCCAAAAGAAATGAAACAGCAAGCAGTTGCAAAGCAACAAGAAGGTCCTGGAGTGAAAAGAACTGTATCACTACCGCAAAACACATCATCTCCGAAACGGAAACCACCAAATGAAGCTCCTTCTGCCGCACAGTCTCAAGGAACTCAGAAAACTATCTCTCCACTCAAATTACAGATACCAAAGCCGGAAACAACAGCTAATCAAAAACAACCAGACTTGCAAAAGCCTTCAGTCAAAAAGATGCCAGATTTAAAACCTAGTGTGCCTATGTCTAACAAAGGACAACATGTCAATAAAGTAAGAATGGATCTATTAGCAAATAATAGTGATCCAACAATAGATAGAAGTAAAATATTATCTCAAGTTCAATCATCACTTGGTTCACCAATGTCAGGAACTCAACAATCCGGTGATCCTTTGAAGTCTCTATTAGATACATGTAAAATGAGAATACCTTCATCATTATCTATTACACTAACTGATCAAAAATTAGATGCTCGTAATGCTGCTGAGGTAGCAAATACAGATCCGAAGAAAAGTATGGTAAATAAAAACCTGGCTGGTGCTAGTAACACTGTCCATAAAGTCCCAAGCCCTCCTGTTCATAATTATATAGAAATATTGAAATTACCAGACACAGATCAAAAAAATAAAAAAGCAGAAGGTGCTAATGAGACTAAGCCAAGTCAAGCAGGTAAAAATGATAGTTCTGCAACTCCAACCAAACCACCTACAAAGTCATCAGAAAGTTCAGCTAAAGGCCCAGTTCCAAACTTAAAACCTATTTCTGACACAAAATTAGGGAAACAAAGTGGTAATTTTTCAGCCCCTATTACTTTTCAACAAACTTTTGAACAACAGTTACAAAGCTTACAAACTGATAAAAAATCAAAATTAACAAAAAATAAAGCACAAGTTCCCAAATTGGTGCCTGCAACCCCTAAATCTATTAGTGCTGCAAATAAGTCCAGTAATTCTACAAACAAGCCGAGTGCCAATAACATGCCCATACTAGAGAACAAGCCTAGCACTGCACTAGATTTATCTACTCCTCATAACTCACAAAATCAGTTTCCACCACAAACCTTACATAAGGCATTTGAAACTATGCAGTCTATTGACAGTTTGGCTAAGAAACAGAATTTACCTAATAAAGGCATTCCTCTGAGTATGCCACAAAACAATGTTTTCTCTAGCAGTATTACTAACAGACCACTCAACTCAGGAGTCAGCCCATTAAGGATTCCTTCAACATCTAATTTGGGTCAGTTAAAATTGGACAAAACAAGTGCACAGATGAGCAACAGACAAGAAATGTCTAGTACTAAAATAAATCCACTGAAGTCAACAAATACTGGCAATTCCAATGTTCCATCTCCAAACTTTCAAATGGCTCCTCATACATCTCCTAGTGCAGCACAACCTTCGCCTAGGTCACAAACACGTTCCCCTAGCTCTTCCCCAAAATTAGTAATAGCAGAAGAAAAGCAAGCAGGTAGCTCTGGTTTAGAACAAAATCTAAATCAATCAGATCAGATTACAAGTACTCAAATACCCATTATGAACATAAATAATGAACAGTTGACAGTCCCAGGGACTTCAAAACCAGGCCTAAAACCTATGCTTCCAGCTGGAAGGATACCAGGAATAAGGCAACCTCTACCGACAAGTCAAAAAACAAGTTCTTTGCAAACCTTACCTGATTACAGACTGTCTCAAACACGACCACCATTGATTTCATCTCAGCATGCGTTATTAAGACGTCATATAGAAGTTAATGCCTGGATAGAAGCTCAACGACAGCTGGAGTTAATCAAGAGTATGTCAACAAATATTGCTCACCAGTCACAAAATGACTTTAACAATAAGGATAAACAGTAATTAGTTTTTGCTACCCAATTAAACTACTTTTTATGGCACCTAAAAATTATTAATTAAATAGCCAGAAAATCTTAGTGATATTTTATTGTAAGTGATATATAATAACTTTGACTAATTTACAAAACCTTGTAACCTGATGGTATATAAAATGGACAGAGTTGATTAAATTATGTATTTTAACATGTGTGTACTTGTAAATTTTGGTTTTCTTCTTCTTTTCTTTCTTTTTTAAAAACGTTGCCCCACTAGGATTTTCTCCTGTGTCGTGGGTGCGTTTACAAACATACAAGTTCACATACAAAATGACACCCAGACCCGAAACAACAATTTGTGGATCACACGGCAGCCGGTTGCCCACCCACCGCACCAACCGTGCAGTCCGTTTAAAAGTACTTTATCTGTACTTTGAATTGATTATAATTTAATAGGGAGTGATAATGCATATAACATACTTATGTTGTACTAGATTGTTATTGTTTCATTATTTTTAATAAATGTGTGTAATGTATATTTTGATAAACCAAAGTTTCTATTACAACAATTATTACAACTCTGGAAATTATACTACGGCTAAATTGCAGATTTATTACTTGTGAATTTGGTGATATAATGTATTTTTTATTTTACAAAAACTTTCATCAAATTGTCCTTAATATATTTTTTGTTTATAAAATCGAAAGCAATGTTGGTTTAAGAGGTGCATCCCTTTTGAAATGGATGTCAATTTTACAAGGAAAATTTGTTTTTAACTTATTATTTTGTACATAAAATCACTTATTACTTTAATGTAAATTCAATTGATATTTTTTATAGTACATTTTGTGATCTGATGATTGTATGTTGTTTATGTTAATTTGTGTTTATTTTTGGTTCAATGTTATTAAAACTCTGGTGACTAATTAATTATAGAGCTAACTGATGATTTTGTTAATGGAATTGTAAGCTTAGCTTATATTTTAAATATCTTATGAGTAAATGATGTGATGTGAAATGAAAGTAAAAATATTTAACTTTATGCAATAATTTTCGCAATTTACACGTTTATAATCTTGGACATGCAATTTTGATTCTTAAATACATAATGAACTATCAGCATTACTCCAATGAAGTATGTATATGTGTAAAGTGATTAAAATAAGAAACTGATTACAGTAGCAATTCTAAAGCTATATATGACTTTCAGTACATACTTTCAGATACAAGTTTCAATTTGTACTTACAGACAAATGCCTGAGTAAAGAGTGATGTTTATTCTGGGGCATGTTCTGGTAAGAAGAACCCAAAATGCACATAGCAACTACCAACATTTGATATTCAATTATCAAGTATAATTCGATTTACATTTCAAATATGAATACAGATTGCTTTTATTTTACTTTTAATTATAATCTAAGTCTTATTATTAATGCTATGAGTTTTATGCAAAAGGTGTGTTGGAAATGTAATTTAAATCTAATAAAAATAAGATCTTAAAGCGGTCTTTTGTTTATCCTCTCCATCCTTCCTAGCACTCTTGTGATACATTTCTATGAACACTGACTGAATATTGGAAAAAGGTACATGATCAAGTTCATTCACAAAATTTTAGGTACTTGCGATGTTTTAGAAAATAAATTATACTCCTTGTTGTAGATGGCTGGAGTTCAGGCGACAATTCAATTCAGGTCACGCAAGAAGGTCTATGTGGATGAAGATGTTACTAACGAAAACAAAAATATATTAAATATCAGGAAAAGTAGTGAAAGAAAGCTGAAAAGAAATATTGAAGATTTGAAAAAAGATATTGATGATGGTATGCTATAACACTATTTTTGCATAGGTAATTTGAAACTAATTATGGCTAGTTAATAACTTCATTTCTTTGTATGTCTTGCAGATTGCACTCCTGTAAAAGTTTCGCGAAGAGAAACCCTAACGAGTAAAAACACACCAAAAAAAGACAGGTATCACACACAAAATCCTTTTTGCTTTTGTTTCTAGTTGATCAGCCAATATCATAGTAGATAGAACTAGCTTATATGGGTCTGTAACAATAGCAGTAGCTTTAAAAACTTTTTCGGAATTTCTAAATAAAATGTTGACTATACTTTGTTATTTTAAAGAACCCTTATAACTTAAAAAAAATTCGTTGTACAACAAAATGCACTCATTCTAAAGGTAACTAAATTGCCTTTTATCGGACATAGGTACTTCCGCGCGGTTTCACACGCTCTACTCAGCTCTTATTGGTCGTAGCGTGATGTTTTATAGCTTATAGCCATCTTCGATAAATGCGCTATCCAACACAAAAAGAATTATTCAAATCAGATCTGTAGTTACGGAGATTAGCGAGTTCAAACAAACAAACAAAAAAACAAACTCTTCCGCTTTATATAATAGTATAAGATAATTATATATATACTAGCTACTTCCGCGCCGTTTCACACGCTCTGCTCAGCTCCTGTTGGTCGTAGCGTGATGTTTTATAGCCTATAGCCATCCTCGATAAATGCGCTATCTAACACAAAAAGAATTATTCAAATCAGACTTGTAGTTACGGAGATTAGCGCGTTCAAACAAAAAAACTTTTTCCGCTTAATATAATAGTATAAGATGAAACAGACACAACGCCAGTGGCTCCCGTTTGTTTTCTCCCAAGTTTTTTTTAGCAGATATCATGACCAGTTGCAAATGACTTGTGAGTCTACTGTAAAGTTACAAGTCATCCCATTTGACTTGTGTTACCTATATCACATTGTTACGTATTTAGAAAGGGAAATTAATGGCTGCTATATTAACTGCACTTTTAGAGTTGTGTAAAGTTACACAACTATTTATTTGTGCAATGAATAGTATCATCTATTTTCGTGATCAGCCAATTTCCTTGAGATTAATCGCCGTGATCGATAGTAATTGGGCCAACAGTGATAAAATGTTTAGGAGTGGTGTAATTTTATGTACTTAACTGTACGACGAATCACGAATCTCATGATCTATACATTCTTTAAATTCCTTAGCTTTGAACCAAACGTTACGTTCTTATGACTATTTGGAGCATAATTACAGTAGTCAATCAGTGATGAAGGTTTGTAAATGCTTATTATTACTACCTCATCGGTCGAATGGTCCTTTATGTGACTGGAATGCGAAGTTTTGTTTCGATATGACGCTAACAACAGTCGAATATTTGATATAGGTGCCTCCCACATTATACTCACGTACTTCTTTATCTATGGACCCCCTAAGACCTATATATTTTTACGAACAAAAAAAATTTTTTTTCCTTTTTTACCTTAAAGAATCTTCAATTACTTAATAAATTAATTTTGTTACAGTGAGGAGGAGAATCTGAGACCCTTAACTAGCAGGGAGAAAGAAATCGGATGGCTGGATAACTTTTTGACTGAACATCTTGACAAGGAAGAGTCTGCTTCACTCTACATCTCAGGCCAGCCCGGTACTGGGAAAACTGCTAGTCTATCGTACATTTTGAACTTGCCTAAGGTATAAAGTAATATAGAACTATAGATATATGCAGGAAATTCGATTAAAATTCTTACCCAACTGCAACAAATACATGGTTAAACTAAATTGTCTCCACTAACAACGTGTTGTTTCACGTCGGTACGTTCTGAGAGGCCGTGGTATCACTGCGGTTGATCCAGACAACTTGGCTGAAGCTTTGCTCTCCCACACTTGTGAGTGGTCACAAGACTAAAATCGTTGCTAATTTTCGTGATTTTAATGAAAATGTAGTACATATTTAGTTACACTTATTTAGTACATAGTTTTTTACTTACAATACCAAATGTTTCTGTGCTCACAGTTCAAAGAAGGATACAAACAAGTATACATCAACTGCACTATGATGAAATCAGCCGCTAGTATCTACAGCAGAATATGCAAAGAGCTTCAGTTGCCAACATCAGGAACAACAGAGAAAGCATGCTTCAATGCTATTGAAAAGTATTTAAAAAAGAAGCACAAAATGATGTAAGTATTTAATTATATTAATAAACTTATCAATTACGTCCTCCCCAACCCCCAAATCCGCAAAAGGTCCACAACACACTGGTGGTGAGTGTCCATAGGTGGCACCAGTTGCTTACCATCAGGTGATTCATCTGCTCCTTTGCCATCTTATTTCATAACATATCATCATAACATCACGCCTTATATTCCCGAAGGGGTAGGCAGAGGTGCATATTACAACACTTAATGCCGATGTACAATGTGACACCCACTTTTCACTATTTATGTTATGAGTCTCATGTAATAGGTGAGCCTATTGCCATATACCGGGCTCAATTCCAGACTCTGTGCACTCGGCCAACTAGGCAGTCAAGCCAGAATTACCTCAAGAATCACTATCTACTGATGAAAATCGTGTAAAAATCTTTTCAATCGTTGAGTTTATCGTGAACAGATAATCGCAGTTGGAACGTTGTTTAGTAATATCCAATGTGGATTTTTTCATTCAGTCTTAATTAGACATGAACCACGGTTATTTCAACAAATAATAATTTCTTTCAGACTCTTAGTATTGGATGAAATAGATCAACTAGACAGTAAGCGGCAATCGGTATTGTATACAATATTCGAATGGCCTGGGATGGCCGATTCCCGCGTCGTTTTGATCGGCATCGCCAATGCATTGGATCTCACGGAGAGAACCTTGCCACGGCTGCAGGCTCGTTGCTCTCTCCGACCCGAAACCCTTCACTTTGCACCATACACCAAAGAACAGATTATCAATATATTTACCAATGTACTGGCTAATGAAGATAAGAGCAACGTGTTCTCTCCAGTTGCCTTACAGATGCTTGCAGGTAATTTAACTTTTTGATATAAACCACGTCTTATTTCCTGAAGGACTAGTATAAAATTCACCCAAACGTGGCTCTATTACTATCGCATTAAAAGCCCCACACCATAATAGGTGAGGTGTGCTTATTGCCAAATTGGAATTATTTCGAAATTAAAAAGTTATGTTGTATGTCAGATGCTTGATTATCGAGACTCGAACTCAGCCAACGCTAAGATATAATATTAATGTCTACTTATCCATTTCAGCAAAAATCTCAGCAATATCAGGAGACATGAGAAGAGCTTTAGATATAGGACGAAGAGTAATAGAACTCGCGAGAAGGACAAAGTTTTGTGACAACCAGTCTATTGACAATATGATGAATGATTCTACAGTTACTGTGGAGTTGAAACAAGTATTAGAAGTACTCAACGACGTATACGGTGGCTCGCGGAAGATCGAGTCGGACGCTGAAGACGGATTTCCACTACAGCAAAAATTGATCCTGTGTAGTATTATGTTAATGCTGACAAAGGGGAAGGTGAAGGAAATCGTCATGGGGAAGCTGCATGATGTCTATAAAAAGTGAGTAGTAGTTAAATACGGGATACGTAAAGATTTCCGTTTTCGTACACAGACTTTGGAAGTTATAGAGGTTCTATTTTGAACTGTATTTACTCACTATATCTTATGAATAATTTCAAGGTAAAGCTATTCACGATCATTCTAGTTGATGTTACTTCAATCTTCGATACATAATTAATTCAATTCTAAGGATTTTGCACTCACGAAGACTAAAACATATATTGCAGCTACAAGGTTATGGATTAAGCATGGTATACAAATACCATGGATTTCATTATATTTAAGGATTTCACAGTCAAATCCATTTGATTTGGGTGTGAAATCCAGCTATAGATACGGTGTTTAATGGTGTTGTAAATAAATCACGTAAATATTGACCTCAGAGATAACTAGATAAGAGTTGACTAAGACTTGCTTTAAGTTTAGACGAAACTTATAGGTCCAGAGAAGAGGATAGTCCTTGTCTGAAATAAGGATGATAAAGCGTGTTTGTGTAACTAAATTTATTTATTTCCAGGGTAGCGACGGCGCGCAACATAGTGCCGCTAGATATGTGCGAGATGAGTGCAGCGTGTGGGTTGCTAGAGGCGCGCGGCGCGCTGCGGCTGGGCGCGGGCACCAGTGCGCGTGCGCGGCGCCTGCGTCTGCAGTGGGACCGCGCCGAGCTCGCCGCCGCACTACGAGACAAACCTCTTCTATCCGCCATACTTGATGACGTCAGCTGCCTACCTTCCTAGCACCTCGAAAACTCACACCATCTAGAGAAATTCCTAGGTTAGTTTCTAAAATTTGCATTACTAACTATTTCACAACACACAGTTATTTGGGTTTATATCATCCTTTTTTAAGTATGTGTGATATGTATGTGCTTACTAAACAGACTGAATGTAGACTTTGTTTAATGCAAATTGTAAAGATTTAAGTCTTTTTATTTTATTTAAGGACTCGAATTTGTTTGTTAAGCTTTACAACCTATTTTACAATGACTGATTACATTTTTGTTAGTTTAATTAACGACAATTTTAACTAATTTTTTACCTTAAATGTGTAAGCTTTAAAATGTATCAACCAACTTAATCAAACATTGTGAAACAGGCCAGAAGTGTTGTTATTGTAAGTAAGGACATGTCATTGTAATTAGTTAACTTGTTTGCCCTAGTGATTGCATCTAAATATGTTGAGTGCCTTCAGTTAAACGTGAAATACGAGGCTGTGTGTATAAATGATGAGATGAACAGACTGCATTTTAAGACTTGTTATTAAATACACGAGTACTGATTACATAAGAGAATATTCGTGATCTTAAAGGAATAATGTTGTAAAAACAGTGAGCTTCTCATTTAATGTGTAGTAAGTTATTTATTTAGCTTGTATATATGAAAATTTAATTACAAGCAAATACATAGGCCGTTCTGTTTGAGGTTAATGGCTTTTTAAGGCTTTTAGTTAATGAAAATCCATCTAATTGCTTATTATTTATAAATGTTAATGTTATATGCCGAGATCAATTTCTTACTCAAGTATTAGCAAAGGCTAATAAATGTATATTTGCACTAACATAATTTGAGCATATTTTAAATCAGTATTTATTCATATTGAATAAATGTAATTGCAATTCATGAGTACTCAGATGTCGACGAGTATTCGATAATCGAACTTATTTCCACTGGTTGACATCTTGTTTTATTATGTGGATAAGTCCATACCTATTTTTTCATATAGTATTAACATATTGATATTATCAGTGTTCGATCAAGTGCCAATGTGAGAGTGGTACAAGTTAGAAGTTGGTTTCCCTAATGCTATATTTATTTTCCGTCATACGTACGATTAGCCAAGTTATATTAGGTACGCAGGTCAAAAAATAAAGATGGTTTCAGTACAGAGACTTCACCAATGGTTGACACTAGTAAAAACTCCTAATTGTCTGTACCAAATAACTTGGCTGAAAGTACAATAAAACATAGAAATCAAACTATTAAGTTCTGACTGATAATCACAGTTGCTCAGTAAGTGAATACGAAAGCGGCAGGGTAAAAATCATGCAACCTTTCGACAATTGAACTTCAAGATAACATCTATCTTTGTAAGACATAGTTAACAAAGACATGGTCGATGTATTGGTATTCTAGGTAAACCTATATTATTTAGTGCCAAAGTAAAAGAAATCACAGGTTACTCGCTGATAAACTATTGCTAATACTATTATTTTCTTTTGGTGAATAGAAATCTTTGCTAGAACTAATAAAATATAATTATGATCATGAGCACCTCAGATTAAGCGACGTAAATATAGGTATGTCTTGATCATTAGTACATGTGCTACACTAGTAAAAGTATTGTTTTATAGACATAACAGTGTTTTGTATCTAAGGAAAAAGTCTTGTGATTGATTCATGTGCAGTTGTTCGACAAAGTAAAACTTTCTTGACCTCGCTCACTAAAGTCTATAAAGAAAGCCTATTGCTTAGTGTGCGCTGTGTTATACGAGTGTTTGCGCCGTTTTATTACGTGACGAGAATTTCCAATTATGTAATTTTAACATGTTTTTGTTTTGTTTTGTGTCGTATATTGATTTGTTTAAAAATGCTTTTTGTCTATTTATCTATTACTGTAATAATCATGTCTTGTTAGGTTTTGTAACCTTTTTTATAACTTTTGATTTCAATTTTGTTGGCGTTTATTATCTTGAATAATCTCCTATTGTTTTTTTTATTATTTTTATACTCATATAATTGACCTAGTATGTACCTATCTAGTAACTTATGATTATGTAGTGCTGTTTAAAAAATCCAAAGTTAGGTAATAATTATGTCAATTGTATGTATGAATTATTTAAGTTTAATAATGGTATCTTTCAATAAAAATACTTTGAACATCGTATTCAATTTTTATTTTATTATTCTAAACTTAAAAAGTTAATCCTATTCGTGCAAAATAATACTTTTTACAACATTTTTAATACCTACTGAGAGTGAAATAATTTTATAATGTAAGTAAACTGCGTCTTGGAGGAGATGACCGACGGAATAAATGGAAAGTTAGCACAAAGATGAACTTGTGAATAAAATACTTTTTGCCTAAAAGCTACATACCAACTTGTATTGAGGTTGCCATACTCATTATGATCATTATTATTATTTCACTCTGTGATATTGAGGATGTAGTTATGGCTATCATTGAGTAAAAATGTCCAAATTGTGAACAATTTGTTAATTTAATAAATAACTTAATAATAGATAGACACTTGGTTTTGTACAATGTCAGCCATCTAAAGTACTAGAAGGCGAAAGTGCGATACAATTAAGAGTTTCATAGGCGGAGGCCGGGGTTACGCGAGCGCACGAAGTTGAGCAGCTCGTCGCTGTCCTCACACACGAACGGCTTCACGTGGTGGCAGGCCACGTCGTGCCACTTGATGCCGTCGTTGTAGAAGTTGTTCAGGATCGCCAGGCAGGACTCGTCGTTACCCTGCATCAACAAAACAATCAGTCAAATGTATTCTGTCTAAAGTTATGTACAGAGAGAATTATAACAAACCTGAGCGGCTTCACGGTTGTCAGGCTGAGGTTGGCCGTATCCACCAGTGTAGGACCAGTCACCGGTGTTGCGCTGGGTAGTTGGTCCAATCTTGGCGCCGGATCCAGACCAGAACCAGCCGTTGACATTGGGGGGTTGCAGGTCAGCGCGGTCACAGCCGGCGAAGTTACATTTGCGTCCCGAAGTCCAAATGTACCGGACGTTTCCGCGAGCAATCCTTTGCTTCACGAATTCATTTTCCTATAAAATATATCAGAACGTTAATAACTCATTTATAATTATTTGGGTACCAATGTTAATAGGTGGGAACATTCTTTTTGGTGTTACAAATGAGGACACCAAGAAAATAGCAATGTAGTGTTAACTTATTTGGTAGAAACAAGTCAATATTTATTAAAACCACAGGCTTTCATTTTTCTGCTTTCTTTTTTAAATCATAAGTTTTAAGATTATGGAGGTTAAAGAAACCAATAAGGACCTGATTTAAAGAAGAGACGAACGGAATTTCAAAACGATCGTGTACCTATTACAAAACTAGTTCCTCCTACTAAATGCCAACGACCGGTTAACACAAAATGTCTGGTTTCTGCAGTCGACACTACCTACTACATATGTTTGATTTACACATTGCATGGATTAATCATGACATGTGTAGGTAGTAAGGGTCCGAATAGTAAGGCATGGTGTCATGTGTGTTAATGTCAACGGCGGGAAGTCCATGTCCGTCGCGAACGTCCGGTACAAGAAGTGGGCAACACGGCTGCGGGAGGAATTTGTGCCACGTGCCACTTGCCGCACTTCACGCAGTCGGCCGTTGCACCCCTTTCACGCGACGACGTCTTCAACGCTCTACAAATCGAGTCAATCTATCCTATTGAATATTGATGCGCGCAGTATAATGACTCAATGAATGTAGGAACTCGGAACTTCATACTAATCCGCGAGATTCCGGATGTATACCTAGGTGCTGGCTCTATACAATTGCGTGGTAAGAAAAACCAGAACCAAAAGAAAATATTCAAGAGGTTGTTTGCTATGCTTTCATAACAATAGACGTGCGCGTTCATTGCCATCTTACAACCGACAGGAAGTGTTTAGAGAAACTTGCGTATTTTCCATTGATGACTTACCCGGATGGTATTTAACAATAGACGCCATGTTAGGTGCTAGCTAGTATTTACAATCTAGAAATATGAACATACGTGTGCGGTGTGTAAGTAGATTTAGATACCCGCATATCTACTAAACTTACCTCATTTGAAGAAGTAAAGTCATTAGCTTGAGTAAGCTCTTCTTTATAAATATAACATTACTACACTTACTTAGGAATTTCTTAATAATCTAAGTTGTGTTTTAGTGCAATCCAAAATGATGAAATCTAGCAATTCCACGATATGACCATTAAGTTCATGCAACACCTACATCGTTTTAATCTGAGAGTTCAGCTGCTTTGTTCCCAAGATTCAACATTGTGAAATACGTTTTTGTAGCAGATATAGCACTTTACATTACGAAATTGGTACAAATTGCTATTCAAAATTAAATTACTCCTGCCTGCAGGTGGATCATAGCGGGGAAAAGACATATAATCACGATCGACCTAGTTGTTCGTCTTAAATGACCACATGGATAATGAAGATGATTATCTCAAGGCTCATCCATATTCACGTGAGAATGTCTGCGCTCAACTTCGACTGCGACCCGGTCATGAGTGCGTACTTAATAGATCGTTCACATATTGTGTATGAACTTTGTTTTGCAATGGGTACATTGAACATCTTTTATTGTTCGGCTAAGTCCTTGAATTTTCACCTTCATTTCAGCTTGTCTATTTTTGTTCTTTAGTCTCTAATTGTATTATTTATAAATTAAATTATCGCTTCTCATTAACGTACCTGAGGAGTTTCTAGAGAGACGGCGTCCATGCAGTGGCGACGGCAGATGTTCCTAGCGTCGAGCCAGTCTACCTCCAGGTTGCGGGTTGGAGCATGCTCCCAACTGAAGAAGTAAGAGTGAAGGACTCCACGAGCGTCGCGGTATGTTGAGTGACGAACTCCTGCGAGAATAAAAAGAATATTTAGTCTGTTGTTCTTTTAAAATTATTTTATTTTCAGCCGTGATCGTCTCACTGCAGGGCAAAGGTATTCTGTGGCAAAGGCCTGAATAATCTTTAAAAAAGAAAACCTTAATTAAACCTTCGAGAGTAGGTACATTTTTAAGTACCTTCCATCATTATACATAAGGTAGATAATTAATGGAGTCTCTTCTAGAGGACTGCATGCGGAGGAGTACCTACCTTCAAACAAATATAGGTAATTGTGCAACATGCTATATGAAGGTAAGTGAAGCGACTGAACGAAGTACTAAGAATTTTGTGCCTACAATAGCTTGTCACCTATTGAACAGTCGATGACGACAGATGTAGGTAGTTACTTAGGATTTCGAAATGGTGTTTATCTAAAACGTCTTGTCGTTCACAAGTTTGCCGTTTGCACAACACCGCACGTTGTCCTGATTCACACAACCATTGCGGTAAATCTATGTGAGTTTTATATGTGCCTATTATTATCTAAGACCACATACCTATTGTACTAGACTGAAGAATAGATCAATGAAGCGAAACATCTATTATCGTAGCTCTTATAACATTACAGCATTGGTAAACATGTAGATTACACAGCATTTTTTATTAGGTGAGTAGGCATCTACCTAAGTGGGCGTTAGTACCTACCTATTACATACGAAATTGCGGTAATGTAATGATTAGCAAAAATCTTGCGTCTCTAAAATCTTAGCATAATAAACAATAACGTTTTTTGTTCACGGGTATTAAAACTCTCGCTGTAATGCGAGAGACATTATCGTTCACAAAGTGTGCAATCAAAACGAGCCCATCGTCATGTAGTTAAATGAAGCGATTCTTTCGTAACTAGAAAGTGCACATGTATTTTCACATGGTTAATTACCCGCCAGATAAAAATTCGCGTAACTAATATTGACAAACCCATTCAACAGTTGTATTGTACACCGGAACCGTTTCGTATCTTCCGTAGAAGAACGTAATTTTACGAATGTCATCTTACGTAACGGACTAATAGTGAATGGCAAAGCGTGAACAGATAAATTAAAGTTATAAGATATTGGTAAGTGTTTCCATAGTTGTTGCTTCCCGTGGAAGTGCTATTATGTAATTTGTTAATATGTGCTCTTATAAAGAACTTCCCAAATCTATAGAATGTACATAAACATGATTATTGTTTATCTTTGTACGTGTCTACCGAACATGTTAAACGAGCATTGTTATTTCGCATTTCTGAGGAGAGAAAGTTGTGAAAGAAACCAACGTGTCTAGCTTCTCATTTTATGTGATTGCAAAATTATTCAAAAACAAATTATTATAAACAGGTACATCAGTATTCAAATTATAATGATTTCGGCAAATAAAATAATTTGGAAAAGTTTTATGAATTATCTACGTTTGTGAGAGATACTTACTAAACTGGTATTTTCGAGGCATGTAGATTTGTAGGTAGTACGTAGGTAAGTGGTCGCATAAAGCTAACAAAGATTCTTTGTTCATATTGTCATGGGTTTGCCATGAATACATTGGTCTATTGTGATTTCAAGTGCGCTCGCTCCCAAATGACATCGCATGGGATGCGCACGCCACCACGCCTTTATGCGGGCACTGGATTGCGAAACATCCACTGATTTCCCATAAAGACCCAACTACGTGAACTCAGAAATTACACAGTATCTACTATAAATAAATACATAAAATAATATCAAAATAGACTTATACTCTGCATATTATCCACTAATAAAAGACCTATTTACTCATAAAGATGCGACCTAACTTATTGAGAGACCTATAAATAACTGACACTTAGTAACTTAAGTATCCTCTTTACATACATATAAGGATATTGATTACCTTGAATGCAAGGAACTAGTAACTACCTACTACGTTCTCGAGAGTGTTCTCGTAACATTTGATTAAACTACTTATTGCTTGTTTAAAATAAATTCGCAGTAGAGCAAAAGTATTG
This sequence comes from Spodoptera picta, assembly GCA_038387885.1. Classification (NCBI taxonomy): domain Eukaryota; kingdom Metazoa; phylum Arthropoda; class Insecta; order Lepidoptera; family Noctuidae; genus Spodoptera; species Spodoptera picta. Next base: position 2,669,353 of record JAZHFQ010000438.1, on the reverse strand, counting down.
AGAAGTATTTTAAGAGGCTTTACGAAAGGTTTTGTGTTCCTAAATACTTGTTGTGTAGATACATGGTTTTTCTTTCTTGTCTTTCTTTCTTTTCTTCCTTTCTTTTCTTTCTTTCTTTTCTTTCTTTCTTTTCTTTCTATCTTTCCTTTCTTTCTTTTCTTTCTTTCTTTTCTTTCTTACAACATCTCTTACTGACTTTAGTTAATTTAAGAGCTTAGCTAAGAAGCTTTTTAACCCGCCACAACCTCCCAAAACCGCGGTAACTTGTGTAAGCTAGGATCTACCTCTACAGTAGATATAACCATGAAAACACCGGAACACTGAAAACGGCGCGTTCCAGGGACATGAATGGTTTTGGTTCCCGCAACGAAGTGAATCAGAAGATATAAAGATAAGAGGAGAACAAAAAAGAAACCTGATAAGGTTACGAAGATTACCTAATTTTGCAATGTTTTATCTACTTAGATGGATAATCCCAAATAGTAGGTATAAATTTTCCTCTCGGAATTGTGTCACCTGGATAAATTACTATGCTCTTTCATTTCTCAGTAGGTAAGCACCGCAATAGTCTGACGGTAAATAAACTAAATATCTACACGCAAAAATTGTTGAGTAGGATTATAATTCCGGTATGCCATTAAACTAGTCAAGCTTCGAAAAAATTAAGGTACGTGAGTAAGCCCTATATTAAATCCCTTTATAATTGAATTCGCCATTAAAATTTCGTTCCTTCGAACTACAATTAACTCGTCGAGTACCGGTTTTGTAGACACAATTATAGAACAATAGGTTGCGGTCACCGGTGACCACTTGGTGTTTGACAGTTTAAGTTAAGACTCGGTTTGGTAACGGTAACTTTCCTTGACGTTGTTTAGATTATATCTGAAAACAAGAATCTTATATAACAACTTACGAAGAGAGCTTACAAGTAGATTTAATCCCAGCACGAAGCAGAAGCCTACCTACACCAAACCGAACTTGAGTCATCCTTACAGACTGGTCGACGTTATAAGGTTATCCACCTTGAGTTAATTTCCTATATTATTCTGTAAAGTTTAAAAGATCAACAAAAAGATTATCAAGCAATACATTCACATTTTTGAGAGATTACTAAAAATTCTGGTGCGACGACAATCATGCATTGAACTTTTGTAACTTAAACATTTAATAATTTTCAATAACATCTTTTGCACAAATAACATTTAAACTTATTATTATTACACATTATTTTTCCTGCTGTCTCAAACCAATAGGAACCGTTAAATAACTTATACCTGTAATATAATTTATGTAAGTATATCATTGTCTATCAAATAAAAACAATTGCACCGAACACAATTAGCACTGAGCAAGAATGCGTTACGAAGGTGCGTGAGATGCAATGTGTGGCCTACTTTGGTCTGGTACAAGTCGTTATAAATTTATGTTCACAAAAGAATTCTCACCAATGGACGTACTTGAAAAAGTCTGACAAAATACTAATTAAAGTTAACGTACGATTAATTAACTCAAGCTTAATAAATCTCGTGCAATATTTATTTATATCACCTACCTACTGACCCCGTCTGACTAATGCACCATAAGCAGTTCGCGAAGGCATGCGTGGGAGTTCAAAATGGCATGTTCTAAAGTAGTTGTCTGCTACGTGCGCACGTGCTTTGATATATCATTAACAGTACAGTACCTACTTTTACACTATGGTGCTCTATAACCCGTCACATTCATTCAATGATGTGCTTGATGTGACATCAATCTAAAGTTAGGGATAGCATCGCCGTACCTAGTTAGGTTTAGTCATTGTAGGTAGTTACCTACAATGACTAAACGGCTAGTTGTATGACGATGATACATCACACATAAGCAGAATATTTTAGTACCATGTCAAAGGTGGTCGATTTGTAACAATCTATCTAATCGCATAAATAAAACTGATATAGATTTAAACTGTTTTGTGTTAAGGTTAGCAGCATACTTACTGTTTGCACAGCTTCTTGGGTCTGGTAGAGCAAGACGTCTCTGGGCATCTGCCACGCAGAGTACGGCCATCAAGGCGACAGCCGCCAGGCACACGTGCCGGCTCATCTGTACAGAGAAAAACGATAAGAATTATTGTGCCTACCCAGTTGTTACAGTTTTTGTATCATTGAATCTGAGCATGCTTGTTGATGCGAGACAACGGCTAGAGCAGGTGTGGTCGTTGAGCCGACTGCCGGGACCGCCTCGGCAACCGATAGGTACTCAGCTGGTGGTACTGACACTGTTGTCGGGTGCTCATTTTGACGAAAGTGGTTACGGGTGAGCCCGTATTGCAAGTTCGCTTTCTTTTAGTTATGCAGAGCACGAATGCTCGAGGACAATCGATACGTGAGATGAATTTATTTTGTTGTATTTGTGAAAGCAAAACTCGCCTCAGTGACCTCCTTGCTGCGAGTTAAAATGTTTGCGTGAAAAGTTACTCAGTGCGAGAAATCGTTGATTTGGAACGCATTTTATGGTAACGGAAAGCCGTCGTTCACCTCACGTCACGAAGCTTATTCAAACAGAAAAATGAAACGCTGTTATATAACTTTACAAGTTTTTGTTTGGTAGGAATGAATCACATTTGGTTAGACACCTGTCGCGGAGAAAATTATTACGTAAAAAATCGTGTCCGCATCGAGTAGAGAGTTCATTCATTGATTTATTTTTAACACTTCGGTGTATCAAGTTCAGTCCGAAGGTGGATAACTTATTTGGTACTCTACTACTTTTTATGTTATCACTTTTAATCATTATACAATTTTAATTAATAATTTTATGTTTTTTTTTATTTCACCACAAAATTTTGGTGTCATTAATACGTAAACAATAAATTGACAAAAACAAAACAGTTTTTGCAATGCTCATCTTTTCGTTGCCACGTGAAAAGCACGATTTCACTACGAAAAATTTAAACTTTCTGCGCTGGAATAATTTGATGTGAAGAAAGAATAATAACGTTAAAGTACTAATAATAACGCGTTTAAAGTTAAATCCACTCACAACAATAAAGTTCAAAATATTTTCACTTCAAAATGATGACAGTGTTGATAAAGGCAGCGCGTACCTCTGAAAATATGTCGAACGGAGTAAGTTGATGATGCGCTTGCGTGCGGCTGAGCGGGTGCGCGTGCGTCTGTGTCGGTACGCGGTGCACAGGTGTATAGTGCGACGGTGTCGGAGGTACTGACGCAGCCGCAGCTCTCCTCTCTAATTAAGCCTCCGACATTCATTCACTTTCACTTCCAATACCAGAGAAGACCCACCCGCTTCACCGCCGCACCTCTTCACCATAGAGAACCTAAAGACCTTCTGGAGGTCGCAGCCGGATACGAGTGTGAGTTTACATAACAAATACTAGTACCGTACACAATTACAACTGAAATTAAATAAATTGGTCAGCTTTGAGTAAACTCGTGACCTGATTTTAACAAAGCTTCGATTGATGCAGACTTGTAGTGTAGAGACAACAAAGCCTTCAGGGACATTAACTTAATCACACAAATAGTAACTAAGGTACATAATACTTGCAGGCACTTGAGAAAATCCTCATTATATTACACCTAGTGAATGCATAGTTAAACTTATTTTTAACGGATTCTCTTGAAAACGACCTTGTTCCTCACAGTGTGTCGTAATACTTGCGGTTGACTTCAAACAATCCTTAACATTAATGTTTGTTAGGACTTAAAATTTAGTTACAGTTTTGAAGGTAATCATTGCAACTATTCAATATTTTTTTACCTACCTACATATGGACACTAACAGCGATTGTAGATTTCATTTGGGAGCTAAGAGTAGTGGTAAAATTGATCGAAGGGATCAGATTGTGATAATAATCTCATTACGACTGTTTCGCTTGCAATGGCGTGCATAGGTACCGTTCATCGTAGAATCAGCACAGCACGCTAGGCAACATAGTTAAACAAGCGGACAGAGGTGACCGCAAATCAAGTGTGCTTTACCTATCTATACACTATAATAAGCAAAAACCTGTCATGATACCGATAACAGTTCTGTAACTTATGACAATGTTGTATGATCGTAACTACAGCTTTATTTGAGTGCCGTAAATCTCTTAAGTCTCTCTCATTACTTAAAAGTCTTAAACATAACATTCACAATCATTATTGTTAACAAGTTCTTTGACCGCGATATTTTTTTTTATTTGCTTAAAGTTTCAGAATTCTTTCTTAAGATATTTTTAGCAACTTCGATTGATAGTCCGTATACTTTGGGGGGCTCCAGAGCTGGTCTAGTTAGATGACCAGGAGCCCCTTGAAAGTGCTAATGGTGGTTACTAGAAGGTTTTACTGAGGTAAAAAATCACATATTTCCCTCTATCACTCAAAAAGTTAGGCGCTAATCATTTAATAATTTCTTATGGTGAAATATTTTTAAATAATTTTTGGTGGTATTTTTCGAGGTGTCTTAAATAAATTCTGAAACCGAATCCATATTAAATCGCCTAACTAACCATTTTGTCATACCGTATTTTATGTTGAATCGGGATTATCAAATAATAGTCATCATTACAAATTGATTACTTAAGAGATGGGTTCATTTTCAATCTGTTCGGTTCGTTACAAAATGTGACGAATTAAAAATTTTGACATAGACATAAAATTAATATGAATGTCGTTAAGATTAAATAGTCGAAAATATGTTTATTATAAGTTTTAGTAATGAATAGAATTTAATGCCTAGACTTAGGCGCTTACTTACATAATAAAATCAAGAAATTAATATTAAATTGTTGAACACTCCCGAAAATGTATTAATTTGCATAAACGCTGCATAACGTTTGGACGGGTCATGAGAAGAATGTGTGGATCGCGATTACGAGGAAGTCTTTGTGAATACCAAATAAATGTCGAAAATTACGTATAATGTGTATAATACCTACTTCCTCTATTGATGTATGTACTTAGTGTTATGTGTTGCGTAAACTGTTGTGAGTACCTGACAAAAAAGAAACGACTAGTAAAATTACTTTTTTAATCGTTGCATGAAATTGATGACCTCTTTTAATTAAAATACTACAAAATTCACTTGATGCAATAATAAAAGCCACATCCATGTACTTACGTCGTCTTTGTTTTGTGTAGATATAAACTTTTCATAGTATGACCTACAGATATTTATCAAAGCTACAATTTATACTATTTTGCAACTACTTATTCACAAACATGTGATTTACATGTATGCAACATCCAATGCATTTGTGCAATATACAAATGCAATGCAATGTAACGGATGCGAGGTCGGGTTACTGAATGATTTGATATAACTACGTTGTTGCTATTATGAGTGAAAGTTAAATAATGTAGATAGGTATAAATAATTATTAAATACCTTTGCGATAAGGTCTTGTTTGCATACGTTGCATCTAGTACCTACACACTAAATTAGGTAGGTCCCGATAATTTATTTTGCTGCAAGACCTTTTTAAGCTTACAATATCCCATTTTTCAGGAGACTTGTTGACAGAGAGACATGCAACGTGAAGATTTTGTTAAAAAAAGAAAAAACATTTATTCGGCCCATTACATGCACAGAGATGTAGCCAAAAAATTAAAAAAAAATCACAGAATTAAAATAACAGTAAACTCAAATAAAACAAAAATAAAGCAAGAATAAAATAAACAAATCCATGAGCATCGGGAGTGTTTCTGCTGAAGTTTATGACCCTGAAGTGTCGTTTTACAAAATCGGTAAATGTAACTAATAATACCTACTAGGTAATATTGGTCTTACCGTCGTACTCAGAGTCATTTAATGGCTACTTAACCCTTAGCAATTGTTTTCGGAACAAAATCGTAACTAAGTAACTGTTTAAGTAATTATTAAATATATCTGAGTATCACAGATCTAAGTTAAATTGTTATAACACTACTATAAGCGTTCATAGTCGGTACCCAGGGTACACCAGGATCTCTATCTGTCTATTGAGTTGTTTATAAAATTGAGACTATATTAGGTATTTACGGCAGCGCCGTAGCAGTACCTTATGTAACGCAGGAAGGTAGGAGGTATGTAATTAAAATTAAGGTATTAAAGTTCATTATCAGTGAAGGAAATAACATTTTGCCAAAATTACTTAATATAATTAATGTTTCGAGAAAGTTTCTTGTGATGTAAAACATTCTTTTCTGAAATATTATTTAATTCATATCAAACATTTAATCAGTTGCGCAGTTGCGCAATGACATGCTTAGGTATTCTAGATTCTATATTATGTTGTCTGTTTTTTCATTATGTTTTTTCTGATATCTAATTTTTTTTTTGTTGGGCACACTATTACTGATTTTGTCCAACAACCCCTGAACATTTTCAAGTAAGTAAGTAAGTAAGAGAAGTGATTAGCAAGAATCTATACTATAGTAGATAGTAAATATGTCGGGGGTCTTCTAACAGACCTGGTGTCCTCTGCAGGTGGCTAACGTGGTGGTTTTAGGCTAAGGACGGGTCCTTAACTCGTCGAGTACCGGTTTTGTAGACACAATTATAGAACAATAGGTTGCGGTCACCGGTGACAGCTTGGTGTTTGACAGTTTAAGAAGGAGTCTTAGTGAGGTACAAATCCTACACTCCCTAGTCTATCTCCCTTAATAGGCTATGCGCCTTTTAAAGGTTTACTTCCGTCTTTAAAAAAAGGTACCTACATGTATGTACTACATTGTACCACCATGAAAACATCGAAATTCTGGACCTTCTCGTCCCGGAATTCAGGATCTAAGAAGGTAAAGTAAACGTTTGTTACAAATTATGCGTTAATTTAGAGGTATTTGTCGTTATAAGGGGATCTAGTGGGTTCTCATCTTACATAGTTAAATTTTTGTTTTGAATACTTATCTAGTTAAGATTAACTTAATTTTTGTTTTGAATACTTATCTAGTTAATCTAGTTATGTACTTAATTGTAATTATTAATTAGATACTATACAGGACTAGTGTCTTAGACTCACAGCTTTCTTGTAGGTGTTACCTACTTATATCCGAACACCCGTACCATAGCATGAGTGACTCTATATAGGTACCTACCTAAGTGCCAGCGGCGGATGGCGAGCGATCACCATCACCAAACTTAAACAGACAAGTTGTCCGAAAGATGACCATGTTACTTCAATCAAAGGACACCATTTAAAAACTTAATGTGCCTCCTAGAGGTTCTTATAAGCTTAATTAGATAGTTAGGTCTGTACTAAGGCAACATTAACATCTATTTCGTTAACACGACCTGCATTTTAAAGCAGACACATCCAGCTAAGATGAAAACATATCTGCTTCTTCAGAATTCCCGATAGTTGAACGTACAGTGTACCTATCATCAGCCACATTACGTCTCGTATTTAGAGGCTAACTGAACAGTTTATAGTCTTGCAATATTCTCGAAACGTCCCCAGCGATATCCTCGACTTAGATAATTACCCACGAGGTTATTATCGAAAGGCTTGGAGAAGATGAACGTCGAGTGTAGTATGTTGCGCAACGCCAGCGACCGAGCGCCCGCGCCCCGCCGCCGTACTCGTCTGCTACATGACCAGACCGAGAGGTTACTGTTGCCCCCTAGCCCCTTGCAAAAGCTGCATTCCACCTTTTACTATCTATGAAACTAGATTTTAAGATGTACAAATTCCGCTTGTTATATCTGGCATCTGCAACTGCAACATTAGGTATCATTTCATTAGTATTTGAAGGTATTAAAAAAAATATTTAAAGGTAGGTAACCTTCCTTTGCCGGTGGTGGTGGATGTATCTCCTTAAATTTTATCTGTTCTCAACAAATTAAATTGATCAATCTCACTTAGTGGCTACTTGAACAGGCAACTCTAAACTTTTTCATATTCATATTCATTTATTTGCATACCATAAAGTGAATAAGGTACGCTTAAAGCTAAGTTACATTTATGGACCCGGTAAGGACATAGCAACATTTGATAAAATGAAGTTAACATTTTTTTAAGAATAAAGTTAACATTTTATCATCAAATATCTTGTAATCAAAGTGTAACATATAATCGAACTTAAATAAATGAATAAAAGTGAAAATGAAAATAGTTATAATCAAAAATAAAATAATTGAGGTCATAATAAAATTAAAATCAAAATTAAATATATAAAGATAATGATTGTTACGTCAAATAATTAATATGAGCTTGAAAAATTAACTTCAAACCGCGGAAGGGTTTAATTCGGTCCGCTCCGCCGAGTATTTTCGTATGACCCGTGTACCTGTAACGTAATCATACATAGGTACATAGGTTGGATGGCCCAGCAGTGCCTATACTAACCATAGGCACTTGATCAGTTGAGTTCATTACATGGTGGGTTGTGTTGTGGATTATGGAGCATAAAGATTTTTATCGCCATAAGCTTTCCATTTGTACCATCTGTTTCCTATAAATCCTTCCAACTTTTTGGCTCTTAAAGTTTTCCTATCAAACATTCGTGTGAATGTAAGTCAAAAGTCAAAGTCAAAGCATTTATTTCAATTAAACCATAATTTGGTACTTTTGAAACGTCAACAAGTACAAAATAAATAATAGTCTGTCAGTCAGTCCGTCAGTGAAGCTAGGTGCTCATTCCAAAATGTAGATTCGAATGGAGAAGAACGAGCAAGAAACTCCATTCGTTACTCTTTTTAAAGAAGTATGTTCTACAAATCTACAATGTCTGTGATACATATTCCAATACTGTACGTATATGTGAGAATAATGCAAAGACACGCTTGACGCATTATAGGTACCTACTAATTACAAACCTTACTAAAATAAAAAATCTTATAGTCTAACATGGTGCTTACATATGCAAACTGACAATCCATAAAATTGGGCTTCTATACAAGAAAAGGAAACTCTTTGTTTCATTATACCTCTAGAAAGAAATGCTCGATGCCATAAGGTACATACACATCTATGACCACAATGTTACTACTATGTGACTTGGTACTTGTAGTACTTGTAGTACTTACCTATCTATCTAATAATCGTGCGTGACGATGACGCTGCGACTGAACCACGACATCTCGTGAACTCGTGACAACCAACCCGTCATGGTCTGATCTTGACCAGCTATCCTACCTTTAGATCATAAGATTCTCGTTATCAAAAAACCGGCTCTAGCAGCTCTGGAGTCACAAGGTGAACACCGACGCTGTGTTCATGGAAAAAAATATAGATTAATTTGTTGGTTTAGTTTGATTTTGTTCCTGTAGTTAAAATGACATAAGCTGTAACAAAATCAAACTTCTATGTCAACGCAATCAAAAGAAACAGCAATTTAAGCTGCATATTTTGAAACTCGCAAGTACTCGCAAGGGAATCAAAACCTAAAGGGTACTTTCAGTCGACCTAGAATCTTGAAATTTGGCATGAAGCAACCTTTTATAGCACACATAAAGGAAAAATTCCGAAAACCTTAAATTTTTAGTTACATTACAAAATATGTCGTAATGAACGAACTTTGTAAACCTTGCAGGTTTGTACGGAACCCTCGGTGCGCGAGTCCGACTCGCACTTGTTTTTATAAGGCCACGGAATCATAACAGAGTCTTTAACTGGCCACTGCTCAAGTAAAAAAAAAAAACATTTCGATTGCTTGGCTAACATGTTCACTTTATACCTATGTATACGGTCAATGGCCTTTTTTTTTTTTTTTTTTTTAAGGGGGGAAAATCATCGAATGACTGCTCCCGCCTGGGTGAGGCGGGAGGGAGTGTCAGACTCTTACTGACTAAAAACCCACCCCGTTCCTTCTCCTGCACGTCGAGCCGGAGCCCCGGTTACCCGTTAGGTTCTCCGCGACTCCGAATCGGCATCGGCCGTATTGGGCCTCATCTGTGGTGGTCTGATGGCTCTTTGAGGCGCGCGCGGAACGCGACGCGCCGTACACTCGGGTCTGTTTCTGGTCGGACGGGGAGCCACCCATGCTCGCCGTCCGCAGGCCCGCGCTTACGGTGGCCGGAGATCGTCCCGCGATCCCCGACGCCCGGTGTGTCCTTCGCGATGGCTGGGTTGCGAGGAGGCAGCGCTTCGCTGCCTCACGCGTCCCGCCTCCTCCTTAGCTAGCATGACTGCTTCGCAAAAGGAGGAGACGGCATCCCAGTCCCCCTCGCTCCGCATCATGGCCTGCACTAGGCCCGGACGCGAGAGGTCGCCATCGCCGATCACTTCCCTGAGGACACGGTGGTGCTCAGCCCACGCAGGGCACTCCGCGACAGTGTGTTCCACCGTGTCCTCAGGGCGGTCCTCGCAGTGATGACACCCGGACGTTTCCTCCCGCCCCATCAGACACAGGTACCTCCCGAAACTCCCATGTCCGGTGAGGACCTGCGTCAGGCGGTAGGTGAAGACGCCGTAGCGTCTCTCAAGCCACTCCTCAAAGAGGGGACTTACCGCTGCGATGGCAGCGAGCCCAGCCCTCGGTTGCGACAGTCGTTGCTGCCATTCCGCCATGAGATCACGCCGGAGCTCATCCCGCCACGCACTTATCTGGCGCGGCAGCGGAGTTTCGCCCCGGCGACGTGCCTCCGCGCGCATGATGTACACGCGCGCGAGCACCTTCGCCTCCAGATCCCACGGCGATAATCCGGTAAGGAGGTTCGCCGACTCCCCAGAGATCGTGCGGTATCCGCGGATCATTCGGATCGCCATGACCCTCTGTGCGATGAGCAGCGTCCGAGCGGGACGCCGCAACAGGTTTGGCGCCCAAACAGGGGCGCCGTAGAGGGCCATGGACCGCACGACCCCGGCGTATAACCTCCGGCAGGAGGCGTTTGGCCCCCCGAGGTTGGGGAGGATGCGTTTGAACGCAGCCCCCGTCCTCTCCAACTTTGGAGCCAAACGTCGGAAATGCTCAATGAAGTTCCACCGACTGTCGAGGACGAGTCCTAGGTACTTCATCGTCGTCTCGACGCCGATGGTAACTCCTCCCGCCGTTATTTGGGACCCACCCGGAGGTGGCGCGTTTCCGCGGCCATGGAAACACATGGCCTCGGACTTGTGGAGCGCCACCTCGAGTCCCAACTGCCGGATTCTCTCAACGACTGTCGCAACCGCTGTCGCCATTAAGTCGGCCGCCGCCAGGTGCGACCTCCCGTGCGCTAGAACCAGCGTGTCGTCGGCGTAGCATATTGTGCTAACGCCGTTCGGGAGGTCGGTGCGCAGCACCCAGTCATAACCGATGTTCCACAGGAGCGGCCCCAGGACCGAACCCTGTGGAACACCGCGTGACATCTCTCGCCGGTTCCACTCGCCCCGGTGACCGGGGTAGATGACGGACCTGTCCGTCAGGTATGCCTCGATTACACGACGGACGTAGGTAGGCACCCGATGATCTCGGAGTGCCTCCAAGATGCAGCTCCAGGGCAGGGAGTTGAAGGCGTTGGCGATGTCCAGAGACACCGCCACTACGACCTTACCCCTGGACACTGCAGTCCCCGTCGTCCGGTCCCTAACGCGCATGATGGCGTCCACCGTGGAGCGCCCTCTGCGGAAGCCGAACTGGCCGTCCGATAGGTCCGGCCCAATGTCCGTCAGGTGCGCGACGAGGCGGTTCGAAATTATTCTTTCGAACACTTTCGCCACCTCGTCGAGCAGCACTATGGGCCGGTATGCGGACGGAGAGTCCGCAGGGCGCCCCGTCTTCCGCACGAGGACCAGTTTTCACGAGCAGCGGGAACTGGCCTCTCTCCAAGCATGCGCTGTAGAGACTGATTAATCGAGGCCCGAGAGCCTCTGAGGCCAGGACCCATGCTTTGCCATGCAAGCCGTCGGGTCCTGGGGCGGTGTTCTTGGCGCCCATCCGGCGCACCGCCGCTCTCACTTCTGCCTCGGTCACCTCTGGGACGATGTCGTCGTCGTCGTCGCTATAACCCGCGTCGGGCACCGCAGGGGGCGGAGTCACGGTTTATGACCTATGATAGATTTTCATGCAAGTTTCAATACCCTCTCAGTCGAAAACCCGCAAAATACTTTACTGAGCCCTATCGCGAAATGCTATGTTTGTCAGCTGCGGCGTCGGTAGCGCATTGAGTAGTGGCAATCGTAGAAACACGAAAAAATTTTTTTTCTGTCTACTTCTCCCGACCTACTCCCGATTAGTCACTAATTTAATTACAGTTAATACTCTAATCTAGAGCTAGCATAAGATTCTGTACAAAGATATCGTCATTCAGTCACAAAGTGATGGACTATATTTCGACTGATCACATTATATAAAGTGAACACGCTAGCCAATTAGGCGAAAACCTATTTACTTCAGCAGTGACCAATAAATGGTTTACTCTGATGGTCTGTAATTCTGAATCAATGGTTCTGATTCCTTGGCCTTATAACAAAAAAAATGAAAACAAAAAATAAAAATAAGGAAAAAAGTCCACAACAAGCTTTAATAAATTCCTTGAAATCGTTTATAAACATTTATTTCAAAATATTTCTGACACGTAAATGAAGAAAAATATACGTTGTGGACGGTCACCATGAACATTATAAAGTACTATTTTCACATCTTTGAACTGATTTAACTCGGTTTGGACTGTGTTTTTGATATAAGACCCCATAAATTTTTTTGTTTGTAATGTTATTCTGCATCAGTTTTTCCACATCCGATGAACTGCCGCGAAAAAATGAAAAGGCACCACGCTCCATACAAATTTGGTCATTGTCATTTAGTCAATGCCCAAATGAGAACCGATAGCAAACCAAGGGCCCTTAGACAGAATTTGCTACAGGCCCCGCGCTGGCTTAATCCGGCACTGATGCTTAGGTACTTACAACTTTACTATACAGCTAATACCTCATAGATATAGCATATAAGTAGACTGAGGTAGTTAACGAATAATAATGATCTAGGTACCAGTTCATTCGGTAGTAGTACTAGTATTCGGTAGTACAGATATTTGTGGCGATCCCAACAAGAAGTACAAGCCATTCTCTAAACTAATAAACAACACCACAAGTTCCCGAGGCGGTAAAATTCTACATTAAGTTGATAATAATATGACACGTACAAAATATGTACAACACACTACTCCTATAACTGCAGTGAGTTATGTGAGCCTGCCCAAGAAACTGTTGGAAACTGGTATCCAGGCTCCACGTCTAGACATAATAATATGACCTAGGCTCTGTTAGCGCCTCGATAGGAAGGTCAAGTGCAAATAATAGGTACTAGTCACGCCGTTTTCGGAGGAGTTGAAGGAGTTTTAATTTATTTGTATACATCGCGATGGTTGGCGTTTGCTTGAAGAAGTACCCACGTAAAGGTTTTACAGTTCGAATTGAATATATTTTTATGACCACAAAATAATTTCGAAATAGAACAAACAAATTATACCATTGTTACGTGTTTATTTCAATTAGAGGTACAAATAGGTATCCAAATGACTAAAACGACCCGGTAGTATCGCCCGAACGACTTCAAGAAGTGATGGCTTACTGGCCATTTTAGGACGTGAAATGCGATAACCATGGGTCAGACGTGATCAGTCGTAATAAACGTACCCATCAGGGCTCACAATTAATTTTAGGACTTATGCAATACGTTATGCAAGTGTGGAAACAACATGTTTGATTTACTCGTAAACCTAACACTTTCATTTCGCTTTCGAAGAATCTAAACAAACACGATCGTTCATTTGTACAAGTTCTGGGTGGCTTAACTACTTAGTCCTCATGCATTTACAATGTTTTAAAATTTCTAGAGCTTATATTTTGTGTCATTATTAGCTTGTTAAAAATAATTGTGCTTATTTATCTACGCAAGGAATTTCTGATGTTTTCCGCACCGGTCATCACGAGTCAAACAAAACGCGGGTTGCAAGTTACGCTCGACAGTCGGTGCTCGGGGCGAACTTTCACAGGTAAGTGGTGTCATAAATATTCACTGTATGACGTCATATAAGTATGTTTGTTACCTTATGACAAAATAAATAAGTATGTGAATACTGTGAATAGTATTACGTGTACGCTAGATTTTTTTGGAATGTTACGCTTAAACTAAGAGGTACCAAACTCGATTTTTAGAACTTCATTAGTAAAATAACATTGTCCACCATTATCTCCGTACCTATATAGGCTATACTACCTACATTCTACGACGTTTTCCATACTAAACACGTAAGCAGGCCCTATTCTTCCAATAAAAAAATTAATTAGGTCAATCTTAGATTATTTAACCAAATTTTAAATACTCTAAGAGGTTAATAAAGGTTAAGATTAACAGATATTAACAGATGTTCTGGCAGCATGATTGACCTGACTATACCTACCCACTTGCTTTCTACAGTCATTCGTACATACGAATGACTGTAGAAGCGACTACATAGTCGCTTTCCAAGAAGAATGGAACACGGATTTACCAACAGAAACAGGAATAAAGTAAGAACTGCCGAAGCAAATAAAGCAACGTTTACTGTTTAAAGTCTAAAGCTTTTATTAATATTTTATTTTATATTTGATGGCAATAATAAAATAGTTAATGAAGTTGACAACGCGAAACTCCTGGGTGTACCTAATCATTGACAGAAAACTAAATTGGAAAGCATACACAGAATCCCTAATAAAAAAAAAGTTATAAAAATAAGAAATAATAAAAATCCTAATAAAAATCTTGTTATGCAATTTATAAATTAATTCCAGTGCTCAACATTGCCCTCATTACAGCATGGTTTCGTTTCATCCAATCTAAGATATGGCATTATATTTTGGGGGAATTCTACTAATAAAGAATTAGTATTCAAAGCCCAAAAGCGTTGCTCGAGAACCAAGTTTAAGTTAAAGGTCACGGAGAGCTGCAAGCATTTCTTCATAAAATATAAAATATTGACTGTACCCTCTCTTTATATTTTAGAAAGCGCAATGTTTATTAAGAGCAATCTAACCCTGTTTCCACGTCTAAGTGATACGGTTGTCCGTAATAGACGTGATAATAGCAAAATTAGATTAATTTTAGATTAAAAAAAAAGCAACCTAATTTGGGCTTTGGATCTGGTCTTTTTGAAGGACCCGGTGCTCTTATGGGTGCTGATGGTGGCTACTGGGGCAGGTTTTTTATTAGGAATTCCTAAACGAAGCAGAAAGACTAGGAAATTTATCTACCCAAAAGCTAAGGTCTAAATATCCTTGGTCATAAAAGGCTCGTCGAGTACCGTCATTATAACAATAGGTTGCGGTCACCGGTGACCGCTTGGTGTTTGACAGTTTAAAAAATAGTTGTTTAATAAGGCTGCAGAACAACGTGTAGCGGCGGGCGTAGCGGGTTCGATTCCAGCACGGAGCAACTCTGTGTGATCCACAAATTGTTGTTCCGGGTCTGGATGTCATGTGTATCTGGAATAGTAGGTATGTTTACTCACCCACGACACAGGACAAAGAGAAACTGCTAGTGTGGGCAATGTTTTAATACTTCATAATAAAAGGAACGTTTTTACGATCACCATTATATCAAATTGATATATATAAATGTGAAACTTTGTTTGGGTATTTGTTCGTCAATCAAGCTGAAACTACAGAACGGATTTTTATGAAATTTGGTATAAAGGCAGGGTGATGGCATAGGCAGACTTAGGTATGATATGATTAATTTTATCTTGCTTAAATGCTCCTATGGGATAAAACAGGAATCATATTCTACGCGGACGAAGTCGCGGGTTACAGCTAGGAAAAGAAATAAATATATATTCGGTAGCTAATCCACCATTTACTACATATTAAGTTTTCAACGTTCAGTTTCCTTGAACATGGTTTTACCTAAAGGTACCTTTAAGGTAGGTACCTAAGTACCTACCTAGGCTATCTACTTATTACAAGCGAGGATGCACCATTACGTTGAATTAAAATAAATATCTTGAAGTGAATGTTGTAGGCCTTGTAGGTAGGTATATTATATTTCATGTAAGTTACTAGGTATGGTCTTCGCGCTCGATACTTGTTACTTTTATCTCCCTACTTAAGTAGATACATTGAAACACATGAATGAACATGGGTTAGATAGGTACTAAAGCAGCCCAAAGCAAAGTCTATCAAATCAATGAATCAAAAAAGTGTACCTCTATGTAGAGAGGTTACCTATTTACTGTTTTTCATAGTTTAACCCGGAGCCTAATAAATATAGTATACTCATTGGGAACTTAAAAACATCAAAAAGTCGAAACTAACAGAAAACAATATCAGATATCTAAATTCTGTATGTTTTTATCTCGGAACAATATGTTTTAGTTATTGTTCCGAGGTTTTTATGATAAGTACCATTAAATTTGAACAGCGCGCGCATTTCTGATTCTTACTTGACAGCGCCACTTTTATGTTTGTCTATAGAACGGACACAGAATCGTAGGTAGCACCAGGGCTTTGTATACAGATCTATAATATGATCACAAATTGGCCAACAAAGGAAAGTGCTTAAAACTATTCAAATTTTTATTATTTTATATTAATTATTAAGTTTCCACGATTCAGATATTTAGATGTTTAGATCTTTGCCTAGATAATATATATTACTTTTTCTAAATTCCATAGACTAAATCGATGCCACTAGAAAGAACGAAACCGCTAGTCGTAGGCTGAATGTAGCTGCGACCTTTGTGCTTGAAAAATTAAAAACCTTTTCTAGTGCACATTTAATCATAGCTTACTCCTCATTCTTTCTTTCCTTTATATCTTGGGAAAAATGGCTGATAATAAATTATACGAGATTTTGGGAGTGTCTAGAAGTGCTAGTGACTCTGAAATAAAAAGAGTAAGTGTTCTTTTTCAAGTTTCTACAATAATCCGATCGCACATGTAATGTCATCTATTCATTGCGTGATTTTTGTCCATTGTTCTATGCGTGGTGATTTTGATACATATCTTTATTTTTTTTTCTTTCAGAGTTATCATAAATTGGCTAAGGAATTCCACCCAGACAAAAATCCTGCTGCAGGGGATAAATTCAAAGAAATTAGCTATGCCTATGAAGTCTTGTCTGACACGAAGAAAAGACAAGTTTATGACAAGTATGGCTTGAAAGGCTTACAAGAAGGTGGTCAGGGTGGTGGCTTTCCTCCCGATGATTTGTTTGGACACTTTTTCGGTGATATATTTGGCATGGGAGGCGGCAGCAGAGGTCGAGGCCCAGCTCGCGGGGAAGATACTATGCACCCACTTAAAGTTTCTTTGGAAGACATGTACATGGGAAAAACTACCAAGTTACAGCTAAGTAAAAATGTAATTTGCGGGCCTTGTAAGGGGATTGGTGGTAAGCCAGGATCTGTAGTGGTTTGCAAGGACTGTCACGGACAGGGTGTTAAAGTGTCTTATCAACAAATTGCACCACACATGACTCGTCAATTTCAGTCTCGTTGCCCTACCTGCCATGGTCAGGGTGAAACCATTAATGATAAAGATAAGTGCCCAAAATGCAAAGGTAAGAAAGTTTTAAATGAAACTAAAATCTTGGAGGTGCATATTGAGAAAGGTATGCGTGAGAACCAAAAGATTTTCTTCAGAGGTGAGGGGGATCAGCAGCCTGACACTCAACCTGGTGATGTGATCATTGTGCTGCAACAGAAGCCTCATGATATCTTCCAGAGAACTGGTGATGATCTTGTGATCAAACATGAAATTACACTAACTGAAGCTTTATGTGGCTTCGAGTTTGTTATTAAGCATTTAGATGGCCGAGATCTACTGGTTAGACATGCTCCAGGAGAAGTAATCAAGCCAGGAGACCTAAAGGGTATACAGGGTGAAGGTATGCCTCAATTTAAAAATCCATTTGAGAAAGGTAACCTTTATATTAAGTTTGATGTTGTTTTCCCTGAAAATAACTTTGCTACTGAAGAGCAGATGAAACAAATAGAATCTGTGTTGCCTCCTCGCCCGGCCTTTGTAATGCCCACTGGAGAAGATGTGGAGGAGGTTAATTTGATGGAGTATACAGCCAGTGAACGTGGTAGAGGTCGAGAGGAAGCATATGCCAGTGATGATGAAGAGCACATGCACACTGGCCCTGGAGTACAGTGTGCACACCAGTAGTTCAATTGTCCACAATTATGGATTCTTACTCAAACCTCACACTATATAATTTTATCATAGGTTATTATGTAAATTAAACTAAGTAGGTATACACTGTAACTGTTATACTTAGTTCACAGAATGCTAGAAATATTTGACTATTGCGTGCAGTGTATTGACTTGTTTGGAGTTAACTGTATTCCTGTGCCTCTAATAAAAATTTGTTGCAGAATTTAAATAAAGTATTGTAAGCTTACATCACTGTAATTGTTTTGTGGGTCTGTCTCTAATAATGTACTGTAAAAAGGTGCAGTTAATTTGTTGTGAAAATTGGCTGTAGGCTTATGAAAACAAAATTGTAGATTTAGAAATTAAATGTTCATTTTCAACTAATAACCTGCCTGTGATACCTCATAGGTCTAATTGCTATCAATTGTAGGTGATTTCAAATTGTATTGTTTATTACTTTAATAAGGCTAGGTAATTTGAGTTCTAGTTATCTGTACTTCAACTGAACTGGGAACTCAAATCTGGCACTAGATTAGTATTAATCCATGTATGGGTTATTGGATTCCATAATAATTATATGTATTATACGAAAAATAAAATTTAGTAATACCTATAATATATTTTAATTATTATTAGTGACAAATCAGTTGTACATTTCTTAAATGGAATGAAGTATATAAAATGTGAAATCATCAATATTTATCTTTACATCTGTAGGCATGACAAGCCAGAAACATACTTATCCGATGTTTCACTACCAAATGCTGATTACATAATTCTATGTTATCAGAACACGAAAATAAACACTTAAATCATGTTTTAGTTTTGATTCACGTTCACTAGGCTACTTGCTTATTGCAGATTTTAGATAGATTATTAATATTCAAAAATAAAATGGTATAGGTTAACAACTTCTGTATTGTGGAAATATTGATTTTAGGAAAATAAAGTTCAACAACATTTGTGAAGGTTTTGTCAAGGTTTTTATTTGTAAATATTTCTTTGTTTTATTTGGTACTTCAACAAATTATCCTAAAACTAGCTTCTTTATTATACCATATAAATAATAAAAACTAATTTACTTTTTCTGATGTAGGTACCTATCTGTAGATGATAGATGTAGTCTGAAGATAAGAAACTTCGACAGGTTAGGTATCTGAAAAAAGAAAGTCCGTTTAATCATAATATTATACAATGGGTAATGTTAGTAGGTGGTACTTTTTGATATAAATGAAAGTCACCAAGTGTTTCGTATTTTATTTACCTTGGTCTGTTAAAGACTCAATTGATTCACAGTACTTCTTAAAATCTTTTTTACTTCTACAAAGTACATTTAAATTTATCTCTTTCAATCCCAGGTTGCGTAGTGTATCTAGCCTCTTCTTCACTGTTTTTTGTGATGCTGATAAAACCCTGGGTTTGTTGGCAATTTCTTCAACATCAAATCCTTCTGATTCAAGAAAATCAAGAAAGTGTTTTACCTAAAAATGTACTGCAAATTATATTAATTAGTAAGAACATAGTTTAATCATATTTTTAATCCTATTTCATTACACCTCGGTCGTACGCACAGGTGCGCAATTAACTGGCTTTCGGCACCCAAATCAACCCAAGTGATTGTTCTGATGTCTCTCAAAATACTTACACCACAGTGCACGGCCATGGTGTTAATAAAATAGGGCCTATTTGAGATTTGTACCTTAGTTACACGAATCGCTTTCAATGCAGGTATTTTAAAACACATTTCTTGTACTGTATCCACAGACACATTCAGCCGATTAGCAAGATATGTTTGTTTTGAGTTAGTTTCGCCCAAAATGTCCTTTGTTTCGGTTGATATAGTGATATACCTGAAACACAAAGCTAGTTTAACTTTTGGTCTCTTCCAGTTCGTTGTTATGGCAATGCAAAAACCTATTACCTACTATGGTAGTAAGCCTGGTTTTATAATACATCAAACATCAACGTTGCTCGAGGTTTTCTTTACCTAAGACCAGATGCTATCATGCAACATGCTGTTGTTTTAACCCTTAACCACGTATAACATGTATTAGTCGTCTCACAGACCCCAACAAATTCGTCAGTCGTGTATAAGCTTCACGCGGACTTGATAGCTAGTTCCTGTACGTTTTCCCTGCGTCTTTGTGCACCGTCCAAGCACTCGGTGTAGTGAGGTGAGACGTGCACGTGTATGTCTGTGGTAAGTAAAAAAACTTGGGGTCTGAGAGACGTACATACCAATGCTAGGTGCCCTGAGTGACTTTTTCATTATAAACTCTAATTTTTGAATATGGTTTATATTGCGCAAAACATCTATTGGAGACTGGCAAAAGACCCAGTAGGCGACAAAAATTATCTTAATAACGATAACGTGTTTAGTAATGTTTAAGGTGATGTGTGATCACGTGTTAGAAGAAAGTCCCGGATCGGACTGTAACAACCCCAAAGCGTGTAAGAAGTGGCTATTAGCGAGTTACAAAAAGCAAAAAAAGTAGGTACTTCAGTTTAGAATACAAAACTCCCAATCTCTATGAAATGTTCATATCTCATATGAACATTATGAAATCTCTATGAAATGCAACTGCAAAGCTTCGAGCCTTTCAATCTCGTTGAAGTGTGGATTACCTACCTAAGAATAGCTAGTCTTTTTTAATTTTTGATACTTGAATATTTAAATTTTTTTATTTTTTAACAGTAAATTATTAAAAGCAATTTTTTATTCAATTATTAATTAGCTCAAAATTAATTTTAATTTATCTTATTAAAAATATTTTCGTGTTGCTATTTTGCAAATTTTACGTTACATATTGTACCTACCTACAGGTACCTATGTAAAATTAAATTAACTAAGCATTAAAAGTGGCTATTATAGCTTCTTGTTTATAGTAAAGCATTGGAAATTATTAAAGTGCCTTGTATATAAGAAATAGAAAGTCACCTATTCAATATGTCTTCAGAACATCTCACCATCCACGGGTAGAGATTGTCAATGCCCAGATTTTTTACCTTTAGAAGTCTCTCATGAATAGTCTCATGGTGATATTTTAACACCCATAAATCCCTCAAAATACGATCAGAAGCTACATTCATTTCTGAAAAAAAAAAGTTGTTTGTTAGCAAAAGAAAAATTTTAAATCAATCTGACAATATCTGTTGATATGTCAGTAATAAAAAAGTAAAAACCTATTAAGTATTTTCCTACTTTCTTTGTTTTCCCAAGTTTTTTTTCTTTAAATATGAAATACGTAAAATGTCTAATTCTTACCTATAAGTACATCTAATGCCTTCTCAATCCAATCAAATGACAAGCCATAAATGAAAGTTCTCTTAGCTAGTTTTTCACTCAATACTGATGGAAGCACCTGGAATTTTTCAAAACAGTACACATTAGACATATTTATAAAATTACTTAACCATACAAAAAAAAAACTATGTTTAAAAGCTTGCTACTGAAGGCATGCTTTCTTTACATCTAATGGTCAAAAGGCTACTACATAATATAATAAATTATGTAATTTATCATCAAATGCCACAATGCAGATCCACACGAGACAATGTATTTTCTATTGTGTCTTGTATACCAGCAGTCAAGAGTTTAAGCTAGAATGTAATTCAAAATTAAAATTATTTTTACTCTTACCTTTAGCCGGGATGCAATATAATATAACCTATTTTTGCAGAACCCTTTACTTTCATCGTTTTTGGTAATTTTTAATACATGTATCAAAGTTTTTAAAGGAAGTTTATAAAATGGTGATGCATCTTCAGCAGACTGAAAATTGAGGGCTAATATTATCTTTGCTTTTGTGGCATTCAGACCTAAAAAACCATTATGTAGAAATTAATACTTATTGTAGTGGTATCTAATACCTGTGGTGTGTCTGAGTACGAGTCAATATTAAAAAAATACTACCACTTTTTTCCGTAGTTTTAGTTCTAGTCGCATACGAAGCTATTGGAAAGATTGGTAATTTAATAAAAATGTCACATGGGGGTCTGCTTAGCACATTTTGAATAATTGTAGTAGGAATAATTTTAAAGGCACTACTACATAGCGACAAATATGTCGGTTTTAATTTGCTAAATATTGTTCTTATAACCATTGCTAAAGAATTTACTATTACAACTCGAACTAAAAATAAGGTGTACGTAAAATCATTAATTGCCTATAATGTTTGCGATATAATTATAATTAAATTATAGATATCATTCTAAAAATAAGTTTATAATCTAAATAAAAACAAGAATGATCACTGACTATCAAAATGATGTCAAAAATGTCATTCGTTTTGACATTGACACTGACAACTCACTATTTTCTTTTTCTTTGCATGGATGTATTCTTTGTACTTCATGTAAATTTATCCTACTTTCATAAACAACCATTTTATTTATTTCAAGTATAAACATAACATAACATGACATCACGCCTTTTATCCCCGAAGGGGTAGGCAGAGGTGCACACAGAAGTAACACCCACTTTTCACTATTTATGTTATTATTCCCATGTAATAGGGGGTGAGCCTATTGCCATATACCGGGTACAATTCCAGACTCCGTGCTACTACTGAGATTTTTAAAAACCCCGTAATACTTTGTCCGACCCGGGAATCGAACCCGAGACCCCTTGCCCGGCAGTCGCACTTGCGACCACTCGGCCAACGATGCAGTCAAATATAAACTTAAATAAAATTAAAACTAACTATTACTCAATTATATACAACTTAAGATTAAAATTAATTAAAATAAAACTAAAAACAACTATTTACATAAAGCATCGAAAAATTCGTCCGCATCGACGTCAATGGGGAAAGTACCCAGAAGTCTGGCAGCATTGCCACGTTCTATGGCAATGCTTACCCTCTGACCGAGAAAAAGACCACCCTCTGGTCACGAGATGTGTCGACCACGCGTTTCGAAATGTTTTTGCATAATTTAAGCGCACTCGGACCCCACGGACCTAGCGTCTCAACCCCAAACTTGCGCCACTTGAGGTTTTCTGCAGAGGCAGCACATCCCGCCGTTACTGGAAGATGAGAAGGTGCAAGGGTGTCGACACAGGTTGCGTCCCACACCAAAGACCTTCCCAGCTTCCCGGGCATAATGGACATACCGACATAAATGCGAAATTTACCTTCCGGGCAAAATTATTGATAGACAACGAATTTCAAACACTTTTTCTACCATAGCGCCGAATTTTTTTTTTTATTAAAAACTCTCTTCTTCTCCTGGGTTCCCCAATTTTCGAAAACAGTTTCTCTGATTTCATAAACGAGAAAATTTAAAATTTCTGTGACATTTCTGATAGACTTTCCAAAATTAATGTACATTTTTTATTTAGGGGGGAAAATCATCGAATGACTGCTCCCGCCTAGGTGAGGCGGGAGGGAGTGTCAGACTCTTACTGACTAAAAACCACCCCGTTCCTTCTCCTGCACGTCGAGCCGGAGCCCCGGTTACCCGTTAGGTTCTCCGCGACTCCGAATCGGCATCGGCCCTATTGGGCCCCATCTGTGGTGGTCTGATGGCTCTTTGAGGCGCGCGCGGAACGCGATGCGCCGTACGCTCGGGTCTGTTTCTGGTCGGACGTGGAGCCACCCATGCTCGCCGTCCGCAGTCCCAACCAGAACCGATAGCTCCTTCAGAAGAGACTCACCGGCTTCACCGACGTCTGGCCCAGTCAAATCCTTAAGATGTTGAGGAGTCAGACCATCAAGTCCACCAGCAAAGCCACTGCGGAAGGAGCCAACAGATGCAGCTACTTGCTGGACAGTTGCAGTGAAAATATGGATATCAAGTTCAAGAGGATCGGGAAAAGTGAGGTCAGCCATAGCAGGCAGGTGTTTACTCTTCAGAGCTCCAAAAGTTTCTGATGAGTAGGGAGTAACCACGTCACTACTGAATAAAAGCCTGGCAGCTCCACTTATATCACCTTCACCTAATTTGGATTCTACGTGGTCGAAACGAGTTTTTTTAATATTATTAAAGGAGTCAGGAAATGTTGGATCTAAAATGGGGTTTAAAATACTACCAACTTTTAGAATCCTGTAACTTTTTAGCAGTTACTCACCTTCCCGGTGAGTAACTGCTCCCAAGCCGAGAAAGAGTTCTCCAGAGTTACAA
Source organism: Spodoptera picta (assembly GCA_038387885.1). Taxonomy (NCBI): domain Eukaryota; kingdom Metazoa; phylum Arthropoda; class Insecta; order Lepidoptera; family Noctuidae; genus Spodoptera; species Spodoptera picta. The sequence continues at coordinate 2,645,208 of JAZHFQ010000438.1, read as the reverse complement.
GACGAATGCAATTTCCTAAATTCTTTCTGTGTCATGTTGCACATCTCTGCATCACCCCATGGTTGACTGTTAGAGAATGCCACCCGGCATTAAGTCCGCCATCGTATTCTTATTATACAGAAGTGTTAATAAATAAATAAATTAAGAGCAACGGACCGTCTCGCACCACGAGGAACTCCTTTTAAAACAGGTGTTGGATTTTAGAATTTGGATAAAGTTCCCATAAAGACTGATTTGGAACCAGAAAAATAATTTTGTAGAGGAGTAGTAGGAGTAGTGTTAGAGGGGGATAAGGATACACTATGAGATTTGTGGATTTTTCCATAATGTATTCTTAACCCACGTTCTCCTTTAAAAAATCGAGGCTGAGAGCAGAAAGAACAGCTCTTACCAGGCTCTCTAGAGATTGATGGGCACACTGAGGAGCACTTCCAGATTCGACGGCTGCATCACATGGATGCATGCAGGTCGAAAGCCCTCAAAAATGTATCAAAAATATTAATAATTAAACAATAATGATTAAACTAAAAATAATAATATTGGTCAAGGGCGCCGGGCCGTGATGTCGCGCTGCACTGCGCTGTCGTGCTGTCGCACTGTGCCGCGCCTCCACGCCATATCTTCAAAAAGCTTCGCCAACGACGCGGCGATGTTGGAAGAAGTCGTCACAAATGCTCGGAAATGGTTAGATTAGTTTTTTGTCAATGAGTCAAATTTTTCAGTACGTCGAAGCAGATAAAAGTCAACGCAAAGAAAGATTTAAAGTATGCAGCAGACCGGGCACTTATATTATATTTTGCCTATTCATTTTTAATAATCACAATCACGTCTCGATGTAAATAATACACTTTCGAGTACGAGTCTATCAGTAATTCACTTTTTATTTTAAAAAACTCCTAAATCCTATTTTCTTCAAATACTATGTTTCAGAGTATTTTAATTTTCTAATGGGTAAATATGAATGTAAATAAATATTTCAAAAGTAATAGGTATTTGTGTGATTTGATTTTTACCATATTACTATTGTAATTTTATGTTAAGAACCCACAATATCCACCTATCATATCATAATACACAGAAAATCAGAGAAAATTGAATTTTTTTTCTAGACATGAACTGAACAGATATTTTGTATTATAACTTTCGTGAGACATATTAAATAAATTATTATGTTTTCGGCTTACTGGCGTAATTATTTATGAACAGGTCAATAAATAATAAAAAAAAAACAATTAATACTTTGTCTTTTTTTTAATGAAACATTATAAAAAATAACTTAAGCTTATCGACGGTGACTACTGCGCCGGCATGATGTTCGACGGTAATATCTATCATCATCATCATTATCATAATCGTCGTCTTCACGGTCGCGGTGGCGTGATCTTCGATGACGCCTTTCACTACTTTCGTCACGTCTCGAACTGACTCTTTTCAATGGTTCTCTCTCTGGAGATTCAGACCACCGCCACGATCGAACTGCCGAACGGGAACTCCTGTATTTAATAAAAAAGTAATTAGTTTCTTGCATTGTATGTAATGGTTCTTGTTTCGCTTGAGTATCATCTTTCGTATGGTTGATTAAAAACTTGTACCTTTCTTTCTCACGTTCGGGATCATAATTTTGATTATGATTGAATAAGTTATTCGGATTTCTGAAGACATGCAGAAAATTGCATGCCCGACCCTTTGGACAACGCCTTCGTAATTGAAGTCCTAAAAATTATAATTACAATTTTATACCAATCCTCACTGAAATCAGAATAACATAAAAAAGTGAAGGAAAATTACCACATATGGCATTGCTCCAGGATTTTATGTTACAAAATTGTAAGGAGAGCTGTCTACCGCCGTACCAGCGCGTATGTAAAGCTCGATAAGCGGCGACAGCACATCGTAGCTCAGCAAATTCTATGTATGTGTTGCCCCGAAGATGTTTTTCATAATTATTGCACACCTGTAACCATACAAAATGTTCTTATAATTTCTGCTATATTTATTAAAATCATCTTATACTAATAATATAGAATGAATGTTTTATAAACTAACAACATTGTGGAATCTGTATGATTCAAAATATGTACAAACCTTGCTCGAGTTTCCATTTCAGTTTCAACCAAATCCTCCATTGGTAATGAAAAATATCTGAATTCCATTTGAGTAACAAATTGTGTCTTTAAAAGTTTAACAGAAAGTAAAGATCAATTCAAGTTTAAGTAACTTAAGTTAGTAATGCCCTTGGTCAATTACTAAGTATTGAGAGGGGATCAGAATTAAATATCTGACAACTCATTCTAATAGCAACATGGGACTGACTTCAGATATGAGATGATTTTAAGGGTTTCAAAAACAACTGCTTGAATTTTAAGCACCGTCAATCTAAAGAGTTACCATAGCATTGCTTACAACTCACCTTAAATTGTACTATTCGACCAAATTTTTCAAATTCGGCTAATACATCATAGAAGAATTCTTTGAATTCTTTATATGTTTCGCTATCTTCATATTCTAGCATGATATCAGTGTCGTATTCATTGATATCTGCATTACTTAGCCCAAAGTGGATATAAAAGTTTGAGGCTAATAAAACCTAAAATAAAACATCTTTTGTTAGTTTCTAAAATAAATAAGAGATGATCTAGAAGCAATAAAAATGCTCAATCTTTTGACCGTCATTTAAGTCTACATGGCACTACTGATTACAGTCATATCACATTACAAGTACATTTTTTTTAACGTCCAAAGAATTCAGTGATATCAAAAGTGGTGATCAAAAGACTGATGAGCAACTATCATAGTGATTTTAGAAAAGGATATACTCTGCTAATGCCTGGATATTGATGATTTCTTGAACACTGGTCACCAAATCGACAGCATGAAGTTTTAGTGAAAAATGGACAGAGTTCGGCATCTGATCTTGTTTCGCGAACAACTTTTAATTCAGGAGGAGGCTCAACTGAGTCTCCTGATAAGAACTTATCCAAATGATCCATAAACATTTTATGTTTTCTTTTTTGTTCTTCTTCAGCAGCTTTTATTCTTTCTTCTTCCTTTTTTTTCCTTTCTTGTTCTAACTCATATTCCTGTATAAATTAGATAAAACAAGCGAATTCATTGTTAGTAAGCGGAATAAAATATATAAGTCTTGTATTTTAATGTTTTTGCTCTACAATAGTGGGATGCTCATGGCTAAAACAAAATGTTTTTGCTTAGAATGTAACCATCAGCCTGTACTTAATGAGTTGTAATTAGTTATTTGCTAAATTAGATTCTGATAACAAGTTGTAAAGTGTTTCTAATAAATAAAAGGGTGGTGCTTACTAGTCTCATCTTAGCTTCTTGTTCCAATTGCTTCTGTGTGGCCCTCTCCTTTGCTTCTTGGAGTCTTTTCCACTGAGCAATTGCAATTTTTTCAGCTTTAATCCATTTTTCATTTTCTTCCTCATTTTGTTTATTAATTTGTTCAAGAATTAATTGTTCTTCTATTTCTTGCTGTTTTATGTACCATTCAGTTGAAAAAAAAATTTCTGCAAGTTATTAGAGACAAACAGACACATGTTAAAATATGTTTTTTCTTTAATAACTTTTCATTTTATTTAATTATGTAGGTACCACTTATGTTTTGGTATTGACCAACCTCTTTCCGTAGCTTGAAGTGTTCGAATACGTTTTCTTCTTTGCTTTTTAGCAATTTTTCTCCATTCTGCGTGCCTGCAAAATACAAATAAATATTATTATAATTGGCGAAACCAGCTATACAGCTCCGTTTTAAGTTTTAGAAGGGGTACTAACCTTCCCATGTTTTCTTTGAAAGTTCGTATTCTTTTCTTGTCTTTATTATTCTTCAATAAGATTTAATGTGATGTATTTCGTATATTTATTGAAAAATAAACAACATGCATGAGTGCCAAAGAGGTCAAACGGTTTATCAAAGTGTCAATGTCACGATGACGCTAACGTCACTAAATAAAATAAATTTTATTTTTGGCAATGGCAACTTTATTGAAATAAACAATGAGAACGATAGATATTTTTTTTTCTCTTCTTTGGCAAACGAGTAACCATAGATATTTTTTTTCTTCTTTGGCAACCGAGCCTGCAAAAACCGTAGACAGAGAATATAGGTCTCTGTCACGGAATATAGAATACAATGGAAGTAGCAAGTAGGCGTGGCACGCGTGCCACAACTAAGCTGTGTACAGAGGCCTTAGTACGGGTTTGTTTTACGTTTAAAGTAATCGTAACGAGTACGCGTTCGGCGCTGTAATTGGTTGCTTCATTGGCGCCGGCCAATCAGAGTGCCGAACGCATACTCGTTTCGAATACTTTAAACGTAAATCAAACTCGTACTAAGGCCTCTGCTTACTCGAGGCAAATTCGAGTTCAGTGTCGTTCGAACATGGCGTCGAGTTGCTAGTCTCGTGTCAAATACATATTTCCTCAACTATGCCGTTTTGTTCCGTTTTGGCGTGTAAAAATAATAGCAGCCGAAAAATCGTAAAAATGGAGGTGTTCCGTATCATCGGTAAGTACAATTTTTATTGTTTTCTTGTAGAAATCTTATTTTATTTCAATTTACAAAAACAGTTATTAAAATAATATTATTTACTAAAACGGTTAGTCAAAATCAACCTTACGCCTTCAAGATAAAGTTTATTTTGGATTTATTCCATTCAATAGAACATTCTCGCCAGTTCTACGCTACTCAAATAGTGATGTAGTCAAATCACATATTGAATTTATCGATTGATATCGATGCAAGTGTAATGTAACATTTATTTAGATTATTTTTTTATTATTATTTTAGTGGTGACCCCGACGTGATTGGAAGCAACCTTCACTTCACGGAGCAGATCAGCACCGTCATCCTTATCGCCATCCCTCTCATTTATCACATTATCCATATAAAGTTTGTAAAAATTTATGTAATAGTTGTTACTTATATTGCCTATGTGAAATAAAAAAATAATGATTTTTTGAAAAAAGAAACTAATAAAAAATACGAACAAAATGGTTTTTGATTTACATGTACTTACCCTTTTTTGTTACGTTTAAAAAGTTATCAACGATATATTAATTTTATTATTTTAATATTGTCACACTATAGCAGTCAATATTTTTTTTCATATTATTTTTAAAACACATTTTCATATTATCGAATTAGGTTACATCACTATCTGAGTAGAGACCCGCATTCGAGCCAGTGATAAGCCATTCAAATATCACCTTTATTCTTACAATATTAAAGTTCAAACCAAGTACCACTTTTCGTCGCTAGATGGCATTGTTAAACGCCATCTAGCGACGAATGGCGGTACTTGGTAGTCCAAAATATACTTTTTTATTTTGATTTATAGTGCATTGGTTTTAAAGTTGCATATCGTATGATATTTTTTTTGCATTTCGTTTACGCCCATTTTTTTTTCTAACCAATCGTAATTTCCGATTTATAGTATGAGTAAATTATGAATGTATTAGTTTGGCGACACCGGTTCTGGCAGAAATATTGTTTCAAGCTACTTCCATTGTATTCTATATTCCGTGGTCTCTGTCTACGGCAAAAACCATGGTTGTAATTAACTTTGTTTGACATCATTGACATTTTGAATGTCATGTTAATGTCAACTAGAGTAGTGCTGAATCTTGATATCATGCTTGATATTCTCAAAGTGTTAATTAAGGGTCCTATTATTTATTTCATTTAAGTATATAAGTATTGTAAATAAAATTAAGGCCCTGCACCTATTTTCTATTGAGTACTCGGTGCAAAGACGTTCAAATAAGAACGTGGTTTTCTCGGTCCGAATATTTTAAGATTGGCAACTATCTTAAAGTTCTAATGAAGACTTAAAAATAAAGTTGAAAACTTTTTAACTATGTAACTCTACCTAATATAATAATTATGATACTAAAGTGTTATTACATTGTTAAATTAATTTTAATTATTTTTTGAAGGTAGATGGAACATGGTTACTTTATCATATTTATTTACTTCGTCATAGAACTCTGTGGGTAGTTGTTAGTTACACCGTAAACGCCGATTGCGCTAAACATCAGAAGCGTGTTAAAATGGAAAATAGCAAGCAAAAGATAAAAAACTTAATTCATAATCACCAGGAAGTAGACTTCATTGAACTATTGCGTGCTGGATTTGACCCTAATTTAGAAGGTGGTTGGCCAATTCGACTAGCAGCTCGACATGGCTGTACCGATATTGTAGAGGCTTTGCTTCAGTTTGGAGCAAATCCACATTTATTGAGTGAATCAGGTAAAATATCATTTTCAAGCATTATCTATAAGAACCTACCACCATTACCATCTCTTGTTTAAATCCATCCCAATTCCAGAAACAGATTCGCTATAATGATAGTAAAATGTCAGTTAGTTAAAAGTTAGTTTAACTAACTGACATTTTACTAGGCGTAACTTTAAGTAGACGTACATTTTTTTAAATCTGTCCTATTATTAAGACTTCGAAAATATGTTATGCTAATAAAAGATTGGCCAACAAAGTATTTTGGTACAATATTGTTAATTTCTTTTCTCATTAATTAATTGCCATGAATTAGTAAAATAATTTTGATATGTTTATCAAAATATTGTTTTTGTATTTAGGTGCATCAACGTTACAACTCGCAGTTTTTTCTGGCGTACACTGGGATACTGATAAATGGACACCGTTACTGTCGTGTTGCGATTCATCCCAGTTGGCTGATGGCGCAGCTGTAGCAATTATCTTCAATAACGTTGAGGCTTTAAACAAGATTTTAACGACTGGGAGATGTAATACTAACATACCTACTACTTTAACAGGTACGTTACATTTCCTACATGTAGGTATCTACTGCGTTTAGTGAGCATAATATATTTTATATACATACTTACTTAATATGTGTTTAGGTATCGGCACAGGCTACGCAGGTAGTTCTGTGTATGTACCTAATTTTTTTTGTAGTTTATATACTACTAGCGACCCGGCCCAGCTTCGCACAGGTGCAATGCACAGCTTTGGTGTAAAAACAATAAGTACTGTAGTACATTATTTTGGTTTAACTCGTAGGCCAGCGTTTGCAATATAATGGCGGCTCCACATTAGTGGCGTGAACGTGAATGTGGACGGTTTTCACAGGGTTCACGCGCGTTCACGCCTGTTCCCCGACCAGAGTCGGTATTTTGTCCCGCGACAAAGGGTTCGCGTCTCGTTCGCGCGGCGTTCACGCATACACATACACATTCACGGCCCCGGCGCAGTTTACCAGGGTCTGTCGACTTACTTCTGCGAACGTAATGTAGGGGGGAATAGAAATTAGAAAGAGACAGCAACATCAGAGTGAAAGAGATGCACTCCATAATGTTGCCATTTAACAAGTGATTAAAATATTACTAGGTATTAGTTTTACATACACCAAAACAATTGGCTCTGTAATTTATTTTTATCGTAGTTATGTGACCATTATTTCATACCTGGCGTTTCGGTATGGATTACAAAATTTTAATTAGAATATGCATTAAAAAACACTAATGGCATTGGAGATACGGTTGCCATTAAAAAAAAAAACACCGGTATCTGATTTTTTAACTTTTGACATTACAAGAAAAATGTCCGCCAGCTCCCGCGCAGCATTTTGTATACTTATGTTTATTTGTAATTAATAAACTTTTTCCACTTAATTCTACATACATCGTTAACGTTGAGTCGAGTCGAGTTACTCCTCCGTAACCGTGTTTTAGTGAAATTAGGTGTGTGTTGTGAGATATAGACTCGGTGTTGAGACAGTGACTCTTTGAATTTGTGTTTAATTGTCGTGATGAGTTCGCGTAAAGAAAACTAACTAAAAACTAAAAAACTCATTGGTTCTTGTAAAATAATATACAGCTTTGCCTCAATTAATATCAGCGTGACTGTTGTTACAGCTCTTTGTTGTTATCATGTTGTTTATCATAGTAACAATATTTCCTAAAAATGAATCATTGTTCATTATATAATTTCTTTTTAATATTATTCTTCACTTTCTAATTAAATCTGTAAAATATTGTTGTACTCAATCTGTAATTGTGCAAGTACTTTATTTTGTATTCAAGTATAAATAATTGTTGATGAGCCTAATAAATAAAATAATATAGCTGTATCCCGATCAAGTAATATTAAGCCAAATAAACAGAGTGAAATACTTCTGTTTTTTTCATTTATCTCCCCCATATTTAATGATTTGGTCATTTTATACACAAGTACCACTGTATTTCTCGATATTGGTTATATGTATACTGATCAAGATGTTAAAGGTAATTATCGAGAAATGCACTGTACTTGTGTATAAAATGCTATACAAAGAATAAGTCGATACAAAGAGTATACCGCGTGTTTTGAAATTCCCGCCCTGGTTTCTTTTACTTAGTATTGGAGGGCAAGGCATAGATGGCGTTCGTCGGTAAGGTAAAATTTCCTCGCGAAACTTGTATGGAGTCGTTATTCTTCCCTTAGGGTATATATGTTCTGTGCAGTTTACTCCGGACTGTAAAGGCGTACGGACGTTTGAAGTGTGTGCGCGCGCTATGGCGTCGCGTGAGCACGTTTGGAAAAACGAAACTGAAATGCTCTTTTTAGAGCATTACCATTCTGAAAGTATACTTTCCATCCCACAGTATACTGTGGGATGCAAAACACCCTCATCATAAGAACAAAAACAAACATCATGATGCCTAGAGGCGGATTAGTACTCTAATGGATATAGAAATCAATCAAATGAAAAATAAAAAAGACTTTGCTGTCCAGTTATTGCTTTTATCGAAAAATAAAATATCTTTATAAAATGAATTATTTTTGTTATATGTACCTCGTGTGTTCATAAGTTTTGAGACAAATTAAAAGTTGCATATCTTTTTAAATAATAAACTTATATTTATAAAAACAATAACAAACATTAAGTAGATAGTAAGTAAAAATTAAATATAATTATTATTCAAAATGACCACCCCTGTTTTTAATACATGCCCTTAGACGATTTGGCCAGTCATCAATGGCGGCACGAATCTTTTCCAGAGGAATTCGCTTCGCTTCTCGGACAAGAGCTCGCTTAAGTGACTCCAAGTTTGGGTGGGACTTTCGGCAGGCTCTGAGCTCTAATTCGGTCCATAGAGAATAATCCAGCGAGTTGAGGTCGGGGCTGGAGGAGGGCCATTCGTTCGCCGCAATGAAGGCCGGCGGCACATTTTCCTTCAGCCAAGCTTGGGTGGTTTTAGCCTTATGGGATGGCGCCGAGTCTTGCTGGAAAACCCAATACTTGTTATGGAATATGGTATTAGACAGGGGATTCACAACAGTCTCTAGAATGTCACTTTGATAATTTTTGGCTTTCACCTTGACGCCTTGTTCGCAGAAATGAAGCTGAGTGACACCTTCGTACGAAACTCCCCACCATACCATGACACTAGCCGGATGATGAGTACGCGAGACATTCCGTGCTGAAGGTGGGACATCCTTGCTACTTTTGGCATACACTTTATTGTTTTGTCGATTGAACTTTTCTTCGACGGTAAAGATTTTCTCGTCGGTGAAGAGTATCTTCCTCGCATCGTGTCTCCTAAGCAGAATTGGACAACGTTCGCGTCGCAATTGACGAAGGCGATCGTTTAAAAAGTGTACTTTTCTACGGCTATACGCCTTAACCTTGAGATCATATTTCAGTATTCTGTTGACTGAAACGCGCGAAATATTGGTCTGCAGAGCGAGTTTCTTCTGAGTGCGACATGGATTTCGGCGAAGTCGCTCTCGGATGATTTTAATGTTCGCAGGCGTCCTCACAGAGCGTGGACGACCACTTCTTTGCCGATCATGTCATGTAAAGAACTTGTCTCCTGGTATCGTTTAATAGTATAATACACGAAGTTACGGCTCACACCAAAACTTTTCAGTTCTCGGAAAATGTCCATAGGTTTTCTTCCCACCTTAAATAATGAAATGACGGTCGCAAGTAATTCTTTTGTTCCCTCCATTACGAGAAAATTTAAATAAAATAATCCGAAATCATAGATATTAAAAGTTAACATTCCAAATTCAAAATTAGAAAAAGAAATATACAGCAGCCAGTAATTTTTATTTTATTTTTATAAGCAAAAAGTTTGTCTCAAAACTTATGAACACACGAGGTATAATGTAACAAAAATAATAGGTATGCATAATTTTCGTGTATTTTTTTTAGTATCCCTTTTATCTGTTGGTGTAAGTAACTATGTTGTTCTTGTGAGTATAAAGAATATTGATTGATTGTCGAGATTATTGATACGAGATTCAAATCACGGCTGGAGAAAAGTATAAAATACAAATAAATAAATTTATTTTCTAAAGGTTTTATATATTCTATCCGGGTTTCGGTTCCGGTTCCTTGATCGGTTACGATGCATTTCAGTCATCCACCATCTTTTTTTCGAACGTTATCTTCTAATAACTTTCTTGTTTTGGACATATATTTAGTGGTATAGGGACACAGCAAATAAAGTTACCGCAGCAGCAGCTTCCACGTCCATTTCGCGGCGGGTTTCGGACAATTATGAACATCCAGTGAATGTGGAGGGCATGGAGTCGGTCCGTGAATTCACAGCGAGAATTCGCGCGTGAATTCACGCCACTAATGTGGAGCCGCCATAAGCACAAAAAAGTGCTTATTTACGACATCACATTAGAAACCTCTAAAATCAGTGTTTCTCTATTATATTATGCACGTATTTAACATATAAATTATAAACCTTCCTTAACAATCACTCTATCTATTAAACCGCATGAAAATCCGTTGCGTAGTTTTAAAGATCTAAACATACATAGGGACAGACAGACGGTGGATAGCGACTTTGTTTTATACTATGTAGTGATAATGTTTAGTAGATGAATATGAGTTCTATTATTTTCTATGTTTCAGGGAAAACATTAGAAGTTTTGGCAAAAGCCTACAAATTGAGCGAATTATTGAACACATCAAGAATCAATGAACATCCTACACCAACTACTATGGCGTCTTCACGAATGTCAAGACAAGAGAGAATGGTACTTACATACTTATCATACTATGATATTGTGCTAGGTAATATATAAAAATAAAGAATATGTCTGTTTGATCGCGCTAATCTCCGCAACTACTGGTTCGAATAGTATAATGCTTTTTGTGTTAGATAGCCCCTTTCTGAAGAAGGCTGTAAGGCTATCAAACATCATGCTAAGATCAATTAGGAGTCGAGCATGAATGAAGCGGCCTTAGGTTTTCGTTTCGATACAGCGTTTACTAATCCTGCAAAGCGGAGGCTTGAATTCAATCGAAACCCACAGGGGGTGCCGTCAGTGTCAGGGATGCGGTCAGATAGATTGCAGACAGGTAAGTTTGTTCACTGCTTCAAGGCTATCTGGCTATCGCCACTGCTAACTCTTATAACAATAACTACCTTGGTATTTTAGTTCGTTAATGTTGTTACAGGTGCATTCGCCATCATCACCGTTTCACAGTTCGAATAGAAATTTATCGCCGTCTGTTGCTCATTTTTTTAATCAAACAGCACATCAGACATCGTTATCACCTTCAAGGAGTACCATGATAATTAATTCTCCTACAGGGGACGCTAATCGCCGGTTATTATAAAATAGGTAATCAAGTGGTATAAAACGCACTTTTATAATTTTTATAAAAGAAAGATTAATATAAAACGTTAGAAAGAGTATAGAGACACTAAGTTTTAGATATATGTACCTACAGTTTTTATTACCTATCGTCGGTGCGCTTGCCAAAACTGTTATGTGCATTTAGTCAAGTTTTCAGGGGGAGACAATAAACTATTTTTTACACTTGCACTGAAAGGTTGATGGACTTAGCAATAAATTAAAAATGCAGTTTGATGGCAAAAATTATGATAAAAATAACTGAGATAAAAGTGAAAATGATAACATGTACTAGTTCATCCCCAATAATTTTATTTTCCATTTTGGTGTACATATCAGATTTATCTTAGAAAACGGTAAAAAATTTAAACAAAAACTGTTGATATTCAATCTGCCAAACTATCTATGTGATGCTGCAACTTCTGACATGTGCGTTTTATGTCACATAACCGTAACCAATCGAACACATAACCAATTTGTCATGGCCAGAAAGTGCACATATAAGATTGATCAAATCGGTTTCTAGAGGGAAATATTTGTTTTTGTAATCAATGCGCTATCCGATTTGAAGGACATATAGCTAAGAAAAAAAACTAAATATTTGCACATATCAGTTTTGGCAGGCCGCACCGACGCTATATTATTTACAAAGCTAGCCATGACGTTTAATCATAATAAAAATCAATAATAATGACAATTCGTTTAGAAATGTTGTATTTGTGTAATGACTAATTAGAAATAATGAATAGTTAAGCAAGCAGAGAATAATATAATGATAATAAAAGTAACTACGTACTAATTCGTTTTATTGAGTAATTAATATTGTTGTTTTAAACAAAAATTTTTATTAAATATGTCTGTCATGTTACTAAATTTATTTACATATTCGAGAACACTGAGTTGGGGTGCAAAGACTGACGGCTTGAGTTTCAGACAGGGTATCGTTTGGTATCTGGAAAAAATAGCAGGTAAACAAATACACAATTTAAACGTTTCACATACCTACGAGCTATAACATGCTGGACTAAGATTACATTTCAAAATCGACAGAATTGTAAAAAATACTTACCATAGAATTATTATCAAGCTGCTGCATTTCTTGTATCTGAATAGTAAGTGGAGTGCCCAAAATATTAGATATCTTGCTGTTTAGGCAATTCAAAAACCTTGATATTATAACTCTCTGAAACAGGCACGATTGGGACTATAGTGGGAAGAATTAGGACGGGCTCACAAGGTAGGTAGTAGTAACGAGAGGACTGTGGTAGATACTAACTGACAAAACGAAATGTGGCCAGGGTGTGTGTGTGTGCCCTTAGGAAAATAAAGGCCGTGATGATAAAATATGAACTATGCTAGTAAAGATTTGAGCCGCCATATATTTTACGAAAAGTTTTGAGACTCAGGTAAGGCAAACACTACTATGTTTTGATAAAAACATATACGAACAGCGTTTACCTATTACGGTTTAACCTTTTGAATGCACCGATATGATACACAATAGAAAATACATTGTGTCTCGGGTGGATCCACGTCTTAGACACACGAGAGGTTAAATATTTACATACCTCTAATGGTTTTGGGGTAGGAGTCACAATTGGAAAATTTCTAATAACGCATAGCTTTGGGTAAAGTAATGGTTCTCCACGCCAGAACTGAATCGAGTAATAGGAACTTTCTTCTTCAGGCAAACGATAGCCATGCTGTGAAAACAAGTTGAAAAACGTTAATTCGAAATTGAAACTGTTTGAAGACAGAATAATGTCAGTATGTAGGTACTTAGATACCTACTGTTTGCTTACCTACCTACTTAAAATTCTCATTAAATATCGTGTTGTCGTACCACTCGCACCTGCTGCTGGGCTGAGTCGGTTAAAAAAATTAGTAACTACGAAAATGTAACTAAGTAAGTAGGTAGGTTAAGTTAAATAGGTAAGTTATGTAGCTATGGATTTTAATGTGAAAGTCTTGGTAAATTATTATGTAAAAAATACAAAGTAAGTCTAACTCACAATATTTTTCCAGTGTCGACGTATATCCTTGTAGGATTTAAATTTTGAAACTGGAACTTGAGAAAAATCTTTACAGCTGTCTTCCACCATGGCCTTATTTAAACTAGAATCAAAAATAACTTGCTTTAAAATAAGTGAGCTCCATGTTTTTGGTAAGACCTAGGGACCTAATTAATTTACTTAAAGTGGATCGGAAATAGGCATATAAAGCACAGACCTTGGCAGAACTCTTATCCATTCACCAGGAGAAAATTCATCTTCAGATATCATCAAATTTATTTTTACAGCATTAATTTCAAGAATAGTAAAGTTTTCTGTGAAAAGGACAATAAGGATACTGTTTTAACATAATTATAACATACAAGTTGAACTTGCAATTCATATTTAACATACGATACAATTTTACACATACGATTAACTGAAATATTGTATTTGATTCCTTCTTGAGGCCCCTTTGTAGTAAGGAAGTCTCTATTATTTATTAAATAATTTTCTTCCATTGTATTCCACGCAGGGGCGATCCTAGCTGTCATGGTGTAATGGAAACATTTTTGATATATTTCAGGAGTAACTTCCTTTATTCCACCATCCTAGAAGGAAATCAGTGTTTGGAATTGACATTAGATTTAGGAACTTTAATATGGGCTATAGGTACAGATGTTGTTCAACAAGCCCTAATTGAAACCAACGAAGTTATGTAAGTAATAGTAATCACTAAATTATAGGTGATAATTATTATTATATATTTGCGTACATTAGTAGTCAATTTTGATACTTACTTGCATTAATGAAAATTTAACGAAAAGAGAATTTAATCTATCGTAATCATCACCAGTTTTGTTAAAAATTATGTGAACTTGTTTCACGTCCTTCTTGTCGGGACAAGCTAGGATTGACGAACTTGAAAAAATGATCATTCTGAAAGAAAACTCAGATAAGTACCTACATCATAATAATAAATAATAATTCCTTAATATCTAGTCACCCCATTATTTGGTGGGTAATTCCCTAATTAACCTGCATTTAAGTATTTTCCAGTGGAAATCTGATGGCGCCGAACGATCATGTTTGTCACTAATATTTGCGATAGCTGTGATATAACCTAGTTTATTTAAATCAGGATTTACAATGTTTATTCGCATTTTGAGCAGCAATAATACTTTCACATTCGTATATTATAATATTAGTCTAGTATTGTAATTCGCAAAAAATGGCGCCAATTTTAAATAAAAAATAATAGGACAGATTCATAATCAGAATAATCGATTTTACATTTATCTGTGGTAAAAACGAAACTATGTTTTAACTTTATTTTTCACACGATTAAGTATATGGAAAAGTAAAAACTTCCATGATTAAGTAGTTCAAAAATGATGTTAGCTGCTGTTCTCTATATCTATCCATAGTTCTCCCACAGATGGGGCCCAATCCACAGATGGGGCCCACCACAGATGGGGCCCAATACGGCCGATGCCGATTCGGAGTCGCGGAGAACCTAACGGGTAACCGGGGCTCCGGCTCGACGTGCAGGAGAAGGAACGGGGTGGTTTTTAGTCAGTAAGAGTCTGACACTCCCTCCCGCCTCACCCAGGCGGGGGCAGTCATTCGATGATTTTCCCCCCTTAAAAAAAAAAAAAAAAAATCCATAGTTCTCCAGAAAATAGGACAGCGACGTTTTATTCTCCCAAATATAGGTACAAATGTTAAATACCTGCTTGCACTTACAGCATGCAATTACACAAGTGTTAAAATAAAAGACAGTGTGTATAAGTTAGTTTTTTTATTCAAATTAAAATAGTATTAGACGTAAAGATAACTAAATTCAGTAAATATTTTACACAACTAAGGTACACATACAATAATGAAAATTCAAACATAATTTTAGCTTATCTAATTTTAAACAATCTCAATCACAGAACTCTTGATAATAATCATTGATGACATCCGATTATTGAATAAAAAAGTGCAAAAGGTCCCAATAACCGTAATTTTTAAATTATAATAAGTTTTGTATTAAAATTGGTCAGTTCGGTATTTCATCGTTAAACCGTAGCACTAAGTAGAGAATTATAAGATTGAATTGCCAAATGAATTGAATAATTTTGTATTAGTGATACAATTCCTTTCAATCTAGCACTCATTTCATCGCCAATTTATTCTATAAATTTTGCAGTCAGATATTTCATCTCATAATACTTAATTACTTTGGCACTTCCGAGTTGGGTAACAATGACAATTTAAAAAAGATGTTTCGTGCGCGCGTAAGCAAGTAATTAATTATTATTCGATTGATTTTCAAATTGGTCACGAGCTTTGCGCAACACTCCTTGAGTCTTGTGAATCTCTCTACAAATAGCACGTTGAACGCTTCTCTTGCGCAAATTGGCTGCATTCAATTGCATCAATGTTTCTGCGAGCGTTGCCTTGGTCCTCGCGAGCTTTTGCTTTAATGTTACATTCTCCTCATACAATGAACCTGCAAATATAGATGTTTACGAGTTAAATTTATGATTATGGCGTAAGTTGAATTTGCTAAGTTTAGATTGTAATGAATTTCGGTTTATAATGGAAGTACTTACGTGGTGAAAGTGCTACGGGATCGTTTTGTTCTAAGCTTGACAACCTATCGCTATCAATACCTTGATCTGGTGAAGTAGGTCGTTCTTCTTCTGAATGTTGTCCTTCATGTACAATGGCAACTTTATTATTGGCATCCAGTGCCATTTTGCGTGTTACTTCAATTTCGAGCTGAGAATTTATTTCTAAGGCATTTGAAAGTTTTTCACGTGTCTCTTCCAGTTCCCTTTCTATACGGAGTCGGTCATGTTGAGCACGCGCTCTTTCTAATGCAGCCTGTGAGGCTTGTACCGTGGCCTCATCCGCAGCACGCCTTAGCGAACGCTCTGTCTCCATATATGTAGCTTCTAGTTCCTGTCTTTCCGATCTCAGTCTCTCAGTTAATAGCACAGAGTCTGATAGCTTCTGCTCAATATCTTTAATCTTACATTCCAAACTCGTGACCGTATTTCTTAACTCCTCTATAGATTTATTAGCTTCAGTCAGACTTAATTCTTGAGAAGTCACCGTTTCCTTTAATTCTTGATTCTCTGCTATCAAATCATTTATTTGTTCTTTTGTAAATTCTAATTTATTACTTAAATCATTGTTCTCTTCCTCCAAGTGCTCACTTCGCTTAGTGAGAAGATTGAGTTCTTCAATCAAGGTGTCACTGGACACTGGTTTATTGTCTTCTGATCGAGAACCATAAGAAACCCGAGCGCGTCTTGACCGTACTTTGCTATTGTCGGTACTAGATTCGCGCAAGCCGACACCTGTGTCGCACAGACCAACCCGAGCCAGTGATACGTTTCGATCAGGCTCTGACCAACATTCTGATTCCGAAATGACGTCTGCTTGTGGGAAATGTTTCATTATAGCTTTTTTCTGGGCCGAATATTTAATCGCGTTATCATCACTACAAGCCATGTGATGTCCAAACATCATAGTCAGATCTTCAATCCTCAATGACTGTGATATATCAATATTACTCTCGTCCATTGTGAAGTCTTCTGGCGCCATTGACTCATCTAGTTCCAAACCAACAGGCAAGGCAAGACTTTGTTCTAGTATACTTTCAGCCAACTTCTTCTTATCCTCGCCAAGTACACATCTGTCGAATATGATGGGGAATTAAGTTATTGTTTGATCATGATTATAACCATTTTAATGCATAATTTATGTAATTAATATACTAACTTGTGCGACAGAAGTTTGTCGAGGAAATAAGCCAATCCTTGCAGTCGTTTAGTAAGTAGCTGCTGAAGATTTCTGGAAACCAGAAAATTATAGAAATAATTAAAAGTTAAATAAAATATTTGTTATAAGAACAAATAAATAAATAAATAAATAAAATTACCCCGCGTCAACATCTTGAACTTTCTCGAAATGCTTTTGTAAATCCCTGACTTTGCTCTCCAAATCCTTGATATGTTCATCTTTACATTTTAAAATTTCTTCATACTTCTCCAATTGCGAATCGCTAACATGCGCGTAGACTAATTCTTTGTCCTAGAAAAATTGAATCTGCATTTACACATAAATGTAACACTAACACAGCTTACTAAATCTCTAGATAAATCTTACCAATTTAATTTTCTTTATTTCTCTGTCTTGCTGTTGAATTTTTTTCATACATCCTTTTATCATTTGCAAGGCCTTTTTGTTCTCCCTGCGTAATTTAACAAGTTCATCCTGCAGATAAGGCTTTATTTTACTATCAAGAAACTCTACAAAGCAGAAACCAAATTGCCGCGAATAAGTATGGTCTTTATACTTACCAAATCATCATTGTTCACTGTTACAGCCAAATAATCGCTAAAACATAATAATAAATGTATAAGTTTCAACCACATTTTTACAAGAGGAAAATGCGTAAGTAATAGGTTAACAATTTAAATTACCCAGCCGATTCAGACTCCGCGCATGTATCATCAACCAATTCCTTCTTTTCGGGTTCCTGAAATACAAAGAATTTTATGATTAAACTGATAAGTAAGGTAGTAAGTATCAACAATTTATATATTTTATAGTATTGTTATTTACCTGATCCTGTGACACTTCTTTTTTCATCACATTACTATTATTCATGGATATTTCCACACTGTCAGTCGATATGGAGCCCTGTAAAATATAACTTATCAGACTAACGCATTCTCTTAATTTATCAATGATTCTTAATGAGGACATACTTGTTGCTCCAAGACGTCAATGGCTTCAGCTGCCGCAGCAAGAAGCTCTTGTTTGTCAGTCAGTTGCCTTCTCAATTCCTCCACTTCCACTTGAAGCCTGACATTGTGTTCCAAAAGACCCTGAGGGATATTTTTTGAGTTAGACAATTCTGATATTGGCAACGTTTATAGAGGTTATATTAATGACCAATGCAGACTGTCTCGTTGATAGAATTCAATTCGGGGATTCGATTCTCGGGTTAAGCAAAGAATCTAATATAGTAGGTAGTATTTTTTTTTTATTTCGGCGAAATTAGACACGACGTTAGCGCTGGCGCCGTTAGTGAACGAAATAACTAATACTAACGAAATTAATTAATTTCACAGTATACGTTTACGGATTTATTTGAATTATGTTCATACAATTTTAAATACTTACTTGAACAGCTGGTGGCGATCCAGTACCCAATTTCTCTTCAAGGAAATAGATCCTTAGCTTCAAATGAAAGTTTTCCTTTCTTAAGCCATTCAGTTGTTCCTCATACTGTTTCATGCTGATACCGCTTGCAGTGGTGACATCTGTCGACATTATTTCAACAATTATTTAATCTTACGTGTTTTAACAAAAATTATATTCACGTGAATGTACTAATTAGAAAACTTAATTTACATAGTATGTCTCACGATAATTAATATAAAAACATTGCAAACCGTGTTTTGTTACAAAATTGTTTACATAATAATATCCAATAGCGTGTTAATGATTGTAATTTATTGAATCAAACTATATAATAGAAAACTGTAAATTCATACAATTATATTACGTACCGTGCCCTTCACACGGAGGCAGCGCCATCTCTTGAAGTTTCCGCGGGCTAGTACTGTAAATAAAAGAAAATAACAAATGTAACGAAAAGAATCTGATAGTACCATTACGTAGGGTAGGAGGGTAGGTAAACGTCAACTCCTTTTAAAAGGTGTGAAGACGGGAGAGCGTGGATAAGTGTATCAAACCAGGCGTGATAGCGCCGTTAATGCCAACTTGATACTACCTTGTAGGAACCTAACCATGTAGGTATCCAATTTTAATTTTCTTTGGGTATCTTATTTATATCAGGTAATTAAGATCGACCATTTTAGGTAGGTACTATCATAATAACCAGAACTTAGGGTACACTTATGTGCTTTTAAAATTAAGTAAATGAAATTATTACTCCCGGTAGAATAATATTAATTGATAAACTCCTTACCTAAACGGAGATGGTAATCCAGGCCCCGGTTTAGAATTGTGCATTCTAGGCAAAGTTGCCATTTTAATTTCGAATTAATCCTTATTATATAACTACACCATCAGTACACACAATAACAAAGCACAAAAAAGAGTAAACAGTACCACACATGAGCTACAGTGAACGCAAATCGACGACAACTG
The DNA here is from genome assembly GCA_038387885.1 of Spodoptera picta. Lineage (NCBI taxonomy): Eukaryota > Metazoa > Arthropoda > Insecta > Lepidoptera > Noctuidae > Spodoptera > Spodoptera picta. The sequence continues at coordinate 2,625,399 of JAZHFQ010000438.1, read as the reverse complement.
GAAATTATTTGTGTCGATTACCATTCCATTAATAGATAACGAATGTTATGCTTATAAAACCCGATTACACTTAACACATACGTTTTCTGAGTGAACTTAAATAACAGGAGAATATTGTAAATAAACAATAGCGTAATTAGTAAATCACTTTGTATTTTATTTGACGTGGTACACGATAGGTTACTGAATTTAGGACAGATGGGATACGGGACTTCGACTGGGATTCGGGAATGATCGCATATCATCGGGACTCGCAGAGCGGGGTACGTAGATAAACAGCATTCTGGTACATATTGTAAGGGAGACTAGGAAAAAGAAAGAGATAGATGCTGTTTTGCTAGACAGAGATGAATATAGGTGAAGCGGATACTGTAAACTGCACAATACAGAAATAGAAGTGGTGGCGCCATTAAGTATGCTCTGTTCCAAATTTTGAATTTATGCCTTACTTCCTGTATCTTACTAAAGTCATGTAGGTACATATTATTATGCGTCATTTTTTAAATGATGTTGTTCAACATTTTTTGGATTAGTGAAATTAATTACAATATGACACTTCTTTAAGCACAATACAATAGGAAATATGGAAAGGTTCCATGCAAATTAAAAGGGTAATAAATTAATCATTTCTATCTACTTGAGATTGATTTTAAAAAACCTATTTATCTTAATTAGCACATTCGGCACTTTAAATTATTTGTACTGTGTACACTACTAATAGACGATTGTAAGACAGACCTGTCTGTAGGTCGTCATACGTCTCGCTTGTAAACTACCTAGTACCTACCTACGAGCAGATGGAACAGATACAGAGAACAGAACATTAGACCGCTAATAATATTAATCCTCAAAATATCACCTTTTTATTTTTTTTCTATCAACATCGTGGCAACTGGCAAGTCGTAATGAATTGTATTCATGAATTACGCCTGGAAATCCGCACAGATAGTAGAATGTGACCTAGGCTTGTTGAATGAGTTAGTCTGATTGAAATGATCAGTAAAACAACTCCAGGTTGAGACGAGAAAGATATCGAGTTATTACATTTCTTAAAGCATTGAAATTGGGAATAGGTCACAATTGTTCCGGAGGTTATACGCCGGGGTCGTGCGGTCCATGACCCTCTACGGCGCCCCTGTGTGGGCGCCGAACCTGATGCGGCGGCCCGCTCGGGCGCTGCTTACATCACAGAGGGTCATGGCGATCCGATTGATACGCGGATATCGCACGATCTCCGGGGAGGCGGCGAACCTCCTTGCCGGAGTACCGCCGTGGGATCTGGAAGCGAAGGTGCTCGCGCGCGTGTTTTGTTTGCGCGCGGAGGCACGTCGCCGGGGCGAATCTCCGCTGCCGCGCCAGATTAATGCGTGGCGGGATGAGCTCCGGCGTGATCTCATGGCGGAATGGCAGCAACGACTGTCGCAACCGAAGGCTGGGCTCGCTGTCATTGCAGCGGTAAGTCCCCTCTTTGAGGAGTGGCTTGAGAGACGCTACGGCGTCCTCACCTACCGCCTGACGCAGGTGCTTACCGGACACGGAAGTTTCGGTAGGTTCCTGTTTCGGATTGGGCGGGAGGAAACGCCCGGGTGTCATCACTGCGAGGATCGCCCGGAGGACACGGTGGAGCATACGGTGGCGGTGTGTCCTGCGTGGACTGAGCACCGCCGTGTCCTCAGGAACGTGATCGGCGACGGCGACCTCTCGCGTCCGGCTCTAGTTCAGACCATGGTACGGAGCGAGGGGCACTGGGATGCCGTCTCCTCCTTCTGCGAAGCAGTCATGCTAGCTAAGGAGGAGGCGGAGCGCGTGAGGGAACGAACCTCCTCACGACCCGGCCGTCGCGAGAGACACTCCGGGCGTCGGGGATCGCGAGACAATCTCCGGCCACCGTAAGCACGGGCCTGCGGACGGCGAGCACGGGTGACTCGCCGCCCGACCAGAACCAGGCCCGAGCGTACGGCGCGTCGCGTTCCGCGCGCGCCTCAAGGAGCCATCAGACCACCACAGATGGGGCTTAACAGGGCTGACGCCGATACGGAGCCGCGGAAGACTTAACGGGTTGCCGGGGCTCCGGCTCGAAGTGCAGGAGTGGGAACGGGGTGGTTTTTAGTCAGTAAGAGTCTGACACTCCCTCCCGCCTCACCCGGGCGGGAGAAGTCATTGGATGATTTTCCCCCCTCAAAAAAAAAAAAAAAAAGGTCACAATTGTTTTTTTTATTTTTATTTTAGATCTAATAATACTAATAACTGCGAAAAGTATAGATAGGTATTAGGGCTATGTGCATTTGACTACTCACAATGAAAGTTCTATTAATCAATGAAGTTAAAAAAAATATATACACTCACTCATTTGTAGTTGTATGAAAAAAAATGCATTCACATTCGGTACCTATAAGTAAGTCAAGCGTTTTCATGAATACTACATACATAATTAGATAGGTACTGTAAGAATTTCCCACTCCAATCAATCACAATTATTGATTAAAACTGCATGGTTGGCGCTGTGGCTGGGTAACTAGCTGCCGCGCAACTTGTAGCGGATTCGATTCCCGCATGAAGCAATTCATTGTGTCATCTACAAAATTTGTTTCGGGCCTGGGTGTCATGTGTATGTGAACTTGTATGTTTATAAATGCACCCACGACACAGGAGAAAATCTTAGTAGGACAAAAAAAGAAAGACTAGAGAGTTGGGTAAAATATTATTAGAATTAATTTAGGTTTTCTAAAAAAAATATTTAGCAGGTACTAGCGTAGTATCCGGTTTCTGACTAGACGCATATTGAACATCACATGGGACTATAGGACTAACAACAACAATGAAAAAAACTGCAAGTTTTGTTGAATCTAAGCACCTCTTAGGGATTAAAAGGTGTGTGTTATGTAAACATGTATTGCCAGCTTCAGAAATTTATTACTTTAGGTCCCGTAAAATGGGGTGAATAGGGATCGAGAGGTGAATAGGGACAGAAGAGGGGTGAATAGATATAAGGAAATTCTTCATAGTATCGGTTCACCCCTCTTCTGTCCCTTTTCGCCGCTCAAGTCCTATTTACCCCATTTTACCGTACTCTAATAGTTGACTGTAGTGCTCACCTTAAAATGGTCACACTGGAGAAATATAAATGTTATTCTAGTAAACATGTAGGAAAGAAATGTATAATAAATGAAACTACCTATTACAATGTATTATTGTGTATAGTAAGATGGCACTAAATAGGCATACAGTAATACCATCTGTAATTAGTAAGTGACAAATATTGTTATACATGTTGCAAACAGAACGCTCCTGGAAGACAAACTAACAAGTGATGGTATAACACAAGTTTTATTTTCATCATCATCATCAACTGCCTATTAGTGCCCACTGAGCAAAGCCTCTTTTCACACGGAGAAGGTTTGAGTATAAACATTTGAACTCTCACTGCGGGTTGGTGTTTTCAAACTTATAATTACAAATTATTAGTCGAAGTTTACTCACAATGTTTTCCTTCACCATTTGTCAGTGGTGTCTAAATAATCATAGAAAGTAAATATAACTTGGATAAAGTGACATTGGTATTTGCCATTGGTAGGTTTCGAATCCACACCCTTGTTTATGAGAAGCGGGCTACTTGTAAATATTTCTTTTAAGTAATAATGATTGTAATGAGCTACTCAAGGCTGATTTTGGATGAATGAAATGAAAACAAACACGATTAAAATTGTGAAAACGAATTGGAAGGGAAAAGCGTTTTGGGAGCGTACTGTTTGCACCCTGTGTTTGTTTATAAAATGGTAAACATTAAACATAATCCTAGTCCTAATGACTAAAGGGATCGAGATGAACAGTGGCAGATAAAGGTTTAGAGCAACACAGGCTAATATCGCATGGGATTGTGACCAATGGGCGTAATTCATCAGATTCCTATGAGAATATCAGAATCCAATACAATATATTGTAGGTACAAACTTACCCAGTGTCATGGAAGCCATACCGAAGGAGCAATTTTATAGAGTATCATTGAATATATGTATATTGTAATGAAATATAATTACAATAGCACTTACATTACACCAACATCTCCGCCAGGTAGCAGTTCTGCCATTTTAATGAGAAATCGTTGAATATTAGGTACTGATAAATACGTAGGCTGAAAATAATTCATGGTATTTGTAAGCATTCAAGTATATTTGGAGTTTGAACATAATTAACATCAATTACATTTAAGAAACAACAGCAGGTGTAAATACAAAATTCTTATAAATAAAAAATTACTCTCGAATGAACTATCTATCAAAAGGCTGTTAGGAAATTCACAAACAACACTCAATTTTGTACAATAAAAACATTTAAATAATCACCTTCTCGAAGTCTTAGTAATTTTCTCGGTTGAGCTTCAGAGTTTGTAAATAGTTAAATACTAACAATGTACCAAATTAATCAATCAATCAAGTTATTTTCAAAATCTCAATTCAAACAGACAACGAGCGAAACGACCATTACAGATTAAATCAGTGAATGAATGATATACGTATTATAATTCTCTAAATTATTATTTTTATACTGAATAAATGAACGAGTGAAGTATTAAATTAAGCATATTGCAAACAACAGAAAAAGTTTTTGATGATTGTTTCGACTTCGAGCGGGAATCGAGCATAGTTGTTGGTATGGTTGGTATATATCAGTGGTCTATCGAACCTTTAAAACTAAAAAGTGCTACTATTTATTTTCAGCCATGATCGTCCCGCTGCAGGACAAAGTCCTCCCTTTTCCACTCCCCTCTATGTAAAGCTTTTTGCGGCCAAACATAGTCATAGATGTCTAATTTGTCCCGCCTTCTCCTTTTGGGTCTGCCGCAACGTCTACTTACGTTGAGTGGGCTCCATTCAGTAGCTCAGTAGTAAGTTTTGCCCACTGCTCGTCTGACATGCGGCAGACATGACCAGCCCATTTCCACTTCAAGCCTGCGGCTTTATGGCCAACGTCCACGATTTTAGTTGTGGAGAGCAGCGTGGTGTTCCTAATTCTGTATCCAGTATCAGTATCCTAAGATACTGCACTCCATGGCCCGCTGACAAACCTTGAGTTTGGAATTTTGATGTTTTGTCAAAGACCAAGTTTGAGCGCCATAGGTGAGGATGGGCAGAATGCACACGTCCATGTGCTTCTTTTTGAGCGCTAATGGAAGATTACCTTTCATTAGGTCTCTCATGGACCAATAGCTCTTCCAGGCATTTTCGGCGCGTCTAGCAACTTCTCTATCTTGTCTCGCCTGGAAAGAAACTAGTTGGCTAATATAATAATACTAGGTATATTCCATTTCCGCGCCATCTACCTATATTTTATTTTATGCTGTTGGTCATTAGTTTGGTCTTCGACATGTTCATCTTCAATCCCACCTCAAGGCTGGCCCTGCTGAGATCGTTGATCATATTGCCTAGCTCGGCTACTGAAGAAGAGAAGAGTACTATGTCATCAGCGAAACGGAGGTTTGTTAACCTCTTTTCCCCGATGACCACCCCCCTTGTACTCCAGCACGCCGCAAGCTTTTTGAAGATCTCTTCAAGGGTTGCAGTGAAGAGTTTCGGAGATAGCGGGTCGCCTTGTTTGACTCCCTTAGAAATAGGGAAGGATTGGCCGAGTTTATGGAGTCTAATTGCTGTGATGCTTTCACGGTAAATGTTCTGAAGCAAATTGATTTAGGTGGGATAGATGTCTTGGTTGTTTAGTGCTGTGAATATTGATGAATGGCTAAGACTGTCGAAATCTTTGGAATAGTCTATGAATGCTATATAAGAAAGTGCTACTGCCATGCCACCATGCCACAAACGAGTAAAGACATACTATCGTATTGCTGTTGTGTAGTAAAAGCTGTAAAATACCGAAAATACCAAACAAATATTAGTCTGTGGTTTTCCTGTCAGTGGCAATGTCAAGTGTCAAAATAATCACATCATCAGTCATTCATGTTCAGAATTGTTTTCCAAAGTTTTAGGTTATGTGTCAAATGTTTGGATTTTTAGTTAGCCAAGATTTGGAAGTCGATAAAAAACCACAATTTTGAAAAACTTTATTTGACATAAAATATATTACTATGGCACTTTCATTCAACGCTCGTTCATTATTTAGAAGACTAGTATTGTCTGACTTTAGGACCAATATTCGGTTTTATTCAGACCAAACAGAGGAGACTACTGAAGAGCAGAAAGAAGTTGATCCAACTAAGGATAGAACAAAAATAATACCCGTTGAAACTAGCATTAAATACATGCAGAGTAAGGCTTATCAGGAAGCTTATGGAGACAAAGCCATTTGGGTATTGTACCGACGTAACCACATCGGTGGTTTTGCTCCACGTAAAACCAGAAAATCTTGTGTCAGAAACGGAATAATATCTACTGGTAATCCTTGCCCTATTTGCCGAGATGAATATTTAGTTTTGGATCACAGGAATACAAAACTTCTGGAACAATTTATATCGGAACACACTGGACAGGTAAACATTAAAATAATGTTGTGATTGATAATTAATGACTTGTGTACTTCAAATATTTGTACAAATGTATTAATAGGACATTTCACATTGAGAAAGAAAGGATAATAATATACATGTTCTATTCTGTATACAAAAATAAGTAAACAGACCAATTAAATCTAAATATAAAAATACCTTAGGGTTTGGAAATGGTTTTAAACTGATATTAATTTTTAACTGTTTCATTTTCAGATATTGGATGCATTTAAAACGGGTCTTTGTCAGAAGAAACACAAGGAGTTATTGGTTGCTATAGAGAGGGCCTGGGACCAGGGCTATCTCACGTATGATGTCCCATTCAGGGAGTATGATTACTCTTTATATAATAAAACTGCAAATACTGTTTAAATACCTGTGTAATAATATATTAGCTTAAATAAAAATAGAACATATAGTTGAATGACCTCTTTCATTGCACAATTTTGTAGGAAGCCCTTAAAGGTTATGGCACTAGAATGTTAATACATAATATACATCATCTGTTTTTGAAACATTTGTAAATAATTTATTATATATTGATATTATTTTAGTTCTTTCTTAAACACTTCAATGTCTTGGTTTTTGGTTAATTAATTAATTATTGTTACATTGTTATGTAACCAAATATACACAATATTACAGTTATTCACACTTATACTGCAACAAACAAACAACATGGTTTTAGTTTACATTATAATCTTTTGAGTAAAGCAAAGAATTTAAAGTAAAACAAAGTAAGTAAGTCAAGTAGTAGGTACATAAGGATTGGAAAACAAAATTCTTCAACCACTTTGCCAAAGAAAGAACACCTGTCCTTACTTTTGTGAATTACAATATTACAAAGAAAAGCTTTTTGTTTTAAGAGCAAGGAAAAAATAATTTTCTTATTAGAAAATTCTTAGTAGATTGTTATCTTTACACACATAAGGGTATTGTACTATGTAAAAGTATCAATTAATTTTGATCTGTTCCTTTGAAGTAGCAGTTCTCTGATTAGTGCAGATTTTTCGCGTTCCAACACTGTTATTCTCTCGTTTTTTCGGTTGACTTCCTGAAAATTATAAAAATAATGTTTACTTACATCACTGTTTCAATAAGTCTTTCATGTATAGAGGTACAATAGAAAGTAAAATACGACGATGTTTGAAATCTAAATTGGGTATTTACCTACAGTTTGGCTATACAGGTGTCCAGTTAATAGTGCACCATACTGGAGTGATAGCTGAGATCAATACCCACCTTACCACCCAACCTTACAACCCAATATAATATATGTTCAGCGAAAATGTACGGTTTCAAAACTAAACAACATTTTCGCTAATGTCGAAAAATCACTATTGTGACCCACATCTTTTAGTCTTTTAGCATATCTCAGTGGAAAATTCTTCTTGTGCATAAAATATTTTTTATTTGTGGATATATACTCTATTTATTGGTAGGTCTTTTTTATATGAGGAATAAAAGAGTTTTTATAAAAATAACTATTTCTTGTGTCAGTTTTCGTAGAACAATTTTCTTATTGTTATAGTACGAGAGATGACGACCAAAACCATGTCTCATAGCAATACGGCAAAAACCCTATAAAATCGTTAGATGATTCTGAACCCGACTAGGTGTGTAGTAACGGTCGAAAGTGTAGCAATTGCGTGGGAGGCCATTTCTGCTGTGTCAAAAATATCTGAGTATCGAAAAGTTGTCTGACAGAGAAGGTGCTACACTTATTTTGTCTGATATACATTTTTTGCACATGTGGAAAACTTATTTTATCATGTCCAACAATTTTCAGACATATTGCCATGATACCGATCGGTAAAATTTGTTAACATTTTCAAAACGGTCTCAATATTTAATGCGTTCACATTTCCGTCTGAAATTTGTTTTGTTCGCATCAAATAACCAAAATTTACTAATAAAAAAGGTTTCCAGACGTATTGCTATGAGACATTTTTTTTGTTTGGTGTTTTTGTGGTCAGATCAAACGCTACGCGGAAAATGTCTGATATTGGTATTTTCGAGTTCAGGATAATCGTATCTATCGATTTGAGGCGGTTTTGGCCGTATTGCTATGAGACAAAAATTTTAGTCGTCATCTCTCTAACTATCATATATCGTAACATATTCAAGAAAATCAGCCTGTATTCGACTAGAATAATTTATTTTTCGTATATTCGTCGAGAATATACTATTATAATAATAATAATAACAACGCAGGGCACCTTGAGCCGCAGGGCACCTTGAGGCGAGGTGACGGGCATTAGCGATCCCGCGGGCTACCATCATCCCGAGTGCTCCAGGGAGAAGTCACCGTTCCTTCTTCTCCGGCTTGCCTTAATTGGCTGGCTGGAGTGAACGATGACAAGGAACAGGTCTCCCACCTCTGGCTTGCCTTCATTGGCCGTCCAGAGAGGAGTCGCGAGATCAGTGATCCTGCTCGGAGGGTAAGAAACTATTCGTAAGTCGCGAGTGGGCCAGGGATGCAGGAGGCTTCGGCTGGAGCAGATGATCTGAGTAGAAAGCGGTGGTAGTTTCTTAACCCTTCAGCCACTCACATTCTCGTTGCCCCTCTGTTGCTATATCTAGCAACCATTCCCGGGGCCCGGTCGGTGAGTTGGCGAGTCTCCGCCTGCCATTTTTACGTGTAAAAATTACATTGTTTCGGCAGGTGCCATAGTCATCCATAGTTTCCAATTTACCAGTCCACAGCAACCCATCCATAGCCCTACCATTTTTTTCCATTTTTTACAATAGTCCTACACTAACCGGGGACTGTCCTTGGGTGCATTTCCATAGTGCATACAGGGATAGTCGCCGGTTTGTGTCTCCATTACATTTAGATTATAGTATTACATTTAGTTAAAGGCTTCGGCCCCTCGTACGCCTCCCAAATGACCGGGACCCTGTGGTCCCGTGAATGGTAAAGACATACATAATAATAATAACCTTTATTGTACACCTTAAATAAATGGAATATACATTAACGTTATAATAAAAAATAGTAGGGTACAAAGGCGGCCTTATCACTAATAGCGATCTCTACCAGGCAACCTTTGGGTGAATGGAGCACTATTCAATGAAAGTGGAGGTTGTTCTTGGTGTACTCAGGTACTTATAAATTATTTTTACAAGTAAAATATATATTCTCTAAATAAATAGTATATTTAAAATAAAATATAATACGTAGGTACACAAGACCTTATACATACAAATATACCCATATAAATATCTATACATACAACATATATACATATATATATATATATACATATACATTAATACATAAATAAAAATATAGTACAGATGATGAATAGGTGACAGTAAAAGAAGAAACAAAAAGAAATAGTAATGGCCTACAACGTGGAGAGATAATGGTTTTTCACGAGTGCTTTGAACCTAACAAGTGACTCTGCTTGTCTGACAGAAAGTGGCAGAGCATTCCACAGTCGAACAGCTCGTACTGTAAAAGATCTGTCGAATGATCTGCTCGCATGCTGGGGAATCTCAAGCTTCATATCCTCCGACGACCGTACTGGTCTAGAATGTGTGTCATGGTAGAACTGGAAACGTTCTTTGAGATAGTGGGGGGTAGTAGGATTAAACAGTATACTGTAGAGTAAGGATAAGATATGAGTATCCCGGCGAAGGCGGATCGGCAGCCACTTGAGTTTAGCGCGATATTCGGAAATATGATCATATTTGCGTAAACCAAATATAAACCGTATACTAAAATTTTGGAGTCGCTCAAGTTTATCTAGCTGCACTTCGGTAAGATCATAGCTGACGTCAGCATAATCGAGGATGGGAAGAAGAAGTGATTGAGTAAGCGCAATTTTAGTAGCAGTCGGAAGAAAGTTCCGAAGTCTACGCAAAGACCTCGCAGACGCAAACATTTTCCGACTTACTTGTTTCAGTTGAGGTTCCCAAGTGAAGTCTCGGTCCATGACAATACCCAAGTCTTTTACTATTGTCACTGTATGGGATTGTGGTACCATTAAAAATAATCGAAGGATTCTGCGTCCACATAATTTTACAGCGTAAGCGGGGGCTACCGACAACAATGACTTGTGTTTTCGCGGGGTTAACTTTCAAACCGTAGGTCGTACTCCATTCCGAGATTCGAGCCAAGTCCGTATTCACCATCTTTACTGCCTCGGAGAATTCATTAGGAGGTGCTTGTGAGTAAATTTGCAGATCGTCGGCATACAAGTGGTAGGAAGACAGAAGTTCATTAGAAATGGAATTTATAAAAATTGCGAAGAGTAGAGGAGAAAGAACGCCCCCCTGCGGTACGCCAGCAGCCGTATCAGACCAGGAAGAGTATGAACCCTCTATGGCGACACGCTGCCGGCGGCCACACAGGTAACTACGAAAGAAATCAATCACAGTTGCAGATATGTTAAGAGAGTCCAATATTCCAAGCAGTATATCAAAATCAACGGTGTTGAAAGCATTGCTGAAGTCTAGCAAGGTGAGCAGAGTTAGATTGCCGTTTTCAACACCGGACCGTATGTCATCAGTGATATGGACCAGAGCCGTAGTGGTACTATGTCCCGGACGAAACCCGTAGTACTATTATTATACCTTTCCAAAATAAATATTAAACGAGGTCATTTTTGTGCTATTTTTATAAAATTGCCACATAATTTATTTTTTCACTGCTGTAAGTTAAGTAAAAAAGGACCTACCAATAAATAGAGTATTTATTCAGGAATAATTTGATGTACAAAATTTGCTAAAATATTTTACTGAGATATGCTAAAAGATGTGGGTCAAAGTAGTGATTTTTCGATATTTGCGAAAATGTAGTATAGTTTTCAAACCGTACATTTTCGCTGAACATATTATGTACGTGGTTGTTTGGGTGGGTATTGATTCCAGCTATCACCCCTCTCAGTATGGTGCACGATTTACTGGACACCCTGAGATTTCAAAAATTAAAACAATATTCTCATTTAGTCATATTTTCGTAATGAACTCAAAATCCAATGAAAATGTTTAAAATTCATACCATTTCCAAAACAATAAATATTTCGAATTTGAAAATGAAATGCAGTGAACTCAAACTACTAGACGAATTTTCGCCTGATTTAGTCCGTTGTTTACAACTTCACAAGGAAGGTTTATTGTGACACTGTTGGGCTCTTCCAATTGGGTTTGGAAAGTCCATATCTAAGTGAAAATTGATGAAAAATATACCTCTGCAAGCATTCGGTTTTGTGATCGAAGTACAGTTGCATTGTTTGGCGTAGCACTGGTTCCTGTAGCGGACAGCGAAGCCGCAGGTAATGCTAAGTTCATATGGAGCGACAGCTGCCCATGTCGCCAACCTGCTGCCAATGCTCCCAGTTGACGATTCAGTTCCAATATTCGTGCTTTTAGTAATTCTAAACGCTCTTGATGCGCTTCACTCCATGGTTCCTGTAATATTCATAGAAATATTAGTATGAAACCTTTTATGGAGACATATTCGAATCGAATTCCCTACCTAAAGAAGTATCAGACAGAGCTGTCCTTTTGTCCACTAAAGCCCACTAATATTGACGAACTCGAATACATTAAAATAGGGCTAAGCACGTATCTACTTAACTAACTATAATTAACTAGTTAATTTCAAGTTAATTTTTAACCTGTGGACTATTACAATCGGTTACCTCGTAACTTATTAGAGAAACTTATAGGACGGCCTACGCAAAATTTCAATGCTGTAATATGAATCTTTTTCTTACTTACCTACTTAAATACAAATATACGTATAGATCTTTGCAAAACAAGGCTATTTATATGTATTACGCACATTGCGTTAATTAAATTACCTATTTTGAGTCTACATAATATGAGAACTTATTAAGTATTCATTCGAGAATGTACCCACACTAAGCAAAAAACTTGCTCGGCCATGACCCGAATACGTGGCTAGGTAGTGCTGACTCTCAGACATTTTTCTTTAGACGTTCCTATACAGGAACTAACTATATAAATCTATTTTATTTATTCTATTTACCAAACGTTGATTAGGTGATTACTTAAGTGTAACATGACCTCATTTATTATTACAACACGTGATATGGCTTATTTTTTTTTCTTATTAGGTAATTACGAAAGTTTGCGTATAACGATTGCCTTTCTCGTTAAAAAGTAGTAAAACTGGTAAGATATTTAGAGCCCAAATATAATATTTAACATAGGTATTTTGATACTTTTAAATACAATTAAGCGGAGAGTCATTAAAATAAGAATTTAGAAATGCTGAAACTAATAATTACTTACCACATATGCACCCATTCTACCCGCGTAACGCATTTTTTCTTGAACTTCTGTTAACTGCTTTAAATACCACTCTCGAGCTTCTTCTACAGCTGATAAGCCTTGCAGAAGAACATCTTTCTCCTGCTCAATCTGTTTCATGCGTTTCAGAAGATTATAGTCCACACCATTGTGCAAAGTATGGCGCCGAGGTTCACGCCGACGTGAGACTCGCCGCATTTGAGATTGGGTTTCATTCGCTGATCTTCCATCACCGAGACCTCTACTTTGTTCTTCTACAGCTCGAGACATTTCTTCAAAATCAATTTTATCAACAGATAACTCTTCACTGTCAAATACAATTTCTTCTTCAGATTTATAACTAGACTTCGATATTTCATTTCTTTCTGTACTTGGTTTTTCAAGTCGTGGAGGTTTTGGAGGTCCGTAAACTCTTCGAGACCCGTCGTGTTTCGAAATAGTCACCGGTCCTAAGTGGCGGGGTTCTGGAACTAGGGCCTCTTTACGTCCTATTAGTTGGGGCATACTTATCGTGCGGTGTTGTGAAGAAGTGTCAGAGCTTTTTAAAACCATCCAATTTCTTTCTATGTTCTGGGAATCATTTACATCTAATAGCGGTGCTGATGGCGGCCGATGAGTTTGAGAGATCATTTGTGTATGTAAGCCTATGCTTTCAACATCATCGCTAAATCTATCGTCTTTGCCCGAATTGTTATCAACCTGATTACGTAACAGGCAGATTTTGAGCCCAGTACAGAATCTTTCAAAGGTTAACAGTCCATCGGGTGAAGCCACTTTCTGTAAACTTTCTATGACTCCTCGAGGTAAGCCTCTTGTACGATCGTCTCTCCAACGGTTTTCTATATCGGTGAGTTTTACATACCCAGTGTGTTTGTCGTCCATAATATCGAACAGGGTACGCATCGCCGAAACAAACTGTTTAGGTAATGATTCCATATTTCTGGAAGAAGCGCGATTCATGATTTTGAAATCTTCAACTAAGTAGTAAAATATTTCTCATTTTAATTCCACAATTCCACTGTAAAATTATACTATCAAATGTTAACTGATGTTCACTAAATCACATATCTACGGAAAAATGCATAATTTCAACATAACACATCACACGTCGCGCGCATTATTTAAAAGTTATAGCAACTCGAATTTAATTATGTGCTTCTTTTATAGAAATTATTGCGCACGTAAATATTTTGAACGTAAACTATTAACAGAAGTTCGACTAGATTATGAACTGTAAGTTTACAACGTACGAAGCACCAACGTCTGTTGTTTGGCCACATGAGGACAAAAATCTGACCGTTTGTCAAACGGTATGTGTAGGTATGGTGGGCGAACCAATCGGTCGTTGGGAGGGAATTTGCGAGAGATAATAGCCCACGAGTGCGAGCAGGAGAACCGGTCAAACGACATTTCGGTCACTTCGGCACCGAACAGATACGCAGGTAGCTCAGCATAGGACAACGAGTAGGTCTGTCGCTGCAGTCTGTATGTGTTGTATCTTCAGGTGTGTCGTCTAGAAACGATTTATATTCTCAAATACCTAATGTAAAGATATTAAATGATTTAAACATTTTTTTAAAGTTCTAGTTACTTACAAATACATAATTATTATCTCGTACTTTTAATCTGTATGTCACCTTCTCACTATACAAGAACCTATATGTTACTCGATTGAGGACATTGACCTTACGTGTTATGTATTTTACATAAGTACCTATCTGTGCTTATTACATAGTTACTAATGTACGTTATTTTTGTAAAGTAGGTATCTACTTACTTACGTTATGGCGCGCATTCTTATAATAAAATTAACAGTATTCACGGACACAACGCATGTTGTAGATATAACGCTGGTTCAGACCCAGAATCGAACCCAACGACCTCATGAGGCTTATATTCGACAATCATAGTTTCGAGCACTCAACGAACAAGGTATTTTACAAAAACAGGTACATATTGAAAATGTTTCCTTCATTTACTAGTACCTCCTAAATATTACACAATTCCTACGATAGTTGCACGGTTAGCGCGGTGGTTGGGTGAATACCTGCTGTGCAACGTGTCACGGGTTCGATTCCCGCGCCGCGCCGGCCAAAAAGTGATACTTAATGCCTTTTTCTGAGTAAAATGACCATTATTAATAGGTACGGAGCAGGGATGATCGGCAGTGTTTCACCCTCGTTTCTTGGAACGCACGTCGTTGGATCCGCGCCTGACCTTTCACCGGTCGTGCCGGTCTGCCGACCCATCAGATTCAGTGCAGAGAAATGAATGAGGGAACAGAATGCGCCGGTGTTTGTACACACACTAGACTTGAAATGCCTGGGCTCGCTGCCATCGCAGCGGTAAGTCCCCTCTTTGAGGAGTGGCTTGAGAGACGCTACAGCGTCCTCACCTACCGCCTGACGCAGGTCCTCACCGGACATGGAAGTTTCGGGAGGTACCTGTGTCTGATGGGGCGGGAGGAAACGCCCGGGTGTCATCACTGCGAGGACCGCCCTGAGGACACGGTGGAACACACGGTGGGAGAATGCCCTGCCTGGGCTGAGCACCGCCGTGCCCTCAGGGAAGTGATCGGCGATGGCGACCTCTCGCGTCCGGGCCTAGTGCAGGCCATGATGCGGAGCGAGGGGGACTGGAATGCCGTCTCCTCCTTTTGCGAAGCAGTCATGCTAGCTAAGGAGGAGGCGAGACGCGTGAGGCAGCGAAGTGCTGCCTCCTCGCAACCCAACCATCGCGAAGGACACACCGGGCGTCGGGGATCGCGAGATGATCTCCGGCCACCGTAAGCGCGGGCCTGCGGACGGCGAGCATGGGTGGCTCCCCGTCCGACCAGAAACAGACCCGAGCGTACGGCGCGTCGCGTTGCGCGCGCGCCTCAAAGAGCCATCAGACCACCGCAGATGAGGCCCAACAGGGCCGATGCCGATTCGGAGTCGCGGAGAACCTAACGGGTAACCGGGGCTCCGGCTCGACGTGCAGGAGAAGGAACGGGGTGGTTTTTAGTCAGTAAGAGTCTGACACTCCCTCCCGCCTCACCCAGGCGGGAGCAGTCATTCGATGAAAAAAAAAGGACTTGAAATGACACGATCGAAATCGATGGAGAGAGATAAATATTAAAAAAAAAGAACAAATTAATACATATTTATGATCGCCCTTACACTATGACTATAGACTATAGAGCAGTACGAGAGTAAAACTTTTACTCGACGAGTAAACCGATCATCGACAATTGCTATGACATTATGACCGTGATGTCATGACATAACATCTGTCTCTATGACTGATGTCCAACATTTCTGCTGCCTAACTTTTCTGATTCCAATCTCATTCCAATAATCTATATCAATAAGTTTCTATTAATTAATTTCCCACGCAAAATATACAGAATAGGTATAGGTACGGTTAATTCATGAATTGTGAAAAATAACTTAGTCAAACGACGGTTCTACGCAATAGTGTATCGAAATAAATAAAAATATGAGTAACGCCGGAATTAACAGTGAGTTACCTGAAGTTAAAGAAGTAAATGGCAGTATAAATCAAGATAAAGTTCGTAAAGGATGGGTAAAATTCGATGATGAATCTCAAAAAACTGATAATGAAGGATCAAGTGTACCTACCGCGGGAACCAGTACATCCTCCGCACCGACTGAGTCTGCTGCTGTTCTAAAGACGGAAAGTGTTCATATAAACTTGGAAAGAGGAGACAAAAATGTCGAGCCCATATCATTAAGCACATTATCTAAAAATGTTGAATTTGTCAATGTACGCTCAGGATTCTGTAAGTATTTACATATTGCCAGTTTAGGTAAATTATTAATTGCTTTAATTTTTTTCCTAATTTTACAATTTGATATTACAGCTAATGGTGATATAATTGTGACTCTGCTTCCTGTAAATTCAAAATGGCCTTGGGTGACAGCAGCCCGTTTTAGACCAGAACTTGTACCTGAGGAATTGATGGCACAAGGCTTGACTGTGAGTTCTCTATCATCTATGTGATGTTTGGCTTATGTTGATGTTATGTCGCTGGCATGGTGTTAATGTTTGTTTCCTTTCAGCTCACAGTTGAGGAGTATGTTCATGCGATGGAACTGCTTATTAATGATGCTCGTTTTACTCTATACAACATTTGTTACAAGCGTGTGCTTGTTTGTTGGATAACGCTTGCATTCCTTGTGCTACTGGCACTATTGTTTTCTGGCCTGACGGGTCTTATTTTGTTTTCTCTTGGAGTATTATGGCTGATATTGAATGCAGCTGCGATTTTTCTGTGCATGTGGATAAAATTGAGACTGTCAAAAGGACTGGAACAATGTTTGGCAAGAGTTAACAAACTACTCAGTAAACATAAATTAATTCTGGCTCTGGATGATAGAGGAAAAATATCTTGTCACAAAGTGAATCTCTGCTTTATATATTTTGATTCGGGCCCATGCATTGCACACATACAACAGTTTATTGATAGTGAAGAGGGCAAAACAATAATGCAGGGCTGGGAACAAAGACTTGATGTACCAACTAATGATATTGTTATACAAGGCACACAATCAACCAGGTTGTCAAGGAAACAGGTATGTTTGGTTTTGTTACTTATTGTTTCATAACAGCTTCAACTCTTTAAGTAGTTTTACTGGGCAGTGTAGTTCAGTAACAAGCTCAATTGGATAATACTATTTGCAAATATATTAAAATATTGGTGGTACACAGAATAGTTACTGGAATTCAATGTTGATAAAAACTGGTACTTGTCTCTATTTAGTTTGAATGTAATTCTTATGCCATACCTAAGCATTCTAATGCTTTAATTTCACACCCAATGTCTAAAAGAACTAACAGTACTAATTTCTTGTGACACAAATGCCTTCATGTTGTGTTGGAAACAGCTTGCATGATTTATTGCTTACTAATCTTATAGGAACTAAATAATAATTTTATAATATTTGGAATTCTTGTATAAGCAAAAAATAAAATCTGTTGTTTTTCTTTGTGCATACAATAATTATAAATTTTGAATAAAAGTACTGATAAATAGAAAATTTAAGATAAAAGCTATCTTAAATTTTGTGGATGTAGTCATGTTTTTAGTTTGTGTATAGTAGTGTAGAACTTTATGTTATGTATTAATGGGTATGCCGTGATTTCCTGGTTGCTTGGAATAGATAACTGTTTCCTTTGCATCTTATCATAACATCTCTGGTACTTGTTATGGGTAATTTTATATTAAATTATAATAATAATCCCTTATGGTAGTACATAATACAATTACAATCACTTCACCAATATGACTGCACGGTTGGTGCGGTGGCTGGGCTGGCTAAAAAAAACCAATGAAATTACTCCCAATCTGATTAAGAAAAATCTAGTAATAAAATGTGTATTATAATATATGCCTTAAATATTTCTTAACTAAGTAATCTTAAAGACAACTGGTTAATGCCAGTCTTCACCTAGGTGAGGTGAGTGACAAGTAAGCTAACAAGTAAAACAATTTACTTGCAAACAACATATAAAAAGAACTTTGATATGTTGTTTGCAAGTAGCATACAGAAGTACAGCAGCGTCCAGCTGTACCAGTGACGCTGCTGTACGTGTCCAGGCTGCATTACTCTACAAAGGTCGAGGAGATTGTAGAGTATATTCAGATCAGATCAAAACGAATTACACTCTAAGGGTTTTGAAATTAGAATCCCACCACAGCGTGAATTTCAATTCATTTGTGGTGAGAGTGCCTTCCGTGGATTTACCAAAATTCATGACACCAGAGTTTTGGCCGAAAGGTGTTGTTTTCCGGCGATTCCGCGGCCGGATACCTGACACCGTGCAGCACACGACGCTGACACAGCACAATAGTCGTGATAATTAGTGTTTAAATTTATTACTTACATTATGTATTTATAGTATTTTAAGTTGAAATTGTAGTAGATATTATAGTATTTTAATATGGGCCTTCGTTGCCTGATATAAATAAATAGTAGTAGTTATAGTTAGTAAATTGAAGTACCCGACATGCAATGTATCATGGATCAATGTAGTGTAGATCACTTTGTTCTGACTTTAATGATTGTGAGTGTTCTAACACCATCCACTCTCATTACCGATTTCTTAACCTCTAATGAATATGATTTATATTTGTTTGGCAAGTTGCATTTGGATTTCCCCAAGTAATGGAGATACCCTCCCTCGCTCAACTCTTATACAGTTTCCCTATTGGCATTCATGCATCTGCATACAATACACAAATTGATGTTGAGAAAGTTTACTAAGCATGCAACATATCAGACTTACCTGAATACTGTTTATTTCTGCTTAATAATGCATGGCTATTTATTGTTATTTATTTACTATATTTGATACTTTTGAGGTTACGTTTGAATTTATATGAATATTATTTTATTATATAGATACTTATCCTTTATTTATTACACTTAACTAGTTTGGTAGACACATCTAGTTTTTGGTGGGTAAGCAAGGCATACGAATGTGCAGGGTATGGCAGAGCAAGTGTACCTCCGGTACCTGCAGCGGTGGGGGAAAGACTTTCTGCGCCGCCGGCTCGACTGGACTCTTGACGAGGAAGGCGGCAACCCCGCCGCCCCGCGACATTTAACACAGGCGCTCTGCCCTTGTCAATATGTTGAGGAAGTATTGCGGAACAAAGAGCCCAGAGATACGCGCGCTTGTTGCCCACTCTGCAACGATTGGCTCAGACGTCGCGGTCTTGACTGACCAAATGTCTTCACTTTTGGCAAGTCTTCAGATTTGATATTGTATACAAAACCTCAACTTGAGTTGTGTTGCATTAAGTTTATAACTTTATTTTATCTTTTCTTTCACAGGAACGAGGCGCTCTTCTATTCCTACGGTATGCGGGACGTTGGGGAACACTGGCTGTTAAAAATAAACTTAACTTAAGTACGCTCGTTGCGGGACGTCATGGCGAAAAATATGTTTGTCCTTGTCAGTATATAGAAGAGCACCTTAAGGTAAAACCTCCTGCAGGCATTGCAAAATATTTTACACTTCCTCACCAGAATGTTCAAATTTATTAATCAAAATCATTAATATAAAATATTCAATTTAACAGCATTATTCAAATGGTATATATAATACTAAACTTTCCGTCCATAATATTTAATATATTATACATAATCATTATTAGCCTAGCCATAATGGAAAACATACTTAGTTTCATGATATTTTAGTTGATAAGATTTATGTATGAGTATGAGCATTGTGTAGTAGTATAAGAGAGTAAGAAGCCAGTTTTCGTCGCGCTGTATTAAACAATACATTTCTGTCTCTGAAAATAAAAAATTGATTGGCCTTGTGTTACCAAGTATAATTCTCTTCTCTAATTGGTAAACAGTATTTTATTCATTAAGTGGACATTAGCGACGAGGGCTTGCTTACCTAAACAAGACAATCATACATATCTCCTGGCCCAACCGGTTAGGTATAATATTATTATTCAATCATCGCTCAAGTCCATCAGCATGTAATCTCGAATTAAGAACCTCAATTATACCTGGTTTATGTATGATATTATAACTTAGTTAAATTTTTTATCGAATTTTTATGTCAAGTGGCCATACATTTAAGCCTTTGCTGTTGTACAGAAATAAGTAAATTTATTGGAATATATTTTAGTCTCATAAAACTGATAAAATCGAGTTTATTGTCGATTTTTTTCTTATTGTTATTTATTATTTTTAATTCTAGTTTTTGATAAAATCAACAGATATTATGCCACTGGTGCAAATTTGCAAAAGCTTGATTATGAACATTTTTTAATAAATGTGAAAACTGATTGGTCTCGAATGTGCATATATATAAACTAGTACACCTAATGAAATCGGAATATAAAAAAGATGCAAAATCACAATTGCACGGACTAGTCATCTACAGTAGCTAAACTGCACAACAGTGCTAAAATGATTCATAATATAAAACCAAAGCTCAAAGTGTGAAATTGTTTCAGAATTATTCTATAAATAAAAAAAATGATTTATTTTTATTATGTCTCTTTTAAATCGTTTAAAAAGATAAGTTTACTTTGTGATCAGGGAGAAACAAATGTAATTAATAATAATGTTACCTAAAGCATTATATTTCATATATTTTAAACATAATATGTCTAAGTAATTGTCACATACATTCCGTTCAAATGTATTTGTAAAAATAAGTACACAAGTATTATAAACATGAAGTGTCGCCACCTTATCTGAAACCACTGTTCAAGCGGGGATTTTTAGGTAATTAAGTGCCTGTCTGTTTTAACCGAATTTGATTGGTGTGATTATTTTTAGTTGTAGGATGAAGATCTTCAACTTGTGTAACTTCTAAAAGTATCCATATTGTCGCCAAAGTTTATAGTTTGTACCTACTAAGGCAAATAATAGAGTAATATTTTTTTATTATTTAACTTTGGTGGAATATGGCATCGATGAATATTAACAATTTTAATGAATATTTTTATTTTGAGAGATTCCCATAAATAAAGTTTATAATTGATAGAAAATTTACGTAAATGTCGATGGAAATTATAAAACAAAATATTACTGGGTAAATTGTTAAAATTTGTTTTTATTAAAGTAAATATACTTGATTAGATTTAAGTACAATGAACATTGTATATAGTTCATAATGTGTTAAAGAAACTATTTTATGGTAGAGGTGGTGGTACTGTAAATATAAAAGGCTGACAGCTAAATAAAACGTAATTTATTACGTTACTTCTTTACAATGAATAATCTTCAAATAATACAGGCACTCTTTATCTAGACTGATTATGAAATGTTTAAATTAACAATTTACTTGGGACATGTAACATATCTTACTGAAAAACGTACTAGGTACTTTTAATATGTGCATCTTTGCTTACCCTTCCGAATAGTAAATGTGATGTAAACGAAATCTGTAGTCGTATTTGACAATAATGATTAGATATTAGAAAAACATTGACGATTTTTTGCATTAAAATTACTTTATACCTCTATATTCTCACTTTACTTTTCTATTTGTCATCGTAGTAACTATATTATAAGTACCTACCTACTGTTCCTCAACAATTATGGATAGTCTACCGAATCTGTTGTTATCGCTAATTGTCTAATTTCTGTTTTCGCGGGTAGCAGCAGCTAACGTATTAGACGTAATATTACAAATATGACTACATATTTCAGCAGATATAGTAAATTCAAAAAATAAATAAATACTTACACAAAGAGAATGCAGCTATATGTATTCTTCTGTCCTTCTTACTTAGATGAAGACGATGCATCCACGTGCGTCCCTCTTGTTTGCCCGCGGTAAATAGTATACAGTGTAATTATATTACTTTTTACTAAATACAAATAAGTATTCATAACGTTGTGATTAATATAACATATTCCGTCCTAAATATAATTGTAAGTATTAGGTATTAGTCTTATAAATCAGTATACCTTTACTTACATTATTATTATTTTTATGTAATTATGTTGAATAATATATACATATTTTTATATTGTGTTTTATTTCATATCTTTTGTTCAACCCCGCTCAACTGTTGATATATTTAATGGTGCAACAGTGAACTAAAAACTGTTAGCCATTCAGGTACAGTCAGCATCAATAGTCGATGACCACATTCAAATTTTCAAAATCACTACATTATATCACCCATAAATCGCTTAACAAGAGAGGGCGCCATTATTGAATGAACATATTGAAAGTTCAAAATTAACTGAACACTACTCGTCAAAGGTCACTGAACACCATTTTGTCAAAAATTGCTGATCGTTATAATATCCGAAAACATCATATCATTAAGTTTTACAAAAGTCACTGAACAATATAAAATGCTTGTTTTGGTTATCCAGTGCAATCACAGCAACGTCCAAAAATAACTTAACATCATTAATAACAAAAGTTACTGAACATTACTTTGTTTCGGATTTGTAGCGTGTAAATTTATACCATCAAAAGTAGCTGAACTGCAAACTAAAAAACGTTGACGATGTTGCTGTATTACGATTGAATAGTAACTATATTTGACTATCAAAAATCACGCAGATTCTGTTTGAATTTATACCATCGCGTAATTAATTATTTTTTAAGTTCGATTGAATTGTAACCTTATTCGTAAAGCAATAACTCATTTTTAAAAATCACGCAGATTCTGTTCAAATTCATACCGTCGACTTAGTTTATGATTTTTATAGTTACAATTGAATTAGAACTTAATCTGTATACTTATAATACTCATTTTCAAAATTACCACAAATTCTGTTTTAATTCAATTCTTTGGGAAACATAGTTGTGGGTATTTGAAAAATTGTTTACTTAATTATCACTTGGATCGGATGTGTCTACATCCGATCCAAGTGATAATTATATATTGTGGTTGGGGTGCGGTGCCAGAAGACCTCCCCGTGGTGCACCCTGGGTGCGGGCGACAGTCTCCCTAACAGGGGTGATAGGGTTCGGTGTGACTGTCGCCCGCAGCAGACTTCTGGACTGGGCGGGCGAACCCGATAGGGTTCTGGAGGCGGCGGGCTGTGTGCGGAGGCTCATAGCCCGCGCTTCCGAGGGGCGTTTCTCCGCCTGTCTCTCTGAACTTAGCAGAAAGCGTGGCGGAGAGGCAGGGCGGTGCTCGTTATGCACTCACCCTGGCAGCGAGCAGCATCGGGACACAAGCTGTCCCCGATTGCAGCCGTCGATATCGTAATCCGTAAGGAGGTCACGGTCATGTTTTGTGACTCTGAACGGGACGAGGGTCTTGGCTTGGTCGCCCGGACCGCGAGGAAGATAACCTCTATAAAAAAATCCTCCGATACTAAGTTCTGGTGCGCGGCGAGAGTATGCATGGCTGAGGAGTAGTGTCATTCGTGAGCGCACCCCCAGCTAGGGGACCAGTGGACCCTCTAGTTGGGAAACAAATTTTCACTTACCCAGGTACAGGGGGCACTGCAAAAAAACAAAAATAAAAAACCACATCTGGAGGAGGAGAGTGCGGGTGAGCTTAGCTCGCCTGCAGTAGCGAGTGAAGGGAGCCCAAGTGGCTTTGGGACTCGTGGTGAGGCGCTGGACTCGTCCAGCAGGCCCCACACACGGGAGTCAAGTCGGAGGGGGTCGGACTCTGAGTCCGACACATCGCTGGCGGAGCGATTGAGCGTGAGCTCGGAGAGCTCACGCCGTCGCGTGACGGGGACGTGTAAGCGTCCCAGACTGGAGGAGGACGTTCTGTCCCCGTCCTCTGGCGCGCAGGAGGCGCCTCCCCCTAAGGTCCCCACGGCGGCGCGGGGTAGGGGTGGCAAGGGCGGCGGTCGCCGGAAACCGGGAACCGCCGCCTGCGCAGAGCCAGCCGGGCAACTGGCTGCGGAGGGCAGGGCTCTCTTGAGCGCTGCCCTCTCAGAATCCTCCGCCATGGAGGTGTCGGAGGGCGAGCCCGGCTCCGAGAGTGAGCGCGGCTCCGAGGGCCTTCACCAGACCGTTTGGGAGGAGCTTCGTAGGGTGGCTGGGAAGAAGTCCCAGCAGGCCAGGCAAGCCCTCATGAACAAAGCGGGGGCCAGCATCTTGTCGGCGGCCTTGGAGCAGTGCACGATGCCCACCGCTGGCGGGGTGCACGAGGAGCTGGCTGAGATGCGGCGGGAGTTGGCGCGCTTGACGGCCTCCAACGCCGCTCTGGATTGTTCAGGGACTTTAGAGATGAACGATGGTATGCTATTTTTGTCTAAAATTTGTTCAGAAACTTTAGAGACGAAGAATGTTTTGCTTTTTTTACTATAACTTTGTTTAGCGACTTTTGAAAAGTAATGGTCACCTATTTATGCCCTTTTATGATAATCATTCATTTCTGGCGCTTGTCATGTTGAGCGATTTAGGTATAATACGTTGTACAGCGATTTTGAAAATTTAAATGTAGTCATCAACTTTTGATGCTGACTGTACTTCGTATTATCTATCTATACAAATATTAGGTAATCGGGAGATTATTGAAATAAAATAATTGGTTTTCGAGTCAATAAATTTATTAAATTACTAAGAAGAGTAAGATAATAACATTTTTAACATGATATTAATAAGTATTAATATAATTTGGCGTCAAACCATGATTTAACTTCTAAATATCCCAGAATAGAGAAATTACAAATATTGCTTATTAAGTTATTCATACAAACCTAGCAAGAATCTATGATTTTATTGTGGGGTAGGTAGGTTGGTACGTAGAAGCTGGAAGGGACAGGATAGGTCAGATCAGTCGATTTCCAATGTCCATAGCGAGACACGTGCGACGATTCTCATTTCTTCTGTCATTAGGAAAAGTAGGAACAAGTCATATAGGATATAATTCAAAATTAAGATTATTTATTGCATCTAATTTTTAGAAATATCTGCCTAGCCACCCAATGGGTGCCGGTAATATTGTGCAAGGTGATGCTATGTCTTACATTTCGTTCTTTCGTATCAGTACGGGGTGAAAAGAATTCGAGGAATTCTATCCACCCCGTTCTACTGTTACAAGAAATAGCTTTGTTACAAAAATTTTGCGGTGTAAGTAAATTGATCAGATTGACCCGTTTAAACACCAATTATGTTCATTTGAAGAATGGACTTGATCATAAGACTTGGGACTTGACTAACTTACGAGAAGTTAAGTACGATTTAAAAGGCACAAATAAATCGATGATTTAATTTTCTACATACTATGTAGTTAGGTAGCAACTTCTATAGAAAACCTTTCGATAAGATGTAAGCAGTGTTCAGCGAGACATAAAACAGCAAATACACTACCCATATCGCATGTTGTTTTTAATAATAATAAAAATGCTTGATTAACGAATACTACTACGTGCTTTGTACATACTATAATTAATTTTAAGTGCGTGAGTTAATTATCTAAATGGTCATAATCATAATGTATGACTGGAAGCCTTTTTGTCTAGCTAGGTATCTACTGTTAATGTTACAAGGCCTTACAAAGTGTGTATTACTAGTATATCTGCTCAAGTCCATCAAATATACGAAATAATAAGTTAGGGAATTGCCATACGAACCATCGTCAACCAATATATGTACATACGTGCTGAATTATTGACTAAAGCAAACTGATAAAATATTAAGCTCAATATGCAAGTTCTATTATGAATGTATAAAAATGAACTCAAATGTGTTAATGGGTAAGCATAACATTAACAATTTCCAAAACTTGTTAGACATTTAATAGAACCACAATTCACTATCTTGATCCGATACCTTTATGAAGAATCAGGTTGATCCTTTGTGCAGACATGTTACAGAAAGACATTTAAAAAATTAATTTTTAAATTAATTATATTTTATACTTTAAATAAAGCCACACCTTAATTTTTAATATCGAAAAAAGGAAAGGACAAAACTAAAGTTGATTAAATAAAACCCAAAATTGAATCACAGAAACAATATTTATTATAAATAATGTTTATGAAAATATAAAATAAAAAATAACGTTTTGATACTTATCGTTAATTACAAAAAGAGTTTATGTGTGTATGGTTACATGTTTGTTTTTCGGGAACTTGTTAATTTTTTTACAATAAGTATAAAAAAATATCACAGTAAAATCTAAACATAGCCTTGTATTAAATTATGTATATTTTGCAATTCTATAATTTATTTCGGTATAAATGGAGAATGGCGCTTGAGGTTGAATTTTATAAATTGTATTTATAAGATAACATGTTTGACTTATACAACTATTTTAAGAAACCTATTCTAAAGAAAGAAATGGATATTTATTAAGGTAGTTACGATATGTCAATGAGTAAAATGTCTAATATGCAAAGTACTAAAATATATTATATTGTATTTAGTACACGATAGTTCAGTTTGAAATAGCAACGACGGTAAGTTAGTCGTCGTATGTTCGAGTGCCTGCTCGGGTTACTGTTTTTTCGAAAGTTATTAAATTTGTTTAATACTAAAATATAGATTTATCATAATACTAACATTTTATTCCTGTATAATTTGTTTTTACTACCTGCCTATTTTTAATCTAAAACAACTAAATCCAATACATTGGTAAATATAGAAAATCCACTACATACAGGTAAGACTACTAACACAATAATTTAATATTATACATATCATATTATCAAAAATAAATTCGTAGTTACACATGTCTACAGCCCTACATAAAGCAATTGATTTTATAAATCGTTTTACACATAATACTTAAAATGAGGTGTTGGTTCATGCATCAAATAAATAAAAACTGATGATACAGAATTACAGTATCTCAATATTACGCTTCGGTCGCTACGGTCATAAACAATGTGTTTGGTTTTCATTCTAAAATTTGAGCAAGTATATAGGGATCTAGATAATTTGCTATGACTTATATTTTAATTTCTACGTTTCTTCTTTTTTGGCAGAAGTTTAGAAGTATCGCAGGGATACGGATACGGTTTCATAATGTTATCTCGATCTTTGACTTGGTCTTCTTTATTGATGGGCTCTATAATGTCTTTGTCATGTTCTGTTCTAGCATCATCACAAACGATTGATTCTAGCGATGTGACAGTAGACCGGTCATCAATAGTTTCACGAGCACTAAGGTTGAAGAATGGTCGATCTTCAAGGGTCACGACATAGTTTTCATGTTCCGAGCTAGAAGGTTTGGTAGAAGCCTCATCATCAAGAGCAGCTTGGTGCATGAGTTCTCGCTGTGACTCCCGCGCTTCCATCAGGAATATGCTCTCCTGTTTTGCCACAACACAATAAAATAAGAGAGGTTGTAAATAAAACAATAGAACTGTAATTAGTCACGTTTGTTGTCTGTTGATTCATACATGGTGCTCGAGATCAGTGTTGGGCTACTATAGACTTGTAAATTTAGTTAAAATGACACGCGACTTAGTACGAATTTAGACCCTCTGTAGAGAATTGCTTACTTGACTTAAAATAATTGATTAGCCATATATGATTGTAAATTTAATATATGGATTTGTTTATATTTTTAAATATTAATAATTTCCTTTTTACAATACATAGAAATATGGTTATCAGTAGTTAAGGCATGTCAATTAGAAAAAGCTAAGCTAAACAATTTAGACGTGTATGTTAAAATAGTGGCTTAGTGAGACATAAAGAGTTGTAGGTACTGGTATTGTTTTTAGAAGCTTAGTATTCAAGCACATAGAAATTGCCTTATCGAGTAAAAAATACTTGCATAATTCCATTTCATACATATCCTTATATAACTCTCATAGTTACCGTTTTCAAACATCCATAAGAATACAACTGCAGCTTTAACTACATTAAAAACTTAATTTCATATTTATGCAAATGTAGAAAATGGCCTAAGTTTGATAACTCCCTCACATAATCTAACAACATTAAAATTTTGCAGTTATTGTCCGCAACAGATATTCCTCAATAAGGCATCGGAAGTGAGATCTAATATAGCGATTGGGCTCATAATATTCCAAATTCACATAAGCCAAATTAAAAACTTGTTACTTACAAATAAAGAAATTGTGTCATTGCTCAAAAAATCAAAGTAAAGCTACTCTACTATGCTACAGATATTAACAACTTGTGAAGTTGTGAAAAATAAATAAATACTAAAACTTAACATGATAAACTACGCCAATATGAAAAACTTTGCAGAAACGCGATATCTAATCAAATTTTTACTAACAGCTCAATATGTCTCACTGAGATATGTACGAGTTTATATAATTAAATGGAGGAAGACCAGCGCGTGAAGCTAACGAACTGTCGAAAATCTCTAACTGATTGATTCACAAACTTATTGTTAAATCTCTCGCGGCTTCACCTATAATATTTCGAATAGGTCTCGACACTAGAAATCAGAGGCCTTAGTACGAGTTTGTTTTACGTTTAAAGTAATCGTATCGAGTACGCGTTCGCCGCTCTGGTTGGTTGGTTCATTGGCGCCGGCCAATCAGAGCGCCGAACTCGTACTCGTTTCGAATACTTTAAGCGTAAAACAAACTCGTACTAAGGCCTCAGAATTTAAACAATACCCTCTCTACAGTCGGGTAAAAAGACATTGTTACTCCCTGTAAAAAAAACTTTCCAATGGTTTTGATTGTTTCAAATTTATACAGTAGTTTCAGAGCCTATTCAATATCAATACAAACAAGGAAACCTTTCCTCTTTAAAATTTGTCTCTATTGTAAAGGCGATAAAGTTGAAAATGTATAATTTAACAGTTTAAGGTAACTTGACGAGCTGGTTTCTGTGCTTAAATATGCAAATGCATTACCTTCACATCTTTAGTGGTGTACTGGTCCAACTTGTCGTATATGACAGCATGGAGTCCCATGTCTTTAAGTTTCTTCACGACACTTTTGTTGACTATGTCGTCACCCCAACAGAATATGATCAAACCAGCGTCTGTTGCGAGTTTCACCTGTATAGAAGTATGTATGTAGGTTTAGTTAGGGAAATTAACTTCGTATTGAGCATTTTATTTTTAATGCTGGGGGTAAAACTTCAGGAAGAAAAAGAAATAATTGTCCAACGTAAGGTTATAAGACAGACTGACAGTGAATTTAATCCGATACTCAAATCTCAAATTGAAAGTATTACATCACTATTTCAATTTCAACTAAGTTCAACTTAGGGTTAGATTTAGCTATAAAATTAATACATATGTCAAAATATATGTATAAGTGCCAAGGCTCTGGGCAAAACCAATCAATAAAATCACGATCTTTCATTTCTATCTGACATTCTGTCTACCTGTTATCAAATCACGTAAATGGATGATTTCGATGAAGTTTTCACTGTTGCTAACCAAAAAAATAACAGCAATTGTGATTGTAAATGATAAATTAGAATGATTATTGTGTACGAAAGGTATCTAAGTTATTTTGATAATTGAATGCATGGCCTGAAAGACAAAAGTGAGCATAAATGCGTAGAATTTCATCGTAGGTCGACAATGCATTAGTAATGCTTCTAGTGCTGCAGGTGTACCACTAAAGCACGACTAAAGCTAAGGTGACTGCTTGCTACCAGGCAGAAAGTTGTTGTTAAGGACATTAGATTAAAAAATTAACCAAGAAATAATAGTTGCAGTAAACAAAGACCACTTCACTCGCGTATTAAACCCAGGTCGAAATGCACAATTGCGCATCAAGCGTATATGTCATTCGTTGGTACAAAGATCAGTCGTACATATTAATACTGGATAATATCTACTGTCACAAATTGATCCTACCCATGTTCTGTGTCATCAGTTTGTTAATTTCAATAGGCATGGCGACTATTTTTTAATTTTTTGTCCGTCTTTTAGATATTTTAAAAATCTTCGATACGTATTTTTTCTTTTTTCTCGTATCCAAAAAAACATGTAGATATTTTGAGTTAAAATGACGCGTGACGTCACAATTAGGTACGATTTCTCCGTAAGTGTGACGTCAACACCCCCCACTCCCTAACTTTAATGCGGAATAACTACGTATTCTTCTGTTAATTTGATAAAACAAAAAATACGTGTCTGATATTTTCGTGCGATCTTAATGACGGACTAATTACTTTTTTGATTTTTTTACCCTGTCGACACGCCTATTCTATACTCATGTAAACGCTTAAACGATGATGGGTGAAAGGTTCTCTTATCTATCATATTACCAACACAATTAATTGCGCTGTTGTTATATGGAGATATATGATAAACATGATCACATAATTGCGCTGTTGTTATATGGAGATATATATATATGATAAACATGATCACATAATTGCGCTGTTGTTATATGGAGATATATGATAAACATGATCACATAATTGCCTTTATGAAAAAATATGTACCACATAAGTATCAATAAACAGAAGATCGATCTAAACAGTTAATAATGCGCGATTATGACGTAGAATAAACTGTAATCTGTCGTGTCGAAACCCGCCTCGCTAATGGGGATATCGGCCGAGTTGGACATTGTCAATCCTCACGTGATCGCGTCGAGTTATATTTATATGGATCGAGGTCGCAAAGATTTTTTTATATCAATCTTGATCTGAAACGTGCTACCTAATCAGTAAATGTACACAACTACACACATTCGAATTTATGATAAACCAAGCGTGATACAGTCACATGCAAAAATATTGATACAATTACAATTGGCTTGAACATTAATTATTATTACTACTGATTAAATTCATGTTTACTTACTTAGAAAGCAGAATGATTTGTTTTATTTGCATACCAATTAGATAGGTTCTGCGAAACTGCTATAATAGACAATGTAAATATTAAGAGTTAAAGATCATTGAACGGACGCTATGTTTGTGACTTGTGTATTATCTGTACACAATCTACAAGTGCATCGTCCGATGAACAGTAAGATAAGATATCATCTTAAAATATTCACCTGAGTTGGATCTCTGAGCAAATCTTCAGTGTGTACAACGACCCCCAATATTTCCGTACTGACTGCGCTCTGTACGGCAAGTGGTATGCTGGAACATCTAGCATCGCGGTATGGCTGGTATCTTTTTGTTATACCCTGAAAGAAAGAAAAACAGAATTTTCTAACTGTATAAACAAATACATATAAAGATACAGCTACATTAAAATTTCATCTGGCATCCTTCCAAAAGAATGAGTTCACTGTGTTATGTAGGTAGATTTTGTTGTATTTTACAATTTCAATACAATAGAGTACTGAGCACATACATACAGGCTACGACAAAATATAATTTTGGCTAGAATCATAGCTTTCGGGATTTCCTGCAAAACATGTTATTTAACGAAATATTGTAGTAAACAACACATTACATGAACAATGTTTTACAATACTCGGACATGCAACGTTGCCAATTTGGAGATTTCGTTCTACTTCTGTCGAGTATCGACTTATAAATTGTTCAACATTAGTATACAATAGAAGCAAGTGGAAATTAATACTTACAATAGTTAAAAACATCACAGGATATTTATTCTGCTTTTGTCTGACCATCGTGCAAATGTCGGGGTTGAAACAAGAGAATATAATGCGGCGATCACCGGCGTGTTTTAGAACAGTTTCTAAAACCTGTAAGGGAAATTAATTGATTTTGGTATTGATGAAAGTAAGGGCAAGTCGTTGTAAAATGGTAAAAATTCTCTAATTTAGTTTAGCATAAATGTGCAACTGCATGATGGGCTAAATAACTTAAAATTATTGAAACAACACTACATTTTGTGCAAATATAGGTACTTACTATTATTTATAAATCTGCATGAATATGCAAATAATATCGTCCGTAGCTTCAATGTAATAAGGACAACAAGCACATTTGCGTAGGTAATAAAATTTTGTAATTACTGTCAGTCACTCACCTTGTCTACGTACGTATTCATATCGAATGGGTTGTTCAATTCAAATGTGCCATCATTCAATTCCATGGTCCACTTCAACTCCACATTGAAACCAACATGTGGATCAATTTGTTTCAAAGTTTCTTCTAAAGTAGGAAAAGGTTGGTGTTCTTCTAATTCGTCATCGAAAAATAATGTTTCTTGATTACGTCCTTCAAGTAGGTGATAAACCTATAAAGAGTAATGAATGAACATTACGATTTACGATCATTGGCACGCGTGTAACGAGTGTTAGTCAGCCTGAAAATTAATTATTAACGACATTCATTGTATTAGACTTGCTTGTGTAAGATATTTACACTTTTGAATTAAGTTACTTACCTTGTTTTTTTTTTCAATAATTTTATTTATTATTCTAAAACTCATAGTCAGTAGTACATACCGCTAACCTTCTGTAACCATTATAATATTATGGATTTGCATTATGAATCTGATCCCGCCCCACTTCCCACCTAAGTCGACAAAAAAATTCGAAGCCAAAATCTTTAGCGACGAATACGTTAAATGTCCGCAGTTAGTAACCGCAACGTATAAATCCCCATTGCTGTTGCGCAACGAAGATCGTTATAATCATAGAAGTTGCTGGATTCTCAGTCTACACAAGAATGAAGAACGAACCTTTGACGGATCTTAAACCTCGAAACATAAAGTAGCTGTAACATTTTAAATGAAATATTGAAATAGTTATCAGCCAGTACATCTCCAGGATATTTTTAAACATCATTTTATCCCCACGACCTACTAACACTACCACTGACAATAATTTTCATCGATGACACAGAATAAAATATCTTAATGCTAGTACACTAAGGTACAAAGTTGTATGAAGTTCAATGTAAAACATTAAAGTAGGTATACAAGCTCCCTTCTTTTAAGTTGTTTAAGAATGATTGATAGTTGTGTTATTGGCAATACAATTTAGACATGCATAATCAAAATTAAAGAAATTTCACTTTATTTAATAAGTATTGCTAAGTTGCTTTATAACTGTCTGCTAAAACTACACTTTAAACTGTCAAACACCAAGCGATCACCGGTGACCGCAACCTATTGTTCTATAATTGTGTCTACAAAACCGGTACTCGACGAGTTAAACTGTCAACACAAGGACACCGGTGACCGCTACCTATTGTTCTTTAATTGTGTCTATAATGATGGTACTCAAAGGGTTAACCCGTTGAAATTCATCCCCTAAATTTCTTCATACAA
The DNA here is from genome assembly GCA_038387885.1 of Spodoptera picta. Classification (NCBI taxonomy): domain Eukaryota; kingdom Metazoa; phylum Arthropoda; class Insecta; order Lepidoptera; family Noctuidae; genus Spodoptera; species Spodoptera picta. The sequence goes on along the minus strand of JAZHFQ010000438.1, from coordinate 2,592,046 downwards.
AAGTAGTCTCTAAACATTGGAAATAAGGTCTATACTGTAGTTAGTGGAGAGCGGTCACCAGTGACCGCTTGGAGATGTATGGGAGTACCGTCATTATAGACACAACTAAAGAACAATAGGTTGCAGTCACCGGTGTCCTCGCGGTGTTTGACAATTTAATTCATTTGTACTTGTTTTAATTTTGATAAATTCAACTAGTTAGTGTTTAGTTAAGTTACACTTTATTATTAGAAAGTTAAACATATCTTATTAGATATGTTCATAGTAGAGTGCATAATGAATATTTTTTTCTAAATGAGTTTCTAAAAAAAAGTCAACAATTACTAATTGGAATCAGAATAAAATTGTAAGATAATTACTTAGTGTTTTTTCTCTGAATGTGGATGAGGGTTTTTTAAGTAACAACAGAATGCACAACACAATAGTATTATTAAAAATATGAAACTTTGTGATAAGTTGTATAGACTATACTATATGGAATACATACCTTTAATTTTTGTAGATGCTCTAAGGTCAAATCCTTCACAGGTACTTCCAACATTTCTGTATGTTCAACTTCTCTCTTTCTTTTCATTGATATACATACATAAAAATCATGATAAATTACTGGCACCATATCCTTACTTAGCTGAACATCGAATTCTAGTAAGTCTGCCCCACTGGCAGCTGCCTTTTTAAGAGATGCTATGGTATTTTCACGAATAGCATCCCCACTGAAAACAATAAAATAAAATTAAAATTAATTCCCAGAAAATAATATTATGAAGATGAACAACAACAAAGGAGGTAATTAAAAGTACTCACTCTTTGGTTTTAAAGCTAGCACCTAAACCCCTATGTCCAACTTCTAAACCAGTCCAAGTGGGATCCCAAAATTTTCCTAAAGACATGCTGAGGTCGCAGAGTTGTTCAGGCATAGGGTTGACAATTAGGTACCCAATATTTACTGTTCCCAAAGGCCTATGTTTGACATTACAAGTCACAGGTAAATCTAGAGCACCCTCTGAGGACTTAAACATATTTGGAAGAACATATGTGTAACCCACATGGCATGGTGGGTCTTCTGATGCAGCTCTGCTACTGTAGGCATAGAAGTCCACAAGATATGCAAGAGCATTTATATTAGGAGCTGTGACATTTATTAGTAACACATCATCTTGCTTGTAGTCTCTGCCAAATTGTTCCTGTGGCTTCATAACACAGATTGCTGGGTCATCATGGAGTGTTGACACATCAACCAGTACCCCACACTCAGGACCAGCACTAGCATCAGTGCTGAGGGATGAATCATCAACCTGTGCATCTGCACCAAATGATAATTTAACAGGCGTAATTTTTATACGCAATAATCTTTTGGCTAAACAACTCTGCAGTTTCAATGGATTATTCATAAACTTGAACTGTAGCAATGTTGACACTGTGAGCCAACCAGAATATACCATATGCTTATTGTCGCAATAGCCATATGTGTCGGTAAAAGGATGAAGATCTGTTTCTTTTATAATGCGTGGCTGCTGATGTGTTTCCCATTGACGAATTATTATTGCATTAGAGTTGGCTTCATTAACAATACATTTACCATAACGATACAATATATCACAGGTGTTTGGAATTGTAATAGATTTACACCACAAATCTGTACCTTCTTCGCGGTCAAGTAACACAACCTTGTTGTTGTCCCACTCACCGAGCGCTGGAATACTTCCCGTGATGAACATTTTTTCTTTGGGGCCGACATCTGGCGCATTCACCGTGAAAGTCCATATTTGAGTCATTATTTTACCTTCATGCTCAGGTGGTTTCTCAGCCATTTTTTTTGGTCGTTTATATTTTGGTTTTTTCGGGTCTTCTAAAAAAAACCAGCGTTGCATCTTGTAATAATTGGTAACTCTTTTTTGGGTCAAAACATAACAAAATATAGATTTAAACATATGAAAAATACACACCAGAATATTATAACATTAAAAATACATTTTCCAAACCAATTTGGCCTTTTTACTCGGCTATTGAAGCAGCGAGCGACCCGTCTGCGCCAGCCAGCTTCTCACGACAAGTGACAACGGTGACAACTGACAAGACAACTGTTATGAACTGTTATCGGACAGTGACAGTGATGAAGAGACAACTGAATATATTCAGTTGTCTCTTCACGTTAATGTTGATATATATCATAGATTTAGTATTATATTAGATGCGTCGTAATGATCTAATTGTAGTACATCAGGTGTCAAGCGAATAACAACATTGGATTTGGATTGCGATTTTTAACAATAAAAACGCTCCCAACTAAATTGTTTTATTCTGTGAGTGTCTAGTGGTGCATATTCAATATGTCTACTTGTTCAATAATTCAGTGTGGGGCAAAGAAAAACCCCAATCAATCTCATTTGACTATGTACAGGTTAGTAGCCGTATTTTAAGAAAAACTTTATCATACTATTAGTTTTCTTGTTTATCTAGCCTTTAGTTTTATATATAGAATAAAAGCCTCCAAAAGTACATTCAATTTGTTTCTGATAACTAACTTCATTTGCTAAATTTGTTTTCTGTTTTGTTTACAATACAAAATGACGATATACAATAGTGATGTATTTTATTTAATAACATATCGATAAGAAACTAACATATTTTAGGATGTGCTCTAATATATAATCTTAATATAAGTGAAAATATATACAACTTAAATATAAATAACTATGAACTAAAATATTTACACCTTAAAAAAAAGTAATAATAAATAAATAAGCTATAATAAGGCATCAAAAAAAAAAAATTTTTCCTTATCATTATCGTGAGGTAGGGTGCCCAAAAGACTGGCAGCATTACCACGTTGAATGGCAATGCTTAACCTTTGTCCAAGGTAGAAGCCAGCCCTTCGATCACCTGAAGTGTCAACCATCCTCTTTACAATATCTTTGTAAAGAAGATGTGCACTTGGTCCCCACGGCCCTAAAGTTTCAACCCCAAACGGTTCGAAAGCATAATTGCCAATCAGGCTATCATACTTTCGCCGTTTGAGGTTCTCGGCAGCAGCAGCGGCAGCACCGGCTCGACACGCTGAGTTTGGAAGATGGCATGGCGCCAGAGTATCAACGCAAGTGGCGTCCCATACTAAAGGCCTACCCATCTTCCAAGGGAATAATGACATACCGTCGGGTCTCTTGCCATCGTTGCGTACCAAGCCATTAGGTTCTAAAGTAGCTGGCACGCCAACGGAGACAAGAGCTCGACGAATTATGTCATTAATACTCGCGTGTCGAGCAAAACGACCCGCACTACGGCTACACGACAAGCCGTGGTGTCCAAGGCTGTTGACATCTTCACCACAACGACAACGATGAGGTGAACAAAATGAAGCCCCAAGCCTTAAACAAATTGCAGCGCGGAATGTGGTGTCGTCCAACAAAGTACCTAAGTTGGACGAAGGCAAAGCAAGAAGCCATAACCCTGACTCCCACTCACCCACAGCCAAAAGGCGAGCTCGCTCTGCAGTTGAACAAGCGGAGTTCAATAGATTTTCGCTCACTTTCCTGCAGAGCGGCTCGTCCCATTGTCTCTGGGAGAGTGATTTGACGGGGGGTCAATATTTGGGCAAGCGATTTTCCAAGCTTTCACAGCTTCCACTAAAAATGGTACATCAAAATTAACCAGTGATTGAGAAAGAATTTTCCTGGTTAATTCTTCAGTACCATGGGCGGAAGATATGAAAGCTGGTAGGCTTACACTGGAAATTTTACGGGCGCCAAGCCCACCCATGCGGACAGGCAGAGTAGCTTGTGTCCAGGCTCGGTCGTCGAGAGCCACATTCAAAATTAAGGATAAAGTTTGTCTAATGCTTCGGTCAATTTTTTCTAAAAGAAGGGGTGCAGACCAGAGGTGGGTCGAGCGCAAAAAATACATAAATTTGGGACCAAAACAACAAAAACGAATAATAGTATAGGCCGAATGCATTCTAATGTGATACAGTCTTTCTGAAACGACAGAAAAATTTTGAATTTTTTCATCAATAAAACTTTGAAAAGAGTCCTCGAAGACGGGCGCACCTAGGAGGCGAAGCGAACATTTATCGACAACCGAGATATTAGGCGCAAAAGTAGTAAATTTTGATATGATCTGTCTGTCGGTAGAGTCATGTAAAAATATCTCACACTTGGAATAATTTAGGTCAAGGCCAATAGCATGAAGTTCGTCTTTTAAAAATTGGAAATCATTTAAAACTGTATCTGCATCGCCTCCCAGGGTACCGTCATCGAGGTACCACACATTAAATTTAGAATTTAGCTGTCGTATAATAGGATTAATGGCCAGGCTAAAAATCACTGGCCCAAGGGGATCGCCTTGTTGACAGCCAACGGCTGATTCCAAAAGGTTGTCCTGATATAATAATTTTGTAGGGTGTCTATAACATTGCCAGAGAAAACTAAAAATTTGGGGTACTTCCTTTTTAACTTCTGTCAACAGAGTATCCCTATTGACCGAATTAAAAGCATTCTTAATGTCAACCTTCAGGATGATATCACCTTTCCTGGAATTCAGGTAGGTCGACAACGCATGCACGGCAGCCTCGCAACCCCCTCTAGATCCATACCCGAGTTGAAGGGGCTGGAATTTTTCCGAAAGAAGATTATTATAAAATTTGCAACAAATCTTGGCTGCCATGCGACGATAAGTTGTTCCCACGGCAATGGGACGAATACCGCCATCCTTCTTGCGTAGGGCACATAGATTGGCCCCGTACAAAACGTCGATGACGGATTCGTGCACATTGCCGGAGAGCATAAGATTGATCAAAACCGTAAGCTCCTTCAGCAGCGTCACGCCGGACTCCCCGGCGCTTGAGCTCGTCAGATCTTTGAGATGCTGCGGCGTCAAACCGTCGAGGCCTCCGGCAGAACCGCTCCGGAAGGAGCCTATGGCAGTGACCACTTGTCGACCTGTAACAGATAGGGTATGAATATCTGCTTCTGGAGGATCCGGAAAAGAGAGACCATCTACTGGGGCCGGGTGTTTGCTCTCCAGAGCTTTAAGTGTATCTGGAGAACATGGAGCCAGTACGTCATTGCTAAAAATAATTCTGGCTGCGCCGCTAATATCACCTTCACCTATTTTGGTCTCAACTAAATCTGCTAAAGTTTTGGTTGAGGCATAGCTGCAAGCCGGTAATTTTGGGTCGAATTGGGAAGCCGAAATGCAATTTTCTTTGATTTGTTTTGTTAAGGAATTTTGAAAAGCCAAATTCTTTTTAACATGTAAGATTTGGTAAGGGAAGGTGAGGAGTTGTTCCCAGGCGCGTAACGAGTTCTCCTGTGCTGCCAGACGGACACAATTTGCTAACTGTTGCGCAACTAAAGGTCTGGCACCACGGGGAACTCGTTTAAGTACAGGGATAGATTTTTTAAATTTTGATAATCTTTTCCAAAAGGGATCTGTCGAAATAAGAGGAGTAGTATCGGTAACGGGGCTGAATGTACTTTGAGATTTGTGAACACGTCCAATGTGTACATTCAGCCCTCGCTTACCTTTAAAATAGCGAGCCTGGGAACATAGCGGGCATCTTTCCAAAGAAAGCTGCGACGCTGAAGGGTGACTACCGAATACACCACAGTCCGCACTCGCTGTTGTGCTTGACATATTTTTAGTTTGTACGTTATGGAGTCCAGTTGAGTAAGGTATCAACATAAAGGGTTTGAAGAGACGATTTTGAAAATAAATCTTACAGAATAGAAATAAAAATAGGGATAGTACCAAAACATAATAATATCAATTCTTCATACAGTAGGTGCTGTCATTTAGTTCAGTCTATGATTTGTTCCACTAAATACACAAAACTGAAATAATTTTTGTTTTTTTTTGCACAGATTCCCTAGAAATGAATGCTGCGTCAGAAGTGGCTTGAAGTCATTGGGACGGAAAATATCAAACCTGGACTTATAGCGCCACGTATTTGTTCATTACACTTTGCAGTATCATCCTTCAATAAACAATTACAACACATACTGGTATTTTTTAACCATTTATTTTTACGACCACACAAGCGCTAAAGTTCCTGTATCGGACTCAGGCGGAAAAAACGCCCCGGTGCCACCATTGTGTGGACTATGCACCGCCCGGAGACCGGTAGAGTTGTCCCCGTTTGAGCAGAGTATCGCAGTGTCCTCGTGAAAGCAATAGATGACAATGACCTTTCACGCCGGGCCATGGTCCAGGCTAGTGAACGTCTAACAATGGGATGCTCGCCATCTGGTAATTAACTGGACCGAGATCATTCGTGAACAACATGTGATCCATGCGCTTCAATTTTTAAATGTCCTCAAACCGTAGGGGCCCGGCACGGGCGATGCCCGCTTACTAGGGCTGTGGGTAATTTTTGAAAAGGAGGGTGTTGTCCTAAAACACAAAGGGCAACTGTCACTGAATAACACACGTATGGTTTTAGCCAGCAAAAGTCTGACATGCTCCCCCGCTCTACCCAGAGTGCGAGAAGTCATTCGATGATTTGTACCTTAAAAAAAACACCCAAAGTACATGATTTTTAAACTGTCAAACACCAAGCGGTCACCGGTGACCGCAACCTATTGTTCTATAATTGTGTCAATAATGACGGTACTTGACGAGTATAAAACTCTGCTATCGATATCGATACTTTTTGGTTTTGACTACAGTACTTCCCTAGCAATGGCAGCCATTTTTAGGCTTCGGTTTCTAGTAGGTATGCACGCCTATTACTGTAGGTATTTCTGGTCCATATTATAGTAGGTCTGTGATATATATCAACAACAACGTCAAAAAATTAGAAACAAATTGTCAAATCATAATGACAATGACATTGTAAAGTCTGTCTAACATCATGGTGCAGCACTAACGAAATCTTGGCTGTTTTAGTTTTTCTGCTTAGATTAATAGAACTAGGTTAATAAGATTTTATAGAAAGTACGATAGGATAATAGAAGTCAATCAAGGATCAAAAAATAAAAATCAGAAATTAGGTTTTAGGCAAAAATAACCTAGTTCATTACCCCCATCCCTAATTCCCATAAGGCCGGCAGGGCATTTGTAACACCTGTTTTTTTGAAGGGAAAATCATCGATTGACTGCTGCCGCCTGGGTGAGGCGGGAGGGAGTGTCAGATTCTTACTGACTAAAAACCACCCCGTTCCTTCTCCTGCACGTCGAGCCGAAGCCCCGGTTACCTGTTAGGTTCTCCGCGATTCCGAATCGGCATCAGCCCTGTTGGGCCCAATCTGTGGTGCTGGTCTGATGGCTCTTTGAGGCGCGCGCGGAACGCGACGCGCCGTACGCTCGGGTCTGTTTCTGGTCGGACGGGGAGCCACCCATGCTCGCCGTCCGCAGGCCCGCGCTTACGGTGGCCGGAGATCGTCTCGCGATCCCCGACGCCCGGTGTGTCCTTCGCCATTCGCAAAATAAATTACCTTATATTCAAGAAGACGGCTTCAATACCTTTTTATTCAATTCGGACATTTCATTCGGAAGATATCACGAGTTTAAAAATGCAAGTATTAGAAAAAAGTCGCGTGGTTGCCCCTCACCGCGCTCAGCTAGCCATCATGCGATGTAGGCTCCATGTAAGCGTCACTGGGGTACGGTGGGGGGGGGGGGGCTGAGTCAATTTAATAAAATAACGTGCCGGCTGGTGTTTAATAAATGCAAAAAAAGTTATCTGTAGGTACGAACAAAAAGTCAAGGAATTTATACCCAAAATTGGGTCTACGTCTATGTTCCTTGCAAAAAGTAACCATAAGTAGGTCATTTACATAAGTAATTGCCTGCCTACCTAATTATACTCTGATGCGTGATGTTTAGCCTCTCTGCGTCGCTTAGTACTTGTTTGTTGTTATTTAGATGAGTTGATATCAACTTACCCCCACCACGATATAATCTAGATATCGTCCATGACGGAAATTAGTACGCATTAGTCTAAACAAGTGTAAGTTCGCAAGATGCTCGCGAACTGCACATTCGCCGAATATGTGGAAGTGGATGGAAAATCGAGCATTATTTTGTTATGTCATTCTAAGAGGTGATGTTTAAAATAAATACAACTCACGATTAATTAATAAATTTATATTTTGTATAAATGCTTAAACATACTTATACTTTTTACATATTTACATGTTTTTAACCATATTCCTTAACAATTATTTACATTAAGCAGTCTTTTTGAGTGTCTAACTCTAATTATAATAGCCTGTGTTTACAAGTTTGTGTCACTAGCCACAATCGCATTAACACAGCCCAAAGGGAACCTATAATAAATGACTCATTTATTCACAAAACAATTATTACTCTTAAAATGGGCAGTTCACACCAGGATGTAAAAACGTACAATTATCACCTTGTCTACATGATCCTTTTCGCTGGAAATATATGCAAACCGCTTTGCGGCTACCACGTGCACCACCTCTACCTCGTTGAGGACCCTCCCAGTTTCCAGGGTTTTTATTACCTCGCCAATGGCCGCCAGCGCCACGGCCTCGCATGGCTCCCCGGAAATTTGCCATACCAGGAAAGCCGTCTGGTCCGGAGGGTGGAGGTCCTTGTGGACCCGACATATTGAAGTCCATCGGAAACATATTTTGCTGCATATTAAACCCTTCTGGTGGACCAGGAAACATTGGATTTGGTCCTCCAAACATTTCTGGACCCATCATCATATTATCGGGAGGCATCATCATACCCGGAGGCATATTACCAGGTGGAATAGCGCCAGGTGGCATGGGGCCCGGCATACCATTAGCCATTATGTGGGGTGGGACTCCAGCTGGCCATTCAGTAGGAACTATGTTACCTCCTTGAAAGCCAGGCACACCCGGAAATTGTGGATTTGGAAAACCATTAGGGAACTGATTCATGCTTGGTGGGAACATGTTAGGAACATTCATGTTAGCTGATGCCGGGGGTGCATTACCTTTAGGTTCTGGCCAAGGCATATTTCTAAAATCGCTTATATTATCTTGATTGCCTGTTACATCATCTAATGGTATAATTGTAGGTTCCGTGTAGGGATGTGTTTCCGGATCTGGTTCCAGCGCAGAATCAGGTATCATAGATTTAGAGAAATAAAGAGGCTGCAATGTACCTTTTTGACGTATTGCTTGAATTTCTTTTTCTTTACTGTTTTTGCCATGTTCTACTTGTACTTGTCCTTCGACCTGAATTGGTCGTGGGGGCCTCCAAGTAGTTTTTTCTTCCATGACGTCATCATTACTGAGATTTCTTCCTTTCTGGAAAGCGTCTCGTTCATGAATTCTTTCTAAATATTTCATGTCAGTAAACGTCTTCGTAACATTGACTCGTTCAGTTTCGTCAAGTTCGAAGTATTGAATTTCTTCAAGTTCAGAATCTGGTTTCCATTTTATACTTTTTTTAGGACCCTTCCTTTTGTGATAGCAGAGGACTCCCTTGAGTCCATTGATCGTTAAAGTATGTGGTTCTGATGTGTCCATTTCCTCTTCATTTTCCTTTTTATCGACATTTTCATCCACGTTTTCAGTATCTGTTTTCTCTACCTTTTCTTTATTTTCGTCCGTCTCAAGTGTATCTTGATAAAATCTTGGCGGCACAGACTTACTTTCACTACTTGGACTGCTTAAACTAGTTGGTGTGTGCGGAGGTGAAGTATCGGTTCCAGAATTACCATCTTTAGAGCCGCTTGTTCGTCGTTTTCTTTTCTTAGGATCTCTTTTATTTGTAGCTGAAGCATTTAATGCATCCATGAACATGTCACTCTCCAACAACATAACAGCTGAAACAAAAAAGATACAAATTAGTACTGTAGTCCATAACATATATGTATAAAAAGTAGGTAGGTACACGTAAATCTAAAATGTATAATAACGGGTTCTCAGCAGTATAATTAAGTTTCAATTGAAATCGCATGGATTGTAAGAATCCGTTTATAAAATAACAAATGACGAAGGTACTAAGTACCAATTTAAAATTGACCTAACTATCCAAAAGAAACAGTGTAATTGATCGTTCTAATTACAAACTACAAGCTATAGGTACGTCAATTGGTTAGCTATACTGTTTAACTCGATACCTAATTAGTACATTTTCTCCATCTTTACACAATATTCATAGTCTATTTTTACACCGAGTAAGTACCTAATAGTAATTGAATAGAAAGTATCAACTTCACTATTATTTATATCTACTAAGTAACTACAAGTCTTATTCATATTCCTCTGCACCAGATACGTAATGCAAATTCGTTTACTATAAACTTTTAGATAATCGTCGTACGGTGCGTTTATTTTATCGAGGTCAATAGTAAATATTACGCAAACGCACACAAATAGTACGGCTGACGTAGTGGAAGCAATTGATGCCCTCGCTCCCCACATCATGTTGCCGTTGTCTCAATCCGGCGGGGAACTAACAAATAATTTGCGGCAATTGCAAGTGCAATTGCGGCGTGTAGCTCCATCCTAATCGTCTATAAGATTAACAAACATAATCGCAGATATTAAACTGAAATATTATTGTTCCGACCAATGAAGAGAGAATGAGTACGGGTCGGTTACTTATTTATATAATATAAAATTTACTACATCATTATTTACGCTGGGTGCAGTGGCTGGGCGACAGGTTGCTGTGCAAGGTGTCACGGGTTCGTTCCCGCGCGGAATGAAATTATTTGTGAGCCACAAATAGTTTACTTAATCTGGATGTATGTATTTGTAAACGCACCCTCGAGCTACCGAAAGAGAAGATCTATACCACTTTTGGTCTGAGTTTCTCGTTTTTTCTTTTGGAGATATTAAGTTTCCAATCACGTTAATAATAAGCCTCCTTAATCTTAGTTGCAAGAAAGTGGAATAAGATATGTAGTCAACGTAAGTTTCGTAGGATTTATGCAGATATCTGAGGCCATGTCCAGCAGTAGACGATAACACAGGTTGATGAAACTTGATGATTTTCATATATTAGGTACAGTTGGGTTCTACTGTCCGTACCTAGGTGTTGTAAGTACTAAGTACTATCAACATCCTGATAGTTTTTTACTAATTTACTGTTACCATTTGTTGTTGCTATATGATGTAAGAACCAACATATACATACATATACCAATAAAGGTAGGTACTTGCTATGCTGCTACTACTACTTAGACGGAGACTACGTTATGATGCTTTCGTACCCTTAGTTCAGTAACAAGCGCGATATAAGTGATATCACTTATATGGCGCTTGTTATGATAAACATATGTTTATCATCCGATTTGTTACCTTATCCACTATGATTAAAACTTGTAAGTTTCCGACTATTTTAAGTTGGAAACTTATCACAGGTAGATACAGAGTGGAAATAACGGCAAATAACAGGTTATAATCAAACTTGTTCTTTACTCTACAGTCTACACGTATTATGTTAACTTTACTTTCGTTATCATAAATATTATAGATTTCAATGAATAGTATAATAGTATTATTATAATATAGTAATAGTATCATAGCAGTTTACTAAACGACACGAAAGCTCAGTTGGAAAGGGCATAAGAGGTGTCGCGGTTTCGAGTCTTTGCGCGTGTCATTGTTTTTTCGAAGCTTTTGCAATCATTTCACTTGATTTTATTAGCAAAGTACCTATTATCCTTCGCAGACCGGTTAGGGAATTTAAAGGCAGTGCGAATAAGCTGCTCGACACATGCGATTTAAAAAATTACATACAATACTTTCCTAAATTCTACTGTCAAAGTGGAAAATAATTTAAGCTAAATCATGTCTGTACTACAGCTTATTCGAGACCGCCTAAAACAGCTTGGAAATTAGGTAAACGAGTCGAAGTGCTTTTATTTTAATTATTATTGGTTATTGTTCCTACTTATTGTGAATGAAAATGACAAAAATTAAATTGCATGCAGCATAGATAGGTGCCTAAGCAACCAAGGTCGGGCGATTGACGCAGTGGCGCGGCGGTGATATTGGCAATCGAGCGCGCATGCGGACCGGGTTCGATTCAGGCAAGAATGATTATTGTACTATTTTATGATTGATCAAAAAGATCGGTTGCAATTGTGTCAATGAAATAGCAATAATAAATAATATACAAAATAATTGAAATAATAAATAACGTCATCAAAGATTAAATCTTTATAATGTCGTTATGATGCAAATATAGTAATTCAAATAGCTTACAATGCATAACTTTACAATAATTATCTATGTAGTAAGTAACTAAGTATGCACACTAAGTATTACTCGTAGTTTTCCCGTATTTTAAGTATTAGTACTATGCCTGCGAGAGAACCATGAGGCACAATGATTGTTGTAGGGAAAGAGCTAAATTAATAAAAAAAATACTTTCATCGACAAGCAACGCACAGCCTAAACCACAACATAAAAAAAAACATTTACATAACAGGTACGAGTTGCATAACGAAATCGAGAAAGTAAGAGCTGAAAGGTGTTATTTGTGAAAGATCTAAGCTTGCAATCATCATTCTCTAACGAAGTTGTGGTTACTGTTCTCGAGTGGAACAATTCAATGTGTGATCCACAAATTGTCGTTCTGGCTCTGGGTGTGATGTGTATGTGGAATTATATAAACGCACCCACAACACAGGACAAAATTCTAGCGTGTGAAACCACGTTTAAAAACATTTGCACGACGAACGACATTAGTGAAGATGTTTATGTTAATTATGTTTACCTATTTAATATATAAATACAATCCAGTTTTTAAAATTGCGTGCGATTATCGCAGACGCGCGGTTGGCCCAGTGGCTGCCAACACGTAAGTTACGTACTAATTCGATTCCCGCCCGGATCACTTTTTATGTGATACACAAATTGACAATTACGGTTCTGTGTGCATGTGATGTGTAATTATGAATTTGTATGTGTTATAAACGCACTCACGACACGAGAAAATCCTGAAGTGGAACTACGTTTATAACTTCTGATTATGTATGCTTGATGGTTACTTTTATGCAAGTACAGGATCGGTAACGTACAAATTGTTAATCGCGCGTGAAAATATTTAATCGTTTCAGCCTTAAGAGCGAGTTTACTAGCGTGCAAACACCGGTGTCAATGTGCATAGCGAACAGCTGGGATACGCAACTTCGCTGTGCCACTGCAACATGTGCGACTACATATTTTGGTTAATATGCTATATGTAATAATCTAAGCTTAACAAATATGTAAGTTAATTCTTGGTTATCTCGTTACTCATATGTTGGTACGACTACGAAGCCAAGTACGTTAGGTATATTATTATCGTCAACAAACATCTCGCCTGTTATCTCCTGAAGGGATAAGCAAAGGTTTACATTTAAGTAGAACCATCCACTTACGAGATACCTATTCTTACATTATTTGTTAGACCTTTTAGCGGGTCATGTACCTAATGAAATAATTTGTAAAACCTGTAGATGCTCATTAAAATTAATGTAGGTACCTAATACATATTATACAGGTAAGTTGATAAATAGGAGGTAAAATATGTCAATAAACAAGTCCTGAAGGGAGTTGTGCATTCATATTATTGACAATAATGTTTATATTGTAATAATATTGTACACTCCCATACCATTATAATTTGGTACTAATCATCAAAAATTTCCAACGTTAGGTAATCAGACCAGATATGTCATTTATGCTGAATCTCTATAGTAGTAGATTTATCAGAGCATGTATTAGAGTACAGCTTCAATGCGCATGTTATCGTAAGATATCGATGAATGAGTACAAAATTCTAAGGGAATAACAATTTGTAGTAGGTAATTGAATGGTTTCAATTCGCTATTCATTTTTTAAATGAAGGTACCTACCTAATCAGTTAAAGCGTAATTAGATACCTATTATATGAACGAAAAATATCTTTTCGTTTTTTTAATTTTGCTTTAGCTACATACTTAGGTACTAACACGAAATTATTATGAACATTACAACTTGAAATGAATTGTTCCAGTTTTGTACAAGTTTCCATTGAAAACCTTGACAAGAATGCATCAAATGCCGAAGTAGTTAAGTATAAGGCATGTAGTACATATTTTATCTAATGATTTTGTTATGTATGCAATTCGGACTGATAGTAGCTATTTACCACATAGTACTATCTAGTAACTTGTCACTGTGCAGTACAGATTTTAAAATAATATTATTAGCATTACGTGCCTACTTACCTATGATATGGTGTTTCTAATGTTTCCAGTTTTAGGTATGTACCTAACTAAATAAATGTTTTAGTAAATAGTGGGTCCCACGCAAAGTAAATATATGGGACACCATAAGGAAAAGAGTAGGTTTGAACGTTCTGCCTTTGAAAATGTTTTTAACTTACGATTATGGGTTAAAATACTACGTTATAATACGGTAGGTGCTTACTAAGAACGTCTATTTATCTACAAGTTCGCGTCCGCTATGATATCGTAGGTAAGAATCTGTAGGTACAATTTACTATTATTCGTGCTGTTCACCGCGAGAAGCTATACCTACTACAATAAGACATCAATAAAATTGCTATATTGTATTTGTAAATTAACCCTAGTTTCAATTGATACCTAAAGTTATTTTTGTTGATAGCTGTAATTTATACGTGGTTTGAACTACACTGGGTAGAGAGGTATATTTCCCCAAATTTTATTGGAATCCTTATGATTTGAAAGGAAACTTGAATTCTTGACATACATTTCCCTAAGACTTTGAATCTCAAAAATTACCACTGCTAGACAGCAGGTGTCAACATAAAAGCGATATCTAAGTACCCCCTACATCGTTTTTAAATAGTACTTTTTAGCATACATAGGTAGTGCGTCAGTACTTATTCAGAAGTAGGCAGGTACCTGCACGAGGTAGGTAATTATAATTATTTGAGAAATTATACCACAACGCAATATTTGGGAGAATATAGACACGTAACGTAGCACGTAAGGTACCTACCTACTTATTTCAGTGTTATGGTTATTTAAAGACTCATATTGAGGTAGGTAGGTATAGAACTGTAAGCTGTAGCCTTTTATCGTACCTACACAATATATTTTAGTATATTCTTTGTCTATTGATTGCCGATAAGTACCTTAGCAGTTCTCCCACCTAAAAGTTTGTTGAATTCTGCGGTATTGAGGATTTGACGAACAGCAGGCTCGCTGGCGGCTGCAGACTGCTGTTTGAATCTTTCAGTAGATATTTTGCCGTTGTTGCAGATTGATAACATAAAGCTTAGTTAAGAAAAGGTACAAGAAAAAACAAATAGTAAGTGCCTAACTAAAGATAATATTGCCACATCTACGACTTGTACCATGTATCAATCAGAAATAAAATCTACCGATTATAAGAAATGGAAAAAAACAGTAGGTACCTATGTTATAAGTTGTACAGTCGAGGCATTTATTGACTTCAACCGGCAACATCCTAAAACCATTGACAAACAAGTAAGCATTGTTTGCTGTTGGTATGCAACTATTTTTTCTCCTTAGGGTTTTAAATGATACAATGCTCTAACATCTTTTGTACTCTGACGATAACTTGTCGATAAGTAAATGTTGAATGCAGTAACTAACTGGTCTGTTTAACTAACGCAACTTTTTCTAAGCCCATTTATATCGTATTTGTTACTGTTAACAAAATGTCCAGCTGAATGTTCAGCTTTTGTATAATCAATTTGATGGTAGTCGTTCTATAGTATTACTGGTGGTAACTCGCATGTAGAAACATTACGTCTTTTTCCGATAATCGCTGAAGAATCTTGGAGCACCAGTTGTTCATCAGCTGCGTCGAGTCCAATGTAGTATCCAATTTACGTGCGCTGGTACTTTCACCTCACGATTAACTAAACAGATTTAGGTTATTAAACTTGAACTAAGCAGTAAACGGAAAGAGTCGATATTGATTTCAATATTTATTTGAAAAAAATACTTTACAGGTGGTAAAAACACTTTAGAACCCGTTAAGTTATACATTTTAGACTTACCACTGAAGATTATGCGACCTAAATATTTGAAAACACTTGGTGACACTATTGGAAGGGCTTGGGCTTGCCACCACCAATGTAAATCTGGAAGAAAACAAATCATTAAAAATATTTGAAATATAATGAATACAGTAAGATACTTACGTTTAGGCTTAGGAGGAATTAGTTTGATAGACCCTGGTTTTTCAATAGGCTCTATGGTTTTTGATTTTTTTTCTGGAGGTGACTCATTGTGAACTGGAGATGGTCTCTTTGGTATTGATACGGTAGGCGGCAAAACTGGCGTAGATTTCTTTGTTAATACTGCTGCGCGAGATGGTGGCGGCTTGACTTCCTCTTCTAATCCATGTTTTCTAAACTTAGAGTTGAATGTTTTCACAGTTTTCGGCTTAGGTTCATCTGGTTTTCTCACTTCTATGGATATGGAAAGTTTTTCTTTTTTGGCATCACTTAATTTAGGTATTTTACCTAGTTTGTGAACAGACGGCGTTTTATCATCTTGTTTATCAGATGACTTGCTATGAGAGTTGTCTTTATTTTTCTCACTTTTATCATCTTTTCCTTTATCTTTACTTTTGTCAGTAGACGATCGAGAACTACGTTCATCTTTAGATTTGCTACTGGAAGACGACTTATCGCTCGATTTTTTGCTGCTTTCACTTTTTGATCTAGAACTATTATGGGAGGAATGTCTATCTTTATCCCTTGATCTATCTTTATTACTACTACTACTACTATGTCGGCTAGAACTAGATTTATGGCTTTTATGTTTATCACTTGAATGTGATCTACTCGAATGTTTAGAAGAGCTGCTCGATTTAGAAACTGTACTACTACTTTTGTCATCAGATCTATCCTTATTTCTTTTTTTATCTTTGGACTTTTCGGAATCTGACGTTACGTCAGAAGTTTTACTTTCAGTGTCGTCATCAACTTGCGATATGACTTGCTTTCCATCTTTTAAACTAATCTTTAATACTGGTAATGCCTCAGGCTCTTCGTCTACTTCACTTTTAACCACATGGTTTACATTTTTATTAGTATCAACATCATTATAATTATTTTCTGATTGGATTTCTTCTTTTATGGCTTTAATGTCATTATTTGCGTCATTAGTTCTCTCTAAACTTGCTTCTGCATTAGGTAAGCTATCGGTGTCATTTTGCGCTTCCGATATTATATTAGGAATTTCCGAAAGTTTAACTGGAACAACTTGTTCGCCTTTTACGGTTTTTAGCCATTGTTCTACCAATTTTGATGCCAAGGCTCTGATAGCTGTAATAAAATTTTAAAAAAATGCTGTTTTAATATGGCACCGATTTTTTTAAAGATACACAAAAAAGAAATAACATGACTCAAATTTGTTGTACGGTTATGGAACTAAACGATAGAAAGTAAATTTATGCTTAAATAAATAAAATGAGGTTCTTACCAAAATGATTGTCGTCCTTAGACAGCTCCTTTACAAGTTTCGGGCAGTTATTGGTCTTCAAACGATCGATATCAACAGGACATAACAATAATAACTCCAGCAACTCTTTTACAAGAGGCCAATTTTTAGCAACTATACTTTCTGTAAGCCACATGTGTACCAGAACCCAGCCTCCGGATCCCATAAATAAACCGAGTAAATCCGTTTCTGTACACTTTAATATTTGTATATAAATACATTTAGATACCAATTTCTTCGAAAATTTTGTCATAAGGCTGAAAGGAAAAATGTTCAAATTATTCATCAGCGCCGAATGTTGGCAACATGTTTGTAAACGTGGTTACATGTTATTGCGAAAGTATACAAATGTGTTATTTCATAATGAGATGCAATTTAGTCAAAATAACTTTAGAGTTCATTAGATTTATATTGGAATATAAAACCGAATAAAACAGATAAACTTACCTAGCGAGCCTCTGGACCTCATCCCTGGATTTGATCCCACCATTTGGTGACAGGAGTACACCCAGGCAATTTAATAATTGAACAGGGTCAATACGTGGCTGTAACAAATAAAATGTAAATTAACATATCTACAACATAATATTAAAGAAAAACATGTGTATCAGCACAAAAACGTAAAATATACGTAATTTGGAAAACAGACACGAAAAGTAGTATTTTGACGGCTTATCAAGGTACAAAGGTAAAAAAAATAAAAAAAGATTTATATGCTTGGAAGAAATATACAAGGTTAACTCAAGATAATCGTTAAATAAGTAATTATGTTTTGGATACTTGAATATACCTAACCTATATGAAAGAAAAAATGAACACGAGTTTTCAATCGAATGTAACATACCGTAAGAAACCATTTTACAATGGCGACTATTATTCCGTGATAATGTAAATTAGGTATCTACTCATAAAAAAGGAAAAGGCAAAGATAGTGTAAGTATGAATTAGCGTTATAAAACATTCCCTTCTAGAAATTGCCTTGAAATTAAATAACGTATCGACTCAATGTAATAAAAATATGCGCAATTTCAACGGATTTATATACGTTCAACTTGATGTTTTACATTCGGTCTTAGTTAATTATTACAATTTCGATTTTGAAATGTTCATTAGCAAGAGTCTAGTAAGTACTGGTTAATTTCTGCTTTTGCTTTTACTCCTACTTATGCCCTCACCAAAGAAATAAACATATTTCATTTGCGTTGAATAACTTGTTCACAACGGCGGTTATATCGGCGTATACCCCGGAGGAATAAGCCACTTTGGTTTGCCCGAACTCGCGCCCCTCTCAATAATTGCGCTTGCGACCATTCAACCGACGAAAATTTTTATATTTATAGTATCCCACGTTTGCATGATGATGGCAAGTAACCGTAAATTTAAATTTCTACGATAAAAATGTTGACAGCTCCATATTAGGCAACAGATTAAGACTATGTTTTTGTTAAGTAATTAATTATTACTTTACGATTACTTTATACTGTTCAAACGGATATTTGGGTTACTCCATTTCGAAATTTCAGTAACAGAACATGATTCTGAATGAGGATTTAGGAAATGACCAGTGATGTGGTAAGGTAAGGCTATAAGGTAATTTGTAATTTTTTAATATTGCCTCGTGAGTCGAATGGTCGCAAATGCACTGCCAAACAAGAGGTCGCAGGTTTCGGTTTTCGGTTCGGACCATAGTATAATTTGGGTATTTCAACCCTAATTAACAACCTAGAGACTAAGTTCAAAACTGTAACTGCTGTATGGTATTAGACGCATCTCGTACTGTGTGCGGCTTTAACTGGTGATAATTAGGTGCTACATTGAACATGTGCACGCCTACACCTTCAAGGATTAAAAGGTGTGACGTTGCGATTCAAAAAAAAAAAAGTTTTTTGACACGATCACTAGGTAAAAAACAACTTTATTTCGAAATGGTAAAGTTCACTATTGCTAGGCAATAAAACTGATAAAAAGTTTTACATGGTAGATAACCGATATGCCTTGAATATTTCTTATCACAATAAAAATGATCAATTTGTGTAAATGTATCCGGTTATTATTTTTTTTATTTATCCCCAGTGATAGTAACACATTTTTATACCAAATGGGTATTAGTAATTTAGTAGGAGCGCAAGCATTATTTAATAAACATATGAATGTATTCTATTCGAAAAGTTGCATGAAATAACTAACGACGCAATAAGCAATCGTCACGCACTACGCAATAGTATATAATTACCTAAAACAACCATTTAGGTACTTTTTTCTGGACGTTTCGCTGATTTTGATGACGTAAATATAATTCTTAGTATTCAATTAGGTAGTATTCAATTACCTAATTTCGTGTAGGTAGTGATTGTTTCGTAGGTACTGTTTTATTCGTGACAAAAAATTCACTTTCTAGCTCGTTGCAGTATGCGTAGAAACCAATAAGTACCACTAGTGTTATTTTTAGCGCATGAACAAAGAACAAAATGGTCGACTGTTGACTTGTGAACGCTTACGTCATTAGTAGGATTTTCTTTATTTTCTCAATTGTGGCAAGTTGCCGTTATTAATTTATAATATAGTCTTGTCATGTCTAAGGATTGGGAAATAAGAACATAAAATATGGAAAATAGGGAGGATTAAGAAATTAGGTTTCCTGTTGCGAAATACGATGCGTCATTCGTCGAATTGAAATTGCATCAAAACTATAGTATGTAGGTAGGTATTATATTATCAGGACAAAACTTACCATTCTTATACTTTATATTACTTCGACAAATAACACGACAGCCGATAGCACAATGATGTAGAAATGCCACGCCTTAGGTTCCACATACAACATGGCGTCTTATCATTGTTATAATCTAACAATTTTCTTGCACGTAGGAACACTTATTAACTAGTTATTGTTCGTTTATATGAAATTACACTATTTATCAAACATATATCATATAATAGTCTGTATAATCACGAGTGTGATTAATATTTATCGATTAATATTACTGTGTATTTGGTACTAATATCATTTAGAATCCTACATTAGATTATTTTAATGTAATATTTCAATACCATCCTCTTTATAGAAAAGGACTTATTTAATTTGAAAGAATACTATTATAACACTTTCTAGTGAGTTGGCAGAAATTCCAAGCTATGGCCAGCAAGACGTTCGATCGATCCGAGAGAAACGGCTGGCAAGCGGAGGGATTGCTCGAAGTATGAACAAAACCACGAACAAAATGGCTAAATGGAAACGGAAAAGAAAATAAGGAGGAACTGAACATTGAACGAATGAAATAAACGGAAACGGAAATCATTCAATTCTGTTTGACTATGGAATGTCTTTGGATTAGAATTAGAACATTTAATATTTCTTACTTTTTGGAAGAATTTCAAATGATAATTAACGTATAAAATATTAAGGGCACACCTGCACACGGCGATAATTTGGAATTTTATACAGCATTGATACTAAGCTCAAAAAGTTTGTAGTAATGAGAGCCACAGATAAATAATTACTACATAGTTTTTTTCTCAAACATATCCGTCTACGTACAAATATTTAAAAAAATTCTAATATCATAAGTTTTGAATTTAGCTTTGACAATAAAAGTAATATATTTCCATCGAACGCAAAAAATACAAGAATGGGGTCCTCCTAATACTTAAAATAATAGACCCAACATTACCTAAAATTTGTGAAGCCAAAAACACACATGCGCAATTTGTAGCTTAAACAGGGTCGAACTGAGGTCGGCATTAGAAATGAAGGATATTATTAGGTACCTACATGGAAAAGCTTATGAGATAAATGGACAATATTTATAAATATTCATTTTTATAATTGGAAATTATTGGGGGAGGCCTATGTTCAGCAGTGGACGTCCCATGGCTGATATGATGATGATGATCCATTTTTACTATAATTTTATGTATGTGTTACCGGAAATGTATGAGAGTCCTGTGAAAATATAATTCCGAAACAAGGTATTTAGGAACTGTAAAAAAAATTGATATTTAGTCAAGAAACTATTTTTTTCCTATATAGAGATTTCAACTAAATATGGCAAACTTTCCTATGTCACAGAATATAATATTATACTCCAAGTTCACAGCATTTTGATATGCGTTATTTTTTTTTTAAGTTGTATATATTTAATTTAGTAATATTTAGTTTAAATTTTATTTAAGTAATAGTTGTTATTTAAGTTTTTTATAGAAATAAAGGTTTTAGCCTCATAGACTCATAATCCAAGTGAATGAATGTAATAGCGTTTATGGGTTAGGACTGTTTGTAAAAAAATGATGTCACTGTCAGAAGCCATCACAAGCATAGCTGCTGCTGTCATAATTTGGTGTCAGGCTGTCACGTCTAACTTCAAGTGTCATGGTCATGTCACGCACGTCATTACATTAGTTTTAAATTAATCTATCAGAGTATAGATTACTCTCTACGAGAGGTTAATTTTAATATTTATCATTTTATTTTAGACCTTGCTGTCGAAGTTTAATTTATTGAATATCAAAAATCTGTGTTGGATCATAATTTAGTCCATCTGATCTTTTGAGCTTAGGTGATAAGTGTCTGACAATAATCCACAATTTGGCCCAACTTCCAATTTAAAAATGTGGAGTGATTCTTTGCTAATAGTTTTTATTTCTATATGTACTGCATTTTTAGGTGAAGGTGAGTTATCATTAAGAATAATAAATTCTTATCTCCAATTACCGACATGATATACTTATAAAATGTCGTTTTACAGGTCTAACATGGATCCTTGTTTACCGAACCGAAAAATACCAAAAACTTAAGGTTGAGGTTGAACGTCAAAGCAAAAAACGTGAGTATACGTAGTTTTACTATGCACTAAATACATTACTTCATTTTTATTTCCTTATAGGTCATAATAGGTATATATCTATGAATAGTGTTCCTCTAGTCCCTTAGTGTTACTGTAACTGAAATTCTGTTACTTTAGGTGATACATTATATCTATGAATATAACCCAAATCCCAATTACAGTGGAAAAAAGAAAAGAAGCTCATGGGGACTCTTTGGATAAACAACATAAAAAGAAAATTGAGAGAGAAGAAGAACGACTGAAGAATAATAACAGAGATCTTTCTTTAGTCAAAATGAAGTCTATGTTTGCTATCGGTTTTGCATTCACAGCTCTACTCAGCATGTTCAACAGCATGTAAGTGTATATTTTCATGTGAAAAGTTAAGTTACTTCTAAGCATATATTCATAAAAAAAAATACTTACAAATGTAACTATCAGCAAGAACATAATATGAAGTTTACAATCTAATAATATGAAGCTCTTATATCTAATCTAAGGTTCATTAATTGATCAATGTAATTATATTCAGTATAATGTTTAATCTATTTAAGTCAAACACTTTTTGACAAAATATACCATGTGTAGTACTGAATATCTTTATTGTACAAACTATACATAGATACACTTGGTATAAATGCCAGAGATAATTACATAACATCACGCCTTTTATCCCTGAAGGGGTAGGCAGAGGTGCACATTACTTGCACTTTTCACTATTTATGTTCATGAGTTCCATGTAATAGGGGGTGAGCCTATAGCCATATATCAGGCACATTTCCAGACTCCACGCTACTACTGAGATTTTTAATACTAATATCAAGAATCGCACTCAACTACTCTGCCAAAGGCTGATAATTACTTAGTTATAATTTTTTTCTTATTCTTATTGCAGATTTGATGGTAGAGTAGTAGCTAAACTTCCATTCTACCCCATCTCATGGATCCAAGGTCTCAGTCACAGAAACCTACCTGGTGATGACTACACAGACTGCTCATTTATCTTCTTATACATATTGTGTACAATGAGCATCAGG
Organism: Spodoptera picta; assembly: GCA_038387885.1. Classification (NCBI taxonomy): domain Eukaryota; kingdom Metazoa; phylum Arthropoda; class Insecta; order Lepidoptera; family Noctuidae; genus Spodoptera; species Spodoptera picta. Next base: position 2,568,803 of record JAZHFQ010000438.1, on the reverse strand, counting down.
TAACTAAATAAATTACAATACTGTACTATTCTTACTAGTATATTTATTGTCTATTCTAAAACAAAAGAAGCCATCATGAGTCTGTTATAATTTATAAATAAAAATTAAAGGATACTTCTTTCCATAACCGCAAATAATATAACAATAAATTTATTTTCAGGCAAAACATTCAAAAGCTCCTTGGATTTGCTCCGTCTCGTGCTGCATCAAAACAAGGTGGAGCCCTGTTTGCAGCACCTCCAGCTCAATTTAAGTAAAGCAGTCCATCGCATAGTTAAATCAGTTGTGTGAATTTTATATTTAATAATTTATGTTCTAGGTACCTAGATTTTGTTTGAAATAAATATAATTTAAAACAATTCTATTATTTAACTCGTTGAGTACCGTCATTATAGACACAATTAAAGAACAATAGGTTGCGGCCACCGGTGACTGTGCGGTGTTTGACAGTTTAATTTCATTACGAACTCAAACTTTGACTAATTAATATACATTGAATTCTATACTTCTTTCATCAACTAAGAATCTGTCGAAGCCAAACCTAGTTAGGTCTATGGTTGTGTATTGACTGTCAATGATAAGTTCCGTTACTGCTCTTCCAATACCTGGTGCATGTTGACATCCTGCAAAAATAAAATAATTACATTATTCATTCATCGAAACATTTACCTACTAAGTTCAACAAGGAAGTTGATGTCCAATGTGTGTTGGAATACTTTCAGAAATGTTACAATGATAAAATACTTTCTAAATAAAATAATGGCGGAGGTGGTATAGACAATGTAACACCCACTTTTCACTAAGTCCTATGCACCAGTCCTACCACCGATAGGGAGTAACTAAAGATGTTTACAGGATATTAATATATGAATAAGTACAAACCTAGTTTACCAAATCCAGTTGCAAGAAATAAGTTATTATGGTATGAATGTGGTCCTATTATTCCACTGTTGTCATATGTGTTGCAGTCATATTTATCAGTACTGAACCTCTCTAACTGCAACAAAATTAATAATTATTAAAAAAAATATTACTATCAATGTTTTATTTAATGTACAAATGTATGAATTGCACAATAGCTAACCTCATCATTTTTACATATAGGAAAACGATTTATTAGGGAAGGCTTTATAATATTTTCTAAATATTCCTTTTTCGATACATTTTTTGTGTCATCTGTCATCAGCGGTAAAGTTCCACATAACAAATCATTGCCCAAACCATTTCTCATTAGCCATAGTCCTGTGGTATCCATAACAAGTGGAGTTCTCAATCCTGTTTCTACAGCTTTATCTTGTATAGAATAAATATCACTCGTTCTGAAACAAATACATTAAATTATCAGATTACATGAGTAAAGCAAGTTTTACACATTTCTGGGCAACCTAAGAAAATCACACCTGAACTATGAATAAAAGCAAGAAGCATGTTGCATCATAATATTAGATTTGTTACCATTTAGTATCATTTTTACCTTACCTTTCTTCAATTGGGAGTGGTACACTTAAAATATTTTCTCCTGTTCCTATTTTCGCCATTCTAGCAATGTCGCCAGAATCACTGCCAGCTGCTAAGACACAAATAGCAAACTTAATTGAATGTTCTTCCTGATCCTCAGTTTTATATATAACTCTGTTTAGTCTTTCATATCCTCCTGGGGTTACACCTTCCATGAGCACATCCTTTTGTTTTTCTAGTTCAAAACCGACCACTTCACCATTCACATAATTGGCTCCCAATTCCCTGGATTTTGTTACCAATGATCTCAGTAATGCCCAGGAATCAAATGTTCCTTCAGCCTCTGTTGCCATGCATCCTGTAAGGTGAATAATAATGAAATTATACACTTTATATTTCTTTAGTTAGGATCAGCATTTATCTATATTGAAATAAATTATGTATTTTTTACCTAATTTGACATCATCCGTATTTATCCATGGATACTTATCCTTTATTTCAGAAGGTGTTAGAAGAATGTTCTTTATCCCAAGTTCATTCAACATTGTAACATTTTGCTCCATTTTCTGTGCATATTCTTCACTTGCTAGTGTTAGGGCACCCATAGGGGTGTATTGAATATCCATATGATGTCCTAAGTGGATATGTATATTCCTCAAAAATTCGACTGAGTATTTAGCGAGTTCAATATTTTCTGGCAGAGAAAAATGTTGGGTTAATGTACCCAAGGATATACTATTTTGTGCATTTGTATACTGAAATTATAAAAAACCATAATAATTTACAATATTACTACAATTTAAAGTAATTCAGTATATATTTAACTTACTGAAAAGTCCTTTTCAAGGACTACTACAGATAAACCATCAGCAGCTCTCTTTTTTAACCAGTAAGCAATGGCAGATCCTATGAAACCCCCACCTATAATAACTATATCGGTATGCTCTGGATATAAAATAGAATTGTCTTTTGAACCAAAATAGGATGGAATATCTTTTGCTATTATATTCAAAGTCTTTTCGACAGGATTTTTGGCATAGTAGCGGATACCGGTATTGTTTTTGTTACGCAAAACTGTTCTACAAAACTGAGAAATCATTTTATATTATTCAATATTATTTGAAGAGATTGAAGTCATGCTTATTCAGCAAAAGTAACTAAATATTACTGGTGGAACCAATTTTAATATAGAATTGAATTTGCCAGGCTCTCACATTACAATTTACAATCAATCAAGTCAAAAGTATATCAATTGACAGTAGCAGTAAGCAGTGACACTTGATAGATAAGTTGATCATTTTGGCTGAAAGGTTAAGGATTGCCATTCATCACGGCAATGCAACTGATTGGTAATGTAGCCAGTAGCCAGCCTTTTGGGCACCCCACATCGAGCAATAATTCTCATGAGATAACGATAAGGAGTGTTTCATTCACATAATCGTAATTAATAGTACTTGCTTAAAATTTATTAATCTATGAATTGCAAACCCATAGACAATAATTACTAAATAGGTCTTAATTGAACAGTGTCTATTGCCCCTCTACTTTACTATGAAATACTGTCAAAAATAAGATAGTGAACGAGAAGTACGAGAACGAAAGAAAGAAAAAGCAGAAGAAAACAAAAGTTGCTGGATATACATTGCACGTGTTAGCTCACTGAATTATTATAATATTGATATAACTCGGTGTTAAAAATGCACTTATAAATTAGGTTATTATTTTAGTTGTATAATTTGAGTTAACATGATGTGGTAAACAAACTACGGAGGTAATGCGTATTAATGTGTAACATTTCGTGTTTTTGTACATGACTTTTAATTCATGTAAGTTAAAGTTTCTATTTGTATGTATCTAATTTACTTTAAAATTAAAAGATAAACTCCTCATTTAAATAAAAATATTGTAATATATTTGTATTGCAACTTTTTAACCGTTTATCAGAGTTATTCTGTTTGTTATCATTGCCTTCATGGTATTTTTTTATTTACCAATTTCATTTGTAAGAAATGGGCCTAATCAATGGTTGGATTACAATTTAAGCTTGTGGTTACTAATTTTAATCTTTTTAAATCTTTTAAGGTACAAACGCTAAAGATGGATTCAAAATACTCTTCAATGGGTATAGAAAATGGAGCAAAAACAAATGGAGTCAAAAGAAAAAATGGAGTTGAACACATAAAAGTGAAGAAGATAAAGTTAGCAAATGAAGGAACTGTAGGTCATAATATTAAAGTTGAAACAAATAGACATAACAATAACAATGTGCATGATAATAAGATTGTAAATGAAAAACCACAAGACTTGCAAGAAGCACGTAGACAACTGCCTGTGTATATGGTTAGAAACAGGTATGTAATGGTATTTAATGCTTTCACTGCCGACAGAAAACTATTAAAGGCAAATTCACCACTCTCATGGCCCATACATTGTCCCTCATGGGGTTCAATGGATTGAACTGTCAAACACCGCGAGGACACCGGTGACCGCAACCTATTGTTCTTTAATTGTGTCTATAATGACGGTACTCAATGAATTAACGGTGGAACACACGGTGGGAGAATGCCCTGCGTGGGCTGAGCACCGCCGTGTCCTCAGGGAAGTGATCGGCGATGGCGACCTCTCGCGTCCGGCCCTAGTGCAGGCCATGATGCGGAGCGAGGGGGATTGGGATGCCGTCTCCTCCTTTTGCGAAGCAGTCATGCTAGCTAAGGAGGAGGCGGGACGCGTGAGGCAGCGAAGCGCTGCCTCCTCGCAACCCAGCCATCGCGAAGGACACACCGGGCGTCGGAGATCGCGGGACGATCTCCGGCCACCGTAAGCGCGGGCCTGCGGACGGCGAGCATGGGTGGCTCCCCGTCCGACCAGAAACAGACCCGAGCGTACGGCGCGTCGCGTTCCGCGCGCGCCTCAAAGAGCCATCAGACCGCCGATGCCGATTCGGAGTCGCGGAGAACCTTTCGGGTAACCGGGGCTCCGGCTCGACGTGCAGGAGAAGGAACGGGGTGGTTTTTAGTCAGTAAGAGTCTGACACTCCCTCCCGCCTCACCCAGGCGGGAGCAGTCATTCGATGATTTTCCCCCTTAAAAAAAAAAAAATTCAATGAATGTACTGTAATTCATTGAATGCTCGTTTATAATCTTTTTGGTGCCTGAATTGAAATCTGTTGAGGCCTACCATGTATTGTGTCTTGTGGTATTTTAAACCAATCCTGATTTTATGTAACAAGTACTTATGTTTGTCTTACTTATCAACATTGAACTCCTCAAGAGATTTACCCTTCAAAATTAAGAATGTGTTTTTAAAATGACATGTATGAAAGATGTATTCTTATCACAAAATTATGTGTTCCAGGTTGCTTGAAGAGATAAAGAAACATGACACAATGATATTGATTGGTGAGACAGGCAGTGGTAAAACAACACAGATCCCGCAGTTGATACATGAGCAGCGCCTTGAAGGAGCCGGGGCTATAGCAGTGACCCAGCCTCGTAGGGTGGCTGCAATCACTATAGCTCTTAGAGTTGCAGCAGAAATGAATACTGAGATAGGATCCATTGTTGGGTGAGTTTTCTAATACCCTAATCTCATATATCTAAGATTGGCAGAAGAATCTTAACAATTACAAAGTTGTAACTTTTAAAGTAAGGTTTTTTCTAAGCAAAATTAGCAAATTATTTTCAGACTGATAATATTGTATTTACTATTTAAAACTGAGTTCATACATATTTTACATCTCATGTGTTAATTATTCTTAAATATTTTATATAAATATTTTAGGTATTCAGTGAGATTTGAAGATGTGACTAGTCCAAGAACTAAAGTGAAGTATATGACAGATGGTATGTTGCTTAGAGAAGCGATATTGGACCCCTTGTTGAAGAAGTACTCCATAGTTGTTCTGGATGAAGCCCACGAGCGCACAGTGAGCACTGATGTGTTATTTGGTATTGTAAAACTAGCACAAAAAGAGAGAAGCGAAAAGAAATTAAATCCCCTAAAGGTGTGTATTCCTCTATAGTATAGTAAAGTATAGTTTATTCTCTACAAAGTAGAAAAAGATTTTCTTTTTTTTTACTTTGTAGACTATAATTTCTATAATGTCTTTTTCTTCTCTGTGGACTAATTATTAGTAATGGTCGACCGAAACTGGTTTTCCGACCGAAACCGAAATCGAAACAATTGTTCGGCCGTGGCTTCAGTTTCGGCTGAAACCGAAACTCGCTTGGTCAAGTATAAAATTCCTTAAAATACTGATATTTGATGCATTTTAACTATTATTATTACTATTTTGCATGAATTAACACACAGACATAAAACTTACATGTGATCAGTTCATTCAAGACATAACCTTTAAAGGATACACGCACCGACTAAGTTTCGTTGCTACTGAGCTATCCTAATAGCGCACAACAATACTCGAACAGTTCCGATAGAGTCCATCAAAGCGTTGCCACGAAGTTAAGCGGGCGTGAACGTGTGTGAACTTGCCACATAAGTTTCGGATTCGGCAAAATTTTCGGCCGATTTTGGCCGAATCCAAAATTGCCGCCGAAACTTGATTTTTGGATGAAACGAGGCCAAAATCGAAAATGAACTGAACTTTCGGTCTGACACTTATTATTAGTCACTACAGATAATTCAGCTATGTGTCAGAGAATAGATATTTCCTTAGTTTTTAATGAATCTTATTTCTTTTTTCAGGTAATTGTAATGTCTGCAACAATGGATGTTGATTCTTTTAAGAAGTACTTCAACAACTGTCCAGTAATATATTTAGAAGGTAGAACATACCCAGTCACCATTTATCACTCAAAAATGAAGCAAGAAGACTATCAGTATGCTGCTGTTTGTACCATATTCCAACTTCATGCCACTGCACCTGCAAAGTAAGTATAAAAAAGAAATTCTGTTAAATTAATTAAAAATAAAGTATGATAGATATTATACAACAAATTCTGTTATTATGAACGAATGACGAACCTCATGAGCAGCGTGCGCGAAACTAGTAGAGCTTTTCTCAGTATATTCACGTGAGTAACACGCGATTTTACTTAATTTAGTATGTCTCACGATAGTTATTATAAAAATTCTGTTATGTTTCTAATTTGTCAATTGGTTTTCCAGCCACGATTTTCTTGTCTTTCTAACGGGACAAGAAGAAATTGAAACAGTAATGTACAATATCAAGCAAATAGCTAAGGTAATTTTTTATTGCTTATCACAATTATTGTTTGTTAAACATATTTGTTAATACAATTATGTGAATAATATTTGCAGTTTAAATATCAATGTATTTGCTTTTATGTTAGATCGAAAATTCCAGGAAGCGACAGGTCCACCTATCAGGGTATGCCCACTGTACGCGGGGCTCCCGCCGGCCAAACAGCTGCAGGTGTGGCGGGACGCGCCGCCCGGGACCAGGAAGATCATTCTGGCTACCAACATAGCGGAGGCATCGGTTACCATACCACGCATCCAGTGCGTTATCGACACTGGAGTTGTGAAAGAAAGGTGTGTATGGCAGTAGTATGTTTTATTGGATATTTATGTACAAAGTTAGCGTTTTTCATGAAATAAGGTAATTTTGTTAAATTCGATGGAAACATAATGCTGAGGTTAAGAAAATGACAAATTTTTTAAACTTGAGCATTGATGAGTTTTAACTAAGGTTTTTGTTTAAAATGACATACATACATAACTTCACACCTGTCTCCCATGGGGGTAGGCAGATACTATGGAATGCCAATTGCTATGATTCCTAAATACCTTTTTCGCTTCATCAACAGTCATTAAGATTTTCATGCATGCTCGTCTGTTTAATTAGGCCCTTCTTTAATATATCGCCAATCTGGTTACTTTACTGTACAAAATGACTATGCTAGAACGTCAGTGACTTTTAAAGATCAAAAAAACTTATCAGTATTAATTTACTATGATAAATGTATTCAGAACATGGTCGGGGAGTACTGGCGCGGAGCGGTTGTCGGTGCGCGCGACGTCGCAGGCGGCGTGCTGGCAGCGCGCCGGTCGCGCCGGCCGGACGCAGGCCGGCGCTGCATACAGACTCTATACTGCCGCTGACTTCAGAGCTAGACCCATGCATCAGACACCGGAGATACTAAGGTAACATATACTTTGTGTACTATAAACCTTTAGATGGTATTTATTGATTGAAATTGTGACTGATGTTAAATAGATAATGAACTAATAAAAAGGAAAAGGTCCACTTATTAGATACATGTAACCCACTTTTGTTTAGTTATGAGATAAATGTAAATCTCATGTTATTTCAAGGGGACCACAAGACGTTTGCTTCTGTAAGAAGCATCATCGAGAGCACATCCATATTATGCTTATAATTACCTTTCCACTTTCATTACCACCTCAATAGTCACATTTTTACCAATGATCTAATCAAAACATTGTTGTCGTTTCAGGTGTCCTCTGGCATCAACCATGTTGCTTCTAATAGCGGCGGGAGTTGAACCCAGCACGTTTCCATTGATAGACACGCCACCGCCAGATTCTGTTAAAGCTTCACTAAGCTTACTGAAAGAATTAGGTAACTATTTATATCCGTCGTATAATATTAGTGACGAATTTAATGCAGAATTTTGTAGTTCTTGAAAGTATGTGCAAGTTTGCAACAGTTACATAGCATTCTACTTTAAGTAACTTTGTATGAAAGTTATTACAATTTATTTCGAGAATTCAGGTATCATCCATTCGTACCAGGTACGCATTGAAGTAATAATGCACACGTGTTTATTCCAGGTGCTATTGACAGTGAGCTGAATCCTAAATTGACAGTCCTTGGTAAAAAGATGTCGACTTTCCCAATTGAACCTAAATATTCCAAAGTTTTACTATGTGCGCCAGAGTACAACTGTTTGGATGAGGTATGTATACCAAGACATATTTCAATTAATAATAGATATCGAGCAAAAGGATTTTTATTTTTTATTCAACCATTTTTATGGGTTCCATAGTTCTATGTTAAATACGACTAATCTCGACCCACACTGGGGCTTATATATAACCGTGAGCTGTGTGCGCGGTATATGACGTTCACTTAAACTCCGTTTCACAACAGTTAGAATACAAAAATATCTGTGTTTTCATAATAATTGTATTCGATTCTGTTCCAGGCTCTCAGCTTAATAGCAGTGTTATCAAGTGAAAATGTGTTTCATACACCTATGCACAAGAGAGAGGAAGCTATAAAAGTGAAACAAAAGTTCTTGTCGCCACTGGGAGACCACATCACTTTGTTGAATGTGTTCAAAGCATTCAGTAAAGCTCCTTTGAAAAAGGTTTGTTATTGACTTAGAATGGTTCAATTTACATATTTCTATAGCTTGTGGCGGATTTCAAAACGAATGAATTGTTTTATGGAATTAAAATTTATTATAATAATGTGTCATTTGTTTTCCAGCAATGGTGTAAAGAAAATTATTTGAATCACAAGAACTTAACGTATGCCTGCGAGGTTCGACAACAGTTGCTCGCGATCTGCTTGAAATTAAATATGACTGTCACCAGCTGTGGACAGGCTTATGACCAGGTACAACTATTTTTAATGTACAGGGTAGGGCTTTATTATTGCCACTTACTTAAATTCATTCTAGTGATTAAGATAAATAAAGTCAATTGACATACACCACACCTCCACTGGATGCAACTCTCGATTCTGGATATGATAAGAATTGAAAATCACTTGTTAAAAATGATTTAGTAGCTAACTGATTTCGAAATAATTAAATAAATTTCAGGTACTTAAATGTTTGCTATGCGGTTTGTTTACGAACTGCGCGTGGCAGCGCGGCGGCGCGGGCGGGGCGCGCGCGGCGGGGCGGTACGTGACGGCGGCGGGCGCGGCGGCGGCGCTGCACCCCGCGTCGGCGCTGCAGGCGCTGCGCCCGCCGCCGCCCGCGCTGCTCTACACCGAGCTGCTGGTGACGGGCCGCAGCTACATGCTCACGGTGTCGGCCATACAGCCGCAGTGGCTGCAACAAGTCGCGCCCGAGTACGCGCGCCGCTGCCGCGCCAACCGGTGACGACGACTTCGCATTAACATTACGCTAATACTTTGCTCTTTAATTTGCTGCAATGTGATCCTTACGTCGAACTCTATCGCTTTCACCACACAGAGCTGTCTATCGTTGTCAGCAATAAATAATACTATGTGATAAAAATGGTGTATTCTTGATTGATTGAACTATCCATAATTTTATATCGTTGGGACGAGAGTGAAGAGTTTATTAAGACCCGTAAGTCTAGCATTGGTTTTTGAATAAATTGTTTTTATCTAAGCATAACTTTATCGTTTCGTTAAATGGTACAACAATGCATTTTTATTGATCACATGTTATTGTTCAGAAAGTTACATTTAGCAATACTTTATGTGTGTGATATAAGAATAAGTATAGGTTTAATATTATTTGTTTTAAGATACAAGTTGTTACGTAATACTACACTGCTTTAACCTGCCGATAATTGTTTACTGCCATTTAGTATTGATTTATGTTCTGTGACTAGTTAAACAATAACTTAACTGCCACCATCACTTATACAGGACTAATCAAAATGTCTGAATATTAAACGTAAAAAACGTTAATTAACGGGCTATTTGTTATGGACCATACCGTGACTTCTATTTAACTACGAAGTTAGAAGCATTTGTAAAATTGACGAAAAGAAGGCATAACTTGGACCTCACATGAAGTCTGAACTTAGACACCAGGAGGCCGTAGGCCCTTATCTATGTATTTTGACGCAGCGATCAAAAAATTAAGCCAAGGGATACATAGGGGACAAATGTCTCAAGACATGTCGAGCGAAGCCGGCCGATGTCGCCTGATATACACGGCGACAACGCGCAACTTATGTCCACAGTGACGTTGATGTTGCCAGACATGTCGACCAAAGTCTGGCAACGTCGCACTACTTCTCCCAACGTCACTCTAGTATATCCTTGGCTTAATGCTAAAAATAGTACAACACAAGAAACCAGGTCTACATTTCCAAATGATTTATATAACATAAAATTATGATATTTATGTTACTCATAAATATGTAAACAAAATCTAGTTGTAATGCATAATTATTAGGATACCACCTGGTGCTAAATACGAGGTTTATTTTTAAGTTTAAATCTTGATGTTAAATGTCATAAAAGTGTAAATAATTGTAACATACTGAATAAACTTATTTGATTTCAAATTTAGTTTTTTACTTAACTGTAATATAAAACGTTAATAATATACGTTTATACGTTACCCCTAAAATAGTCGTTATGATAACAGCTACGCTTACTACGACGTAGCAAGTCAGTGATTTGATGAGCCCATTCATTGTTAAACCACCTCTTTAGTTTCAGTAATAATAATAACGATAATTATAATAGTAATTAAAAGCACGAGACGCACCCCCACCACCCCCGGACTCGTCGCTCAGCTCCGCCTCGCCGTCACCGGACCCCAGCTCCGCAGGATCACCGGTGACAGCAGTTGCGTCGAGCTCGAGCGACGACTATTTCTCCCCGCCGACGTCGCCGACACCTGTACGTCGGCCGGGGAGAGGCCGGCCACCGACGGGCTTGGGAGCCAGGGGCCAACAGGCCCCGGGACGGGTCCCCGCTACCGGTGGTTGTGTGCGGCGCATGAAATGGTCTCAAACCATAAATGAGAACGTCATGCGCTCGTACTACGGTGCTACAGAGGGAGGGACTAACCTCACTGCGTACCGTGAAAGGATGCTGTCTATGTTTCAGGTTCTTGAGCCATCTATCAGCGTCTCGGCCCAACGACTGTCGGATCAGGTGCGGGTCATCCAACGCAATCGCAGATTAGATGAGGCTGCGCTTGATCGGCTACGTCTAGAAGCACTGCGCGATCGTGTCGTCCCCGCACCACCACAATCGGTGGCACAAACATCACAATTTGTGACGCCAACCACCCCTATCGTTGGAGTGGAGGATGACAGGGTTGAACAAGTGAGTACTCAGTGCAATGAACGACTGAGGAGTGCTTTGGAGGATGCGGTTCGTGAGTACAGACTTGCTCCTAGTAATTTAAGACCGAAATTACCACGTTTGCCCATGTGTAGAAAAAATAGGGCGCTGGTGAGTGCCTTGGATTCGCTACTTAAAAAATATTTTGAGAGTAGCGAAAACCTCTATGATACACACTCAATCTTGTACTGTGGGGCGGTAGCTGCTTGTCGAGTGGCTAACGTCAGATTCCCAAATCTTGACGCAGCAGTCCGACCAAAACCAGCAGTACCTGCCTGGCAGTATAGGATAGAGCGTCGTATCAGTGAGGCCAGGGTACTCATTGGCAAACTATCCTGCTTCAGGGAGGGCAATACTCGCCCTAGAGTGATGCGCTTTGTAAGACGTGCATTTATGGGGACTGAAATCAGTCCTCATGAATACCTGTCGCGTGTTACAGAGCGCATCGACTTCCTGAAGCAGAAAGTTTATGCATGGGGAAACCGAATTAGAAGGTACAAAAAAAGAGTGGAGCGCTATACTCAGAATCGCATGTTCCAAAGAGATCAGAGGTGGGTATACAGAGATTGGGAACGATCCAACCAAGATGTGGCTGACGGGCGGCGACCTGATGATGATGCCACTAACACATTTTGGCGCAACATTTGGTCGGTGCCTGTTAGCCATACGGAAGGTGACTGGATGTTTGATGTTAAGCGAAGGTGTGAGACTATACCAGAGATGGAGGAGGTAGTAATTACCTCCTCTGATGTAGCCAGTGCAGCCTGTTCGGTCCCGAATTGGAAATCACCGGGGCCGGACGGACTGCACAATTTCTGGATTAAATGGCTCAAAAGTTCACACGTTCGCTTAGCATACACTACACTTCCAGGCAGCTTTGGAAACTGGGTCGTTACCACAATTTCTAACAACAGGAGTTACCCACCTGCTCCATAAATCAGGTAGTTCCACTGAGCCCAAAAATTATAGACCAATCACATGTTTACCAACGGTCTATAAACTTCTTACATCCATTTTGAGGACAAAAATAACAAAACATATTGAAAAAAATTCCATCATGTCTGTATCTCAAAATGGATGTAGGGAGGGGTCTCGTGGAACTAAGGAGCTACTCCTCATTGATATGGTTGTTAGCCAACAGGTTCGTCGGTCCCGAAAAGATTTGTCTACATGCTGGATAGACTACAAAAAAGCATATGATTCTGTGCCACATACATGGCTCCTGAAGGTGCTGGAGTTGTATAAAATAGATGCAACTTTACGCGCCTTCTTGGAGTCGTGTATGAGGCAGTGGAGCACTGTGCTTTGCTATCCGGGATGTAGACAAATCCAAGGGAATGAAGAACCTGTAAGGATAGTACGAGGAATATTCCAGGGTGACAGCCTGAGCCCACTATGGTTCTGCTTGGCCTTGAATCCTCTAAGTACTCTACTGGAGGATTCAGGGTTAGGCTATCCTTTGCGGAGAAGGGGTCTAGTTATATCCCACTTACTTTACATGGATGACCTCAAGTTGTTTGCGCCAAACAAGAAACAACTGATGGAACTACTGAATATAACTGAAAAATTTAGTAGTTCCATCAGAATGGAGTTTGGAGTAGACAAGTGTGCGGTCATGCATGTAAAGCGAGGAGGGATTGTGGAATCTGAGGGTCTAGAACTCTCAGATTTCACAAAGCTGGGATCACTCTCCGCAAACGATACATACAAGTACCTGGGTATGTCAGAAGGATTAGGCATTAATGGACCGGACATGAAGCAATCGTTACAGGAGCGCTTCTTTTGTCGCCTGAATAAGGTACTGAAAAGTTCCTTATCAGGCGGAAACAAGGTGCGAGCCTTTAACGGTTGGGTCATGCCAGTCCTAATGTATTCTTTTGGTATACTCAATTGGACTCAGACTGAACTTGACACCCTGGATAGGCGAGTCCGGACCCTGCTGACTGCAAATCGCATGCATCACCCTCGTTCGTCGGTCATGAGGTTGTACATCCCGCGGAAGTGTGGTGGTCGAGGCTTATTAAATGCTAAGACCCTTCACAACCGTGAGGTGTGCAGCCTCAGGGAATATTTCCTGAAAGTCAACGAGGGTATGCATCGAGAAGTAGCAGCGGTGGACAATGGATTCACTCCGCTATCCTTGGCAAAAGAGAACTGGCGCAGACCTGTGGTACTAAGCGTCAATGATCGCAAGGAGGTATGGCATAGCAAGGAGCTCCATGGACGCTTCTTCCGGGCCCTTCATGGGCCCAGTGTAGATTTTCTAGCGTCCGTGTCTTGGCTACGATTCAGTAATCTCTTTGGAGAAACTGAAGGATTTGTCTGTGCAATAATGGACGAAGTTATCCTTACGAACAACTATCGGAAATATATAATTAAGGATGGGACGGTTGACATATGTCGGGCATGTTATAGTCCTGGTGAATCTATTAGACATATAATTTCTGGTTGTGGTCGTTTGGCTAACAGTGAATATTTGCATAGGCATAATCAAGTAGCCAAGATTATCCATCAGCAACTTGCTTTACACTATCGACTTGTTGAATCTGAGGTACCGTACTACAAGTATGTGCCCGACCCAGTTCTGGAAAATGACCATATCACATTGTACTGGGACCGGTCTATCATTACTGACAGGACTATTGTAGCCAATAAACCTGACATAGTGGTGATAGACCGACAAGTACGCCGCACGATGATAATCGATGTCACCATTCCCCATGACGAGAACCTCGTGAAAGCTGAGAAAGATAAACAAATAAAATATCTAGACTTAGCTCACGAGGTTGTCGACATGTGGAGTGTGGATTCGGCTATCATTGTGCCGATAGTCGTGTCGGCCAATAGGTTAATCCCTAAAAGCCTCGATATCCATCTTAGGAGGCTGGCGTTAGGTGGATGGATCAAGGGCCTGATACAGAAGGCAGTTCTCCTAGAAACGGCACGTATCGTGAGGAGGTTTCTGTCTCTGGAGCCCTAACTACCGGTAGCTTGGACCATGCTCCCGCTACTGGTCGGCTCCTATTTTTTATATTTTTAAATATTATTTTTATTTTATAAGTAGTGTTTAAAAATGTAATTTATAGAGAATTTTAAATAAATATATGTAAATAGTAATTATAATAATAACGATAGTAATAATAATAATTCAGTAATAGGTAATAATAACGGGTGCTGGAGCTATACAAAGTTGATACAGCTCTACGTACCTTCCTGTTGTCATGTATGAGACAATGGAGAACGGTTCTTCGCTATCCAGGATATGGACAGATCTGTGGGAACGATGAACCCATTAGGATTGAGCGGGGTATATTTCAGGGTGATAGTTTGAGTCCATTATGGTTTTGCTTAGCCCTGAATCCTCTAAGCACTTTGTTGGAGGGCTCGGGGTTAGGATATAGGTTGAGAAGAGGGGGACAAATTATATCCCACCTACTTTACATGGATGACTTAAAGCTATTTGCTCCAAACAACTTGCATCTAATGAGGTTACTGAATGTCACTGACACGTTCAGTAATGCCATTAGAATGGAATTTGGTGTGGACAAATGTGCAGTTCTGCATGTAAAGAGGGGGGAAATTGTGGAATCAGATGGGACACAGAACTCTGATTCTACAAGCTTCAGACCCCTTTCCTCAACCGAAACCTATAAGTACCTGGGTATGTCAGAAGCGTTAGGCATCGATGTGACTGTCATGAAGCAATCGTTACGGGAGCGTTTCTTTGACCGCCTGAAAAAAGTACTTAATAGTCTTTTATCAGGCGGCAACAAGGTGCGCGCCTACAACGGTTGGGTCATGCCAGTACTCATGTACTCTTTTGGCATACTCAAGTGGACTCAAACGGAACTGGACACCCTGGATAGAAAAGTTCGTTCATTGCTGACTGAACATCGAATGCATCACCCACGATCGTCGATAATGAGACTGTACATTCCGCGTAAATGTGGGGGGCGAGGCTTTTTAAATGCAAAAACCCTCCACAATAGTGAAGTGTGCAGTCTCCGAAAGTATTTTTTGAAAATGGACGTGGGGATGCATAGAGACGTTGTCGCTGTGGACAAAGGGCTTACTCCGCTCTCCTTGGCTAACGAGAACTGGAGAGAACCTATAATACTAAGCACTAATGATCGCAGGAATGTGTGGCAAAGTAAGGAGTTGCACGGACGCTACTATCGAGCCTTACATGGGCCAAATACGGATTTCTTAGCGTCCGTATCCTGGCTACGTTTCAGTAACTTATTTGGAGAAACGGAAGGTTTTGTCTGTGCAATTATGGACGAAGTTATGATGACGAACAATTTATCGAAAATATATTATAAAGGATGGAACTGTTGACATTTGTCGGGCATGTCATCATCCCGGGGAATCCATTCGGCATATAATTTCGGGTTGTTCTCACTTAGCTAATGGAGAATACTTGCATAGACATAATCTTGTAGCCAGGATTATTCATCAACAACTTGCTTTGAAATATAAACTTGTAGAATCTGAAGTGCCGTATTATAAGTATCTGCCTGACCCAGTTCTTGAAAATGGAGATGTCACACTGTATTGGGATCGAAGATCGAACTATCATCACAGATAGGACAATTGTTGCAAACAAACCTGACATTGTGGTAATAGATCGACCAAGCCGTCGCACAATGATAGTTGATATAACAATCCCACATGACGAGAATCTTGTGAAAGCTGAAAAAGATAAAGCAAGTAAATATCTTGATTTAGCTCATGAGATTGTCGACATGTGGGATGTGGATTCAGCAGTCATTGTGCCGATAGTAACTCAAACTCAAACTCTTTATTTGCATGTTAAGGTAATACATACAGGTCTTATGAAATAACAGGCACAGCTTAACGGCCTTTTTCAGGCGTTGCAAATTTTAGGGGTGTCATCAGCTTACTATAAATTACATTTTGGTTAACATTTTTTTACATATTTATTTGTTCGGAATATAGGTAAGTACTTAAGGTATATAATATATTAGTGGGTAAGTGCAAAATGTAAGTGGGTATTCTTAAAATGTATAGTATATTGTATATACATAGAATATTTATATTTAAAATGTATAGTATGTTGGTGTGTGCTTGTGGGTGTATGTTTGGGGTAGGTTTAACATTTAATTTTGGTGTTATATTTTTCTTCGAAGAATTCTTTTGTCGAGTAAAAACATTTTTGTATTAGGAATTTTTTTAATTTTCTTTCAAATATAATTTCTTTAGTTTCGTTTTGTAGGTCTTTAGGTAATCTATTGAATATTTTGACAGCCATGTAGTAAGGACTTTGGTTAAGCATTTTAATTCTAGATGGTGGTAGGTACAGTCTGTTTTTATGTCGGGTATTTACATTATGGGTGTCTTTTACTTTCGTGAAATTATCTTTATTTTTTAATACAAACTTGCATATGTCATAGATATATATGGATGGTAGTGTTAAAAGATTGTATTCAATAAAATAGGGCCTGCAGCTGTCTTGGTTATCTATTTGGGCTATGATTCGTATGCATTTTTTTTGTAATATGAATAGGTCATGAATATTTACGCTATCTCCCCATAGCATAATGCCGCATCTCAACCAGGAGTACGCATATGCGAAGTAAGCTGATAGTGCCGTCTCGATATTGGTACTGCATTTAATTTGGAAAACAGCGTATGTAAATTTTGATAATTTTGATTTTATGTGTTCTATGTGAGCTTTCCAGTTTATATGGGTGTCTATGTTTATGCCGAGTAGGTTAAATGTGTCTACAGTTTGTAAAGTTGTGTTTCTAAAGGAAGTGTCTATTGTTAGGGGGGGAGTTTTATAAGATCTGAATTGTACTGTTTTAGTTTTAGTGTAGTTTATCTCTAAGTTGTGATCGTCAAGCCATCGTGTTACTGATTCTAAGGTGTCTTGTAAAATAGGTGTAGGGAATTCTGATTTGTCATATTTTATCAGAATGGATATATCATCTGCAAATAATACTGGTAGGGTTAGGTCTTTGTTTAGAATTTTTGGTAGATCATTGATGTACAGTAAAAATAATACACATCCAAGGACACTACCTTGTGGTATTGAAAATGTTATTTTTATTTCTTGTGATCGAGTTGTTTTTATTTCATTTGTTTTTGTGTCGTAGTTCTCTATTTGGACAATTTGGGATCTATTTTGTAGGTAAGATCTAAACCAAGAGTGAGCTGGACCACGAATGCCTGAGCCGTGTAGTTTGTCAAGAAGTATGTTATACAGTACTTTGTCATAAGCCTTCGTCATGTCAAGTAAGACGCCAATTACATACTTCTTGTCATTAATATGCTGAAGAGCGGTTTGTACATATTTATAAACAGCTAGTGTGGTGGATCTTGAACGTCTAAATCCGTTTTGGGAATCATCTAGGATTTTGAATTTTTCTAAAAAGTTGTATAGGCGGTTACACATTGCTTTCTCAAATATTTTGGAAAATGTAGGTAATAGGGCTATGGGTCTGTAATTACTAGGGGTGTCTGTGTCGCCTTTTTTGTGAATGGGTTTTGCTAGAGAAATTTTTAAAGCGTCGGGAAATTGGCCAACTTGAAAACTTTGATTAATTAAATATGTTAGGGGGATAGATAATTGATCTGCGCATTGTTTTAATAGGATTGGAGGGACATCGTCTACTCCGCAGCTGTGTTTATTTTTAATTGAGCGAATTATGTTTACAATTTCCTTCCGGTCTACAGGACGTAGGTACATCGAACACTCGGGCGAGTCGACTACTGGTCTACCTTTTTTGTTGTGGTAGTATCTGCCAATGGCCTAATTGCTAAAAGCCTCGACCAACATCTGAGTAGGCTAACGTTAGATGGTTGGGTAAAGGGCCTGATGCAGAAAGCAGTACTTCTGGACACGGCGCGTATTGTCCGGAAATTTCTTTCTCTGGAGCCCTGACCACCGGTAGCTTGGATTTTTACCGTTACTGGTGTGGTGGGCTACTGCTTTTTATATTTTTAAATGTTTTTTTTTTATATACATATAATGAAATATTTAAAAATATATAAATCAAGTATGAAAATAAATAAAGGAAATAACGATAAAATTCCCTTTATTAATTTCCAAAATTTGTTATAGGTATATGTTTTAAATATTTGTTTATAAAAAACATTTAAAAATATAAAAAAGCAGTAACCAGTACCTAACGGGAGAAATACAATCTAAGCTAATTATAAATATTATCGTAATTGTGTTTTCACACGCAGTCATGCGGTAAAATAATAAAATTAAAAAGTTAGAGACACTATATAGGTACGTTATAAAATAAATGAGCGACGAATACTTTACTACTACTTATACGAATACTTTTGATTATGTCACGAATTAAAGTACACTGGATAAATTACAACCTTAGGTACATAATAAAGTTACATTTTGTTTCACCATTTTGTAGATCTCATTTGCATACTAACAGATCAGATTGTTGCATTCAGATTGAAATGAGATCGTAAAGCAGATTACGTTTATGGTCCTCGTTTCATATTCTCGAATGCTGTGTAAAAGTTTCCATTCACGCTTCTAATTAAAATAGCTCCTTGCCAAATTTAATTTCCTTCGCGCACTTCTTTATAATTTATTCTGTAATAAGCAGCAATGGAAGTCGTAAAAAAAGGATCCGAGAGAGAAGTGAGGACATTCCTCTCATTAAAATGATTCCAGCTGGAAACGGAACAATGTTAATTCGATAATTATGTAAATTTTCTCAAAATAATTCATTAAAATTTATGACGTAGAGAGGTGCGTATAAAAGGGATCGAGCGCTTGACTTAAAGGTTCTTAAAATGTTAGCCATCTTCTCAAAACAGTAGAGAACTTTATCATACATGAGCTAGGTATTCTGACACATAAAAATCTGCCTCTGTCGACAGTATTATGTACCGTGCAGTCCAAACTATGTACCTAATAAAAAAATAAAATAAATAAAATACATTTATTTCAGGTGATCATAACCCATATTTTTACATTGTTAATCAGATAGGTAAAATATATTAATAAGTAAAGATACAATTGTTCTATTTAAGTAGGAAATTTATACGGACATGTCATTATAACCATAAAATGAAATGAAATTATATAAAAATAAAATTAAAATTAAACAAATCAAATTAAAAAGTAAATCAAATTAAATTAAATCAAAATTAAATCAAAGATAAAGCTAATATAATCTCTTCATCCGACGTTGCGGGTTGTGTCTTTCACAGCAATGACGTATGTAGGGACAGTCCACTCTACTTTCTATCATTGCCAGAGCGGTATTGGAGCTGGCCCGAACCGTGCGCACCAAGGCAGCACCTCTTTTGCGCATGTTACTGTTAAAACAATCGGTGTTTGCTGCTGCGAACATGCCCGATGCGCTACAGAAACGAAGCAACCCCAAAACCACCCTAAACGCATTGTTAAATTGGACACCAAGGGAACTATAGGACTTTTGTGAGTATTTTGCCCACAAGCTACACGTATACAAAGACGTGCAGTAGGCCCGGAAAAGACTAATCTTCACATCCGTGGAGCATCGAGCAAACCTGCGGGCCAACATGTTGGCTCTCCTTGATAGTACCCTCCGTTCCCGTTCGATATCAGCATGGTCTTTGAGGTCGACAGCAACCATATGACCCAGATAAGTGAATTGGCTCACTCTCAAGAGAAATACCATTGAGTAGTACAGGTGGTAGGTTCTGTGGACACTTAGCGCCTGCCTCCTCAAAAACCATGTATTTACTTTTCGTCACATTGTAGAGGTATTTTAGCCCGTGTACATTAGCATACTCCTCACAAGTACGCATAAGTTTTCTCAGGCCACAGATAGACGCACTCAGCAGCATCATATCATCTGCGTAGCTCAAATTGTTGACGCATACGCCATTTACATGACATCCTATATGTTGGCTACTAAGTGCGACAATCAGCGAGTCCATATATAAATTAAACAGCGTTGGCGAGGTCAGTCCACCTTGCCTAACGCCACATTCAAGTTTGTACGACTCCGACATTGCCCCCGCCCATCTGACATTATTTATTTGGTGCGTATACCAGTACTTGAAGATGGATATAACTTCTTGGGAGAGCTGAATATCCTCAAGTATAAGTCGAGGAAACACGCATAAACTGGTGTTTTCCGTCTCGTATAATATCTGACGGTGTGTTTTAAGCATAGTATAGCAATTTCAGTCTTAGTATAGCACTAATACAAGATGAATCAATAAATGTGCATCTATCTTTAATATTTACTGATACCTAGTAAGTATAGTTTCTACCTCTATAAGTTTGCAGTAAAGGAGTGTGGCGCGCGGCGTAGGAAATTATTCAATATTTTGTTCAGCCGCCTTCATATAAGTTCGCCATTCTAATTTTGCAAGTCAAAATATGACAACCGGATTCACATATGGGAAACAGGGCTTCCACGATTCATACGACGTGTAGATACCAATACTTTTATTTTTATTAAAGCTTAGGTACATGTCATGTACATGACGTGTAATTTGGATTTCATTTAATCCTAAAAGACGAGGTTGACATTAATACGTGCTTATTACATGTAGGTCTAGGTACCTATTGACATTTATTTGCAATTTATTATTGTACATTGTAAAAATCTATACCTACCTAGAGGTACATATAATAAAACTGTACAAGAGTAAATTCTGTACATTGAAATTATAAAAAAAAATAGTGTTACTACATAGATAGACACCGAAGTCAAAACAGTGATTAAAAAATGTTTGTCTGTCTGTACGTTCACGTATCACGTAAAAACTACCGGTCCGATTACGATGAAACTTGGTATAATTATACCTTAACTCGTCGAGTACCGGTTTTGTAGACACAATTATAGAACAATAGGTTGCGGTCACCGGTGAACGCTTGGTGTTTGACAGTTAATATCCTGTGAGCAACACTGGGTACTTTTATCCCGAAAAATAATAAACACGAAAAAACAAACTTAATTGTGCGGCTAAATCCGTAGATACAGTTACTGGACTAAACACAAATATAAGTTTGTCGAACGCTGCAGCTGTAGAATTGATGGTTGAAATTAGCTTGAACCGATATTATAAATAGCACAATATGTGAGATTGTGTGTATGTTTGGTACTCAGTCACATCACAACGGCTAAGGGGTTCGGTATGACATTTGGAACAGATGGTCTGGAGTAATATGTAGACTATTTTTTACTACCGGTCACGCGGGCGAAGCCGCTGGCAGAAGCCAGTATAACATGAAATTATGTAGAGTTAAAATTATAAGAGCAAGTTATCTTCTCTGTAGTTCCAGTTTCCAGTGTCTGTGTTGGCGATGAAAAATCAACAGTAAGTTTACTATTTGTTATCATTTTGTTAACTACTTAAAATTCTTTTGAAACTTGTCGGAACTGATATTGGTATTCCAGGTAGCCTGCAGTGCCCTCTATTTGAGAGTAAAACTTTGTATTCTTTTACATCTTATAATAACTCATCATAAAACTTTATAAGAGAAATTTATGGTTTGGTTTAGTTATGGCTAGTCATTGAAAAAACTTACGTTAGAACGTCAAACAGTTTTTAGCCTCACTCATTTTACTATCCGGGTCAGGTAGAACCTGTATGATTTTTAAGCACTTAGGTACCTACTATTAAGTTACGATGCTAAAAAATCTCTAACGTCTTCAGCATAGAGTCGAGTATTGCTTGTTTTAAGGTTGAGGTGTAAGTTATGTACCTATATGGGGGATGGGGGAAAACAATGAGTAGGTAGGAGTAACTTGGACCATGTGTACGTATGTATATGTAGCCTCATTTGTAGGTGCAAAGGCTGCGGTCCCATGCCCGCTGTGGCTATAATGGAACTTTGGAATGAATGCCGTCGTCGATAACGTTCTCCCTCGTGTCTGGTTTTTGTGTTTTAGCGCTAATTGCCCAACTTTCTTGTAATAAATTACTTGCATTTGATACGTCATCAATTATGGGTGTACCTAATGAACACGGGAGGCAAAGTATAGATATATACTAAAATGTGCAGATTTTAACTCTTGTTTGAGCGTATGGTTTTACGAATTTCTCTTAATAATAAAAATGAGATTTTGAATTTTCACCAGCCCATCAACCATTTTGTACTGTTTATCACAATGCGTGTTTATTGTGCGTAAAATATAGGGTAGAAAGCATTTACGAAGATGTGAATAAATAACAAACTAATCTTTAACATGTTAGCGGCTCGATTGTTGTTTGTTAGGTGGAGATGATAACAGAATATGAGATGAGTCCATGCTCACGTGCCCGCCTCTATATTGCCAGTCGTGCGTACAAGTAGAAATTGTATAAAAGCTTTGGCGAGCAAATGGAGTAGGTATCTATAGATATTTTCACAACAGTTACCTCTCGGAAGGGTCCAGCGTCTCGAGGGGCGTCTCGGAGTTTGGACCGCGCTACTCCACAAGGATCTCGTTACGTGTATCGTTTCAATATATCTATATTCGTTGGTCCCACTTTGTTGTTACAGTAGGTTCTCATTTTATTCAGAGTTTTTTTTACGTAAAGCCTATACAGCTATTTCTATTTTGGGCTACAACAATGCTTTGCCGACAATTTATAGTACTTATATTAGCTTTGTAAACGCTAAACGTTCAAATAACATTACTCAGGTACCTATTTGTACTGCGAGATTTTATCTTGTTATCGTGTTTATAAGATGCTCTCCAATCAACGAATGTTGCTGAGGCACGTTTTCCACGTTTACGCTAAATTTAAACGGAAAAATAACAGATTTTATTGAATCAGATTCCTGGTATGACAATGTAAATAAAACAGTACAAGAACTTGGTACTAGTAAGAAAACATGCATAAAGAGTCAACTACTTAATTAGGTTCCACATTTACTTACTGTTACCGGGTCAGGGTACGGGAATGCGTCAAATATTACACGATGATAGTAATTTCTGCTCGGTAATTGCTCGAACACATTGAAAACCAATTTGAATAAGGTAATACAATGTAACTTAGTTAAAAACTATATTTATATTATAACTTTCGTGAGACTTACCTACTAAATAAATTATCATGTTTCTCGGTTTACTCACGTAATCACTTGACGAGGAATTCGACTAGTTTCAAGCCATGGTATAGCAAGCATGGAATATGAGCTATTCATGAGCAACGTTGCGCGGCGTCGCAGAAAGATAAGAAATATATCTAATAATTCATTTAGTTAAAAACCGTTACGATTCCGTTTTTTTCATAGTTTTCATGTCTTCCATGAGAAGCATAACTGGCACGCTGACACTTGGCAAAGATATTGTTAACGCTACACAGCACCTCTCTTATTAAATACTTGAAACAAGACATGTGCTTCACACACATTTGTTTATTCATGTAATGCAAACGTCATTATAATTCAGCTGCAACTACGTACGTCCACCTGGAAAACATGCGGTATGTAGATTAACGAACAGTTCGTGCATTAAAATGCAGATGTAAGTAAATAATAGGGTTTGTTTTTCACCGTGGCTCCGTCAGCAGCAGCTTTAATTCGAGTTTAATTAAATTTCACCCGCTATAAATTACCTTCTTCCGGACAAGTTGCGTTCGCATATGGCGTCATTTGTTTTGTACAGACAAAACACCGGGTGAAGTAGACCACAGGGTCTACTTCACCCGGTGTCATCATATTCAATTATATGCAGAAATACTTATTTTATTTGTACCACGTAGTACGTTAGTAGTTTTTTATAATCCGGACTCGAGTTGAAACGTACCTACAGTTTACACAGAACTCCGCCCTCAAATTGTATAATCGCTGCCATTAGGACGGTAGGTACCTCTGTTCAGCTGTTGCGTTTGTATTTAAGCACTCGACTAAATGTACCTAACTACTAAACACAACATGACGACTGGCTTCAAACATTGCTCAAACACGTTCGTATTTATTACCCACACGAACATTTATTTATAGGACTTAAACGTCAGTGTAGCGGAATATCGACACAAGCCCGAGGGAAATAACAAAACAATTTGCAATGGAATTGCAAATGTACGAACATAAGTGCCAACAAAATTTTATCTGAGAGACACTTTTCAAATCTAGTCGTGTGATGTGCGTCTCCAGTCAGCGCACTCGTTGCGAATACTATAGAAATTCGTTTACAAGCTAAAAGCTTTCCATTTGGTCGGTAAAGCGCTGTACATACAGAGAGGTGTTGCTGTTCTGTGAAAGTTTCGTTGACATATTAGTATTACATGCCATGCTAGGGTTTAACTAAATGTTTACGTTTGTCTTCAAACCAGGGATGTGTGTAGGTATATTTATATCACGATGCGATCGTTATTCCCTGAAAGTATTAATGGCAAAATTATTATTTCCCTAGTTATCTTTATCATTTATTATCGAATTACAATTTTGGAGTTAATGTAAGTAGTAATAGAAAACTGAACTAATTAGTTTTATTTTTCAAGTAATTATAGAGCCTGCCTAATAAATTCTATAATGACCTTACCGACCTTTACAGTATAAAATAAAACCTCTGCTTACTTTAGGTATGTATTTAATTAATTTCCCTAAATACTCATTATTTTAAGTTGGCTACTAAATATCTCGGCATTACGTTTTTCTTTGAAATCCTATTGTTTATAAAAATCTCATTACAATTTGTTCTAAGATAGTCCCACGGGTACGCTACGGCGCAAAGTAATCAAATCGTTACACATTTATATAGATATTTAAGATATCTTTTAACCAATGACGCGAAAAATGGCGTCGCTTAGGTAGATATCTCCGTGGAAGTGCTTATTTGCATCAAGATGAGAGAGAATGAGGAAAAATGAAGTGTTGAAAAACGTGGCAACCGAAATTAATTTAATTGTGAATACATTAAAACAAGGTTTAATGGCCGAAAAAGTTTTAACTCGGAGAAAGAATTTAAACTATGTTTATTGCGATACATAAACGATCGAAGGGATGTAAGGTACGTGAAGTGATCAAACCACTAAATAAATAATAAATTTTAAGGAGTAAAAAGATATCTATTTTTTTTATGTAAAAATTATAATGAATTTCCGTTCAGTCTTGTTAAAACTCCAGAACGGCTGAACCGATTTGGCTAATTTTGATCTTGAAATGTTCGTGGATTGGAAGGTTTAAAAGTTGAGAAAAATGTATTTAGGCGGTACGAAGTTTGCCGGCTCCGGGTCAGCTAGCAAGCAATAAAAATGAAGATATTTTCAGTCAAGAAAGGCATTCCCTTGCAGCTGTACGACATACAGTTAGGAAATCAGGTATTTACAGATAATATGTTACTGAACTCTGCGCTGGTCACTGATTGGCAGACGCCATCCAAAAGTAGGCTACAGCATACTGCTACAATAGGCAGCTCTTAGTGTTTTTTTTAAGGGGGGAAAATCATCGAATGTTTTTTTTTGCTCTTACCCTCTTATTAATAAACATAGAATAGAGTAAGAATAACTTTACTCCATGGTATAAACTCAGAATAGTCAAATTCGGTATTAATAAACAAGGAGTAACGTCGGAGTAAGCTATTCCAACGTTAGTCTGGGAGTAAAAGTTAGTCCATGGTGCCACATGGTTTAGCGACAGTGTAAGCTTGGATTAGTGTCATTTTGACATTTTGTTGATAGATATTTTTTTCTTCTTTATTGACAACCGAGTTTCCATCGAGTTTCCAATATGGTTTTGATGACCAGTATCGAGTGGTGTACGGCATTATCAGATAAAACCTATTTTATTATAACCTATTTCCTTGCAAAGTATTACTGGGTTTTTTAAAATTCTCAGTAGTAGCACGGAGTCTGGAAATGTGCCCGGTATATGACAATAGGCTCACCCCCTATTACATGGGACTCATAACAACTAGTGAAAAGTGGGTGTTACATTGTACTGTGGTAGAATGTGCACCTCTGCCTACCCCTTCGGGGATAAAAGGCGTGATGTTATGTATGCTATTTCCTTGCGTTGCGGCATTACTAAGTATATAGGTACGAGACTAGCTATACCCCACGACTTCGTCCGCGTATTATAATGCCTTCTGGCAGAATGTGGATTTTTGAATAAATCTTTTCCGAGGTTAATTCTAATGCTTTTTAACAATTCTTATCAAAATCGATTCGGTACTTGTTATATTTATTGTAAAATGAATTATTTTTTTCAAAAAATAAGCATTCGCACATGGGTTTTATCCGTCATTCCAGTGAGTTATCAGTGATAACAATTATTTAATTTTAATGTCCTTTACCGGGTTGCAAACCACAGTTGTACCGAATTTCAATAAAATAGGTTCAATGGTTTAAATGATAGAGTTCCGGAATATTAAAGCATAGGTCCTTTCCCGTGGAATTTCTGGGACAGAACTATTATTTATAATTATAGTGTAGATTATGAGTTACTAGCTATTGTCCACTGTTTCGCTTGTGCTCATTTATGGAGTTAGGGGAAGATTTGTATAAATATGAAGCCACTAAGTTTTTTGTTAGTTACATATAGTCAAAATACCAAATTTAATCTTTCTAACTTGAAAATTGTGAAACGCTTTGTATAAACCCACCATTTTAGGGAAGTGGGGGGCTAGAAAGAGATAGAAAGTAGCCCATCTCACTTTCTATCCCTTCAAGTACCTACCTCAACTTAAAAAACACGTCAATTCGCTTTCTTTTGTCACGAAAGACGGACAAACAAACAGACACAAACACTTTCTCATTAGTATGGATTCGATTTTTATGCAAAAACGCAACAACTTTTTATACACAAAAAGTTATACTATCATTATAAAACGTGGTAAAATGTATAGATATTATTTTTATTCAATGTCTGAGTTATTGAGAGAATTAGAGTTGATGAGATTAGAGATGATTACAGAAGTATGTATGACTAGCTTTTCTGCCAGCGGCTTCGCCCGCGTTCCCGTGGAATAAAAAGCCTTCGTATTATTTTAGAGTTCCAGACCATAATATAGACCCCTGTATAAATTTTCATCTCGATCCCTTCAACCGTTTTGATGTGAAGAAGTCACAAACATACAAACTTTCGTATTCATATAATATTAGTAAGATAAAGGAACGTGAAGAAGAAGAGAAATCAAAATACCGATTTACTGCAGTTTTTATTATTGACATGGTAAAAAATAATCTAGCTGGTGACGCCAGAGGTGGCTTTATACCACCCTATTTGAAAGTTTTGAGTGCAATCCAATGATTTGTGCAATCGGAACATAGGCCCATGGAGAGGTAAATATCAATCCAAGTGGCCTGTTGCCTTAGCTTCTTGTTTTCGAGCATTGATCTTCATGGCTTTCTACTGAATTTTCAGCTGATTTAACTCACGTCTGCTATTCAACTCTTTAAACCTAAAAAATACATAAAATGAATGTAAATATGATAAAATGTAGCTATGTTTAGCAAAATAACTGTACAGCATTATGTGATTCAGATACTATAGGTTAACATAATATACACTGCCCACATATTCGGCTGCATCTGCATGCTTATTATCTCTGAACAAAGATCTGAACAAATGGAATACATAAAATAAAAATGCTGAAAAAATCTTACCTTGTATAGGGTATATTTATAATATTTCCTCCCACTCTTTCATCTTGATTGTGTTTGTGCTTAACGATTTATTTTCAATGAAAATATTATTTTGGAACCGAGGCGTTATAATTTTATGGCTGAAATCTAAAAATATATATACAATATGAAGACATTTTTTCTTTATTAAGATACGCCATAATTAACAGGCATCGGGAGTATTTACATTTTGTTCTTTGCGCTAGTTAATAGCGCGGCTGTGCTTTTCGCTCGTTTTTCGTTATTTATAAATTGAATTGTATATTAACTATGTATGTAAACAAATAATATTTCGACAAAACTGACAGCGACAGCAACTTGTCAAGATGTCAAGCTAACATACATCTGTCAATAAAGCAGTGATTTCATAGGTTTCATAGGATTTCATACCTCCTTCTCAGTCTTTTTACTTTTAAAATTTCTGGGTTACCATAATAAAAGGATTAAACCTAGTATAAGGATAGTATTGTTATTCCGAGGTTATTCCATGTTTATTAATAGGAATTCAATTCTGAAGTTAATACTTTGTTAGTCCGGGATTAGCTAGTCCAAGACTAACCTGTGAATAACTTTGGAATAGGAGATTTTTATTAATAAGACCGAGTGTTTAGGACTAGTTTTGTTGAAGATTTTTGTTGTACTTAGTTGCTAGTGACATATTTTGTTATGCATTGTGTGTTCTTCAGTCTTCTATGCGATTAAAAATATATTATTAAGTTGCTTAAAAGGATACTATCTCCTTTTAAGCAATGTGTAATGTTTTTTAATTTGTTGTTCAAGTTTAAGTTTATCCTAGGAAAAATAACATAACATCACGCCTTTTACTCAGGAAGGGGTAGGCAGAGGTGCACATCATGCCACTGTACAGTGTAACACCAACTTTTCACTATTTATGTTATAAGTCCCTTGTTAAAGGGGTGAGCCTATTGCCATATACCGGGCACAATTCCAGACTCCGTGCTACTATTGAGATCTTTTATTAAAACTCAGTAATACCTTGCCCGACCCGGGTATCGAACTCGACATCTTGTACGGCAGTAGCACTTGCGACCACTCGGCCAACGAGGCAGTTTAGGAAAAATATATTTAAAAAACATTATACGTTTCCACAGATATGACTATAACCTTTAAACTGGAGACCATTAATGTCAGTAGTACCATATAGGTCCTTGATCATATAAAAATCTATAAAAGATTTTATAAATAGAATTAAGAGAAGCTGTTTTAAGGAAAGTCCCCTGGGAGTGCTGGCACTCATTGATATAACTCGGAATATCATAGTGGCTACCACAAAGGGGCGTAACCTATTTATCTTGGTAGACAATGGGTTTATTTCTGTCGATCTAGATTTATACAAGGTGTGTCCCGACTGCCTCCCCCCATTGGGGTACGACTAGTTTAACTGCTCCGAATAGTTATGACGCCCACTTTGCATTCAGTGAATTTGAGTGTTTATCTTAAAAGTTTGAAGATACCAGTATTTTATCGATAACCGGAGTCAAATAAAAACTGCAAACAATTTATTCCTATAAAGCGAACCCGCAAATGAATAATTACAAATAATTTTGGTATTTGTTATAACTGTTGTAAAACCTAACACAGCTATCTCATGGAACAAACTAGCAGTGTAATGGATATCTACTGTAGTTTCCACGCGTTTGGGTGAATGGCAAAAAGCACGTTGTTTTGCGCTTAGTATTTATTATTCTGTAGCACGGAAGTCAATTCACATATCGTGCGACCACTGCGAGCACCGAGAGAGCGCTCATAAATGGAGGCAGTTCGCCTTATATTCACGTCGCATCATTTCAAAACTCCAGAACAATGTTTACTCTTTAACAAAAATGTATAAGAATTTTTACTCTCAAATTGCGGTGCTTCTATTGAATTATCGCACCCCAAGGAACAAGTAGGTAATTTACGCGTACATTACCGTTATATAATGGTATAAACGGATTTACTCGCAGGTGAAGGCATGAAGGTATTTGTCGCGTCGTGAGCGCGGAGCGGCGGACGCAGGGCGCGGCGCGGCGCGGGCTAGGAGACAATCTCGGCGATGGCTCATTCACTGCTGCAACGAGCCGAGCAGAGAATTGAATTGGAAGCAAATGTGCCGTACGGATACTGCCGTCGAATATAAACTGAACCACTCTCGAGTAAGCGGATCTGATCATGAAATAAAGAAAGCCTCAGAAATAAATTTTCTAAACGCCAACTGATTTCAAATTGGATAATAAATATTGGAAGATCTAGGCGACTTCACTTAATTATCGCATAGAAGATGAATGAGTATGTTATTATTTGTGCTGATGCAGACAGCCGGAAGACAGGTATGTAATGAGAGGAGGGTGACTCGGTTAACTGTCACTCTGCCCTGTCAGCGCTCTGACTCGGCTTCATAATAAGATATCGTTTGTTTACGGATTCTCATAATAAAATAGTCATTCATTATTGTATGGAAACAATGACAATATTATTACCATTACGCCTCAACTAGTCAGCGAAGTTTCCAATAGTATGTTATATGGCAACTAACAATTATTGGAAAATAATAAAAATAATGGAGATAGTGCGAGCAGTGCAGCAATTTAATGACAATGCAATTTGAGTGGGTATATTGACTTATTATGTACGCTATGGGTACATAAAGAGCGGCAGTGGTCGCGGTGTTCCGGAGCGGGGCTTAACAAACGGCTGCGTGCAGACCGACGGCCGAGGAAGCGTTTGTGGGCGGCTTCATTTCCGTGCGTGCGTCCGCGGCTATGGTCCTATTTCCTTCTCACTGATAGTCCGTTTACGACCACAGCTTCTTCGCGACCGTCTCTGCATTGTGAGGCACCATATGTGCACTTATGTTATGGTAAAGGATTCTTAGGATTTGACTCGTACTTGATGTTAAATAAAAATGCTTTCATACATTATATTGTTGTATTTGTGTGTGCTGTAATTATTAGTTGATTGGTTAGTGCATATGTCAATGTGTGTGACAACGAAGTGAAGATAACGCTTATGATTTGTAAATGTATTACCAAAATATTTATCTAGTCGTTATAATGCTTCCTTTTTTAATTTCCGACAACTTCGATAATGTTAATAAAATGATTTGTCGTCACAAAAGTAAATTGATACAAGGGTTGAATGACATTTCAGATAATAAGTATGTAAGTATTGAAATCCAAGTCGGGGAAAGCCATTGAGTTCGAATAATACCTATTTCAATATTCTCTCGTCTCCGATTTTCTCTATTTCATATAATCCTATACAGTTCTGACGTATCCTGATAAATGATCTTATATTTAAATATACGATTCAGTATTTCTTATTTATCTGTTGATACTTGCGAGAAATACGTACTTATGCATAAGAGTCGTTGGTCCAATGAATGCATGTGTTACTGCCAAGTTTGCGGTATTAGAATCGATGTTATATTCCACTCATTCGCTATAACACCTCTTTAGTAAATAATATGTATGACATTATGTGAAGTATTATAAGTATAAAAGAGGTTTGTTCCCATTACAACAAATGCGTTATCGATTTTGTATATAATTACGAAATCAAATTCTTAATCACTCTAATTACGCGAAGGTATCGTTGATGCCAATCGAGACTATACTTGCACAAAGGGAAAGAACTTGCTTCCTTACTGAACATCTAAAAATAGAGCCGGTCGCCATTTACGGCGCCCATGGGAAATGGTGGCCAGTCCTTTAAGGGGCTGACAGATTATATGACTCCTGATTTTTTGATAGAGATTTATTGACGACCTACGAATATTCTTTTAAGATTCTCATTTATTTTATTCATGTAGGGATTGTTCAGATTTGATTTTTTTGTCTTATCATAATAGGTTCTTCTTGCAAGGTAGGTCTTGAACTAATTTCCAAGCCAGTTACCAAACTCAATAAGATTAGCTAACGGTGCAGGAAATAATGTAGTGTCTGGATTCGAAGAGAAATTCAACGTCAAGTAAGTAATTTTGGTAGGTCCCTCAAGAATATTCATTTTTCGTCTCTTAAAAAGTTACTAAAATTGAATTTAGATTAAGTTGTGAGGATCAACAATATCGATGCAATTATTCTCGAGAACAAATTTGAAAATATTGTTCATGTAATAGTACAGGATAATGATGGAGAAATATGTTTGATTTATGATAGAATAGTGAGGAAGGAGGCGCTCATTACACGGCATCATTACAAGTCCCAAGGCAGGCCCTCGTGTATCAATGGCAGAGCGCGGGGTACGAGATAACGGCGCGTCCTCGATACGT
The DNA here is from genome assembly GCA_038387885.1 of Spodoptera picta. Taxonomy (NCBI): domain Eukaryota; kingdom Metazoa; phylum Arthropoda; class Insecta; order Lepidoptera; family Noctuidae; genus Spodoptera; species Spodoptera picta. Next base: position 2,536,503 of record JAZHFQ010000438.1, on the reverse strand, counting down.
GATTTGCAATCTTTCTTATTATATGAATTTGTGCCACACATTCAATGTTCGAATTTTTTCTTACAAAAATAATAAAAAACAAATTAACCCTAAACTCCATTTGCAAAATGATTTTATTATTATTACCGAAATTACGTGATCATATGATAAGAATGTATCTGTTTTATTTTGATAGGTTTATGTTTTCTCCTAGGTAATAAAATACGACCTACTTATTATAGTATTTCTAAGAAGGTAAGGTATTATTACATAGAGATGTATAAACTTAGTTATACACTTACATATTCAATGGAAAATACATTTTTCCGAATGTTATCGTGAGCTCGATAAGAAACAACAAATTGGTTTGTATTTGGATGGGTAAGCACTCACTGGCTCTGATAAACACTCATTTTTTGTACACATCATTAGACTTTTTCGTTCTGTATTTAACGATATACATGAATACGATATACACGGCTGTTGCGCCTTTTCCTTTATTTTTATTTAAATTTCTGAGGATGTTTAGAAGGGAGAGTAAAAATAAAATAATGCCGTCAAAAGTAACTGTGAAAGCTCGAGTGATTACGACACTGGTTCCGAGGTGGTCAGCAAAGGCACATACATGTAAAAATGAGTTTGCTATATTTTAATTTCTGAGCTGTTGGCGCTAATTGTTGAGTAATATACATGGGTCATAAACAGAACATTAAAATTATGTGTGCCTTGTCTCAAAATTAGATAAAACAATGTAATTCAACCATATTTATACCTACAATTATTTATTATGAGTGTATACGATTGACAAACCCGGTAATTTTTTTATTTTAATTATTAGTTTTCACAATATTTATATCTAAACATCCTTTTAGTACCCTTCCGTGGACCGTGTCCAAGCGAGGTTACGAACTTCATGATTAAATTAAAAATATAATAATTTATAAATATTAATACATCACCTTTTTTATGCATTACTCATACAATCAAAAAACATTTTTCATTTGTTACAGAATATTTAAACAAAATTTTATCAAATTATGATACATGAACAATTTGTTATTAGTACCGCGACTCCTTCCGTGGGCCAAATATTTTCAATGTTTGAATTCTCATTAAATGGAACGCAGCCAAGATTATTTATTTGAACTGGTAACATTTCAATGGCTGTCAGTTTAAGTATAATTTGGATTCGGTGTGCATGCGCTCCGTCAATTAAAAAGTGGAATTCGTTTAAATCAAAGATTATTTCAGTATAATATAAAAGATCGTTGCGACTTTTCTGGGACTTCGATACCACGGTAAGTGTTTAATCAATTATTATGAAAATCCATTCACAACAATTGTTATGGGGCGCCATTTTCAAAAACATTGCATTTTAAATTATAACCTAAAATTTTGACTTGTTTTTCTGCTTGATTTGATTGGTTTTCACTTCCGTGGACAAAATTTTCCGTAGACAGTCACTTCTGTGGACGTGGTCTTTTCTGTGGACATGGACACGGAAAAGACTGTGTCCACAGAAGTGACAACTATTAAAACTAAAGCTTGCCTTTAGCAAAAAAACCTGTGTCAAACAGCTAGAGCACTTGTTCTTGTTATTTATCTTTGCTTTGCATATTATTCCAAATATATATTATACATATATTTATATATCTATATACTAATTGTCAGGTTTATTATGGGACTTTTTTTACCAATGTTGTGTCGCAATAACGTATTATGCCTGTTTTAATGCTTAGCTTGGTGTGATGATACATGGTTCATTGTCATTGTTTCAGTAAACTAAAATGCCTAGAAAAAATAGACTACAGAATCTTACTGATGAAGAAAAAAAGTTAAGGCGGCGTGAACAAAAGAAATTAAGTATGCGTCGAGCGCGCGCTAAGTTAACTGAAGCTGATGTTGAAGAGATACGCAAAAAAGATCGCGAAAGGTACCATAAGAAAAAGGATAGAGGAGATATCAAAACTATTGATCAATATACACCGAGACAACAGCGTCAAATAAGAAAAATGTGGCGCGAAAAATCAAAGAAACGGCGAGAATTATTAAAAATGCGAAAAGCTACTGACGCACTCATACAAGAAGATACTCCACCATCAAGTCCATCTGCATCATTCTCGCGAGTTGAATCTGGACGTGCAGTAGCTGCCCGAAACAAAAGAGCAAGACTAGCTGAAAATGAGGTTTTAAAGAAAAAGGTATTACACATGGGGAAAGTAATTAAAAAATATAGAATAAGAATACGAAGACTAGAAGAAAGAAAACAGAAAGCGTCAAAGTCGAGTTCTAAAAATAAATTCTTAAAAACGGATATCAGGAAAGCTGTGCATGATTTTTTAATGGATGATGAATATAGTAGATTAACTGCAGGTAAAAATGAAACAATAACTAGGAATAAAAGTAAACGGCAAATTCGTTTACTAAATGATACACTTTTAAACTTACACATAATATTTAAACGCAAAACAGGATTAAATATTTCTTATCAGACCTTTAGAAGATATCGACCTTTTTGGGTTCTGTTTCCAAAAGCAGTATCAAGAAACACCTGTTTGTGTACGCTACATGAAAATAATGATCAAATAATTCGATCACTTCAAAAATCTAAAGTTCTTTCTTACGGATCTGCCTCCGATGCTGTTAAGGTATTGTGTTGTAATAATACACTGTCTCCTAAATGTTTAGAGAGAAAGTGTCAGGGCTGTCTTAGTAAGAAACTTGTTTTTCATAATTTTAACAAAAACGATTATATAACTTATGATAGATGGGTTACAAAAGATGTGGATGTAATTATCAAAGGTGCACAGAAAAAATGCAAGAAATGTTTAAAAGAAACTGTTAAAACTACGATAGGTGCTTTAGTGAAGCTATTACATTTAAATTTACCAGTATTCATGCAACATGTAGCTAATATGATTCATCAGATAAGAACAATACAACAATTTAAACAACAATTAACGTTTTCTAAAGGCCTGTTGCATATAGATTTTTCCGAAAATTATTCATGTAAATATAGCGCTGAGGTTCAGTCGGCTCATTTTGGTGGCTCTAAGCCACAATTGTCTCTCATACTTGCGTATATTATAGCGTGGCTGAATTTCCGGACAATGGTTTTCAAACTACATCCATGTGCTCTATTTCAAAAAATTTGCGCCATGATCCTGTTTTAATCTGTGCTCACCTTAAACCAATTCTACAGCGAATTAAAGAAATCAATCCAAATTTAACAGAACTACATATTTTGAGTGACGGCCCAACAACCCAATACCGAAACAAAACTATGTTTTTTTTAATTGTTAAATTCATTAGTCGAGAATTAAATGATGTGACCGATATTGTTTGGCACTACAGTGAAAAAGGGCATGGCAAAGGTGCTCCAGACGGAGTAGGTGGCTGTTTGAAAAGGCTGTGTGACAGTTCAGTTGCAATGGGAAGAGATGTCTCTGATTATGACTCTCTTATATTATGTCTAAAAGAGACCTGTAAAGGTATAGAGATTTATGGAATAGGAGATCCAAATGTTCAAGACATTCAAGAAATGGTCGACAAAAATACAATGAAAGCTTACAAAGGGACATTTAAGATACATCAACTTTCTTGGAATCGAAATGAACCAAACATTTTACATGTAAGAAGACTTAGTTGTCTGTCTTGTGCAACAAATGCTGTTTGTCCACATTTTGGAATTGGCCAGATAAAGGTTCCGTCCGATAATGCACAATCGTATAGGCCCTTGAGTATAGCTGACGCAAGGAACGTATCTCCGAGAAGTGAAGACACAGCCAATGCTTCTACAATAACTTATAGGTCAAATCAGATAACACCTGAAGAAGGTACTTCTCATAATATCCCATTACGTCCCTGTAAAAGATTCGGTTTCCTGTCAGACTCTGATGATTCTGATGAAATTTTTACTCAGAATCTCCCATTGCGTCTCAACAAAAGACCCAGGTTTTCATCAAGCTCTGATGATGTGTCTTTACCTAAACACGATGAGAGATCGAGGTTCCGATCAGACTCTGATGACTCTGATGTAATTTTCACTCCACGACATCGTCATCCATTACCCACAGACAGCAGTGGTGAAGGTGACTTCATTGTACGACCTCAGCAGTCTCAAAAACCGTTTGTCGATCCCTACACTGATAGTGACAATGACGAATAAAACAACATTATTATTCTAGGGTGTTACAAATGGCGCTTGTAACGTCTTAGAATATAGATTAGTAATTTCTTTCACGATCTCAATATTTCTCATAATTATGTTTATCCCATTATTATATATTCAGTTTGACTGATATATTATTTCTGTTTGATTTAAGTCAACCGAAAATAAATCCCTTCTGTGGACATAAGTTTATATTTTTTTAAATCGAAACGATTGTTTATTTTTGTAATATTTATAATGTGAAGATGATTAACACAACCAGATTGTTATAATTTTAAGAAAACACGTTTTTTTTGTTTAGAATTGTTTAGAGAAAGTACAACTTTTGTCTTTTCTGTTGATTTTTTAGTCTTTTCTGTGGACAGATATAATCTAAAATATTGCATAATTCATTCAAATCAAAGGTTTGATCATTGATAATATTTTTATTATGATTATTTTATGTTTCTACACAATAAATGCTGATTGGAACCAAATAAATATGACTTTGTTATTTTTTCATTTTTGAAACCCAAGTTTGTTTATGACCCACATAGCTGTAGCTTTGTCGTGAGTTTGTACTCAAACACTTGTAGTCTTCAATGTTTCATGTTTTATGTCCGACATATTGTTTAAAATCCCTGTGTATGAAATAAAAAAAAAATTGGTACAAAGTACGAACAGATACTGAATAAAAAATATTTCAGTAAGAATGACGGCTTGGTAGCTGCGAATTCTCTGAAATTTTCATGTGGTCCTAAAACGGGAAAATGTCGAAGCTGTGACATTTGTGTAATCATGTAGGAAGCAGGCCAGATTCAGTATTCGGATAAAATAATAGAAAGACATTCGGCGAGGACGGACTCGAAATACGCCCCGCAGCTATATTTTTGGACGAGTAGAGCACTAAGGCCCGATAGCGCTAGACAAAAGAATACTTACATACAATAAAGAAGTCAATGTAGAGATCTAAAGCGGACGACGGTTTGTTGGAAACCGCCTTTCCTTTGTGAACGGTTCTCTTTTATGCAAGTTACTATACCGTCTTCCGTTTAACCAATGCCATTACCTCTCGATCGAATGTGAAGTATTCGCTTTAATGAATCCACTCGACTCGAGAATTTTCCACTCGGTCCCTATTTGCAAGAAAAGAGTGCATTACCATCGTAAGCACAATAATGGTTCGTTAAGTGACCTACTTTTTGAAGGATCAATGGGTGCGTGCGTACTGCCATTTGTTTGATTACATTCTGCGTTTGAAAATGTTTTATTTACTCATTAAGTGCTGTGTCACGTTTACATAATCAAAGGGGTTTTGTTGAAGATCTTTACAGTGGCAAAATGTATGACGTATTTAACATAAACCATTGTAAATGCAGGTTGTATTGTAGTTTTGCATGTCTGTTGTCGCACGCTAAGCTTATTTAGTGTACCCAACCGTTTAACATGATCACGCGGTAACAATGCTTGTACCATCAAATACGAATATGTTTTCCACGATAGACAGTGTATTTGCATGGCGCAAAAATTAAAGAAACGTTACATCAGCTATTGTAAGCTGCGCTGATCCAGTGAAATATGAAACATGTAGGGGAGCTGGCAGCCAGCCAACTGCTTGCATCACACTATAACAAAGGGTTTCATATCAGGAAATTGTTCCTAGAACAATGGCAGAAAATATAAGCCTGCTTGTATTACAAGCTCGAATATCTCACACACTTGAAAATATTATCGAAGACATTCAATACCTCTATATGTTGTATACAATATACATATTCACGTAATATTCTCTGTAAGAAATGTAAAAGCTTTATTGCAGTTTAAAAATGTATATACAATTTTATTTTTCGTTTCATTATTTCGTTTTACAATTTGTGTGGATTTAACAATATCTGTATCACAGAGGAGGTACCTTGTAAACGGTTAATTAACAAAAACATACGCGAATCTCAAAAAGCAAAAAATATTTGACCGTTTGTGATTTTATGCATTTCATTTCCAAGTATTTGAAGCATTTACTTTAAAACCTAGCATTATTTCACATGCAGTTATGCACAATGTGTTGTTTTTGTTCTGTGTACAGTAAGTAATTGGTATTCATTTTCTTTTGTGCTTATATTACTTTAGATATAAAATAAACAAATGTACTGAAACATTGGTTTTCCCTCGGGCAAATAGCGTGAGGCAACTGAGGGAAACGGCTTTTATTGGAGCTGGTAGGCGAAGGAATAACAAATAGTCAACACTTGTGCACTATTGCAATCTTTTAAGCTCAGTACATATTGCTATAATGGTTGTAACCGGTGCTACTCTGTAATGGACGCTTTGTGTAGATATTGCTTATAAGATAAAGAGCTCTCGAAGACTTACTAGAGCACGTGCCTTCACTGAGGTGCTTACCTATGTGACTATGTGTCATGGCTGTAGGAGCCTTGCCTTGCAACGACTAATTACGTTAGAGTGCACTTTGCACAGAACCTTAATAAGAAAGAGCTAATTTCTAGTGACGATGTAAAATGTCATTGTGGAATTAGTGTAGGTCATAGCGTCGCTTGTATTGAGTTAAGAGCGTCGCAAACCCGACGAAGCCGCCAGTTGGCCGGGGGCCATCATGCCGGCCGGATCTTTTTATTGCTTTTTACAATACAACAACAAAATATCTGATCAGATCGTTGTGTTGTATTGCAAAATGTTCACTTCGGATACGAGTCATTTAATAAACGATGATATCTTGGTATATGAACTATATGATACTTAGTGTATAAATCTAATCATTATTTGAAATACTTTTAAGCACTTACTACTTGTATCAGATTGTCTAGTCGTTTGCTACCAAATAATTTAGAAAAAATAGTAAAATAATATTTTTTATCCATTTCTAATTATTGATTTTGGTTTACGATTAAATAAAATAAAACAGACTGGCTCAGAAATCTGTTAGGTTTAGAATCTGAGTATGTAAGTAATATGTTTGATACAGACAGCAAACTCGTTTGTATGTATCGCAGTATCTTGCGCTCTCTTGCTACGGCGTAGTCAAGTGCACGGGATGCTACGACAGCGGCGTAGCACTCGTAGCACTCGTAACAGACAACTTGTTTGCACAATTTATTGCTCCCCCGACTGGGATATGTTTGACTGGTTGTTTCTGAGACACCGCCAGATGACGAGAGCTTTTATTTAATACTGCCTTAAAGAATTTTGTAGTATGTAAGAAGTATTAAACTTTTCTTAATAAGCACTATGTATTTAGTTCTGTCACGATGATACTACCTCTAGTGTTAGGTAATGTGTGGTACGGACGGCGTTAAGGTAAATCGAATGATAAACTTGCGTTCATGTCTTGTCTGAGTGCTATTTATCTTAAGATTTTTAAGACGAGATTTATGTCGATTTGAAAAAATCTTAATCTTCATGGATTCATGTGTTACTTTTCAATGAATGATGTGAAAATGTAGTTAAAATAATGTTCGAAATAAAAAAATTGATAGTTACATTTTAAAACATTTAAAAACGAATACAGTTTTCGTCTTCGAGCGTGTGAGTATGGACGTTGAACGGCTATGATAGTGTATCTGATTGTCATATTTTTCGAACCAAGTCTCGCTGTAGTTGGAATCAAATTGAATATGAAGATACATACTTTAGTTTCGGATAAAAGTGTTTATGTAAACGAAACTCATTTCATACATAAATAAGCTATTTCTACAACATCGACAAGATCAAAGAATCTTTGTGTCAGCTTAATTTGTCTTAATGAAACTTAATGTGCAATACACTCATTCCCTGTTACACGGACTCACAGTACGATGAGTGAAAAGTGCGTGTTATCATTATACGTGCACCTTTGCCCTTTTAAGGATTAAAAGGCACTGACGTTTTATTATACTTTTTTACATTATGCGAGTAAAACCATAGAAGAAAATAAGTCGAACCATAGAAGTAATAAGGTCGGCACAGCAGACCGGTGCGCACTTGTTGGTTCACATAAATGTTCACATGTGAAGCACAAACATTTGTTGCTATTTTGTCCGTGCCATATAATGTGAACAAACAAGTGAGCACACGTGTGGCGCCGGCATTATAAAAATGTAACATTAATGGAGTGTGATAACCTTTGTAGTTCTCGTTTTGTTCGTAAATTGAATAAAAATATTATTAACATTAAACGTTACCATTTTAATAAATGTAACGAGTCACGTTCAGTTGCGACTGATGTTCGTATTATTCCTACATTTATATTGTTTATTTCGAGCTGTCTCGAGAATTTATTTACTAATTTAGAAAGGTTCAAAACTTCAAAAATGGTTAGATTATTTTTTCAATTAAGTAGTCGTCAGAAAGATTTATAATTTTTGTCTGCGATGATTAAAGCAGTCGTGTACCTACTTACAGATACTTTTTTTGTAAAACTTTGTCTGTTTGACTGCCTCGTTGGCTAAGTGGTACGCAAATGCGACTGGGCAAGGAGTCTCGGGTTCGATCCCCGAGTCAGGCAAAGTACTATTGGGTTTTTACATTCTCAGTAGAAGGACGGAGTCTGGAATTGTGTCCGGTACATGGCAATAGGCTCATCCCCTATTACATGGGACTCATAACATAAATAGTGAAAAGTGAGTGTTACATTGTAGAGGTACAGTGGCATTAAATGCCATAGTGTGCACCTCTGCCTACCCATTCAGGGATAAAAGCCATGGAGTTATGTTATGTAAAGATAATGTGCAGAAGGTTTCATTATTTAATTAATGCATTTTTCAATGTTATAACTAATGTGGTCCAATATAAGTTACGAGACTATTATGGGTTTCATCGGGTAGACCAAGAGACAGTAAAATACTTACAAACTTATTTATTATAGAATACTACTACTATGAATAGGTACAATCTACTCTGTAACTATTCTTATATTTTTGTAATGGTTATACTCTTTACATACATAACTTCACGCCTGTCTCCCATGGGGGTAGGCAAAGACTAAGGAACGCCAATTACTACGATTCTTACATTCCTCATTCGCTTCATTAACAGTCATCAATCTTTTCATGCATGCTCGTCGGTTAAGGGTTATACTCTTTAATGGTTTTTTCAGTCAATAAACAACACTCTTTGACTATTTTCACATTTACTTTTAAACTAATTGAGTTCTTACGATAAATAACTGTCTACAGTTTGTTTTGGTTTTGTTTTTTTGTTTTTTAAAAAAACGTTGCCCCACACTAGGATTATCTCCTGTGTCGTGGGTGCGTTTACAAACATACAAGTTCACATACACAATGACACCCAGACCAGAAACAACAATTTGTGGATCACACAGTGAGCTTAATATGTTCAATGCTATTGAAATAAATGCTTTAATTTTAATAAAAACCTCACAAATTGTGTGGCAGGTGACTGAGTACTTAATTATCAAAGCAATTATATAAAACGCAATTTCATGCTAATGTACACAATTTAATTGAATGGAAAATACTCTTGATATTATTATATTAGTTTAGTATAAAACAATACGTTCACAATCTTGATGACATACCCTATGGATTCATACATTATTTCTCATGGCTGCCGTAAAGCACGAGCCTCTAGGATTACAGAGGCGCCCCCTACCGGCGTAATTTAAACATTACACTGCGATTAGCAACAGATTACAACTAGTAAGCGAGAAGATTATTATAATCTCCTCAGTGAATCGTTTGTTATCTGTGAATGTCTGATGTGTGGTAAAGTGATTGTGTACACTCTGTATATTCGGGCCCGCCCGACATCTATTGTGATGGATTAACAACGTAGATTGCACATTCATTACCAGTTATTATCATGTATTACAATATTAATTAACAATCCTATATAATGGTACATTTTGGCATTTTTAACAGTCCTCGTTGAAATTGACTTTAAAATGCTTGCTTGCCTGAAAATTTGTATAAAATCTTTATTATACTATGAAAATCTAGCTTAAAATGAGTTAGAATTATGATTTGATTCATATCGATAAATTTTGAAATTTATTTTTTGAATGTTAAACTAGTTCGAATTAATCGAAGCTGTTCTATAGTCGTCTATTGATGATATGGCAAAATGATATGCTTTAAACCTATTGATTAGTTTAACAACCAAATGTTTGTATTGGGCGACAAAAGCTAACAAAATATAAAGAAATAATTCATATTGAAGTTATATTAATATGCGTTTAATACTATTCTCTGAGAGTAACTGCGTTATTTATTAAAGAAGTGATACCATTTCTTCTGCCATCATTCGTAAATGTGAGTAGTCTCATTTGTGCTGCGTCATTGAGGATTTTATTAGATCCTTTCCTGCTATGATACAATAAAGAAACACAATATGGGCTTCACTGATTGTAAAACAAGAACAGTTGTTCTACTTCTCAGAATCTCACAAAATAAATAGCAACCAAATGATATTGTGTATTTATAAAATCTACTTTCCAAAGTCTACACAGATAATATTTTGTTTTCAATTTACGCCTTATGATGTTTTTACGACGAACTGTGATGATATATTAACTTTTATGATTAATATTTTCAAAACAACGCTTTTACCTTCAGGAGTTATAATCATAGTCTGGTCACGTCATATTTATCATTTCGCTCCTAAACATTTGTGTTTTAACGTCTGACTGAAGTTATATCTAAAGAGTTTTGCTAAAAGTCATTTATTTTCACTGTGTTCTCAGCTGTCTGTAGCATTTAGTTTAATTAAACTTTAGCGTCTATGCTCCTAATGACGTAAGATAGTAGTAGAGTGACGTTATCTCTTCATAACTTTTGACTTTACATGCATTTGGATTGCAAATGAGTTAATACTGTATCTAAATGATTAAAATGTGCAAATACAAACTTTTCAGTTATTTGCCTCTTTAATAAAAATAAAGAAGATGCCTCATTAGATCAGATAAACAATGTATATATTTAAATAGAACCATGAAATCTGTCCTCAAATAGAATACGCTTAGAGAATCGTTCTTAGCCAAATACATAGAACTCATCTGGCGGAATGAAAGCCGAAGGACAAAGGGACTTTAGGCAGTAACACGATCTGCTTGTTTGAGATTAAACTAACCCGAAACTGGATGCGCGTTAATGCTCCCAATGTTTATTGTGAGCGTGTGCGTGACATTTTCTATGAGAGTATAAGCTAAGCCTAGTGGTTTCACTAAATCGATCTACTTCGCTAATTTGAAGTAAAAATTCACCGAAGCGAAAGCGTGTGTCGTGTACTTTATCTATTCAGATAAAACACTTTGAAATATTTATACAGATCCAGATGTAGGTATTCACCGCGGAGTCATAGCTCCGGCGACCTAATACGGTTTTCCAATAACATTTATACTCGGCTATGTAATAATAAAATGAAATGGAAATCAGTAACATACTGACCACTTTGAGGCGGATTGGAAGCAATTTTTCCGGAGGAGAGATCGCAGAAGGTCACGACGTCGATTATATTATTACAGTACAATACAGACAGATATGTACGGTTGACCACAGACTGTAGAAATGGTATTCACGTCAAGGAGACATTAAATAGGAGTACTCGTGCTGGAATATATCTAGGCATTTGTTTGTTTGGATCGTTCCAATTGTTCACACATCATGCTAAGTGAACTAGAGAAGCTGTCACGAAATCATAAAGAGCGACGATATTTTACTAGATGAAAGAAGTCGTGCTGCTCGTGTCATGTGCATGAAGAAAGACCGCTGCCAGAGGCGCAGCCATCCAGTTTGTTCTTGTCCGCGTAGATATATAAGGGCGTTAGTCGTAATAAATGGTGACGTAAAGATTTAGCACGAGCGCGCTATAGTCGTTCATGTTACGGAAAGATACAGGAACTAATGGTATTTAAAGATAGTATTGTACGAAGCGGACTCCCGATACTATTCCCTGATTTATCTCTTTACACTAGCTATGTACTATATTTCATAACTTGTTTTCATGATTTCTTTTATTATGGACTAGCTGTGCCCGCGACTTCGTTCGCGTAGAATAGTGACTATGATCAGCGTTTTTTTTTTAAACTGTTAAACACCAAGCGGTCACCGGTGACCGCAACCTATTGTTCTATAATTGTGTCTACAAAACCGGTACTCGACGAGTTAAATATATACTTATTTTTATTTTAGATTTGGATCATAATCATAGTCATTTTGGGTAGCTAAAAAACCTATTTTACTGTAATGCTTCTCTATATACAATATTAGACGTATGGCTATCGGGGGTGAAAGCATACAGGCTGCTGGGATTGCTAACACGGGACAGAGCTACATACAATTGACCGTGCGAAAAACAGCTGATACTTAGATCTACACCCACAACTTTTAGAGTCTGACCTTGAGCTTTATTAATTGTCATGGCGAAACATAGGCTCACTGGAAACTGAATTCGTTTAAAATTGAAAATTTTTTGGAATGAGAGGAATCTGAGGAATAAAATCACTATCACCTATTCCGCACCCAGTTAAATATAACTTATACATACATCTATCTATATCTATAATAGATATAGATAGATGTATGTATAAGCATAGAATAGTGTTCGACGTGATTCTTTAATTTGACATAAAGATACAACGTCTTTAACGACAGTCAGAATGGGTTTCGTAAGCATCGATCTACAACTCTGGCTGTCTATAAATACATACAAGAAGTATTAAATATTCTCAATAATAAAAGGTACGCTGTAGGAATTCTTCTAGACATGACAAAAGCATATGACAAAGTGCAATTTAATATTTTATTAGATAAATTATACGGGATTGGGATACGTGGAACTGCACATGAGTGGTTCTCATCATATTTAAAAAGCAGGGAACAGTACGTGGAAGTTCAACATTTTAATTTCAATACAAAACAAATAACGAACGTAAGATCGGACATGAAGTCTATAAACGCATCGATTCCCCAAGGCAGTGTCATTGGATGTCTCTTATTTTTGATATACATCAATGACCTCCCAAAAAACATGGATGAGCCGTGTGTACTGTTCGCAGACGATATTTCTCTTCTTACCTCCTGCAACGATAACACCAACTTAAATGAAAAACTAGACTTTATATTAAATAAAACAATACAATGGATGGATAAACACAATCTAGAAATAAACTACAAAAAAACCAAACTTATGACATTCCACCCATACCAAAAACCTCCACTATCCGTGAACTACACAATAAACGGGACTAGCATTGATGTCGAAAATTCTTTTACGCTATTGGGACTTACTATTGACACACATGTATCTTGGAAAACCCACATCCAAAATATAAAAACCAAAATCTCAAAATTTTGCTATGCATTTCGAGAAGTAACGAGAACTACTGATCTCCATACATCACTAATCACTTATTACGCATACGCACACTCGTGGTTCAGCTATGGTATTATCATGTGGGGTAACAGTACGGACGCACCTGCACTTTTCGTAATGCAAAAAAAACTAATTCGCATACTTACGAACATTGAACAGACTGATAGCTGCAAGCCTCTATTTATAAAACATAAAATATTAACTCTCCCTTGCATATATATCTTGGAGGTGTGTAAATTCGTCAGGAAATATATCGGGTTCTTTATAAAGCGTGGAGACAAAAACACTGATCGCGCCGTTAGACATAAAAATATGTTAATGCTACCCACATCTCGTATTACACTACATTCAAACGGCACATATGTAATGGCAATAAAAATCTATAACAAGATACCTGAATCATTAAAAGCAGAGATCAGTGACAAAAAATTCATTAGTAAAATAAAAAAATTGTTGGTTGAAAAGGCTTGTTACACCCTAAACGAATACATGAATGATAAATACATAATATGTACACAAGACTGATAATAACTAAACAACTAACTATTTAACAATATTCCATAGCATTACTTATATCACGGGTTTACGAATTTACTGTAACTTTATGTATGTAGTTGTTTGTATTTATTATGTAGTGTTAATGATCTCATGTAGAATAATAAAATGATAAGTATTGGAGTGCAATATTAAATTGGTATGTAAGTGGTTATTGTAGTATTTGATAATGTTTCTGTGCCATATTGAGGTAATAAGTTAAAAATATTTTAATTTTTTTTTCTTTTGTAACTTTAAACAAATTCATTAAACAAATTCATAAATATAATAATATGTAAGAATTGAAATAATTAAATTATTGCATTAATTAAAAATATTATTTTGTAAGTAGACTAAGTACTTTTGCGGTGCCCAAATGGGCCTATAGTTGGAACATATTTTGTAAGAAATTGTAAACAACCCTGTACACACTATAGATGCATTAAAGTGATTTGAATTTGAATTTGAATTTGACATAACTTTTTTATTTATGAACCGATTGACATGAAACAAACACTTAAGCATAACTGAAGCATACCACAATATATTCGTGAAAACCGCATCCAACTCGGATCAGCCGTTTCTGAGATTAGCGTGAACAGACAAACAGACAAACAGACAAAAAAAAATTAGTTACATTTTTGGGTTCGACATCGACATAACAATAGCCCCTACTATTTTTTTTATTTTTATGTTCAATGTACAGACAGCACTTTTCTAAAATTTTATTATATGTATAGATATAGATAGATAGATAGAAGATAGAAGATATAGATATAGATATAGATAGATGTAGATATAGATATAGATATAGATAGATATAGATATAGATGTATAGAATAGATGTATGTATAAGCATAGAATAGTGTTCGACGTGATTCTTTAATTTGACATAACTTTTTTATTTATGAACCGATTGACATGAAACAAACACTTAAGCATAACTGAAGCATACCACAATATATTCGTGAAAACCGCATCCAACTCGGATCAGCCGTTTCTGAGATTAGCGTGAACAGACAAACAGACAAACAGACAAAAAAAAATTAGTTACATTTTTGGGTTCGACATCGACATAACAATAGCCCCTACTATTTTTTTTATTTTTATGTTCAATGTACAGACAGCACTTTTCTAAAATTTTATTATATGTATAGATATAGATAGATGTAGATATAGATATAGATATAGATAGATATAGATATGTTGGAGATTCCTCCTCATTAGGTGGTGGCATTCTATTAAAACACTAAAAGAACTTATTAAAAAAGTATATTTCACTGAAAAACACTTGAGACCAATCAGTCACAATCAATAGCAAATAATTATTAATAAACAAAATAAAAGTAAATAACAGGGTAGATCATCAATTTGAGTAAATAATAAAATTAGACAAATTAAATCAATTCAACAACATCAATAACATAAATCAAACCAATAATCAATAAATTAATAATAAATCAATAAAAACAAAAATAAAATAAATAACAGAGTAAATAGAAAGCAAACAAAATAAAGTAAAATAACAATCGTAAACAAAATAAATTAAAGTAGATAATATAAATTAACAATCTCACGACAAAAACTCAGAGCGTATACTACGCAGGAGTGTTCCGTCTCGTACGGCGACTCACTCGCTTCTGAGCTCAGGAGCGTGTAGGCGTGTCTTTTATAGTAATGCCGTCGAGTGGGGGCGAGTCACGTGATGTTTACACTCAGTAATATGCCTTTTTGTTATGATTTATGGTGCGCGCTGACACGGCCATACTGCACTTGACGCGTCCCTGCGTCAATTTAATTCTGTAAAAACATATTATATTACAAAACTTCATCATTCATCAATCTGGTGTTCAATATTAGGCCTCGACGCCTTTTTATTTACTAGAACCGCCAAGCCTTCACGCTGGTGTTCAATAAAACAACCGAGCCTTCACGCTGGTTTTCAACAAACTACCAAGCCTTCACGCTGGTATTCAATAAAACAACCGAGCCTTCACGCTGGTTTTTAACACAACCACCAAGCCGTCACGCTGGTATTCAACAAAACAATCCAGCCTTCACGCTGGTATTCAATATTAGGCCTCAACGCCTTTTTACTAATAAAACAAGCTTACAAGCTTTCAACCTTACCCGAGTAACCAGGCTTTAATGTTGGTGATAAAAGAAAACTTTCATGAACATTATTCCTCTTCTGCTGACACTCTTCCGCTGACACGGCAATCTCATTTTGTTTTCCGAAGTCTGGAGCGGCTCGTAGATTTTCATGGGCTACTTTTCTTGGTCGTCCACGACCCGTAATTTTCCTAACCTCATACCGGTCATGAGGAAGAACTTTCTTCACTTCATAAGGACCCCCAAACTTTTGACTTAATTTTGTCCCTAATCGAACAGGTTCTTTTACCAAAACATATTGTCCTTTATCGAACCTTTTAACTTTTGCTCTAGTACTGTCGAATTTTTCTTTACATTTTTCTCCTTGTTCGGTCATCCTTTCAAAAACTACATTCCTCAGCGATTGAGGATCAACCCTTTCATTCTCTTCGTCGATGATTGAAATTAATTCTGGGGGTACGCATCCATTCTTACCTGTTAATAGTGCGATTGGTGTTTTACCTGTTGCTTTCGATGCAGTACAATTGATAGCAAGTTGTAATGCGCCTAAAGCACTTTCCCAGTGATCTTTTTGAATACTGCTTATCACAGTAAGACCATCCTTGATGACACGCATTACTCTTTCTGCTTGACCATTTGCTCTGCTGGTATAGGCTGCAGTGTGGTGTAGTTCAATTTTATATTGTTTACAATATTTTTCATATTGCGATACAAATGCACCATCACCGTCTACTATGATTCTTTTCGGTGCCCCAAAAAGAAATATAATTTCTTTTAGGTGTTGCAGCGCAGATTCTTGATTTTTCTTTGTAGAATATTTTAAAATAACAAATTTCGAAAAGGCATCTACGGCAACAAAAACGTATTCTTTTTCAGATGAAGGTCCACTTAGTTTTCCGGTGATATCTATGTGAAGTGTATGAAATGGTTCTGCAATTTTTTTAATAGGGTGTAACTCAACTTGCTGTGCTCCCGATGGTCCCTTCATCGTTTTGCAGACTACGCAATTGTTTACAAAATTACGTACCTTAGAACACATTTTGTCGAACCAAAAGTGTTCTTTTAGCTTCTGGAGTGTTTTTTCCCAACCGAAGTGTTTTAGGGCCTCATGGTAATGGTTTATTAGACTCCATTGGTATGATTGGGGAACTACTTTCAAAGCCTTGGTCTTTTGGTTGTCCAATTTGATCTTCTGGCATAAAACTTCATCTTTGATAAGATAGTCAGTTTCGTAGCATTCTCCCTGTTTGATACTTTGAATAATCTTACTCAATGCGGGGTCTTTGTGCTGTTCCATAATTAACCAATCCTTATCGGAACTCAAACTGAGTATTTTCTGGGTTACATGGTTTCTACTGAAGAAGTCAGCGTGTTTTAATCTTTCCCCTTTGCGATATTCGACTTCAAAATCAAAATTCTGCAGGAAAGACCACCACCGATGTACACGCGGGAGCAATTCTTGTTTATATCGAGATGCTTTTAAAGCATTGCAGTCGGTGACAACTGTAAACTTTCTTCCATACAAAAAGTGGCGAAAGTGTTTGATCGATCTCACTACAGCCAGGGTTTCCAGTTCGTATGAATGGTAATTGGATTCAGCTTTGGTTGTTCTTTGGCTGAAATAACCAATTACACTTTGTCGTCCATCTAAAATTTGTATCAGAACAGCTCCAAAACCCAGAGCGCTTGCATCTGTATGGAGCTCAATTGGTATTCCTTCCTTGAATATTGTGAGGAGAGGTGCACAAGTTAAATAATTAATTATTTTCATTCTTGCTGCCTCATGACGATCAGTCCACATCCATTTTACTCCTGATTTTGTCAATTCGTAAAGAGGTGCCATTTCTGAAGAGAAATTTGGTACAAACTTCCGGAAGTATCCCGCTAATCCATTGAATTGTCTAAGTTGTTTGACATTTTCGGGAATAGGGGATCTTGCTAAGGCTTCTACCTTCAAAGGGTCGGGTCTTATTTGCCCATCAGCTATAACATATCCCAAATACTGTATCGACTTTTTCATAAATGTGCATTTCTTTAGATTTATTGCAAATCCTGAGGTACTTAGAGCTTGCAGCACCAAGTCTAGCCTTTGTAAGGTCTCAGCTATTGATTTGCCAGATACAAGAACATCGTCCATGTAAACAAGAGCCGCTTCTCCGATAAGAGATCCAAGGGCCTTGTTTATACACCTTTGGTAAACGGACGGAGCGTTAGTTAGTCCAAAAGGCATAGTAAGATACTCGTACTGCCCATCTGGAGTAATGAAGGCAGTTTTTTCAATCGAGTCTTCAGCTACAGGAATTTGGTGAAAACCAGACGCCATATCAAGGCAGCAGAAATATTTGGCATCAGCGAGTTGATCCAGTTGATCAGAGATCAGAGGTAGCGGATAGTGATCTCGGACGGTATTTGTGTTCAACTCACGATAGTCGACGCACAAGCGATCCTGGCCATTTTTCTTTTTCACTAGAATAATGGGGCTTGCAAAAGGAGAATTACTCTCTCTTATGATCCCGTTATCCAACAAGTCTTGAATGATTTGTTTGACTTTTTCTCTTTCAATTGGAGCCATTCTATAGGGACGCCTTTCCACTACTTTATCAGGGTTTTTCAGCCTGATATTAAGCTTGCCAGTTGTTACTCTGTTAGATGAAATACCTTCAACGAAAGAATGTTGATATTTCTTTAGTATTTGTAACAGAGCGGTATGTTCTTCTTCACTGAGATCAGAATCAATATGCATAGAACTAATTTCATTCAATTGAAGACAAGTTGATTGCTCCTGGTTGCGGCTTACAATAGTGCCTTTATTTGATAGCTCTACTGTAATTCCAGGGATACCCAAGAGATCGTTACCGACCAAAACTTGTGTAGGTAATTGGTTGTCGAGTACCACGCAAAAATCCATTTCAATTAGAATGTAATTAATTTTGCAGTTCACTTTTATTTGAGTATAAGAGTAAACTGGGACTGGACCTATTCCTTTGAAGCATCTTGAGATACTCGTTCTCTGTCCTGGAATACGTAATGCTACAGATTCCTGCACTAAAGAACAGTCTGCACCGCTATCAAATATGCCTTCAAAAGTATTTTGTCCAATTTGTACAAGGATCGTGTTATGTGACTTGACTGGGTAATTTTGGCAAAGATTAACCTTTTTGTTACGTTGCTCATCAGCCATCCTCTTGAAACAAGTTTCTGCGGTGTGTCGTGATCCTTTACAGTAGGAACATTCCCTGTTTGATGGTGCAGATGTATCATTTGATGAAGATGAAGCAGGTGTTGCAGATGTTCCCTTACGAATAGCGTTTTCTAAGCAATAACGGGCAAAATGACCAGTTTTACCACAAACATAACAAGTAAGATTGGGTCTATCACGACTCGTATCTAGACGTGGTCGTTTATGGTAATCACTTGCTTTAAAGGCTGGTACAATTTTGCGCTTACGAAATGTTTTGGCTATAGCAATTAATTCAGGAACCGACTTTGACTTGCTATTTAGTAGTTCAGTTCGAATGCGTTCATCACTTATGCTTCCAATAACAAATTCTACTGCGTCTTGTTCCGTTGGATTTGGTTTAACAATTCTTTTGAACATTCTCCACACGTTTGAGATAAAATCTTGGATATTGTCCGCATCCTCAATATTATAATTTTTATAACGTAAAATATCCGCAAAGTATCTCGATTCGGGTTCAAAAGTTTGCAGCATATCATCACGCATCTCGGTCCAGGTGGTTGTCCTGAGAAGGCTACTATCTGCCCACGTCTTTGCACGACCTTTTAGAACACTAGCTGCTTTTAATCGTACTTCATGATCTAGAAGTCCGTATTCAGCTTGAGTTCTCGTGATGAGATCAACCCAATCTCGAACGTCAGTGTTAGCATCGGGATCGTACGCAAGAAAATAGACATCCGATATACGAACCCGCTTGTTTTCTTCAGATTTCATGAGGGTTAACATTTCTGTCAAGGTCGTACGATGGTCATAAGATAGCTGAGCCATCATATCCCTCATTGTACTTTGGAATGCATTTGCCATAGCCTGGATGACGTCATTAGATTGTTTCTGGCCACGTGGTGTCCCATCTTCTGATGTTGGAGATTCCTCCTCATTAGGTGGTGGCATTCTATAAAAACACTAAAAGAACTTATTAAAAAAGTATATTTCACTGAAAAACACTTGAGACCAATCACTCACAATCAATAGCAAATAATTATTAATAAACAAAATAAAAGTAAATAACAGGGTAGATCATCAATTTGAGTAAATAATAAAATTAGACAAATTAAATCAATTCAACAACATCAATAACATAAATCAAATCAATAATCAATAAATTAATAATAAATCAATAAAAACAAAAATAAAATAAATAACAGAGTAAATAGAAAGCAAACAAAATAAAGTAAAATAACAATCGTAAACAAAATAAATTAAAGTAGATAATATAAATTAACAATCTCACGACAAAAACTCAGAGCGTATACTACGCAGGAGTGTTCCGTCTCGTACGGCGACTCACTCGCTTCTGAGCTCAGGAGCGTGTAGGCGTGTCTTTTATAGTAATGCCGTCGAGTGGGGGCGAGTCACGTGATGTTTACACTCAGTAATATGCCTTTTTGTTATGATTTATGGTGCGCGCTGACAGATATAGATGTATAGAATAGATGTATGTATAAGCATAGAATAGTGTTCGACGTGATTCTTTAATTTGACATAACTTTTTTATTTATGAACCGATTGACATGAAACAAACACTTAAGCATAACTGAAGCATACCACAATATATTCGTGAAAACCGCATCCAACTCGGATCAGTCATTTCTGAGATTAGCGTGAACAGACAAACAGACAAACAGACAAAAAAAAAGTTAGTTACATTTTTGGGTTCGACATCGACATAACAATAGCCCCTGCTATTTTTTTAATTTTTATGTTCAATGTACAGACAGCACTTTTCTACAATTTTATTATATGTATAGATAGATTCTAGATTCAGTAAGAAACGATCAACCTTAAAAATGATGTTCCACTCAACACAAGAATTAACAGCGCTATCACCAGAGGCGGTAGGAAATAAAAAGTACCTACTTTCGATTTTATCGTAACGTGTGTGTCGTAAACATAACGTTTATATTTTATTTTTCGGTAATGTCGAGGTGATTGTTAATATTAGTAAAAGTAATTTACTAGGCTATTTGCCGCGCAGCACAATGTCATCTCAGGCTGACCTCTCTACCAGCGTGCCTACTTTTACGACCCACATAAAACTTTATAGGTTCTTACACTCGCTTTATTATGTGTTTAATATATACACTCAATTCTACTATTAGATCTCATCCATTTGTTTTATAAATCGTGTCAGCTAAACGGCCATCTTAATGTTTAATTGGCAAGACGTTAAATTGTGAGGCCAAGTAGTATTTTTGCTTACGTAGTACCAAAAGAGATATTGTAATTGGCTCCGAAGTAAAAGTTATTGGCCGTTTTTCTGAGTCAGATATTCAGATTTTTTAAGTTGCCAAGATCGTTACTTGGCCCTTGTGTAATTAAACGAGTCAACATAAATCTGGAAAAGAGAGGCGCGTGAAAGAGTCCCTTGCCAGCAGTAATCTTGTTAGTGAAAGACGCGCCGCGCTAGCCGCGCTCGCTGAGCCCGCCGCCCGCGCCAGCCGCCATCATCGGCTTCATCTTTCTACGCAACGAAATAATTTTCTATAAAATCTTTCCATTTCGACTTGATATTTTTCTCAGATCCTCTCTTAAAAGTAAGTTGAGGAATTTTATTTAAGTTCTTTCGTTTTTTTTTGCAGTCGTATAATGGAAATTTATATTATTAAAGGTTCATGGTAGAGCAGAATTTACTACATACACATTCTTTGCCGTGGCGATCACGATCACGCTAATTAAAAATATTTTTTAGTTAGCGTGATGTTTATATCTGTAAGAAAAGTAACAGAAAACAGTAGATAATAAATTTAAATATAGTGACAGGAGAAGAGATACCGTGATTCTTTTCTTACTTTTGTAGCGTGTGTTAAGATTTGGTATAGTTGTTGTGTAGACAAGTAGCTGTTAAGGTGGCTCGCGGGGCTCGGGCTGTGGGGCCGCGGGATCCTGTGTATCGCCAGACTTTACTGAGATTACCCACGGGGACGGTTACCAGCGCTAGCTTATCTGTTAAAACCCTTGCGCTGCGATACCTCTCTACTGAATGCATGTAGCTGTCGAGGTTCGACAAACAGCATACAATTACTGGCCATATTAACAGTAAGATAAGCTGCTTACTTTTCTGTTTTATTGATTTTGTTTTTGTTATGATAAAGACAACAAAGCAACAAAGCGAAGCTACGCTACGAGGTTTATGAAAATTAAAAAAAAA
Source organism: Spodoptera picta (assembly GCA_038387885.1). Taxonomy (NCBI): domain Eukaryota; kingdom Metazoa; phylum Arthropoda; class Insecta; order Lepidoptera; family Noctuidae; genus Spodoptera; species Spodoptera picta. The sequence continues at coordinate 2,514,018 of JAZHFQ010000438.1, read as the reverse complement.
TGTCAAATCGCTACAATGTCAATTCCTTTGATTTGTTTCGAGACAAAATGAATAAATACGTAATGTAGAATTGTTTTGATAAACATTTCCGAAACTCATTTCAATAAGTTAGGAAACATATAAATCGAAGATGTGACGATACGTAAAAATATTGAATTGAGATTTTCTACCATTTCGACGTCGGCGTCGCTATAATATTCTTTGGAAGGTAGATATTACCATTTCTTTGTTTGTCTAAAATATTCATGTCGATGTTTTTGATTGAAGAAAAATAAGATTTGACGGAATTAATTCGTGAAGATACACTTGAGCCGTAATGGCTGTTCACCCTCTTTCCAATGACTCGTTAGAAGTCAATACAAATGAAATATCATGAATAACGAATGAGATGATCAAAAGTGGTAGGGAAAGTGTATACATAAATACGAAATCAAAACGGGAACGAAGTATTTTTTGACTGAAATCTTTTGCATTTTAAATATTCTGATAAGTAATACTTCTGCTACGATATAACTTCTGCTTTTCATTGTTCATTATACAGAAGTATTCTCATAGGTATACGTAATAGGTACGTATATATAGTATAGGTACGTTTTGATACTACTTATGAAATAAATGGATAACAACACTTTGTGTTTACAATTTTGATTTTCACTGAATCAAGAGAGCTACATGTATACTGACTGTCATGTTAATAGAGAGACTGCAACTGAGCAATGGGTTACGGGCACGATATCCGGGTTTTCAATATATCGAAAGTATTTCAGTAATTCGAAAACAGGTTTATCCTCTATTAAAAATTTATTTTGTTTTTATAAAACATTGCTCCACATTAGGATTTTCTCCTGTTTCGTGGGTGCGGATACAAACATACAAGTTCACATACACCTGACACCCAGACTCGGAACAAGTTATGGATCACACGAAGAGCGGGACTCGAACCCGCTACACGTTGTACGGCAGCCGGTTGCCCAGCCACCGCGCCAACTGTGCAGTCAGGGTCGGAATTGGACTCATAGTTGATGAAAGTGGGTGTTTTAAATTGTATGTGAGGTGTGTTGTGTTGCGTGATTATTAATCTATACTCGGATTGGTTTTACTTGTATTTATTAATATAAATTACTAGCTTCTGCCCGCGACTTCGTACGCGCAATCCCGATATTTCCCGTACCCGTTCTTGATTTTTGGTTAAAAATAAAAAATAAGTATTGGGTAAAAAGTATCCTATGTCCGTCTTCTGGTTCTAAGCTACATCCTCACCAATTTTCATCCAAATCGATATAGCCGTTCTTGAGTTATAAATAGTGTAACTAACACAAATTTCTTTTATATATACACCGTGATATTTTAATGGTTGTTTTCCCACAGTAAAATGATTCTATTTTAGTAGTACAATAGATTGAGAAAGTTATTTTTAATTTAAATAAAAAAATAGCAGTTTTACGATAGTGATACACGAAACTTGAAAGAAACCGCGAACCAATAGTACCTATCACCGCGACCGGCCACCGGCCGCTGTCATTGTCGCTCGCGCTTATCAAAAGGCTGATAACTCAGTATTAACTAACAAGTGATTTCCATTTTCCCTTCATACTATAACGGGTTTAGGGCCGTCGTAAATACTTTTTAACTACACTTACTAAACACAAACATAAACAAAATTTAATCAAGAGATATTATCTTGTTTATTACTGAATTTGGGAAAGTATTTAAGGCATATTTAAAAAATGGGAATCAACGTATTTACAATGATTTTAATCACATAACTAATTGTTTTATTTACAAATGTACAAGTACTTACACTTCCCGGTAACGGAGCAATTGTTCAAAGTGTAAGCCACCGCGTTCCACACACAATCGTGCACGTTTTAACTGATTGGCTTTCAATTTTAATAATGTGTCTCTGTCACGTCTAATGTCTAATCACATCAAAAGCGTCCACTATCGCACTTTTTAACGCGTCGCGAGTTTCGTACTCTTGCCGATACACAAGGCGTTTGAGATTAGACCACAAATAAAAGTCTAGTGGAGTAAGATCCGGGCTTCGTGATGGCCATGGCACTGGCCCGCCACGACCGTCCAGCGCTGGGGAAACACCGAGTCGAGGTGCTCTCGCACGGCGCGCTGATAATGCGCAGGGCAACCATCGTACTGGTAATACAGGCCATCCATGGGCACTGCTAACGGAATGTCATCTAGTAAGTCCGGGATAACACTACGTAGCATTTGTAGGTACGTTTCACCGGTTAAGTGTCCTGTCACAAAATGCGGACCAATTAAGCAGCCGTTTATTATACCGGCCCACGTAGGTACTCCACATTAGAAAAAACGTAATGGCGATCCATTTTGGTGGCAACAATATTGTATTGCGCTTGCGTGGTTGCGCAGACGGCGTTCGCGGTGCGACTGGTGCGAATGAAAGCCATGCGAGGCGATGCGAGCCGGTGCGAGCCGATGCGAGTGACAGAGAGCGCGGTGGTTGCCTTTGTTGTTTGTCGTGAGGCGATCCGCTCGCGCGCGCGTGCATTGCAGTTTATGCTGTATTACTTAGTACGAGAGATTATTTTACTATGAACATTGATTTGACGTCACATTTTAGAAGAGAAACTATCGTTTGTCATGCTTTCGAGTTGATGATTATTTTTTTGAGTAGATGAGGAGAAAATAAAATATTTTTTCAAAAAGTAACTTGCATTGTTCGATTGTACTACTAAAGGGAAATCGTTCAGCTGCGGGAAAACAACCATTAAAATGTCAGCGTGTATAGAAGATGTACAGAGCACACGACGTGTATGACCAAAATTAGACGGGTAGACAGCGTTATTCTTGACAATTGTCTTACCTTATTAGACCAGGGTCAAAGCCTACAAAAATGGTAAAAAATGAAAAAAAATTACAGTAGGCTGAAACCCATTAGAAAAGGAGGGGAATATGATCAAAATGAAAGGAAAAATAAATTACGGTCGATCCGAGTTCGGGAAGTAGGAGGGGGGGGGGTTTAAGGGTAAAGAATGGTTTATCTTGATTTCCGGCAAAACTACAAGTCCTATGGAAAAAAGTTTAATGGCAAAGTTGTAGGCAATAAAAAGATCTACAACTTTTGTATTTGCAGATTTTTCACATAACCTCAAAATTTTGGTGAAAAATTCAAAAAACCAAGTTTTTGGTTTTTTATTTATATCTTTTTCAAATATTTTTTTTTTCTAGGAAATTTAGTGAACACTTACCTTATTATGTCCCAAATACACTGTAATTTATTTGATTAAAAATATTTATTTTTTCGCTTCATTTTAATTTAATATCAAAAAAGCACCCTAATTTTCAATCGAAAATCCTGACGTCAAAATATCAGCTTTTTTCAAAAAGTTTGGGGGGTTTTTGTTCGTTGAAATATCTACTTTCTGATGGTGTAAAGAAAAATTTTCTTAGAAAATGCAAAAAATTGAAAAAACCTCAAATTCGAAATTTTTTTTTACTCATTAAGTACAATTTTGAGGTATTTATTAAAATTTACATTTTAATTACTCCAAAAAAGGTATGATTTCATGTTTTATTGATAAATGAAAAAATAACAAATTAAAATATCCTTCTATAATTAACAAACAAATAAGTTAATAAAGTTAATATTTAATAAGACATCTACAATATTTTTATAAAGTTGTAGAATATTCTTTAAATAATATTTGTAGATGCCTATTTATTGCTGTTTTAAAATAATTTATATACCTGAGTGACCTTCGGTGAATTTAAACTGTCAAACACCAAGCGGTCACTGGTGACCGCAACCTATTGTTCTTTAATTGTGTCTATAATAACGGTGCTCGACGAGTTAAGGCCATTGTAAGTTATTTCATTGAGAAGTGGGGACGGACCTAGGAGGGTCTGGGCCTTACTACCTCTACATACCTGCTATTTCGTAGCAGCTGTAAAGACCGTTAGCCAGTATTCGAGATACAGAGTAGTGTACAACATCGTTTTTAAAAATACACGTGCAGGCTAAGTTACTCTAAGTGATTTGTGAGAAATTTACTTTATTGAAAGAATCGTTTGAAATCTGCATAGCTTTCTATGCAAGATAAAGATAAAATTTCATCAGTTCAAAATAACGATACAAGAGAAAATATATATTCTCTTCTTGCTAGACGCCATTAAACGATTCAAAGCTGTTTTTTTTATTTGATACACTTGTTTGTGGTTTGACTTATTGCAGATTCTTCCATACTGGTAATCTGAAAAGACAAAATCAAATTAATAATGCCTTCAAAGTTTTATCATGAGTGTAACTAAATTTGTTTGTATAAAATAAACGAAATTCCTATTTTTTATTCTTGTACTGAAATATCATTATTTACAAATGTACAAGTACTTACACTTCCCGGTAACGGAGCAATTGTTCAAAGTGTAAGCCACCGCGTTCCACACACAATCGTGCACGTTTTAACTGATTGGCTTTCAATTTTAATAATGTGTCTCTGTCACGTCTAATGTCTAATCACATCAAAAGCGTCCACTATCGCACTTTTTAACGCGTCGCGAGTTTCGTACTCTTGCCGATACACAAGGCGTTTGAGATTAGACCACAAATAAAAGTCTAGTGGAGTAAGATCCGGGCTTCGTGATGGCCATGGCACTGGCCCGCCACGACCGTCCAGCGCTGGGGAAACACCGAGTCGAGGTGCTCTCGCACGGCGCGCTGATAATGCGCAGGGCAACCATCGTACTGGTAATACAGGCCATCCATGGGCACTGCTAACGGAATGTCATCTAGTAAGTCCGGGATAACACTACGTAGCATTTGTAGGTACGTTTCACCGGTTAAGTGTCCTGTCACAAAATGCGGACCAATTAAGCAGCCGTTTATTATACCGGCCCACGTAGGTACTCCACATTAGAAAAAACGTAATGGCGATCCATTTTGGTGGCAACAATATTGTATTGCGCTTGCGTGGTTGCGCAGACGGCGTTCGCGGTGCGACTGGTGCGAATGAAAGCCATGCGAGGCGATGCGAGCCGGTGCGAGCCGATGCGAGTGACAGAGAGCGCGGTGGTTGCCTTTGTTGTTTGTCGTGAGGCGATCCGCTCGCGCGCGCGTGCATTGCAGTTTATGCTGTATTACTTAGTACGAGAGATTATTTTACTATGAACATTGATTTGACGTCACATTTTAGAAGAGAAACTATCGTTTGTCATGCTTTCGAGTTGATGATTATTTTTTTGAGTAGATGAGGAGAAAATAAAATATTTTTTCAAAAAGTAACTTGCATTGTTCGATTGTACTACTAAAGGGAAATCGTTCAGCTGCGGGAAAACAACCATTAAAATGTCAGCGTGTATAGAAGATGTACAGAGCACACGACGTGTATGACCAAAATTAGACGGGTAGACAGCGTTATTCTTGACAATTGTCTTACCTTATTAGACCAGGGTCAAAGCCTACAAAAATGGTAAAAAATGAAAAAAAATTACAGTAGGCTGAAACCCATTAGAAAAGGAGGGGAATATGATCAAAATGAAAGGAAAAATAAATTACGGTCGATCCGAGTTCGAGAAGTAGGAGGGGGGGGGGTTTAAGGGTAAAGAATGGTTTATCTTGATTTCCGGCAAAACTACAAGTCCTATGGAAAAAAGTTTAATGGCAAAGTTGTAGGCAATAAAAAGATCTACAACTTTTGTATTTGCAGATTTTTCACATAACCTCAAAATTTTGGTGAAAAATTCAAAAAACCAAGTTTTTGGTTTTTTATTTATATCTTTTTCAAATATTTTTTTTTCTAGGAAATTTAGTGAACACTTACCTTATTATGTCCCAAATACACTGTAATTTATTTGATTAAAAATATTTATTTTTTCGCTTCATTTTAATTTAATATCAAAAAAGCACCCTAATTTTCAATCGAAAATCCTGACGTCAAAATATCAGCTTTTTTCAAAAAGTTTGGGGGTTTTTGTTCGTTGAAATATCTACTTTCTGATGGTGTAAAGAAAAATTTTCTTAGAAAATGCAAAAAATTGAAAAAACCTCAAATTCGAAAATTTTTTTTACTCATTAAGTACAATTTTGAGGTATTTATTAAAATTTACATTTTAATTACTCCAAAAAAGGTATGATTTCATGTTTTATTGATAAATGAAAAAATAACAAATTAAAATATCCTTCTATAATTAACAAACAAATAAGTTAATAAAGTTAATATTTAATAAGACATCTACAATATTTTTATAAAGTTGTAGAATATTCTTTAAATAATATTTGTAGATGCCTATTTATTGCTGTTTTAAAATAATTTATATACCTGAGTGACCTTCGGTGAATTTAAACTGTCAAACACCAAGCGGTCACTGGTGACCGCAACCTATTGTTCTTTAATTGTGTCTATAATAACGGTGCTCGACGAGTTAAGGCCATTGTAAGTTATTTCATTGAGAAGTGGGGACGGACCTAGGAGGGTCTGGGCCTTACTACCTCTACATACCTGCTATTTCGTAGCAGCTGTAAAGACCGTTAGCCAGTATTCGAGATACAGAGTAGTGTACAACATCGTTTTTAAAAATACACGTGCAGGCTAAGTTACTCTAAGTGATTTGTGAGAAATTTACTTTATTGAAAGAATCGTTTGAAATCTGCATAGCTTTCTATGCAAGATAAAGATAAAATTTCATCAGTTCAAAATAACGATACAAGAGAAAATATATATTCTCTTCTTGCTAGACGCCATTAAACGATTCAAAGCTGTTTTTTTTATTTGATACACTTGTTTGTGGTTTGACTTATTGCAGATTCTTCCATACTGGTAATCTGAAAAGACAAAATCAAATTAATAATGCCTTCAAAGTTTTATCATGAGTGTAACTAAATTTGTTTGTATAAAATAAACGAAATTCCTATTTTTTATTCTTGTACTGAAATATCATTCAATTTAAATTTTTTAGGTTATGTTACGTTAAACATACTATTTATAAAAGAAAATATTACTATTTTTATTTTGAAGCTGATTAATATAGATTAAAATACAGATAGTATTTACCTTTCTATGCAGATTTCAATCGATTCTTTCAATAAAGTAAATTTCTCACAAATCACTTAGAGTAACTTAGCCTGCACGTGTATTTTTAAAAACGATGTTGTACACTACTCTGTATCTCGAATACTGGCTAACGGTCTTTACAGCTGCTACGAAATAGGTATATAGTAAGGCCCAGACCCTCCTAGGTCCGTCCCCACTTCTCAATGAAATAGCTTACAATGGCCTTAAATTCACCGAAGGTCACTCAGGTATATAAATTATCTTGAAACAGCAATAAATAGGCATCTACAAATATTATTTAAAGAAGATTCTACAACTTTATAAAAATATTGTAGATGTCTTATTAAATATTAACTTTATTAACTTATTTGTTTGTTAATTATAGAAGGATATTTTAATTTGTAATTTTTTCATTTATCAATAAAACATGAAATCATACCTTTTCTGGAGTAATTAAAATGTAAATTTTAATAAATACCTCAAAATTGTAGATGATGATTAAAATCAAATTTTCGAATTTGAGGTTTTTTCATAATTTGTGCATTTTCTAAGAAAATTTCCTATAGTAATGTATATTTTTCTTTACACCATCAGAAAGTAGATATTTCAACGAACAAAAACCCCCCAAACTTTTTGAAAAAAGCTGATATTTTGGCGTCAGAATTTTCGGTTGAAAATTAGGGTGGTTTTTTGATATTAAATTAAAATGAAGCAAAAAAACAATATTTTTAATCAAATAAATTACAGTGTATTTGGGACATAGTAAGATAAGTTTTCACCAAATTTCGTAAAAAAAAAATTTTTTTTGGAAATGTTATAAATAAAAAACCAAAAACTTGGTTTTTTGAATTTTTAACCTAAATTTTGAGGTTATGTGAAAAATCTGCAAATACAAAAGTTGTAGATCTTTTTATTGCCATTTAACTTTTTTCCATAGGACTTGTAGTTTTGCCGGAAATCAAGATAAACCATTTTTTACCCTTAAAAGCTCACCCCCTCCCACTTCCCGAACTCGGATCGACCGTAATTTATTTTTCCTCTCATTTTGATCATATTCCCCTGCTTTTCTAATGGGTTTCATCGTACTGTAATTTTTTTTGGTTTCAAAAATTATCTACTCAGGTCTATATATAATACATTATAGTGAGGGGGCCACTACTTACTAAACTAGTGTATATGTATCTAACGATGTGTATGCATCTGCCTCTCTGCATATGCTTTTGAAGATTAAGGGTTGACGTTCATAATAGGTTATGAAGAAAGCTAGATATTTCAGGCAGATATAATAACATTACACATTAGCAGCTGTTATGGCGTCACTATGTCTTTCTGTCCGCGTCAGGAGCGAGACTCCACATTTTGTCTTACTCACAAATTAATTATATCTTTATTTTTGCAGTCCAGTGCTGTGTACTAGATTTTTATTCTGGTATTGTGAGTGCCTTTAGAAAGAATTCATATATAATAAATGTTAAACTTAAATGTACGTACATTGCTGAATACTCCTAACCTTTATTATACCTACTTTTCCTCTTGATATGCAATTCCATTATTTATATGTATATTCGATAATTTATGTATACCTCTAGGTAGTACATACGTTATAGGTATGTATTACATTTATAATTTTTTGTGTGCGTTTTGTTATCAGTTTAGTTTAAGTGTTCTATGTTAATTTTCTGTCTGTTATTACATACTGTATCTTATATCAAATTATTTTTCCTACCACAGGTTCACAGGAAGAAATTGCAATAGGAATGGGTGGTACCTTTGTACTTCAATTTCATACATGTGGTGTCCTTTAAGTTGTATACCTACGTGTACATAAATAATAAATATACTGTAGAAATATTTGTATTACAAGTGTTAATTCAACAGCACCTTGTAAAACATCAACCATAATGTAAATGATCTCAATAAAGAACAATGTAGACTATAAAACTCAACCAACATATCTTCAAAATGTAAATTTAATAAACGTGCGAAACAAAATGCAAAAGAGGCATAAAGAGAAGCTAATAATAATTTCTGAATCCAATGTTGATATTCCGAAGCTGAAGTAGCGCAGATTACTGGGACTTATATTTACGATAAGCTAACTTGGATATTAGAATTATGCCATAATGTTTATTTAGGTCGTTTTGTTACCTATTTCACAAAATTCCCATAGAACCCTACCCGAACATTGGTGATGTTTAAATTGTTCGGGTAGGTCCTAAATAGAGGGAACGTAATGAAATTTCGCTTTAATAATATTTTAAGGTTTAAATAAACGATAATAATAAAATATCAGGGTAACTTTTCGATACGTGAGCATATTGGTGGCAATAACAAGGTGTTAGAGAGATGGCGTTATCGATGGCTGGGTCAGCGTTACTTGACTGTTATACAACCGCACTTAAATGCTAGATCCATGGAAGCTCGTCTGTTAGCACAAGTTCATACATTCTGAAACGCTTTCTATGTCCCATTATCTCCAACCATCTTATTATTCCTTTTATGAGGACATGCATTAGTTAAAGTGAAAAAAAAACAGGTAACTATGGGAATGTAATCTTAACGTTGTAGTACAAGACTGGTGATCTCTTCTATCTCTACTTTATCTGTATTTGATTCTTTTTGTTTTGATAATTACTTAGAAGGTATTATCTATGTGGATAAACTGTGACGTGTTTATTATTTTACTAAAAATAAGTGATTTCTGTATTATGCCATAGCTAGTATAATAAATTATTTTACATTGGATAATACTGTAAATAGTCAACAGGATGCGATGACTAAATCGCAATGTCAATCGCAAAAAAAAGAGTTTACCAACAAACGCTCAAGTCAACATGATACACAAAAATATTCAAATAGTTACATGAAGACCTCTACGACTCCGTCCTTTGTGGTCCTGTTCGGCAGTGTGGCTTATCTGTAGCATTTACTTTCAATGTCCATTGGACATGGTACAGGCAGCCAGCAGGACTAATGCAAAGGCGCGGAATGACAAAAATGTATCCCTCGCTGTCGGACCTGCGTCACTCAAGATTTTCCCTTAGACCCTTTATTCGGGCCAACTTACAGAAAATACGCAAATCATCTTGGGGCACGTAGTGTTGTAATATATTGTCGAGATTGCGTAAATATTTCTTCGTCATTAAAACGTTTAACAAAACATGGCGGCTTGTCGTCTGATTGAAGATTTTCTTCAGTGTTTAGAGAGTGTTTAGAACAATTTGTTTATTGGTCCCGCTAGTTAACTATATTCTATAATCTATAGTGATAGTGACCATCACCACCAGTTGCTAGTGTGCATTGCAAGCTTGCGTGTGTAAGACTAAGTTCAATAATTGTCAGTGGCCGACAATGATATAAAGTCTGTCCCGTTATTCCAATCACGTAGAGATTATATGAGACGTCGCCAGTTGAACCGCAAACGAAGAAGTTTGTGCGCACGTCGTCGATGGAACATGACTGTTTCTATTTCTGGAAATTTATCCAATCAAAACGGAGTTGGTCATTAGTTTAGTTTCGGTCTGACAGCAGACGAGTTTATTACCGCCCAACATAGCTATACGTCAGGGTGCCGTAGCTGTACAAGTTATTGCACGCCATTATTGGAAATACTTGACTTTAGAAGCGTTGCGCATTACCAGTAATAGAACTTTCAGTTACTAGATGTAGGTAGTATCATATACTCCATTAACTATGTTCCAACCTAATTTTTATTCAAGAGGATTTTGAGAGCGCAGCTTAAAAATTATCTCTTTTAAACTGGTCAATATGAAATGCAAACGGTAATGGTCGCTCGCGGGGAACACTGCGAGCAGATTTATAAAACCGAGTGATTTGTGGAGCTATTGTTGGACCTGTGTTCGCCAGTGAACTGCAAACGGCAAGCGAATGCAGATGGAACATATTTATCAAGTGCACCTCTGTCTGCGATTTCATAAAGCGGCAGCTATTGAGGAAATGAAATTCTGTCAAGGACATCTTGAGCCAGTTTTGATTATGTTGCTGAATAAATACAAACTTACAATATTGTGTCTGCTCTGCGATAGAATAGAAAATCAATCAGTGAAAGCCTTAATTTTTTGAATAAAGTACATACTATAAGAGAGTTATTGTTTGTAAAACAAATAAAATGTGGAAGGTGTACTTGTGAATAAATAATTGGACCTGTGTCAGCAATCGGTAAGCGATAGAGTGTGGCGATACGGGGCGATGCCGGAAAGAGGCCGGATGCAGAGCATGGCGCCCGCGGCCAACGAGGGGTTAATCAGTTCCTGTAGGTACGAACCGAGACACATACATATCAAATTAAGAGAACCACTTTTGCTAACGTAATGATTCAATGAACGTGTGTGTAATTTAGCGATAAAATATTTATGTTCTTAATAAAGGATTGTTTTTCCGTGAAATAATGTGTTATTTTTTCATCTTTCTTTGCAATAAGTGCGTACTTCGTGTTGTGTTGAGCAAGCAGACGACAGTGCGGCGCGGCGGCGTTGTCGTGTCGGCGAGATATTGAGAGGCCCGAGGCTCTGTTGTGGAGAGCAAAGCGGGATGGGATATGATGTATCTACATGCTAATCTCTCCGCTATACTTTCCGCTTTGTCGTGTGAAAATAACTTTGATCAAAATCGTATCACTGCAAAGAGCCCTTTTATCTCGTGTGACTTGTAGATATTTATGTATATCACATACTATCACAAATCGGTGTCTTTACATATTTGTGGCTATATTTTGTTATTCGGAAAACTTGCTTATGTTTTAAGGTCCATTTATGGGTTAAAGGGCCTTGTGGTGTCTCAATACTACCTTTTCTACTCTATTTAATATTTGAACCTATAAAATACTATACTTTGAAAACATTTTTATACATTATTTCTTATGAAAACAATAAAAAGACATCAACATTCCGTTCTTCATCATCATATTTCCTAAAATATTCAACAAGTTAAACTTCTGTACGGGAGCTTTAATTAACGCATTAGGCGCGGAACATCATGCGTTTGCAAATATGGATGATACACGTTCATAACCGTTCGGTCGGATGCCGACCTCGTGTCATACATCTCCCGACCGGGCGCGCGGCATAATCAGGCGCGCATCGAATCATTTGCGCGGGACTCACTTCATTTGCCAGTAATGACCAACGCTGCCTCTCGACGGCGGCCATCGCTTCCCCAATATATTATCCGAATATTTCCTATCTCCCGCCGCATCACACAAATTTATACTGAAATCAACGAAAATAAGCAATTGAGGCCCCATTTTTAGGACAAAGAATAAGTTTTATATTTCTTTCGTTAGTAGGTACACAAGAAAACAATCAGTCCTTTCTTATTGCTCATTGATGAATAATGAAAGACTAATCGTTTCGTATAAGAAACGTTACCAAAAATACTGATCAAATAATTTTCTCGTATTTCTATCTGTCAGTATCGGAATCAGCGACAATAAATGGAAAAAAGTCGGGATGGATTGATTCCGGGTTGTACGCGTTCCGTTTGTCACGCTATTTCATCACCACAAGGAAGTCCTGGTTCCTGTTTTTTTTGTCTCCGTAGATACAGTTTTATTGCTGAATTTATCAGAATTATTATTTGTATTCATTATGTACGACATAAAAAGGTTCTGACGAAAATATATTGCAACACGGGAACAACTCGTATAACAGTGATTTAGATTTATGTGTCTACTACTAGGTACTAGCGGGTTCTAAGAAATGAAATGAGATTCGTCGCCATTTTACCAGCTTTAATTTGATTCGTAATTAAGATCCCATTTAAGTATTTTAAGGTTATTCGAACAATCCACAGAGTTTGAAGGAGGTAAGTCCGTAATGAAATTTAATGATCCGGGAAAAGGGAACCTATCTCTGGGATCTTCTCTTTGTTTTGTTGTCACCCACTCAATTGGATTACGTTTTAAATAAATATAAACGAAATATCTATAAATAAACTAAACTAAACATTGAAAAGAGATCAAAGTTCGCTCTACCCACAAGAGAGTACATTAAAACGGGTATCCAGTACAAAGACAATCTTTCTATTTTAGAGTTAGTTAGAGCCTCAAGTTTCAGCACTCGAGTTTTATATGTAGGTACGAGGGAGGGATACGGCCCGCGGCAAGGACGGACTTGTAAAAAGATCGAGTGGCATCGTGCCTAAGTATAATTACACAATTACGAGACATAATGAAATGTACAGTACATGTCGACAACAAAGTGTCGCCGTTGTTGAGGAAACCGCTAGGCATTAATTAAAAACTCCCTTGTTTTGAAATAACGGCTTCTCGACATATTTGCTTTAAAATGTAAATTTTGTTAAAATATAAATAATGGGATGTTGGAAAAAGTCGATGTGAAATTTTTATATCCATAAAAATGATTTCCGAAAAGATAAAATATTCAGCTGTCGATCAACGCTGAAAATAGATGTTTTACGTAATACTTTTCATCTATAACACTAGCAGTATCCTGTGACGTAGGCTAGTGTGCCCGTGGGATTCGAACTTAAAACATTTGAATCGGAATGGATTACTTTGATTAACTGGGTTATTCTAAAAGTTTATTCCCTAAAGTTTCGAAATCTTATACATCAAACTTAGAAATGAGAATGTATCTATGTCTTGTTGTATAGAAGGTTGTGTAAGCGATTTCAACCGCGTTATCAGGCTAAAAATGACGAGTTGCCTATAACGAATCTACCCTATAATCTGTCGCTGTGCCAAATATCATTTAGACCTTTTCAGTATTCTTTCCGAAATTCTGTCAGAGTAACACACACAGAGCTCTATAATATGAATAGTGTACCAGAATGTAGTGCAATTATACTATAAATAAGGCAAGTTTGTGGCATTTAATCTATGTAGTGGTTTATCGGAGTATTTGTAACTTGTCAACGCGCCCTCCTGCCGTACTTGTGTGCCACGTTTATTTATTATAGTTATATCAAATGCTTGTGTAATGAATTGTACTTATTGAATAGGTACTCATTACAAAATAATTGAAGTTTCTGAGAAAACAATGTCGTTGTTATTTCGTGTTTTAGATGTTTTTCCAACGAAAAACATTAATAATTTACTTTTTTGTACAACATAGACAACACATTATTACAAAACAAAAGGTTTTGTAATAATTTTTTTCTGTGTGTGAGGAAAAAAATAAGGGATAAATATGGGATTTCTTCCTGCAGCCTGGCAGCCCTGCAGCCTGCAGCTTCCTTCAGCCTTGCTTCACGCTAAGAATGGATTTTCTCCAGTTTAATAGATGCGTATTTGGATCATTGTTCCGTGCAGGAATCGAACTTGCGACACATAGAGTACCAGTTAGTTTCCTATCCTCTTCATTCCACTTCGTGCTTAGTTAGTGATAACATGGATCTATAGGTTTGTGTTTGTATAACACTGAAACATTTAGGTAATGTTATCTGTAGAATTTTCACACTACGTAAAAGAGCACAATGCAAAGTTCTATGTACATAAAAGTAAAACAAGAATAGGATTTCTTTAAACGCTAGCTTTTTACCCGAGAAGCTAAACTTTTTAGTACTATGTTACGTATTGTAGCATAAGTATCACTCTAGGGACTGGAGTAGTTCCTGCGTATTCTTCTCCGACGTCACTTTAACTACAGTCCTGCTTCACTTCCCTTTTTCCTACCCCAGTAAAGTTTCAAGGGAGAATAAATATACTTGTACCTACCTTTACATGTATGTATGTATTTCTTCGAACGCAGTACAAATGAACGAGCATCTTGGGATAACTCCAAAGTTGTTCCACTTCTTTCTTAACTAGTTGGAGAACGCATTGTAGGTTGTGTTATTAGTAAAGTATCTTTATTGATTTTCTATGGGACCAAGTAATTGCTCAATAAATGTTTGAAAATATGAAATTCATAACCGGAGTCATGAGTGTATAATGATTCAACAAAATTACTGCGCTTCAATACAAATCTACAACATGTTTAATGAACTTCACAATGTTGAATGCATTTACATCTTGTTAGCAGCATTTCGGGCGAAGGTTACGTAATTAGTAGATGCAAGAACTAAAACAAATGTTTGTGTAGGGCATAAATGTAGCAGAAATAATGTTAAACACAGACGTATAAAACAACAACGAAGGTAGAATATAGAATAACTTGGTGCCACCGCGCCAATTCACACCGTGTCGAGAAGTAATGAGAATAGCACAGATAATAATAAAAACTGCTACATTACAGCTATAGTCTAGACACATATTTATACAAATAAGTCTCTTTGCGAGAATGTGAACATTCTGAATATAAGATTAGTTTACTCACCTAGAAAAGAAATAAATAACCAGGTGGGGAATAATTATGTTTATTTTAGGAGGTAATAATAGCGTAGCTGGCATGGTTTCAGCTCGGTCGTGGGCCCATTGCATCGTGAATTATGGCCGCGTGCATTGAATACAATGAACTATTCGTAACAGTAAACAACAGGTACTAAAAGGTACCTACTTAATGTAGAACGACTGTTACATTTAATACTATTTCTTCGCGTGTAAGGGGGGCTAAAAAGGTAACATTGGGTGAATCATTTCCAATATGTCAGATTTGATGAATTGTAAGAGAATCACCTAAGTCACCGTAAAATGGTAACAATAAAGTATGAAACATCTGCAATTCATTTCATAACTGAATCATGCTAGATGCCGATGTTGCTACACAAGAAATATATAGAGAGAAACCGAACCGTAACTTTACCGGTTTTGTTTATCTTGCCTTTTAATATAACTTGTGTTCATGACCAAAACTCAAGACCAAAGTAACGAAACCATAAAATGCATATTCATTAATTTAGTTCAATTTTTATAACTAGATGGCGTTGCCGCAATTAAAAGCAAGCTATGGTTTCGTTACATCGATTTGCTTAAGATGGTAATTTTTTGTATGTACTAAGTTCGCACCAAAACGAATAAATATAAACCAGCAGTTCAAGCACTAATTACGGAGTTTCAATTTAACCCCTATTAGTAGCTACAGTAGGTCAACGTTACTTTGGTAATAAACAACTTGAATTAAAAAAATCGATCCTAAATGTTTTTTAATTATAATATTTTCTCATATCTATTAAGAAACTAGAAAATTAATTAAAATACAGTGTAAAAACTACTTTCAATATTTCATTTTGTTTTACTTATTTCCTTTTTGCTGGCAATGTGTCCTACGTTACGTCATAGTCATAGATATAGGTACGTCACGTCAGTCACTGTCAGATGAACAGTAAATTTAAACATGATTTATACAAACAAATTTGCTAAAAAATATAAAACTCTAACTTAAACATTATTTCATCGGGAAGTTAGTAACAGTGAATAGAGTTCGAGATGTGAATGCAATTCGATGAAAAGGGCTCCTCCCGTACAAAGGCGAAAATTGAATGGGTTTTATCTATTAAGAAATAATACACGTTAAAAGGTAAATATAATTATTAATTATTTGTTATTTGTGTACTAATACTAGTCATAAATACCTAGCCAGACATTCAACCACGGCACTACGCCCAAAAGCATTGTCGGACTGGAATACTGTGGAAAGGTGTACCGGGGTACTCAAATCTCACTGGCGATGTTTAAGTATTGGTTCATCACAAGATGCACTACAGCAGGACAAGTGCATTTGCATGTACTTATATTAACTGAAACAATGGCATGTTGTTTTATTGTAGCCTACCATAAACCAGGCAATGATAGTAGCTTTAATATCGTAATGGAAGGTAAAATTTGTAACTTAGAAAAAAAATAATTTCATTCATCATGTTCCATTTTCAGATGTTCGATTTTTGTTTTGGATAGGCCTGCCCCAACCTTCTCTATCTGCTGCGACTCCTGTAAGCCAGGTTGTACAGTAGATACACCGGAACACTGAAGTCTGGCGCATCCCAGGGACATAATTAACTGTCTTGGATCCCGCTATGAAGTCAGATTGTGATTTATCAGAAGACGACGATAGTATCCACTTCCCTCGCTTTTTTTAGTTAGTGATTATGAAATAAATGTTTTAAAATTAGTGACTTTATTTTATTGGTGTGAATGATATCTCTTTCAGTTGAAATACCTCTTCTCTTTCTTCACATTACAAAAGGTGGTACTATGGCTATAGACCTAAAAAACTAAGGCAAATAAAAACAAAAAAATTTCCAATCGTCAGATACGTGCTGACCAAAATCTATTTATTTATTTATAAGTCCGTTTCGTACTAGGGAATTAGTATTAGTTCTTGCACTGTGTAGGCGTATCCTGAAACAATTTTATTCATTAATATTTACTATTTGTGCAGGATCACAATTTATAGTTTTATTTAATAAGATCAGTGTGAAACTTGTTGAAAAGACATTACTGACAATGAAATAACCCAAGGTAGTATAATATGAAGGTACAACTTCAATCATAACTATTACTAATATACCGACACGTTAAATATTACAGGTATGCTTGTAAATGTGCGTGCGTTACCCCAACAAGAAAGTATCTCCTAGAGATATATGAGTAGAACGTATAGTTGGTGCCTTATCTGCTGTAAATGTGCCCTCACTTAAAAAATGTGTGCCCCCTGTCGTTTTGAAAAAAAAAACGGAAAAACGATTCTTGCTGGGGCAACGTTTTTCTAGCAGGAAAATTCTAAACGAGTGATCGGAGAGAGAAAAAATGTGCATGGCCAGAGAGCTTATATGTGTGCCACTATGTGCCCCCAAAAATAAAATCTGTGCCCCGTCAGATTTTCGGGATATTGCGTTTCCTGCTGGAGTAACGTTTTGATGAATCGTATATCTCTAAAACCATTGCATGTGCCCCTGTAGAATAAATATACACGAGTAGCTCTTAATGTGTGCCCCTGTGTGCTCCAATTAGATTTAAGGAAATATTTATAGTTTTCAAGTTATCGCGGTTTTATGAAAATCCAAAAAAACATCGCAGCGCCTAAATGAGACAAGGTATAAGTTCGCTGAAAACTGTATTCGGTCCTTCTTGATGCTAATAATAACCATACAAAGTTTCAAAACGCTTCATGCATGCGTTTTTGAATAATCTTGCTACAAGTTAAGACGATGGTGTCATAACTTTGACGGCAAAATACAAGGAACTGGCTAAATCCCAGATGTGTAGGTGTAAACCAAAATCATGTGCCTTTAATCAAAAATATGTGGTGAAAATATTAGGCTTGGAATGTTTCGCATCAAGTAAATATGAACAAAAAACCAAATTAAGTAAACAACGGCTGGTTATCCGACCAAATTTGAATGACTACTAAAAAGCGACGGATTCATACATATCGATAACCTTCTTTATTTTACTTACTAACCGGTTCACACGTGTTGTGCCTGAGTACACTGAAGTAGAAAAGTAATAAATAATAAAATAAAGTTGTTATTGGATTATGTTCTCTAGTGCATAATAGGTACAAAGTGTTTATTGACTAGGGAGTGCGTTTAGATTATTTCTTTTTATTGGTAAACAGTTGCAGTTATGTAATGACGCCAAGGACACTGTTATATTGAGTCACGCAGTTGCACTGATACTGTTTGTTTATTTTTTTAAGTTGGTTGAAAGTGGCGTATTTTATCATTTTATAACAATTATGTGGTTGTTATGGTGAATTTCAGTGCACTATCTGCGGTGGTAAGTATTTAATATAATTATTTTGACTTATTTACAAATACTTGTACCTTATGAAATCGTTGGGTTTTTTTTTCATTAAGTACTTTGGCTAAAATTTCCATTGTGGACCGTCGAGTTGGAAGTTCTTTTTTTTTAGATAGTACTCAATAACTGAAGACTTTATACAAAGTTTTAAATTCGGAGACTCCCGGTTTACGAGATATAATTTTTTAAATTTTATCTCGTAAACAATACGCCATTTTGACAGATAAATTGTTATTGTAGATGTCAAATTTGACTCATAATCCAGTATCTAATATGTCGTGTCTTAATATAAAATTATATTTTCACATAGTAAATTAGAATTAAATTGAGTGTAATTTGTTATGTAATTAATGTGCCCTAAACGTAACGTAACGTAACTTTTGCGATAGCTTACAAAGATAGACAAATATTTAGAGACTCTGTAGATGCTCAAATTAATAAAGGAGAATTTCATGATTTCTTAACATTAATTACAGAATTATCGAATGCCAAGAATTGTGGTAAAAAATTATATGACCTGAGAGGGAAATTGCTTCTTCAACTTTTTAAACAATCAAAAACCCAATACGTAGTTGACTGCTCATGTAATACGACCAAAATATTAGATGAAATATGTACAAGTAGCTTATTGGTTTCTGCTATAAGACAAAGAGTTTGCTCTACAATACAATTGCAAGTATTTGCCGTTGAACTTAGATATAATAAATACTAAAGGTATCAACCACCTACAAGAAGCTTGCGAATCATGTTTAAGAACAGAATTTACTCCAGAGTGTAATATTTGTTGCGCCGGAAATATATCCTTCAGATACAATGTTAAAGATATTATCATTTATGAACTTCATGACGTTTGCGTCAAGTTGGATGATCTGCCTCGTAACATTGAAGTAAATAATAAGGAGTACACAATTCTGTCTGCAATAGAATATGAACCCGCTCCGAAACCCAATAGTGTTGGACATTACAGGGCTCACTGCTACAGAAAAAATAGTAATTTATTTGAATGTTATGATGACTTATATGGTAAAATCCAACGAAGTGGGAAGTATAATATTATGCCACATGTAATAGTCTACACAGTAGAATAGACAAAATTGTACAGGGTTAAAATGAATGCTCCAGAGTAGCCCGCGAAATACAAATTTTCTTATGTCTTTTGGAAGTTTAGTTTAGTTTAAGTAAAGTTTTTTTTTATTTAATTAAGGGAAGAAAAATAATAATTTCCACATCAACAAGCTGTTTCATTAATATAGTCACAAGCTGCATTTAATACATTTTTTAATTAGCCCCCAAAACTTTTGAACGCAACTGCACAGACAACAGCTTAGGTATAATACGTCCAATAAAGAAGGTCATCGATATGTATGAATCCGTCGCTTTTTAGTAGTCATTCAAATTTGGTCGGATAACCAGCTGTTGTTTACTTAATTTGGTTTTTTGTTCATATTTACTTAATGCGAAACATTCCAAGCTTAATATTTTCACCACATATTTTTGATTAAAGGCACATGATTTTGGTTTACACCTACACATCTGGGATTTAGCCAGTTCCTTGTATTTTGCCGTCAAAGTTATGACACCATCGTCTAGACTTGTAGCAAGATTATTCAAAAACGCATGCATGAAGCGTTTTGCAACTTTGTATGGTTATTATTAGCATCAAGAAGGACCGAATACAGTTTTCAGCGAACTTATACCTTGTCTCATTTAGGCGCTGCGATGTTTTTTCGGATTTTCATAAAACCGCGATAACTTGAAAACTATAAATATTTCCTTAAATCTAATTGGAGCACACAGGGGCACACATTAAGAGCTACTCGTATATGTTTATTCTACAGGGGCACATGCAATGGTTTTAGAGATATACGATTCATCAAAACGTTACTCCAGCAGGAAACGCAATATCCCGAAAATCTGACGGGGCACAGATTTTATTTTTGGGGGCACATAGTGGCACACATATAAGCTCTCAGGCCATGCACATTTTTTCTCTCTCCGATCACTCGTTTAGAATTTTCCTGCTAGAAAAACGTTGCCCCAGCAAGAATCGTTTTTCCGTTTTTTTTTCAAAACGACAGGGGGCACACATTTTTTAAGTGAGGGCACATTTACAGCAGATAAGGCACCAACTATACGTTCTACTCATATATCTCTAGGAGATACTTTCTTGTTGGGGTAACGCACGCTGTAAATGTCGTGTGTAAAGGTACCAAATCCATACACCTGCACAGTCAATTCTCGCTGTTTCTCCTCAAATACAAGCATTTGTTATCAGTTCCCTGTTGCAGGGTGATCTTGCAATCAACCAAACTAGCCAGCGAGATTTGAGTACATACCTACTTATATCTCTCCACAAAATTCCGAGTCCGACAATGCAATTCGTAGTGCCGTTGTGGTACGCGGTAGCTCCAATAAATAGTTGGTACGATCCAGAGGCGTAAGAGCTTAGAGTGCACTTAATACCTTAAACAGAAATAAATAATGAGATACACATATCTATCATTTTCATACCTTAGTTGTATAACTACTTTAAGTAATGAATAATTTGGTGGCTACTTATCTTGCACACAGTACTTATTCTGTTGTATGTATAGATATTTATATAGGTATGTTTGTATGTATAAGGTCTTATGTAAGTATTATATTTTATTTTAAATATACTATTTATTTAGAGAATATATATTTTACTTGTAAAAATAATGTATAAGTACCTGAGTACACCAAGAACAACCTCCACTTCCATTGAATAGTGCTCCATTCACCCAAAGGTTGCCTGGTAGAGATCGCTATTAGTGATAAGGCCGCCTTTGTACCCCACTATTTTTTATTATAACGTTAATGTATATTCCATTTATTTAAGGTATACAATAAAGGTTATTATTATTATTACTGAGGCATTCTCTTTTTCTCGAAATTATACAAATTTCGGTAATAATATGAAGTTCACGGGCCTAAACCAAGTGAACCTCATGGGGTACTTGTTTTATTATTATTTACATATATTTATTTAAAATTCTCTATGAATTACATTTCTAAATACTACTTGTAAAATAAAAAATAATATTTAAAAATATAAAAAATAGGAGCCGACCAGTAGCGAGAGCATGGTCCAAGCTACCGGTGGTTAGGGCTCCAGAGACAGAAACCTCCTCACGATACGTGCCGTTTCTAGGAGAACTGCCTTCTGTATCAGGCCCTTGATCCATCCACCTAACGCCAGCCTCCTAAGATGGATGTCGAGGCTTTTAGGGATTAACCCATTGGCCGACACGACTATCGGCACAATGATAGCCGAATCCACACTCCACATGTCGACAACCTCGTGAGCTAACTCTAGATATTTTATTTGTTTATCTTTCTCAGCTTTCACGAGGTTCTCGTCATGGGGAATGGTGACATCGATTATCATCGTGCGGCGTACTTGTCGGTCTATCACCACTATGTCAGGTTTATTGGCTACAATAGTCCTGTCAGTAATGATAGACCGGTCCCAGTACAATGTGATATGGTCATTTTCCAGAACTGGGTCGGGCACATACTTGTAGTACGGTACCTCAGATTCAACAAGTCGATAGTGTAAAGCAAGTTGCTGATGGATAATCTTGGCTACTTGATTATGCCTATGCAAATATTCACTGTTAGCCAAACGACCACAACCAGAAATTATATGTCTAATGGATTCACCAGGACTATGACATGCCCGACATATGTCAACCGTCCCATCCTTAATTATATATTTCCGATAGTTGTTCGTAAGGATAACTTCGTCCATTATTGCACAGACAAATCCTTCAGTTTCTCCAAAGAGATTACTGAATCGTAGCCAAGACACGGACGCTAGAAAATCTCCACTGGGCCCATGAAGGGCCCGGAAGAAGCGTCCATGGAGCTCCTTGCTATGCCATACCTCCTTGCGATCATTGACGCTTAGTACCACAGGTCTGCGCCAGTTCTCTTTTGCCAAGGATAGCGGAGTGAATCCATTGTCCACCGCTGCTACTTCTCGATGCATACCCTCGTTGACTTTCAGGAAATATTCCCTGAGGCTGCACACCTCACGGTTGTGAAGGGTCTTAGCATTTAATAAGCCTCGACCACCACACTTCCGCGGGATGTACAACCTCATGACCGACGAACGAGGGTGATGCATGCGATTTGCAGTCAGCAGGGTCCGGACTCGCCTATCCAGGGTGTCAAGTTCAGTCTGAGTCCACTTGAGTATACCAAAAGAATACATTAGGACTGGCATGACCCAACCGTTAAAGGCTCGCACCTTGTTTCCGCCTGATAAGGAACTTTTCAGTACCTTATTCAGGCGACAAAAGAAGCGCTCCTGTAACGATTGCTTCATGTCCGGTCCATTAATGCCTAATCCTTCTGACATACCCAGGTACTTGTATGTATCGTTTGCGGAGAGTGATCTCAGCTTTGTGAAATCTGAGAGTTCTAGACCCTCAGATTCCACAATCCCTCCTCGCTTTACATGCATGACCGCACACTTGTCTACTCCAAACTCCATTCTGATGGAACTACTAAATTTTTCAGTTATATTCAGTAGGTCCATCAGTTGTTTCTTGTTTGGCGCAAACAACTTGAGGTCATCCATGTAAAGTAAGTGGGATATAGCTAAACCTCTTCTCCGCAAAGGATAGCCTAGCCCTGACTCCTCCAGTAGGGTACTTAGAGGGTTCAAGGCCAAGCAGAACCATAGTGGGCTCAGACTGTCACCATGAAATATTCCTCGTACTATCCTTACAGGTTCTTCATTCCCTTGGATTTGTCTACATCCTGGATAGCAAAGCACGGTGCTCCACTGCCCCATACATGACTCCAAGAAGGCGCGTAAAGTTGCATCTATTTTATACAACTCCAGCACCTTCAGGAGCCATGTATGTGGTACAGAATCATATGCTTTTTTGTAGTCTATCCAGCATGTAGACAAATCTTTTCGGGACCGACGAACCTGTTGGCTAACAACCATATCAATGAGGAGTAGCTCCTTAGTTCCACGAGATCCCTCCCTACATCCATTTTGAGATACAGACATGATGGAATTTTTTTCAATATGTTTTGTTATTTTTGTCCTCAAAATGGATGTAAGAAGTTTATAGACCGTTGGTAAACATGTGATTGGTCTATAATTTTTGGGCTCAGTGGAACTACCTGATTTATGGAGCAGGTGGGTAACTCCTGTTGTTAGAAATTGTGGTAACGACCCAGTTTCCAAAGCTGCCTGGAAGTGTAATGCTAAGCGAACGTGTGAACTTTTGAGCCATTTAATCCAGAAATTGTGCAGTCCGTCCGGCCCCGGTGATTTCCAATTCGGGACCGAACAGGCTGCACTGGCTACATCAGAGGAAGTAATTACTACCTCCTCCATCTCTGGTATAGGCTCACACCATCGTTATTATTATTATTATTATTCCACCACGTCGAGAGGCTAAATACGCTTCCACCACGTGCGTCGAGAGGCTAAATACGCTTCCACCACGTGCGTCGAGAGGCTAAATACGCTTCCACCACGTCGAGAGGCTAAATACGCTTCCACCACGTCGAGAGGCTAAATAGGCTTCCAACTCTGTGGATTATTTTGCGACACACACTATTATTTACTCGAAACAATCCAACATATTCAGGCATCGGTATTTCAAAAACAACTTGCATTTCCTGAAGAATCTCACTTTGCCGACGATACGAAAACCTTTCTAAAACACGTGCATGCTCCAAAAGGTTTTCAGAAAGGCCTAAATCTCCGATTTTTCATTAATTTATTAAAAATATAAACTAGATGAACTGTTAAATGTTGCCTTTGAGTAACATCTGACAAATCTGCTTATTTGACGTATAGGAATTCACTCTTTGTAAACCATTTTACGAATTTCCATTCAAAAGTGTCATATTAGATGAATTGCAAATATGAACCACTTTCCGTTCATATTACGAATCATCAAAATGTTGTCTTTTTACGACATGACAAATGTCACATATTATGATTCAGATATGAAACATACAATGTTACCTTTTTAGCCCCCAGGTCACCAATAAATCCTCAATTTATAATTATAATGCCTCCAATTACAATTCTCATATGAGCCACTGAAGAATAAGCAATTAAAGAGGTTTCAACTTAGTGACGTCATACAGTGGCAAGGTAAGTGCTAGCGATATGATATCACCATTGTTCGCTATGCTTCTACTTGAGTTCTAATTACATTTGATTTAAGTTATTACAAGATTACTCCTTCGATTGATTTAGTTGTCACTTGTTTACTTAACTCATAGCGTCTCGTGATTCAATTAAGCGGAGTACGGACAAAATTTATGTCGTTAACTGAGTCATCTTCTCGTTTTGCATTAATTGGACGTTACTCGCCAAGCTTACAGCGGTAACTTGTTTTAGCGTTAAAATAACTGTTCACAGCGTACCGTTGAAAATTTCAGACCGTGGAACATAAACTAACCACTTATCAGCTTCGACAAAGTGTCAATGAAGGTTTCATTAACGAAATATAATTAGTATCTAAGCTTTTATTATGGCCCGTCCAAAAGTTACTCGATAAAACTAACTATCAGTGCCCGTGTCCCTAATTATTTGAGCATAATTCAATAATCAAAGTTGATGCTGAAAATTGTCAAGGTAGCGGAGCCTGCCCGTTTGAAATTCAAGAAATTATGAGGAGCGGCGGCGTTTAATCGAAAAGTACTCTCCTTTGATCTTTGTCGAGTTGCCGTCTGCGACGATGCCTCTGCACGGCGTGTTCGTGCTCGAATGAATAGTGGCTTGGAATAAGCTCAAGCAAAAGAGACGGCCCGTGCAAAGACCTGCTAGTAATTTAGCTCGCTGTGCAAGATTAATTAATCAATACGACTTCATAGACGAAACGTAATACCTAATCAACAAAACTCCTTCAAAGTCCGTATTGATTAAATTCATTGTAAACTTTAGGATTCATAAAATATGTGTTCACATTAAAATGTATGAACTACAACTTTGTTGGGGTTTCACACCAAACTTTGTTAATTATATCAGTAAATGTATGCGTATATCAAAAAATTACGAGTAATGTCAGGTACATGAACAAATAAATCAGTGCAATAAATAAAGTTTTTATCTGAATTATGAAAATATGAAACCTCTGGGAGGGAAGATTTATGATATTTTTTTGAAGCCAATATTTGTTCATCAGAGCTGTTCTCGTCGAATCAATTAATTTTAATACAGTCCGTTAGTGTTATTTAATTGCTACGAATATATGGTGCGAGTGCTTTTACAATTCTGTAGTTCTCTGTGACTGACTTTAATAACTATGTGCCAGTTTAAGATCTACGTGTCGATACTTTCGTATAACGTATCAAAAAGACTGGTCATTCATCTACAGACCAACGTAATGTCAGAACTGAATACTAGATTTATACCTATTAATGAAAGTAATAAGTCGTAACTAAATTGCAATGGTGTATAAATCACATGAAGCACCGTCATTTAGTAAAATTTTCTTCAACTTTGAATAATAAATTAGAAGGGAAGTAAGGATTTAACGCCGTTGTGTGAGTTTTGTGTTCCAAGATGTCTGCGAGTGTTTGAGAATGAGGTTCGAAACATTTGCTGCGGTCGTTAACTATTACTTATGTTTCATTTCTGTTCTGTTAGTACATTATCAAGACTACACCTTTCTATTGTCTTTTCAAACGTCGCCTCTTCTTTCACATAATTCTTGTTAAAGTGGAATGTTTTTTTTAGAATTACCAAATAAATAAATGGTAACTATATTAACACTTAAATTGTATGTGGTTTTCTGAACAAGTAATACATGTAATATTTTATATGTTAAACGATTTTAATGAGCTCCATTCCACCAATCAAGTCCTTTCGTGTCAAGTTTATGGTAAAGGCAGTGTTAAAAAATAACATAACATAACATCACGCCTTTTTATCCCCGAAGGGGTAGGCAGAGGTGCACATTACGGCACTTAATGCCACTGTACAATGTAACACCCACTTTTCACTATTTATGTTACGATGTAACATAAAAAAAATATATGTTAACCCAAAATAGGGGAAAATGGATAAATTGTTGAATACCGCCATCTGTCATCGTTTTTTTGCGAATTAACATAGACGTTAGCAATATAATCAACAACCTTGGATCTTGCCTTTCATATCGACCAAGTGTTGGTAGTGCTATCTCTGTGACATAGATGGCACTAGTTCCACACTAATATTCTTTTAATAGCACTTTCTGACGGTAGGGGTCTCACAGATCGTAATCTGGAACAATCTAGAGATTTCTTCGGATCAGGAAGTGGATCGTGCAAAATATTACCAAATATGGTTATGGTTGGTGCATCGATCAGTAGTGGAATCGAAAGATAGGGGGTATAAATGTAGGAGTTTTGTAGAAACCGTCCTTTTTCGAAATCGATATCTACAACAAGGAAGATCAGACTGAAGAAGTGCTGTATCTTATAATTTTATTAAAAAGTTGTCGTGCAGGTCCAATGAAAGACCTGAATTAATTAATATTTGTGTGTATTTCGTCCTAGATTCTGGGTAAGTTTCTAAAACAAAATATTAAATAGTTATTCGTTTCTTCGCGATGAGAATATAGGTTATATTGTGTTCTTACGATGTACCCATTGTTATAGGTTCTTTGTATCAGGAGAAAATTCTCTATAACAGGAGAAAATTCTTTATATCAGGAGAGGGTTTATCCATGTCTACCCCATTGTAGACAATCCGTTGATTTATCGTTTTGCCCATGAAGTAGAACTGGAGCGTCATAGTGCGGCTTCGGATACTCATGCCTTCATGAGTTTTATTTGATGACACCGGAAGAAGGCAGATCCTTACAGCCATACACCAGATCCTCTGTTGTAGTGCTGGCACGCCGATAATCTGTCTCATAAGTTAAGTAACATAGCTTATTAAGTGTATGTTCTTATAAGGGTATTGCCAATCATCCTGCGAAGGTGATAATATGTTTGTTACAGATTAGCTATTTTTGCTGTCTTAAATACAAATTTATTGTGGTATTTTGCCATTCATGTATATTTGGAATTTTTGATACATATATGTAATTACCCACTTTCTTCCAGATAAAGTTGAATTAAAATTAACAAAAACAAGTGGGTAATGTGTAATAATTGTTTTATATTTAAAGGTGCATGATTTGATGATCAGATGATCGTTTGAATGTATGTTATTTGTACCGCTATTTGAATTTGTTGGCAATTTGAATAAGTGTGTGTTAAATTAAATAATTTACCAGTAAATTTATATTCTATATCTTTGTGTTGTGTTAAATTTATTTATACCCCACGGAGAGAATCATGGCGCCCTGGGATTACAAATAAAAGAAATAAATTATTTAAGAGTTTCTTGTTCTGCCCTGACCTTGGTCCGGTGGTAGCCGAAAATCGAGGTTACAACGAGTCATGTAATAGGGGGTGAGCCTATTGCCATATACCGGGCACATTTCCAGACTCCGTGCTACTACTGAGAATGTGTTAAAAATACATTCTAATAATATAATATGTTCATCAAGACGTGGAGTGCGTACCAAATTAGATCAAGCTAAATAAAACCGTTTGACAATAAAGATGGCTCATAAATAAAAGAAAGTTCACAGGCACTTGCCACGTTTTGAATCCGCACACTAATGCTTAAGAACCGGATAATTAAATCTCCGGCCCACTGTACCATCTCACAATATTGTGTAATCTATGAACCAACCTACGCATATTACGATCCTAACGTACATTCATTAACACGAAGACAGGGATTCTGAAACCCCAGTGGTTTAAGTCGAGGGATTTTCAGTCAGATATTTTAGAATTTTTACATAAGTAGCTAAAATGTATTTATAATATAATTATTCAAATTTTAGTTGTGTACAAATTATAGTCCAAAATTACAATGAAAGATTTGAAATTTTATAACTTAATGAAAAGCCTACGTTATTGTAATGAATTTTTTTATGGTATAATTGGTGTTACAATTGCATTGCGGGCTTTCTGGGGATTAGGAATTAAAGGATTGTTGAGGATTCAGGGATTGGGGAGATAGTTACCGGGACAAATGCATGCAGCAAAGGGCAAAAAATAACGCAAGCGTGGTTTTACGTCGGTTTTCTGTGAGGCCGAAGCATGCTCCTACACTTGAAAATATATAAAAAGTTTATTTGTATTTGGCAGATTTATTTCTTTTGTGTACTGATAGTTCCTGTAAGAATATGAGCATAATAATTGGCCTATGTTAGTTAAAGTTACCCCTTAAGGTAATTACTATTCAACGGTAAAAGAAATTTTCAAATCGGTTTAATAATTTTCAAACCTATTTAATGCGAACAAATAAAATATTTCCTAACGCTCAGCAACAAAGTGCTCATTTTCCTGGTAGGAAGAAAATAAGCAAAGTAAATAAGTAATGCACACAAGAAACTTCTTTTAAAATAAATTTAAAATGAAATTATAGAAATACTTTACTTTATGTGCGAAAACCTTCTACGTTTTACATGTTATGGAAATAAAAGCTTCAGAATTGCTTAGATTATAAAACTAACAGTATCATAATTGTTTTCTTCGAAACATAGTACAACTTAAGTGCATATACCTAAACATTTTTAAAAGCAAGCAATAAAGTATCAGTGATTTAAAAAAATATTTCCTAAACATTAATAGGATAGAAAGAAAATTTTATATAGAATTGATACTTATCAAGTTTATTATTTGACCACAAAAGGATTAGGCGATGGTATCAATGTAATACTGTCAACACAGAGCGCAGGCCAGCTATCGCCGCACGCATGTGTCCGACAATCCTCAAGATTTATAGACGCGCACAAACACTATAAAACTTACTTTATTATTCCATCAAATGTACCGCTGAATCGCACACTCTCAGATATCATATATCCATACGCAAGGCCTCATATCTAACTCGGCAAATTTTATTTTATTAGTAAGGTTTATAGGATAAAGTATTCGAAAAACAAACGTTCATTCTTATTGAAAATACAAGGACTAAAAAAGTACATGTTGTGTTTCTATACATAATCATTATCTTTGTTTATATCTTCACTTAATTATGTTCAAAAAGCTGAAATCACCGCGCTTGTTTATTCGTTTAATCATGTTTTGTTGGAGCGAACCATCGCGTAGCCATATCGTAGCTGACGTAGTCCCAGCTACGGTCACTGTTGACGTAGCAAACATTTAGCTACGAGCTGTGGCTACCGCTACGGCGAGCGGCTACGCGCATAGCTCACTCGCTCGTGCCACGATGATTACTTATACTGGCTGCCGTGTTTTATTTAAAAATAGAAACATATGTACATAATTTAAATAAGAGCTCATATTAATGGAGTATTCAACTCCCCACAAGCTAATGCGGATCGTAAAATAAATTGTTTTATTCGAATAAAAAGATCCGAAGATAAGCTGTTAGCAGAATCTAACGAAAGGTAAAATCAATACGATGGATTTATCATTATTGGCAGGTACCAAGAAGCTATTATATTAATACGCAGTAAAAGCGTGAACGGCAAGACGAGTGGGAGCCTTAGTTTATTAATATTCATGGGGAAATTATTCCTTTCATTGTCTTCTACGTAACGAATTGAGATCCAGAAAGTAAAATAAACGTGTCTCGGTAAAATACTGGCAATTGCGTACTCATTGTGTTGTGTGAGCTCAAGAGCTTTGGCATCGAGCGATCGAGGTGCCGAGTACATATTATAATTACGCCGCTGTGGGGATGCGAATATTTTATTTGCGACAACTCAGTCAGTAGCTAAACATTTCAGAGAGTGGTTATGTATTTTGTAAACAGTAGTCAAATATAACTCTAACTCACTTTCTTAAGCGATGGTTCAATAAAAAACGAGCGAAAGTTTAACGCGAAACTTTTGTGTTCAGTTTTACATAAATGTGGGTAGTTAGCAGTGGATGAGTTAGCTGCACGTTGGAAGCGTAGGTCGCTTCCAACGTGCAGCTAAAATTTTAAGTTGGTTAGCTGTTTACTAGAGACGGAAAGTTTGAGGGATTAATTATGTATTCACGTCCTACCTGGTTATCACATTTCTGTGTAGAGCTGTCGGTACTCTGGCAACCACACAATAGATGTCTCGTAGTTATATGAACATAGAGAGAAGGTTACAAGATCACGTGCTTGCAATCAAACTATCATTTCAAGATATATGAGATTTGATATCCCCAAATCGAGACGCTTTGATACACTCAATACTTGTTTCCTTTTATAGACCAGAGTAGATAATTTTTGAAACCAAAAAAAATTACAGTAGGATGAAACCCATTAGAAAAGAAGGGGAATATGATCAAAATGAAAGGAAAAATAAATTACGGTCGATCCGAGTTCGGGAAGTGGGAGGGGGGGGTGTTTAAGGGTAAAGAATGGTTTATCTTGATTTCCGGCAAAACTACAAGTCCTATGGAAAAAAGTTAAATGGCAAAGTTGTAGGCAATAAAAAGATCTACAACTTTTGTATTTGCAGATTTTTCACATAATCTCAAAATTTTGGTGAAAAATTCAAAAAACCAAGTTTTTGGTTTTTTATTTATATCTTTTTCAAATAATTTTTTTTTTCTACGAAATTTGGTGTACACTTACCTTATTATGTCCCAAATACACTGTAATTTATTTGATTAAAAATATTTATTTTTTCGCTTCATTTTAATTTAATATCAAAAAAGCACCCTAATTTTCAATCGAAAATTCTGACGTCAAAATATCAGAGCATATTATCAGCTTCAAACTTGGTTGGGTAACGAATTGACAGCAACAGATTGGGGATGGAAGCAACATCAGCATGGCATTATGCCCAAATTTACAGAAAAGGATTGAATTCCGGAAGTATTGCTCAAAACTATTTGCTGCAGCTGTGAAACTGGATGCAACAGTTTAAAATGTGGCTGCCGAAAACATAGTTTAAAATGCACAAATTTATGTACTAATTGTCATGGTTCTGAAAATTGCTCCAATATGGAAGAAAAAATCTACGAGGAAGTAAATGATTCAGATGAAATTATGGATGAAGAACCAATGCAGACTGGAAATAACATTGAAGACGAAGATGATGGTCTTGAAGATTTCGACGATCAACTAGAGTTGGAAAGATTTGTCGAATCTGACCATGAAGAAATGCCTCCAAAGAGACAAAAACGAATGAGTAACTAATTAGAATTCCAAATAATTAATAATAATTTTAACTAATTAGAATGTCACTCAGGTATATAAATTACCTTAAAACAGCAATAAATAGGCAACTACAAATATTATTTAAAGAAGGTTCTACAACTTTTTAAAAATATTGTAGATGTCTTATTAAATATTAACTTTATTAACTTATTTGTTTGTTAATTATAGAAGGATATTTTAATTTGTATTTTTTTCGTTTATTATTAAAACATTAAATTTTACGTTTTTTGAGTAATTATAATGTAAATTTTAATAAATACCTCAAAATTGTACATGAAATGAAAATGAAAATGAAAATGAAAAATGTTTATTCGGCATAAGACATGCACGCCAGAAAAGTCATAAATATAAAAAAAGCATAAAAACAGAAAAATTAAAAGATAAAAGTTAAATTATAAAACTAAAACTAAAACTAAAACTAAAGCAAGCCAATAAGCCATTCAAGTGCGCGGTGTTGGCGGACATGTCCAATCCGAACGGGTCACCAACTCAGCATAAAGCTGGGCACAATGAGCACCCAACACTGATTTTCAGTTGGCACCCCTGCAGTGACGCACGGACGAGAGCAACACATACTTGTAATCCACATAATTATGTATAGAAACTTTGTTATTAATTTTGTGTGTTAAATTTATTAACAAATATAATAGTTATTAATAATGTGCTATAATAATTGTGGAGTTATGTGTGTAATGTGTGGACATGATGAATAAAAACAAATTTTCGAATTTCGGTTTTTTCATATTTTTGCATTTTCTAAGAATATTTCCTATAGTAATGTATGTTTTCTTTACACCATCAGAAAGTAGATATTTCAACGAACAAAAACCCCCCAAACTTTTTGAAAAAAGCAGATATCTTGACGTCAGAGTTTTCGATTGAAAATTAGGGTGCTTTTTTGATATTAAATTAAAATGAAGTGAAAAAATAAATATTTCTTAATCAAATAAATTACAGTGTATTTGGGATATAATAAGGTAAGTTTTCACCAAATTTCGTAGAAAATAAAATTTATTTGAAAAAGATATAAATAAAAAACCAAAATCTTGGTTTTTTGAATTTTTCACCAATATTTTGAGATTATGTGAAAAATCTGCAAATACAAAAGTTGTAGATCTTTTTATTGCCTACAACTTTGCCATTTAACTTTTTTCCATATGACTTGTAGTTTTGCCGGAAATCAAGATAAACCATTCTTTACCCTTAAACCCCCCCCTCCCACTTCCCGAACTCGGATCGACCGTAATTTATTTTTCCTTTCATTTTGATCATATTTCCCTCCTTTTCTAATGGGTTTCATCCTACTGTAACTTTTTTTCACTTTTTACCATTTTTGTAGGCTTTGACCCTGGTGTATTATTTCCAAATCAATGTTTATGGTTAGAAAAATACGAGACCGATATCGACATATATGTATGACGGAAATAAATTACAGTAACCAACAAAA
The DNA here is from genome assembly GCA_038387885.1 of Spodoptera picta. Taxonomy (NCBI): domain Eukaryota; kingdom Metazoa; phylum Arthropoda; class Insecta; order Lepidoptera; family Noctuidae; genus Spodoptera; species Spodoptera picta. Next base: position 2,480,668 of record JAZHFQ010000438.1, on the reverse strand, counting down.
TGTTTAACTGGGGATATCGAAGGGGGATATGAAACATAAATGTAATCAAAACAAAACGGTGATGGGAAAATAAAAAATGGATAGCCGCCATCGTTTGGCGCTTAGCACGAATATTGATGATGTCAAGTGGGCCTTTTTGGTTGGCGTGAAATGAATCGAAACAGTTGTTGTTGGAAAGTGTTGTGTTTGCAAAATACTGGCGCGAGATGAAGCGGTCGCGGCGCGCGTCGCATTCCGGCCGCGGTGTCGATATCGTTTACATTTTTTCCACATATTGCTTACAAACATTTCGCCGGAACGTAAACAATCCACTTGAGACGTGGCTTATTATTTCTAAAGGTATACATTGTCTGTCAGGAGAGGAATGAAAAACATGTTTTTAATAACAACTGTGACGTATGACGTGATGGACAGTGATCAAGTGTTTATTTGTTCGATGCTTTATGTTGCACTGAAATTAAGTTGAAATGATAATAAAACGGCACGTTTTACTGATGTCAAGTAATATAAGATACTTAATCACAAAGAGTGGGACAGTGACCGTAATCTGGGCACGAATCCAGACTGCATCGTCGGTCTAGTGATTTTATTGTACCTTCTTAGAGAAATGAGCTAGTGTAAGTATTATTATTGCCTTAATAAACTCCAAAATCAGCACGATAGGGTACACGTTTAAGTTACTCAAAAAGTCGACTGCAACACGGCGAAGTAACGCCAAGTTTATGTCAAAAGTTCAACAATTTTGTTATTACACTTTATAAACAAAGTGACATGAAGAAAATCAAAATTTACATATAAATATTAAAAGTGTATGTAAAACTATAAATATTGAAAGTTCTTAATAAATAGGTATTTGTACTTCAGTTAAAATTCAAAATAAATAGGTTTTTAGGAAGACTATATACTGATTTCTATCGTCTGCTGAATGAAGCATAAAGTTCAAGGAACCAAGCTTACAGTCACGTAATTTCCTGTTATTAGTAACTTACAATAAAACTATGCTTAATTAGAAATTCTCTGTAAATGTCAGCGCGAATCAGAGACATTACAAATTAACTGCTATGTCGCGACACGGTTTGCGTTCTGTTTGTTTAATTAGCACGTTTTATTTGAAGAACGATTTGCTTATTCATATGTCGGTATTGTATATTCATGTATTGTATCACACATACACTGGTATAGATATTTCAGAATACGTGTAATTTACTTTGTTACATGTTCTTGATTGTGTGTTACGTTACATGATTTTGTTTATTTGCGTGTCTTAAAAGTGATTTAGAAGATTTCTTAAATGACAACTTGATGACTCAATTCTTTTTTCACTGTAGCCCTATGAACGGTTTCTTTATAATACCTATATAAAAAGAATTAAGTAAAATATTTATCGCTAAATAGCGCGACAGGTGATAGCTTGATGGTTAGCGGAGCGCGGGGTGCGGGGAGGGTCGCCGCTTCGGGAGTGTTTGCCTGACAAACAGCGCGCGGCTCGAGCACGCGGCAAATATCGCTCGAGCCATTCGAGCACTCCTACGATACCCAGCGCACAGATATGCTTACAGCGATAACGCAAATATTATATACGTGAACTTACCTTTACGACATTTCAAATTAATACTCTTTCAATAAATAAATAACATTTTTTTTAAGTGGGGAACATCATCGAATGCCTTCTCCCGCTTAGGTGAGGCGGGAGGGAGTGTCAGACTCTTACTGACTAAAAACCACCCCGTTCCTGCTCCTGCACTTCGAGCTGGAGGCCCGGCAAACCGTTAAGTTTTCCGCGGCTCACCTAGAGGTAACATAGAAATGTACTATCCCAATTTTGTTAAAACATTACGTTATTTCACACATTATAATTAAAAGGAACAAACATCAAGTTCCACGAAACTTGTCTCGAAGAGGAAAGATACAATCATGTGAAATGTAGTGAAAAATGAATGATGTCGGTGGACATTGAAATAGAGTCAGTGATGTGTGGCGGTAGCAAACGTGCATCGCTCGCGCGCCGCTAGTTAATATCCAATGCTGTTTATTGATCTGGAGTTGGCTAATGTGGCTTTTGTTATCCACTAAGCCGTGAACCTATTGAATTTCAGCTATAAATGTTTCTATTAAAAGTTTAACCATTTATTTCCAGTAGCGGTCAACATTTTCAGATAAAAATGTTTTTGTATCTAGTGGAACTGTGCGAGTACTTACAACACGGATACAATGTTTTATTGCTTTCGTATACGAACGTAATTGTTTTATTAGTGAAAAACAAAGCTTGCAGTATACATTACTCAGATTAGTTCCATGGATTGATATAAAATGCGCACGGTAAGTGTACAGGTTTCCTAGCGGGGTACTCAAGCTTTTATCTATATTTACCCATAGCAATCTATTACTCTAATGATCTGTGAAACTTTTTAACACTATCTTTCCGCAATCAGGTCACTAGTCTCATGCGCCATTTTTTTTATAAAATATTATTAAAATAGATTCTGTAACATTAAAAACTTCTTTGTCCGACTTATAAATCAAATTTGAGACGATTTTCCCATCCGTAAACGTAGATGAAAATGGAAGGCAATTTCTGTCGTTAAGGTTTTCACGGTTATTTTCTTTTATGAGTTTACCGACGAAAGTCACATCATTTTAAAAATAGGCTGGTAAATTAATTACTCGCTCATCTAGTTGGTGTTGCTCTTGTATTCAGATACAGGTGTGAAAATACGCCGCAATTTAGTTCTTTTTTCTCGTTAAGGCTTTTACGGTGTTGCTTTTATGAACGCGTCGTTCCATTAACGATGAATTATTATGTATAATCGAATACAGAACCTTTTCTGAAGACGTCGCGGTCGTATGACACTGGATACGAACGCAAAATAAATTTTAGGGCGAATGGAAAGTAAGAATGGAATAAGTAAACAGTAAAAGAAAAACCAATAAAAGTTGTTTTATTGGCCGTCGGCCGAAACACCTGCCACAAAATGAGTTTTTAGTTATTCCAGAGTCTCATTGATTAAATTCGACAAACATTTTTATGTGGAACGAACTGGGACGACTGTACGACGTGGAAAGTGGTTATGAGTTTAATGTAATAAGGGTTTCAATTGGTGGCGTGTTCTTAGGTTTATGAAACATGACAAGGATTATGTGAATTGTGGAATATGAATGTACCTATGTATGTCTGTTGTTAGTGCGTAAACTGTACAAAGGTGATATAAAAATATACGGATGTACTAGTATTAGCTTATTAAAGCTATTTGTCTACATGGAATTTAGGTTTTCTAGTAGGTTCCGATTTAGTTTAGTTGAATTGTATTTATGGCTGAGTATTTTAGATGAAATAGATAGGTTTGAAAAGTGATACCACAGTACACTTTTAGTGTGGTATACTTTAATAATGCATGCATTTAAAATACTAAGTAGGTAATCAGTCTATCATAAAAGCAATGAAAAAATATTGTATTAATAATTTTACGATCATGAACTCATTTATCATTGAAATGTGAATTGAAAAAAGTCTTAGAAATAAAATAAATCATACAGAACACAGATAGCCTGAGAGCTCCAACTCGCTAGAGTATATATTTTAGCTTTCTAAAACAAAATACATTATGTATGATATTGCACGCATATGCTATAAACATTTCGAAACTCGAAAACGTGAAAGAGGTGTTATTATTTTACGATTTCCATTTTTTTGGGTCACATTGGAAAATGTTATAAGATAAGGTTTATCATCTCACCTTGTAAGTTGGACCAGCTGTTACCTCTTTAGGGGAGGGGAGGGTCCGCGGGTACTGACCCTGGTCACGTCCCAAGCGGTACACGGGATAATGTTTGAGCTATTTATTCAGTTCTGACGACTGTATGATGATGCGTTTTTAACCGGCTTTAAAAGAAAAGAAGGTCAAACACTTTATTGTATGTTTGATTTGAACTGATGCAGTTTTCAGGAAAGTGTTTGTTACACTTATGAAAAGGCTTTAATATATTAATCAACTTTATTATTAACCAACTTAAAAAATAAGGGTTTTGAAGTCGTGTTTTTAAACGTAGTTTATAAGTAATTATTGCAATGTGTAGTCAAAATTTAGACTATTGGTCCAATGTTAGAATATAAAGTTGTGCTGAAAACGTCAAGTTTCAGGTAAATCGAATAAAAGTCTTTCGCAGAGTATATTGAAATAACAATAGGGACGTCCACTCGTGAAACTCATAACAGATAAAAGTGGGTGTCAATAGCCTCGAAACATTTTTTCAGAGAATAATATAAGTAGGTACTTTTTATACATTTTTTAATGAATTAGCCGATGAGCGAGCAGATGGATACTACTACTGATGGTCGGCAATCAGCGCCGCCCATGGAGTCATATAACACCAGAGGCGTTACAAATGCGTGCCGTTTGAGGATTAGAAATTTAAGGATTGTTGTTTGTTGAGGATTACAAATTTAAGGATTGTTGGAGGATAATTGTTCCTCCGGTATTTTTTTTTTTTTTTTTTTTTTTAAGGGGGGAAAATCATCGAATGACTGCCCCCGCCTGGGTGAGGCGGGAGGGAGTGTCAGACTCTTACTGACTAAAAACCACCCCGTTCCTTCTCCTGCACGTCGAGCCGGAGCCCCGGTTACCCGTTAGGTTCTCCGCGACTCCGAATCGGCATCGGCCCTATTGGGCCCCATCTGTGGTGGTCTGATGGCTCTTTGAGGCGCGCGCGGAACGCGACGCGCCGTACGCTCGGGTCTGTTTCTGGTCGGACGGGGAGCCACCCATGCTCGCCGTCCGCAGGCCCGCGCTTACGGTGGCCGGAGATCGTCCCGCGATCCCCGACGCCCGGTGTGTCCTTCGCGATGGCTGGGTTGCGAGGAGGCAGCGCTTCGCTGCCTCACGCGTCCCGCCTCCTCCTTAGCTAGCATGACTGCTTCGCAAAAGGAGGAGACGGCATCCCAATCCCCCTCGCTCCGCATCATGGCCTGCACTAGGCCCGGACGCGAGAGGTCGCCATCGCCGATCACTTCCCTGAGGACACGGCGGTGCTCAGCCCACGAAGGGCATTCTCCCACCGTGTGTTCCACCGTGTCCTCAGGGCGGTCCTCGCAGTGATGACACCCGGGCGTTTCCTCCCGCCCCATCAGACACAGGTACCTCCCGAAACTTCCATGTCCGGTGAGGACCTGCGTCAGGCGGTAGGTGAGGACGCCGTAGCGTCTCTCAAGCCACTCCTCAAAGAGGGGACTTACCGCTGCGATGGCAGCGAGCCCATGTTCCTCCGGTATAGGTAATGTTCGTGTATAGTATAAGTAAAGATATACTCCAACAGAACTAATCTTGCATAAAATAAATTTTATGGCTCAGCTTGACTAAGACGTTATCATTCAAAAATATGTAAGCATAAGTATGTACTTGTATAATTCATACGACATAAACTTTTTACTGCTTAGAAGATGACTAATATAGAAAATGGCATGTTACTCTTATTAAATAGAATTTTTATTTGTATGTTTATTGTACGTCGTAAAATTCAAACAACGTAGTTTCGATCCAAAAATATACTAAAATATTCGTAGCTGGCAACATAGTCACTTTTATGGTTTGTTAAGATATCAACTAATTGATGGACTTCGCGTCCTAAGTTACGACCTACATTGTCTGAGATTTCATTCCCAGACTTGAAATAAAAGGTATTGTAAATTTTAAACTGACTCGAGAACAATTACCATGGAGTTTGGAACGACTGTTTGACTTTCACTTAATAGTAAATTTTTGGTATAATTGAAATTAATAATTTAACTTTAACTTTGTCCTAAATTTACTTTCTATAATACTCGTAGCCCATTTCGGAAGGATTTTTCAAAAATACCGAAACCCTAAATACACTTTACTCGGACTAGGAATCCAATTCGTATCCCTTTGCTTGACAGTTACACTAGCAACCACTCAACAACAACAACAGTAATAAATAATTGTATTCAAAATTGACATAACCATACTCACAAATTGTGAAAGGCTCAAAATAGCAGTTTAATGAGTGAAATGTCGACGTAGTCGTGTCTAAATTAAATGACAATTGCACCTTGTTTGTAAACTGGCGGGTAACAGGTGTTCTGTTTAGCCGTATGAAAAATGAAATCCGTGATATGACATCTACTGTCTGATTCTGTATTTGTATATACTGGATTACTGGAGTTTATTTAATTTGTATGTATGGATGTTTCAACTGCTTTTCGTGTGTGTATGTATATAGTTTCAAATTGTTCTAAAATGATACACATACCCTGTACAATAAGTCGGTTGAAAAGGATTTGAGACAAAACATAAAATCAAACATTAACCTGCGCTTTGATAAACATAAATTAGTCTTAGACACAAAATGTATCATAATATAATACAGCAAAGTCAAACCATTGCGCAAAATTATGAAATAAAGTCTTAGCATCAAAGTTCAGTTTTCGAGTTCTCAATTAATAACAAGGGCCGGAATGTCTGTCCGGTCTGAGAGATACTCTATAAAAGATTATCGAACGGAACAAACAGTATTCATATTGCTGCGGCTCCACGGTGTCCTTTCATCACGTTTTATGTACTCCTTAGGCAGTTGAATGGAAGTTTTTTCTGGTTTAGTGGAGCCTTTTGTCGGAGTAATACGAAGAAACGCGCCTCCCTTCTTCTCAAGGCTCGCCTTCTCACCCCGATGAATATTTTGTGATTTTTACGGGACAGCTGGCGGGATATTTATTCGAGCAAACTTCTTGATTAGTAATGTTGGCCACGACTTACGGCCGAGATGTGTTATCATAACGTATTGATACTATACGTCCTGCAAATGTGGCGTCAACTTTTTATGGAGTAAGTAATATGATTTATTCGTCGTATGTAACAGTCATTGAGAGCTTGTGGTACGGATTGGGAGTCAACTCTTTGGCACAAATTTTATAAGCGTTTATATTCTTGAAGAGTTTTCGTTGACCTAGTTCAACAACATTATCAAGTTATAACATTTTACCTTTGACCTGACTAGTAGGAGTTGGTTGCAATAACTTACCACATTGAGTTCAAAACTCTGAAAGATTTTTTAAATATTCACGATAGCGATCTGGTATTAGCTATCATCGTCTTAACGTCAGTGTCACAGAGAATTCTTGATATAACGGTTGGGCACCCAACTACGGTCCAACATGGACAAGCATAGATTATTCCGAAGAACGTTAACACCGGTGCGGTGCTACAAAGCCACGACGAGTTCCTTTTATACAAACTGCGAAGATTTAATTAAATTATGTAAAATACCTGAAACTTGTCATTTGTATTTTGTTAATAGAATGTTTAGATTTACTTTAGCATTTGATCGCTAAACGAAATCTAGGGAAGGCGGCGTTCCACGAGACTGATTTCTTGCTATCCGATTCAGTGTAAGTGTATCGGCGGTGGAGGGAGCGGTTATCGGGAGCTGATTGAGCGCGCAATAAATTCCGATTGCTTTCCTACGTGTACACCACCCCTATGACTCGCGGAACGCACTAATACATAAATAACTATTACTCAGTTACATTTTCTTTACCAATAGTGACAAAAAGACACGTTCCTAACTTACAGTGTATGAATAAATAACGCAGACATAACTGTAACGTTATAAGTTATCGTAATAGAAGCGTGACGGAGGTCGAGCTTTTTGTGTCCCTTAAAATTAATGGTGACACTCAATGCTACGGCCGATGGAATATTTTAGTAGGCATCTAAATGTACTTAGATATTATCATTGAACCATAACTTGTTGTTAAACACTTCATAGTATGTTAACAGTATTACATAAGCCTCGCTTTGAGAGTAGGGAGAACAGCATAAATAAATTAAGCCAATTACCAACTTAAACATGAAAATGTATGCGCGCGTTTGTTTCATATAGTCACTTCCTGCAACCGGCGCGAGTCGCACGAGATTACGAGGTACCTCGCAGCAGCACATAAAAGAAAATAGTAACCAACAGAAAGGTGGTAATTGAATTAACCGAAGTTGAGCGCGAGATTACATTTAGTACGCATAAATATGATCGCATACGGTTTGCTGTTTATTCGTGCAGGAGTCTCCTAAGTTAGCTGAAGTAATTGAGGTTCTTGTCATCCTGCCTAAACTTCAGGAAAATCCCAACCACTTGAAAATTAAGCACAGAAGATGGAATATATTATGTATTTAAAGAATACACATTACGTAAGACTGCTCGCTTTCACTGTGTAGTGAACCAATATGTTATGACACATAAGGAGGATACCTCAACATGAAGTCGACTAGTTGTATACTTAAGTGGAATAAGTAGTAGGGTAAGTGGGTTTGTAGTTGAGTCCCAACGAATTCAGATTGTGTAGGAACTTCGAACTTGCACACTTTAATAAAAAGTACATAGAATCAGTTTTTCCTACCAATAAGGACCAATAAAAGGTACAAAACAAATGAATATACATACATGTATGCATGTATACATATTCATTAACTGTTTGAAAAGTTTTCGCGAGGCTCTTGTATTTGTTATCTCAAAGTTTGAGCCTGCATTGACTAAGAGATGACTCTGGAGAAGACTCAAAAAATCAAGGCACGCGAAAGAAGAAGCGCGTGGTGTGCGTGCGTAGTGATGAGGTGGTCGTGTGGTGGTGTGGGTGAGGGCGGCCCCGGCGGGCGCGGCGGTGGTCTGGGCGGGGTGTATCGATCCCCGCGGGGCGCGTGCGCCGCGGCGGCGGGCGCGGGCGGCGGCGAGCTGAGTGAGCGAGGACCACCCGCGCAGTCCGCAGCTGGCCGCCAGCCAAGCGACTGCCGAGTGCCGCGGCCACCTCCGCGCAGCGCGAACCTTCTGTCGCAACGTTTGACATTCACCGCGCGACAACAAGAGCACAACCTCACAGGAATTGCTCTACTGTTATCACTTCAAAACTATTGAAAACTTGTAGTAACTACGGCGTTCACTTATTATCTTGACTCTGAATTGAAACATTTGAGAAAGTGATAAACTTTATTTATTTACATACTTGAACTAAATTATTAAATTCAAACTTAAAACCGGCATTAATGAAGGATGCATGAATGCAAATGTAAAGTTGGTGATGTGGTGTATATAAAAATATGAGGTGTCTGATAATCTTTTGAAGTGATCGTGTTTGTGACTGACAAAATAAAATAAAACAGACGCTGGGAGCGTTGCTCACAAGTTCACGGGTCGTTAATTCGGTGGAAGAGAGGATCCGAAAAAAGAGGTCTCGCTTACGTCCGCTCATCGGAGTGATAAAATTTATGACAAACGGTAAGGAGCGTGTAGTGATAAGGGTTGGGTGCGTTATCTGTGCGGGCGGCGGCGGCGCGCTGCGTGTGTCAGCCGCTCGTCGAACAGGCCGCGTTAATTACTGGCCGCCACCTCAGGAGGCGACCATCTCCATTCATTATTCTTATCACACTACAATTACATATTGCCGCCGTTACTGTCCACTGATAACCAACCCTCCTCTGATATACTTGTAAGACCGGACCACTACGTCGTTTTTATTGGTTCTTGGGAATGCCAAGTACCAATTCTGCCTCAGGATAAAATGATTTTAATCAGTATAATCGCTTCAAGGTTTCCGATTATCTTTTTAATCCAAGAATCATCAACAAGTAATATAATTTCCAGGTGATGACCTACTCGCAAATATTTCTTATTCAGATCACTTTTTATTGCGAATTTTCCTTGTGACATGATTATTTTGTGGAGTTTGAATGAGATTTTTGAAAAGTTTTGGAATTATATTCTAAATGGCAGAAAGTTCCAAACGAGGAAAGGCTTAAGAGGAAAAATTTTTTGAATTTACAATTACCTTATCGTACCTAATTATAAATTCTTACAACTTTACCACTTTAGGTAAATGTATTTATGATAATTACAGTTTTAGAATGAGGTACCACGGAATGAAGCTTTGCTTTTAAAAGGAAATAACAATATAGATTTATCATGTCAGTAAATTACACAGACATAAACACATTCAGTAGTTGTTGTGAGTGGTGCCATTTGTCAAATGTTAAGTATTTCCCAGCACATACATATATTTTACTCTACAATAACACCGCTCCATTTAGCTTATACATTTCAAACGAAGTACAAATGCCCACTAAATTCTGTTGTATGTTTAGTAGACAAGGTCTCAGTTTAATAACACACTCTTTAGTATAAAACTATTCGGGCTAGAGAAACATTATGAATTCAAAGATAACAACAACAATGTCCTAAGGGGTAGGTTAGTTTTATAGGTAAGGCTCTCTTTCATCGATGAGCAAGGAATTTAATATCAGGAAAGCTTTCAAACTCCTTGTTATTACCTTTGGAAAATTAAAAACTCAATAATATTTTACCCGCCATGGTAATTGCTCCAGAGCCTACCATCGACCAACGAGTTCAAATTCTCGTGAAAATTTATGCTCGTGTCGTAAGTCTTAGTGAAATGTCTGGTGGTGTGAGTGCCGGCCAGTGGGCCCTGCGTGCGTCGGATTACATGCCCGGCTCGGGCCATGCCTCAGCCGACCTTTTTAGACGTTACCTCTTTGTACGTGTCGTTCAGATTAATCGCGTTATGTTCGGTTTCTAAAATTAACTCCGTACAACCTTTCCGTAGAGAATAAATTAGTCGGCTTTACTTAGTCATGTATCGATAATATGACAGTTTTGGTTTTTATAATTTGAAGGGGAGAAAGAAGTATGGTTCAGGTATTCCTATCAAGGACTATGTTTAAGGTCATTGCAATATGTAGGGATGTATCATACCTACACTAACTTAGATATTCACATTATGAATATCGAAACAAGCTAATATAAAAATCTCAAGATTTTTATATTAGCTAATATAAAAATCTCAAGATTTTTATATTAGCTTGTTGTATGTAGAATCTCTAACATCATCATCATCATCATCATCATCATCAGCCTATAAATACCCACTGCTGACCAAAGGCCTCTTCTCGCACGGAGAAGCTTTAAGCATTAATCACCACGCTTGCTCAATATGGGTTGGCGAATTCAAACTTAATTAGAAATTATAAGCCCAGGTTTCGTCACGATGTTTTCTTTTACATATAACTTTGAAAAATCTCCTATTAAACATTACAATAATAGGATAATATTACATACTTACACTTTTAACCATTCAAACAACGAAGGAATCATTGAATGAATCAACGTATTTATGAAAACTTTATTTTATACAAAATAAAAACAATAAAAATACTCTATACAGATGTTTTATCGACCTTTTTTCCAACATAGACGCACATAACGACACTAAATTTGGCTCAGTATTGAAAATAAGTCCGAACCATTCATGTGCCGTAAGTTACTACTAGCAAACAATGACTCATCCTCTGGGAGCACGAAAAAAGACAAATTGTTGACTTTGCCTTCTGTACATCATGTTATTCATAGACAAATGGTCTTTAAAGAAGCTACTTACGGTCCATAGATTTCACGAGAAATGGAACACATTAATTATATCAAAGCAGAGTTATATTCTTTATATGTCGTCATATCGGTTTTATACATGAACCTTATAAGAAATTGGAACAAAAAATCTATTTGGAAAATCGCGTTTCGGTTGGAAAACTTCGAACAATAGAACGCATCAGCCATAGACATAAAATACCTCATTACTTTTTATAACTCGTAGAAATAAAAGAGAGGTCGCCCTAGGGAGCGGCAACTTTCATCAGTCCTGTTACCGAGCAGTATCTGTTTGAAGACGTTCTTATCTTCAGACGAGACCCGAAGCATGTCCACAAAATAAATCGTCCGATGACGCCCGCGGTTCAATTTTGTGTGAAAATTACGAGTTTAGGTACGTATCTTCAGAAAATTTGACCGAACAAATAGATAGCAAGCCGAGGCCTCGCCGTGATTCGCGTCACGTCTTTCACGACCACAGGGTACTTTAAAAATTCGTTTCCCGACCTTCCAACAAGTTCGTATGCTGTGGCGGCGACTTTTTTCAAAGTACTATGACCCTACCTTTTGGTGGTAAAACGAATTAAGAGTTTCTCTTCTACCGCATTTCATTCAATTAGATGTTTGCTTAACAAGTAAAAGGAGAATGTTTTGTTTTGTGAAACAGAATTAGCATAAACCCGAATGTACTTTGTGATTCCATTTAGGTCACTGTATGTAAAAGATTAGGATTAATTTAGGTTTAATAAGCACTGTATATTTTTCAGTTTATAATCTTGGAAACTTTCGCGAGTTTATCCACGTGCCCTATATACGAACTTTTCCAATAGTTTCCGAGTGGAAATACTCGAACCATAAATTTATTAATCGCCGGAATATCAGCATATTACTCATAAGTTTAGTTCTTGTTTCGATAACACCGGGTGTGCAATTGTTTGATTAAATCAATACCATTTGTAGTATCCGTCGAGCTGCGGTCACCAATCAGGCTGACCACTATGATTATTATGGAAATATTGACCTCAACCCTTACTTGTATTAAGGGCGCTTTGTGAAGGGCACTAAGGTCAAACTCGGCGAACAACTGTGGTAAAGTTTTGATTAAATCTTCAAATGCATTTACTCGCGCGTACCGTACTGTGAGTAAATAGCACTTGGAACGTAATGCGGTTGTAATTAATTAGGGAACTGAGGAAAATTAAAAGTCTATTAAACAAAGCCGGAGCTCGTCTGCCAGTTTCGTTGTTCACTTAATTATTACAAAATCCGCGTTCGCGTTTTAAGTCGCTATCAGTATTACGAGCTCTTCGCGTTGAGCATTCAATCTTCTCTCATGAGGTTCGGGTGCTTTATTTTATTCAGGTCGTGAATCGAACCGTAAGAAGGTGTTAAAGAGTAAATTGACGAAAGGAGCGAATGAATGGAATATGCGAACAGGCCGGCGTTGGTTCCGATCGCCATTCGCAGCTGAATAATGAATGCGTCAGGGACGATAATGCTCACGGTGGCTCACCGGCGGCGGCGTCCCTGCGACACATGTTACGTTCGCTTCAATAGATCAACTGAACTGCTATGATACACCACCCCGATTTACAGACTCGATACTTCCCCTCTACATTATTTATTATTAGACGGACATGGTAGCACCTTTTTTCTTTGTCAGTGTAGTAAATAGTAAACTCTGTAATAGTATAGCCAGGTACGTAAATGCTTGCAGTTATAATACACGTACAAAGCAAAACATTACGTACATAGATTTCAGCTCCAATTCTTAAGATAAGTCCAATATAAATTAAATGGACATCGAAACTAAAAATAAATATCTAAAAATACATAACATTAAGCTTCAGTTTTAGTAAGAAGGTTTATTTAACACGGCATGGGATGATCCGAGTTATTTTATACGTGATTATGGTAATGTACGTAAATCGAAAACAAATCTGGTGTTACGGCAGATACATATTAAAATTATGTAAATTAATCCGTAAACCAAAGATCTTTTGTAAATATTTCGTGTTCCTGATTCTAGAATATGAGTAACCTTTTTATTAATATTTAGGTATTTTTATTGCCATTAAATCATTATTATTATTTGCTTATTTTGAAGAACTGTACCTACTCACCATGTATTTTTTTTGTTTTTTAATTTAATCTTCTGTAAATGAACTCTTTTGTTTTACGTAATCTTGTAAACGTGCATGTTTAATATGTTACTTGTAAACTTGAAGGGAGCTATGATAACTATCTGAAATATAAACCTTCATGTACTGAAATCAGCACTAAAAATGAAACTAGAAAGTGTTCAATCCTATATAAACATTTATTTTACAGTCTGTCATGAAATATGTACCGGAACAGTCACAGACAGCAGTTTTATTTAAAAATAAATATAAAAAGCAAATCATAAAACTACCACTGAAACTTTATGAGGCAAAAGGTGGGAACCGTAGCACCTTGACGACATTTATTTGTCATATGACATACGGTATTGACAACAGGCAACTAACGTCTGTGAATTAGTTTTCGACTTTAACCAGGTAGGTTTGATTTTATTTAACAGGCTTTAAGTTGCATGTTGTGAAATTATATTGAATTCAGATACTGAGCGTTTATTGAACTGTTAATATTCAAATTGTTTTCATGATGTAGTGGATTACTCTTAATGGGTTAAAATGGATTGAACGTATAAAAAGAAGCAATTGTTTTAGCAATATTCATCAGGTTCATATTGATCCCAATCGTAATAGAGGAGAGCCAAATTGTCAATAAATTGTTACCATTATTAATTTGGTAGCAATTAAGAAATGGAATATTTCTTTACTTAGATATGTGCACTTGCGCTCATATTATAAATTACTACAAATATTTGTTCGAATTTATCAGGCGACCGAATATGTTTAAGTAAACAATACCAATCAATCGATTAATCCAGAAACTATAACTAACTTCATGCCTTAAAAAACACAAAAAGATTAAACTGTTTTGAAAAAGAAATTACAAATACCGTGTTCTGGTTAAATTGAGTGTTAAACTTGATTTCCTACAAAGATAATCATGTTTTATGATAAAACAATGATTTATTTCTGTATTTCAAATGTCAAAGATAAATTAAGATTGAAGCGCCCCCTATTTCGTAATGTTCCTTTGTCTGTTGGTCTGTTGTGTGGTATTATGAACGTTGTCCTCCGTAAAGGTCATCTATAAAAAGATCTTATGCTCGTTTTGACAATTTTCAAGTACATAGTGGTGGCAATGCTATCCAGGAAATATTTTACATAATGTTATATTAAGATGTTCTATGAAAGAATAGTATTTTTGACGGTTAAAATCATTTCACAATGTGCAAACATCAGCTTCTTAATGACGAAAATTTAACTGAAACTGGACAGGTTAACTATTACGCAATTTCAAAGGCTAGGTACGACATACAAAAACACGTTCAGAAATTTTTCATAAATCGCTGTGTTTATCATAAAAGTGCATCCACACGAAAAGTTCCAACACCAGAAATACGAAATACTCTCAAATTTTTCCTGTTTTTAGGTCAAGCAAAACATTGTACAAGGAGGTATCGTATTGAATAAAATATAAATATTTTTGGAACATAAAAGTTTCACAGTATCTCGTCCTTGCGAATATAATGTTGGTATTGATTCAAGTCACGCGTGCCGCTGCTGTTTATTCACATTCGCATTGGCATACGTAAATAATGAGGTAACTTTTATAAGTCACCCGACTCATGTAAAACATGCCTCAGTAACCCATTTACCTGCCTCAAATCATGTATTTTGATTTATTTAGTTGTAACTAAGATCAGATTCGTACTCTCAAAAAACTGAGTAACACATTCAGTGATATGAGGTAGTGTTTAAAATTAGTTTTATTTTGCCCCAGTCACTATAAAACGAATGGAATTCTTAAAACCAGCGAAATTTCAGTTATAGCGACATTTCTGTCTATATTTTTACTAAAACAAAGAAGTACTGTATACATTTGTATGTTACTCGCGTATATCTCATCTATTGTTTGGCAAAGTATAGCAAGCCGTTTGTACGTACTTGTGGCTGTACGAGCCATAAATCAATACTCATAAATAAGGACGACAAAGAGTATGAATAAAATCCTAGGCTTTGTCAGTGTCCGTATCAGTATTTATGAATGTAACGGTTCCGATGTTAAACTTTCTCATAATACAGCCACGGCTGGTATCCGAATACCTTAAAATTGTGTCCATAAAGATAAGAATTTTTGCGACTTCGTTTCGCTAGGCTCGAGGTTCCCTAAAAATTTATGATCACATTTCATGACTTCGTAAGAGTTCTGTTGGTTTTTTTCTGCAAAAAAATGTGATATCCGATGTTCTCATTTTAAGGAAGCTTTATAAATTGTCCGTAAAGTTGAACTAGGGCCATTAAATTATGCTACGAGTGCTACGGTTTTTCGTAGCAAGTGCGTAGGCCGCAATATAAACTTATAATTTGGAACGAGATCGTTTCAACGGAGTATTTATGTAGCTCACCTGTCCCCTCGTAATTTTGTTACATAATGACTATCACTTTGTTGATGTGCCTGTTTTTATACAAACATTAAACTGCATCATTAATTGTGGTCAGAATTTCGTGAAGATTTTCAGTAAACAATAGAATTATGAAAATTCTCGTGAACCGCGGTTTGTTAATGGGCCACTAAAAAGGGACGGGTTCTAATTGCTTTGAATAATGTAAACGTATACGAAGGTGTATAGCTACTCATCGGTAGCTCACATCGAGCTGACCACGCCGTTTGTTCCGGCGAAATTAATTACGGAAATTTTAAATAAGTTAATTATTGACATAGGGCTTATTTTATTTAAAAATATATTTAAAGGGTTCATAATTGATAGGAGTTTGTAGTACATGTACGGGGTTGTTTAGTTCGCTTTATGAATGATGTGTGGGTTGCTAGGTCGAGTCGTGGCGCGCTAATTGATTCCTGAATGTAACAGTCGTGTAACCTCGTTACGTCGACTGAATATGAAAGATGTCAGTTAATTTTCCCAGTAATGGCTCTGTTCTTGCATCATCTTACGTACGAGCTAACAAACACATTTTCTTAGAAACGATTCATTTCCATGTTTTCGGCAGGCATAAAAGTTGTTTGCAATTTGAAGAATAAACAATACTCTAAATATTTTGGATTTATTGTGACTTGTTGTCAAAGAATTCAAGTGTCTTGTAATCAATTAAAATTGGATAAGCACAGTACTGTGACAATTTGTGATTTATAAGGTCATATTAGCAATTATCCTTGGGAGGAATTTATTACTTCAATTGAAATGGCGGCATCTTATTGTTCAGATTTAGTATTTTGACTTCAATATATTTTATGTTCTGTTCGTTAAATATAAGTTCAAACTTCAAATGAACCAATTACAGTATCGAATAACAAAATTATTTACCCAAAACCGATAATAATATTGTTTAGTATTGCTAAAGTTTTCGTTATAGCAAAACTTGTCGGTATTCGGTTTTTATAATCGAAATTATTATCTTTTATGAAACTTTCGAAGCTAACTTGTTTAGTTGTCTTTGTTCAAGTTTTGTAAAGATTATTCAGTATTATTGAAATAGAAGTTATTTGTGTCCATTTTATACATTTTATATACTTATTATAAAGCGAATTAGCGATTATACAAAGAAGAGTTTGTTTGTTTGAACGCGCTAATCTCTGGAACTACTGGTCCGATTTAAAAAGTTCTTTTTGTGTTAGATAGCCCATTTATCGAGAAAAGCTGAATTGCTACTCATTGAAGCTCATTGAAGATGGAAAATTGACCCTAGGAAAAAGTTGATTGAATAAACAGCGGTTCTGTTGACAGATTGGTGCAATAATGGTGCAATGGTGACTTTGCACCCTTGTGTACCTTAATAATAAAGAAATCGCATTAAGAAACCTTAAATTTGGCACGACTTTGTCTAGATTTTTCATTACTTTTTAGAGATAAACGAGCGGCTCTGTTTCTGGTTGGATACGATTTTACTACTACGAGTACTAGAAGGTATACAATATGTACTCATGTCACCTTCTAGTATTAAAATTCAGTGCCCGTACTAAGAGATAGTGCGATCCTAATCACAGCCAGGAATCTGCATAGTGTAGCAACTACACACAGAATATACAGGGTGTGAGGCCAAGTTGTTCCATTAATTTGACGGCGAGGTTCAGAGTTTCTACTAGATTAGTTGATGAACTAGGTGCACCGGCATTTAGTTCTGAGGGCCTAGTACGAGTTTTATTTACGTTTAGCCAGATCAACACGTTACCGAGTTCGCTGCTCTGATTGGTTGGTTCATTGGAACAGGCCAATCAGATCGTAGAATGCGGTAACATCACGATCTCGTTAGACATAAAACTAATCCGTACTAAGCCCTTTTTACCGTAAATAGTTACTTCTACAAAAAAAATTATCAATGAAAAACGCGTGTGTAGTTCAGTTATTAATAAAAATAATCTCATGAGTGTGGGAGACGAATAGGCAAACTTGACCGGAGCGATACCACGGCCTCACAGAAAACCGACGTTAAACAATGCTTGCGTTGTATTTCGTCGTGTGCGTGAGGTTACCCGAGGTCCAATTACCCTTCCCAGTCTCCCCGATCCCCGAATCCCCCACATTCCTCAAATTCCCAATTCTCAAAAGACCGGTAACGCACTTGTAACGCCTCTGGTGTTTCAAGTCCGCCATGCCGCCCATGGACATGGGCGGCGCCGATTGCCTACCATCAGGTGATCCTATCCCATAAAAATTTTGATTCGCAAAGAATAAATTAACCAGCAAACGTGCAACAAAAGCAAAGAAAACAAAATTACAGAATGGACTTCTATCTAAACGTACTTAATTATTATGAGGAGCATAGTTGAAATAAAGAACTGAATGTATGTAGATTGGGCAACAACATAAGCTCTGATTTGGCTTATTTTGTCGTATGGTTTCAGTTATGTTTTAAATATAGCATCGCTTTGCACTTTGTTTATTACTTCTTGATATAAGTTCGAAGATATTGGGGTGAAAGAAAATATATGTCAGCAGAGCGGTTATAAGCGTCAGCGGTATAAAGCCCATTCATATCGATACGATACGGCACACCAATCACTTAGCGTTATCCACCATACGTTTTACGACCATTTATTTATAAGACATGCAGCATAAACAAAGCCTGACTGCGGCACCCAGTGTCTTATAAATCAACTGCTTGTTCACCGTGTCTATTAAAAGTATAGAAGGAGCAAGTTCCCTTGGAGATGTATTATTACTGCATTCGCACACATAATCCCGCGAGGGGGCTGCTTGTTCTAAACATGAACCCCTTGTTTTTGTGACGGACCCATTTCCTTCGAGTGGGAAACATTTCGCTCCGTGAAAATTTAGTAATTTCTATTTACTCCGCGGTTTTCCTGTTGTTTTTCCTTAATTTTGTCACAGCTTGATCATTTTATCAAAAATATATCTTTATTTAACGACCCGTAGCGGATGTGTTTTATTAAAATGGTTTATGGCAAATCGTTTCGTGCTCCTTTGATTTCTTTCGTTTTAGCAACTTGAACGATTTTTTCTGTAGGTAATCTGATTATATCAAAGCGCTTCTTAAATTATGGATAAGAATTGAATTAAACCTTTTTGTTACGTAGATTATACAATGGATGTACATTATGACTTAATGAATTTTATATTTTAGTTAATTTTAATATGCCATTTTTCGAGACAACAAATAACCTTACAACAGAATATCAAGCATGACGTCACGTTTTGTTCTTGTAGTTTATGAGTTTGTAAACTGTTCACGATAAGACTAGTTTTGCTATGAATGAAGCAACAGAAACTTGCGAACTACGAGCGAAACAACACTTTTGAAAAGCAAAGCTCCGTTATCTGTTGTCTGACTTATGTTTCATCAACTAACAACTAAATATTATCAGACTCCTAACTTACGCATGACAATAGCAAGGAAACTCGCAGAAGCACTACATTTAAATACGAGATGATTAAGTGTGCCACTAAAATAGTTATTCTCAAATTAGTGCATGGAGCAAGCAATTTAATTTTCGTTTCCCGGGGACTGTTGCTTTCGTCATAGTTTGATAAAGTTCCCGAGAATTCTGCCTAAGTAGGCCAATTGATAATCAAGTTTTATTTGTTATGAGAGTCATTAGGAGAGGAAATCTTGTTAGAACAAATTTCGAGTAAAGTTTGTTTTGAAGCCTATGTGCGGGCTTGGGGTAATTATTGACGACGGGATCATCTTTTACCTTAACCTCCACTTTTAGCACGTTTTGTCTTAAAGTTAATTGTTCTTCATTTACAAACAAGTTGTTTGCCATGTTTTTCCTCCCTACCAGGAAATAATTGTAAGAATAATTGTACTACACGGTATTCTATATGCAAAACTGCTTTGTTGTCTATTTTGGATACAACCCGTGTTATTAAGTGTTCTGTTGCGAATTTCTCAGTACTAGCACGGAGTATGTAATTAGGTACATGTTTGATGATAAGTTCGGATCAAAGCAATGTGCCAGGAAGCACACGATGTTTCATAACTGGCGAAAATTGTTATATAATTGTGCCGTTTCTTTTACCGAATACAGGAGTACGTTGTTTGTAAAAATAGCTCTTTGTGTATAAAATACGTGCGCATGTTTGTGTGCCCTAAAAACATTGTTGGAGGAAAGGGACGGAGGTTATTGTGTGTAACAGTCGCAAATATTACAAGTACGTATTTATGTTTTGCGTTGGCAGTCACCACTAAACGAGTGTTCCTGTTTATTGCACCATAAAGTAACGTTTCATTCTGGAAACGTCCCTATATATACTTTATAGGTCGTTGTAACTGATCGAGCACATCACTTTTACACTTTTACCTGCTTTGTACGGTGACATAATCATGGTTAAATTTTTGAAAGCACCATAAATTCTTTAATGTCCTACATAAAGTTAGGCCATTCGTGTCAATTGTTTTATAGTTCTATTTTGAAGGTACGATAAAATTGGTATGAGAATCGAGAATCGGTTATCTAACTGTCGATAACTTTAATGGGAGATATGAATTGGTAAAATCTAGTCATATGCTATAATGACAGCTACTCATTTCTATTTGTACAGAAGAACGAGTACGAAAAACAAATGTGTTAGTTGTTCCTCTTTAAACATCATCCGTACTTTTGGACCAAGGAAGGAATTTTGAGCACAATAACATTAACCCTTACCATTCAATCTTAGTTTAGTGACCAAATAAAATAAAACCCTTCTAAAGTAACAGAAACTAAGTACAAGATAAAGACTGCCGATAAATAAAAGCTTGTAAAATATGAAATTTACAGTATGTAGTAGGTATTGGAGTGGTTGTGGCGTGTCGTATGAGTCAATACGTATGCGACGCAGTCATGGCGGTGTCGAGCAAGCACATAAACGTTATTGGTAACGTACGAGCGGGCGGCGCCGCGGCGCGGGCCTGTAATGTGGTTTACTTTTGCAGCCGCACGTCCACATCATGTTAAGTGATGAGTACTACATATGTACAATGTATATATGTTTATTTTGACTTCATATTTGGGTTTTATCAGTTTTTTGACTTATTTAACACGGTCTAAGCTTTTTAGTAAGGTACGTGCTAGTTTATTGGTTTTGGTTTTTAGAGCTATCGTTCCTGTATTACCACTTACGTAGACACATGCGACTACTGATACCAACACTGATGAGGACCTTTTCGTAATATATAGAAATGAGACGAACAGCCCTAAGGATCTCTATTCCTTCCAAAAATAGTGCGTGAACAACACATTTTCAACTGTAATACTAATAAATATAAAACAGAATGTTACGTAACAGCGTTAGCGCCGGTAACATATATATTAAGAGCGGTAATAGTTGCGAACAATCTTGAAGCAGGCTAGTTGTGGAGGCCGGGAGTGTCCTGTACTTTAGTAATTTAACTTGAATGTAATTAATGAACTGACCGTCAGCGGCGCTCCACTTCTTGGTCATTAGTCAAGTGCTTACTCATTACCATACAAACGTTAACAGTCAGATATTGTTAATATATTTCCCTATTCATATTTCAACTGACAGTTGCCTAGTTTTATATAACAGAACAATAAATTACCTTCTGTGTAATTATTGTCCCAGTTCGAATATGAATGCGGTATTATAGTTATTGTTTCGAATTGGTTGTCTCGTAGGTTGAGTGGTTGTAATTGTCTGATTGTTTTGATCATCTAGTTAGAAAATAATAAAGATCATAATTATTTGAACATCAATAAGAATTCACACATCAAAAAGAGTGTTTTCTTATTTCGTTCTTTCCAGAACGTGAATTTTCAGAAGTCAGGTTTCACTTTTACAGTTCGTTTTTATTACTTTTTTGATTATGTTTTAAGTTACCGACAGGTGAGAGAGTGGGCAACTCACTTCCCATTATGCAACGAGACTCATAATAATATAACCTTACCTACTTTAACTGACCTCGGTGACCTCTATCTGTCTCTCCAGGGTATAATAGATATTATGGAGTTACATATTTACGCAAGTACTATCACACTGTAGTTTACGCAATAAAATACCACATTACTTTAAATATAGGAACTATTATCGGGAATTCATATCGCTAAACGACTATACAATTATATAAAACATAGGTTTTATGATGCAGTGGAGGTATAATTCTATTTTATGACCAATGAAAGTGACTAATTTTACATATGAAGCGAAATTATAGGGGCTGAATGTACTGGTTTTGTTGGCCTAGCCAGTAAACATTGGTTTTGTTAATTTATTACGTTCGTTCGACAATAGCTTGGGGTTGGCAAAAAGTAGGTCTTGCATTGTATAGGTATTGAGTGTGGCATAACTTCGATGAATAATGCCTTAATTATGTTTATCCGCAGTTGTATACTGTAGAGGTATAGAAAAATTAAGATCATAATGACAATGACACAATAATAGCAGCCGTATGTTTAGATGAAAGGCAGTACGGTCACAGGATCAAACTAGTATTGTAGTTTCCTAAAATCGTCTGAGGCAACTCAATTACAAATAGCTGTACAAACCGCATCAAAGCGTCATCGTGAGTACATACACACATACACACAAACATACATACATACAAGGCGGGCGGTTTACTTACTAGTGCTAATCATATTGCAATATTATTGTTACAATCTCAGTCTTATTTACTATAGAGGTTTAATATTCAAATTAGTTAAACATTCAGCACGAGAACATAGCTCCCTATACCGTACATAAACGGCACTATTAATTTGGTGCGGCGGCAGATAATAAATATTTTATTATAGGCTCGGACGGCGCACGTGAACCGCAAAATCACTGTTACGGCGTTGTTATACAGATAATTTGCAAATATTATCGTAAAACCGGCAATGAAGCCTGTTACAAATCACTATGGTAATATATTGTTTTTAAAGCTGAGCTTTTAATATCTGTGCAGTCCAATTTTGTTCGGTATGCGTTCGATTTTTGGTGTTTCAATAACGACAACCATATTATTATAGCATTCCTTTAATTCCCAGGTAGGGTGAAGTGAACTGTGGTGAATATATATTGGTCTTTGAAACAAAATTCTTACTAAAAACAGTGACCATTTGGTTTACTTGTTTGTTTATGAAACAGTGTTCTAATTCAGGACAATTTTGACATGGTACTTGAATTTCATGAACCTGCCTTAACCAAATAGAAACGACACTTCACTAAATATCATTTCACCATTAAATATAAGCATTATACTAGCACAATAGAATAGTTCGGACCAGTTTAGTATGTATTATCGTATCTAGCGAGTTGCAAGTACGTTAGTAGATATTCAAATAGCTCGTTGCGAACTGCAAGCTATGCTGATATCCGAACGGCAAATAGAACATTAATTTTGATTGTTTGTACAGTAGTGAGATGATAATATTATGCGGTATTGGTCACACGGCGTGTGGGGCTCAGTGAGTCGTCAGCTGTATCGTGAGTGGTGGTCCAATTATGATAACGCGAGGCGCGTCCGCTGCAAGCTTGCGCGCCAATTATTTCATCACCGCCTACAAAACAGATTAACTTGTGTATTTATTTACATGAATGCTTTTTATTTGTTAATTCGTTTATTTTACGTGAAAACAGTTACTCTGCAATAAGTGTGCACGACGAGTGTGTAACCGTCTATATTCGAAGAACAACTAATAAAGAACCGATTACTTGATTGACTTGAAATTTTTCAAACTGTTGCTTCACATTTTCTTTAAGCTAAATCTTACTTTTCTTAATTATAAATACAGTTAAATATTTGTGAATAATAGTGATATAGGTTTATCATAAAAGTCCTATACAAAATGTCGGTTAGTTTGTTGTATAAATTCTGACATTATTTAATTTGAAAATTTTAAATTGTTCAAATTGAAGTTGGTACGACACAGAAACCGGTTTGACAAAGACAAGCAAGGTAACAAAAAGTTTTAATAATTAATGTTTAAGTTTGTAATACTGTTTGTTAATTAAATTACATTGAGAGAGGTAAATTTATTGTTGAACGATTTAACTTTTGTACAAAATGGTGAACAAGAAACACATTGTAATGAAAGAAATAAGTAATCTTTTTATTTAGAAATCTTAACGAAGTCTTCCTATTTCTGTCTGTGGAGTTTTAATATTATTTCATTGTAGAAACTAAGAAGATTATTTTGAGCATTTATCTTCCGTCTGAATGACAGTGTGACGAAACATAAAAGTTTCATTTTCTTTGAGAACTTAAAAGCTGTTCATTACTTTAACTATTAACTACTCTTACTTCTTTTCACACTACTACATGATTAGATAATTAAGTACTTTTGTACTGAAATATTATAGTTTTGAATTACTACAGTATTGAGAAATTGATATGTTTGATATCCTTTATCACGTCCATCGTACAATTTAATGGTATTGGCTATCGTATCGACTGCCTCGTTGGCCGAGTGGTCGCATGTGCGATTGCCGGGCAAGGGGTCTCGGGTTCGATTCCCGGGTCGGGCAAAGTATTACTGGGTTTTTACAAAAATTCTCAGTAGAAGCACGGAGTCTGGAATTGTGCCCGGTATATGGCAATAGGCTCACCCCCTATTACATGGGACTCATGACATAAATAGTGAAAAGTGGGTGTTACATTGTACAGTAGCATAATGTGCACCTCTGTCTACCCCTTCGGGGATAAAAGGCGTGATGTTATGTTATGGCTATCGTACATGATTGTATCGTCCTTTACAAAGACGTCTAGTTGACGCATGTCAGCCCAGCCAGGCATCACGTAACGTACGGAACGCTGACGTAACCTTGCAATATGCTGGCGATGCCGACACAGCTTTGATGTGTTTGAATAAATAACTTTACGAAATGTACAGGTTATTGTTGTTTCAATACATACAATAATTGGTAATACTTATTTCGCCAAAGAAATAGGTACTACTTACATTTATAGGAGAATAAATAAATTCCTCTCCAGGCGTTTACTTCCATGACAGTTCATATTTTGCTACTACCGTCTCCAAGGTTTCCTAATTACCTGGTGAGAAATAAAATTTATTTATTTATATAATACTTCTGAACACATAGCAAAAGTCTGACTTAAGACCTAGGGCATTCTCTGCCAGTCTACCCTAGAGTAATTTAAAATTACTATTAATTAAAATTAACTAAATTCCATTGCTTGCTGCTAGAGACGAAGAGGAAGGATAGTAATGAGAACAATTTTGTACAATTGTTCGAATGACTAACTACTAAATCATTTGTTCCTGATATTTTGCTTGATACTTAGAAAATAGTATCATAAGGGCCTTTAACAACCTTATTCCAAAGAACGCCTTTGAAATGAATAAATGTGTATTTTTTGCGGTTGACTGTATACAGTAGGTGTATTGTATCATGATTAACTTTCGCTTGAGTTGTGACTGATAGATTCCTCGATCAAACCTTGGTTTTTATATGGAAAGTCGATATTTTTTTCACTTTGATATCTTGCCAAATATGGTAGATCTTTTTACTTTTTCTTTTTGTAAAGTATTTAGTATGATATTTAGGTCGGTTGTCGTTACTATCAAGCTAAGACGTAGCTTCATCAGTCGTTGATAATTTACGGCTTAGCATAATGTATATTTTTTAAGAAAACATTTATTTACAGCATTCCGTAAATAAATATTACAATTATGTGTAATTAAATAAATATATATGTTTCTAAAAGTAAAAAAAAATATAGGGCATATGTTTTAGAATTGTCTGATATATCACAATATCGATCCTTTACGCTATTTTGTTTCCAATACAATTTGTATAAGCCGTTGGATGAATGGCTGAATTTAAAAGGATGGGTTAACCTTCCCTCAACAATAGGCTATTGTCAGGAGTAATTTGAAAGCGATCAGTGACTGATTGTTTGAAATTGTATAAGTATGTTGTTATTTAGTCATATGTAAAAAGGGCTTATACGAACAATTCTATTAGTTTTAATGAAAAACACAAAACGGATTGATGAAAATTAACGAAAGGATTTGTGGGATTGTTTTCTGTTTTGAGAACATAATAAATTACATGTAACGTATATATTTTGCTCTCGTTTTGTACACATTATTTTATTATAAGTATTATGTAATAAGTAGAGTAACAAATTTTGTTATTCAAAGTGGTATTATCCGATATACATATTACTACGATGGTACAATTTTGAGTCTTTGTACAATAACGATGTGACTAAATACAGTCGCATATAAGTATCGTATAAGTTCGCGAATAAAAAAAGAATTTCACAATACCCTTATTTATTTGTGTTCAGTGTGAATTATTTATCTTACACCGAAGCTTTATCATATAAGATCGCGATATATCCATTCAGAAACTATTACAATTCTTTACTGTTTTATTTTACGTCTCTGAATAGTTTTACTTCACATAAAACGGCCGTTTATGACACCTTCGTACGTACGAGTTAATAGTACGAACTGTTTTACTCGTAATTTGATGCGATATAAAATTTATTCCTTTAAATTATTGCCGCTTTCCATTCTTGACCAGTTTTGATAGCGCTCGTATATTAAACAGGCAGTATGCTAATGTAGGTATGTAACCTTTTTCCACCGAATGACTAAGTAAAAATATTATAGTATTTATATTCATGCCCGCCAAACATAATCTAAGTGACAAATGTAACGTAACTGTCTACTTAAAATAATAAATAAAGCGATATCATTCCGTAGGCCCCACGAATTAAACGAACCGTTGTTGTGTTATTACTTGGCACAACTTAGTACGAATAAATAAAAAGTACGAACTATGAACTGTAGTAATTTTATTACAGCAATAAAATAAAGAAATTTTCTCGGAGAACATCGTAAATTTTATATTCCTAGGGTTTACGAGTGTGTGTCACCAGTTTCGGTAACCCATTATTAAATTTCCAATTACACGTATTTTAGTCGTATTCGTACTTATTTATAACCCAATTTCGTCATTTGAATGATTTCATCCCAAATGAAATATTTTATGGAGGTCTCTACTCTCTAATAAACCATTTAATTATATTTTATACAAATAAGTAATGTGGGAGACTTTAGTCATCTTATTGTAGCAGACGTAGCTGTCGTTACGCCGTCGCTACGCTTGCTACGCCGTAGCACTCTACTATTGTGTTGTCGGTTTATCGAAATGTGCTTCAACCACAAGGTTCTTTATCATGTCAAATTCAGCGGAATAAGCGATAGAGATGAATATTGTAGCTCAGTGACCCTTGGGAAATAATGGCTCGGACTATTCGTAGATGAATCCAGATGCCACCTCTAGAATAGAAAGCACCTCATTTGTGCGAGTGTAACAAAGCAATAAGTACCTGAAACGATTTATGTAGAAAGTGTTTTTAGATACAATTGAAAATTATAATTAATCCATCGTTAGTTCATAATAAGAAAACGTATGAACTTGTACATATATCATACGGGTCCAATTAGCGAACTGTATCGTTGGGCAGTTTATTTCGCCTCGTTATTTTAGGATTGTGTGGCTCGAAGTAATTTTTCTGGACTAGATAAGCAGGCGTGTCACGTACGATAGAGTTAGAGAAACTAGAGGGTTCTAATTGGCTGGCCCGTTTTGCGGTGGCGGCAACCCTAGCACAGTCACCGAAATCGAAGGCCTCTTCTATAATCGATCAGCAGCACGCTCCCATTCAAACTTAGCCTTTGTTATCTATAGAGAAAAGGCTTTTGAAATGAGATTCTAATCTCATTATGCGTAGGTAGATATCTAATCCAATAAAATTTAAAGTATCCACTTGAAAAGATCGTTTCGTTTAAAAATATACGGTTTAAGCCACTTTACTTGAAGATTTAGAGGCTTTCGGTTTTAATTAACGCGCGGTTTTAATGGAAATTTTACGTGTCTGGCGAGGGTATGTGGTCTCTATTCACAAAATTATTTACAATTTATTTAATACCATGTTTCTCTTTATATGTATTAACATTTAAATGAGACAAGAAATTGCAAATAAATTGATTTAATTAAGTACTGAAACTAATCTCCTGGTTTAATCAGTACCCAGATTATTATTTTGTATTTGATATAAAGTAACTTTTTCTAACTGTATATGTGGATTGGTCGATCACCTAAAAGTTGCAAATACACTCGGTTGGCAGTTAGGTTTTAATTTAGCAAATTTCATAAATTAACTGATACCAAGATTTGCCTTCAGTTGAACAGTAAGATAATGGCTTCTACACGAATCCCACTGGCTTATAGTAGTAACTATTAAAAAGTAATATTTTTTTATATTAAAAATATTCGACGTTAAAACAGTCCACTTCAATAGATCGGAGGCTCGTTTAAAACGAAATCGTTCTGTTATTCACTTAAAGCATAAGGATGTACTTGACATATTTTTACCTTTTCTCTTAAAACAATGAATAAATCACATTTTCTTTGAATTGCTTACGTACTTCTGATTTTTATCTACTGAAACGATTTCTACATTTAATTAGAGCGATAAAATTAATTAAGTCAAAATGAGGTTGCTTGAATTAGGGGACAGATACTGGACGCCGTCAGGACAGTAGCATTATGGGAATGGTAATAATAAATATTAATTACAGATCGAAATATGATTTGACCTTGAATGATATATACTACAACTTCTCGATACACGACTAATAGATTGATGAGTTTACAAGTGGAAAATGTATATTAGTCATTCTATGAATTTACATCGTTTAAAATAACAGGCAAGGCAAACAGAACCGAAATTGTTTCTCAAAATGAGTTGAAATAAAAAAAATATCGAGATAAGAACGAAATTAACTGTGAGGGAATTAAAAACAATGAGATTTTTAAATAGAGTTGCCGGGAAAACGGAATAACTGTGGATCCAGGATCCCACTGTCAATTACACGTTGAATAACGATAAGTCATATTGTAGAGCGTGCAATCGAGCATTATCAATTTGTGTGGATACGTGGGTGACAGCACCGGCCGGCGACGTCGACGGTACATTTGTCAGTGTGATTAAATGACGTCACACACAGTGCACACTGAATGTTTTTACTTTTACTCTGACAAAATCATTCCGACAAATGTTTAACAAAATTCTGAAACTTCAACGCCTCTCGGTAAAAGTTGTAGCTCAAATTATTCGCAAGGCTACTCATGTATTTATGTTGCACAACGTAAATTGTTACTGTTAGGTGCTATTTTGTTCGTAGTTTTGTAAATAAATGAATTATGTGAAATGCTTATTTTTTTGTCACCTTTGTATCAACCTTTTCCTTTGTAGGATAAACTATCTATTGTTAAAAATATTTTGTATGTCGTATCCAGACATTGTGTGGTAGGGGCGGTTCTGAAACTTTAAAAGAACTTACTTGGAGAAATAGTTATCGAAGTAAGTCAATACTTGGACAGGTTTCTCGCAGAGCAAGACGGATAGTTTAATGGTTTCACATATCTCTTGCGTTATTCACAATAGACGGCAACTGCCTGACACAAATACTTATACTGAGATATTTTTGCAATCCATCGATTCTCACCCCGGCTTCCTGACCCCAATTCACTTTAACCCAAAGTTAAATATTTTCTGGTCCGCACTGAATACAAACAGCTACTCAATTCTGCTAATAAGATATCTGAGTCATGGTGGAAACGTAGCGGTTAGGCGTAATTTCGTCAATATTGGTAAGGGCTGTCAAGCGTTGGATTTTGTTTGGGTAATCCGAGAGTTAAAGTAGTGATTGCCATGGTAAACTGTTTGCTCGTGGTCATTACATTTATCTTCCTATTAGTTCAAAGGGGCCTTCTAACGTAAGTGGTTGTTGATATTTTGCTGAAAATACGAAGACAGAATGCTAAGAGAATTTAAAAGCGGCAGTTATGTTTTTGAAACGGTGTAATGGTAAGGATTTTCTTTATTATCAATTTTGCCACCACTAAAGAAGTGACATTTAGTCGAGAAATGTTAGAGTATGCTCGCATTAACCGCATGAAATATTTAATATCTACCTACCTATTTTACATAACTCCTTTACATAAATAAGCTCTCACCTTCCGACGTACGTCCTAGGTTGACACAAATGTAAAACAACGCACTTGCCTTCGCATATCATAATTTTGATAATAATAAAATTATTTGGCAAGGCGACACGTACAGCGCCCACAGTTTATTACTTTGAACAAACAAAATTAATAAGGATCTCCCGAAATCCGTAACTGAATGTTGATAGACACGAAGAACAATTCCGTTTAGAATTTCAATTAAGAAGTTAGAGTCCTATTAAAATTCAAGAGAGCGTTGTGGACGCGAGAGCGCAGCGAGAATGCGATTGTACAGAAATAAACGTCAGTGTTTGGTAAACGAGTTTGAGGGTGTATTAATGAGGGTGGCCCTCCTTGCCTCTTTCACTCTTTAACATTGGCTTGCTGTGATTTACCGAGATGAGATTAAATGTGTTTCCAACTCAATTGTACGTGTTTCTTACACCTTTAGCGAGCTTTTGTTTTTGTTTCTGTACTTTGCTTAACAACCGCTTTGACTTTGAGTTTTAAGAATGTAAATAAGAAAGTTAGATAACTCGTAAACTCTAACTTTTTATGCGGTAGCAAGGAAGTTATTTATTTCATGTCCCACGAGTGAGGCGACCTAGACTTTACGGCTCACTGTTCACTTCGGGTAATGATTTCTTACGCAAAATCCGAATCCGATGCGATGCTGGAAACTGGAGTCGCGTTCTCTCCTGAGAGTCGACAACCCTTTTCAGAGGTCGTTACTTTTTAGCTGTGGGTAAGTCTCAACTCCTTGGGGAAAGCATTTACATTTGTTTAAAATGCTGGTACGTTGGTACATTTAATTTTGTGAGTCGACGCGGTGTTCATAATATATTTTTGCAGACTTGTCATTTTATAATGATGAGGTACTCATTATTTTTTTTAAACAATTCATGTTCTAGTTAAATAAAATGTTGACATGTCTTTAACAATGAAAAGTACGTAACCAATACGATCAATGTCTTTTGAAGTTTAAAGACAGTTAACATAATGAAATATGTAGTGCCTAAAAATAGCCCTCCAACTTACTTCGTCTACCCTACTAAATTATGTGGGTGTTAACTTTTTTAGCGTTTGTAATATTTTATGAGCTAAAATCTCGGTACGTACATAAATGTTTATGACTTCATGTAAATAACAACATTCTGGTAAAAGTGATACTACCTACTTACTATAAATAATATTGTGTTGTTGTACATAAATTACTAAGTAGTTATGTATGCTCCAAAGCTTAGTTAGAATAATTAACATTTGATTAATAGGCGTTTCATTAGTAAGCCTATTCTTAGGTAGCCTTACTATTGCTGAATAAACACAGTTATGACAAATATCATAAATATTTTTCATAATATATGCAGAATATTTAACAAGCACACTAGAGTATTAGCGTCGTCAAAGGCGACATGGGCTGTTGTTACAGTTAAAAAACAAGAAAAAATTCATTCATTAGCAAGACAAATGGCGGAAAGTTATTTAGGATATTCCGTTTCTGCTGGAAATTTTCATTTTCTGTTTCATTAGTAAAATTTAATCTTATTACGGAGGGTAGCTGCGTCTTGAAGGAATCCTTGTAACGAGTGCGAGGAAATGTTTCTTGTTTTCTTCGCTATAAATTTTGAGTGCGAGTTACGGCTGGAATTGAAACGCTTTACGAAACTTCTGATTAGGAGGTGCCCTATTAAGGTACCTGTTATGTTTGGTGATAATTGTACCTTCACGTCTATTGGTGGAGTATAGGTAGAACCAGTCGAATTATTTGCTATGAAATTAAGAAAATAAAGATTATATTAGTATAGAGACTGTTTGTTATTCATTTTATTATTATTTGTTAAGACAAGTTTCTTACTTTAATACCAAATAACATGACTGACTATACATCCCTATCTTAATGATATAGTATAGAAGCAGAGATAATGTTTCAGTTCAAAGTATAGAGAAATACAGGGAGTAAAACAAAAATAAATTGTTTTTACAATTTTAATAGTTTTTGCTTTCGTGTTATAAATATATATGCAACCTCAGCGGTTGATTGCAACTATTATTACATAAAACAATCGCTTAATTTCTTATTTTAATGGAAATAAAAAAGTACCATCACCTCTCGGCGCTTTCGGGAGCGTTCCGTTTACATCCTGTATATTAGAACGCAGTGATTGAGAGCCATATCATTTTTAATACGTCAGGGAGATCCATTTAATCCGGACTCCGGTGTCAAATTCTCAAACTTCTTCGGTATAATATTTTTTAGGTTTGTCCCCAATAAATATTCAAATGTCGAATTTCGTGTAAAGATAGAATTGGATTTACGATTTTTTTGTTTACTGGTATTTCTTAACCACCAGTTTTTTAAAGATTATCTACTAAAAAGAGTCCTCACAAATTATAGTCATGCTGAGCAAATTAAAATAACTTGCTTGAATATGAAGAATATCTAAATCTTTGTCGTGATCCTATGTACACAGTACCGTTAAATTACTTTTATAACCTAAACATTTTACCGGTTCAGAGAGGTAGTGCATAACAGTCTTTAGCCACGAGTACTTTGACTAAGGACTTCTTCCAGCAGACTAGCAATTTGGCTGAAACATTGGTTTAAGTCGGGTTTAGCGGTCGCATTGGTAGCCTAGTACATAAACCTTTTTGTAAACTATTGTTTGAATACTTCTTGTCCCAGATTTACGAATTTCAGCTCTAAATATATATTTTGAGATAATAATAAACTTGACATTATATTATGTCGCGTACTTACATCTGTGTAACATAACTTTATACTTAACTTAATCCTAATTAAAATTTTGAAGGCGGAAAATTTCATAAAATAATATTCTTTGTATACCATTATAATTCGGATTGGCGAAGTGGGTGGTACAACAGGCCTACTTCCATTTTTTACTTTTATTGAATTCTATTTTTAAACATCATAATTATCTAAATGTCACAACACTTCAGCAATATAATTATGTAGCTGTTAGTACCGATCAAATATTGTCAATATTGAATTATATTAATTGTCGAAGTGTCCTCTTGCTAAGGAATCGTATTGTTTTCCGCTATAATTTAATTAACAGAAGAACAAAAATCTCTTCAGTTTACTCAGTCTTAGTGTTGGTTTATCTCACAGTAAGTGAGTGAATTTGAACTCGCATACTTAACGAGGTGATGGCAGAGATACGGCCCTGTGTACTGTTTCCGTTGTTTAATGCGTGGTTAGGCCAGCTAACAGCTAAATTACTAGATATTTGCCTAATGTCCAGCCTGACTATCTAACTGTCTGCCTATATGGCTATCTGGCTATCTTGGCACGGCTACTTTATAGACTGAATTATGAGAACATTGTTGTAGTGTATTAATGTACAATCTTGTTTTAATACTGTGTGTTACGAAAGCTAACTCGTCCGGAGACTGATTGTATTGTAAATGCATTTGCATGTATAGCATTTGTTATTAGATTAATACTGGGCGGAGTATGGGTTTGTCAATTTTGAGGTTTCTTATGTACCTGATATGACAGCTTAATGATCTCATTAAGCTTAGTATCTACTAATGATTATTTCTGATTGTTACCCGGGAAACGAGGTCAATACACATTGTTCGATAGTCGCATTTCTGACCACTCAAGTAATGAGGTAGAGATGTTTAAAATTTTTTATATATTTTAAATTAAACACCTCCTAAATTAACAATTAATATAAAGAAACCTCTATTTAAAGGTAACATTCTTCATATTTTTCAAAGGAATATCCTTGAAAGGCCTGCATTCGTGTCCCGTGGAACAGTTCAGGTGCGATTCAGGAGGGATAATCGGGTTTATTCGGGAGGGTTTTAATGAAAGCCATCAGTCACGTCACCGCTGCCCGATATCCATTGTGAAGTTTGCTACCTGTAGGTACCTAGTTACCAATCTATGTACTAGTACTGAACATTTAGCTTAATGAGCGTTGTCGACGTTGTCCGGACCGCATCAATATTGGATAAGCTCGGATACTGTAATCTTATCCACATTATCTTAGATCAGATTGGTCAGCCGATTGTGTTTTTCATTAGGGATGATTATATAAGGTATATTGTTATATCTATAGATCTTTGGCGATGAGTATCTTTCTTTTGTTGTTTGAGAATTTGGTTGCAACATATCCCATTGAGAGTTTTAATTGAACACTAGAGAAATTAACTATTTAGCAACAGCTTTCAATTCCCGTTTTTGAATTTTTATTATTGTATTATTTTATTAATATAGAGCTTAGATTTTGTTGACGAAAAAATCAGGAGCAAAGGGTTTATGACCTTCAACACTTGAGCTAGCCAACACAGGTGATGTCATAGATGGATAAATATACACATATATTGTATTTATATATGGTAATTTTGTTACCGTAAAACCTAACTAGCTCAGTACGATTATATTATATATGTAGTGGTCTGTAATAATTGGGATATAGTTCACCCAATACCTTGTAAGGTCCATTTAATTCAGCGTTGTACTTGTCAATTAGTATTCTCTCAACGGTAAACACCAGACAGTTACACACTTGGGCATTCTAGATAATAGGTATCCTACATATGGTTGTCATTGTGGCTACTAATGTCTAATTCAAGTCTAGTGCCCAGTTATACTGCCACAGGCCACAATTTCAGGGTGATGTTGTGGTGGATTTCGATATGTAGGACTTGAATATGACGCAAAGTTGAACTGAAACTTAAAGTGATGCCTTTTAAAGCAATGTTTATAAATATACACGTTTTCAATGAAACAGTTGTAAAATACAATTTTAGACTATTTATCTGGAGTCCAGCAAATAATGAATTCTAATTGTCGCTATTCGATACTCGTATTGTTCTATCAATGAAGCAGAGATTCAGTGAGAATATTTGAGATTATAAATTTATCTTCAAGAGACAAAGTAATATCAGGAACACTGGCAGTAATCAACACTCACAATTCGGATCACGCGGTATATTAATCTTCTAATAGAAAAAAATATCGTGTGTTTTAGACAATAGGAGATCATGAGCAAAGATAATAGGGGAAATATAATTCACGGCCAGAAACAACGCTATTTTCTCGTGGCCAAACAAACTTCGACACTATTGTTGATAAAACAGTTACACTCTCTATTGCCTCAGGGCATTTCATCCCGAAAATATTTTTCCTTATGTTATCCGTTAAATGGGTCCCAAAGATATCCACACTTTATACGATCAGGTAGACACAAGCCAAAACCCTTTGATGTATTTTTAGACTTCACTAACATCAAAATGCTTTCTAAATTATTAATTAAACTTTGATCCTTTCAACTTGTCAAAATGTCTGATTCGTAATTAAAATTGCATCGTGCAGACTGAAAATAATTTATTTATGTTAAATTTTGCTTACAACAGCAGTGGTATTGCGTAGTTTGGTTGAATCTTTTTATAAGTTCTCAATTATCTTTGATGTCTACGACCCTTTTTACCTTTGACCCGCGCTTATTCAAAGGTCCTTTGCTGTCCGGCGACTTCAAAGTGAACTATCTCTAAGCTAGCTTACCCTTTGTGCGACTAGCTTGTAATCCGGACATTGTCTGGCTCAAATTCCTATTTGACAGATGTTTTTTGGTCGCGTCAAGTATTTTGCCGTACCGTACTTAACCTAATTGGTCTCGCCCTGACGACTTGTTTGACGTAATACATCTCCACGCTGCTATTTTCGTTTACAAACTTGAAAAGTGAGTGATCTGACCTGCTTTAAACATTCGCGCTTGTTGGACTAATGATATTTGTCGAGGATGATGATATTATTTAAATACTTTGTTTATGTTACTCCCATGTGTATTGTGTGCTGATTTGTTTTATAAACTTTATCTCTACATCAATATAGATAGGTGAATGTTCGAAAAAGTTAAATCGAGAGACGAAATCGTTTGAAGCTAGCGAAGCTTTGGTTAAATTACCCAATCAACATATAAAGTGGCTACTCAGTAAATGGCGCTTGGATCCAGTCACTAGAGATAAATGAAT